>JASKUP010000022.1:1338215-2676431 GCA_030448955.1 Trichopoda pennipes
ATGTAAAAAAGTACCTAATTAGAATTTTTCTTTTACAATCTTTTTTTTTTAATTTTTAGATTTTATTTTAACAAAAGTAGTTTTGAAGGCAGTCCTTTTCTTAAAGTTCTTATAGAATATACTTTTTGCTTTTATTGGATTTTTTTTTGTTAAAAGTTTAAATGGTGCTTTTTAAAGCATACTTTTTTTAAATTGATTTTTTGTTAGCAATTGCTTATGGGGAAAGTTGCTTTTTAAAAAAAAGTAGCTTATAAAAGATTTTAAATAAAAATTTTGGGTTTTAATATAACCTTATATGGAGACTCAGTACACTAACACAAAAAAAGGTCTATGTAAAAAAGTACTTAACTATAATTTTTCTTTTAAAATCTTTTTTTTAATTTTTAGATATTTTTTTTACAGAGAAGTAGGACTGCAGGCTACATTCTTTAGGAAAGGGATAGAGAAGAAATATGGCAGACGGTGATAGTAGAAGGAAAGGCTCATAGCCTTCAAGCTCTTATTGCTGTAGTGAAAATAACCACCCCTAAATAGGTAGGCTACGTACACTAGCCTACCGGGGCAGCTTTCATTTCTAGAAGGCCCATGTTATTGTAAATTAACTGTCGTATAAGACAGCACAGTGACAAGTGACTATGCCTCCAACGCTGAGCAGCCCCAACGACGATAAATTTTTATTTTTTTGTAGTGTAGCCAAGATCTTTATTGGGAATCGAACTCACAACCCTCAGACTAATTAGCTAGTATACTAACTACTAGCCTACAGCGGCACCTATTTTTTAGATTTTATTTTGTTGCAAAGTACTTTTTAATAGCACTTTTTAAAAAATGCTGCCTTTCTTAGTTTACTTCTTGTAATAAAGGTGTTTTGATGGGGCAACTTAAAAGGTACTTTTTAAAAGAGAAGCACTGACTTTAAAACAAAGTGAAAAAGCACTTTTTTAAAAACACAATTAAAAAAGTATTTATTAAAAAAAGTGAAAACGAACTTTTGAAAAAAAGTAGTGAAAGTGAAAAAGTATAATTTTAAAAAAACTAAAAAGTACCTTTTGAAAATGTTTTTTAAAAACTTATTTTTATAAAATTTATGCTTTAGAACACATTTTTACAAAGGCAATAATTATTGGCAATGCTTAAGGGAAAAAGTACTTTTTTTAAAGAAAGGTGAAAAAGTACTTTTTAAAAAAAGTGAAAAGGTGCCTTTTTAAAAACTTTTGAAAATGTGTTTTAATAAAATTTATGCTTTCACAAAGGCAAAGGCAATGATTATTGGCATTGCTTAAGGAGGTTTGCTTTTTTTTAAATAGTGCCTTAAGAAAAGTACCTTTAAAAAATGTTTACTACAAAAAATGGTTGTTTAATTTAATGAGAATAAGAATCATATTAAAAGCCAAACAAGAAATCATTTGTTGAATAAGTTATCTTAGCAACCAGCTAATCAGCCACCAGGGGAAAAAATTTTGATGGTAAATTCGCACAAAGCTCTCCTTCATTTATATTTATACGTGGCCTTATTGTGAATAGTCAAACTCAATATTGAAGATAAGAGTTGTAGTACATTTTGTAATAAATAATTATCACAGTAAAATAGTTGAGGAACTTATTGTGTTAAAATCATCGTGATGAATTTTCACCATGTCATTTTATTTACTTATTATTGGCCATCTAATCTTCTATAACAAAAATTATTGAGTTTAAAAGTTCTACTGCCTTTAGGATTATAAAAAATATAAAACTGAATAAGATCCTTAAAAAGTTAACATATTATAAAAAGGATCTTTTAAAAGCCAATAACCTAATCCTCATTAATTACCTACAACGCAAGTATGATATACTATTCCTTTATAATTTACTTTTATTTAATGTCACAAAAGTTGCGAGAATCTTTAAGAAGTTGGTGAAAGAAATAACCAAGCAACAACCTTTAAAGGATTTGATGTCTTCATTCACAACAAAAAAACAACAGCAACAACGACGAAAAAACAGAAAAGAACATTGTACACGATAGAAATGATTATACAAAAGTAAGCTGTAACAATAACCTAAAATCAAATAAAATGCAACAGTAAGAGAAAAGTAATGTAGAAGAGAGGAAAAAGATAAGGAGGAGGAATAAGTGCTCGTAAAGTAGTTTTAAGTCAGATGGAGTAAAATGACTCATGTAAAATGAATGAATGTATGAATGAATGAAAGGATAAATAAGTCTCTGGGATGTGAATGTATTTTTAAGTGTAAATAAGTGTAGAAACGTGTATGAAAGAAGTGTGTATTAGTGTATGTATGTATGTAAATGTACGACTGTTGTACACTGGCATGTGCTAACAAGGATTTAATGGCTGCTTTAGCTGGCTTTCCTTTAATGCTATTTTTTTGTTGTTGTATCCTTTTTATTATTATGATGCTTTTACAATGTTCATAAGGGTATGAGGATTTATGATGAGGTTCTATGCGCTTTTGTTGTTTCAATTGTTGCTTTTTGTTGTTGTTGCTTAAGGCCATTTTTATGCTTGTATGAATGAAATAATGAGTGGCATTTTTTGGTCGTCCTTCATGTTGTTATATATTGTTTTCTGTTTTTCATTTATTTTGCCCATTTTAATTCTGTGGTTTTTCCACTGTTATTGCCGATTATATTGTTGTTGTTGTTGCTGTTCGAGTTAGTTCAAGATGAAAGACAAGAGAACATTTACAAAGAAAACTTTATGCAATCGCTGTTCAGTGTTGTTTCATATTTAACAACTGCAACAGCCTCGAAAGTACAGCTGCTGCTGCTGCTGCTACATGGCGTTTTAATTAAAAACAAATCAGAAAAAAATATTTACTTTTTTTTGTTGCCAACTTTTTGTAGGCCGTTGAAGTCTTAATTTACTCACAACCCCAAAACACAGTGAAACTTTAAATGTACTGCCACAACACATGTTCAAAATCAAGGTTTAAATAATTTTTAAATAGTGAGAAGTGAAAATGCGTCTGTTAAGATTTATTCTGTTCGCAATTCTTGCTTAAGTAAAAGGTAAAAGTAAATAATTAATTAATAATAATTTTTTTTATTGAACTTGCAAGTAAATCGAATATATTAAATTAAAAATAAATAAAAATTTTGATATACAGGGTGTCCATTGGGAAGTTATACTATTTTGTTTGTTTATAATTTTTGATTAAATGAAAGAGAATGGATGTTATTTTGATAAATGTTTTATTTAATGCCGGCACTCATTTATGGAATAAAATATTAGATAAATGTCCACCTCTGCTAGCCTCGAACAAATACGAGTCCTTTTGAGCATATTTTTCATTACATTCTCTTACATTTCACGCGGTATTCCAATAATTTTATCACGTATATTTTGTTTGAGTTGCTCAAGCGTTTCTGGTTTCTTTTGATAAATCTTGCTTTTCAGATATCCCCACAAAAAGAAGTCTGGAGCAGTCCAAACAGGCGACCGTGAAGGCCAATCAGCATAATTAATTCTTGCAATAACTTTTTGTGGAAAGAGGTCTCACAGTAGTTCCATTGTAATGCTATATGCGATGTACAATCCACCCCGGGGGGAACATTGATATGTTTTGAAGGAATCCCACCTTCAGTACATGTGCGAGCCCAGTCCCCTTCAAGGCTAGCAGGAGCCAACTGGACAATTCACTATATTTCCACGGGAATCAGTAAAGCCCCAGAGTTCAGCTATTTGTCTTTTTAGTCCTTTAGCTGTTCTCTGACTGATTATTGAGATTGGCCCTTCGGAAGTATCGTGATGGTTGTGGTTTCGAGGCCATCGTTTGAGTTGTGTGCGTCGGATCATTCACAACGAACACAATGAATGTTCCAGGTTCAGTGAGCACGCTTGCGGTTGTGTTCTTAAATTATATTAAGCTTCGTGCGTTCTGGACCAAGGAGTGAAGCCTGCAGCCTGCTCCGGGCTTTTGAAGCTGCAACTAGGAGTGACCGAAGGATATGCGTACCTGATGACCTTCTAGGGTGAGGATGACACTACGTTTCATCCACAGTGGTATGATCCACCATCTGTTTATGGCTTACACAGCTAGATACAGATGTAAATCTTATCACGCATGCGATGTGGCACCGTCTTGTTAATCACATGTTAATCAAGCCCAAACAACGCAGCTGTGGCATATCACGATATCGCTCCCCACTCACAGTAACCGTTACTCCGTTTTTATTTTCGAAGAAGTAAAGTCTAATGATTTCTCCTGACCAAATGGCATACCAAACTGTCACTTTTAATCGATGCAAAGTTGACTGTTGAATAATTTAAGAGGTTTCCCAGAACCGACTATTTGGTTTATTCACATATCTAAATTCAAATGAAAATGTGCCCCGTCACTCATTATAATTTTTCCATGGAAAATCGGAGTTATTATAAGCGAGCTGTAATATCCTGTTCGAATATGTACAGAGGCGTAAATGGTCTTGTGGGAGAAACTCTAGTGTCAACTGAATCTTGTCCTCTGAAGCTCAAGCTGCTGAGCACAGCGTCGAATTGAGGTTGATGGATTGTTTCTAACACTTTCGTGAGCATGCAGTAATGTTTTCAGACCATCTTGCATTACGTTATGATTCATGCTTGGACCTATCATCCACACACCCGCTTTCTTCGAAATCATTCACTACACGATAAACAGTTCGTTTTGTTGGCACGTAACTTTCTCATTGTCACAGTAATCGATAATTGATTTTGATAAAATGCTTCAACGATTAAAACACTTGTGTTAGAAGGAATAACCGGTGTGTTTCTGCATTATTGGATGTCTCCGAGGATATCCGGATGGAAATTAATAAAGATAATATAGCGTTTTTGGTTCTTCTGGATCATCCTAAAGCTTTTGACACGGTTCAGCATAATCTTCTCTGCTATAAATTCCATAACTGTTTACATTTCTCATCCTCCGCTGTTAGGTTAAATCAACGTATCTATCCAACAGACTCCAATACAAATACTTGATAAAAAATCAAACCCAGATGTGCCTTTGTCCAGAGGTGCTGCACAGGAGTCAACTATTCCACCGTTACGGTTTTCTCTGTTTTTTTATGATCTTCCCGGCATATTGACGGATTGTAAAATCAGAATAAGAAGTGCATAACTTCGCTGAACCGACAATTAAACGATAATAATACAGCGGCTTCTGTAAACGGTTTGACTATAAATCCCTTTAAAAGTCTAGATGCATCGCTCTGCAGAAGAGGCTTTCACGATTCATAATTAGACTTAACATTTATATAGACAATCAGAAAATTAAGTCGCTAAGAATCTGGATGTTTTCCTTAATAGATCTCTTACCTGGTCTGACCATATCAATTACGTATGTGGTCGTTCGACATCCATACTGAGGAAAATATGGTCAACACGAAATTATACTCCGATGAGAATTAGAATACTGATTGCAAAAACGTATTGGATTCCTGTATTGTTATACGGATGTAAACTTTTTGCCAGCTGCGACTCAGTCAGCTTTGTTCGATATGTGCATTGTTGGGACAGACGTTCTAGAGTTTCAATATTTGCGAAAGAATTGTATGACATCGTTAGTTTATCGATTATTTTTTTATAATAAATTTGCCTCGTGGTTACTTCACTACTGCCAAATGTGAACTGTCAAGACGAATGTTTAACAAAATGGTGGCAAAACAAAGTAGTAGACCTTCCTGGCGAATGCCCCTGTATTTAAAGCAAATTTTATTGATATGGCTGCACTCAGCACCACCATTAAATTCTAAAATTATGTATAACTTCTCATTTCACTTACTAATGCAATCGTGCTATTTAAAATCCCTGTTCTTAATGGATAAAAAACACAAATAGAAACTAAAAAATTTCTGTCTGTTTTCATTTTGTTCTGATCTTGTGGGAGTTCCATAAACTCTAATGACAGCTGAAGCAGTTTGTCACTTTTAATGATAATTTATTTGCGTTTCTGTCTTACTTACTGGTACTGCTACTGGCTTTGAGGAAATTTAACAGTGTGTTTGGATGTCACATTAACAAGATTTAGCTAAAAATTGTCAGTATAACCTTTACAAAAACAAAAGAAAATTTAACTTTTGCAAAAATTTACAAAGAATTATGGCCTTTCATGGCATATAATTGTTTTCATAAAAAGGACTTTCTATTCGTAAAATATCCTTTTCCAAAGGAAAACGTATATTTTGCCAGAAAGTTTGCTAACTTTGGTAGAATATGCAAGTTTTTTATAACAGCTAATTTTTTGTTTTCAGATTTCTTTTTTGCATTAAAACAATTTTATTATTATTTTTTTTTTTTTTGGTACCATTTAATGAAACTTTTTTATTTAAATAAATTTTGTGTAACATTAACATATTGTTTTAAATATAATTGTTATGAAAAAACATAGCTTAGCATATGGAAACCTTTTTATTTTTAGGTATTTTCTTATTGTAGGTACGTTATTACTCTACAAGGGGTGTTTCTTTACTTCAAAGTTCCAATTGAAAGTAAAATTTTATATTGTATTAAAAGTAATTTGGGCATGCAAGTTAATTTTTATTTGCATAACATTTAATATTAATGGTACTTTTTCGCAAAAAGTACTTTTTCACAAAAAATACCTTCTCGTAAAAATCAGTTTACTAAAACAGAAAATCTTTTAGGACATACCATTTGAGCCATAAAATAAGTATTTTTAACAGCAAAAGTACTTTTTATATAAATGTACAAAAGAATTACTAAAAGTACATTTTTTATAAAAAGTACTTTTAGTAATTTTTTTTGTTTTTTTTTTTCAAAAAAAGACACTTATATTCAAGATCATTTTAACTTAGCTGTAGTTTTAGTAAGACGTATTTTTTAAAACTAAAGTACTTTTTACTTAAATGAGTATTTTTTTCATATAAAATGAAAAAAATCTCTTTTAATACAAAATTTAATTTTGTGCAAAATTATTAAAAATTATATCATAATTTTTACGTTGAGTATTTTAAAATAAAAATTTTCCTACTTTAATTCAATCAATTTTTATAAGAAATAAACATTTCTCTCACAAAAAATATTTTTTGTACGAAAAGTAGAAAAAAATATCAAAAGGTACTTTTTTTAATATTACACTGATATAAATAAAGTATAAAATATAGTTTTTATGTAAAATAAACATTATCTAAAAGCAGAAGTTTTTGTATTTTTTTTTCACTGCACAAAATACCAGAGAGGGCAAAAAGGACTTTTTGTATTTTTTACAGCAAAAAAATACTTTTTTAATAGCAAAAAATTTTTTATAAAAAGTTTTTATTGTTTTGGCAACAAAGTACTTTCTAGCTCTTACGAACTCTTTAGCGTTAGTGTAAAATAACAAAGATTACGTTTGGTACATATTGTCACATTTACGAATAAGGTCCCTTTTTGTATTAGGCGTCACTTTTTTTTTTTTTTTTAAAAGTTTTGTTCTTTCATAAAACCTAAATTGTCAAAAGAGCTATTATTGTTTCTATAAAAAGAGTTAGTTTATAAAAAAAAGGATTAATTTTTATGTACAAGGTACTTTTTGATCAGTGACTTAAATAAAAATAATAGAAACACATTTTTTATTAAAAAGTGTTTTTTTGTTTTAACGCAATTTTTCAAAAAGTAATTTTTAAATTAAAGCTTCTTTTAAAAATAAGTACTTATAGTAAAAAAAGCACTTTTTTCATGAAAAGTACTATTTATTTAAAAGTTGATTTTAATATAAAAAATATTTTTTTTTAATTTCTGTAAAATATATCCTTTCTAAATCTGCACTTTTTATTTTTAGTATTTAATAGACAGTTGAAGCATTAAAAGTACTTTTAGTGTTAAAAATATCTACCAGAAAATATTATACTGAAGATACTGTGAAGGTACTTTATATAAACAAAATGTACTATTTCTATAAAATTTGTGTGAACTATGGTTTTTCCTTTTCTTTTGTCATCTTTTATAAAAAGTATTTTTTTTATTTATTTTGTGGTTCTAGGTGTTTTTGATAGTCCAAAGTAAAAGAATTCCGGAGCAGTCAAATCAGGTGACCGTGGAGGTCCATCAACATCACCATCTCTTGAAATAACTTGTTGTGGAAAGAGTTCTTGCAGTAATTCCATTGTAATCCTGGCTGTTTGCGTTGTGGCTGCGTCTTGTTGATAACACATGTTAATCAAGCCAAAAGTATGCAGTTGTGGGGTCACCGTTACACCATTTTCATTTTCAAAGAAATAAGGTCCAATGATTCCTCCTGCCCAAACTGCTCACCAGACTGTCCACTTTTAATAGATGCAAAGGTTACTGTTGAATAATTTGAGGATTTCACATTCCCCAGAACCGACACACATATTCATTCTAATGGCTCGTCACTCATTATGATTTTTTCATGAAAATGGGGGTTGTCATGGGCGAGCTGTAACATCCTCTTAGCATATCTATGACTCCGTAAATGATCTTGTGGAACAAGGTCTTGTTTCAACTGAATCTTATATGGAAACAAATGCAAATCCTTGTGCAAAATTGTGGTCAAAGTTGCTCTTTGAAGACCAAGCTCCTGAACACGGCGTCGAATTGAGGTTGATGGATTGTTGTGTGCAGTAGTAATGGCCCTATCACCTACAGACCCTCTTTCATTGAAATCATTCACTACACAATGAATAGTGCGTTTTGTTAGCACGTTGTCTCTCACAAAAATTTCACATCTTCTTCTTCGCATCTTTTTCATCTTCGCAATAATCGATAATTGATTTCGATAAAATTTTTTAACGATTAAAAGACCTTGGTTTATCGAATATTTTTTCTTAAAAAAATTTGTCATGTGTCTACTTCACGACTGCTAAATAACAACTGTCTAAACTAATGTTTACCACGATAGGATAAAATAGTACACCTTCCTGGCGGACACCCTGTATATAAATTTACTTTAAAAGACAAAGACAAAATTTTCAAGACTTCCTTCTATTTAAAACTTGTCTAACTATTAGAACTAATTATACATGCCACCACTGAGCACATGTTCGTCTTAAGTGGTAAACAATTCTCCTGTTCTTAAATTTATACAAGTTTTCACTAAATTTTTCTCTTCCTTCTAACGATGGTGAATTTAATTTCATACAATTGTTAAGAATTTTGTTGGTATTTTTGTTTTTGTGTTTAAAAAGTCCTTATGAAAGTGTCCTTTGTACTGCATGTAAGATGATAAACAATTAAAACACATGTTAGTTAGAATAAGTGAATGTGTATGTGTGTCTGTATATGTGTATGTAGGTCATTATACAACAATCATAGTAGTAATTGGCATTTACGACATTTTCTTATAACTTAGACTTATGTGTGTTAGTGAGTGTGTGTGTGCGTTTGAAAATATGTTGAAAGTTTTATATGAATTTAAGAATCTTCCTTCCTTCTGGTAACAGGACGAGCAAATGTCGACATCATCATTAAGTGTAAGAAAATTCCTAATAAAATTCCATTACAAACTTCAATGTATAAACAAAGCAAGTAAGCGAAAGAGACAGCAAGAGATGGAAAACATTTTACATGTGTGTCTCGTTATGTACACTCACACATACATATCCTGCTCATATTTGAAAGAACTTTATATTTTCTCAAAACCATATTAAAACATCATACTTTCTTTTTTGTTATGACAAAAAAACCTAAGGATTTTAAAGTATGTTGACATTCTTAAGATTATCTGGGGGTTGCGAAGATCGCAAAACAAAAATTAAATTTTCTGAAAACATTAGAAAATAAACATATCAAATATTACTTAGTACCTAAATCTGCAGACACATGCAATTTTCTTTAGAGAAAACAACAAAAAATTTAAATTTTTAAATTTTCAAAGAGGTATAAAAACCCTTAATAATTTTTTATTAAGAAATACTTTTTGTACAAAAAAAAGTACTTTAATAAACGAAATTAAAATTAATTTTATGATAAAAGTACTTTTAGGCAAAAAATACTTTTAGGCAAAAATTACTTTTAGGCAAAAAGAACTTTTAGCCAAAAACTGCTTTTAGGCAAAAATTACTTTTAGGCAAAAATTACTTTTAGGAAAAAAGTACTTTTAGGCAAAAAGTACTTTTAGGCAAAAAGTACTTTAAGGCAAAAAATTACTTTTAAACAAAATTAACTTTTAGGCAATAAATACTTTTAGGCAATAAATATTTTTAGGCAAAAAATTACTTTTAAACAAAATCTACTTTTAGGCAAAATGTACTTTTAGGCCAAAATTTATTTTCAAGCAAAAGTTCTTATCATAAATATTTTTATAGAAAAAATACTTTTAAAATTTTTTGCACAAAAACATTTTTACCCTCCTAAGTACTTTTATAGAAAAAGTACTTTTTTTCTTTTAACTAAAAAGTATTTTTATACTCGTTTTTTGGAATTTTACACAATTTACTGGTTTGCAAAATATTATAACAAATAATTTTATGCTACAACTACTTTTACTTATAACAAATTTTTTAATAAACATAAAACCAAAAATAACATAACAAAAATGTACTTTTTAATAAAATTTCATTCATATAAAAAGGAACTTTTTATGTACAACGTTAATTTCTTGCAACAGAACAGAAAAATAGCATTTTCTTGAAAAAATAAAATACCTAGCGTGTCAAAATACTTCTTCAACAAAAAGTACTTTTTAAACATTAACGAACATATATGAAAATTATAGTTCTTCGTTTAAAATATTTTATTTAAAACTATTCTATGTCTTTTACTTTTTCTTACAACTTCTGTATTATTTTTTAATAATAAATCATTTTTATAAAAATAAAAAGTACTTTAATGCAAAACCTATTTTTAGTACATAATATTACTTTAATAAAATTATTTTTCTTATACAAAATGTAATATAATGAAAGATGCTTTATTACAAAAATGTAATTTTATGAAAAAAGGTGCTTTAAGACAAAAATTAATTTTATATAAAAAGTACTTTTAAGTAAAAAAATACATTTAGGCAAGAAGTACTTTTAGCCAAAAATTACTTTTAGCCAAAAGGTACTTTTAGCCAAAATGTACTTTTTGGCAAAAGGAATTTTTGGGCAAAAAGCACTATCATGCAAAGGTTTTTTATATTGTATTTTGATAGAAACAGTACAAAAGTGCAAAAAAATTAATTTTTATCTTCTTAAATACTATTATACAAAAAATTTTCTTTTACTTTGGCACAAAAAGTACTTTTATACTTTTTTTGTACTTTAACACAATTTACTGGTATACAAGATTTGAAAACAAAACATTTTATATGCTGAAACTATAAAAATAACATAACAAGAAAATCCTTTTTAACAAAATTATATTCATATAAAAAAGTACTTTTTATATAAAACTTATATATCTTACAAAAAGAAATATCAGTATGTATACAAAACATTATTCAAAAACAATATCTTTTTGAAAAAACTAAAAACCTTTCACCTCAAAATAGTTTTTCAATCAAAAAGTACTTTTTAAACAATAACGAACATATAGGAAAATTATAGTTCTTCATTTAAAATATTTTATTTAAAACTATTCTATGCCTTTCTTACAACTTCTGTAGTAAAATCAGTTTGGAGTCAAAATTATTATATATATTTTCATGCAAAACGTACCTTTTATAAAAAGTACCTTTTATATAAGGATTTTAATTTTTCGTTAAATACATTGTTTATTTTGCAGAAGTATTTTTTAACACTAACTGTTTGAATATTAAAAATTTTTAAAGCAAAAAGTACTTTTAAATCGAAGTTTGAAAAAGTACTTTTAAAAAAATACTTTCTTCATAAGACATATTCCACATTTCTCGCAATAAAATTTCTCAGTATAGAAAAAACTCATCAAAATGGCTGAGTGTCAGTTTTTTGTAAATAAATGAAAAACATAGAATTTTATAAATTCTTAATTTAATATAAATTTAAATTTTTACACAATATAAAATTGCAAAGCAAATATATTTATAAACTATAATTTACTGCATTGCCAAGAGTTTTTAATTATTTAACATCATTTAAAACTATTTAATTTGAAACCAAAATAGAAAAGATCCGTACAATTTGTCTATAAACATTTTTATTTAAACAAAAATAATTTAATAATGCAACAACAATAATAAATAATTACCAAGTGTTTATGCTATCGGCCAAATAACAGCTCTGATTTAGATTAATAATATCAAATACTGTACTATTTGGCAAATAACTATTTGTGTGTATGAATGTGTTCATTACGTTTAGTTCAACTAAAATTATATTTCACAAATGTGAAATAGTAAACTGTTATTATTAGTTTTTGTCAAAAATTAAGTGTTATGGAAAATAATTATAAAATATAATAATTAAATTAATAAACACACATGAATTTAAATTCAATGTGTTAGTAACGCCTACACGCACGCACCAAAAATTATAGATAAAAATAACTATTTTTTTGTTGTTGTTTTAGTATTATTTTCTATTCAATTCAAACAGCATTTATCAATAATCACTAGTTATAAATACATTTAAATACACACACATACACTTATATAATAACAATTTTCACTTATTAACATAAAAATAACAGGTATAACTACTAATAACGTAATAAAGCAATCAACAAGCGAGTGCTAAACTTACACACACATCAAACTTACAAAATGAATATTTAAATAACTAAAATCACAAGCAGAGTTATTTAATAATACATCTAGATTCTAGGCTATTGATTCAGGCAGTAGTGCACACATACACATACACATACATACATATATAACTAAACATATTTACTCTAGTGTAGGTGTTTCTTTGTTAAATATTTATTTAAATATCAAGATTTGTTGCTGAGCTCCTCTCATAAGTAAACAGGCACACAACAGAAAATGCAATAAATGTACAGTGCAGCTCCAAAAAGGCTATGTAACAATTAAAATATACTTTTTTCATTAGCACACGGTTGGTACAGACACACATTCCTTATTGCAGGAAAAGATACTTTTGGATAAAAATGTACGTTTTTGCATAAAAGGTTACTTTTTGTTTAAAACGTTACTTCTGGTATAAAAATATATTTTTCTGCATACTTTGTGATATCAAAACTGAAATTTTTTTATGAAAAGTGCTTTTTGTATAAAACATATAATTTTGTATAAACAGTGCTTTTTTAAATAAAATGTACTTCTTTGCATAAAAAGTACTTCTTTGCATAGAAAGTACTTTTTGTATAAAAGTACTTATTGTATAAAAGTACTTTATGTGTAAAAGTATTTTTGTATAAAAGTAATTTTTGTATAAAAGTACTTTTTGTATAAAAGTACTTTTTGTGTAAAAGTGCTTCCTGTACTTTTTGTGTAAAAGTACTTCTTTATTGGAAACATAATTTCTTGCATAAAAATACTTTTCTCTTGCATAAATATGTACTCTTTGCACTTTTTTTTGCAGAAAAAGTACTTCTGTGTATGAAAAGTACTTTTTGTATAAAAGTAGCTTATGTATAAAAGTTCTTTTTATATTAAAAGTACATTTTGTGTAAAAGTACTTTTTGATAGAAACATATTTTCTTGCATAAAAAATACTTTTCTCTATAAAGAAGTCTTTTTTTTCTATAAAAAGTTAATTTTTGAATATGTAAAATTTTACATAGCGTTATTTTTATTAACATAAAAATGGCCTTTTATAGAAAGGTATCCTATATCAAAACTGAAATTTTTTTATGAAAAGTGCTTTTTGTATAAAACATATAATTTTGTATAAACAGTGCTTTTTTAAATAAAATGTACTTCTTTGCATAAAAAGTACTTCTTTGCATAAAAAGTACTTCTTTGCATAGAAAGTACTTTTTGTATAAAAGTACTTATTGTATAAAAGTACTTTATGTGTAAAAGTATTTTTGTATAAAAGTACTTTTTGTATAAAAGTACTTTTTGTATAAAAGTACTTTTTGTGTAAAAGTGCTTCCTGTACTTTTTGTGTAAAAGTACTTCTTTATTGGAAACATAATTTCTTGCATAAAAATACTTTTCTCTTGCATAAATATGTACTCTTTGCACTTTTTTTTGCAGAAAAAGTACTTCTGTACTTTTTGTATAAAAGTAGCTTATGTATAAAAGTTCTTTTTATATAAAAAGTACATTTTGTGTAAAAGTACTTTTTGATAGAAACATATTTTCTTGCATAAAAAATACTTTTCTCTATAAAGAAGTCTTTTTTTTTCTATAAAAAGTTAATTTTTGAATATGTAAAATTTTACATAGCGTTATTTTTATTAACATAAAAATGGCCTTTTATAGAAAGGTATCCTATATCAAAACTGAAATTTTTTTATGAAAAGTGCTTTTTGTATAAAACATATAATTTTGTATAAACAGTGCTTTTTTAAATAAAATGTACTTCTTTGCATAAAAAGTACTTCTTTGCATAAAAAGTACTTCTTTGCATAGAAAGTACTTTTTGTATAAAAGTACTTATTGTATAAAAGTACTTTATGTGTAAAAGTATTTTTGTATAAAAGTACTTTTTGTATAAAAGTACTTTTTGTATAAAAGTACTTTTTGTGTAAAAGTGCTTCCTGTACTTTTTGTGTAAAAGTACTTCTTTATTGGAAACATAATTTCTTGCATAAAAATACTTTTCTCTTGCATAAATATGTACTCTTTGCACTTTTTTTTGCAGAAAAAGTACTTCTGTACTTTTTGTATAAAAGTAGCTTATGTATAAAAGTTCTTTTTATATAAAAAGTACATTTTGTGTAAAAGTACTTTTTGATAGAAACATATTTTCTTGCATAAAAAATACTTTTCTCTATAAAGAAGTCTTTTTTTTCTATAAAAAGTTAATTTTTGAATATGTAAAATTTTACATAGCGTTATTTTTATTAACATAAAAATGGCCTTTTATAGAAAGGTATCCTATATCAAAACTGAAATTTTTTTATGAAAAGTGCTTTTTGTATAAAACATATAATTTTGTATAAACAGTGCTTTTTTAAATAAAATGTACTTCTTTGCATAAAAAGTACTTCTTTGCATAAAAAGTACTTCTTTGCATAGAAAGTACTTTTTGTATAAAAGTACTTATTGTATAAAAGTACTTTATGTGTAAAAGTATTTTTGTATAAAAGTACTTTTTGTATAAAAGTACTTTTTGTATAAAAGTACTTTTTGTGTAAAAGTGCTTCCTGTACTTTTTGTGTAAAAGTACTTCTTTATTGGAAACATAATTTCTTGCATAAAAATACTTTTCTCTTGCATAAATATGTACTCTTTGCACTTTTTTTTGCAGAAAAAGTACTTCTGTACTTTTTGTATAAAAGTAGCTTATGTATAAAAGTTCTTTTTATATAAAAAGTACATTTTGTGTAAAAGTACTTTTTGATAGAAACATATTTTCTTGCATAAAAAATACTTTTCTCTATAAAGAAGTCTTTTTTTTCTATAAAAAGTTAATTTTTGAATATGTAAAATTTTACATAGCGTTATTTTTATTAACATAAAAATGGCCTTTTATAAAAAGGTATCCTTTAACCAAAAATTTCTTTGCGTAATATAGCTTTTAGTAAAAAAAGTTTTTGCCTCTTAAAGATATCCCTTTTATTAGAAGTACTCTTATATAGGACCTCTTTAAAAAAAAAAAAAGGTATTTTAATATTAGTACAAATGTGTATATAATGCTTACAAAGCAACTTTTTTTTAAATAGTAGTTTTTAGTAAATAAAGTACTTTTTTAAAAAATGGGTAATTTTTTATCGTGTTATCATGAATAACTTTTGTGTTACTGATAATTTTTTTTTTAAATAAATTTTATAGAATTTAGCTTTTGATAAAATATACAATTAATCTTGAAAGGACTTTTTGTAATTTTGTTATAAAAAAAAACTAAATTTACAAAAGGTACTTTTTACTGCAAGTAACTCCTACTTAAATTGCATTTTTTAAGATTAGTTTTAGAAAAAGTTTTTTTATTATTTTTTACCTTTTTTAGATGAAAAGTACTTTGTACTAAAAACATACTATATTTTGGAGTGAAAATGTCTAACAGATTGTACAACAAAACTAGACATTTTTTCAAAAAGATATTTTTTATATAAAATATAGTTTTTGTTAAAAAAAGGTAGCTTTTGTATATCAAGTATTTTCGTTGCAAGTGATTCTTTGTATAAAAGTTTAATTTTATAAAAGTAATTACATATGATATGAAAAATTATTTCTTTTAACAAGATACATATGACATACAAAATTCTTGTTATTAAAGGTACTTTTGAGTTGAAGGTACTTTTTCGCAAAGATACTTTTTCACAAAGGTATTTTTTCACAAAGGTACTTTTTCAAAAGGTACTTTTGCACAATTGTACTTTGTACGAAGAAAATGTTTCAAAAAGTACTTTGTCGTACTTTCGTAAATATCGTTGTGATATTTTTGAATGTGTCATAAACAAATATTATTAAATAGACTAAAAATATAATTTTCTGTCCTTGACTGTACATCTACTTGTTGTCTTAACAAATTAATGCATTAAAGTGATTTCACATTCGTTTAAGTCATATTTTCACTACAAGCAGGCAATTAGCAAAATATGACAAACCTCAAACAATATTTCTTTGTTAATTGTCAGTCCCTTGCTGATATAATCATCTTAAGAAAACAATAAATCTCTTCTTTTCTTTGTAAATGAGTTCGAATAGCAAAAAAAAAAAACAAAATTAACCAGCTTTATAAGCAATGGTTTTTGGAATTAATAATAGAATTATTGTTGCAATTAACACTTATTTAATACTTACAAATTAAGCTGTTATTAAGAAACTTACCTGAAATTAAAAAGAAAAATTATTTAATAAAAGATTTAAGCGATAAATAAAACTTTTTTAATTCTCAAGCATTTCTAAAATTTTCAATGTCGAGCCGTCCACAAGTTTTTAATTGTGAGTCAGTCACAACTTATTGTTAAGTTTTTTTGCCCGACTTAATTTGACATTTGTTTATATTCAGTGTTTGACAAATTCAATCATTGGAGAGATACATAACTAACAAAAAATTATTATTTGCCATAATTTTTAAATAAATTTACATTAATTTTAAATATAATTAATTAAAATTTCTCATAAAATATTTATTTTTCAAAAATTGAGATGTATAGCTGCGGGTAAAGCATAAGCATTTGGTCATTTCACTTCTACTACTTCTATAGCCTTTTACAAATATCAGCTAAGAAATATTAGTTGAGGTTTGTCATATTTTACTAATTGCCTGCTGCTAGTGAAAATATGACTTACACGAATGTCAAATCGCATTAATTTGTTAAGACAAGTAGACATTCGTATGAACAGTTAAGGACACAAAATTATATTTTTACTTTATTTAGAAATTTATGAAACATTAAAAAATATCACAACGATATTTACTATCGGTAATAAAAAAAAATACCTTTTGACAAAGTACTTTTTCAAACATTTTCTGCGTAAAAAGTACGTTTTGAAAAATTATTTTTGTGAAAAAGTACCTTCGTGAAAAAGTGCCTTTGCAAATCGCTAAATTCGATTCGTGTTAACAATCGAACGCTCAGTAAAATGTTAAGAATGAGTCTGGAACACCAACTCAACGACTTTCGGAACTATCAGGCAGAGGCGTTATGCACAACATTTTGCAACTTCACACTAATAAAGTTCAAGTTGTACAAGAATTAAAACCGTCCAACCACTTTGAGGGTCAACAGAATTATCTTTTATGATGAGGCTCATTTTCAATTAGGCGGTTATGTAAACAAACTAAATTATTGCGTATAGGGCTCACAAAACCCCTAAAAATTTGGGGAAAGTCATTACATCCAAAGAAATTGACCGTGTGCTACGGTTTGTGGTCAGGCGGCATCATCAGCTCGTATTTTGTCGAAAAGGAGCAAGGCATACCGCTACTGTGAATTCTCTGAGGTATCTAACCATGATAACCAATTTTTTGTACCATAAGAAACTTAGGACACCCCAACAATTCAGTTGTTCATGCGAATTTTTCCGGTCGTGTAATTTGACGATGTCAATGAGCCATCGCTTTCTTGTGAATTAACGCTTCTGGAATATTTTCTCTAGGGCCGTTTAAAAGATGAGATTTTCGTAAACAGCCCACAAATAACTGACGCTCTGATGAAATTTGATGAAATTTGACGCTGCGTTGACGAGGTAAGCGAAAATTTATTGCAAAATGTAATTCTAAATTTTGTGAAAAAAGCGGACTTCTGGCGATATGCTAGAGATAGATATTTGCTCGACCTCATACCCTTTTAGCAATACCCATATCTCTACAACATAATGAATGCAATAAAAATGAAATTGTCTAAGAAAGTATATGTGTTTCAAGCCAATTTACTTCCTAACCTCAAATTTGCCCAACCTTTAATTTAATAATTTCGGCAGATTAACGATATTAAGCCTCAATTATGTTCAGATAACAATCAAATAAAGATGTGCCATCGAAGTCCTGATCAGGATTTTCCCGTTATGTTGTTTCATGAAACCTGCTATCACAATAAAAAAAATAATATTAAAATAAATCTTTGAAAACTTGTTTGTCTAATTTACAATTAACATCCTGCGTATGCAGCTGAAATTTGTTCATTCTCCCCTCAAATTTGAATAAAATATGTATGAAAATGAAATTGTGTTACATTAACAGGATAACGAAACAACATCCTCCCAAAAATAAAAACTGTACGAGCCTCAACAAAAGCAATGCATCACTTAAGGGTAACAAAAGTATTGTGGAAATTGAAGTGTACGAATGAGAGTAAAATGCAACAAAACTTAACAACGCCAGTGGTATTAAATAATAGATAACAAAAACTTTCAGGGCTTAAGGATAAGCAAATGAAGACGTTTTACACAGCCACATACTTATCACCCAAATATTGAGTTCTTCACCAGCATAACGAGGGAAATAATCACAACTAACAGCATCACTTGTGCACATTTTAGCTGAAGCTGAAGGATATTTTTTTTGTTGTTGTTTCTTGTCTAAATGAAATGTCACTTCATGCTAAACATATTAACATATTAAAAAAAGCATTAATTTCAATTGTTGAGTCATTTACTTGCTCATTCTTCGTTCAGTCATTAATTTTTATATAAAAGAAACCCGAAAGAAATAAAAGAATTGAGTTAAGGAATATAACGAAGGCTGTATTAAAGATTTTTAAATTACATGGAATTTTATTATTTTTGTTATCTTTTACAAATTAATTGTTTTAGATAAAATTAATAAATATTTCAAACAAAAAAAAAACTTTTTTAAAAATTTTTGCTTTTTAATAAAAAAATTTTTTTCCTAATTAACTATTTTAGCAAAAAATATTCTACAAAGCAAAACAGAAAAACTCCTTGCAGCTTTAATTTCAGCAAAAACTTTGGAACAGCACATATTTCTTTAAACAGCAATCAAAAAGAAAATTTTTTTGTAGCATACCTTAGAGGCGCGAATAAAAAATACTATATATCATAATTTTAGGCTTTTAAAAATAGATGTTTTTCTTAAATTGACATTCTTTTTAACCGAAAAGAAACAAATGTTTATATAAGGCCAGCACTGTTGCCATTTAAATGATAAGTACCTGTATTAAATGATAAATATCATCTTTTGGAAGGCACGAAAACCTTTAAAGTAAAATACCTTAAAAAGTTATCTTATTATAAAGAAAGTGTGTAGAGAAGTCACAAAATGGAATGTATTCCTAAAGTGATCTCACTTAATCGCTTTTGGTAATGTCTTAACAAGCTGGTTTTCTAAATAACTTCAGAATAAGGTGTTTTTTTATAGAAAAATATCTTTAAAACAATATATCAAAACTTGCTTTATAACAACCTGAAATATAGAAATGTGGCTCAAAGGATAACTTCCAAAGAAGAATGCATCCAGAAGCCATTTTGTCCAGGATTCATTTTTTTATAAAAAATAATTTCAAAAAGTTATTTTTTCAAGAAGCATTTCTACCATAGGAAATGACTGATGAAGTCCAGAAGCAACTTCTGTTTCAATATTTAAAAAAATTTGGCAAGAAGTAGTAACTTTTATATAAAGATATATATTAATTTTTTTCTATAAATAAAATAGTCATTTTAATAAATAAAGTCATTTTTGATAAGTAAAATTCCTTTCTGCAATTTTTCTATAAAAAAAATTTTAGTAATTTTTCTATAAAAAAATGTCAGTAATTTTTCTATAAAAAAATAATTCAGTAAATTTTCTATACAAAAAATGTCAGTAATTTGTATAAAAAAAAATTCAGTAATTTTTCTATAAAAAAATGTCAGTAATTTTTCTATAAAAAAATAATTCAGTAAATTTTCTATACAAAAAAATGTCAGTAATTTCTATAAAAAAAATTTCTGTAATACATTTTTCTATAAAAAAATGTCAGTAATTTAACTACAAAAAAAGTCAGTAATTTTTCTACAAAAAAATGTCAGTAATTTTTCTATTAAAAAAATGTTAGTAACTTTTCTCTAAAAAAGTTTTGAGTAATTTTGGTTAATTTTTCTTTAAACAAATTTTGGTTAATTTTAATTAACACAAAATTTGAGTAATTTTATTTAAAAAAAATTTTGAGTACTTTTATTTTAAAAAAAATTGAGTCATTTTTTCTTAAAAAAATTTTGATTAACTTGTCTTTAAAAAAACTTTGAGTAATTTTTTCTTAAAAAAATTTTTTTTTAAGTTTCTATAAAAAAATGTTTGACTAAGTTTTCTATAAAAAAAATTAGGGGTAAGTTTTCTATAAAAAATTGCAGCAATTTTTCTATAAAAAAAATTGAAGTAATGTTTCTATAAAAAATAATTAAATAATTTTTTTCAAACAAATTTTGATTAATTTTTCTATAACAAAAAATTTTTCTATAAAAAAAACTTGTCAATAAGGAGATTTTCTACAGAAAAATTTCTGTGGATAGAAGTCCCTTTTCTATAAAAAAAATTCAACAATTTGAGTAATTTTTATTTAAAAAAATTTTGATTAAATTTTCTTTAAAAAAATTTTGAGTATATTTTCTATAACAAACAATTTGAGTAAGTTTTCTACAAAAAACTTTTATAATTTTTCTATAAAAAAACTTGTCAATAAGGAGATTTTCTAAACTAAACTGTTGTGTAATGATGCCACTATTCTATCGAAAAGTTTTTTTTTTGGCTGAATTGGCTGATGGTATATAAAAATAAACTCTTTCATTATCGGATAAAAATGATAACATTTAAAAGCTAAGAGAAAATAACATTTTTAACTCACAAAAGAACTTGTAAGTCTGTCCTGTATTCAAACAATTTAAAAAAATTCAGTCGGTATTCAGTTTCTAACAGATTTTCTCAACTAAAAAGAATTTCATTTTGTTTTTGTCTTCTCAGCTCTCATGTATTAAACTTTTCTACACAATAGAGTTAACAATGTGAAAACAAATAAACACACACACACACACACATGTATAACACTTAAACGCACTCACAGAGATAACGTGCGTAAAGTGGCAGTAACACAACGATAAAATGAATGGTTTTCTTGCATAAATTCATCATGATGCTTGTTTTTTTGTTGTTTTTCTTTTAACTTGTTGTTGTTGTTGTTAGCTGTTTGTTTGCTCCTCTTTGCTGTTGATGTATCGTTGTTATATTATAATGCTGTTGCCATTGTTATTTGTGTTGTTATTTTGCATACAACATAGATAGTCAGAGTTATACAACGCGTACTTGATTGCAAACTATTAACACCATTAAAATGAAGGAAGAATTTAAATAATTCCCGCATGAATTAAACATTTTCCATCAATGTTGTTGTAGTCATTGTTGTGTTTGTTGCTGTTGTCTATTATATTGCTTTTTAGTCTATTCACTTATATATTTTCTAAGTACTCAGAACAACAACAACAACAAAAAGGAGGACATCAACAACATAAATTTGTACTTATACATTTCGAAATGCATACAAAACGAATGACATTTTGTCTTGTCATTTTTTTTCTCCTTTTTCTTCCTGCTACTTTCTCTCTTCGTCTTTCTTAAGGGAAACATAAGTGGAGAAAAGTTATTTATATGCAGAGAATATAGGAGTGACGATGATAAAGGAGTAACACATAAATTCAAAGGGGTTTTCCAAGAAGAACTTATAGGTTTCGATAGTTTAGGATGAGTGGCTTCAAGGAAGAAACAGCCCGTATGTCGAATAAACACCCTTACACAATACTCCCAAACATTACTTCCTTCCAGAGGTTTTACCTGTAAATATCAATGAAGGAAAGTTCAAATTGAATGTCCACAAATACTACTCTCACTTTCCTCCTCTCCCCGAGTGATAAATTTCTACTTAACGCAGATGCTATCTGGACACGCTTACTTCTGTAGGTACCTGCACGATATGGGAAAGTGCGGCACTTGCTTCTGCATTTACGAGGAGGATGATGTGATAGACGATGCTGGCTATACCTTCTTCAAGTGCCACCGCTGGTACGGTTACCACGCGGAAATGGAGGCACAAGCTGGGCGAACGACGACAGCAAAGAATATAGTGAACAAAATGGTTAGCAGTTGCGAAAACTGGACTGCCGTGGCGCTCTTCATGCGCAGCGTGTACTTCGCACCCCCCCCCCCCGGGGGCACATTTATGGTCTTTATAGACTATCTAGATCTGCGCAACTGGGGGAAAAAAGGGAGTCCAGTCACCTGAAAGCAGCAGGGGTCAACTGGAAACTCCACGTTATTTCCACGGGAATCAGTAGTCCGCAGAGTTTCCGCTATTTGTCTCTTTAGGCATTTAGCTGTTTATCTGACTGATTGTTGGTTGTGGTTTCGCGGCCCCAATCAGACAGGTCAGTTTTATATGGTGTCCAGGTTCATTTCACCCTTAGTAACACCCACCTGGTGGAATGTTCCTGGATCCAGTGAGCATGCTAGACATGTGTTCTGGACAGGAGTTGGAAAGTCTTCAGCAAGGAGTGGTGGTTTGCAGCCCTGCTCTAGAATCGCTAAAGTTGCAACTAGGAATGACCTGTTGCTAGAATTATTCTTTAGCTTCCTAGAGCGTGAATGATGTTTGCTTTTCATTCCCAGTGGTATGACCACCATCAGATTAAGGCTCACTGCCAGGTGCAGATGTAAATCTTATCACGTAATGTACTTCGCATTAAGAAACGTGACCTGGACATGGTGACGATGAACCGACACTGATTTAGTGCTCAAAGTGGGTACCTGGACGCAGGCTTAGTGGGACAGGGGTATACTGGCGAAATAGGGATCCTCCCCGAGGCCATGCAAGAGCGGTGCTGGGTCAAAATATACCAGTCTTAAAGTGGGTTTTTAGCCGGTACCCGAAACGGAGTCTGGCATAGAGCGGAATGACGGTTCTCACCAGATACGTAACGTATTTTCCCATCTTAAACAACATCCCCCCCCCCCCAAAAAAAAAAAACACAACACCCTGAGTGGTGGTCCGAGAAAAGTTAAAAAGAGAAAGGACAGAATAGATATTCTACCAGCGGTTTTTAGTTTTCGTTTTATGATCAAATCGAAGCCATCTGGCTTGGATCCGTTAAAAATATCATTAAGAAAATAGAGAATATCGGATTCGTATCGTGCCAAGCGTAAAATCCAGAACTCTGCCACATACCAAACAAGTTTTTTAGGATATAATTAACTTACTCATAGACTCCATAAATTGTTTTCTTTTATGTAAATCCCTGAGTCCCTGTTGCTAAAAAGTCCCAACAACAAACCTTTTGCAATCATTCAAAATCAGTTGAATAGACGAGCATGCTTACATCTATCGAATATTTTTACTCTCTTACTCTCTCTTAGCTGTAACAGAAATCTCACTTGCAAACATATTTTTACGGATGTGTCTTGCTTAAGCGCTAAGGTGAGCTGCTGGGTATGTTGTTTACTTACGGCTTGGCTTGCTAAGAAATTTTATATACGCAAGACAACAACAAATTTCTAGTTACAAACTGCGTCAAAATTGTATACAACAACAATTTGTTGATGCTGTTTAATAACTGCGTAGTTTTCTGAGAAATCTTATGTACGCAAGACAACAACAAATATCTTTAAATAAATTCCATAAAAACAAAAACAAAAATTCACACAGACATACAGGCGCCTATATATTAAATGAACAACATACAACAACAAAATGTGATACAAAGGGAGTAGAAGATTCTTAATTTTCCACACTTCTAGTGGAGAAATATAAAAGGCAGCGTCTGAGTGGATAGTTGGTTAAACCTCGTGAAGTAAAGACGTGCATCTCAAGTAAATTGTTCTGTAGTGTCAACTTTGTGTGCAGTTAAAGTAAACAAACTTGCAATTATTTTAAAAACTCTAAAACTCTATTTTGCATTGAAGGGCTCACAACCAAACGTTTATAAAAGGTATAAACGTAACAATATTTTATCTTGAGCTCTCTACGAGAAAACCCTTTAAGTGGGAGTAGAATGTGAACTAAAGTCTAGAAATAAATTGGAAAATAAATTAGTTACGTAACAGTTTTTTGTTCATAAATAAGTGATAAATTGAGTTTTAAAACAAACAAAAAAAAAATGACTTTAATGGGCTGTAACGTATCTGCATGTGTATAGTGTAGGGTGGGTATTTTAATTGCTCAAATGAAAAATCTCAACTCCATGTCATTCACATAAAAATTTTATTATCAAGATTTTTTTTTAATTAACTTTTTGTTTTTTGATATTTAATTTTTAGTTTTTAGAATCATAAAATTTGTATGCTGCTTTCTTTTAAAATGTCGATTTTGTGACAAAAATTTTTCACTTATTTTTATTTTATAGGGTTTTTATATTTTTCTTAATTTTAATTTTTTTTAATGGAAAAGAAATTTAGGGAAATTTTGATTTTTTTTAGTGAAATTATAAGAGTTTATGGACATTCGAGATGAACTTTCCTACGTTGAAAGGGATGAAAAAGACCTGTATAACGGATATCGGATGGACTGAAGTATTTCTTGTACCATTTTAGTGGGCCAAGGCACTTGAACGCCTCTTGAAAGCTTAGAAGTTGTTAGCAAAATTTCGTTTTACTTGCGAAATGTTTCTTTCCATATTTTTTTAGAATTTCGTCTTTTTACGAAAAATCGCTTACAACACGCAATAATAATTTATTAGTAGATCTTGCGTTATTTAAGTGAAACTCTTATACTTCTGATTAAAAATTGATATTTGGACAAAGCTTCAATTATTATATAATTGGAATTTTTTTATTTATAATTGTTTCTTTAATTTTTCTATAAATTTTTTTTTGTTTTTAAAAATCAAGTTTTTTATTTTATAATTTTTTTAATTTTACTATTTTTAACTAAACATCGAAAAATCGTAGATATCAATGTATGTAAATAATAGCGCAATTTTGGATTTTGGTCTTGCTGATATCCTATAGAAAAATGAAAAATTATTTTTAACTACACTCTTGAAATAATCGAGAGTAAAAGGACCAACTATCATTAAATTAAGTTGATTAGCTATAAAAAAAATGACTCACATCTTCTAGCAAATTTACGTTGACTTTCGTTTAAGGACAACTTTAATCTAGAAGAGAATATTGTCTGAAGAAGACGATCTAATGCTTGCTGGCAATTTTCTATAGAAATTTTTATTAGAAAATCTGTTAATAACATTTGCACTACTTAAACTGAATTTAACACAAGAAATAGCAAAAATCCTTCACCAGTATGAGTTTAAGAAACAAATTTCCCTTTTATGTCAATTTAAAGCTGTTGCTGTTGATATGTCAGACCATTCTTTAGAACATGCTTTCATTCTTCCTGTTCCATGTCTAACTGTCTTATGGTTTCAAATTGTTTGACTGCCTGCATAACGAAACAGACTTTTGTTGCATTATTGTTGTTGTTATTGTTGTTGTTAATGTTGGATATATTTATGTATGTATGTATGTATGTATGTAACAAAACATAGAAACTACAATCAACAAACCAACAAACCAACCAACCAACCAACAACTAGTTAAAGCCATCAAGCAAAAGATAAAGTTAAATTGTCATGTGAAGATAAACAGCATTTAAAAGTACTTTTGAAGTAAAATACAAAGCAGTTCGGTACTATTCAACTATTTACATACAGGCACATAAACACATAAACGCATTGACACTTAAGCAAGTGCAACAATAAAAGGAGGGGATACAAAGTAAAAAAACAGATGATGGAGTGTGATGTGGAGCAGTAAAAGAAAATAAATGATATGAAAAACACATGACTTCAACTTGTAAATTAAATCCAAAATTACACACACATACATGCATACATACATGCATACATATATACATTCCAAGTGCCAACAGAGCCAGGCATATATAAATACTTGATTTAATAGCTTAAACATTTTTACACACGCCATTTTGTTTTCCCTATAATTTTCTTTTTTTTTTGTTTTGTTTTGTTTTGTTTTCTGTTCCACTTTTATTTTATTAAAACGTTTAAAAAAAATGTATCGGAAAAAGCCAATAGTGTTTTTTTTTGCTGGTGCTGCTGCTGCTATTTTTGCGTAACAGAACACATTCCCTTTTAAAAGTAAGGAATTCATTTCTGAGAGTGAGTGAGTGAGTATATGTAAGAGAAACCATTTACTACTTACGCATGTCCTTTTTACTTAAACAGGACATCATGTTCCTTAAACATTCGTATACAAAACAAAGATTTTAAAAAAAAAAAGTCTTTAAAAAGAAGACTCTTTTGCTAGTTTTAATCTTATGAAATTCATTTTCTTTTCATTAGAAACTCTTTTCTATAGAAACATGCTTTTGCATCTTTAAAAATAAATTACAACAAAAACTTAAGGCTTCATATTAAAATCTCACAAAATAGTGACTGACTTGTCACTTATTTACACTCTTTTCTATTGGAAAACGACTTCTTAAAACAAACCTTTTCTTCAGAGAAAAATTATTTATTTTCTTTAGAAAAGTTGTTTCGTTTAGAAAAGCAAAAGTGACTTCCTTAGGCCATTTTCTATAGAAGTACATCTATCTACATTATTTTCTATAGAAAAGTGGCTTCTTTAAACTATGACGTTCTTTACAAAAATTACTGCTTAAGGAATCCTTTCTAAAGGAAATATTTTTCCTTACCCAAGCTTGTTTCTTTACAAAATTGCATCCTTTGGAATTATCTTATATAGAAAGCAGGCTTCTTTAAACTTTTTTCCTATAAAAAATAAAGCTCTTGGTTGATTCATATGGAAAACTGTAGTCTTCTTCAATTTTCGTATAAAAAAAATTGTTTCATACGAAACTTTCTACTTTTCCATAAGAAATTTGCTTCTTGAACCTTCTTCTCTGTATAGGAAAGCAGTTGCTTTAGAATTTTTTTTTTTACAGAAAATTATGTTGTTGATTTGTTTCTATTAAAAGGCTTCTTAAAATTTATGTTCTATGGAAGATTGTTTACTTTAGTTTCCTTTCTATAAAATTGGCTTCTGAAAACATTTTAGAATAGAAAAACAGCGTCTTCAAAGTCTTCTCTGAGGGTCTTTCTTCGACTACTTCTCTGCAGAAAAGTGTTTCTTTTAATCTCTTTCCTTTAAACCTTTTTCTAAAAAAAACATTGCAATAATTCTTTTTACTATAGAAGAACGATTGCTTTTCTATAGAGAAGAACTCTTTTGGTTCTTGCTATAGAAAAGTATCGATTGTTTTTAATAATCTTTTCCATAGAAAAGAGCTCCTTTGGTTCTTTCTACAGAAAAGTATTTTCTTTTTCAGTAGACTACGTTTTCCTAAAAAATTTGTTTCTTTAACCCTCTTCTTTATAGAAAAGTGGCTTCTTTAGAATTTTTTCTTTTAGAAAATTGAATTCCTGATTTTTTTCTATAGAAAGCTAATTTTTTATAGACTTTGAACACTTTATATAGAAATGGCTTCTTAAAACTTTTCTACAATAGAAAAATGGCTTTGTCAAACCTTTTTTTTTATAGAAAAGTGGCTTCCTTCGACCTCTTCTCTAAAGAAAAATTAATTCTTTGAATCACTTCTCTGTAGAAAAGTGACTTTTTTTAAACACTTTCCTGTATAAAAGTGACTTCTTTCATTTTTTTTTCTATAAAAAAAAAAAATTGCAAAAAATCTTTTTACTATAGAAAAACGATTACTTTGAATCTCTTTTCTATAGAAAAGAGGTTTTTCGGCTCTTTTTATAGAAAAGTATCTTCTTTTTCAATAGACTACGTTTCCCTAAAAAATTTGTTTCTTTAACCCTCATCTTTATAGAAAAGTGGCTTCTTTAGAATTCTTTTCTTTTTAGAAAATTAAATTCCTGATTCTTTTCTAAAGGAAGGTGGCTTCTGGAAACTAATTTTTTATAGACTTTGAACACTTTAGATTTCTTTCTGTAGAAGTGGCTTCTTAAAACTTTTTTACAATAGAAAAATGGCTTCTTTAAACCTCGTTTGTATAGAAATGTTGCTTCTTTTGACCTCTTCACTATAGAAAAATGGCTTCTTTCGATTACTTCTCTGTAGAAAAGTCACTTTTTTATGCCTTTTTCATATAAAGGAGTAATTTCTTTAAAACAATTTTCTGTAGAAAAGTGGCCTTTTCAAACTACGATTCCATAGAAACTACTGATCGGTAGCCATTTTCTTTTTTTTTTTAGAAAATGGATGGCCTGATTCTATTGTATAGAAAGGTGGCTTCTCGAAACTTATTTTCTATAGACTTTAAACATTCTTAGACGCTCTTCGACGTCTTTACTATAGAAAAATGGCTTCTTTCGATCACTTCTTTGTAGAAAAGTGGCTTTTTTATATCTCTTTTATACATGGGAGTGGCTTCGTTAAAACTATTTGCAATAGAAAAGTGGCTTTTTCGAACTACTGTTCTAGAAACCCTTTTTCTCTAAATAATATATTGTTTTGTTAAAACATTTCTTTATAGAAAAAAGGTTTCTTTAGAAACTTTGCTTCGTTAGAATTCTTTCTTATAGAAAGGTGCCTTCCGATAACTTTTTTTATAGACCTTCAACACTTTAGTTTCCTTTCTATAGAAGTGGCTTTTTAAAACATTTTTACAATAGAACAAAAGCTTCTTCAAACTTCGTTTATATAGAAAAGTGTCTTCTTTCTACACCTCTTCACAATAGAAAAATGGCTTCTTTCGTTCATTTCATTTGTAGAAAAATAACTTTTTTATGTCTTTTTCACATAGAGGAGTGACTTTTTTAAAACTATTTTCTATAGAAAATGGTTTTTTCAAACTACGGTTCCATAGTAACTACTGTTTTATAGCCATTTTTTCTATATAAAAAAAGTATTGCTATGTTAAACCATTCTTTTCTATAGAAACGTGGCTCTTTTCCACACAGAAACTTATTGTCATTTATGAAAAAGGTTCTGTTAAAAATGGATTTCCCAAAGAATTATTTTCTATAGAAGTGTCACTCTTTCCCATATGCAATCTTATCGTCATTTTTGAAAAAAGTTCTGCCAGAAATTGACTTCCCAGGAATGCTTTTCTATAGAAGCATGGCTCTTTTCCATACTAAAACTTATCGTCATTTATGAAAAAATTTCTGTCAAAAATTGACTTCCCAAAAATTCTGCTCTATAGAAGCGTGACCCTTTCCCATACGAAAGTTATCGCCAAAAAGTGACTTCCCAAGACTCTCTTACAGAATTTAATATTTTTTTTCTTTCGTGAAATTATGAACTTCCGTTTTAAATTTATTTCATCCAAAAAAAAAAAAACAAAAAGCACAACAACAAAAGCACTTGTTTGGTTAAGGTGTGACTTGTATGTCACTTGTGGTAGAATTATGCGTATCAAAAAAGATGCAAAACCTCCTCTTTTTACTTTTTTTGTCATTAACATTTTCCGACTAATATGTGTGTAGGTGGGTGCATTTCTTTACTAAAAAAAATATTTTATTTTCAACAATGTCTGAAAAGAAGATGAAAATTTAAATTTTACAAAGTTTGTTGTGGCGAAAAATAAACTTAAAATAAACAATGAGATTTTGCAATGTTACTTTTGTGATTTATATGAATACGAATATATGTGTGTGTGTGTCTGTACTTAGCTGCTGTGTTACTATAATTTAATAATAACTAAGTTAGTGTATATGTATGTATGTGTTTGTGTGAGAGAGCGAGTGAAGTGCTTGCATGTGATTGCACTTTAGTGTGTGTGTTTATGTCAAGTATTCACTTACGGCCTGTTTAACACTCAATGTTATACTATTTAACAGCAGCAACAACAACAACAACAACAACAATTCTCTGTGGATATTTTTGCACTTAAATTTTAGACGGATGTGAAGCATAACATTGTTATAAATAAATTTGAAATCGCAAAATTTAAATTTTAAGGCAAATTTAAACTAAAAATTTATCTCTTTTCTTGGAATTTTATAATTATTTTTTAGTTTAACTTTTGTGCTTGTGTTAGCATTAATTTACGTGGCTTCACTAAATTAACCTTAAATTAAGATTATTTTGTGGTTTCTAGTAATTTTTCTTTTTATGTTTTTTATTTTCATTTTTCTTTTTTTTTTTCAATGTTATAAATATTTAACGTTTATAAACACTTAACAAACAATAATTAAAGAGAAATCTTAAAACACAATTACAAATACACAACCACAAAATCCGTACATATACTAATGCAGCATATTGTTTAAATCACTTATTAAAAACCACAAAGAATTAATTACAATAAAACAATTCAATTAGTTCAATGTAAATGTGTAAGTTGAAAATACTTCCACAAGTTCAAATGTTGCATTCTACAGAAAATACCGCATAACACAGAAAATAATTTTTTTGTTAAACAAAATACTGCAGAAAAACACCGGCACTTTTGTATTAATCTCTACAAAGATTTTATCTATTTAAAAAGAATCTTTATAATACACATTTTTATAACAGAGTGGGATTTGTTTTACATCCGCGCCTGACTATATAGTCTTAATCAGATGGTGGACAACCCACTTGTATAATTTGGAACGTTATACATACGTGCTAGATAGCCGAAGACATAATTCTAAGCAACAGATACCAAATAGTTGCAACTTGAATAATTCCAGGGCAGGTCTGCAAACTATCACACCTTGCTAAAGAGTTGGAGACTTTCTAACTCCTTGTCCAGAACACATGTCAAGCATGCACACTGGACTGTATCATTCACTTAGCGTGTCATTATCAGCGAGATGATCCTGGCCACCATAATTTCATATAATCCCTTATGGGGCCGCAAAACCACAACCACTACGAGAACTATTATAAGTCTAAAGAGACAAATAATGAACTCTGCGAGCTCACTGATCCCCGTGGAAATAAAGTGGAGTTTCCAGTTGACCACCTGCCTTTATACCCCAGTTGCACTGAGTCTAGATAGTGGAATATTCTATAAAGACCATATTTATATGCCCCTGGGGGGACATTTTTATAACAATCTGTAAGTCTAAAAGAAAACTATAACCTAACTTTTTTATAAAAATTAATATCTTTACGATTTTTTCTATCCAAAAAAGTCTCCGCGATTAACAACATAACAAAAAGCTAAACCTGTTTTTATACCAGACTTGAAAAATATTTTTCTAAAGAAAACAGTAAAAACATTTCCCAAAAAACAAGTCTCCAAAAAAGTCTCCACGATTAAAAACGAAACGAAAAGTCCAAAATTCTTTTCTAACAAACTTGGGAAATATTTTCTCTCAAAGAAAAAATTTTTCCAAGAAAACAAATCTCCTCGATTAAAAACGTAACAAAAAGCCAAACCTGCTTTTACACCTGACTTGAAGCATAATTTTCTAAAGAAAACAGTTATATTTTTTCCGAGAAAAAAAGCTCCAAAAAAATCTCTACGATTAAAAACGAAACGGGAAGAGACAACTTCTTTTATAATAAGCAAGAAAAATATTTTTCCACGAAAACTAGTCTCAACAAAAAATTCTTGCCGATTTAAAGAATATTTTTTTAAAAAAAACAGTAAAAATTTTTCCAGAAAACAATTGAAGACTTGTCCAAAAGTCTCCACGATTAAAAAAGAAACGAAAAGTCCAAAATTCTTTTATAACCAACTTGAAAAATATTTTCTCTCAACAAAAAAATTTTTTTAAGAAAACTGGTCTCCAAAAATAAATTCTTGGCAACGAAAACGAAATTTTTATAAAAAAAAAAATATTTTTCTAAAGAAATTAGGGAAAAGTTACCATGAAAACAAGTCTTCAATATAAAAAAAACGTAACAAAAAGCCAAAACTGCTTTTATACCAGACTTGAAGAAAACTTTTATAAAAAAAAACAGTAAAAAGTTTACCCAGAAAACAAGTCTCTAAAAAAGTCTTCTTTTACAACAAACTTGAAACATAGTATCTCTCCAGGAAAAAATATTTCTAAGCAAACATGTCTTCAAAAATAAGTTCTTGTCGACGAAAAACAGTTTTTTTATAAAAAAACTATATTTTTCTAATGAAATTAGTAAAAATGTTTCCAAAAAAACACGTCTCCGCGATTAAAAACGTAACAGAAAGCCAAAACTGCTTTTATACCACACTTTAAGAATATTTTTGCAAAGAAAGCAGTAAAAATTTTTTCAGAAAACAAGTCTCCAAAAAAGTCTCCATCATTAAAAACAAAACGAAAAGTCAAGACTTCTTTTATAACAAACTTGATACATATTTTCTTTCAAAGAAAAAATTTTTCTAGTAAAACAATTCTCCAAAAAAAGTTTTTGCCGACGAAAAACAGTTTTTTTTTTTATAAAAAAACAAAATTTTTCTAAGGAAATTAGTAAACATGTATCCAAGAACGCAAGTCTGCAAGATTAAAAACGTAAGAAAAAGCCAAAACTGATTTTATACCAGACCTAAAGAATATTTTTCTGAAGAAAATAATAAAACAAAAATTTCTTATGGGCCAAGTCTTTACTACTAATAATTTCTTAGGCAAAGTCTCCAAAAATTTTTAATTACCCCTAAAATGATTCAGTAAAGAATTTGTGTAGGAAAAATTGTTTAGGCTATTTTTCCTATTAAAACACATGAAATTTATATATAAAAAAAAATTTTTGCAGCATACTTTGTTACAAGAAAAAGTCTCCACAAGACGGGTTTATAAAGTAAATTTTAAAAGCTATAGTTTTATTAAAGCTTACGCACAACGCATGACGTTAAAAAAAATCGAAAAACAAATTTTTTTTATTCGAATAACACTTTTAAACATAACCTTATTATAAAAAAAAATTTTACTCTCCAAAATATTGTTGTAGAAAAAACTCAGCACAAAAATTAATAAATTTTATAGATTTTTTTTTCTTTTCTGGCGGAAAAAATATACAAATTATTTATTTCAATTTAATCAAATTTAAGAATTGCTACAGACACTTTTTTCTAAAATTTCTCTACAAAGAAATTTTCTTCGACAAACTCTACACGAAAATATTTTTGCTTGAAATTTCCTTAAATTAAAATTTTGTTATCACAGTTATCAACCAGATAGTTTTTTTCTAAAATGTCTGCAAAAAAAAATGTTTCTTAAAAAAAGTCTCCAAAATATTTTTTGATTAAAAAATCACATTTTTCTTTCTGTTTCTTATGAAACAGTGAAGAGTGAAAAGTCTCCAAAAAAATTTTTTTTTAAAAATTACTTTTTCTTTCTGTTTCCTATGAAACAGTGAGGAGTTTTTACAAGACATTTTTACAACACAAAAAAATTTCAAATCCTTTGTGGAAAAAAACCAAATTTTGCTTAAGCAAAAAATGTCCACAAGGTTTCTTTGGGGAAAGTATCCCAAAATTATTTTTCTGTTAAGGCATAGCTTCATAGCATAAGTTTTAGTCAGAAATTTTTCTAAAATAGTTTTTTTTAAACTTCACTTCAAGGACCTTTTTTCTACATAAAACTCTTCACTTCATAATTTTGCTTTCAAAAGAATTTACAAGATATTTTTGCTTAAGTTTTGGTGGAGACTTATAAAAAGAATACACATATTATTTTTGTATTAAGTTATAGGTTCGTATCATTAGTTTCTAAAAGAATTCAAAAGCTGTTTTTTCTTAAGTCTCCACAAATAATTTATCTGTGAAAATGATTTTCCATTGAAAACTTTCCTATAAGCCTAAAAAAATTGTCTACAAAAAACTCTCCACTTATATTTTTGTAGCGCATCGCTTCACAATATTATTTGTCTTTGAAAAGAATTTGCAGGATATTTTTTCTGAAGTCTCCACATTTATTGATAAAGTCTCCACATTTATTGATAAAGTCTCCACAAATTTTGTTTTAATTCAAAAGTATTATAATTGTAAAAGAAATCGAAAGACAATTTTTCTAAACTTTTCAGGAGTTTTTTACCTATAAAAAGTCTCCAATAAATACTTGTGGATTTAAAAATTGTGGCAAATCATATTTTCTGTTTTAAATTCGCACCTACATTTTTCTTTAGTGTCCACAAAATATTTATATGTGACAATGATTTTATTTATGATTTGATTTTACATTATAAGTTGTCGTCAAAAAAGTTTACGCAAATGTGATTCGTTTATCAAAAAATTTTTTATAATATAAACGAAATTTTTCCATCGCAAAAATTTTAAGCGTTTTCATATTAAGCTTCTTGATTGAAAAAATGTCCCAAAATAAAAATTCTTCAACAACAAGTCTCCACAAATTCATTTTTTCGAGAATCATTAGCAATTCATTTTGCTACAGAAAATTATTTCGTTTAATTATTTTATTAAAATTTATAATTTTTTATAAGTTTTTGGCATAATCACAAAATTATAATAATTAAGTGAATTATAATCATGGCCACGATGGCTAATTGCATATGAATTTTATAATTATTAACAGTTTTATTTTGAAAATTAAATTTTGAATTATTTGCAAGGCCGACACAATTTGCTGCCGTTTGTAACTTTTTGTTTGTTTAATTCAGTCAGTGCCAGCAGACACCGAAACCACAACAAATTAAATTAAATAAAAAAATATTAGAAAATATATAAATTTTAATATCAAATGGGTTAAAATAATTAAACAAATGGCTAAACAAGCAAGAAGGGCGAACGGATGTTAGAACAAGTGCTTAAACAAATTAAATTTGTAAACAAGTTAAAGAAGAAAGCAGCCATTAAACCAAATTGCAAAGTAAATGGGGTGCCAAACAAGGAAGCAGAGGGATAATAAAATAAAATAATAAAAAGTTATTTTTTTAAATTATAAATTCATAAAGTATTTATTTGTTTAATAGAACTTAGTTTTATATATTAAAAATATTTAATTCTGTAAAGCAGTCTATTTACTTAAGCCTTTTATATGAAACGCATTTTGGTGAGTTGTGTGACTTTTTTCTTTTTATCAGAATCTGCTTTAAAGAACTACAATTTTTAATTTATCAAGAATCAATAATCATTGTACCGCATCTAAAAGCAGTTGATCATTTGAGCCCATTGTTCATATAGAACTTGGTTTGTTTATAATTTTTTATTTAGGGAAAGAGAAGCGATCTTATTTTGATAGAAAATAGTCTAGCGGCATTAAATCACACAATCTTGGAAGTCAATTCACGGATACGAAACATAAAGTTATGCCACTACAAAAGGATTCCTTCAATAAATCACTTGAGACATGCTGCGCCGTCTTGTTGAACTTCTGCACTGCACAAGGTCATGCGTGATAAGATTTACATCTGTTGCTAGCTGTGTGGATCATACCACTGTGGATGAAATGTAGTGTCATCCACGCCCTATGATGGCTTCACATACGTATATCCTCCAGTCACTCCTAGTTGCAACTTCAAAAGCCCGAAGCAGGCCGCAGCCTTTACTCTTTTCTAAAGAGTTGGAGACTATCCAACTCCTGGTCGAGAACGCATGAACCTTAATAAAATTTAAGAACACAACGGCAATCATGCTCACTAGAATTAGACCATTCATTGTAAATGATTCGATCTACACAATTCAAACGAGGGCCTCGAAACCGCAACCACCACAATACTCCCGAAGGGCCAACCTCAATAATCAGTCAGAGAACAGCATAAAGATTAAAGAGTCAAAAAGCTGAATTTTGGAGCTTTATCGATTCCCGTAAAAAGGAAGTGGAATTGTTCAGTTGTCTCCTTTTACCTCCTTGGGTGTATAAAAAGAAGACACTTAAAATGTAAACAAACTGTACACCACGTATAGCATAGAACTAAAAGGCTTCTTTATTATATATAAATTGCACAGGGATACTATAGTTAATTGATTTTTGACAAAAGTCAAAAATGCACAAATTTTACCAAAGCAATGGAATTTCGTATTTGTGCATAAATTTCATAAATATTTTAAATTAATTATAAGTAAAAGTATAAAACTTTTAAAATGGCAAATGTTGTCACGCTGATTACTTTCGTTTTAATTTATTTAAACAAGTCTGTACATGGTTTGCTGCCGGCAGGGCTACGTGGGTGTTGGGGTATATACAAATGTATATGACAACAAATAAATACACATACAATTGAATATGCTGGAATATCTTTAGATACTTAAAAGCGTAACTTCAATACTTGTAATTACTATTATTTTTTAAATACTCATTTCGCTGATGCTTTTTAAGAATCCTTGTTTGCTTATTTGTTTATTTCGTTGTTGTTGACAACCACGAAAAAATCTACAACAATGGCAATAGCAATAACATCAAATGACAACAAGATATAAAACAGCAATAATATGAATTAGCAACAACAACAGCAACAACAGCAATAATAAAAGGAAAACAAAAACAATAAGGACATTAAAACAAAACATTAAAATTTGCTCACATTTTAAATGACAACAACGACAGAAAAAATAACAACCAACTGAGAGGGTTTTTATTTTCTCTAATTTTATGGTTTTGGCAATAATAATTTTCAAATGTGAAGCTCTAATTGGAAATTTAATTATTTTATGCACTAACACACACATGTAGATTTCAATAGCATCTACATTAAAATGGTTGCCAATAAGCAAATATTTGTGTATTTATGCGTGTATGGGAAAGTGTATATACTTATGTAAAATAAATTGCATTTTGCACAGGTATTAATGGAACCAACTATTAAGTTATAAAATCCAAACGGCTCAAATGTCTAAATTTCAAAAAAACTCTTCCAAAATCCAAGTTATCGCAGGCAGAAGTGCATCAATATCAGTACGATAGACTTCAATATACTTAAATATGCAATAACAGATTCACAAATTCAATTTTTGTTTAATACTTTAAAATAGCGTGATACAAAATCCGAAATATAACAAAGTGCTCGTCGTCGAAGTATTTGTTTTCATTAAAAAAGTAAAAAACAATAACAAAATTTGCGGGTAATTTGGCTAATTAAAAAGTTGAAGCACAAACACTTTTAATAATTTCAATTAGATTACCCGCCAATTTTGTTTTTTCAGTTTTATTTAAACCTAACTTATCCGCCAATTTTATTTTTAATTTTATTAAAATTTTTTTATATATCATATAAAGGGTCCACCATTTTACGTTTTTTTTCATCTAGTGCTTATTATACGCTTGAACAACGCTTGGAAATATTGCGACATTACTTTGAAAATCATGGTAATGTTGCAGAATGTATGCAAAAATTGCGTACGGATTTTAGAAGAAGAGAAGCACCGTCAGCTTCGTTCGTTATATTGTGAAAAAAGTGAGTGAAAGAAACTGGCATCCTCATCTATAAACCAAAGCATGGAAAGTCAAAAACAGTGCGTACATCCGAGAATATAGCTGCTGCGGCAGAAAGTGTGCGTGAAGCGACATCAACACCAATTCACCGTCGTTTTTAACGATTGAACATTTCAGAGACATCATTGAAACGAATTTTGCATAAAGACATTGGTATGATGCCACACAAAGTCCAATTGGTTTAAGAGTTGAAGCCAAGTGACCATCCAATGCGTTTTCACTTCGCTAAGTAGGCCTGCGATCGACTTACAGAAGATGCCGATTTTGCAAAAAAAAATCATCTTTTCAGATGAAGCTCATTTTTATCTTGGCGAGTATGTAAACAAGCAAAATTGTCGCATTTGGAGTACAGAAAAACCGCGCGCATACATTTGTGGGGTGCCGTCGAAGATAAGTGTTAAGGCGACAAGCCAGAGACAATTTACGCTTTAAAGGACAATATTCGTGAAGCCATTGGTGAAATACAGCTGCACACAATCGATAATGTACTAGAAAATTGGGCCGATCATGTAGGCTACTGTATGGCCAGCCAAGGCAGCCATTTGAATGAAGTTATTTTCTACTATTAACTAGAAGGATTGTACTTTCGAATAAAAAAAGAAATTCGAGAACATATTCAGCAGTTTTGTTTATAGCATATAAAACAAAAAAAAATTATTTGACGGACCCTTTCTAAAACTCTTCCAAAATCCTAGTTGTCGCAGGCTAAATGAATCAATATCGAAAGCGTGTGTCGAACTAATAAATGTAACGACAGAAAATTCACGTCTTGTTTTATTCTTTAAAATACCTTGATACAAAATACGAAATATAACGAATTGCTCATCGCTCAAAGGGTTTGTTTTCATAAAAAATAATAAACAAAAACAAAATTTGCGGGTAATTTGGCTAATTAAAAAGTTTAAGCACAAACACGTTTAATAATTGCATGCAGATTACCCCCCAATTCTAGTTTTTCTGTTTTATATAAACATAACTTACCCGAAAATTTTGTGTTTTTTTTATATCATAGATGCTTTATTTAATTTTATTTTTAAGGTCTATTTTATTTTAAAGCTTTCTGAAAAAAATATTTAATCGTTCTTTGAAAATATAATTGATTAATATGAAATAATTTTTTAGTACCAAAATAACATTTTGGATCAGCATAACTTAAAAAGAGGGACGAGACAAATCTTGGCAATTCTTTAATTTTCAACTTTATAATATTATAATATTTTGTTTAAACTTAAAAGTCTGTCTATGGCAATTAAAACGATTATATAACAAAAAGCTTTCTGGGGAAAGTCAAATAATTATTTTGTATTCCTTTTACAGCAAGTTCGCACTATGTGTAAACTGTACGAGAATATTATGCAATAAATAAATTTTTTTTATTTAGTTTGCCAAAATCACTACGTGGCGCTGCAGAGAAAAAAGGCTTCGCAATAAGGACAGCTGACAATAAAATACAGCTAGTGTAGAGAAAACAGAACACTGAAGATGGCCCATAGCTGAAACTGGTCTGTTTATAAGGTTTAATGTTTTCAATTTCTCATTTTTACGTTTTTCCTGGCTGTTTGTTCGTAAATGGCAAGCGCTTTCGATATGAATACATCATTTTAAAGCAACGTTCTATCATATACTGGTGAGTCAGTATTTCTGGTCCTATAATCGTCGTATTTACCTATGCAGTTAGAATGTCAGCCATAGGGCATTTTATCTGGGCGCTAATATTAATATTTTCATCTTTTGCTATTGTCCTAGTACGATTGTCCACTGTTTTTATGTTTTTGTTTGAGTTTCTGATTAGTTTAAGTGGTGTGAAAGATGCGTCTGAGGTTGAGTTTACTTGTTCGTTATTAAAAGCTTTTGTTTTGTAGATTTTCATGCTTTCAAATATGTCTAGTTTTCCTCCTTTTTTTCTAGGATGCAGTAAAGTCATACACTCATCTATTTCCCTTGGTAAGTGTCCGTGATTCTCAAGGTGTCATACAAAGTAGGAGTCTTCTATTTTCCGTTTGTATCACCGTATGTATTCTGCAAATTTTGGTTTTTGTATTCGTCCAGTTTGCCCAACATAGGTATATTTACAGGTACAAGTAAGACTGTATACTCCGCTGAAATTAAATTTATCAGTTGTTTCTGTCGATGTCCTGATATTGTGTCACAGAGTGCCTTGAATAAACCTTCTTTGTGAAAAAGGTTCGTTAATCTACATATTTCTGGTCCTGTGTAGGTAAAAGTGTGCCAACGTATTGTATCGGTTGATCCTTTGTCTTTTTTATTTCGGTTTTTAATGTTGTATTGTTTAAAAGGTTTATATATAGTAGCTGGGTTGTAGCCGTTGTTTTTAGCTATGGTGTAAATTGTGTCGAGTTCATTGTTGTATTTGTCCGAGCTAAGTGGAATTATCTTAAGTCTGCGTATCATATGCCTAAGTGCTGCTAGTTTATGTTGGTTAGGGTGGTGCGAAATGATGTGGATGGTAGTGTCCATCGTAGTTGGTTTTTTTGAGATGTAAATTGTGTAAATATTCAGTTCCTCGTGTTATTGTGAGACGTCGTGCACTTTTTCTTTGTGTAAGTAAAGTAAGAATTTGGTCGACGTTGTCTTATTCGAGAATACATCTGATGTCATCGACATATCTATAATAATTGGCTATTATAGAGTGTTTTTCCCTTAGTGTCTTTATGTGTAGTAATTCGAGAAAATTTCCATAAAGAAAAGGTGAGTAAATCTAAATTAGTTTTGTTTTGTTATCATTTTTGCAATTTCTATAGTTTCGGTAAAGTGTTGGTTGTCTTGTGTTGGCATTGAGGCATACAGATCTTTGATGTCAAACGAAGTAAGTCGTGTGTTTTCAGTTATCTTGATGTCTTTAAGTTTTTCGATAAGGTCTTGTGTATTACCTTCCGTGTATGTATTTTATAAATTTAGTTTTTCTTTGAGTAGCGTGCTTAAGTGTTTAGCTAGTTGATATGCTGGTGCAGATCTATAGTTTACAATGGGCGGTTTATTCTCTTTGTATGTTTTTGCTTGTGCTTTGGAGGTTGGTGGGGTTCTGGCTTCATATTCATGTATTTGTATACTTTTCCGTGATTAAACATTTTTCAGCGCTTTTATAGGCTGCGTGTTGTCCTTTGGAAAAATTCAGTTGGGCCATTTAAATTTATAGTCTTATTATTGGCATTATAGTGCTTAATACTCTGTATTAATATTAAGTGTTTCTCTTTGACAGTTAAAAAATAAGGAATGCAAAGTTGTAATTCGCCTTTTCATTGGGACATTTTATTCTGTAACATTCTGCTACAGCTTTAGCCGCTGTAGGTTAGTAGGTGGTGTACTTGCTTATCAGTCTGAGGGTTGTAGGTTTGATTCCCAACAAAGACCTTCGTTGTTTTCACTACAAAAAATAAAAATTGGCTGTCGGTGGGGCTGCTCAGTGATGAAGGAATAGTCACTGGTCGCTGTGCTGTCTTATATCTTATATAAATATTTCCGATAACATAGGCCCTCTAGATATGAAAGCTGCCCGGGTAGGGTAGTTGGTAGTGTACTTAGCCTACCAATCTAGGGGTGGTTGTTTCCACTACAATGAGCTTGAAAGCTATGTAACTATGCTTCTACCTTTTCTACCTTCACCACCTGTCTCATCTGTTGTCTATCCCTTTCCTAAAGAACGTAGCATGGTTGTGACTAAATAGGCATTGTTGCGTAAAGTACTACTTCTCTTTAAAAACAAAAAAAAAAACAAAAATTGATAATGTGTAATTAAAAGTTTTTAGCTTATAGAGTTCCAAATATAGAGATCTATAATAGATGGACAAATTTTCTTTTGTTACTATTATTGTATTTATATGGCTGCCAGTTTTAGAAAGACGCTTGAATAAATCCAACTATGTATTTCTGAAGACTTATTGGTTGCCACTTAAAAGCCTTCTAGTTGGCAATATTATTTCATTAGGCCCACGAACAATAAAAGACAAAATGTCCAACGTTGTGCTGAGTACAGATGTGATGGTTGCAATGCCATAACAAATATGCGTATAGCAACATATATTTATGTATGTGTGTGTGTGTGTATATATGTGTATTTTAGATTATGTTTCAGCACAATTGAATGTAATGAAAACATTTTTGGTAGATGTTTATTTATAAAGACAAAATCGTTGTCACACATAGCAAACCATTGTCGTTGTATACAAAACATTATAAAATATCCAAACACAGATTAGCATGCACACGCATCGTATATAAACCAGCAGAGGCAATCATTTGTGTAGACAACAATGTTTAGATTCATGTATATATGTATATGCCTGGCATCACATTAACACAGCTAGGCGAATGAATGCTCATATAAATTCGCATAACTAACATTTGTTAATACATTGTTAATTTGAAATGTATGTATGCATAAGCAGAAATATGTATTGGCATGTTATGTTTGTATTGTATTGTGTTCTCTTATGTTGTGTTATGTTGTTTGTTATGTTCAAATGTTTGTTTTGTTCAGAGTTTTTCTTCGCCTTTTTTTTTTGAGGAGTTTGCATACGAAAATATGAATTTTCATTATAACACTCATGTTATTCTAAATAATGAGCAAAAATATTATGGAATATTGAATGCTTCTTTTATTACAATCACATCTAGATAATAATAACAACAAATACATTTAATGCTTATACACCCACAACTATTGTTGCGGTGGAAATAATAGCAACTTAACAACAATTATTAGGAAATAGTTGGCAAAACGTTTACGTTTCACTACACAAGATTTATAAATATTTAAAAAACTAACACACACACACACACATACACGCACACCTATATAAAATTTTAAAACAAAGACTATTTTGAATATCTCCGAAAAGAACTATTAAAAGCATTTCTTTTTTGCCAAACAAAGAAAAGCTCTTGTTAACTATTAATGCAATAATTAACGAGTGCGTAACTGTATAATAAATTTGTTCCAAATACACACATACACACATATTTAGCAAAAACAAATACTTCAACACAAGTTGTTGTATGTTGTTTAGTTGTATTCTTTTTAAAGTGTGTTATAATAAATTGAAGTGAAGTGTTAAATATGAGAACATAGAAAATAGAGCACCTATAAATAGTTTACACGCTATTGTTTTATTTGCTTTAAAAGGAGTGTTACATATTTTTACTAGATTTAATATTTATTTTGTAATAATTACTTAAACTAGTGCTAATAATAAGTACAGCGAATTTTTTTCTGAGGAAAAATAAAAGCGATTTCTTCTTAAAGTGTTGTATTCTTTTGAGGTAATAAAAAAAAATCGTAAATAAATTAAATTAATTACTATTAATTAAATTAAAATTAAAATGTTTTATTCTTATAATTTTTATGAACTTATTTCATTGCAATAACATTATATTACCTCGACATCAACATCTAGTGCCTGAGTAGCAATTTTATTTGTATGCTGCTCGCATTTGAAATAGTCTTCAGCGTTATCAACAACACAACCACAACGCTAATAGCTTTACTTTTTACGTATCCTATATTAAGGTCCATTTCTATTGTAGTACTTAATAGTACACGATATTTTTGGTTTGATTACCTGGCTTACGCACAAAAAGATCAGCTGGTTTTCCACCACGGGAAAAGGCAACATACAACTGACCATGCGAGAAACATGGGTTTTCTAAATAAATACCACAAACACTAAATGACTGTCCCTGGGATTTGTTTATAGTTATTGCGAAAGCATGCCGTACTGGAAACTGTAGTCTTTTAAATTCGAAAGGTATGTCAGTCGGAGTTATTGGGATGCGGGGTATCAAAACTTCCTCTCCTTTATATTTTCCTTTCAATATGATTGCTTCTATTACATTCTTCATTAAAGTCGATTGGTTAATATTTCGTAACATTTCCCCCCCGGGGGCACATGATAGTCTTTATGAATCCTACTACTTCCACCTAGACTGGTGTCTTGCGGGGTAAAAGAGAGCCCAGGCCCCTTCAAGGCTGGTAGAAGTCACCTAGGCAATCCACTATATTTCCACGGGAATCAGGGACCCGCATAGTTTCGCTACTTGTCTCTTTAGGCATTTAGCCGTTCTCTGGCTGATTATTGAGGTAGGCCCTTTTGGGAGCATCGTGGTGGCTGTGTGTTTCGAGGTCCTCGTGAGAGTTTTTAGGTTGGATCATTCACAATGAACACAATGAGTGGTTCAGGTCCAGTGAGTATGAATGCCTTCGTGTTCTTAATTGTATTAAGCTTCATGCGTTCTGGACCAGGAGTTGGAAAGTCTCCATCTCTTTAGCAAGGAGTTAAATTGCAACTAGAAGTGATCGGGGGATAGTGTGATTCATTTAACATCCGCACCTGGCTGTGTAGCCTTAATCAGATGGTGGAAAAACCACTATTGTATAATTTGGAACGTCATACATGCGTCCTAGGAAGCCGGAGACATAATTCTAAGCAACAAAACTATCTAGTTGCAACTTTACGGATTCCAGGGTAGGGCTGCAAACCATCACACCTTGCTAAAGAGTTGGAGACTTTCAACTCCTGTCCAGAACACATGTCTAGCGTGCTCACTGGACTGGATCATTCACTTTACGTGTCATTATCAGTGAGATGATTCTGGCCACCATAATAACCATTATACTGTTATGGGGCCGCGAGACCACAACCACCACGTTACTCCCATATAGGGGCCAACCTTAATGATCAGTCAGAGAACTATTAAATGTTTAAAGAGACAAATAATGAACTCTGCGGGTCACTGATCCCCGTGGAAATAAGTGGAGCTTCCAGTTGATTCCCTGCCTGTCTTCAGGGGACTGGGCTTCCTTTTACCCCAGTTGCACTGTGTCTGGATAGTGGAATTCTATAAAGACCATATTTATATGCCCCTGGGGAAAGTGATCGGAGGATATAGGTATTCGAAGTCCTTCTCTGGCGAGGATGGCACTACATACCATCCACAGTAGTAATGGCCACCATCTAGTGAGGGGTCATGGCCAGGTACAGATGTAAACCTTATCACGTCATTTCGTAACATTATAACTGCAGATCCCAGTAAACCAAATGAGTCTAAAAATTCCGGTGTATAGTTCACGACATCATCTTCATTAGTTGCCATTATCAACTAACTTATATGTCCTCATTTCGCCAGGAATGCCATCTTGAATATTAAAATTGAATTCTTTTACATCAGTGTTTTTGGCAGCCAGTATAACTCTTTTGCTCAACCAATTATGGAATGAAGTAATTTTTAGCAGCATTTGGATTGCCTCAACTGACAAAAACTATCAGGAAAGGTGAGATGGCAGCCAGTTAGCATATCTATAGGAAATTTACCATTACCAATAACAAAGAGTTGTTTAGAGAATATGTCTCCAGATTAATTATTTTGCAACATAACACACATATACTTGGCGTGTTTTCACAATTTTGAAGGACTTTAAACATGCAGTTCGTTCATCAGCTTGCATTGAGCGTGGATACACTGGCAATGTTTGGCGAAAAAAGCCTGATAATAAAATCATTGTGGCACCAATTGGTAAGTACCACTTCAGGCAGCAATGCCTATTTAGCCAAGTACCGTGCTACATTCTTTAGGAAAGGGATAGAGAAGAGATAAGGCAGGTGGTGAAAGTAGAAGAATAGCTACATAGCCTTCAAGCTCTTATATTTGTAGTGAATACAACCACACCTAAATTGGTAGGCTAAGTACACCACCTACTAGCCTGCCGGGGCAGCTTACATTTCTAGAAGGCCCATGTTATCGGTAATTAACTGTCGTATAAGAAAATACCGCGACCAGTGGCTATGCCTTCTTCACTGAGCAGCCCCAGTGGCAGTTAATTTTTATTTTTTATAGTAAATACAGCCAAGTTCTTTGTTGGGAATCGAACCCACAACCCCCAGACTTATAACCTAGTACGCTACCTACTCCCTCCCCCCGGGGGCACATGATAGTCTTTTTAGAACCTACTATTCCAATTAGACTGGTGTCTTGAGACAATTAGCTGCTCTCTGACTGGTTATTGAGGTTGGCCCCTATATGGGAATATCGTGGTGGGTGTGGTTTCGGACCCTTGTGAGAGTTTGTGGGTCGGATCATTCAAATTAACACAATGAATGGTTAAAGTTCAGGTTCTTGATAAAAAAGAGCTTCATGCGTTCTGAACCAGGAGTTGGAAAGTCTCCAACTCTTTAGCAAGGAGTGAAGGCTGCGGCCTACATCGGGCTTTCAAAATTGCTACTAGAAGTGACCGGAGGATATACGTATTCGATGCCCTTCTAGGGCGTGGGTGATGTCCAATCAACCAAGTGGTTTGACCACCATCTGATTATGACTATATAGTCGGCGTAGATGTAAATCAAATCACGCACTACCTACTACCCTACAGAGGTACCGTAGGTCTTTTAAAGTTCTAATAAAAGCTTCAAAAGATTTTTTACGCACCATCGTGCATTCATCCCACACTATTAGTTTAGATTGCTGCAAAACCTTTGCGATTGCTAAATTCTTGGAATTTCGTTGCCTTGCATATTCAATGGCAATTTTAGGACTGAATGGGCTATTCGACCACCTTCTAGTAAAGTTGCTGCAATGTCTGACAAAGCAACAGCTAGAGCAATTTGATTTTTTTAACGAATTGTTGCCAATATTAAAGTGTTCAAAAAGATTTTTCCTGTACGAACAGGAGCGTCCATTTCTTGACTGCTGGTTCGAATGGAAAAAAATTATTTTTTGTTTCTTGTTTCTCTAGTGAAGCAGAATTCATACATCGAGGAATTGATGTTCCACGCTCATTCTGTGTAGAGACTCTGTGTTTGCCTTACGACGAACACTACCAATATTGCCAGTAACAATACCATGAATCCCGAATTTAATGATTGAATTATGCACAGTGGCATCAGTTTGCAAGAAAAAGCTTCTCAAATTTTACGAGTTGCTACAGTGAAAATTATACAATTTCGTTAGTACAATTTCACTAAAAAAAATTCTGAAGAGTGAAAGCTAACATGCGAAGTAAAGAAATACAACAAAATTCACAGCTTGATATTTCACATTTTACGGGCAATTTACTTCCTAACCTCGAATTTGGCCATCCAAGATAACTACTTTGAGAACAATAAAAATTTGTTTTCACTTAAAAATTTATTTTTTTATTATTTACTTATTTTACTTGTTTATTTTTTTTATTTTTTTATTTGTGTTTATTTATGTATTTATTTATTTAGTTTACTTTTTTATTTTATTTTTATTTTATTTTTTTATTGTTTTTTGTTATTTTTTATTTTTTTATTTTTTTTTATTTATTTATTTTTGTTATTTTTTATAATTATTTTATTTCTTTTTTTATATATTTTTTATTTTATTTTTTTATAATTCTTTTGTGTTTCTTTATTGTATTTCTTTTTTTATAATTTTTTTATAGTTTTTTTATTTCTTTTTTATATTTTTTTATAATTTTTTTTTTATGTTTTTTATAATTTTTTTTTTATTTTTTCTTTTTGCTTTTTTTAATTTTTGTTTTTTAAGTTTTTCTATTTATTTTATTTTCAACAAAGAAAACTCCTCTCAAGATTAAAATGATAAAGTGAAATAGAAGCGAGGAAAATATTTTAGAAACAATTGAAATTGAAATTAGACTTTTCGCTAAATCCCTGAGTGTTTTATTATTGTTATAGCTTCCCAGGTACGTGGTAATATATGATAAATTTTTTTTTTGTTATTTAACTCTATTATTAAGCGAAAATCATAGAATTTAATGTTGCAAAAATTTACTCTTTTTTATTTGTGCTGTTATGAGATTTGTAGCATATTTTTAGGTGCCTTTTGTGTTTCATACTTTCTATGGAATGATTTTAATTTCAACAATATATATTTCAATATTAAACACACACACACACACATTTAACGTTTAGAATTTTCATAATTTGCATTAACAAAGAGAATATCTACTTTATTATGATTATTTTGATTACAAATAACAAACATTTTTTAACACCCACTCACATTTTGCGCCTAATGTTGTACCATTTTTTTTTTGGTGTTTGGTGGTTTATATTTAAGAGAGCTGTTTTATCTCAAAATCATTTGAATGCTTTGTGTTTATGGTTGCTTGGGCAACAGCGCCAACAAAAAAAAATTATTTCAAAAACTCAACATCAATTTTTATCGCTTTCATGTGCATTAGAACAAAAGATATTTTAGTGATAATTATAAAGCATAAAAAGTTCTACAAAAGACAATCCAACAAAAACAAAAAAAAAACAATTAAAATTGAAAATAAAAAGAATTTCTGACTGTAAATTTGGTGGATGAGTCAAACGATAAATGTACAAATTAGGGTGGAACAAATCATATATATTTGTGAATAAAATGGAAATAGTTTGGCACGATACGTTATTTTAAATCGACAGGGTTTATTAAAATGCATTGAACAAAAAAACAAAAATCACTTTTACGTTGTGTCTGGCACCAGCAAGTCCTTGTTGAAGGGGACAATATTTCTCTCTTGTATTTACAAATGCATTAAAAATTCTTTTTATTTTATCATTAATTTTAAGTCATTATTTTTCAAATATTTTTTTTCGTAGACGCATGGGGCGTATGATTTATATTAATTAATTAATTTCTCAAATTCAAATAAAATCCTAATAACGTTTAAATTTATAAATATTTTAATAAATTTCAAACCCTCGTTTGAAGTGAACATTTTGTTTTAAGATTAACTTTAGTTAAAATGAGCACGAACAGCATTTTCTTGTTAAAAATATTATTTTTAGTTTAGAATTTCTTTAAAGCCGTCGTATTAATTTAATAATAATTTATTGAAAATTTCTTAAGTATTTTTATGATTATAATATGACTTAAAAATACTAGTTCTATTAAGCATTTTCGGCTAACTATGTTAAAGTCAGTTAAATAGTTTAGAAATTCTTAAGACTTTCATATGATTTAAAAATAATCGTCACAAATATGGCATATTTTGGTTTAAATTTCTTTAAATCGGTTCACTACTACCTTGTTTTGCCGCCATTACTCTTGACCGTTAATATTTGGCGGTCGCGAAGTATCAAATTTTTTAGGGAAAAATATTCAAGAAACCAACGAGTTTTAATCGTTAAAATATTTTATTCAAATCAATCATCGATCACTGTGACGTTGAGAAAGTTACGTGAAATTTTTGGGAGAAACAACGTGCCAACAAAACCCACTAATTATCGTGTAGAGAATGATATCGAAGAAAGAGGGTCTGTAGGTAGGTGATAGGCCGAAAACCGTGAACCGCAACGTACTGCAAGATCGGTTAAAAATATTTCTGCTCAAGAAAGTGCTCAAAATAATTCATCAACCTCATTTCGACGCCATGCTCAGGAGCTTGGTCTTTAGAGAAAAATTTTATACCTGGATTTCCATTTGTTTCCATATGAAATTCAGTTGACACAAGGACTTCTTCAACGAGACCATTACCGCCGCCGTATATTTGCCAATAGCATGTTATAGCTTCCCCCGATTTTCATGAAAAAATCATAATGAGTGACGAGGCACATTTTCGTTTGAATGGACACATGTGAATAAAGAGAATAGTTGGTTCCGGTAAATGGGAAATCCTCAAACTATTCAACAGTCACCTTTGCATTTAATAAAAGTGACACACTGGTGTGCAGTTTGGTCAGGAGAAATTATTAGACCTTACTTCTTTAAAAATGAAACGGTGTAGCGCTTGGAATTACTGCACATCTCTTTTCACAATAAGTTATTTCAAGAAATGCTGATGTTGATTAGCATCCACGGTCGCCTAATGTGACTGCTTCGGACTTCTTGTTGTGGGGATATCTGAAAAGGTTTCAGGTTTCTGCTAATAAGCCCGAAAGGCTTGAGCAACTCAAACAAAATGTTCGTGATGAAGTTAGTGAAATACCGCGTGAAATGTGTGAGAATGTATTGAAAAATGTGCTGAAAGGGGCCCACATTTGTGAGGCTAACAGAGACATTGTTTTCCATAAATTTATAAAGGTAGTATACCTCCCCGCCCCTCCCCCTCCGGGGCACATTTATCAGTCTTTATGGATCATTTAACCATCTAGACTTGTGTCAACGGGGGTATAAGGGATCCCAGTACCCTGAAAGCTGGCATGAAATTAACTGCAAACTCCACGTTATTTGCACGGGAATCAGTACGCACCAGAGTCCGCTAATTGTCTCTTTCGCCTTTTAGCTGTTTCTCTGTCTGATTATTGAGGTTGGCCCTTCGGGAGTTTAGTGGTGGTTGTGGTTTCGCCGCCCTCGTGCATTATAATTAAGGGGCCAGGATCATCTCACCTTTACTGTGAACATTGAATGAATGATCCGGATCCAGTCAGCATGCTAGTCATATGTTCTGGACCAGGAGTTGGATAGTCCCCAACTCCTCAGCAAAGACAAAGTGGCTGCGGCCTGCTCTTGAGCTCTTGAAGGTGCAACTAGGAGTGATTGGAGGATGACACTACGTTTCATCCAGAGTGGTATGATCCACCGTTAGGTTATGGCTTATACAGCTAGGTACTGACGTAAATCTTATCACGCATACCTTCCCGGCAGACACTATGAATAAGACATCTTGAAAAACTATAATTTTAAATCTAAAACATATAAATTTTAATATTTCTCAAATATATGATTTTTACTACTCAAATGGCTTAAAAATTCATTGAATAAAAACACTCAGAGAGCGCAATAGTTTCTCTTTCATAATGATGCATGAAATAAAGAGTGTCCCCTCTTTGGCCAAACATCTGTTTCTCTTATTATTTCTGTCAATTTAATTTTAACATAATAATTTAAAAAATAATCAAATAACGAAATTAAATTGGATTAAATGTTTGTAATTTTATGAATAAACAAATAAAAAAAACAATCTGCAATTTATGTCCAAGCAATTATTTTTTATTATCATCGAATTGTATTGAAATAAATCCTGATTAATGCTTATTCTTCTTCAAAAAGCATTAATTCAAAAACAATATATAAATAAATAAATTTTTTTTTTAATTATGATATAAATATAATAATGGCATATTTACTATTTATTATTAAAATATAAAATAAATATGAAAGGAGTAGAATTTTATTTCACCTAGGAAACCAGGAAACAATTGAACAATTTGTGTGGAATTATAGAATAAAAATGCTGGTGAAAACTAATTAAAATGAAATTGAAAATGGAAATTTAATCAAAGAAGGAGTTTCTCCCGATAATTAATTAGTAAATAATTAATGAATTCATTCAGTGCAAAATGTTTGTTAAGCAAACAAATAACAATAAAAAAACCAAAAGTGGTGCATACACTGAAAGCAATTCTATATATAAATAGCAATTACCCACAGCAAAATATGTAAGAAAGTATTTTCGAAGTCTTTAAGTAAGATGACAATAATCCTAAAATTTTTTAGTTTTACTATGTTTGAACATTTTCGAAATTTAATTTGAAATTTTGAAATAGCCAGAAAATGATGTCATCTACAAAAATATAGAATTTTTGGCCACTATTTCAATTTTCGAAATTATGTTCGAATTTTCGAAATTATGTTCGAATTTTCGAACATACCAAAAATAGCTTAAATAAATTTCTAAAAACCATTTTTCTCATTATAAATAAAGTTTTATAACAAATTGATTGATTTTAAGCATTTTTAAGCGTACGCAAGAGTATGGAATAATTCTAGTTCGTTAATTGCAACTCTTTTAAAGAATAACCAAATATTCACTGACCCGGCTGATAAAGCTAACCTTAAGGCTTGTATATTTGCAATATAAAGCCTCTTTTTTTTATTATTTTTTTTTGTATTGTAGTTTTCACAACTTTGTAAATTATTTTGGAATGAGTTTCTATCATAAGTTAGATGGCTTAAATAAAAAAAATATTTTGTGTGTAGTTGTTTCACTTGAAATTCTATAAATCGGAAAGCATTCATGTTAAGTTCGAATTATGGAATATAATAAAAAAAATGTATATCGCTTTGAAAAATTTTGGAAAAAAAAATATTTAGTGTTTTGGCATGATTCTTTCCATGATCTTTTACGTTTATCGAATTTTCGAAATTTCGAAATTAAGTTCGAATTTTCGAACATGCTGAAAATTGGCTGGAATCAGGTAACCCAACAATAAAAACATAACTTTAACATTATTTTTATAATTTTATGGCTCCTCTGTGTATTTGAACTTTTTACCATACACAAAAAATTTAAAAAAAAAAATAAAATTTTCGAAAAATATATTATAGAGCAAATCACATCTAAAAAATATCTTTAATAAATAATTAAGGTATATTTTCATTTAAAAGAATGATAAATTTAGAAAATTTGTTTTTATATTCTATTCTGTAAATTTATCACAATTTTCAAATAATCTTAATTTAATAAATTTTAATTTAATAAATAGGAAACACTTGAAATGTGAATTCGTTTTATCCATGTCTATTATCATGTCCATAATTATTATGTTACTTTTAATTAAATTTGCAACTAAGATTTAAATACTTTCCTTTGCCAACAATAGAATATTATGCAGCATAATTTTGAAATGCCTAACAATTATTATCTTTACTACATTTTGAAATACATATACAAAATAGCATAGATATTTGTTTGATGTTTGCTCTTTAATAAAATATTATTTTATTAAAATTATTCAACAAATATTTATTTTATCATGATATTCTTTAGCCAAGATTGAAACATCTTTTCTTTGATCGAAATTATTAATAGTTTTGTAACACAATTACAAGTTCGATTTGTTAAGCTAATAGAATACACACATTAATAAAATATTATAATATTTTAAAATCCTTATTGTTTTCAATAGCACTAACAAGACTTAAATTTACACATATGCCCACACACACTAACTACACATGCCTACTCATACACATTAGGATGTTAAACGTTAATTAATATTCAAAAAAAAAAGGAAAAAAATATATTAGCTCAGGTTGTTTAAACTGCACAGTGGGTCAGTTACAAAATTCATATTAAAAAATTTTAAAATATCCTTGAATTAATAAAATTTTTTCCACGGTTTTAAACTATTAAGCGCTTGTGTTTAAAGGTATTAAAATTTTATAATTAAGCCACCGATAGCAGTTTAAATTTCAATAACCAACATAATCAGTTTTTAACAAGTGTCGAACTGTTCGATTAAGCATTAATTAAATAAATTATATCTCCGATGCAAATGTCAGTAGCAAAAACTATTAAAAAATTAATTAATCTTTGATAAACAATACAAAAACAACATGTTTTCACTGATGTATAGTGCTCTATATAAAAAAATACTTTATTTAATCAACTTTATAAAACTGTTGGATTTGGCGTTTTTAAAATACTTTGAGAAATCACAAATTCACAAAATTTTACGCTAATTTATATCCTTTCAAGGCGCTTTCTAAGTTTTCGAAATTATGTTGGATATATAAAATTTATATTAAATAAAAACAAACTAATACATAAAGCTGTGTTAGCAGTTAATATTTTAAGAACCTCAAAAAACTAAGTTCGAATTATCGAAAAGAAAGAAAAAAATGTTAAATAAATTATAAAATATATGAAACGATAATTTTAAGCTATCGTCTAATAATTTCCCTTATTTTTTGGGTTTATCGAAATTTCGAAATTAAGTTCGAATTTTCGAACATGCTTAAAACTTTAAGTTATTAGGGTCTTATTAGGATAAACACTTGAAAATACTAAAATTTAATTAAGAAAGTAAAATTTATTAACTTTAATAAATTTCGAATTTTCGGACATATTTTAAACTTAATGTTAAAATGCGCATTATTGCTAGCATTAGTATCAATGTTGGAAAATACACAAAATTTCTCTAAAGAAGCAAAATTTACTAACTTTAATGTTCGAATTTTTAAAACATAAATTTTAAAGTTCGAATCATTGCAAAGAAAGAAACAAAATTTTATTTAAATTATAAAATATATGAAATGATAATTTTAAGCTATCGTCTGATGATTTTTTTTTATTTTTTGGGTCAACCGAAATTTCAAAATTAAGTTCGAATTTTCGAACATGCTTAAAACTTTAAGTTATCAGGGTCTTGTTAGGATAAACACTTGAAAATTCTAAAATTTAATTAAGAAAGTAAAATTTATTAACTTTAATAAAGTTCGAATTTTCGAACATATTTTAAACTTCAAGTTAAAATGCGCATTATTGCTGGCACTAGTATAAACATTGGAAAATATACAAAATTTATCTAAAAAAAGCAAAATTTACTAACTTTAATAATGTTAACATTTTCGAACATACATTTTAAAGTTCGACTCATCGAAAAGAAAGAAAAAAATGTTATTTAAATTATAAAATACATGAAAAAATAATCTTAAGCTATCGTCTCGTGATTTTCTGTTACTTTTTACGTTTACCGAAATTTCGAAATTGAGTTCGAATTTTCGAATATGCTTAAAACGTGTGTCGACCAAAAGTCGGCAGGCTCGTTTTTGGATCACATAGCAATTCAATCACAAGCAATTAGACTCTATATATATATATATATGTTTTTCAAATTTTGTAATTTTTTTTTTTTTGAATTTCACAAATTTTTACACTTTTTACATTTCTGAAAATTTATTGTTTAATGAATTTTATAATTTTTTTTAAAAGAGAACATTGTTGTTTTATACACTTTTCATTTTATATAATTCATAATTATATTTTATAATTACATTTATTATTTGTTAATGAAATATTTGAAATTATAATAGCCGTTAAGAAGCGCTACCTATTAACACGAGGATACATCCGTAAGAAGAACATACCATTAAACACAACCTTAAACAGTAGCAATCAGCTGTAGTTTAGTGGTATGGGTGTGTATGTGTGCCTGGCAGGAACATATAAAAGCGAGATAATTACGTTTTTAAGTGGAGTTGGCCACGGGCAAGCAACCGGGCAAGACTTCTTTTAAGTGAGTTAGAATTTTATTCAACTTAGTTAAAATAGTCTTGCAAATAGGTTTCGCTCGCTCAATCAAAGCCAGAATCTTATTCGACTTTGAATTAAGCGAGACTCGCTAAAGTCTCCGGCTCAGTAAGTGCTGTCGCTACTTCACCTGGCCAGAATTTTATTCGCCCAGGTGACGGAGCCCAGAACCAGGCCGCGCTTTGTTCAGCAAGGCCAGAATTTTATTCGCCCTAGCTGAACAAGACGGACGAGATCGTCAATAGGCCACGGAGAGGTTGATCGTCATCGGCAGGCCCAGTAAGTGCTGTCGCTGCTTCACCTGGCCAGAATTTTATTCGCCCAGGTGACGGAGCCCAGAGCCAGGCCGCGTTTTGGTCAGCAAGGCCAGAATTTTATTCGCCCTAGCTGAACAAGACGGACAAGATCGTCAATAGGCTAACACCAATTTCGACGTGGAAAGGTTGTCTCAGAATCTTATTCTTGACAACCGCGACAAGTCAAAAATTGGTGGACAGGCCAACTGTTCTGCTCAGACTGGACCAGAATTTTATTCGCTCCAGTGTGAGAAGCAGTAGGCTAGCCGACGGAGAGTGGAGACGAAAGCTCTTGAGGGCCACGAAGCGGTTGATCATCGTTGGCGTGCTCAGTAGTGGTGGAGTTTAATTATAAATTAGTTTAAGAGTGAATTATAAATAAAAGAATTTTTTTTTATAAAAACAAAAGTGTATCTTGTGATTAATGAAAACATTTTTTTTTGTAACGAACCCTGGACGCCGCGAGCTTTACCCCAGCATAACGCGAGAACGTATCGTTACAAACGTTAAGTTATTAAGGTATTATTAGGGTAAACCGCTGAAAATACTAAAATTTAATTAAGAAGGTAAAATTTATTAACTTAAATAAAATTCGAATTTTTCGATATATTTGAAACTTCATGTTAAAATACGCATTATTGCTAGTATTTGTATAAATATTGGAAAATACACAAAATTTATCTAAAAAAAGCAAATTTTATAAACTTTAACAATGTTCGAATTTTCGAACATAGCTGAAATTTCAAGAAGCCTATAGCCACTATAAACATAAGTCCTGAGAAATACAAAAACTTGTTTAAACAAGTAAAATTTATTAATTTCAATAAAATTCGAATTTTCGAACATAGCGAAACTTCAAGTTTTAACAAAAACCTATAGCCATTATAAATATAAGCCCTGGGAAATATAAAACCTTGTTTAAACAAGTATAATTTATTAATTTTGATAAAGTTCGAATTTTCGAACATAGCTGAAACTTTAAGTTTAAATAAAACCCTATAGCCATTATTAATCTAAGCCTTGGAAAATACAAAAACTTGTGTAAAAAAGTATAATTTATTCATTTTAATAAAGTGCGAATTTTCGAATTAGCAATTTAAATGATGCATGATATAAGACTTTAAGTAATTTAATAATAATTAATTAAATTTAGATTAGAAGAGAATTGTTAATGAAATTTACAAAATTCTTTCAATAGCTGATTGAAGATATCGTGTTATTCTTTACTTACTTTTTTATAAAAAGAATTCCAATTTTTAGCTTATCTGTAAAGAAATTAATAAAGACAATTTAAAGATTTAATAAAATTATTTAAAAAAAAATTAATATTTATTAAAAAAAACTTATGCATAAATGTGAGAATGTGGCCGCATAACTTGGCTTGTGACCCTAAATATGCCAGATAAAACGTTTAAAGTCAATGTTGTAATACGTTTTTAATTTTATTAAAAAATTCTGCGAAATTTTTTATACAACAATAGCAAAAATAAGCAGAAATTTCGCAAAACAAAAACCGAAAAAAAATATTATTAGAAAATTATAAATAAATAATAGAAAAATTAAATTCAAAATTAATCTATGTTAAACAGCAATTGTGCTGGCTTGCATTCAGTTACAAGGTCAAGCGCAGTCAGGCAAAGATTAAGTGAGCAGCTTAAGTATCTTTAAATTACAATTGAATTTCAAATTTAACACACAAACATACTCACATGGCAAACAAAATTTAACTTGAAATTATTTTATAGTAACAGCTGTTTTAAACTTTCAACACAATATAGCTAGCGTGATAGCAAAGAGCGTTAAAGAGGCGGGTGGTGAAGTTACAAGCCAGCCATGGCAGCAAAAATTTTTAATATTAAAAACGTGTTTCCACTGTCATTTGTAACGACTAGATAAACAGATAAAAATGTTGTTAGATGAATGTTAAACTTGGTTTTGAATTTATAGTGTGTGTTGAAGCTTGTAATACGAGTCCCAATCAATAAATGCAAAAGCACTCAATTTATATTTTTTGTGTGGCTATTTGGCTTGAAACAACAACGCTTGCAGAAAAAAAAGTTAAGTAATCAAAGTTTAGAACAGGTTGTATATAGTGGCATTAGAAAAAAGTAAATAATAAATAGAAAAAATACCTAAAAGGAAATATACACCCAAAGAAAACCACTTTTTAAAAGTATTATATCATTATAAAGATGAAAACAAATTTAAAAAACTAAAATTTTTATAAGAATTTTTCTGTTTAATTTTACTGTTGATTTTCAATTTAAAAAGTTATTTAATATACAATATCTTACCAAATATTAAAGTTTCTTAAGTTTTATATGCTTATAAGACCTTAATTATGCAAAAATCATTAACCAAAAATTTTCGAACTTAATTTCGAATTTTCGAACTTAACTTCGAATTTTCGAACTTAAGCTAAAAGATTCCTATTTCTTGAAATTCAACAAAATATAAATAAGAAAGTCTTTAACCACATTTAAAAATAAATTAAACAAGTTTTCGAACTCACCTACAAATTTTTAAGTACACTCATTGTTTTAAATTAAAACCAAACATATAAATATTACTGTTGTAATTGTCAGCTTTTTGGATGTTACAAAAACTCTGTTTAACCAAATGCTGTATAAGAATTTTAATACTTTCGAACTTAAGATTTCAAATTTTCGAACATTGGAAAAAGGATAAAACTTAATAGCATTTAAATGCTTGTAGACTCAAATTTCTACTTTTGCAAATTCTAAAGAAGTCTTGACATTGTTTTTAAACGAATTTACGCTAAGCTACTCAACTTTTTTTGTTCGAATCCGCTGTGATATATTCGAAGTTAAGAAATGTCATTTAAAAAAAACAACAATATTATACAGCTTGATCTCATTTTTTTTAATAAACGCTTAGTTTTATTTTCATGTCGAAAATTAAATCAAATTTCAGTTACTCAATAAAAACAGAATTATAGCAGCACAACGCTTCTCCATTCGAAGATTTTTGACATCATTCTGTATATTATGTTGAGTCCAGAAGTACCAAAAAAAAAACGCTATTATATAAAATCACTTAACGCTATTAATATTTAATATTTATAGTACGGTTTATGAAAAAGATTTTCGAAATTTTTTTCGAGTCATTAATTTTCATTTAATTTTAATTTTCGAATTTAATTTTTAGAAAAAAAAATGTATTAACTTAATGAAGACCATAAGTACTTAAATAAAATAATAGTTATAAGCTTTAAAACACTTTAAACATTTTCGAACATAACTTCGAAATTTCAAAAACTAAAAATATACTTCAAATGACTTGAAAATTAATAGATATTCAATACAGACAAAATATCTTTCTTTTTTTTTGTTATATTTTTGTTTTCGAACTTAGTTTCGAAGTTTCTTTAAAATATATTATTAATTTGTATTTGAATATTTTTGATTTTTGTTAAAAAAACTTTTTGACTAAATTTTTTATTAAATTTTAAGGATTTCGAAATTTATTTTGAATATTCGCACATTAATTAAATTATGTCAAAGTTTTTGAAATTCAATGTTTGCTTTTAATTATTGAAATTTTTTTTTAAATTTTTCGAACTTGGAAAACTTTCTTAAATTTAAAAAAACCCAATTGTGATTAAAAATTAAATTATTTTTATTTGAATCACAATTTATTTCGCAAAACTATTTCTTTCAGTGTTTTAATGAGCTAATATTTATCTAAATAAATGACTGGCAGGCAAAAAGAATAAAATTAATTTACAACAATAAAAACAATAATTAAAAAGACGAACTTTAATGTAAACAAGAAACAGCTGAGCTGAATGGTTTTAACAGCGATAAAAAATTAAAATCAAATAAACGAGAACAAGAAAAACAACAAGACAAATAAAAACTGAAGGTACCACAAAATTAAATAAAAGAAATATTATCACGCCAATGGACGAAGTTAAATGAAGAATCACTTGAAAACAAAAAGAAAAACAACAACAAATTATGCAAACTGTTTGGATTTCTGGTGGTTTTTTGAATAAACAAAAAAATTGCATAAATTAGCCGAAAATAAATAAAAAAAAAATGAAAAATAAATAAATAAAATAAATAAAATAATAAATTAATTAATAATGGTGTATTTTAAGTATGTATTTGTAAAACAAAATGTTCAACTAACTCTGTTATTTATTATGTATAAGTTAATTTATAATATTTATTAAATATGAAATAATCTTTTAACGGTCTTTTTAAATAATTTAACGATTTTATTTTTTTCGATATTTCGCTTTCCTGTGGAAAGCTTCTTCAGGAAATTATTTTTTATATTAAACAAAAACAAAAAATTATAACAAATTGAAAATAAAAAATTTTTGAAAACATTTGACAAAACATATAAAATAATTTTCTTCATACATACAAACATACAAAAATTAAAATTTCAAATATTTAAACATAAAAAACAAACAAACGGAAATTAAATAACAAATTTTTCCTATGAAATAATTATAACAAATTATGTGTCTTTTGTATTAAGTACCTATAATTCTGTGCTAAATTGTCCGTGTCTGTTTTGAAATTTATTCTCCTTACATTTGGTACATTAACAATTTCTAACATTTCTAACATATAACGTCTCTTGTAGTTTTTTTCTATATCTAATACTGATGTTTCATCAAACTTTGGATAATGATTATATTTCTTACAATGTGAAGATAAGGAAGATTGGTTTGTTAACAAGACTGACATAGATATTCCAGGGGATGTTAAGTGGATTCTTTCTCTAGGACAGAAATTTGCATTACCACTTGGAAAGAAAAATTTTCCTATGATGAAGGTAATTTCAGAAGGAGATGAATTGATTCAGACTATAAAAGAAAAAGAGGACCAGGAAGTAGCGCGGACAAAACTAACAATGATGATTGATAGGCACATTAGCAATATTAGACCTACAGCAAGGGATATTTTTATATTAGATAAAGTAAAAACCGCTAAAAAATTTTTGAATACTAATAGGAACATATTAATTGTTAATGCTGATAAGGGTAATGTTACTGTTGCTATGAGCAGAGATGATTATAATTCGAGAATAAATGACATTCTTAACGATTCTGCTAAATACTCAATATTAAATAATAATACTCAATATAAAATTAGAAATTGTTAATGTACCAAATGTAAGGAGAATAAATTTCAAAACAGACACGGACAATTTAGCACAGAATTATAGGTACTTAATACAAAAGACACATAATTTGTTATAATTATTTCATAGGAAAAATTTGTTATTTAATTTCCGTTTGTTTGTTTTTGTATGTTTAAATATTTGAAATTTTAATTTTTGTATGTTTGTATGTATGAAGAAAATTATTTTATATGTTTTGTCAAATGTTTTCAAAAAAAAAAAAATTTTTATTTTCAATTTGTTATAATTTTTTGTTTTTGTTAAATATAAAAAATAATTTCCTGAAGAAGCTTTCCACAGGAAAGCGAAATATCGAAAAAAATAAAATCGTTAAATTATTTAAAAAGACCGTTAAAAGATTATTTCATATTTAATAAAATTTAAAAAAAAGGTCGAATAAAAATAAAAGTTAATTTATAATATTTTGAAATTTTTTCGTTCGTCGAAAATTCGAACTTAATTTCGAATTTTTGCAATTTTAGTCACAGCCACCAAAAATTTATTTAACTAAATAAAGTAGAATTATAGAATTATAGGCATCTTCGAAAATTCGAAATTAATTTCGAATTGTTGCAATTTTAAATCGCCTGCCAACATGTTGTTATTTCGCCAAAGATCTTTCAGTGTGAAGTTAAGTGCTTCAAGTGATTTCTTATGTGTCATTTTGCACTCATCCCAAACAATGACCTTGCATTGCATCAACAATTTTCCCATTGTACTGGATCGGGAAATATTGCATGTTGGAGTATCAACTGTGTTTAAATTGAGTGGCAACTTAAGCGCGGAATGTGCAATACGACCGCCATCTAGAAGAGTCGCCTCAATTCCAGATGATGCTAACGCCAAAGCTATGTCACATCTTTACCGAATAGTGGCCAAAATCAATGAAATGACAAATATTTTCCCTGTTCCTCCAGGTGCGTCCAGGAAGAATAGACCACCAGTATTATTGTCCACCGCTTGCATAAATGTTTCGTATATTTGTTTTTGCTCTTCATTCAGCAACGCCACATTATTTCAAACGAATTCCAGCAATGAATCAACATTGTATTGCAGCTCTCGATTTAATTCTTTGTTGAGGGCATGATGCATCGATCGATTTGGCGCAATCATTCCTGCTTCAATCAGTAGCTTGTTTGCAATAATCAAGCATTGATCCTCTATCGAAATCAATCCTTCATTATATATTTCATCGGCTATTTGCATGGCGGGATTATTCGTTCGAATGCGCAAGCGATGCAAGATATCTTCACATATGTCGTCTTTGTATTTGTTCCATAACTGAATTGGTTGTGAAGGAAAACATGTGGTGATGATAATAGCGAACAGCGTTCGTATTTGGTAAGCATTTGATGAAACAACTGAACCCGCAAGTGTTAAATCCCAATGACAATCGTTCTCCAGCAAAACCAATAGTAACATGCTTCTCGATATGTTTGGCATTGGTGACCATCCACAGCTTTCAAATGCGCAAATGAGTTTGGTCCACGCACATTTACCAACAGCAGTCGCAATTAAAAACGTTCATCATTTCTAGGATGAACAGTTTACATGCGACCTTGCGTACGGCGCCCTCTACTTAAAATGAAACGTACTTTTTTTCGTGAGGGATACTCACACACCACGTACTGGCGCCGTTGTAGTACATGCTGTGTATCAGAGATGGCGCTGTATGTGAAAAATGATTTTCCCTGTTTTCCTGCTTTTCTCTTGAAATTTTTTTTGAATTTTCTTTGCTACAAATCTCACGGAACGCGAGACCTTTCCAACGAATGCAAAACCGTGCAAATCGGTTCGTGCGTTCTGACCCGACTTATTTTTATATTATAGATTAACTTAGTGAAATGAAAAAAATATTTCAGTATACTTAAAAATTCGAACTTAAACTAAAGTACTAAAATATTACTCTAAAATTAAAGCGCTTTTCAATTTATAACTAGTTCACGAAGCTTCTCAGAAGTTGTTTTAATTGGAATTATATTGATATTATATTTTAACATTTGAAACAAAATTTTTAACATAAAATTTCTTTTTCGTTGTTTTTTATTTTTTTTTTTATTTTTATGTTTTTATTATACTGCAGTCAGTTAGGAATTTGTAAATCTACAGCTGCTGGTTCATATGTAAGTATGTGTATGTATGTGTGTGTGTGTGTGTGTGTGTGTGTATATATATATTTCCTTAAGCATAACAAATAAATTATATTCCATTTCTAATAATAATAAAGAAATAAAAAACATTTATTATTTTTATTTTATTGATTGACCATTACGAACTGCAACAACTCACATTTTATGTTGATCATAAATTAAAATGAAACAAGTTATAATATGATGACGACGATAATGATGACATTGCTAACGACAACGACAAATTCATGCAGTGATACACAGTTGCAACTATGACAACAAAATTTTATATTATTTCATGTTACACATACGACTCTACTACTCATGCTCTGCAGATATTAAAACAATACAGTCCAGGACATGGGTTTAGGGGTAGGAAGTAAAGTTTTTGTTAAATTATCCTTGCATTTCTTAGCATTTCATTTAAATCTTCAAGAGTATGGGATTTTATGCATTTAATAACATGTGACAATAATTCTTTCTTTATATAAAATAAAAAAATATTTTATATATTTTATTTCCTCTTAGGAGACACAAAGTTTCTTATAGAAATTCAAGCTATTCGACCATTAAAATAATGAAAATGATAAAATGTGTTATTTTTTTTTTTTGTTTTTCTCTCTATCTCCGAATATTTTATTGTGAAATTATTATAACAAGACAATGATTCAAAATTAATGTTTCATAACTGATATTCAACATGAAAATATTTAATTAATGTGTGTACAAGTGTGTTTAATATGAGTATTTTGAATAGAATCATAAAACTGGATATTAAGATGAAATGGTTATTTAAGGAAAATTAATTAAATTTAATTCAATGTGTACCTTGCTGCTCTGTATCCTGCTGCTCTATATCTTGCTGCTGTGTATCTCTCACCCTCTCTCTCTCTCTAGTATATAATCGTTAGGAAGTAAATTGCCTTACAACACACACTCTATTTGATACTTTCAGTTTTATTGATACCAGCTTGAAGAAGAAATATGGCAATTATCAATACAATACAACGTCCGGCAATACGTCGAGAGATGTCCGCTCTTCTTAAAAGTTAAAAGAAAAAAATAAAAAAAAATAGAAAACTTTTTTTAAATTAATTTTTCTGTACATTCCAAGAATCGCTAAAAATTGGAAAAGTGTGGCCGAAAGGCCTATAGGAGGCGACAGCGGCAGGCGACAGTCAACAGTGGCCGCCATAGAAATACATGCTTACAGATTTTTTCATTTATTAAATAAACGACCACGATATGCAGGACGACGCAAGATATCACCTCTGATTTATGGAACAAAACGTTTGGTCTCCAAGGTCATGCCATTTAACACCGCTAGACTACTTTCTGTGGGGATATGTAAAGTCATCGGTCTACGGTGATAAATCCGAAATGATTGACCACTTGGAGGTTAATATTCGCAACGTTTTTTTTTTCTCGTTTCGGTTTGGCCCTCAATGCATGACTCCTACACATGCAATATATTGTGCCAGAACTAGGAAATCAGGTTTTGGGAAGGAGAAAAAAAGAAGTTGTGCTTGTGAGCATTTAATTTGAAGTTTCCTACATTAAAAGTAACAAGAAAAACCTCTGGAGGGAGTTTATTCCACATACGGACTCTTTTGCTAAAAAAACGAATTTTTCCTGACAGGCGTTGCACTGGAAAATCAACCACAAATGGATGCGCTCTCAACGAAAATTGAGTTAAATGCGAAAAGGTGAGAGTAACGGGAGCAACTTCCCTTATTTCATTAGACAACTTACTATTGTAGCAACGATAAAACAGTGAAGCGCATCTCACATTGCGTCGGTGTTCTAGAGAAACAATAGAGTTGAATACCGTAGTATCCCCAATTTGGCTTTTTGCCCGCGGCCGAGCATCTTTGGACGGATATAGATGGTGTAAATAGTACGAAGATCGGACCCCCCGGGGGCACATTATATGTCTTTATAGAATTCGACTATCTAGAGCTGTGCAACTGGGGGAAAAAGGCAGTCTAGTCCCCTGAAGGCAGCAAGGGTCAACTGGGAACCCCACTTTATTTTCACGGGAATCAGTAAGCCCCAGAGTTCCGTTATTTGTCTCTTTAGACATTTAACTGTTCTCTGGCTGATTATTGAGGTTGGCCCCTATATGGGAGTATCGTGGTGGTTGTGGTTTTATATGTTGGCCAGGATCATTTCACTGTTAATGACACGCTAGGTGAATGATCCAGTCCAGTGAGCATGCTAGACATGTGTTCTGGACAGGAGTTGGAAAGTTCCCAACTCTTCAGTAAGGAGTGATGATTTGCAGCCCTGCTCTGGAATCATTAAAGTTGCAACTAGGAAAAACCTGTTGCTAGAGTTAGTCTTCGGCTTCCTAGGACGAGCATGACCACCATCTGATTAAGGCTCCATAGCCAGGCGCAGATGTAAATCTTATCACGTAAGTACGAAAATCGGATGGAGTGAAGTATCTCTTACAAAGTTTTAGAAAACCGAGGCACTTGAAAGCTTCTTTAGAAACTTAAAAATTGTCGAACATCACACAGAATTTTCATGCCACGAGCATCAAAAGCTTCCCATTCTGTAATACTTATATTACCCATGGTAACAGATGCAACACTATTTTCGAACACACATCTATGCGTAAGCATGCAACATTGTGTCTATCGAATATTAAATTTTACGCTATTCACAAGGGCCCATTGCGAGATTGTTGCGAGATCATGATTAAGCGTATCGACTGGTTCGCTCTATTATTAAATGAATACGAATGACAAATGGTGCTGTCATCTGTGAAAGAGTAAGTAGAGTTGAAAGATTGACAAAGAAGGCAAAGAAGGTTTGAAGGCCCTCTAGGGCAGAATGAAGCCTTGCGGTACCCCTGAATTAATCTTGAACTCGTCTGATGAAATCCCATCTATAACAACTCGTATAGTGCAATTCCTAAGAAAACTCGATATAAATCTGGAGAAATTATCACCGACATCAAACGCAACAAGTTTTGACAGAAGTGCCACACTCTATCAAACGCCTTGGAAATATCTACAGCCACCACTTTACTCTCTCTAAAATGATATGGAGCAAATAACAAAACACAGCCAAGCAAGCCCCTAAACTGATTGATAACAACAGCAATATGGGGGTGATGTTAAAGTAGAATATTCTTGTATGTTTCGAGGACCGCTTAAAGCAGCTAAATAAACAACACTTGCAGGGCAAATGTACTGGAAGCTCCACGTTATTTCCACGGGAATCAGTAAGCACCAGAGTTCAGCTAATTGGTTCTTTAGCATTTTAGCTCTTCTCTGTCTGAATATTGAAGTTTGTCTTTCGGGAGTTTCGTGGAGATTGTGGTTTCGCGGCCCTAATGAGAACATTGGGTTGGTGATTCGCATCCAGTGAGCATGCTTGTCATGTGTTCTGGACCAGGAGTTGAACAGTCTCCAGCTCTTCAGCAAGGAGTGGTAGTTGGCCATCCTGCTTCGAAACCTACGAAATTGCAACTAGGAATAATCTGTTGCTAAAAATGAATTTTCGGCTTCCTAGGGCGCGGCGCACGCATCATATCGCCCAAGTGGTTTGACCACCATCGACTTATGGCATACATACGCTAGGTACCGACGTAAATCATATCACGCATGCTCTAGGTATTTCATATCGCAGCATATTGATTTTAAATGATCGGCTGGGTTTAAGAAAGTCGTCTGCAAGATGGGTGGTGCCGTGTTTGCTCTCAGTTGACGTGTGACAACTTCAAAGGATTATTCAGAGTTGTTTAACCACAATCCGTATGAGTTTTTGCGGCGTTTTGTAACTGTGCATGAAACATGAATTAATTATTATACTCCGGAGACCAAGCAGCAGTTTAAACAATGGGTTTCTCCTGGTCAACGGGCTCCGAAGAAGGTCAAGGTAAGTTTGTCGACCATTAAGGCGATGGCAACAGTTTTTTGGAATGCACGTAGGATAATCCACATTGATTACCTTTAATAGGGAAAATCAATATCCCGCAAATTGTATGCCATGTTATTAAAACGATTTAAGAAGGATTTAAAAAGATAACAAACCCATATGGCCAAAAAAAAGAGTTCTTCTTCCTCAAGATAATTAACGGGTACACGCGTGTGCAGTCTCTATGTTGAAACTCTATGAATTGGTCTAACTCTCCGGAGTTAGCTCCTAGTGACTACTTTCTATTTCTTAGCCTAAATGAATGGCTCGTTGGAAAGAGATTTAACGATAAAGTTATTGACGAAACAAATGCCTATTTTAAGGATCTCAAAAACCCCCAATATTTGGAAGGGATGCAGAAACTGATGAAACGTTTTACTAAGTCTGTTGAGTTAAAAGCAAATTATGGTGAAAAAAAACTGTGTTCCATTCAAAAATTTACTGACTTATTGATCCACCCTCGTACTTTAATTTACCAATGGCCTTTTAAATGAGGATACAACAATTATTGCAAATCGTCTAACTTTTTGGCTGTAACGTACTTTTCTAAACAACACTCACTGAAACATGTACATGTTGCTAACGCCCCCCCCCCCTCCCCGGGGGCACATTTATCGGTCTTTATGGATTACTTAACCATCTAGACCTGTGCTGCTGGGGGAATAAGGGAGCCTAGTGCCCTGAAGGCAAGCAGGGTGTCAACTGGAAGCTCCACGTTAGAGTTCCGCTAATTCTCTCTTTAGACTTTTAGCTGTTTCTCTGACTGATTATTAAGGTTGGCCCTTCGGGAGTATTGTGGTGGCTGCGGTTTTGCGGCCCCCGCATGAACTGATTTAGTGCGCCAGGATTATCTCGCCTTTCATAACACCAACGGGTGAATGATCCGGATCCACTTAGCATGTGTTCTGGAGCAGGAGTTGGATAGTCTCCAACTCTCCAGAAAGGGGTAGTGGTTTGCAACCCTGTTTTAGAACCGCTGAAATCGCAACTACGAAATACCTGTTGCTAGAAGTAGTCTTCAGCTTCCTAGGGCGTGAATGTCGTTGCTTTTCATTCCCAGTGGTTTGACCACCACCTGATTAGGGCTTACAGCCAGGTGCAGATGTAAGTCTTATCACGAAATGCACATGATGCTAACGATATCTTTGCTGATGCACACACGCTCTGAACTAAATGCTAAGCCCTGGTCATAGTCAAAGATATTTGTTGCCCCCCATTTATATTTCGCTTAGGCAACAAAATCATGAAAATAATTTAAAAACAAGTTGTAAAACGTTTAAACCAAATGAAAAATTATTATTGGCGGAAAAACAAATAAAAATAGAAGAAAGAAAAGGAGGAGAAAAAGAAAAGCCAATAAAAATTTGAGAACATAAATTTTGTATTTAGAAAAAATAAAACAACAACACAGCACAACTAAATGAGAGTAAAAAAAAAAAAAACAAAAACAAAATCGAAAGATTAAATAATTTCAGTCAAAGCACGCCAAAACCAAATAAAACACATTTTTCCAAAAACAAACTACAACAACAACAAAAAATCATTTAGTCACACACACTCACACCCACTCATATCTATACATACTGGCATAGCACGACAATCCTGCACACTCGCAACACAATTAAATGCATAAAAGCTGTAAAGGAGAAACATTATCATTTGCCAGTAAACCAAAACATTAATGGTTTTGGTTGTTGGGTTGTGCATGAGATTGTACCACCGTTCACTCTGTACTCGTAACTGTTTGTTAGTTTAGGAAAATCTGATTGTACTTTTGCCATCGGTAAAGTATGTTCGTTTGTGTGTGTGTGTGTGTGTGTTTGTGTGTTTTTGAATTTATTGGTTATGCAGAGGAGTTGGTGGTATTTTATATCTGTATCATTAGTGGTTTTTACGTTTTTCATGTTTAATTGCAAACACTCATTCAGTCAAACAGTCAGTCAGACAGACAATCAGAGTAAGCAAACAAGAGAAAAAAGAAATTCACAGAGTATAAGAGATAAAACAAAACAAATCCAGTTAAGTCAAATAAAAATTAGATTTTTTTTCATCTTCAGACATTTATATTTTTTCTTAATATTTTTTTCAAGGAAAAATAAATACAAAACAAGCAAAAAATATAATTGTAGACATTATCCTTTTGCCAAGCTGTCATATCAAGAAAAGAAAATTTTTTTTTCAAAATTTTACTATTGTTGTTGTTTTTGTTACACGTTTAACTGCTGCAGTTGATGTAGATAAAACACAAAAGAAAGAAAAACTATAAATTTAATTAACTCTGCTTTCTACAATCAACTGAAGTCAAGGAAAAAAGCAACAACAACAACAAAAATATCATCAGTTAGAAGGATCAACAGAAGGAAATCTGAACAAAAAATAGAAAGAAAAAAAATTTGTAGAAAGAATTAAATAATTTTGTTACGCCAAAATAACAGCGCTAATTACAAAGCCCACAGAGAGAGAGAGAGAAAGAGAGAGATAAAAAAGTTAAAAGAAATTGAAAACCGCGCGACAAAAGTTGGCCTGCCACCAAACACAATTCTCGCCAAATTGCAATTAAACACACTTGTATGAAATAAAAAAACTGAGTTTCAAATTATTTTAAAATAAATTAGCCATATATAAAGGGTGGTCCACAGCTAAGTATTTTTTTTTTTTAATTAAATAAAATAAAACAAACGTATTTTCTGTCGGTTTATTGTTTTAATTAAAAATAAAATATGGTACCGTGAAATAGCTGCCAAATGAAATAAGTCCCAACAAAAAATTTAAAAATCCCATACAAATTTTGGACGTTATTTCATAATTTTTTATTGGGAGCTATTTCATGATGAAATAAACTCCTAACTGAATTCTGTTAGGAGTTATTTCACTTATTTTGATAACTGGTAGTTATTTCTGTGGTCACAAGCAATAACAGTCACTTTTTATATAAAGAAGTGTTTCTGGAAAAATTAAGATCGTGCATTAGAAAAAAATTATTGCCAAATTAAGGATACTTTGACGGACAATCCTAAGACAAAAAACGAAATTAAAGAGATATTTAGTAAGAAGATAAATAAGTGGTTATTACGAATGGAAAATATGAAATTGGAAAGAATATGTCTACTTAAGATTTTATTGTAAAGTAATGTTTCATTTGTTGCCAGTCATATATTGAATTAAGCGATTGTTGTACATTAAAATTTGCTTTATCATACATTTAGCTCATTTTGAAATATTAATAGTTCGTTAAAGAAACAAATGTTCTTAACAAAAAAAAAATTTTCAAAAAATTTGAGGGGCCAACCTCAATAATCAGCCAGAGAACTATTAAATGTCTAAAGGGATAAATAATGAACTCTGCGAGCTTACCGATTCCCGTGGAAATAAAGTGGTGTTTCCAGTTGTACCCCTGCTGACTTCAGGGGACTGGGCTCCCTTTTTCCCTAGTTGCACTGTGTCTAGATAGTCGAAGTTCTTTAAACACCATATATATGTCCCCCGGGGGGTACGTTTTAGGGTCCTACCTGTTGCCTGGGGACTCGTTGAGAAACCACTAGGAACAATGCCAATCCTTTAATAATTTATGACGTTTGTATTGGTGATTTTAGTTTTACCTCTTTTTTGTATTTGACAGCTGAAAAGCTGGCGGCCAATTAAAAAGGTGTTGCCAAAAAGTGTCACGCCAACATCTCTATACAAACACCCTGTATAAAAACTTCAATAGCGCAATGAGAATTATTTTTTTAAGACTAACACAACAACAATTATCAGCATTATTTTCATACATTTTTAATTATTCCCAGATTCCTTTCAGTTCCCCTACTTTTTATTTGGCATAAGAGAATGTGCAAGACATAATGCCACTCAGTAATAATATATTTACACGCTCTTATTGTAAAACCTCTCTTTTCTCTATTGTATCAAACAATTCTATTAAGAGTTTAAAGTGTTAGATGTTATGTAATTAATCTCTCCTTTCCTTTATCCTTCTCTGTATATGATTAAGGCGACATTTTCATAGTCACTGTTGTTTCTGTTGCTTTGGCATTTTAAATTTTGTTTTTTATTTTTTGTAAAATACAAAATAAAAGAGGCAAAAATAAAATCACCAATACAAACGTCATGAATCATTGTAAAATTGATATTGTTACTAATGGTCCTGATGTTTGTTCTGTAATTGTTGTCCTTTACTGTTAACGTCGTTTTTTTGTTTGCCATTGTCATTGTTGCTTTTGCATTTAATCTAATAAAAGGTTTATATTTCTATTGCCATTTGCCCAAAACCATTAGCTAAGAGTGATAAAAGAAAACAGCAAGACTATTAGGACGAACTGAAATGCAAAATCTCTAAATAAAATAAAATAAAATATCGTATACATATAGCTTTGATATCCGGCTTGTATTAATCGTAGTAAAACTTTAAAATAGTTAGGGAAACAAATGGAGAAAAATTTGATTTTATCCTGTCTAAGTTTGAACAAACAAAACAGAAAACATAAAATTATTTATGTAAATGAACTTTGCAAATATTTAATTTGTATTCAGTGTCATGGCAGAAGGAAGCAGTCACTTATTCGTAATAAATAGTCGGTCATTTGTGATAACAGCCAACTTTTCTATGTCGTCTTTGAATGTCAACAAATCAAAATATTTGACTGCAATGCCGAGGACGATGATGACCATGACGTTATTTGTTTTGCTTAAAAGAAGAAGGACACAGAACAAATATCATTGAAATATGAGAAAGTCTTATTTGTGGGAGACAGGCATTACGTTACGTGTCATTTAACTTCCTTAATTTTATTTAAGCTGGTGCAAAAGCTGCTTAAAACATATTGACAACATTTCATCATCTGCTTACGAAATGAATACTAATTGAAAAAGTATTTAATTGACAACAAGTCCTTTAATCTCATTTAACAGATGTGAAAGAAAACAACGATATAAAACATAACGCAACCAGCTGTCGATATCACAGGTTACAATTTGCCCTTTTTCAGTTTTATTAACTATCAGTTAAGCCGTCAAACTATACGACCCAAATGAGAGCAGCTCTTCATTTCACAGAGTTTAAGGGATAAAAAAATGTATAGAGCGCTCTATCTGTAGGATATCATTTCCGTAAAAAAATAAAAGAAATACCAAATTCAAATTCGCTTTGTTAGTACTTTTTGTTAAAAAATCTAAAGCTCCATATTGTTTCACTTAAGGAAACATATTTTAATCTCTTTCAATAATTTCAATAAAGCATTTCTTCTAACCTTTTCAACTAAAATTTTCAAAATCCGTCATGCATTCTGCAAAAATTTTTACTTCCATTATTCAAATTTGATAATCTTTTAATTCCTTTTTTTTGCCATAATTCATCACTAATATTCTATTAAAAAGAAATTCATCTGTCCTAATTTTTTGATAGAAAATTTTAATGTCATATAATGTCATATAATTTTTATAAAAAATTTTCATCAGTTATAATTTTTCTGTAAAAAATAATCATTATTCATAATTTTTATATAGAAAATATGCATCAATCATAATTATTTAACAAAAAAATATCATCAGTCTTAATTTTTACATAAAAAATTTCTTCAATAGTAACTTTTTATACAAAAATAAATATCATCATCAATGCTTCTATATAAATTTTCATCAGTCATAACTTTCTCTAAATAATTTTTTTATCAGTCATAACTTTTTTGCAGAATATTTGCTCCAGTCATAATTTTTTCAAAAAATTTCTATAGAAAATTTTCATCAATCGTAATTTTTCTATAGAAAATTTTCATCAATCGTAATTTTTCTATAGAAAATTTTCATCAATCGTAATTTTTCTATAGAAAATTTTCATCGATCGTAATTTTTTTATAGAAAATTTACATCAATCGTAATTTTTCTATAGAAAATTTTCATCAATCGTAATTTTTCTATAGAAAATTTTCATCAATCGTAATTTTTCTATAGAAAACTTTTATTAGTCGTAATTTTTCTATAGAAAATTTTCATCAATCGTAATTTTTCTGCAGAAAATTTTCATCAATCGTAATTTTTCTATAGAAAATTTTCATCGATCGAAATTTTTCTATAGAAAATTTACATCAATCGTAATTTTTCTATAGAAAATTTTCATCAATCGTAATTTTTCTATAGAAAATTTTCATCAATCGTAATTTTTATATAGAAAACTTTCATTAGTCGTAATTTTTCTATAGAAAATTTTCATCAATCGTAATTTTTCTGCAGAAAATTTTCATCAATCGTAATTTTTCTATAGAATATTTTCATGACTCACTATTTTTTACAACAAAAAGTTTATCAGTCATATTTTTGCAGTAGAAACTTTTCATCAGGCAAAATTTTTCTATGAAAATTTTATTTCAATGTTTCCAAAGTTCATCAGTCATAATTTTTCTAAAAATAAAACCTCAGCAATTATAATTTTTTTATCGGAAAACTTCATCAGTCATAAATTTTTTGTAGAAAAACTTCATCAGTGTCAATTTTCTATAGAAAAACTTCATTAGTCAATTTGTTGCTGTAGAAAATGTTCATTAATCACATGTTTCCTATAGAAAAACATCATCAGTCATTAAATTTTCTATAGAAAAACTTTATCAATCACAATTTTTCTATAGAAAAACTTCATTAGTCATAATTTTTCTATAGAAAAACATCATCAGTCATAATTTTTCTACAGAAAAACTTCATCAGTGGTAAGTTTTTACAAAAAAATTCCTTTAGTCATAATTGTTTTAAAATATATTTAATGGCTGAATACATTTCACATAAAAAAGGAATTCATCAGTTTACATTTGAAAGATGTTGAACATTATATTGGCGTTATTAGATTTATTTAAGTAAATTTTTTGCTGCCTTTTACTAAAGACCCTGTTTTTTTACCATGACTTTTCCAAATTTCTTTTCTTGGTTTTTAAAATCCATTTATAGTCATATAAGAAAGAAGAAGAGTTAACATTTTTTTATTGGATCACGCTTTTAAAGTAATTTCCGTAAGCAAAAATATACACAGTGTCATGCTTGTTTCCTTTAAGGGAAGGACAATAGACACAGGCGGCATTCATAGTACATAAACACAAAGTCAGCACATATATATATATATATATATATATATATATATATATATATATACATACACACACACACGTCACTATACTAACATACACATCGGAATCTACATCCACTTACAATACACATTTACTTTATAGGAATGTTACACTGTATTGATTATAAAATTAATGGTTACTTTAGCTTTTCTTTTATTTCTTTTTTTGAATATGCAAGCATACACACACACATACCCATAGAAACACACGTGCAGATAAACATATACCAATACAAATTTAAAATCAGAGAGCCAATTTAAAAAGGAAAAGTATAGAAAAAAAATGCTTAATTGCCAAATCGCTTTAACGTACAGTTAACTGGATTCCTTATTGGCCAAGCGATTATTTTCCCACTGACCTGTTGTTGCTTTTGCAGTATTGCAATAAAAGGAAAATTAAACTTAACATAAATAACGCAGCAAGTTGTTGTATATTTTATTTTTACAATTTCTGCATCATAAACAAGGTGTAAAAATGTTTCAGCAGTTTTATTCTTTTCCCTTTTTTGTTAACTTTTTTTATTTTAAATACTTTTACCATCGTTCTTTTAACTGCTGGTGAAAAAAAAAATAATATTGCCATTTTTTTGTTGTTGTTGGGTGAAAGCACCTTTATTAATTTCCTGCTAAAATTTCCATTTGCACAAAATTGTTTTCCTTGCATATTTTTATTGTATGAAAACGAGAGTAAATTTATTTTACAATTTTTAGAGGAAGAGATCTGTTGCTGGTTTATTATTAATTTATGCAACAACTTGCTCAAACTTTTTTGTTTTTGCCTTTTACTTTTATAGAATATTGTTAAATATTTTGTGCTTAATTAAATGTAAATTGTATTCAATTAAATTTGTATATCATTTTAACATTCCCAAAAGTATGCTTTACAATTTTACATAAATTCCAATGATATAGATATGCTTTGATATTTATTTCCTTAAAGCAAAGCATACTTTTAGGCAGAACCATTTCATCTGAAACTAGTTTTACAGCTTTTGCTTTTAAATATATTTTTTGGTAATCAAATTCAATTTAATCATTTTTTTTTCAGAGGAAAAATCACTCAATTGAGCAAAATGAGGAAAATGAATTTTAAGAGCGTTTAAAGTCTACAAAAAAAAAATTGTCTTAATATATTATTGTCTCTTACTTTGAGTGCTACATACATCTTAATATATACAATACTTACTTTAAAAAGGTTTTCCAATTTTTAAGAGTCAATTACACGAAACCTGAAAATTTCATAAAAAAAAATATTTTTTTAGTAAAAATAAAAAAATATTACTTTTGATAATAAAATAATAATTTTAATAATTAAATATAAAAAAATATTTTATTTTTATTATCCAGGTTAAAGCATGATAAAGCTGCGCCTTCAATTACCACTAGAACTTTGACTTCAGCAAGCAACGACTATAAAGTGTAGCAGAACATTAACTACGGTTACGATCTTAGGAATTTGAGCTAAGTAAAGGAGAGTTATACGGATAATTTTAACAACGAGTTATACGGATAATTATGACAACTGCCAAAGAAGCTGTTCCAGCTTTGAATAAGTTTTTAAATGGAATGACTATAACGCCTAGAAGTAGGAATACCATCATAATCGCCATTTGCTACTGCGATTAACATGTTGCATGGCAGGGGCTTAATCAAATATAGCTACGTCTCCCAATATAATAATTACATTTTAAATAACTGCTGCTGTAATAGGTTACGGGTTCTAGTACAAACTAGACTGTGGCCATAATTCCTGGAACTACAACTGTCACTTTTTGATTTAAATATCTCACGATCTTTAAGCCAACACCTTACAACAGAAGAATACCTACAAACAACAAAACTATATACAGCTACAAACAAATCATATAAGGATTCCATATTTTTAGACCAAAAATTGTTTAGTACATTGCTGCCACTTAAAGTCTCAAATAAAACTGAAAACATTAAAAGACAAAAATTTGCCCTGCAAATATGAAAACAATTAATTTTTTGTGTACTAAATTTTTTATGCTAAACTTTTTAGAACTAAAATTTTAGTACAAATATTAATTATGAATTAAATAAAATACTATTAGCAGTCAACTGCCGATTAAAATTCTTTAAGCTTTTTCAAAAACTAGTTTCACTATAGTAAAATTAATAACGCCACAGTTTATTTTTTTGTATACACGAAAAATTTAGTACAAAAACATTTAGAGTGAAATATTTACTAGAATACTTTTAATTAAAAAATATAATTTACGTTTACAATACTAAAAACCCATAACTAAAGCCAACAAATATTTTAGTGCATCTTCCATTAGATTAATTCCTGTCTAAACTTTTTAATAACTAAAATTTTAGTACAAATAATAATTATGAATTAAATAAAATACTATCAGCAGTCAACTGCCAATAATAAAAATAAAAATTCTTCTAGCTTTTACGTTCTAAACTTTTTGTTTTATTATTTTTAGAACATAATTTTAAATCACAATAATTTTTTAGGATACTTTAACTAGTCTCACTATAGTAATTCAATAACACCAAAATTCATTTTTTTTCATACACGAAAAATTTAGAACAAAAACATTTAGAGCTAAAAATCTAATAAAAAAATATAATTTACGTTTACAACATAACCCATAACTAAAGCAACACATATTTTAGTACATCTTCCTGTCTAAACTTTTTGGAACTAAAATTTTAGTACAAATAATAATTATGAATTAAATAAAATACTAACAGCAGTTAACTGCCAATAATAAAAATAAAAATCCTTTAAGCTTTTACGTTCTAAACTTTTTGTTCTGATATTTTTAGAACATAATTTTAAATCACAAAAATTTTTTAGTACAAATGAACTCATGCGTTAAATTCGATATTTTAACTAGTTTCACTAAAGTAAAATTAATAACATCAAAATTTGTTTTTCTTTCATACAGTAAACATTTAGTACAAAAACAATTTAGAGCTAAATATTTAATAAAAAAATATAATTTACGTTTACAATACTACAACCCATAACTAAAGTCAACAAATATTTTAGTACATCATCCAGTAGATTAATTTTTTGTTTAACATTTCCAAAACAAATGTATATACTTTTTAGAACTGTTGTTGTATACTGTATTATATTTTTTAGTATTCTTTTAGTACTCTATATTATATATTTGTTATTCAATTTTTTTTTTACCAAGAAGCAGTGAGCAGTTTTTGTTATTTCTTATTTCTTATGCAAAACATTTTTAGTACTAGTTTTTTTTTGCCTTTTTCTTAAGAAATTTAATATTTTTAAAATATATTTAATTAGAAAATTACTTAAGTAAAATTTTCCTTTTTTCACCACCAAAATATTAAGAAAAAATTTTATATAATTTAATTAAATTTTAAATTAATTTAAGATGTTTTCTTTTTTCAATTTTATTTATTAACAGTTTGTTGTTCTTTATTATGTTTTAAATGTGAATTACAGTAGAAAAAGAAAAGAAATAGAGAAAATAAAAATAATACAAAAGAATTGTATACAATTTTTTTTTTATTTCGTTACTTTGTTTTCTTTTAAAATTAGCATGATTTTCCAGTCATGTGGTTTCATTTAAGTAACACTGGCAGGGTTTTTCATCTTATTTTTATTATTATTTTTTTTCAATTTTATTTTTTTTTTTCTCTGCTTTTAAGATGAATTTCTGTAACAACGTTTAATGTTTCCATGAATTTTTTCGCATTGCATTTTTATTATCTGTGTGTTTTTTTGTTTTCTTGGCATTTTATTTTTTGCCGTGTGCATCGATGCTCTTCATTTTGTTTTGTTGCCAGAGATGGTGTAAGCGCGCCTTTGAGTGTTATTGTCTTGTCTTATTTTGTAGAAATATCTTTAGTAGCAAATGTCAGCCAAACATTCAGCCTGTACTCTGGTTGAATTACAAGAGAGAAACACACAAATACACATACGCACAAATAATAGCTTATTTAAAAGTAGAGTTTAAAGATGGGGAGAGCAAAGCAAAAAAAATTGCAGCAAACTTTATGAAAGAAAATGGAAAATACGCCCCATGAAGTGGAAAGAAAAATTGTGGGTTTAACAGTGAAAATGTTACTAAATCGGATTAAAACGTAAGAACTTAAACCTTCTGTTGTATTTTGTAACGTTTTTCTGAATGTCTTTGTTCTTTGTTGTTGTTGTTGTTATATATATATATATATATATATTTATTCATCGCTCTTTCAGGTTTAGCTGACGTTATTAATTCAAATAACAAGCAATGAAATTTTAAGTAAATTGTTGTATAACAAACTATTTTATTCTGTATGTTATGTAGGGTGATCGTTTAATGCAAAGTATCTTTGGGTAACTTAACATATTTGTTATTCAAATTACACTAATAACAACAATAGAGTAGATATAGGATAATAGTTAAAGAAAAAATATTTAAAGTTTTGTGTTTAAATCATTGTACTAAAACAAAATGTAACTAAATTTCAAATACCAAATTTCAAAAACAACATTTTTTATATGTAACAAGAGTTTATATTTTTAAGTGCTTTAATTCAAATAAAACGTAAAAGGTTTTCTACTAAATTAGTTCGAAATAATTTTTTTTTCTTAATTTTTAAAACTTAAAACAATTCTTAATAATGCACGTTGTAAATTTTTGTGGAATAATTTTATTTAATACTTTTTTTTAACTTGTTTAGTGCTTTTTACTACAAAATAAATATGTCACATTTTTAGTACAAATTTTTTAAGTTATATTTCGCTTTGAAATATAATTAATTCAAAACTCTTAAGAAAATTCTTCTTATTCTTTTTAGAACCTAATATTAAACATTAAATACTTATGCCTATTGGCATAATAAATAAAATATATTTAAAATCTTTTTTATACAAAAATTATTCTAAAATACATTTCAAATACATACGTTTTATTTAATAAAAATTTTCTTCTCCAGACATTTTTAATTTTCTCTTTCATAGTTTTTAAGTTTTATTTTTTAACGCCTACAGCAAAAAAAAATTTTCCAAAGTTATTAAAAAAGCAAAATCTTTAGTACAAAATAAATATGTCACATATTTAGTACAATTTTTTTAAGTTATATTGTGCTTTGAAATATAATTTATTGAATTATTTATTATTTATTGAATTGTTGAAAATTCTTAAAAAACAATCTTCTTATTTTTAGAACCTAATATTAAAAACTAAGTACTTAATTTTAAAATTTTTTTTCTTCTATTTAATAGTTTTTAAGTTTTATTTTTTAAAGTCTACAGCAAAAAAAAATTTTTTCAAACTTTAAAAAAAAATCAATTTTTTAGTGCTAAATAAAAGTATCATATTTTTAGTACAAATTTTTTAAGTTATATTACGCTTTGAAATCAAATTTACTAAAAATTCTTGTTGAAAATTCTTAAGAAAATTCTTCTTCTTATTTTTAAATTCTTTATTTAAATCCTTAATTTAAAAATTTTCCTCCCCAGGAATTTTTCATTTTTTATTTAATAGTTTTTAAATTTTTTTTTAACGCCAACACCAAAAACAATTTTTCCAAAATTATTAAACGAACCAATTTTTTAGTACTAGAAAAATGTATCACATTTTTAGCATAAATTTTTTAAATTATATTACGCTTTGAAACCAAATTTACTGAAAATTCTTATTAAAAATTCTTAAGAAAATCTTTCTTCTTCTTATTTTTAGAACCTAATATTAGACATAAAATACCGGATTTTAAAAATTTTCTTCCTTAGAAATTTTTTATTTTTGAATTGATAGTTTTTAAGTTATATTTCTTAAGGTTTTCTGCAAAAATAAAAATTTTGTTGAAAAAAATATTTTAGTACTAAATATTTGAAAATTTTAATATTTATTTTACATACTTTTAGTATTTAAGTTTTCTTTCATTGAAAATTTTAGTACATTTTTTTTAACAAGCAAAAATATTTCAGAATTTTTTATTTGTGATGTTTAATTAAATTATTTTTTCGATTTGTAATTTAAACCAATTTTTTTAATGATTTTAGTACATATGATTTTTAGTAAAAATTTTTCCTAGTTTTTTGTAAGCTAATTTATAAATTTTTTTTATTTGATTTTTAAATTTATTGTTATGTTATAATAATAAAATTTTTTGAAGTACTAAATTTTAACTTTTAATTTTTTTTTATAATTTTTGCTTTAGTTTTATTTTAATTTTATTATATTTCTAATTACCTTTAGATTGTTTGAGATTTTTTATTAGTAGTTATATTCGAGAGTTTGTTTTTTACAGTTTAGTACTAAAATTATTTTGAAATATTTTTTAAACAAAAATCTTTCTTTCAAATTTTTTTGTACAAAATTTTTTTTAACCACTTAATTATTTTTAGTATCCATTAGCACTAAGTTTAAAACAATTTCAAATAATGTAATTTGGTATTAATATTGTTGTGTACTAAAATTGTAATGGAGACTATTTTAACCAAAAGACTTGATTTAATACTGTAAACCAAATAAATAATATCACAACTTCTTTTAAATAAATTGCAAATCTAAATTAATTGGTACTAAAGCATGTACTAAAAATTATTTAGTAGATGCTTTAATTAAATATTTTTAATATTTTATTACTCCACTTTATCTTATATAAATTTGTTATTAATAAAATTCCAAAAACTATTTTATTTCGAAATTTAGTACACAGTTGTTTGATTTGATGTATAGTTTTATTCTCAAACAAATTTTAAATTCGTGATATTTACAGAAAGACGCTGCTGGAAATATTTACAAATGTATGAGTGAAAGTAAGCCATACACTCGCACACACCCACACACACACAAATACACAAATATATTATATTATTCTTGTAGCCGAACTATTAAAATTTACATTTTTATCTTTTGAAAACAAGGTTGATGTTGTTATTGTTATTTTCACGGTTATTGCCGTTAGTTGTTTATTTTTGCCATAGATATTGTTGTTGCTGTTGTTTGTCTTGTTCTAGCTATTGTTAAAATGTGCATTTGCAGTTGAGTTCTATTCAAACAGTTGCAAATTGCAAGCACAATCATTGTAAATATTAATATTCTTTTTTCTAGCGTACGTTGCTGCGTGTGTACGTTCGTGAAGTTTATAATTTTTGTATAGAAAAATTTAAATTTATATACTCGGGTCGTTGAATTTTGTTTGGCGCTTTTAATAACAGATTTTCGAAAGCTTATAGAACAGCTACAATGTTTAAAAGTATAATGACTTTAACGTACACACTTTCACATACACACATTTATTTATATGAACACATATTTATGCTTTTGCTTATATAACATTCTTTAACATTGTAAGATTTGAAGATACAACACATACACTTTCAAATTTTAGTTAAAAGAATTTATTTTCTCTTTCTCTACCTTTCTTGCCTGGCTTACAAAATATGGAGTATACTCTTGGAATATTGCATTATGCTTTTAAGCAACACCACCCAGACAATCATTAGCCAACCACTAGACATACAAAATTCTTTTCTGCCTGCCTTCGTTTATAGACCAAAAAAATGTTTTAATTTAAAGCGCGTAGCAAGTTGATTTTACTTTGAAATGTTTAAGTATTGTTTGTTGTTGTAGTTGTGCACATGTTGTGTGCAAAATTGGTTTCCTGGGAATTTTTTTTTAAACTTTTACACAACCGAAAACCAGAAAATCTCTTTTACTTACAATTTCCTTTATCTCAATGCAATTGGAAAATTTAATTTGATTAAAAAATTGCCAACATTTTGATAAATTGATTACAAGTTTTTTATAATTGAATTCAATTCCTTTTTTTACTGCTGGGTACTGGCAGTAAAGAAGTTTTAACAACTTGTGCATATGTGGTGAAAAAAAAAGGAAAATCCCATTTTCACATCTTTTTTTTCTTCCTTTTCCTACTCAAAATAACCACTAAAAAGCCAAAAAGCAAAAAATCTTTTTTTAAATATTACAAATTGGGTTTAAAAAAGTTCATATATACACACACATACACACGCATACCTTCACACAAACGCATACCTAGAATCATACTTTTTAAGGTTGCAATCACTTTAAATGTATAATCAAACAGTACAAAAACTTCAAAGCAGCCCTAAAGTGTTTAGCAACTGATGAAAAGGTTGAAGAACTCTAAATCGAAAAAAGTTTTCTTAATTAAACATCATGTTTTATTCGGAAAACTTTTAATTTCTTAGCAAAGTACTATTTCATATAATGCTATTAAAAATAGAGAAGTTAATTTTTAAAAGCAATTTTTTCTCAAAAGGTACTTTTTTGCTTTTTAAAGGTACATTTTTACCTTTTAAAAATGAAGATTTTTAAAAAAAATGTTTATTAATCAGTTTTATTCCGATATTATTTTGTTGCTTTAACGGCCTTGGTACAAACAAAAACTCTCTCAAAAAGGATTTTTATGAAAAAATATTTTTACAAAGAGTTTTTTATATAAAATTGTTTTACCAAAATGTCTATTAATATTAAAAATAGAAAAGTAAATTTTTAAAAGCAATTTTTTTCAAAAGGTACCTTGTTATAAACACTCTTCATTTACCAAAATTACCTTTTAAAACAATTAAATTTAAACAAAAGGCCTTTTAAAAATAACGCTTTTTAAACAGGCCGGTTTACATAAATATTTTTGTTATTAAAACTATTTTTCCAAACGATATAATTCTACCAACTTTTGCTTAAAAAGTACTAATGTACTAAAATTTCATTTTTACAACCAGTGAACTTGTACAAAGAGATTTTTATATTAAAAAAAAACTTTCAAAAATACATTTAAACATGTGAATTTAAATAACAAAAACTTTTTTACAAAAAGAACATTTTACAAAAAAAAGTACCTTTTTAAAAATATTAACTTTTACAAATAGTTGTACTTTAAAAATGTTTAGCTTTCGCAGGTATTTGTATTTTAAAGAATAAAACTTTTTACCAAAATAAGTACTTTTTCTTTTAAAACTAAGTTTTCAATTTTCATAAAAGTAATTTTTTTAAAACAAATTTTTTTTCGGCGTGTATCTTTTACCTAGAAAATCTTTTAGTGTATGAACCTTTGAACTTTTGTACAATTGAGTAGTTAAAAAGCACTTTTAAGTACTTTTATGTTTATTAAGTCCTTCGCTGTAGTTTTACATCGGGAGTTTTTTATTGAAGTACAGAACTTTAAGGTGGCAAAACAATTTTAACTAGCGGCCCATTTTTTTCAGCTGTCAAGTGATTTCGGTTTAGTTTGGTTTGACATTGCAACAACAAAACACTAACGCCGGAAAAACGCTTCCAAATCGGATCCAAAATAAGATTGCCGCTAATCACGATTTTTATTAGCGAATTTTGTTTTGTAATTAAGCCAGTTACATAGAGACGTCAATAAACAAAGCTGTTGGAGAAGTTATGATAATTCTCAAGTGTATGTTGAGATACAGCTACACTCATCAAAATTGACAGGTATATATATATATATATATATATATATATATATATATATATATATATATATATAGATAGGATCGAATATATAGATAGGATCGAAAATAAGAGAAATGTAAAAGTAACTCTCTCATTAACGATCATAATCTAACAAAATATTAACTAAATTATAACGGAGACCCTCGTAGAGCTTTTATCCTTTTGAGATAGCAAAGCACATTGGGTATAGCCAGCATAAAATAATATTTTCTTTTTGTTAAATTTTCTTTTAATTTATAAAGAAATAATCATTTAATTTGAATAACGCATTGGATTTCTTTATTTAGATTATAAGCGACTGTAATTTAATTTTATGAGCTTTGTGTTGGTTATATTGTTCTGGCTTAAGTAAAATAGGGTTGGGTTGGGGAGGGGATGGGGGGAATTGTTTAAATACTACTTTGAGCTGCTTAAAATTTTATTATTTTCTTTTTGTTTTTTTTTTGTGCAGAATGGATTTTATTGTCTTGAAATTATATCTATAACACAACATAGAACAGATAACAGCAAATAAAATTGGAATAAATACACTATACATTCTGATATAAATGTCATGTTTTAATTTAATATTCTGTTGTCTTGGATAGACAAGGAAGCCGTATGAATGACTGAATAACTGGCTGGCTAACTGACTGACTGTTTGACTGACTGTTTGACTAACTGTTTGACTGTGTACTTGTATATTTAACAGAGTTACTTGATTTGCATTTTAGAATGAAAATATTATCGTTTGATTTCTTTACATTTTTGCTTTTTTGTGAAAAACAATTTGTTCCAAAAACAATAACAACAACAACAAAAAGCTCATAACAAAACGAAAGCAAAAAATCTAAATGGGGGAAAAACAAAGAAGAACTTAAAATTAAACTTTAAAATCTCATTTATATTATTGTTGAGATTTTAGTTGCCAACATGCTTTTGCTACAATTCGCTCGCTACTTGTATTTTTATTGCTACAATTTCAAACCACTTAAACTGGCAAATGTTAAAGGAAAGAAATTGTATTACAACAACAACAACAATAAGCTATTTTTACCTTACGGCCCTTTTCTCTAGCGCGAAAATTTTTTTATATTTTTTAAATGAAAGATATTAATCCATAAAAATGGAAAACGAGGTAGAAAAGTATTAAAATGCAGCTTGAATAAAAAATTTGCAAAACAGTTTTTATTTTGCTTTTTCTTGTTCTTGTTCTTCATATTAAAACTAACAAACACATAGTTGGTTGTTTGTTTTGTATGTTTTTAAATATTTTCTTTCATATTTATTTTTGTTGTTGTTTTTTATTTTTGCTGCTTTCAATATACGTTCCTTGTTGATTCTTTTGATATGCAAGTGTTTACTGTAACCAAACACAGCTACACTTACATACTTACATGAACAGTAAACAGTAGCTACAGCTACACAGATCCATACACAGTCAAATGATTGACTTGTTATGAAGGCTATGCTATGCTCTCATACATTTACCCACTCCAAGTGGAAATTTATTTTCTCCAAAAACCTTTTACAGAATTACAGCGAGATCCCCACACTCTTTGCTGTAAAACAACAAAAAAAAACAAGCAAAAAGCCATCGTCAAGTTGATTGAAATGTTTGCCAATTCTTCCCCTTCTCTACAAAACTCTGCTGCCTAAAAGCCTACACATCCTTACAAAAAAAAAAATAAACCTCTTTCCCTTTAACATATTCACTGCAGAGTAGCAAAACAAAAAAAGGTAAAAAATTGTTATAAAGAAGTTACTGGCATATTCACTCATGGGGTCCTTAAAAAAAATATTGTTACATAATTTTTGCTCAAAGGATAATAAAAATCACTTTTCTACAGGCTATATATACATATATGTATGTATGTATGTATGTATGTGTAGCTTTCTGCTTTTAGATTCTCTTGCTTGTTATTGATTTATAAAAGTAAAACTCTTATATATGAATTTAACACACAAAAAATTAAAAAAACAGTGAATTGAAATTTTAATATTAAATTTAAGGACGGAATTATTTTCTTTGCCTTTCACAAGTAAAATCAAAGTGCGCTTTTTGTGGCTTTGAAATTGACACCATGAAATATTCATACTTCTAGGCAATTAAATTTTATTCGCAATTCAAATATATAGTTTTGTTTTTAATAAAACTTTCAAATATTTTCTTTAACCGAAAATAAATTCCAATAAAAAAACTAAAAATATTAAAAAAAAACCCTAGACCTTACTTTGCTTACTTTGATTGCCTATATACCAAATTTTAAATTAAATTACATTAAAAAATGTTGCGTAGGTCAAGGCTGAAAAAATCTATAAAATTTAAAGCCTACTTTTAGGAATATACCGAACCAATAATTTAATTTTTTAGAAAAAAATTCACTTACTAAATTTTAAACAGAGCAGAGAAATATTTTACACTGCGAGAGTATAAATTGATGACAGATTTTATTTCCTTTTAAATACAGAACACGATTAACATTAACCATGCTTATCGATAATTCCATTTTAAATACTTTGTAATATCATTGAAAAGTGTTAAAAATTGTTAAAAAGTAAATTACGAAAACATTTCAAACTTTATATGTTAAGTACTAATTTTTACCCTTTTTTCCCGTACAACATTTTTAAAACAAACACATTTTATTTTCAGTTATCTAAACTTTTAGTACCTTTAAAGAAACTATTTATTAAAATGTATATGTTTCAGAAAGTACCTTTAAAGTGTAAACTTTAAAAAATTATTTTTACACAAGTACCTTTGAAAAAAAAGTACCTTGTTTAAACAGTGCTTAAAAACTATTTGATACAATAAAGAAAAATAACCTAGAAAATGAAAAAATGAAATCAACAGCATATAAACTGTGCCTCCACAATATGTACAGGTACCTTTCATACCAGCACTTTGTAACGACACGTTTTCCCTGGTTGCTGGGGTACGCTCAACGGCCTCCAGAGTCGAGTTGTGCCCATGTTTAATTAAACGGCAGCTGGTTGATTTGGTATAAATCTTCAGCATTTATTTGCCATGAATCTCCTTAACGACAGCTCCTTGCTCCAGCTCTTTGCTCCGTGCAAAAGTATCTCTGGGCTAAGTACCACGTTATTGGACGAGGGAAATAGCCAGAACATTCAAAATTTTACAGCGTAAAAACCACTACAATACAATTTAAAGTTGCTCTAGTCACTCCCCGTAGATACTGCAGGCACAAACCGGGTTGGGTGAAAACCACCACACGAGCTTGTAACCTCATAGTACTTGCCGAAGATACTCAGAAATATTTTCTGGCGATAGACTCCTGTCCAAATATTACCTGTTATCTGTCGGTCGGCTGTGCACCAACTCAACTCTTTGTTCATAAAGTTCTCCTTTATATATCCATTCGCCTCCCCCCATGGGCACATTGATATGTTTTGACGACATTTCACCCTCATTTCATGTTTTAACGGGGTTAAAAAAGAGCCCAGTCCCCTACACGGCTAGCAGAAGCCAACTGGACAATTCCACTATATTTCTACGGGAATCAGTAAAGCCCCAGAGTTCAGCTTTTTGGCTCTTTAGTCTTTAAGCTGTTTTTCGACTGATTATTGAGGTTGGTTCTACAAGAGTATCGTGGTGGTTGTGGTTTTGAGGTCCTCGTTTGAGTTGTGTGGGTCGGATCATTCACAATGAACGCAATGAATGGTCCAGGTCCAGTGAGCATAATTTCTGTTGTGTTCTTAAATTTTAATAAGTTTCATGCGTCCTGTAGGAGGAGTTGGATAGTCTCCAACTCTTCACAAAGGAGTGTAGGCTGCGGCCTGCTCTGAACTCTTAAAGTTGCAAGTAGGAGTGACTGGAGGATATATGTATCTGACGGATTCCTAGGGTGAGGATGACGCTACATTTCATCTACAGTGGTATGATCCACCGTCAGGTTATGGCTCACACGGCTAAGTACTGACGTAAATCTTATCACGCATACCCATTTACCGACAGATACAAGTACAAGTATACGCACACGTATACACCATCTCCATAGCTGATGCATAACATAGCTTTCATTATCAGCCGCCAGTTTTACTACTACGTAAAGATGGCGCTGCCCAGTGAGCTGCCGTTAAAAAACACTAAATTCTAATTAAAAATTCATTCGACTTAAAACTAAAATTATAAAATGAAAATAATTATAAACTGAAATAAAAATTTATTTAATTATAAAATAAGTTGCCTATGTCACTAAAAACCACCTTCAGCAATTTTAGCGCTACAAGTTTAATAAAAATAAATTTAAATATGTACTTTCAAACAAAAAGTACTTTTTTTATAATAAAATTTTTTAATATCAAAATTGACACTTTAGTAAATAACTATAACAAATAAACTGTTACAATCAAAAGAAAACAAGCACCATTAAAAAAGGAACTTTCCGGGAAAATAAGTGCTCTATCTTAGTAATATACTTTTAAAAATGGTACTTATTTGTAAATTTAAAAAAAATGGTAGATAAAACATTTTAAAAAACTCTGTAAAGAAAAGTTTATTTTAAAACACAAAAAGAAATTTTAGAAGTACTTTTTGCAAAAGTACCTTGTTAAAAAAGTACCTTTTCGAAAAAGTACTTTTTCTAACAATTGAAGTTAGCCCACCGTTTAGTCTTTATTATATTTTCTTTAGAAATTTTATTTGTAAGGACTTAAAAAATCCTCTTAACAATGCAACTTTAAAAAAAAAGCTACTTCTTCAACCTAAAATAGTTAGTTTGAAGCCTATTTATCATAAGTTTACTTCAATGTCAGTGTTATAAATTATTGACATTGAACTGGGTGTCGAAAAATGTATTTACTTACTCACACGCTTCCGTTTACCAGATTTTTCCTCCTTTTTTTTGGATTATGGCAAGTGTAAAGATAATTTATTTACAACGACGCACTAAAATAATGACAATAACAAAATGCGTGATTATTTTTAATAATTTTAAAATAAACCAAAATCAAATTTACAGAAAAACTTACAAAACAAAAATAATTTTTAAAAAATCATTCACATTATTTTGTGTCGACCAACGGCAGCAATCAAATTTGCAATTATTGATGGGATGCCTCGTGCTTTGCATAATAAATTAATTAAACAATTTTACAAGCTGAAGTTAATTGAATTTTAATAATGAACAGGAACTGTTTTGTTGTTGTTTTTGTTGTTGTTCATGTTGAGAAACACTTAATGAAAGGAGGGAATGGAGTTCAATAATATTATTATTTAAATTTTCATTTGGTTAATTAACAAATAAAAATCATTTTTATTATGCTTGAAGATTATATTCTTGCGTTGGCATTAATTTAATAATAATAAATAGTACGATGATGACATCTATAGCGGATTAGATAATGCATTTTATCTTTTTTCCAATAAAGATAATTTTTTTTTATAAAAGTTTTTCTAAAGGACCCACTAAAAGGCACTTATGTCAGTGATTATCTTTTCATTCGAAACAAAATCTCATACCACTTCTTCTTTTCTTCTCAAGTGTAAAACTATATACGTCACAATTCAGAGTCGGGATTATCATGGGAGAATATTTTATTTGGAGGATATTCACTCAAAGAAGTATTTTGCTGTTTAGTTCACTATAATGATTGAATATTACAAAACAATACTTTGAACTTCAATTTCCCAACAAGAAGATTTTTAGATAAGAAATTTAGAACTAAAATAAATTACTAATCCACCACCATCAAGTGTCGTATGTGTCTGAATAGATTAAAATAAGGAAGTAGTTAAATCATGCTGAGTAGTCCCTCTGCTTATATTGAAAGAAGTTTCTGCCTTAAGACAGAAATGTCTGTGTTTCTTTTTTAACCAGTAAATGAACAAATTACAGCAAATTAAATCCGTAATATTGTTTGGAAAAAGTAAAACAATTGCTGGTTGGCAGCTATAAATGGGTTAGTGATGGCGCCTGCATGTCTTCACAGGAAATGTGTAGTAAAAACAAAGAAGTCTTGAAGCAAATTTTAACGAGGCATGCTGTTGGGAAGCAGAACCATACAGCATGGCAACCTTGACTGAGTTTGTGATTTGGCAAAGCAGCAAAGTCTTGTGGGATCCACAGTTTATTGAAGTCAGATATTTCTATTATTTACACGGTTAAAAATGACCATATTTCCTTATTAAGATATGGAGTAGCCTTTTCACCAATGTAAACTGTATTTGTAGCCTCTACCAGAGAGAGAGAGAGAGAGAGAGAGAGAGAGATAGATCTACATTCTAAGAAACATAAAATAAGTGAAGAAAACCCAGAGAAGTATAAAAAAATGGCCGTTCAGGTATTAAGTGCAAAAGGGAAAAATTAAATAGTATCATGTTTTGCAGGTTTCTAAGACTTACTACGAAAAATGTACCAAACACATAGAAAGCGACCTGCAAGACAACAAAAACCCGCGTGAGTAAGATAAAACTTTAAATTGGAGAGATAAAATTTTGTGGATTCAACATTTTCAAAAATAAATTATTTAGGAGGCTCGAGGGCTCGACACAGACACTTATCTAATATTGTATTTCATACATAATTGTTGATATTAAATAAAACATTTATCATTCATTCATTTAATCATAACTTACAACCAAACAAAATTTCCGGCGGACACCCTGTGCAAAGAAATTAGCAACAACGATAATTAAACCAATTAAATTAGTAATTGGACTTCAATTTAAATTTAACAAAAAATTTGTTAAAATGATTACTTATTTAAGATTTTTCTGCTATTGCGAAATAACTCCCAAATAAAATAAGTCCCAGCGAAAATGAAATAACTCCCAACGTCAAAATGAAATAAGACCCAAAAACTTAACCGTTAATTCAAAATAAAAAAATATTTTTACACAAAAAAAAAAATAAAATAACTCCCAAATGAAATAAGTCCCAATAAAAATGAAATAACTCCCAATACAAATTATATTCTCACCCAGACACGGTTAAATTGTTTTAAATCCACGCTAAAACAGGTAACTCCCGATGAAAGGGTCCTTAACTTTGATATCATACCATATATCATAGATATATGACCAAAGGCCGGCTGTACAACCAGTATTTTGTTAGCGAAGCCGGTGTTCCATATACCATAGAGAAATCATTGAGCCATCCCGGTCTGTGTAGACGGCCTTTGGCCGGATAAAGGATTTAAGAAATCCCGGCTCCGCTCACCAAAAGTTTCCTGTATAGCCGGCCTTGGACCGGGCGGAGGAATTTTATTTTCTATGGTAAAACAAACATCGGCTTCGCTGACTAAAAGTTTTCTCTGTAGCCAGAATAATGGAATTAGTCCTAATTAATTAGCTTCCATTAGGTAACTCCTAATAACAGCTTTTTAATTAAGTAAAATGTAATAAATTCTATACCCTGCCTTAAGGTTGCGTGAGGAAAATATTTTGTTAGCGAAGCCGGAGAAAATCTTTCAGCCCGGCACAAGGCAAAACCGAAGCTCAATATACCCTAGAGGAGAAATTAAAAAAAATAAAAAAAACAACTCTAAAAAGACAGTTATAGCAGCCGTTATAATAATATCTGAATAAATTGAAATGCAATTAAAGTCAAATGAAATAATTCCCAATAAAAATGAAAAACTCCCAATTATCTAAATAAATGAAATAACTCCCAACAAACTTCAGTTAGAAGTTATTTCATAATATAAGAACTCCCTTTATTGTGAAATAACTTCCGATAAAAAATTATGAAATAACCTACAATTTGTATGGGATTTTGGAATTTTTTATTGGGAATTATTACATTTTTGTTAAGGTTGTTTCATTTAGGGGTTATTTCATCATTATTGCATAATAAAATAACTCCCAATTAAAAATTATGAAATAACCTCCGAAAAATTCGGAGTTATTTTATTATGAAATAATGGATTTTTGGATTTTTTGTTGGGAGTTCTTTTATTTCGTTTTTTTTTTCTTGGAGTTATATCATGTTACCTTTTTTTCCTATTTTTCTACTACAACCAACTAAAAATGACAAAATTCTTTCGTTTCAACCACCCCTTGCTATTTATCATCTCCTTGACAAAATATTTTCTTGTTGAAAGTCACAAATTAAATTAAATTTGCTGTTGGTTTCATTAGCAGGTATCACTCACAATTTGTTACATCGTTTTTTTTCTTCAAGACTCGACTAAAGGCTCTGCTAATAATAAAATGTGTTTGAGGGAAATATAGCAGAGTTATTTACAAATTCTATTAGTGACTAACAATGTGTGTGATTGTACCTGTTTGTTTGTTTGTTTGTTTGTTTGTTTGTTTGTTCGTTTTGCCTATTGATATCTTGATATCGTTAAGATATTTTACTGCTGCCTTTGATAGTCAGGTTTCCCTTAGAGCTGACTTAATCTAAAATCTGTTGATGTCATTTTTACTTTTCTATGGTTTCTTTTTTCTTCATACATTTTTTTCTCTATTCTATTCTCTTTTCCTTTGCAAAAATACCTTAAATTTCCTTTATTTTCCTTTTTGTTTTCTTGTTCTATTCATTTCCCTTATATTGAAGTGTTATTTTTTTTTTTTATTTCTATTTTTTTATTTTTTTGTGATTTTTTTTAATTTTTCCTTAATTTTTTTTCTATAGAATTTCCTGCATTTCTGTTCACATTTAGCATTAAGGATTTATTCATTAGACCACAGAACTTTTAAATACAAAAAAGGCCACTTCAGGTTTTCATATGCTTTTTTTTTTGTTTTCTACATTTAACCTCTTAATATTTCTTTCCTGTTCTTCTTCTCTGGAATTTATTTCTGTTTTCGAAAACATTTCTAGGATTTTTATTTAACATCCTTTCGCCTGTGGCATAATTTTATATTTCATATCCTTCATCCGCTAGTAGCGGTGATGATGGTGTTAAGGCAAATTGATGACATTGATTATAGAATAGAGGAATAGAGAGGCTTTTTGTATAAAAAGTTTTGGTAGCAAGACAGTGCAATTTCCGTTACATCCGTTTCCGTGTCCTTGTTATTTAGTACTCTCAAAGAAAATATAACATTTCCTTTACGAAAAATAAAGAAAAACTCAACACACTTGCACATTTATCTTCTTCAAAATATTTGTCTCTGTCCTTTTATTTTCAGCAGAATTTAGCATTCCTTTCCATTTTAGCTTTCTATTAAATGGCTTTCCTGGCCGGTTGTTGTTCCCCTCCTCCTCCTCCTTCTCCTTCTCAATTAACGGCTAATGCTGATCAAAAGTTCTTTTTTTTTGTTTGTTTCTTTTCAAATAAAAAATAATATTTTTTTCCATTTCTTCGCCTCCATTAAATTTGTTGATATTGCTGTTGTTGTTGTTTCTGTTGCTGCTGTTGGTGTATAATATTAAACATAAAATCAGTGGACAAAAGCTTAAAGTTGTCACGACAAGGCCATACCATGTCATTTCTCTTTTTATTATTACGATTATTTTCAACTGTATAGACAGACTTTTACATACACACACATACACACACACACACACCCATACACACATCTTTTGTGTTAGTGCACTGAATGAAAAATGTTTGCGTGTTGGCATTTAATTGTGCACAACTCCTCCTCTTTCCCAGCTTCCTTTACAAATTCATTATTCTCTTGAATTTCTGTTTAATGTTGAAAGACACATGCTGTGCGAATTTTATTTGTTTAAAATAAATAATGAAATCAATTTCAAATTAATTTCATTTTTTTTCTGCTTTATTTTCTTCTTCTTTTTTTTTTTTTTTTGTTGTATTTATCCTCGATTTTTTTTTGTTTTTTTTTCTTTTGTCCAAAAACAAACACAGACAAATCACTTTTTAAACTCAAACATTTTTGTGCGTAGACAAATAAATAAATTACTGAGGCAAAACCAAGAAGCTAAGCAATTTAGTACCTTTAAAAAAGTACCTATCTCTTGTTTTAACAAAACGTCCGTTTTAAGGCTTTTAATACAATAAACGCCCTTTTAAGTAAAAACAAACATTTTACGCTTTAAAAATGCTTAAAAATATTTTATGTAAAAGTACTTTTTAAATTTTTATAGAACTTAACTTTAGTTTTAAATAAAATACCTTTTTTTGAAGTCCTTTTTCACAGCTGCTCTTCAGCGTTCAGATAGCTACTATTTATTTTCTTTATTTTTCATTTACAAACTCAATTTTAAAATCCAAAAGATCGAATTTTTTTAAATTCCGTAGTGTACGGACAAACTTTTTGATGATTTTTTTCAATACGGTACTTTTTTAAGACAACAACATATTTTTCTGCTTTAAAAGCTAAAATTCATAAAAGGCTTTTCATAAAGGGCATATTACATAAAAGGTACTTTTTTATGAATCTCTTGTAAAGGCTTTTCCAATACTTTATTTCCAATAAATACAACCTTTATAAAAATGTATTTCGTAAACATTTCCAAAAAAAATTATTTCCATAAGGATACGTTTTAAAAGTTCTAAAATAAGGATTTCTTAAAATGGTTTTATTTAAAAAAACATTTTATTTTAAATATGTTACTTCTTAAAAAGTTCATTTTCTTATATGGTACTTTTTTAAGAACCGCTTTTTATATTTTTTTTTGCTTTTTTAAAAAAGTGCTATTGTGTTTATAATTTCGCGGAATAGTGTTTTTAAAAAAAGAACTATTTCTTACAAATGCAAATTACAATATAAAAGTACTTTTTCTTGAAACTCTTAAAATGTTACAAAAGTTTTTTAAGGCTGCTTTTCATAAAAACGTTTTCCTTTTAAAAACGACGTTTTTAAAAAATTACTTGAAGGATACTTTTTATAAAATCGTTCTTCTTTTGACAACGTTTATAAAAAGTATTTTTGTAAAGAGTACTTTTTCAAAATTTCAAACTTCAAACGTACTTTTTTTAAAAAAACCACTATTTATAAAAAAAAAATATATTTTTAAAAACGGTTATTTTTTAAGTACTTTTATTTTACTGTATATTTATTTTTAATAAAATAAATAATAATTCGTTTTCATTAAAAAGTTTTCTTATAAAGACAACGTTTTTAAAAATTGCTTTTTTAAAAAGTACTTTGTTTAAGAAAGCACTATTTTTAAAACATGAGATTTTCACGCAAAAGTCACTTTGGAGGACGCTTTTAATAATAATGACGTTCTGCTTTTAAAGGCAACGTTTATAACAAGTATTTTTATTTTGAAATATTTTCTGAAAAAGTACTTTTTCAAAATGATATCCTTCAAAAGTAGTATTTAAAAAAAAGCATACTTTATATAAAAATTAAATTTTTAAAAAGTTTATTTTTTGAAAGTATTTTTTAACAATATTTTCAATAAATAAAATTTTTGTTGTTTTGAAAATTGTTTTTTTGTTGTAAAGTACTTTTTTTTAAAAAAATCACTGTTTGTAAAATATTAGATTCTTCACAAAACTAATTTTGAAAAATGCTTTTTATAATAACGTTTTTCTTTTAAAGACAACGTTTATAACAAGTATTTTTTAAAGTACTTTCTCCAAAAGTACCTTTATAAAATGACACCCTTCTATAAATAAAAAAAATTAAATTTTTAATAAAAATTTTTTTTTAAATTATTTTTAAAGACTTTAAATTATTTTTATTAAAATAAAAATTACTTCTAAGCACAAGGTCTTATTTAATAAAAAATTATTAAATTATTATTATTATTTTTGTTTTTCCTGATGATGCCAACCAACGGTGTGGCGAAATATCGAAAATATAATAAAAAATAAAGTTTTTTAAAAAATTTTTTATTAAATAAGACCTTGTGCTTAAAATTAATTACTAAAAAATATTAAAAAAAAAGGTCAAAAAATTATAACTATTATATAAAAATTACTTCTTTTTTATAAAAATGTTCTGCTTATAAAGATAACATTTTTGAAAACTGCTTTTTTAAAAGTACTTTTTTTTAAAGCACTATTTGTCAAACATAAGATTTTCACACAAAAGTAGCTTTTATACATGCTTTTTATAAAAACGCTGTTCTTTTAAAAACGATGTTTTTAGCAAGTATTTTTTTAAGAAGTACTTTTTCGAAAAGTGCTTTTTCTAAAAGATAAGATTTGTATACAAAACTTTAAGAGATAATTTTTATAATAACGTTCTTCTTTATAAGACAACGTTTATAACAAGTATTTTTTAAGTTCTTTTCCAAAAAAAACCTTTTCAAAAAGTACTTTTTTAAAAAGAACCCTTTAAAAGTATTTTTTTTTCTTTTTTCAAAAAGCACAATTTATAAAAAATTAAATTTTTAGAAAGGTTATTTATTGAAAACATTTTTAAAGACCTTAAAGTATTTTTAAAATATTTTCAAAAATTGCTTTTTCTAAACTACTTTTCTTAAAAAAAAGCACTATTTGTAAAAGATAAGTTTTTCAAAGTAAGTTTAAGAGAGGTTTTTATAAAAACGTTATTTTTTTAAAGATAACGTTTTTAACAAGCACTTTTTCAATAAGTACTTTTCCAAAAAGTACTTTTTCAAAGCACTTTTTCAAAAAGAACCCCGAAATGTATTTTTTTTTTCAAAAATGGGATTTTAGAAAAGGTAATTAAAAATAAAATAAGCATTTCAAGAAAAATATTTTCAAAAATATTTATAAAAAGTACTTTTGCACAGAAACTCCTATTAAAAATGAAATAAAAAGTACTTTTGCACAGAAACTCCTATTAAAAATGGAATTTCTTAAAAAAAAAAAATATATATATATATATACATATATTTTTTTTTCAGAAAAGTATTTTTAATATATTTTTAATGTAATAAAATTAATAATAATTCTAAAAACTTTTTTTAGAGCACTATTTGTAAAATATTAGATTTTCACACAAAAGTAAGACCTGCTTTAAAAAAAACGCTGTTATTTTAAAGACAACATTTTTAACAAGTATTTTGTAAGTACTTTTTCAAAAAGTACTTTTTCAAAAAGTACCTTTTCAAAATTACTTTTCCAAACAGTACTTTTTCAAAAAGCAACTTTTAAAAGTATTTTTTTTTTCAAAAATGAGATTTTTAATTAAGGTAATTTTTTCTAAGTATTTTTGAAGACGCCATTTTGCTGTATATTAAAAATAAAATAAATAATTCAAGAAATATGTTTTAAAAAATTTTTTAAAAGTACTGTTCGCATAGAAACTCCTATTACAAATTTGAATTTCTTTAAACACAAAAATTTTTTTTCAAAAAAGTATTTTTTATGTATAAAAAATACAAACGATGTTGATCATATGATTTTGATCAAATATAACTAAAAATCTTGAGCGTATTTTGACATAATTTTCATACATTGATTTTTTGATTTGTGAATTTCTTTTGAAATTATGTGATTTTATTATAGATTTATGGGTACGCTACGCATTTGGAATAAATAAAGCCATACGCATGCACACACACAACACACAAAGGCATTAAAAATATAAATAAAATAATAAAAAGATGAATGAAGTCCTTTCCAATAATAAATAAGGATTTTCTTCTTAAAATTGAATAAAAGAAATTTAATAAAATGAAAAGCAATCGAATTCTAAAGACATTTAAATTCTAAGAAATGAAACCAGAAATCAGTCTTAAATTAAAAGATGAAAGCGTAAGCAGATGAGCGCCGTTTGAAAATCAGACAAAATGAAGGGGGGGATTCTAAAAGAAATGGGATACATTTTTTCAGTTATTTGAAAATAATACAAAATTAAATTTACCGCTGCTTGCAAGTTAAGCATAAAAATGAATGAAAATTGATATTTGAAATTTGTTAGAACATCTTGTTAAGTTAAGAATGCTGGTTTTTGTTGTTTTTGTTTTAAGTTTCTTGTTTCCCTGACCTGTACAAAATTTAATTGAAGTGTTTCAAATGAAATTTTTTTCCATCCAATTAAATATTTTATAATTTTTTAGGCGTAAATTCACTTTTTCGTCGTTGTCCTGCCAAAGAATAAAAGAAAAGAATTTCTGTGTCAAAAGAGAAAAAAAGAAAAACACGATGTTAAGAAATATTTCAATAATTAAATTTACATGCAACATGTCAAACTGATATTGAAAGAAAGCAGACAAAAAGAATATTTTTCTTTCTTTACGTCGACACAAATTTTTATTGGTTTAATTAATTTTCGCAAAAGAATTTTAAATAATAAAATAGTTTAAATTTGGAAAAATATTCGATAAACTGGTGGCATTTGCAGGAAAACAAACATTAATTTATAACTATTATTTGTGAAAAAATAGTTTGTAACTAAATATGGTCCTTCGAACCATGAAAAATTAAAAGGCAGTATAAATAAATATTTCCATTTTGAGTAATAAAAATTCAAATCATAGTAAAGAAAGTTAAAAGTTAAAGGAACTGGGCTTATATTAAACGCAAATATCTGTCGAAATCCTGCCAAAAAAAAAAATAAGTCCTTCGAACTTTGGCTTATTATTATTTTTCTATTATTTTATTTTCAAATGCCCTACACAACCTTCACAAGATATTTAATTTTAAATATTTTAATTAAACCCTCCATATGCGACTTGACGAAAAAGAAATTCACAAGTTAGCTGGAGAAATTGGTGAAACAAGTCAATAACTTTATTTTATGTACGAAGGATTACACATTTCGAACCAGTTTAACCAGTTTAACAGTTAAAAAACATTGAAACTACAAAATTTTGATGGTTTAAAGTTTTAGGTCAAGGAGTCCTTTTTTATATTCGATTTAGAATCTAGAAGCTTTAAATATTTTATGTTCGAAGGACCACAGATTGGAAGCTGAAATCTTTCAAAATGCAGAAAATTAATGGCCAACTTTTCCAGTCAAGAAAATTTTTTTATGTTCGATATAGATTTAGTATCTAGAAGTGTTGGAATATTGATAAAGTTTTAGGTTAGGAATTCCTTTTTAATGTTCGAAGGACCACAAATTAATAAACTAAAATCTTTGGAACCACATAAATTGATGGTTTAAGTTTCAGATCACTAACCCTTTTTTATGTTCCAAGCTTCCCTCAAAAAAATATTGGTGGTTAAAGTTTTCGGTCAAGAAATTCTTTTTTAAAGTTTGAAGACCACAATTTCAAAAGCTAAAATCTATGGAAATAAAGAATATTAAATGTTATAGAAACTGTGAGTATATTAAAAACAAATATTTGACGAAATTTTGCCAAAAAAAAAATTAAGTCCTTCGAACTTTGCCTTCTTTTATTTTATTTTCAAATGCCCTACATTTATTTTGAAATATTTTAATTAAACCTTCTCCTTGGAACTTTATGAAAACGAAATTCACAAGTGATGCTAACTGGAAAAATTAATGCATAAAATTTTGGATCAATAACTTTAACTTTAGTTCGAAGGACCACAGATTTCGAAACAAAAATCTTTGGAACTACAGAAATTGATGATTAACTCAACATATTTTTTTATATTTTAAAGACCATGGATTTTGAAATTAGTGAAATGGCCATATGGATATGCTTTCCTTACGCAGTAATACATTTCAAATACAGGGTGTTCACCGTAAAGGTATACTACTTTGTTTTGCTGCCATTTTAGTTCATATTTGTCAGTCATGAAGTAGACACGTGGAAAATTTATTATGCAAAAATATTCGATAAGCCAACGTGTTGTAAACGTTGAATTATTTTATCAAAATCAATCATCGATTACTGTGATCGATTACTATTTATCATGTAGTGAATGACGGTCTGTAGGTCATATGCCGAAGCATATACCACAACTTACTGCAAGATCAAATCAAAACGTTATTGCTGCTCAAGAAAGTGTTCAAAACAATCCATCAGTTAGGCTTAAGTTCGTCATTAATTGTTAAGAGAATAATAAAATTTATAATTTAGATACCAATAGCTTCTGATTCACTATAATTTTTGTATTTAAATATTACTGTTCCCCTAAAAACTAATTATAATTAATAACGAACTTATAACTAACTGAAAAATAATAATTCAGTTATAAAAATAGTTTATATAAAATAATTTAGCAAATCGATAGGTACAAAAAATATTTAATAATTGAACAAAAAGAAAATTATTATTTTTCGAATTACGGATAAGTTGCGTTACGTCGCGTAAGGTATTAAATATTTACTAGAAAAATTATTATAAAACAGAAATAAAAATTTTTGAAAATATTTTTATGAAAAGATTTCTTGGAACCGATTCCTTCATCGAGGATATAAATACGTCAGCAAGTAAAAACGGTGTTCGCCTAAACAAACTTTTCAATACTTTGATGGTCAGGCAGGTATCTGTCCACGGTACTTTTATAGTCTTACTTTTTTATTTTTTTTTATAAAAGAGAAATAGCACTTCAGGCCAACAATGCCTATTTTAGTCAGGTACCGTGCTACATTCTTTAGGAGGATAGAGAAGAGATCGACAGGTGGTGGAAGTAGAAGGATAATTACGGAAATTAACTGTCGTATAAGACAGCTCAGTAACCTGTGACTATGCCTTAATCAGTTTTATTTGCAGTGAAAAAAACCAATGTCTGTCTTTGTTGGAAATCGAACCCACAACCCTCAGTTATGTAAGCTAGCACACTACCTACTAGCCTACAGGGGCACCCACTTTTTAAATAGTGGACCAAAGACTCCGATAGATGACTTTTTCTATTATTTTTTTCTTTATAGTTGCTTCAGGGTTAATATGTCAATAAGCTAATTAAAGTGATGCCATTTTTGCGTTATTAAACTGAAAATGATCAGGCACAAGTTGTCAATTTTAAGCGATACATGATGAACGATCTTGTTATAAAGAATTGAATTCCATCGTGCACAACTTTCAATAACTAGTAATCTAAACACTTTTTTCACCTCTGGCGATTTTTCATCGCTGAATTTATAACTGCTTTCCCGCATAACGTCGCGTGTTTAAAAACATTTGTCTTACTATTGATGCTAAAGGGTCGAGTTTGCATATCATGACAATAACTTTTTTTTTTAATTGTACCCATTTATGTCCTCGACAATAACACAATAGTCGAGGACATAAATGGCAATTCTTCAAGTGCGAAGGACCATTTCTTTCCGATGCTTGTTTTTACTGTAATTCCGATCTTGTTTTAGTATAATTCGAAGAAATGCAAGCCACAGGCTATGCGACAGGCTAGATTTGGTTATTATGTTAGAAATTTCAATGACCTGAAAAGTAACTGTTTTCGTTTAGTTTTGCCGATTTTCTGTTGCTGGAATTCCAACGAGTGATGTTTCGTAATATGCCAAGTTATTGCAGATAATTCTGCTACTTCGGACGCTTCGATGGCAAGCTCCAAATTTATATTCTGTACAAATTTCAATCAATTTGTTTTTCTTTTTTGGAACTTCACCTTCGAAACCGCAAATTTAAACCCCTTAAGTTCGAAGGACCACTTTTTTATTTTTCTAGTGTTCTGTTTTTACTGCAACTTTAATTTTTTTTATTGTAATTTGAAACAATGGATGCAATAATCCGCCTTATAAGCTCCGTTTAGCATTGTTATACTAAAAATTTCAGCAATTTGTAACCTAATGTATTCTTTAAGTTGTGGAGATTTTTAATCGCTGAAATATGAAATTCGAGTGTTTGCAGATAATTTGCTTAGGCCTGTTTATAAAATACATTTCGAAAATCATGGCAAGAAATGAATTAAAATTTTGCTGACAACTGAATAAGGGAACTCTTCAAGTTCAAAGGCCCATTTATTTTGTTTTTTTTTAATATTTAAAAGACATATAAATTGTTGCCCTGCCTTGTTGAGGAGTTTATTATTTTTTATTTATTATTAGTTTTTTTATTTAATGCATATGAATCAATTTTTTTTAATATTATTCATTGGATTCTTAGGTTTTGAATTAAAAAAAATTATATATTCTTGTTCAGGAATGCTATTTCTAACTGCAAATAATTATTATTATTATATTCATTCATTCACCCGTTTTTTTTTTATTACACTCGTCACTTGTTTTAAAAAAAATCTCAACAATTTTGGAATTTATATTTTTTTTATATATAAAAATATGTAACGCTAAAAAATGTACTTTAATTTCAAAGATGTTCTTTCGAAAAATTGTTTTTCTCAACCAGTTAAACTTGTAGCAATTAAATGATTTTTTATGGGTTTGATTTTTTATTTTTTTTTTATATATATAAAATTTTTTCTAGATTTAATTACAATTTAATTTATTTACATTTTAACATCAAACAACACTTGTTGTAAACAAATACATCTACAAAACAAAAATAAAAACAATTAAACAAGTTTCAGCGAGTTGTGAGTAGTATCTGCACTTGACCTTGAAATTTAATACGATACTAAAAATTAAGATTTTAATAACAACAAAATATATAAATATTTTTTTATAAAAAAAAAAAAAAATAATGAATAATTAATTGACACGATATTCTAAAGCTTGAAATAATGTAAAAAAGATTAATGCCTTAAATAAGAGATGAAAATATAAATCTTCAAAAAATTTCAATTTATTTAAAATATTATAAATAACTTATTTAAAACTTAAAAAAAATTAAAAATGTTTTTTTAACTACTTTAGAAGATAAAGATTTTTTAAAAACTGAAATAATTTTTTTTAATTTATTTTTAAAACTTTTGGTCCTTCGAAGCCTAATAAAACAAATATTAATTGCCCATCAAAATATATAAAAAAATTATAACACCAATTCACTAAATATTAAAAAAAATCGATTGAAATTAATAAATTAAATTAAACAAAAAAAAAATTAAAATCTTTAAAAAAATCAAAAGAAAGTAAAAATTATTAATTTTAAAAATTATTAATTATTTTATTATTAATTTCCTTTTAAGCACACGATCTATAAAAAAATGTTATAAATTTTATTTTGCATATTTCGTTATACCCTAAAGTGGCATCTACCGAAAGAGTAAATAAAAATGAGCGAAAATTTAACAAAAAAAATTTTTATTTAAATATTAAAAATAAAAATAAAATGTATTTAATTTTTATATGAAAAGAATGTGTCCAAAAAATTATTTATTAACTATTTTTATTTAATTTTTTTTCTTTTTTTTTGTAAATAATTATTTAATTATAATTATTAATATATTAAATCTAAAAAATTATCTGTCAACTCTAGTCAGTGCTACACAAAATACTCTTACGCATTGTATTTTCTGAGTATTCGAGCATTACCATGGATACTTTAATATATTCCTGGATTTCTGGTGGCTTTTGCAGAAAAGAAAAGTTAAAATATAATTATTATTTGTGAAAAAATAGTTTTTAATTAAATATGGTCCTTCGAACCATGAAAAATTAAAAGGCAGCATCAATCAATATTTCCATTATGAGTTCTAAATTTTGAAATCATAGCAAAGAAAGTTAAATATTAAAAAAACTAAGAGTATATTGAAAACAAATATCTGTCAAAATTCTGCCAAGCACAAAATAAGTCCTTCAAACTTTGGCTTATTACTTTTCTAATATTTTGTTTTCAAATGTCCTACACAACCTTCAAAAGATATTTATTTTGAAATATTTTAATTAAACACTTCACTTTCGACTTGATGAAAAAGAAATTCTCAAGTGAAGCTAAGTGGAGAAATTGATGGATAAAGCTACGGGTCAATAATTTTATCTTATGTTCGAAAGATTACAAACTTAGAATCAAAAATCTTTGGAACTATAAATATTAATGTTTAACTATTTGAGAAACCATAGATTTAAAAGTAAAAATCCTTGATATAAAAAATCCTAGATTTAAAAGTTAAAATCCTTGGAAACTACAAAATATTGATGGTTGAAGTTTTCGCTCAAGAATTTCTTTTTTTTAAGTTTCGAAGGACCAGCCATACTTTTAAAAGCTAAAATCTATGGAACTATAGTTTTAGCTTAAGAGTTGATTTTTTATGTTCAAAGGACCACAGATTTAAAAGTAAAAAATCTTTGGAAATACAGAATATGATGGCTCACATTAGGGATTAACAATTTTAATATTTTCGAAGGACCATAGATTTAAAGATTAAAAAACTTTGAAACTACAAAATATTGATGGTTAAAAATTTTAGGTCAAGAAGTCCTTTTTTATATTCGATTTAATATCTAAAAGCTTTGGAACTACGGAATGTTCTTGATGATTAAAATATCAGCTCAAGAACTTCTTTTATATGTTTGAAGGACCATAGATTAATCAAATAAAATTTTGGAAAAGCTTCAAGTCAACAACTCTTTCTTATGTTCGAAGGGCCTTTACTTAGAAGCTAAAATTTTTGGAACTACAGAGATTCATCGTTGAAGTTCCGTATTAACAAGTTCATTTTATGTTCAAAAGACCACAGATTGGAGGCTGAAATCCTTAAAAATGCAGAAAATTTATGGGTAGCGTTTCAGGTCAAGAAGACTTTTTTATGTTTGATATAGATTTAGTATCTAGAAATGTTGGACCTACAGAATATTTATGAAGTTTAAGGTTAGCAATTCCTTTTATATGTTCGAAGGACCACAGATCAATAAACAAACATCTTTGGAACCACATAAATGGATGGTTTAAGTTTCAGGTCGGTTACTCTTTTTTATGTTCCAAGCAGCTTCCTTTAAAAGCTAAAATTTTGGAACTACAGAAATTGATGGTTCAAGTTCCGGGTCGAGAACTTAATTACATTCGAACAACCATAGATTTAAAAGTTAAAATTTTTATAACTATAGAATATTGATGGTTAAAAGTTTTAGTTCAAGGAGTCATTTTTTATATTCGATTTAGATTCTAGAAACTCTAGAACTGGAATATTAATGATTGAATTTCAGGTGAAAATCGCTTTTTTTATTCTTAAGGGACCAGAGATCAATAAACTAAAATCTTCGGATATAGAGGATTTGACGGTTAAGGCTTCAACTCAACCACTTTTTCTTATGTTCGAAATGTCTTCTCTTAGAAACTAAAACTTTTGTAACTACAGAAATTCATCGTTAAAGTTCCATACAGAAATTTCATTTTATGTTCGAAGGACCACAGATTTGAAAGCTGAGAAATTTGAAGATGCCGAATATTGACGTAACGTATAAGGCCAAGAAGCCTTTTTCATGTTCGATATAGATTTAGTATCTAAAACTGTTGAACCTATGGAATGTTGATGAAGTTTTAGGTTAGAAATTCCTTGTATATGTTCGAAGGACCACAAGTTAATAAGCTAAAAGATTGGAGCCACATGTTCGAGCCATTATGTTCGAAAAGTCTTCTCTTAGAAGCTAAAATTTTTGGAACTAAAGAAATTTATGGTTAAAGTTCCTTATCAGCAAATTTATTTTATGTTCGAAGGACCACAGATTTAAAAGCTGAGAAATTTGAAGATGCCGAATATTGATGGTTAATGTTTGAGACCAAGAAGCGTTTTTTATGTTCATGTCTATGTGTTAGACCTACAAAATATTAATGAATAAAGTTTTAGGTTATGACTTCCTTTTAAATATTCGAAGGACCACAGATTTAAAAGCTGAAATCTGTGAAGATGACCGTTTCAGGTCAAGAAGACGTTTTTATGTTTGATATAGATTTAGTATCTAAAAGTGTTGGACCTACAGAATATTGATAAAGTTTTAGTTTAGGAATTCCTTTTATTTGTTCGAAGGTCCACAAGTTAAAAAGGTAAAATTTATGGAACCACTTAAACTGAGGGTTTAAGTTTCAGGTGAATAACTCTTTCTTATGTACCAAGCACCTTCTCTTAAAAGCCAAAATTTTGGAACTAAAAAATATTGATGGTTTAAGTGCGTGTCAGCAAGTATATTTTATGTTCGAAGGACTATAGATTTAAAGGCTGAAATATAGGGAACCACAGAATATTGATGATTAAAACATTAGTGAATTTTTAATGTTGGAGGGGCCACAGATTTTGTTTAAATTTATTATGTGTTAAAATTTATTTTAAATTTATGCTATAACAATATTTATTTATTGACTTAAATAATTTTTATTGACAATAAAACAAATGCACGCTTCATTTTTAACATATAATTCAAACAATATGCTCATAAATAAATATATAAAAATTTATTTTTTTTTTGTTTTAATTTATTTCATAAAAAATAGTGTTTAAATTTGTTTTTTATTATAACAAATTTATCCCTTACGAATATGTCAATAAAATTTGTATGATACAATAATTCCAATAATTGCAAATTCTCTGCAAATTATTAAAAATTTAAAACTATTTTACATCTCTATACATACATAAATATTTATATATCTATGATTATAGTTTTGCACAATATGTATAATTGGTCAGCGCATATGGCTGCATTTTATATGTAAAAATATTTATTAAAATTTTATAAAATAAATCATCAACATTAACATCATCCTCGTTACACTTGAACAGAAATGCGCTCATTTTATTTGATTTTTTATTTCGTTCATACCAACTCATCCATTTTAATATCTTAACAACAATTGCAAATAAATATAAATTTTTTAATATTTGTTTTTTTATTTTTTGCTCTTCAGTAATACATATTTTATATTCGTTATAGTTATTATTTTTTTTCTGCTTCTTCTTTTTTTGTTAAAAAAAATTATAGAACAAAATGTTGATTATTTGCCGCAATAATTATGAAATGTTGCTTTTGCGGTTGATTGCATTTAACAATAATAGGAAATAACAGAAAAAATTATTACAAATATTTAAAACCACTACATATCTATTGCTAAAATTACTGATTTAAAATGTTTTTCTTTAATATAGCATAAAAGAACCATTATTTAAAAAAAAAGTACCTTTTATAAAAGAGACATTAAATAAAAGTGAAATAATTAGATGGCAAGTAATACGGGTCCTAAACAAAATTATTTTTTGTTCAATAAACTTGGAAAGTACCTTAAAAAGTACCAATTGGATAAATTTTTTTTAATTAGCTACTTCTCTTTAAAAACTGTTTTACATATTTTAAATAACCTAAAAAATTATTTGAAAAAAAGTCCTTTTTATAAAAAGTACTTTTTTTAAAAAACACTTTTCCAGGAGTTTCTTGCAAAAACTTTATTTAATTTTAGGAGAGCATTTTCATTTCATATTTTAAGAATGTTTATACATAAAAAAAGTAATTTGTTACACAAGTTGCTTTTGAAAACGTTACCTGAAGAGAACATCCTCTCAAATAATTTTTCCTACAGCGCCTTAAAAAACGAATTATTCTTTTAAAAAAGTACCTGCTAGTATTTTGAAAAAAAAAACTTTTTCTCAAATAAATTTAAAAAAGGAGTTCCACGAAACTTAAAAAACACAGTATCTTCATGTACCAAATTTATTATTTTTTTTTTTATAAAAAACCATTTTTATAAAAAGTTCTTTGTAAAAAAGCTTATTCAAAAAAATTTCACCCTACATTCTTTTGACATAAAATTACTAATTTTGTGGGTTTCAGGAAAAGCATGTTTTTTTTTTGAAAAACGTACTTTTTAAAAAAATTTTTTTAAAAAATAAAATAAAAAACCAGGCTTTCAAAAAGTATTTTAAAATTATTTACAACTAGGTTTTTTCCTTTTTAAATAAGTACCATCAAAAAAGAAATTTTTATTAAAAGTTTCTTTTGAGAAGTTCCTTGAAAATACTAAATATTTTATAATATTTTCTGTACGGTTCCTTGTATTAAAAGTACCAATTTGTAACATCATTATAAGTTTCCAATTAAAATTTTAAAAGGTCGCTATTGAGATAAATTTCTTTGAAAAATAAATTTTATTTATTAAAAAAATACTTTTTGAAACTCTTAAATAAATCGCCTTCAGTTCCCCTTTTAAAAGATGTACCTATTTAGAAAAGTATCTTTTCCAAAATGTTTTTTGAAAAAGTATATTCAAATTTAAAGCCTGTGTACAACAATAAATTTTTGAAAAAGATGCATTTAGGTACCATATTTTTAGTTAAATTATTTAAAAACAATAGTTTTTCTAAAAAAAAGTACTTTTTTAAAGAATTTTGTCTTGATATGTGCGTCTTCAAAAGTTTTTGTCCTCCAAAGGTTTTTGTTACAGAAAAATGTACTTACAAATTATGCTTAAAAAATCTCTATTTAAGCCAATTTCTTTCTTCTCTTTTAAAGAAAATATCTTTAAAAAGAAAGTATCTTTGAACAAATCTTTTAAAATAGTACCTGTTTAAAAGTACTTTTTAAAAAATTAATATACGTTTGAAAAAATTCTGTTTTATTTAATAATTTTTTTTTTTTTTTGATAATTTGTTAAAAAATATATCCCACAAAAGTTTATTTTACAACAAAAATTTTGAAAAAATTTAAAAAGTACCTAAAAAAATACCTTTTAAAAAATACCTAAAAAATATGGAACTCTTACAAAAAATTCTTTAAGCCCGTAGAAAAGAGCGTTTTTAAATCAATAGTTAACGAAAAAAAATATTTTAAGGGCATGTTGCTTTATCATGCCATATATCCAAAGTACTGCCTGAAATCCTGTAGAGTGCTAAAAATATGACAATATAAACGAAATTATAAAAAATTACTTCTGATGCCGTTTGCTGTTGCAGCAGTTAAATGTTTTAATTTTTTTTTTATTTTATTTTATTGCTTTTTTTTTGTACTGCAGTAGTTAAATGTAGTTGTTTTTTTTTATTTTTTTAATTTATATTTTAATACTTTGGCAACTTTTGTCGACCCACATCTGTTACACTCGCATGCACACATGCATTTAAACGTTAATAACTCAGTTCATATGTACGAACACTTGAGATACAATAAAATTTTGTTGAGGCAACAAGCGTTAAACAAAATAACTTTTTATCGTTTTTTTTGTTTTTGTAAATTATCATTATGAAAACTTTAAAAAGAGAAATAGTGTAGAATATTTTAATTTATAGTTGAATGGCAAGTGTTAAGCTGCATAATAGCAGCAGCATTAAATATTTAACACAAAAAAAATCTTTTATAATTTATTTTATTTAGTCTTAAATATTTATAAGTCAAGGTTAAACTATTTTATATTAATTAAATTAATGTAAAGGAATGTTTTCTTCAATTGGTGGAGAAGGAATTTAAAAAAAAAAAAATAACGAGTGAGTTAATAGTACCTAACGTTTGTTATTTGCTGGTGATGCTTCATAATTGTTATAGGGGGTAGTTCAATCATGTCCCACGATGTTAATTATGAGTCACATCTTAATCTCGTTCTTTAGCCAACATAATTGTGATATGTTTTTGTTTCAGTGTTTAACAGTCTCAACCATAAAGAACTATACAATTGAGCAGCCCTTTAAGATTGTTGAAACTTTTTGCGAAAAGGACTCTTCAAATTAAAAGCATTTCGTGCGCTTCGCTATTTTTTTGTGAGGATGATGTATCAAATGTGACCACAATCGGGAGAATTGTGCGAGCACATTATAGCAAACCGGGTCTGTAGAAAATGTAAAAACACCTGGGTATGGTCGCTCCATGCGTGCTTGAAAACTGTGAAAACTAAGACTTCTGTTCGCAATAGCGTGGCAAAAGAAGACAAAAGAAAGAAGAAAAGAATTAAACATCCACGAATATCACTCAAGTGAAGTTTGTATAAAGATTTGCTTTAACAGTGATAAGGTTCAATTGACTCAAAAGCTGAAGCCTGCTGACTATTTGTGGCATCGTTAATACTACCGAATATTGATTGGACCAACTTGAATGATGAAAATGATCTTCACACACTGTTAACAAATGAGAATCTTCGAGCGTTTGTTGAAAAGCTAATGCATTCGTAAAGAGTGACTTTTTAGTACGAGTTAATGGGCTGGTGGCGTCATTGGGCTATATCTGTTCGAAAATAAGATCGGTCTGTGTGATTCGATTTACATCCGCGCCTGGCCATGAAGCCTTAATCAGATGGTGGACCAAACCACTGCATAATTTGGAACGTCATGCTCGTCCTAGGAAGCCGAAGCCATAACTCTTTGCAACAGAACTTTCTAGTCGCAACTTCGATGATTCCCGAGCAAGGATGCAAATCATAACTCCTTGCTTAAGAGTTGGAGACTTTCCAACTCCTGTCCAGAACACATGTCTAGCATGCTCACTGGAATGGATCATTCACTTAGTGTGTCATTAACAGTGAGATGATCCTGGCCACCATAATAACCATTACACTGTTATGGGGCCGTGAAACCACAACCACCACGTTACTCCCATATAGGGGCCAACCTCAATAATCAGCCAGAGAACTATTAAATGTCTAAAGAGACAAATAATGAACTCTGCGGGCATTACTGATTCCCGTGGGAAAAAAGTGGAGTTTGCAGTTGTACCCCTGCTGACTTCAGGGGACTGGGCTCCCTGAAGACCATATATATGTGCCCCTGGGGGGAATAAGATCGGTCTAGCAGTTACCAGGATTGTTGTTTCGCTATTGCGATATGATAACGGCCTTTTTGTGTCCAGAAATTGAGTATATGCCAACGACACAATTTTTTTGCGCAAGAAATTCAATGGCCGTGTTATCTCACGTCGTGGCGCTGCTAATTTAATTTCTTTGTGGATATTTAGCTGAAACAATTCAAGAGCTGAAGGATGAAATAATTCAGCAACTAAAGGATGAATAAATAACGACATTGAGTGAGGTTTAATGAGATCTCAAAGTCATTGAAAATAAAGGGTATTTCAACAGGAAGTTTGCTTTTTAAAACAACATAAAACAAAAAATTATGTTAAGATGAATTTTATTGTATTACGAAGAGAAAAGTTTGTTAATTATGAATGAAAAATGATACCTGGCGCATGTCCTCCACGACCATGCCGATAGTTTTTATTCACTGTTTGGCAAAATGGCGGTCCTATTTCATTTATCACATCACGCAATTTAAGTTTTAAGGCTAAAATCGTTTCCATTAACTTCGTATAGACTCTGTTCTTAACATGTCAGTGATGCGTGACAAGATTTACGTCTTTATCTAGCTGTATAAGCCATAACCAGACAGTGGATCATACTATTGTAGATAAAATATAGCATCATCCTCGCCCTAGGAAGCCTTCAGATACGTATATCCTCCAGTCACTTCTAGTTGAAATTTCAAGAGCTCAGAGCAGGCGGCAGGCCACAGAGTTGGAGGCTATAGAGTTGGAGGCTATCCAATTCCTGGTCCAGAACGCATGAAACTTAATAAAATTTAAGAACACAACTGCAATCATACATGTTCCCCCCTTTCCCCGGGGGGATATTCACGTCATCAATAATAGGTCAAAATTAAGTCGTTAATATCTCGCTAAAATGTAAGCCATTGACCAAAAAATTGCCCAATCACGCCTTCAAACCACATAGTGATGCGTTAAATACGCGAAGGCTTCTCAATAATGTTCAGGGTTTTCAAAAGCCCATATGAGAGAATTTTGCTTGTGAAAATGGGCTTTCGCTGAACAAATGTTTTATGCAGAAAAACCAGCCGGTTGTTCCTTAAATTGACGGAATCTACGATAATGTGAATAGTTGATCGACTTAAATTCCTACATCAGTTGAGCCTTATAAGGCTACAAAGTCAAATCCTTACACAAAATTCGCCATATGATGGTTTCGGCTAACCGCAATTGTTGAGAGCATCGAGCAGTTGACAAGTTTGGATCTGCTTAAACGCTGTGCGTCACGGTTGCGATGTTTTCAGTTGAACGAACCGTTCGAACACGTTGTTGCTGGTGTTCGTACATTTTGTATCCAGCTTGTCGACTGAAATTTGATCACCAAATTTTTAATTGCGCTCTCAGAAGGGCGATTATATTGTCCAAAAATATCACAAATTTTACGAAATATCACTTTGACAGAACCACCATTTTTACAGTGGATTTTAATTATTTTAATGCGTTTTTCGTGTGGAATTGAACTCATTGTAACAATTGCCAATGCTTCTCTACTACGAATACGTCAAAAAACTAAATGTCAAAACTAAATGGTGGTGTTGCCACATTTGAAAAACAAATTTCGTGTTGAAAAATCTGATTTAAAATATCGGATAGAGCTAAGCCTCTGAAACCACGACGAGGATTTAACCAATATATATTGTTTGACACATAACTGTCGTAGATATTTCTATCATGACAAAAATAAATATTAAGATATTTCTCTGAAAACCTTTTTCTTTTATTTACAATTAACATCGTGCATTTTAGTTAAACGACTTTTATAACAAAATTTGTTTCTTGATCTGATAAAATTTTTAAATAAATTTTAAAGCTAAAAAATTTAAATACTTAAAAGGCCTCTAAACCGACTTAGTACATTCTTCCTTTATATTTTTAAAAGTTCATTTCCCAAAACTTATTATAAAAATTTAAGTTTTTCAATACAACTTTTGTTACATCTAAAGAGAGCAAAGTTGCTCGTTGCATCTTTTTTTTAAGGACAACCCAACAACAACAAAAAAAAAACAAAATTAAGTTGTCAAAAATAACAGATTTTAAAGACCAAAAAGAAATAAAAAAAAATTTGTTTTTATCATTTTGATTTTTGGAGTAAAAAAAAATGTTTATGATTTTTATTTTCTTCAGCCACATCCATTGAGCATTTGGCTTAAATCCAGTGGAAATAACAAAACTTCTCTATAACAGAGACATATTGTCTACCAAATAGCTTAACAATAAAATCAGATAATAATAATCGTAAAGCGAGTTGTATTAAGTATTAGAGAAGTATAGAAGTAAAAGCTAAAGTCTGTATTCGAATAGAAGAGATAAAGCAGCAAAATAAAAAATCATTTTAAAACTTAAATGGATTTAAAAATTGTATTCCGTTGGAGGAAAAGTTAATGTGTGGAAATTGCAAATGAGGGAGAAAATGCAAATCAATAAGTATTAGGGAAAAATTAGAAAAATTGCAGAGATAAAGGAAAATAAATCTGTAAAGTTTTTTTTTTTTATAATTCATTTTCCAAGTAGTTGGTTGAGGCGCACAGATTTAAGGACTTTTAGAAAAAAGAGGCTTTTAATCGATTAATTCGAAAATGTGTGATTTATTCTAAAATGGGTGGCATTTTAACGTTTTGTTTTTTTTTTCTGAAAGCACATTAATTATATCGGGTGGTTTTTATAGAGGTATAGAACTTTAAGTCGGTGCAATTTTTTAACTGACACCCATTTCGTCAACTGTCAGTTGACTTATGTTTAGCCTGCTTTGGAATTTCAACATGAAGAGACTGATGGCACTTCCAAATTGTATAAAATTGGGCCCAAAACAAGATTGCCGTTGATCCCGTTCGGTCCTGCACTCAGGGAATGACCCCTGCTCATGCAATGCACTGTACCAGAGCTAGGAAATTCAGTAAAGGAGAGGAGGAAGGACGTAGTATTGTTCAATACAAAGTTTTACTTAAATATTAGATGTTTAATCGTTGGGTAGGACTGCAGGTCGAGGTTGAAGGTTCTTCTTTTTTTCGTTCGGACCAACACCCCTGCTCATGCAATGCATTGTAAAAACTAGGAAATTAGGTTACGGCAAGGAATAAAGAGGGAGTATTTTTTGTAGACATTCGATTTGAATTTCCATACATTGAAAATGTTAGGAAAGATCTCTGGAGGAAGTTTATTCCATATAGGAACTGTTCTGCTAAAAAACGATTTCTCCCTGTAACGTGTACAACGATTCTCTGCAAAATCAACCACAAATGGATTCGCTCTCTACGAAAATCGCGTTAAACGCGAAAACCTACAAAAAACAGGAATTTCATTAAAGGACTTATCATTGTAATAACGATAAAACAGTGAAATACATCCCACATTGCTTTGATGCTCTAGAGGGCCTCTTGACCCTCTCCTGTAAGTGGTCGAGCAACTGAAAAATAGACTTTGGGAACGCCGGCCATACATGAGAGTTGTACTCCATCTTTGGACGGATATAGGGGTATAAATAGTAGGTAGAAGTATCTCTCTTACACCGTTTTAGAAAACCGAGGCACTTGAAAGCTTCTTTAGGAACCTGAAAAATGTTTTTAGTCCATCGAACATCACACTGAATTTTCATGCCAAGAAAATCAAGATGCGATATCGTGATTCACATTTTCGAACTCACCTTCAACTAGTTCGGTCTATTACTAAATGAATACGAATGACAATTCGTGCTGTCGTCTACGAAAAAGTAAATAGGATTGGAAAGTTTGACAAAGAAGGTCATTTAGAAAAGTAAGAAATAGAATAGAAGAAAGAACATAGCCTTGCGGTACCCTTGAAATAATTTTGAACTCATCGGATGAAATTTCATTTATAACAACTCGTATAGTGCGATTCCTGAAATGATGAAGTCACTTTTGATTAAATAGATTATACTCAAGTTCAAGTTAAGACACCATTACAAGTAGAAAAACTGACAGTTTGGTATGCTTTATGGGCTGGCGGAATTTTTGCCCCGTAAACGATCAAAACGTTGCCGTCAATGGTGACCGCTATAGAACCATGTTGTATAGGAGTTGTGGTATCAACAAGACGACGACATGTCATACAGTTCATGTCACAATTGAGTTGATTGAAGGAAACATTTGGTAACGGAATAGTTTTACATTTCGAAGCTGGGAAATGGCAATTCAATGCCGCTAGAGTATTTTCCTTGGGATTATGTGAAATCTCAGGATAACGTTTCCCTCATTAGTTTTACATTTTAACACCGCTAGAGTATTTTCTATGGAAGTATGTGAAATCCTTAGGATAATAAAAATAAATATTATTTAAATGTTACAAAAACAATTTTCATAGCCGCCATATTTGTCTGATTATAAATGGAAATTAAATTGAAAAGAAAATTATTTATTTTTTATTAGTAACTTTTAAAATCGCTAAAACTTTGTTAGTATTACATTAATACAAATTAAACTTAATGTCCGACATTTTTGTCTGATAGCACATGAAAAGTGAGTAACCGACAAAACTTAAAAAAAAATCATAGTCTCTAAAATACGTTTAACATAAATAATTGCTCTTAAATTTATACAAAATTTTGTGCTCTAAAAATTGTTGTCGGACGACAAACAAAAGCTAAAAACAAACAAATATTTTAAATAACTTTATGTCCGACATTTTTGCCTGTAACACCTAACCAAAAAAATTAAAAAAAAAATTATAATCTCTTAGTTACGCTTAACATAAATAATTGCTCTTAAATTTACACAAAATTTTGTTCTCTAAAAATTTTTGTCGGACGACAAACATCAAAAGCTTAATAATAAATGATTTTTTTGCATCACAAAAATGTTAATTGTTAAACAAAAAACTTTTAAACATATATCCGACAAATTTGTTTGAGGCCGAGGACAAATTATACAAACCGACAAAACAATTAAATCCAAAGTGATGATTCGTAAACCTTTTGAAGCTGCTGAAGCCTTCAAAATTATCACACAACACGGCTACAACTAACTTATCACAGCTTTGTAGTTAACATTTATCTTATCTTTATACTGTTTTAAGTTCATGATATTATTTAAATTTTTTTTTATATTCGGAGAGTCTCTATTGTATATTTTTTTCCTTTGTTCGTGTTCTATATCCAAAACTTTTACCCTCTCCAAGTCAGGCTTATGACCAGTCTTTAATATGTGTTGTGATAATGCTGTTGTTTTCCTCTGTTTCGCCATATAATTTTTATGGTCACATGTTTTTGTCTCCAATGTTCGTTTTGTCGGACATAGATTATACACCGTTGGAATCTGCTAGTCTTCAGCTACTCCTACTATGCCGGCGACCCGATTCATATCTTCTCTAAATATCGGCTTTATCGTCTTCAAAATATCTTATTTTGCATATTATTTTTCCCAAAAAGAATAATTTTCAAAAATTCATGTCTCCGATATCGGACTGAATCCAGACATAGATTATATACCATTGGAATCTACTAGTCCTGAGCTACTCCCACTATGCCGGTGACCCGATTAATATCTTCTCTAAATACCGGCTTTATCCATTTCAAATTATCCTATTTCTTCATACTATTTTTCCCAAAAAGCAACATTTTTTAAAAATCATATCTCCGATACCGGATTGAATACAGACATAGTTTATATATAGTTGGAATCTAATAGTCCTGAGCTACTCCCACTATGCTGGTGACCCGATTCATATTTTCTCTTAATATCGGCTTTATCCACTTCAAAATATCCTATTTTCGCATATTATTTTTTCCAAAAAGCTAAATTTTCAAAAAATTATATCTCCGATACCGGACTGAATCCAGACATAGATTATATACCGTTGGAATCTACTAGTCCTGAGCTACTCCCACTATGCGGGTGACCCGATTCATATCTTCTCTAAATATCTGCTTTATCCAATCCAAATTATCCTATTTCTTCATATTATTTTTTCAAAAAGCAAAATTTTTAAAAAAATCATATCTCCGATATCGGGGTGATATTTCGGGCAAATATTTCTATCATAAAATTTTGGGTCCCTAAGAAACTTTAATCTTGGTATTCTAGTAAAATTTCTAATTACGTTCCATTTTTTGCAATATAGTTCTGAAATCAATGTGCACGTGAATGTTTGGAAAAATAAAACTACTTCAAACGATATTAGGACCTCATTATCCTGCAGTATTCTTAGCTTAGTTCTTTTAATTGTCCAGAATTTTTCATATCATGGAAAAACAAAAATAGCATGACTGATTTTTTGGCTGCTATAAGAAGCCATTTTTCTATTTTAATGTATTTTTGCCGTTTGTCGGATGACTAAACAACCAACAAAATTATTGTTTTTTTTAAAAATCAAATTTAATATATAATTTTAGTTTTGGTAAAATTATATTTTAAACAAACAAAAAAAGGGCACAAGATATTACGAAAAGAAGAAAAAATAAAATATTTTTTCATTTTATTAAAAAAGAATTTGTATAGTCCATTTGTCGGCTATCTTTAGCGACAGAATATAAAAAATTCCTAAAAAAAATCATTTTATTTTTAATTAGAATTCTAATCCACTTAAAATTTGTATGTTGATCTTTATTTGAGTGGTTTGGAATGTTTTAAAAATTTCAAAATAAATTCCTTTGTTTCATTTTATTTTTAATTGTGTGTGAATGGCAATTTACACCTTTTTCATGTTTTTTTTTGTTTTTTTTTTTGTTTTTTGTTTAAAATTTATTTTGGATTTTATGTAAAAAATCATTTTAGAATTCATTTCATTTTTTTATATTTTTAATTTAATTTAATTTTATTTATTTTTTTTAACAACAACTTTGCTATTGACCGCTTTTTGTTCGGTTTACATTTCAATGTTTTGCAAAAACCAACAACAATAACAGCAACAAGAGAGTTAAGATTAGTAATGATTTTCGAAGGACGTTTGTTAAACTTGAGTTTGTGTAAATATATGTATGTATGTGTGTAAAGATGTATGTTTGTATTTTGTGTTGTTGACTGTGACACTGACTTCAAATCTGGCCGTAGATCTTAATGATTGTAAAACCAAAAAACAAAAACGCAACAACAAAATGCTTATTGGCATCACGTGATAATTATTATTAAATTAACAAGTTTGTTCTATTGAATTAAATAAAACAATCTAATCAAGAATATTTAAACATTGTTATTGTTATTATTGTATGTAACAGCCTACCTGTTTAACTTTCTGTATTTCTGTCTGTTTGCCTCCCTCTCTCCCTCTCTCCCTCTCTCTGTCAGTGTGTTTAGACTTTTAGACTATTGACTTGACTTAACTTGACTTGACTTATCTTTTCTACTGCCTTTTTGTTTTTTTTTAATTAATTGTTTAATTAAATCTCCAAAAATAATGAAGAAGAAGATATTGTATAGACTATTTTATTTAAAATAAAACACTCCCAATTTAAACATTAATTTGGAATTTTGTTTCTGTTTAAGCCATTCATTACGTTAATTAGGCCATTTTTAATTGTTGTTAAGTCAAGAGCAAAATCTGTTATTTTAACACAAAAGGTCATGATACTTGAATTTAATACTATTCTATGCGTTAAATTTTTTGTTTAGATTTATAAATCATTAAATTAATTTTTTTTCTATAGCTTAAAAAAACAAAAAAAATGCTTATTTTTTAACAGAAAATCGTGAAAGAAAAAATTAATTAAATTGTTTTATTGTTGCCTTTTATGTTGTTGTTGTTATTATTAATTGTTCTCATAATCTCTCAATCTGTTCTCATAAAATTGAATGGCTTAATAGCTGAAAACAAGGTTATTCAGGCATTTTTGTTTGGGCAATTAGTGAATGAGCCATCACACATTCGTTGTGTTGACGGGCACCTTAGTAATACGCTCGACCTTTTTCTAACTTCACACTAACTTGTTTGTCTACCATATTTCTCTCGATTGTTTTATTCCGTACTATTCTGTCTAGGTTGTTTCTTGTTCTGAATGCTGTATTGATCTTGTGTTTTTTAAAGAATTTTCCTAGTTTGTACGTTGACTTTCCCATATATGTTAGTGAAGTCCAGTTTTTCCTATCATTTTCCTGTTCTTTGTTCTGTTCATCTTAATTTGTTTCTTGATGTTGTCTATTAGGTACTTTTTGTATCCGTTGTTTTCAGCTATGGTGTATGTTGTTCTCATTTCATTTCATATACATTTCGTTCCAATTCTTTTGGTGTGTACTGACCACTTTTCTGAGATATTCTTCCAGGGTGCGGTTGAATCTTTCTACCATGCCATCAGACTGTGAATGCAGTGGTGTCGTTCTTGTCTTTCTGATCCCATAAATGTGGCACATTTCAAATTTTCGTCCCCGATCCTAGTGACCATCCGTTAGAACATCATATCACACACCCAATTTTGTTTTTTTTATAAAGAGAAGTAGCACTTCAGGCAACAATGCCTATTTAGTCAAGTACCGTGCTACATTCTTTAGGACTATGACTATGCCTTCATCGCTGAGCAGCCCCACCGACAGTAAATTTTTATTTATTTCGTTGGGAATCGAACTCACAACCCCCATATTTACAGGCTAGTACACTACCTACTAGCCTACAGGGGCACCTGTTCACAAATTCCTCTACCACCGTTTTTCTACTCTTGGTTTGGAATGTGATAAGCTACCGGCCATTTGCTGAAATAATCCATTACTACTAACAGATATCGATTTCCAGCATTACTGACAGGGAATGGGACTGCGGTACCCATTGCTATCCGCTCAAAAGGGGCGCCTGCATTGTACTAGTTTGCCACGACTTTTCCTTGTTGGACCTTCGGCCGCAATGTACTGCTCACAATTGGCTATCCATTCGGCTACAGATTGTGCGCAACCTACTCAGTAAAATCGCTGTTTTATCTTTTCCAGTGTTTTTCCTACACCTAGACGGCCGCCGCTGGGACCATTATGAAACTGCTTCATTACATCTTTTATTTGGCACGACGATTAAGTCCGTTGTAGGCAGCCATTTACCACTTTAAAACTATTCCACTGAGCCCAGTATGATTTTGCCAGCGGGCTTTCTGCCGATATTTCGTTACAGTCCGGTCTTATGTTCTCCAGCTTGGCCGATATAAATTTTGAAAAAATAGGATTCTTCTTTTGGACCACGAGTTCTTTATTGTTTTTATTATTGTGTTCTTTCGAGTCTTGTTTTTAACTCCCTGCTGGGAATGTATTGATGAGTTGTGTATTATTGTGTCCGTTCCTGTTGGTTTTCTGTATATTTCATATTCGCTTCTGTTCAGAATTACGTTGCTGTTGATTGTTAGGTCCAGATAATTAATTCTCCCCTTCTCTTCTTTTTCAATTGTGAATTTTATGTTCCTGTTTCTTCCACGTCAAGAAATCAAGAATACTCTTATTTGGGTACGGTTTTCCGTCGACCCTCGTCAAATTTGGTTTGTCAACAAACCGGTTTAGGCCGTTTGCCATCTTCAGTGTTCTTTTAGTACTAGTTGCGTTCTATTGCCAGCTGTGTTTATATAGTTCGTCTTGCATTCGTCACACTCTCTCCTTTTTGCTTGTATGTCTCTCTCTCTCTCTTTTTTCGTTTGTCCCTTTTTACCTAATTTGTCGCTCCCTAGAACATGCTCATTGTTATTTCCTTCTAGTATACATATGATGTCCACAACATATCTTACATAGAATGTTACTTCGAAGTTGGTTTTTAGTTCCTTTACGTATTCTTCTTCTAAATTCTGCATAAAATACTTCCATGAGGATTGCAAATGTTGGATATCCCATCCCTAGGCCTGTTGTCTAGTTTTCTATTCTGTCACTCATTGTCCTATGAACAATGTTCAATGTATCTGTTACTGGAATGGATAATTACAAGTCTTTTACGTCAAGTGAAATCAATTTTGTGTTCTCTGTTATTTGTACATCTTCCAGTTTATTTATCAGTTCTGTAGTATTGGCCATTGTGTGCCTATATCATCCAGGTCCAAGGTGTCTCTTTTAGTATTGTCTTTATGTATTTTGAAAGTTTATAGCCCGGTATAGATTTGTAATTAATTGTGGGTGTCATCGGTGTGTTTGGCTGTTATTTGCGCGCGTTGTTGTTGTTTTTTGGATGTGTTAGTTTCTCGAGTTTCCTGTTTAAAGTTGCGTATTTTTGTTTCATTTATTTTTTTGCGTTTTCTGCTCGTATTTGGTCTAATACAGTGATGGGCGAACTTTTTGGGTGGTGGGCCAATAAATTTAAAAAAAAACATAGAGGGTCATTCTTTAAAAAATTATGGGGTTGCTGTTCAATTAAAAGTTCGGTTTAAGATATATATTTATTATGGGAAGCATGGATCTGTTTCTGACTTGACATAATTTCCTCAAAATCTGGTTCCAGCTGGGAGGATGCGATTTTTAATAAATTAAATAGACTCTCGTCTGACAATCTGTTTCTTATTGAATTTTTTCTGCATTTCATTACTGAAAAGCCCTGTTCACATAAATATGAGGAAGCAAAGATTGCCATAATTTTGTGCGCATGATTAATTAGCTTTGGAAATTCATCTTTTGGTAAGGAATTATGGAAATTAAGCTTATCTGTATTTAAAAATAGCTGTTTTAAATTATTATTACATTGCAATTCTATAATTTCCAATTGTAGATCAGATGGAACATTCTCAGGATTAATATTAAAAGGCATTGAAAAAATATCTAAGCATGGATGGTTGGATTTTTTTAAAGTCAGCAAATCTGGCATCAAATTCTGAATACAGTTTTAATAAAGATTGTGAAAAGACGTTTAACTTCTCTTCACTCACAGGCCTTAAAGAATTAAGTCTTGGAAAATGAGTCAAATCATTTTTTCACAAACATTTAGAAAATATAAACAATTAAATTTTAAAAGACCTTAAACTGCCCCAAGTTTCATCTATAAATTAATTTCTTCCCTGGAACTTCTTGTTCGGTTTAATATACAGCTCGAGTAAATCCGTGAAAAAAGTAAAATCGATGCACCAATTCTTATCCTCCAATATTTCCCACTCATCCCAAATTTCAGTTTTAATTTTTAGAAAAAATTTTAATTTCTTCGAGAGGACTCCAAACTCTCGAGAAGGCATGCCCACAACTCCGCCACCTGATCTTTGTGTAATAAAGTACATCTGAAAATTCTGCATCAACTTCCCATAAAAACTCTTGAAATTGTCGATGTAACAAACCACGGGCTCGAATGGTATTAATTAATTTTGCAGCCTTGCAAATAACATCTTGGTGGTGACTTTTATAAACTCCTGCAAACCCCGTAAATTTTTCCACCATGTTAGGTGCTCCATCAGTTGTTAAATTAATTAATTTGGAAATTGGGGCATCAAGAGATTAGATTCCATCCCCTCTCTAAATTCATCATAAATTATTTTTCCTGTCGCCTTTCCTTTCAAAGATCTCAAACAGGCAAGTTCTTCGGTTATTACAAAGTTTTCATCGACTCCTCTGATTAAAATTAGAAGTTGGGCTGTATCACTACTGTCAACACTCTCGTCCATAGTGACTGAAAAATACTTCAACTTTTTAAGACGTCCATCGAGTTGATTGGTTAAATTAGAGGAAATTGCTTCAATTCTTTTTGTGACCGTTCTACGTGACAGCCCTATAGATTCGAAATCTTTTACCTTTTCTGGGCATAATACTTTTCCAATGCTAATTAACACATCCTTAATAAATTCTCCTTCAGAAAACGGTTTGTTACTTTTTGCTATTTTATAGGCAGCTAACGTGGAGGATCGCTGGACACTTCTTTGATTTTTAAAAAAACATTTGCTGACTAGATATTTTTCTTTTCAATTCCTCTGAATGAATTTTCTTGTCTTCATCTGTCACTTTGTAGTACTTCGACCCCAAGATGTTTTGAATTAAAGTGCCTAGCGAGATTATAATCTTTTAGTACAGCTACCGGTTCTTGGCAGATAAGACAAAAAGGTTTTTGGTTATATTCCATAAAGAAGTACTTCCATGTCCACTCTTCTTAAAATACTCGACATTCCGAATCAATTTTTCTTTTTCGTCGTTTGTAAATTGTTATTAGACCGATTGTGTCTAAATTGTAGACCTGACAAGCATTTGTTGTTATGTGCGAAGACGATGTTGAAAAATTAGTACCGTTCGAATTTTTTTTTCATTTCTTTTACATTTAGAAGGATTTAAAAATATGCTAAACAACCTGTGTTTGATTTTGAAGGGCGCTTAAAACTTCTAAAATTAACTTCGAAACTTATACTCGAAACTCATGTTGAAATGCTTCTCTGCTTTCAGCGTGATAAATTTTGGAAATTTTTCCTAAAATATATTTCGTTTCTGATCCACTGTGCATGAATTATGGGCTCATGAGTTCGTCAAGTCAACTTAAAAAAGAAAAAAAACTTATTTCCCTAACAAAAGGAGATTTTTGGAACCCCTCGAATTCCATTTTACCAAGCACCAAACGGAAAATAACACAAATCAAGATGATGTTTTAATAAAAATTTATTAACTGCCATTCATATTTTGAGTGAAAAATTTCAATAGAAAAATAATTAAAAACCTCAGAAAATAGTTGTTGTGCCAGAGCAACTTTTGTTATTCAAAGAAATAAAAACAAAAGATTTCAATCAACAGGAACCCCAACAAATAAATTAAAATTGAAAAGAAAAACACTCAACTTGCAATCAGGAAAACAGCAGGGAAAATTAAGAGAAAACAAAAACAAAAATAAAGAAAAGCCTAGACAGACAGACAGCATAATTATACTTTTAATTCCTGAATATTTAAGCAACATTAAAACACATCAATTAAATAAGGCATAAAAATCAGAAAAACAAAAACAAAAACAACGTGCAGGCAACAAGCAGCATAAGTTAAATAATGAAGACAAAATGAATGAATAAATGAAAGAATGAACGAATGAAGGCCTCATGTATTCATAGAAAATACTGAAATAGGAGACCTAATGCCTTGGTGCACAATTAAACTGCAATAAACCATAAATATCACAAGCTTGGGCTATAAAGCCAAAAACACGTTTAGCATACTAAATGGTATAAAACAACATCAACAACACATTGAAACATACACGCACACTTACACACAACAACAAACTTAAAACATAAAAACTTCATTTTCGAACAGAAAATAAGAATATATCGCATACAAAAAGACTGATTGGTAAACTTACACACATACATTTTCACCCATCTGTACAAAATATAGGCAACAATAAAAATAACAAGAAAATAACGAAAATATCAGTAAATGAGAAACAGAAACTAGTTGCCACAAGTTGTTGTTGTTAGTGCTATTATTTCAGAGTTGCTGAGAATTAAAAACAAAATACACAACCACACACACACACACACACACATCAGTCAGCAATATTAAAAAAAAACACAATTGGAACATAAACCAAAAAACTTTAAAATAAACATTACAGAAAATGAACAGGGGGAGAGAAGAGAAGTTAACATGAAATGAGATGAGATGATGTACTACAATGTGTAGTTGTTATCGAAAATTCACACAAAGATATTTAATACCCAACCATATGGTGACTATTTCGGCAAAAGCAGCAGCAACAATAAAAAGGAAATAAACATGCAATTATACCACAAGGATATAAAGGGAACTGATAAAACAAACCAATGAAACTGATTTAATTATTGAAATTTGCAACACATCCATTTACATTGTTTTCATGTCGTGTTTGGAAAATAATAAATTTCTGTTTAGTCTTAAATAACGTTAAGAGATGAAGAAAATTTCCAAAAAAAAAACTATATAAAAGTATTTTTTTAGAAAAGTAATTTACTAAAAAAGTACTTTTTAAAAAAGTACTTTCAAAAAAGTACTTTCTTCGAAAAGCAGTTTCCTACAAAAGTACTTTTTAGAAAAGTATTTTCCTAAAAAAGTACTTTTTAGAAAAGTATTTTCCTAAAAAAGTACTTTTTAGAAAAGTATTTTCCTAAAAAACTACTTTTAAATAAATTATACTTTTAAAAGGTTGAACTTTTCCCCCACAAAAATCATAATGAACACAAAAACCCACTTTATAAAAAGGTCTTTTTAAAAAAGGTTATATTATATTTATTTTCGAAAAGTACCAATCAAACTAGCGCATTTAATAGTTTTAAATTTTTAGAAAAGTGCCTATAAAAAACACATTAAAAAATACCTTTCAAATAAGTGCATTTAAAAGGAGTAAAATATTTAAATGTATATTTTAATGTATTTAAAAAGTACCCTTTAATATGGTACCTTTTAAATAACTACATTTAAAAAAGACACACCCATAACGTTAAAAGAAGTAAATTTTTTTAATAGCCTTCAAAAAAAGCATAATTCCAGCAGAACCCATAAAAATTCTTTTTACAATGTGCCTTTAAAATAGTATCTTTCAAATAGTACTTTTAAAAAAGTACTTTAAGATACTTATGAATTAGCAGGTTTTAGAAAATGTATGCAAAAAAGTTACCATTCGAAAAATGAATTAAGAATTAAGTACTTTCTTCAAAGGTATATGCCTTTAGCAACTTTTTAAAAGCTTTTTTAGCTTGAAAAAAATTAGCCTTGAAAAAGTACACTTTAAAACAATCCTTTTTTAGGAGGAATCTTTTGAGAAAACTTACACTTTAGAAAATTCTCTCTAAATAATAATCATCTTAAAATGTTACGTTAAAAAACCCGAGTACATTTAAAGGATTAATTAAAAAAGTACCTTTTATAAATACCTCACTAAATAGGTATCCTACAAAAGAGCTTTTAAAAAATGCACTGAAAAAGTATCAATTAAAAGTAAATTCTTTAAAAAAAGGGTTTCCTATGCGGTAGCATTAAAAATTGCATTTAAAAAAAGTACGTCTTAAAATAGTACCTTTTGAAAGAAGTACGTTTTCAAAAAGTACCCTTTAAAAAAGTACCTTTTCAAAAGGTACCTTTTCAAAAAGTATCTTTTAAATAAGTAGCTTTTAAGGATAAGTCCTTGCATTTTAAAACATCGTTTACAAATGCCTTTTAAAAAGAAAATGTAAAAATAAACTTAAAAAAAATATGTTTGTAAAAAGTACCTTTAAAAAAAGTATGACAAAAGAAGTAGTTTCAGAAAGGTACATTTTTTAAAAAAAGCAAATTAAGATAAAGATATTACAGACGTAGATATTATAGACTTTTCTTAAAAGGGGAATAAATATTTTAGGAAAACAAAAATAAAAAAGTACCTTTGGAAGTAATTATTAAAAAAAAAATATTTAAAAAGTTTATATCAAAAAATAGTTCTTAAATAATTATGTTTACTTTTAGTAATTTATAAAAATTACTAAATTCAATACAATCCTATTTTTTTAAAAAGTAAAAAACAAATTGGTAAAAGTACTTTTTAAAAAAGAGCCAATGAAACAAATTAAACTTTGGGGAAAGCACAGAAATTAATTCTTAAACTTAAAAAAGTAATCTTTAAAATTAACTTTTAAGAAATTATTTTAAAAGATCAGTTTCCGTACCTTTTTTAAAAATTATTAAAAAAAATTACAGTTTCAATAACTTTTTAAAAAGTATGGTGCTTTTTTTTAAAAAAAAGGTACCTTTTAAAAAGTATGCTGCTTCTTTTTAAAAATGTACTGAAATTGTTATTTTGAAAAAGTACTTTGAAAAAATGGGTTCTTGAAAAAAAGTACCTAAAAAGAAGCGAATTGAACACTTACCTTAAATTGCACAAAAAATTGCAGGGTTTTTTTTAAATTTGTATCAAACGAAAATCTGAAATAAAAATAGGAAAAATTAGTTTCCTTTTGGAGTTCAGGAAATATACACGGAGTAGTTATTTTTTAATTTAAAATTAAAAACATTATTTTTATTATTTAATTAAAATAAATGAGAAGTAAAAAAATATTTTATCAAGATCCCAAATTTCGCAATTTCTGGGACATGCACTCAGGGGATGACCCCTACACATGTATTGCATTGTGCCAGAACTAAGAAATTAGGTTATGGGAAGGAAGAAAGAGGGAGTAGTGTTTGTGGACATTTAATTGGAACTTTCCCACATTGCCGGGAAATACTTCTGGAGAGAGTTTATTACACATATGGACTGTTCTACTAAAATACGAATTTTTCCTGTAATGAGTAGTGCGATTCATCAGAAAATAAACCACAAATGGATGAGCTCTCAATGAAAATCGAGTTAAATGCGAAAACGTTCGACTAACATTTTATCGTTACTACAATGGTAGAGCACTTACCATTGTACTAACGATAAAATACAAAAAACATCCCACATTGCGTTGATGCTCTCGAGAATCAATAGAGTTGTATATCTCACTATCCCCAATGATCCTTTCCTGTATAGGGTCGAGCAACTCCAACAAAGAATTTGGGGCGCCGGCCCATACATTACAGGTGTATTCTATTTTTGGACGGGTATAGGTGATATAAATTGTACGAAAATGGGATGGAGTGAAGGTGGATGGAAAAAAGCTTTCGATTCTTTAGAAACTTGAAAATTGTGTCCATAGTCCATCGAACATCAAACAGAATTTTCATGCCAAGAACGTCAAGAGCGTCCCATTCGTAATACCCATATCACCCATAGTAACAGATGCAATACCAATTCTATGATCTATCTATGATTAAAGTTGACCGCATTTCGAGATTGTTGCGAGATCGTGATTAAGCGTATCATTCATGTTCCGCCTTTTGGAACTCACCTCCAATTGGTTTGGTCTATTACCAAATTAATACGAATGACAAATGGTGCTGTTATCTGTGAAAAGAGTTAGAAGTTTGCCAAAGAAAGTCATTTAGAAAAATAAAAAATAGGGTAGGAGAAAGGGCGGAGCCTTGCGGCACGCCTGTTTTAATCTTGAACTCGTAGGATGAAATTCCATTTACAACAAATCGTATAGTGCAAGTCCTGAGGAAGCTCAATATAACTCTGGAGACCCCCGCCCGCCCCCCCCCCCCCTCCACGGGGCACATTTGTCGGTCTTTATGGATTACTTAACCATCTAGATCTGTGCTGCTGGGGGTATATGGGAGCAGGGTGTCAACTTGAAGCTCCACGTTATTTTCACGGGAATCAGTAAGCGCCAGAGTTTCCGCTAATTGTCTCTGTAGACTTTTAGCTGTTTCTCTAACTGATTATTGAGGTTGGTCCTTCTAGAGTATCGTGGTGGTTGTGGTTTTGCGGTCCTCGCATGAATTTGATTATGAGGGCCAGGATCGTCTCGCCTTTAATAACACCAACGGGTGAATGATCCGGATCCAGTGAGCATGCTAGTCATATGTTCTGGGCCAGGAGTTGGATAGTCTCCAGCTCTTCAGCAAGGAGTAGTGGTTTGCAACCCTGCTTTGGCTTGAAATCGTTCTATCTACAGCAAGTCGTATAGTGCAAATCCTGAGATAACTCGATATAACTCTGGAGATTAATGAGCACAATGAATGGTCTAGGTCCAGTGAGCATGATTGCCGTTGTGTTCTTACATTTTATTAAACTTCTTGCATTCTGGACCAGGAGTTGGATAGTCTCCAACTCTTCAGCAAGGAGTAAAGGCTGCGGCCTGTTTCGCTCTTTTGCAGTTGCAACTAGAAGTGACCGGAGGATATAAGTATCTGAAGGCCTTTTAGGGCGAGGATGACGCTACATTTCATCCACAGTGGTATGATCCACCAACCAGTTATGGCTTACACAGCTAGGTTCAGATGTAAATCTTATCATGCATAACTCTGGAGATATTATCACCGACATCAAGTTTTGACAGCAATCCATCATGACACACTCTATTAAATGCCTTGGAAATATCTAAAACCACCACCTTACTCTCTCCGAAATCATGTATGGAGTTGCACTATTGTTCAGATACGAAAGCCAGGAAGCCAGAGTGTCACTCATCCATTCCCATAAAACTATTAATGCACTTTTCATCTTAAGCAACCCTAGAAAACCCACTAATTAAAAAAAAATTGTTGTACGCTTCTTTCTTAGTACTTTGGTACCGACACTGTTTCCATTAATAACTTGAGACAACATTTAACGGAATTACATTTATCCAAATGAAATCCAAATAATTCTTTTCTCCCCGGAGATTTTTCTGATGGGGTGGCAACATTTATAAAGATTATTTTAACAAATCATAAGTGACGGCAAGCAAACGCATTTTACTGCCAACGCACGTATACGGAATTTATAAAACAGATATTTTGTATTCATAAAATAGCAACAACAAGAAGTGTAACAATTACAAAACAAACTAAAGAACCAGGAAAACAACAACAGCTATACAACAACAACAAAAATACCAGGAAAACAAATCATAGACAAATAAACAATAAAAACTTATAGGAAACACATACACTTACACAAACAAAAGGAAATGCTGTTCGAAGAAACATTTTGTATGTTGTTGTGTGTGTGTTGCGTGTGAAAAGAACAGCACTTTTGTTATTATAGCGACAGTAGAGCCAGGCGTATAGAAAGAAATCTAGGTAACACAACATAAAACAAAAACGATTTACATAATTTGTTATTTTAAAACCAGAAAAGCTGCTACGGCATTTAAATTTGTAAATAAAGGAAGGAGAAATAAATTGCAAAGGAAAATCTAAAATACCGGGTGGCCAATTTGTTTGTTTATATCTTTTGATTAAATGAAGGAGCATGGATTTTATATTGAAAAAGGTTTTATTTAATAATGGCAGTTATGTATAGAATACAATATCAGATAAATATCCCCCTACACGATAAATAGTACGCTTTGTCGGCACGTTTGTTTCTCCAAAAAATTTTACGTAACTTTCTCATCGTCGCAGTAATCGATGATTGATTTTGATAAAATGTTTTAACGATTAAAATACGTTTGTTTATCGAATATTTTTTTACAATAAATTTGCCATATGTCTACTTCACGGCTGCCAAGTATGAACTGTCAAAACTAATGTTTATCAAAATTGCGGCAAAAGAAAGTAGCATACCTTCCCGGCGGACACCCTGTATAACATTGTTAACGTTATTTTTTTATTTAAATTAATATGCTAAAAACGCATATTGTTAGTGGATTATATAATTTTGACCACTTTTGTAACGGTAAATTGTTATCTACATAAGTTTTTGTCCACATAATGCGAAATTATAAAAATTTCACATTTTTCTTAGCATCAAAAACTCAAATAATTTTTTAATTTTCTTAGAACATTTTTCTTATATCAACAGTTAATCTTTATCTCAAAAAAAACCAAAATTTTGATTTATATCTAAAAAAAGTACTTTTATTCATTTAGTACCTTTTCTATATATATCCCTGGAGATTTTAAATCATAGATCATGCAGATATTAAAATTATACACAGCTATGGAAACCTAACTTATAAAATATATTTTTCTTTTTTTTAATATTTAGTCCCTGAAAAGGTACTTTTTTAAGTTTTTTTAAAAAGAACTCATTTTTTTACCTATCTTATCAAAAAAGTTAGTTTTCTTATAAAAGTATATACAAGGTACTTTTTGTAAAGCAAAAATTTTTAAATATGTTTCTTTAAAAATTATTTACTTAAAAGGTAAAAGGTACTTTTTTACAAGGTACTTTCTTACAAACTACTTTTTTAAAAACTACTTTTTGAAAGGGTACTTGTCTAAAAGCTACTTTTTTAAATGGTTTCGTATCGAAATATTTAATAAAAATTTTTTCAGGGGCTTTCTTGCTAAAAAAAATTTTATTGAAAAAAGTACTATTTTTTATTATTTTACAAGGTACTTTGTAAAGCAAAAATTTTAAAATATTTTTCTTTGAAAATTATTTGCTTCAAAGGTATACGGTAGTTTTTTAGAAGGTACTTTTTTAAAAGGTACTTTTTGGAAAAATATTTTTTCAAAGGATACTTGTTTAAAAGCTACTTTTTTAAACGGTTCCTTGTCAAAATATTTAATGAAAACTTTTTCAGGGGCTTTCTTGCTAAAAAATTTTTTATTGAAATAGTACTATTTTTTTATTAATTTACAACGTATTTTGTAAATCAAAAATTTTAAAATATTTTTCTTTGAAAATATTTGCTTAAAAGGTAAAAGGTAGTTTTTTACAAGGTACTTTTTTACAAAGTACTTTTTGAAAAAATACTTTTTCAAAGGATACTTGTTTAAAAGCTACTTTTTTAAACGGTTCCTTATCAAAATATTTAATAAAAACTTTTTCAGAGGCATTTTTGCTAAAAATTTTTTTATTAAAAAAGTACTATTTTTTAAATTATTTTACAACGTATTTTGTAAAGCAATAATTTTTAAAATATATTTCTTTAAAAATTATTTGCTTCAAACGTAAACAGTAGTTTTTTACAAGGTACTTTTTTAAAAGGTACTTTTTGGAAAAATATTTTTTCAAAGGATACTTGTTTAAAAGCTACTTTTTTAAACGGTTCCTTGTCAAAATATTTAATGAAAACTTTTTCAGGGGCTTTCTTGCTAAAAAAATTTTTATTGAAAAAAGTACTATTTTTTATTATTTTACAAGGTTTTTTGTAAAGCAAAAATTTTTAAATATGTTTCTTTAAAAATTATTTGCTTAAAAGATAAAAGGTACTTTTTTGCAAGGTACTTTTTAAAAAAGTACTTTTTCAAAGTGTACATGTTTAAAAGCTACTTTTTTAAACAAATCCTTGTCAAAATATTGAAAAAAAGGAGCATTCTTTCTAAAAAAAAATTTTATTGTTTTACAAGGTACTCTGTAAAGCAGTAATTTTAAAATATATTTCTTAAAAAAGTAAAAAAGTTTTAACACAGCAATTATTTAATGTTATTCTTAAAAGTAGCCTGTTTCGTTTAAAAAGTTCTTTTTCACAGATATTCCTTTTTAAAAAGTAATAAATTTAAAGAATATACATAATTAAATGTTACTGTAGTTAAAACAGGTTTTTAAAGGTACCTTTATTGTCGTTAATATTTTGTCAAATACACTTGACTAAATATAATTTTCCACACAAATACTTTTTATGAAAAGGTCTGTTTTTAAAAAGGTTTTTTTAAAAGTTGTGTTTTTAACGATAATTTCTAAGATAATATTTTGAAAAATTGTTGAAACTATTTAAAAACAGTTTTTTTTTAGGTTTAAAAAATTTTTAAAGTACTTTATACAGTTATTCATTCCAAATATTGTGATTTGAGAATAAGTTTTGAAACAAAGTTTTTATGTTTTGTTTTAAAGATATTATCAGAAAGATGAATTCTGCAATTTTTTCGAAAAAGACATATTTTTTAAAAACGTTACGTGTAATTTTTAAAAATATTTAAAATAAAAAATCGAAGGGAACCTTAAAGGTACTTTTTTAAAAGGTACTTTGTAAAAAGGTACTTTTTAAAAGCTCCATTTTAAAAGGCACTTTTTAAAAGCTACTTTTTGAAAGTACTTTTTCAAAAGGTACTTTTTTAACAGGTACTTTTTTAAATGTACTTTTTAAAATGTAAATTTTTAAAAGATACTTTTTTAAAAGGTTCTTTTTAAAATCTAAATTTTTAAAAGGTACTTTTTAAAAGTTACTTTTCTAAAAGCTGCTTTATTAAAAGGTACTTTTTTAAAAACTACTTTTTTAGTAGGTTCCTTTTTAAGACATTTAATAAATACCCTTTAAGAGGCATTCTTGCTAAAAGACCCGTTTTTCAATGAAACATATTTAACTTTAGTTACTTTATTCTTTAAAAGAAATGTAAAAAAGTACATTTTGGGTCATCCTTTTTGGCATTCGCTAATTTAAAATTGCTGGCTGCCTGGCAATACAATTATAAAACCACAAGGAAAACTTTAAAAAATTATATACCCAGGAAAAAGTTAATACATTCTGCACTAATGAGACCATACAAAAACAAAACATTTCTGTTTATGCTCCAATGTAAGTACAGAAATATATATATGTGTGTGTGTGTGTGTATGTGCGTAAAAACAATAAAACTATTTAAGTACAAAAACAATGGCAACAATTGTCTAAATTGAAACGTTTAAATACTTTTAAAATAACTCAACAATAACAATTGCACAAGACTCATGAAAGTACTTACAATTTTTCTCTTTCGCGTTTTTTGTAAATGAAATACAACAACAACAAAAGAACTTAACAACTCATGCACATACAGAAATCCTTATTGAAAAAACAAAATGAAAAATTTGCAGCTTAAACAAATACTTAAACGTATAAAGAAATGCAAGACATTAAGATAAATACATACACTGAGAAATGTTCTCTTTCCCCTCACCTCTCTATTACTTTTTTCTCTTGCCTCTTCAAAAAAAACTCTTTGGATCAAAGTTTTTTTGCCACACACACACACATGTACACACACACGCACACCCCACAGTACATATTTTTTTTTATTAAGAGTCAACCAAAGAAATAACGGGATCAACTCTTAAAAGTTTTATCTTTTAGAGCAGCAACAATGAAAATGTTGTAGCAACAACAAATAACAATGGAAAACATTTATCAACTTGTCTTTTTTTGTTTTTTTTTCTTGTTGTTTGTTTTTGTTGTAATTGTTTATTATTTAAATACAGCCATAAAACTATAAAAAAATAATAAAAGAAAAAGTTTATTTGTTTTAAACAAGTTTATATGAACAATAAACAAACTTAACAAAGTACATGATTCAATGTTTTACAACAACAAAAAGGACAAAATATTAAACAAATATAAAAAAATATGCACACACAAACACACATGCACACACCCACGCACAACTTCTTCAATTCTCATTTATAACATATGAAATTTAAAATAGTTTACGGGTGCACAACAAAAAGTACTATTTATTACTATTTAGTACAATGTACTTGATTGTTTTTTGTTTGGGAATATGTTTTTAATTACTCAAAACATTTAAATATAATAAACAAGCTTTTAACTTTATTTATTTATTTAAGAGTACTTTTTTTAATTTAGAGGGTACTTTCTTTAAATTTTATATTTGCAAGGTTTCATATTAAAAACATTTTTTAAAGGTTAAGCTTTATAAAAGATGAAAGCATTTTTTAAAAGGTACTTTTTTAGTGGTACTTTTTCGAATGGTACTTTTTCGAATGGTACTTTTTAAAAGTACTTTTGTAAAAGATTTTTTTATTTTTTCTTTGTTTTTTCCGTTATTGATTTAAAGACAATTTTTTTAAAGTACCTTTCCAAAAGGTACATTGCTAAATATTATTAGCAGAATATTTTTTGTTAACTTTGCAATTTAGAAAAGAATTTTTTAAACGACTTTTCTCAAATTAATTTAATTTTTATAATTTTTTTTAAGGAATTGAGAACAATGGTACTTTTTTTCTAGGCATTTTTTCAAAAGCAACTCCAGGGCAAATATTCAATTGCTGTGGGAACGTTGATTGTTACTACTTAAGAAACAAAGTTCAACTACCTTTTTTGCTTTCATGAGATGATAATGGATTTCTTGGGGCCTTTTGAAAGAGAAATTTAATGAATGTGTTATTTAACATTGTGACGATGCTATTTGGCCGCCACGATCATATGATTTAACACCGTTGGGCATCTTTCTTTTAGGGATATTTAAAAGAAAAATTGTACGCCAATAAGCTCAGAACACTTCAAAACCTTAGGGATGAGACAAACTCTCAGAGTCACCGAAAATATGGACCATTGGATAGAATTCTGCCACCGATACCGTGGCGAGCATTTTGTCAATAAGCCAAGAATAGTTCATTACCTAGTGTGGTACATTAGCGGCATTCGAGGTTGAATGCCTTAAAAAAATTCTCAGAGCCAATCAACAGATCATCGGAAGAGATATGGCACCAAAAATGTGGGGGAATTTGGCCAATATTCTGTTGCCCATTGTAAATATTTTCTTTTAAAAAGGTACCTTTTATAAAGTAACTTTTTCAAAAGTACCTTTTGGCCTTAAAGTATGCCCCAGAGTAATTCATCGGATCATCGATTAGAGATATGACATGGCCAGCATTTAACCGATTTTTTGTTGCCCATATCAAATATTTCCTTTTAAAAAGGTACCTTTTAAAAAGTACCTTGTAAAAAGTAGCTTGTTTAAAACTACCTTTTAAAAAAGTACCTCTGACACTACTTAGAAAATTATGCACATCGTGGCCAGCATTTACACGATATTTTGTTACCCACATTATGTATTAAAAATCACCTTTTGAATAGGTAGCTTTTAAAAAGGTACCTTTTAAAAATGAACTTTGCAAAAGTACGTTTTAAAAAAAGTACTTTTTGGAAAAAGTACTTAGTAAAAATAAAAAAGTACCTTTTAAAAATGCAACTTTTAAATATGTACATTTTTTTTAATGTTGCATTTTTAAAAACTTTTTTTAAAAAAGTACCTTTTGAAAATGTACGTTTTTGAAAATTTTTTATGTGCTTTGACACCGATTAAAAGAAAAAGTGTACGTCAATAGATCAATAACAATTCAAGAGCTAAAGGATGAGATAAACTTTAACGACATTGAGTCTTGAATCTTGAATTACGTCTCATTCAAAATATGAATTATCAGATAGATATATGGCCGATATTTTGTTTAACATATAATTGTCATGGATGCTGCTATTATAAAAAAAATATCAAAATATCGGCATTCAACCTCGAGCCTTTAATCATGTCTCAGGGTCATTCTGAAAAAAATAGCATTTGCCCACAATTTTGCAGCCCACATTAAATACTGAAAAAAACACCTTTTAAAAAGGCAACTTTTAAAAAAGTACCTTTTTTTTCTTTAAAAGAGAAGTAGCACTTCAAGCAACAATGCCTATTTAGTCAAGTACCGTGCTACATTCTTTAGGAAAGGGATAGAGAAAAGATGAAACAGGTGGTGAAAGTAAAAGGATAGCTGGAAATTAACTGCCATATAAGACACCACAGCGACCAGTGACTATGCCTTCATCGCTGAGCAGCCCCACCGACAGTAAATTTTTATTTTTGTAGTGAAAAAAACCAAGGTCTTCGGTGGGAATCGAACCCACAATCCCCATACTGACAAGCTAGTACACTACCTACTAGCTTACAGGGGCACCTAAAATGAAAATGAACTTTGAAAAAGTACTTTTTATAAAAGTACTTTTTAAAAAGGTACCTTTTGGAAAAGTACTTTCTAAAAAAGCACCTTTTGAAAAAGTACTTTTTAAAAAAGTACCTTTTAAAAAAGTACTTTTTTAAACAAGTACCTTTTTTAAATATATTTTAATTTAAAAGATCATAATTTAAACATGATTTTTAGAACAATAAAACAAAATTTTCATTTGAAAAGTTAGCCGCTCTCCTCGCTGAATAAATTTTGTAAATCTATTTAAATTTGGGAAAGTTTTTCGGTTTCATATTAAATTTTAATTTTTCCACAAACAGTTTAAGCTTTTCCTATTCCTAATGTGTTTAAGCAAATATTATAATTAAAATAATTAAATTCTTAAATCCGAAAAAAATAAAATTCCTTTACCACTTTGCAAATACAAATAATTAAAGAAAGAGAAAATCAGTAACAAAAATTGTAATTGTTTCTTTCTTTCATTTTCTTGTTTGTGGTAAAATTAGTGGAATTTATAATAAGAAAAAGGAAACAACTTAAGTTGAAAAAAAATCGCAAAACATAAAAAGTGGCAGCAGCGGAAAACAAGGTAAAACAATAAAAAATACATTTTGTAATATATTTATGGAATAAAATTTTTAAAAAATACTAAAAGCTATAATGTTCAAGTGAACGGTAAACTAACAATAATAAAACAGAAATTCTTTTTTTTTTTTAATATTTCTGAAGTTTTATCCTTTTTTATTGAAAAATGCTGCAACAAATATTAATTTTAAAGTTTTCTAAAAAAAAATCACGATTGTGAAAAATATGAGCAAAAGAAATACAAATGCAACACAAGTTACAATAACCAGAAATGAAAACTGCAAAAAAGAGAATATTCTGAAATAAAAATATAAAAAATATAAAAAATATAAAAAAAAACATATGAAAATTGTCTATGAATATGAAAGAAGCGAGGATGTTGAAATATTTATACGTTTTCAAAAAAGCGGTAGTGAAAGTGAAAGTACACGAGAGAAGGCTGATAGAGGCACAGTACACAAGCTATATGTTTAATGTTGCTTGATACAAAAAAAAAAACACGGCATATAGAAGGAGCAATCAAAAAATTATTATTATTACGATCTAAATCGTAGACGAAACGCTTTCAAAAGCCTTTAAAATAATATCCCTTAAATCATAGTATTCGTCACCTGTAGCTAATTGTCCAGTTTGCAAATGGCACAAAAGAGTGAAATTTAAATTTATTTCTCATGGCACAGCTAACAGTTATGAGCGTACGTAAGTGCCGTTTTACACGCTTCAATTTGCTCAATTTGTTTTACTTGTTTAAAGTAGATGCCATACTAAGCCGGAGATGTAACAAACAAGATGATGATATAATGCTATGCCAGATCCATCTTGTGTCCCAGCATTTTAAAGGAGAGTAATGCGAAGAGACAAAATTTTAAAATCATAGAAAATTTTATTGCATATCTTAAGGAGAGGCAAGAAAGAGAGAGAAAATAAAATATATAACTGCAATAAAAGCAGTGATCTCCTAGTGCCGTTTTACACGCTTCAACTTTTGTTGCTCAACTTTCGTTTTTTTCATTAGAAAGAAAGAGAAGCCGTTATACCCCTTTTAATCCTGGCTGTATGCGATGTGGCACCGTCTTGCTGATACCACATGTTAATCGAGCCCAAAGCATGCAGTTGTAGCGTTAAAAAGTTTTAAATCATATTACAATATCGCTTCCCCTCCACAGTTACGGTTACGCTGTTTTCATTGGCAAAAAACCAAACTGCATACCAGACTGTCAATTTTAATGGCTGCAAAGGTGACTGTTGAATAACTTTAGGGGTTCCCATTCCCCAGAACCAACTATTCTGTTTATTCACATATCCAAATTGAAATGAAAATGTGCCTCGTCACTCATTATGATTTTTTCATGAAAGTTAGGGTTGTCAGGGGCGAACTGTAACATTCTATTGGCATATATACGGCAGCTTAAATGGTCTTGTAGAAAAAGCCCTTGTGTCAACTTAATCTTATAAGGAAACAAATGCAAGTCCTTGGAGCAAAATTGTGGTCAAAGTTATGCAAGCTGCTGACAATAGTTTCGAATTGATGGACTGATGAATTGTTTTAAACACTTTCTTGAGCAGCATTAATGTTTTCAGCTGATTTTGCAGTACGTTGTGATCTATGCTTGGCCCTATCACTTATAGAACCTATTTCTTCGAAATCATTCACTACACGATAAATAGTGCTTTTTGTTGGTGTTGTTGTTTCTCCCATAAATTTTCCGTAACTCTTTCCTTGTCATAGAAATCAATGATTGATTTTGATAAAATGTTTTTTACGATAAAAAAAACACTTTGGTTTATCGAATATATTTCCATAACAAATTTTACGCGTGTCTACTTCACGACTGTCAAATATCAACTGTCAAAACTAATTTTTACCAAATGGCGGCACAACAAAGTAGTATACCTAAGCGGCGAACACCCTGTATAAAATTGATTATCTAGTGTGTTTATAAACTTTGCTTATAAACAATGTTTATAAACTTTGCCTATAATTAGTTTTAAAAACTTGTCAAATGATGGCAGTAAGTTATTCTTCCACTGATGAAACCATTTTTATAACAGAGGATTTTATAACCTCAATAGTTAATTTTTATTGTTCCTTTTCTTTTAATTTTTATAATAATTATTTTTTATTAAAATAACTTATTCCTAAGCTAATTTTTGTATTTTTTTGTGTCATTTGTTGCTTTAATTCTCCCTTCTGAATTCCGCAGCTTTAAGTTGAAAGCTTCGATTTTGTGGAGTTTTTCACTTATTTAAAATAGGAAGCTGCGTAGCAAGAAACTGGAGAAATTTGCCAACTTAAAACTTAAGGTCATGCTTCACGTTAGTATTGTTTTAATAAGAGAAGCAAACCTTTTCGCTGTATCAAGCTGTAACTCTATTTCTATAGCCATCTCTCTGTTTGTCTCTCTCTCCAGTAGGAATTTACTTAAGATTTTCTATTCAACCATCTCTAAAAGACTTTTAAGATTGACTGACGTCTTATTTAATACGTAAAAATGTGCACAGTATATTCTATATTAAATATACTATACAAATAAATATAAAATAAAAATTCAGAGACAGACGAATAGACAGTCAGACGGACATGCAATATAACGGCAAGCAGCAAAAGTGGCAAATTTTTCAAACTACTCGAGTTTGTTTTAAATGCATATAAATATCAGCAGACGAAAAAGTTTATGAGTGTGTGTGTGTGTGTATGTGAGTGAGTTTGCTGTTATATACGATAGCATGTGTGTGTGTGTGTGTGCAAGTGTATGTTTATGAATAAGGATATTATAGTAACGAGTTAAAAGTGGTTATATTGGATATGCTTATTTACAGTTAAAGCAGATATAAGTATTCGTTTGAATGTTTGTCTATGTTTTGTGTAATCAAATATTTGTAACATAAAAACAAACAGTCATGTATAAAATACTAGCAAAGCAAAGGATTTTTAAAAGCTTAAGGACAACAAAAAAGTCTTTCCTTTAAAATCATAATTTGTTCAACAGCAAAAACTTTTAAATTGTTTAAGTTCTAAAAAATTTCCATCAAATTTTTTTTATAAAAAGCAAATAAATTTAAAATAATTTTTCTATTTATTATTTTGGATAGCTGATGTTAAATAACTTTGAAACAATTTGCAAATATTAACTTTTGTAAGCGCTGCTGACAAAGTGTTAAGGAAAAGCACAAATACTTTTTGCATTTAAATCAACAACAAAATCCTGAAACAAAAAAAGTTTAGCAACAAAATATTAAAAATTAAATCCAAATAAATAAATAATAATTCAAATCACAATAACACTGACCTGATTATTTTCTATTTATTAAAAAAAATGTCATTGTATTTGTGTTCACTAAAAAAAGGAAAAATATAAAACACGACAAACTAAATTTTTAGACAGGTTTGTGACAACTTATCTTTCGAAAAAAATTAGTGAAAAGCCTGAGTTCCATGTTTTTAACTAACAAAATAACTTAAAGGATAACATAAAGGATAACTTTTCTGTTTATTTATTTGCGAAAAAAAATATAAAAATTAAATCCACCTTTAGTTTTAATAAAAAAAAAATTATTATAAAAATTAAAAGAAATGGACAATAAAAATTAACTATTGAAGTGATAAAACCCTGTTATAAAAATAGCTTCATCAATCAGTGGAATAATTTAGTGCGACCATTTTACAAGCTTTTAAAACTAATTAAAAACATGGTTTATAAATACAGTTTAGAAACATTGTTATAAGCAAAGTTTATAAACACACAAAAATAGTTTCATCAGTAGAAGAATAACTTACTGCGATCATTTGACAAGTTTTTAAAACTAATTATAAGCAAAGTTTATAAACTTATTTTATAAACATTGTTTATAAGTAAAGTTTATAAACACACTACATAATCAAATTTTATACAGGGTGTTCGCCGCTTTAGTATACTACTTTGTTGTGCCGCCATTTTGGTAAACATTAGTTTTGACAGTTTATATTTGGCAGTCGTGAAGTAGACACGCGACAAATTTGTTATGGAAAAATATTCGGTAAACCAACGTGTTTGAATCGTTAAAACATTTTATCAAAATCAATCATCGATTACTATGACGAAAAGAAAAATACGTAAAATTTTTAGGATAGCAACAATAACAAAACGCACTATTTCTCATGTAGTACATGATAAGATTTACATCTGCACCTAGCTGAGTGAGCTATAATCAGATGGTGGATCATACCACTGTGGATGAAATGTAGCGCGTCATCGTCGCCTTAGAAGGCCTACAGATACGTATATCCTCCAGTCATTCCTAGTTGCAACTTCAAAAGCCCGGAGCAGGCCACAGCCTTTACTCCTTGCTGAAGAGTTGGAGACTATCCAATTCCTGGTCCAGAACGCATGAAGCTTAATATAATTAAGAACACGACGGCATTCATACTCACTGGACCTGGACCATTCATTGTGTTTATTGTGAATGATCCCACCTACACAACTCAAACGAGGTCCTCGAAACATACAGCCACCACGATACTCCGGAAGGGCCGAACTGAATAATCAGTCAGATAACTGCTAAAAGGCTAAAAAGACAAATAGCTAACTCTGGGGCCTTACTGATTCTCGTGGAAATATATTGGATTATCCAGTTGGCCCTGCTAACCTATTAGGTCGCATTTAATGACGATGGATTTCTGTCAAAACATTTAAACATGCCCCGGGGGGATTTATCGTGCAGTGACTGATTTCGAAGAAAGAGGGTCTGTGTATGTGTAAGATCAGCTGAAAAATATTAAGTGTTCAAAACAATCCATCAAGCTCAATTCCACGCCCTGCTCAGCAGCTTAGACTTCAAAGAACAACTTTGGCCACAATTTTGCACACGGATTTGCATATAAGATTCAATTGATACAAGAGCTTATTCCACAAGGGCATGTAAGCTGGCGTTACAATACGATGTTACAGGTCGCCCATGACAACTCCGATTTTCATGAAAAAATCATAATGATTTAACTGCTCTGGACAACTTCTTTTTGTACGGTCTCGGAAAAGCAAGGTTTATGCAAATAAACCAGAAATGCTTGAGCAACCCAAACAAAATATTAACGATGCAATGAATGAAATACCGCGTATAATGTGTGAGAATGTTAATGAAAAATGTGCTCAAAAGGACTCGCGTTTGTGAGCCGACATTAAATAAAACATTTTTCAATATAAAATCCATTCTGCTTTATTTAATCAAAAATTAAAAAACAAACAAAATAGTATACCTTCCCGGCGGACACTCTGTATTTAAATTTCTGTAACCAGCCAGCCAAAGTATTCAATCTTTGGCGCCAAATAATATTTTTTTTTAATTCTTATACAATACATTGTAAGTGTTGCCAGCTAAAAGCTTTTTTTAATACATGTGGCCATAACAAGAGTTGTATTTTTTAAAATAATAATTTCTGTAAGTATAAAGCGGTCCAAGCGAAACGAAATACATGATCCTGATTTTATAAGCAAATTTTCTTAAGTAATCCTTAAGTGTATATTGAAACAGCGTTACATAAAAAAAAAAGAACTAACAGTTTAGTGTGCTCTTTGGACTGGTGGACTCTGAGCCCCCTAGAGTACTAGTTTGCCAGTCTAGGGGTTGTGAGTTCGATTTTCAACGGAGACCTTGGTTTTTTTTCACTACAAAAATAAAAATTGACTGTCGGTGGGGCTGTTCTGTGATGAAGGCATGGTCACTGGTCGCTGTGCTGTCGTATACGACAGTTAATTTCCGATTATTCTTCTACTTGCACCACCTGTTTCATCACTTTTCTATCTCTTACCCAAAGAATGTAGCACGGTACTTTACTAAATATGCATTGTTGCCTGAAGTGCTACTTCTCTTTAAAAAAAAAGACAATAGTGACTGCTATAGAACCATGATTACTAACTTGAATAAGACGATGCAACATTTCACACAGCTCGTGCCACAATTCCTTTATTGAAGTAAACATTTCACGTTTCAAACCCATTAATTAATTGGCCTCCAAGAATGTGCGATTTGCACATTATTTCTGCAGGAATATGTAAAGTCGTTAATGTCCGCCCGAAAAGATTGACCACTTAGAGCTCAATATTCACCGCATCATTACCAAGGTACGGCCACAAATATTGGTAAAAGTCATGGATAAGATAGGACTACGCCCAGAAGATAAGTTATTTTTCGCACAAATAAATTTCATGTCAATTTAAAAAATTCATCTTTGTTTAATGCCATTTTGAAGTTCTCTACCTTTTCAAAAATACCCTATATATTAGGCCGGGTCGATTTGTGGGGAGGCAAAAAAATTGCCCACTGCTCAGTGAAAATCGTATTCTAGGGATCAAAATAAGAAAGTTTGCCATCCAAAACGAATTCTGATGTTCCAAGTTTTGAGTCCAACTTTTATTTTGGGTGAAATTTTGAAAAATCCGTCATTGGCCCATTTAGAGTGCCTCAATCGAGTCCAAATGTATGACCGACCCTCACTAACGTTTAATTTACATGCAGTTGTGACAATAAAATCGGTTACAGGTAGAATTGAAATTACCATTTCATTATTATTACCTCGTCTTGTAGACCATATATAACGCAACAGTTTTTGTGAATGGATTAAGTCGTTGTGAAGAACTCGAAGTGTGCTTATTTCAGATAAAAAAATACTTAAAAAAAAAAAATAAGAAGTGAAGTAAGCGACCATTCCAAATCAAAAAGTTTACAATAATTCATCAAGAACTATCGAAAACCCCATGAGTCATATACCCAGGCATGGTGTTACTGTTTTTTGTGTGTCTAGTGATTTGACTGATCTGAATTTACCAGCCCATCTGGATATCTTGAGATATTATTTTTTCTTAAGCGAAAGTGCTAAAACAGAACAAAACAGGTTTTCCTATACATCATTGGAATTTGGGAAAAACTTGGTATGGAAATAATGCAAAAAAAAGTGTATTTAATAAATTGAATAGATAACTTGACAAATATCAAGGCCAAACCAAGAGAAAAAACCTAACCCAACACTTTCCAGAGTATGTAAAATCTCTGGAAACAATTTTTTACATTGGAACATGCAAATGCGATCTGAAGGCAGATCCATGTGCATGCGGCTTGGTTCCAGAACGCCTCAAAGATTTTCTGCACGATCAACGTAATCAGAGAAGACTTACAGTGGAAGACTTATGTGATGGAAATAGAAGAGCAAGGAGCACCGTTTATGTCATCAATGCCAACATACCAATATCCCGATGATTCAACATACGCACCGCCATCGGTTCAAGAAGATATGGATCACAATACACAGAAAGATACTATTGCTTTAACTTTGCCTTGATATGTGACAGATTTGGTGTGCCTGATAGAGTAGCATCAGCATTGGCAACAGCTCTTTTCCCAGATTTTGAAATGAAAGACACGCATGCCAAACCTCTCATCATGGATAAATCGAAAGTTCGTAGAGAAAAAGAGAAATGCTGACAAAAAGTGCGTCGCAAACGGTTTGATGCTACCAATTTGTTAGCGTTTTCATTCGATGGCAGAAAGGATGATACTTTAACGAGAGCTAAAATTGCACATTCTCGCTGGCTCACCAAGGCCGCTAGATTATTACGATTATATGTGACAATGGAAAATCCAGACGCAAATTTAAGAACTCTTCTTGAATTTATAATTAAATGTTATGTGCCAATGTACTTCAGTATCAAGTACTACATCAAGTACTATCTGTTGTGTAAGGTAGTGCATTATTTTTCAAGTTCATTACTTGGTCACGATTTCTAGAACCTCGTTTATGCAAAATTGTCAATCAAGTAATTGCAGATAATTCATATTATGCGCATTCGGAAAATATATTGTTATCAATGTTGTTTGATGATTGATAGCAAAGAAAAGCGCGACTGTGCTATCAAGATAATTCTACGCTATCGAACCGATGTCGACCATCCAACGCAACTTAGAGCTTATAAAAAACCGGATATAAACTTTAATTGCACAAGTTACACGGAAATGATCAATATGAATGACATAAATAACGTATTTAAGCCACCATTCAATTCACGCGAAGCATTCCGTACGATGCATTGAAAAAATATTTAAATAAAGATGCTCCAACGTTTAATGATACAAAAATTCCATCGCACATACAAGGAACGGAACGACACGTTCAATTGCCAGCTAGGCCATAACAATGGCGACGACATTAGAGACCCGTGCGAAAATGCCTAAACTTGAAAGTAAAAAAGACTTCAAGCAATAATTTTGTTTTAGTTAAATTAATTTTTTATATTTACATTTGTTCTGACTTATTAAAAATCTATATATATAAAAATGAATGTCTGTCTGTCTGTCTGTTTGTTTGTTTGTTTGTGCTTTATAGGAGGCCAAACCCTTGGGCCGATTTTCCTCAAATTTTCACAGCATGTTACTGTGACTCTGGAAGGAATAGTAGGCTATATGAAGCATTTATTGGACAAAGGGGCGTGGCACCGCCCATGTAACCCAAAAATTTTAATCGCCATATTTTGGGCATTTTTTGACCTACGTCGATGATGTTTGGTACATATGGAATTGGCATAATAAGGAATACGTACCAGGAGAAAAGTGGGTGGGACCACGCCCCTTTTTAGGACAATTAAAAATCGTAATATAGTCTTAACTACTGGACCGATCGTCATTAAATTTTCACAATAGGATATTCTTACGAAATAATAAATTCTTTGACTCAGGAATACTTATTACATGATAATATTTTTCGACCATGCACACTTCTGCACCTACTGTTACTACGTTTATTAACGGCTTTACCTCAAATTTGAAATACATATTAATTAAAATAGTGGGGTAGCCCCATTCTCTTTCTCCCACAACTGTCTGCAAAACAGCTGATTTTGTAATATATGTTAATTAAAACAGAGAGTGGGGTAACCCCATTCTCATTCTCTTACAAGCGACTGCGAAAACAGCTGATTGTCGTTTAAAAATAAAAAAGGGGAGCATGAAGCAAATAACATGCGGTTCGGTACTGAATTCTAATTGGTTTAAAACAAAAAAGGAGAGCACTAACCTTACTGCATATTTACTTTTGCCTTAACGCGTTTGCAATAATGAATTAGACAGAAGTTGCAGTTTTCTTTTTAAATTATTTTTTTAACTAAATTTTTATTAAATTTATAACCAAATAAATTTAAAAAAAACTTTAAAAAGTCAATATAATCAAAGTTTAAATTAAGTGAGAAACGATTGTGTTAAGAACTTAGTTATAAATAAAAAATGCCTCCAAAAGAATCATCCCTTTCAGCACGTACTCCAAAATCAATGGAAATGAAGCTCGCCTTGAAATTGAACGGTCTCGAGCCTCAACCTCTAGAGCTGCAGAGAATTTACAGCAGCGTGAAGAACGCCTAGAAATTCAGCGATCTCGAACCGCAACATCAAGGGCTTCCGAGACTGCTGTTCAGCGCGAAACACTGCCCATTATTTTACTGCGTAATATCGATCCACCACGGCTTTGCAATGGCACTCGACTTGCAGTAAAAAAACTGAGAAATAATTTAATAGAAGCGACCATTATAACAGGAAATTATAAAGGGACAGATGTACTTTTGCCACACATTTCAATGATACCAACAGATTTACCATTCGATTTTAAACGATTGCAGCTTCCTGTTCGGTTAGCGTTTGCGATGACTGTTAACAAAACTCAAAGAAAAAAAATAGCCATTTCGCTGAATTTTTCATTTTAAGTACCAAAAATGTTGATTTTTTTAAATGTTTAAGTGGGGAACTCCCTCAGGGGAGTTCCAGGGGGTTTACCACTGGCATGGGTTGATCGACACTCCAAAGTTAGTGAGGATCGGTCATACATTTGGACTCGATTGAGGCACTCTAAATGGGTCAAAGACGGATTTTTCATAATTTGACCCAAAATAAAAGTTTGACTTGAAACTTGTAACATCAGAATTCGTTTTAGAGGTATGGTTCCTCGGGCAAAGTTTCTTATTTTGATCCCTAGAATACGACTTTCACTGAGCAGCGGGCGATTTTTAAATCGACCCGGCCTACTATATATACATTTTAGGATAGCTTAACCTCAAACTTAAAGAATGTTTCGGAAAACTAAAAACTAACAGCCAAGAAACGCTTGTCTTTATTAGCTGCTAATAGCATTTGTCACTCATCATACCACCCTTGCTTAGAAATCTTAAAAAACAAAAACAAAGTATTCAAAGAGAATATATTATTAGCAACATTCCTTTAAATAAACTTTTAGCAACAAAGTTTATCAATAAAAATTATATACTTTTTTCGTTAAGCAAATAAAGTTTTTATTAACTTTTTTTTTCATTTTGTGCTACGCCTTAACGTATAATAACTGAATTAATTTATAGCCAAAATATAGAAGCGTCAATATTTTCTTATTTATTCTGTTGTTCGTTAGTTAATTTATTGATTTCAATAATTTATTTTTGTTATTTTCTCTTCATTATGCTTGTGGAATATTTTTTTTTTAAGCTTTAAAAATTGTTTTCTAATATTTTAACAAAACGTGAACTAGTTTTAATAAACTTTTCTTTTGTTATGATAACTAATTACAATACTACAATTAAGCCGTTAGTATGTTTAGATACAAAATCTATGTTTGTTTATAAATACCACTCTCTCTCTCTCGCTCTCTCTTGTTGGCTTTGCTTTTTGTAACTTATTAACTTGTATTATCTATTCTGCTACATTGAGAAGGGAAAACTAAATACACCCACACAAACACATAAACATACCCATACACATACTTACATCACAAACATTTAAGTATTTGATAATTTGTGGAACTAAGCAACAGAATGAATATCAACTTCTCTGCATCTTTGTATAGATGAATAAAAATTTTTTTCTTATTTGTTTTTGTTCTCCAAGTTATGTTTTTTTTTTTTGTTTTTATTGTTGTTGTTTTATAGACTTCCACTGAGTTTTTGACTATTTTGTATGTAAAAGGCTCATCTATCTTAAGTTGTTGACAGAAAAAAAATTTGATAATCAAAGTTTTTCTCATAGTTTAAGTGTGCGTTAAGAATTGGAATTTATGTTTATAGCTAAACTTCTTCTACTTTGTTATTTCAAAAGTATTTCTTGGCCCCTCTTCTTCCTTTTCTGTGAAATGTTTGAAACAAAAAAAAAACAAAAAAGGTTTTATGTATGTAAAACTATAAAGTATGTTGTGATAGCTGGCTATATTACAGAAGGGATAACGAAGGCTTAGTATGGCTTAAATAAAATATTCAGTTGAGCACTGAAAATTTATTAATTAAATTTAAGTGTTTCAAACAGGATATTGTATCGTTTAAATAACAATTTAAATCGGTATGACTAAGAGTTTCATTTCAGAAGCTTAAGTGTTATTTGGGTAAATGATTTTTAACAGTTTCGTCAATGGTTTTCAATATTACAGAACAAAACCCTTAAACACAATATATAAGTAACAATGTTCATAAGCCATGTTTATAAACAATGTTAATTTTTTAGCTAGATGAAGTTGTAAACTTAGGGTTGATTGGTAAGAAAATTATCTAAGAATGCAGGTTTTCACCTAATTAAAGTAAAGAGCTGCTTAAGCATGTCCTTTGCATACACAAATTACAAAAAAATTTCGAAAACGAGCTTAAGGCTTAAATAAGAATCTTAAATACTTTGAATAAATATTATTCACGTTGAAAACACTTACTTTGCGCAGCTTATTAACAATGTTAAATACTGGCAACAAAACACTTCTTATAAACAAACAACATCATTATTATTACTACAAAGATTATAAACAAAGTTTATAAATAAAGTTTCAATAAACACATATTGTATAGAAACAAATTTAAAAAATTATGATTCGCAAAAGCCTTTTAAAATAATTTGTAGAATAAAAAAATGTTTATAAGCAAAGTTTCTGCAACTAAATATGTTTATAAACAAATTTTGTAGGCACTGTCAGCACCAAATTTGTTGCTTTTGCAAACATTTTTTTTTAATTTAAAAAATTATAATAATAATATCGATTTTTATAATGTTTCGAATATTTGTTTAACAGAATAACATGGTTTATATTTAAAAGCTATTGCCATTAAATTCAGCTTTTGTAAGCCCACTTAGCATTACATTACATTAAAAATATTTTATAGATAAAGATTTTACAAGTATAGCGCGACGTAACTACAGTCTACAGATGAATCACAAAATATCGGGTGTTTTTGTTAAGGATGAATTCGAAGTTCGCAATATTTTTTTAAGTGGCGGCCATTTTGTTAGCTGTAAAGTTTGCAACTCCAACATAAATATAATGCCATCTGAAGAACGCTTCCAAAATATGCAACTTTCCGATTTTCATAATCAATAAATCTCACGTTTGCTTACATGAACACGTCAATAAAAAAAGCTGCCGTATTTGGAGTGCTGATAATCCTCAAAAGCTACAACTAGAAAAACTGATTGGGGTACATTATGGGCTGGTGGAATCATTGGCTTCTTTTAAAACCATGCTGGTCAGACTGTAAAAGTTACCCCTATAGAGCCATGATTGCTGACTTTTTCTTTCATCAATTGAACAACCATTGTGTGCAGGAACTGTGTTTTCAACAAGATAGCGCAACAGCTAGGCGCTCGTTTTAAAATTCATTTATTGAAGGAAATGTTTGGTAACTGAATAGTTTCACGCTTTGTATCCCTGATCGCTTTACTATTCTCTGTTAGGTTATATGAAGTCAATAAACTACGCCGATAAGTCTACTTGGAGAAGAACATTCCACACAATGTTGCCGATATATGTATCGCTACAAATGTTAGAAAAAATCCATCGAAAATTGGATTATGTGCGAGCTAATTGTAGCGGTCATATACCAGAAGTCATATTTAAAATATAATACCAGAATAAAGAAAATTTGAGCCTATTTAAAATAGATCATCTGCTTTGTTTTACAATACCGTTAGTTTTACTATTCAAAAGTCCTAAACGCTTATTAAATGAATGATAATGTAAGCTGGTTTAAGTTGCACCAATTAGAAACATTGTATATAAGCAAAGCCTATCAGCAAAGTTTATAAATAGTATTTGTAATCAAAGTGTATACGCAATATTAATTAGCAAAGTTTTTAAGAAATTTAGCCAAAGCTCATAAGCAAACATAATCAAAGTATATAAACATTGTATATAGACAAAGTTAACAAACATTTTTACCAGCAAAAAAAATCATAAAAAATATTTATAACTAAAGTTTATAAGGTTAACTAATAAGCAATGTTTATAAACAAAGTTTATAAACAATGTGATAAAACAAAGTTTATATAAAAAATTTTACAAATAACATTTATTCATCTTTGTGAGATGGATTATACAAAAACATATATTTTTCGTTACGCCTTTTAATTTAAATTAAAAATTCAATGTATAAATACTATTTGTGATCGAAGTGTATACGCAGTGTTAATTAGGAACTTAAGCTAATGTTTGTAAACACTGTTTCTAAAAATATATTACAAACACTGTTTAGAAGCAAAGTTTATAAACACTATTTATAATCAAAGTTTACAAACATAGTCAAAATGAAATTTATGTACAATAATATTGTATAAAAGATTATAACAACGCTTTATATGCAAAGTTTATAAACGCTGTATATAGACAAAGTTAATAAACATTTTTACCAGCAAAAAATATACATAAAAATTGTTTATAACTAAAGTTTATAAGCTTAACTAATAAGCAATATTTATAAACAAAGTTTATAAACAAATTTTCAGCAAGCAACATTTATACATCTTTGCCAGTTTGCTTAATTAAAAACATATATTTTTTCGTTGCGCCTTTTAATTTAAATTAAAAATTTTGTTTATAAATAATAATTGTAATCGAATTGTAACGCAATGTTAATTAGGAACTTAAGCTAATGTTTGTAAACACTGTTTCTAAAAATATATTATAAACACTGTTTAGAAACAAAATTTATAAACACTATTTATGATTTAAGTTTACAAACATAGTCAAACCGAAATTTTTGCACAGTAATATTATACAAAATTTTATAAGAACTTTTTTTATGCGAAGTTTATAAACATTGTATATAGACAAAGTTAATGAACATTTTTTACCAGCAAAAAATATACATAAAAATTGTTTATAACTAAAGTTTATAAGCTTAACTTTTAAGCAATGTTTATAAACAAAGTTTATAAACAATGTTGCAAAGCCAAGTTTATATCCAGAATATAAAAAAATTTTCAGCAAGCAACATTTATTCATCTTTGCCACTTTGCTTATTCAAAAACATACATTTTTTCGTTGCGCCTTTTAATTTAAATTAAAAATTTAGTTTGTTAATAAATATAATCGTAGTGTATACGCATATTAACTAGGCCAAAAATATATTATAAACACTGTTTAGAAGCAAAGTTTATAAACACTATTTATAATCAAAGTTTACAAGAAATTTATGTACAATAATATTGTATAAAAGGTTATAAAAACTCTTTTTATGCAAAGTTTATAAACACTGTATATAGACAAAGTTAATAAACATTTTTTTACTAGCAAAAAAATCCTAAAAATTGTAATAAGCAATGTTTATAAACAAATTTTATATTCAATGTTGTAAAACAAAGTTAATATACACAATATCAAAAAACTTTTAGCAAATAACATTTATTCATCTTTGCCTGTTGGATTAATCAAAAATGTCAATTTTTTTGGTGTCGCCTTTAATTTCTTTTCACAAAAAAAAATTCCGCTTCGAAAAACTAAAAATGCATCCTTCTTTAAGTCTTAAGATAATTACTTGTCCCAAAAATAAATAAATAAACTTAAGAATGCGAACTCTGTTAAAGTATTATTATTCATGTTGTTTTTAATTTTGTTTTTTTTAAGTAAGTGCGAGTACAATGAACCATCACATCACCAACATCATTTGCAGTATGCAATTTTCCTTCATTCCTAGCAAATCATCAATAGCAGTAAAAGCATCAGCAGCATCATTATTTTCACACAGTGACATATACAATACAAAAAACATAATGAATAAAACATCATCATCATCATCATTATCGTAATTATCGTTACGAATGCTTGAAATATTTCTATACTTTTAAGTGTTGGAAAATGTTTAACTACAATCAACTCTGACTGATAGACGTAAGCAGCACACAACAACAGAAAAACCATCACTCTCTCTCTCACACTCGCACACAAAAAAGAGGCCGTATGGGGAGTAGATACACTTTGCCGTTATAAAACAAATTCAAGAGTATGAGAGACAACTAGTATTAGTGAAGAGTAATTGCATGTTTGAATTATATTGTAAATGGGCTTATTAGCATGAATATCTATATATATATATGTATGTATGTGTGCCTGTGTGTGTTTTACTTAAATTGTATTTGTTTGCATATTAAGGCAATCAACAAATATTTAGTTTTCAATTAGTTTAGCATTTTAATAAAAGATATTAAGAATTAAAAAAAGTAAAAAATAATATCATCACTCACTCAATATAGAGAGTGCGAGTAGGCCAGGATGATATCACTTTTGAAAAGAAAATAAATTAAATGAAATCCCAGCAATGATAAGGATTAATTTGGGCTTTTGACATAAATACAGATAATGATAGGAATCATTAGAAGGCAATTGAAAATATTTCTAAATTTATATGCATAAAAAGTTTATAAAATTTGATTACTTAAGTGCAAAATAAATTTATTGAAAATATTTTATGACGTTGTTAAGGAAAAGCTGTTGTAGAAAATAAAATAATCCAATTAAGACGATAGATAAGATATAAAATATTAAAAAATATTTTATCAAAAATATATTAAATTTCTTAAGATATTTCTTATTTATAATTTATTTTAAAATATTAAAAAAAAAAACAAAATCTTGTATACTATTTGAATAACAAAAAACAAATAGTTTCTTAAATTAAACAAATAGGAAATATACTTTTAAACAACTTCCGTTCTGGTAACCATTTTGTTTTGTTTTTATGGTTAAACAAAAATAAAAAAACTTTTTTGACATCTCAGAAATATTAGTGTTGTGTTGTTGGATTAAAATAAAAATTTTTAAACCAAAAACAACTAACAAAAATAAAGAAAATAATAAAAAAGAGATTGACAACATTATGCTTTCCGTGCGACATTTGGTCTCATTTTTTTGTTGTGACCATGTTCGTCTGTATTTATGTATGTGTTACTTATACATTCGCTCGCTAGGTGTATATAAATGGCTTTAGCAAATTTATTAAAATAAAAATAATTTTTTTTTTGTTTCTTTTGTTATAAGAGTTTTACAATTGGGACTGGACTGCAGGAAAGTTAGGAAAGTGTCAAATAATTCCAAATAAAATATAAAATTCAGCAAAGTAAAAGGCTTAGAGAAAACACAAATAAATAACTAATATGCTTAATATACATTATTTAGCAACAAAGTGTATAAACAAAGCATTGTTTGGTGTTATGTTGTTTATATTTTTTTTTATTGTTTTTCATATATTTTTTATTTTTTATTTTCAGTTAACATAAACTGTTGTTATAAACAAACTTGAGAAACAATATTTAGGAACAAAGTTAATTAATAGCTAAAAAACAAACTGGATATACATAATTGATAACCAATTTACATTAACATAGCTGAGAGACAAAATACACAAAAATATTGCTCATAAACACATTTTTAAGGTTTATAAACAAAGTTTATAAGCCTTATATAGTATATTATATAGTATATTTCAAAGCCATAGCATTAAAACAAAGTTTATAAACATAGTATTTAACCTGAATATGATGTGTTTAGGAACTTGTTTATGAACTTATTCTAAAATCATATTTTATAAAAAATAGTTTAGAAAAAAATTTATAAAGAAATTTTAAAAACCTTATGGGGTGGATAAATTTGAGGTTAGATAATAAATTTGCTCTCAAAACATTAAATGTCAAGAATTCAACTATCATCCTTTGACATTTATTTAGTAAAATGTTGGAAAATTTGAAGCGTGGAAGGTTTCACTTTAAAGCAAAAAATTTTTAAATCAAAATAATGCAAATTTCACTGTAACAGTTCCTAAAATGCGAGCAGCTTTTCTTCAAAACTTGAAACAGCTATAGGTAATTTATTCGTTGAATTCGAGACTCGCCATATTACTTCCTACAATAGACCGAAATAATATGCAAACATAGTTGCTGTACAGCAAATTATTGAAAATGAGCCTGAAACATCAACTCTTCGACGCTTGCAACAATTGGTCATCACTAGCAACGTATTGCGCAACATTTTGCATAAAGATAAACATCTACACGCTACCGATTTTTATACTATTTATACCATCTATATCCGTCCAGAAAGGGAATGCAGCTCTCATTTTTCAAGTTTCTAAAGAAGCTTTCAAAAGTACCTCGATTTTCTAAGACGGTGTAAGAGATACTTCACTCTATTCGACCTGCATACTATTTATACCACCTATATCCGTCCAAACATGGAATGCAACTCTCATGTATGGGTCGGCACCCCAAAGTCTGTTTTTGAGTTGCTCGACCGCATACAGAAGATGGCCAAGAGGCTCATTGGGGGCAGTAGGGTATCAAATTTTATTGATTCTCTCGGACATCGATGCAATGTGGAATGTATTTTACTGTTTTATCGTTACTACAATGGTAAGTGCTCTAATGAAATTAGGGCAATTGTACCGTTACTCGCACATTTTCGCATTTAACTCGATTTTTTGTTGAGAGCGTCTCCATTGGTAATTTTTTTTTTTTTAGCACAACAGTCCGTATGTGAAATAAACTATCTCCGGAGGGGTCTTTCCTGTCACTTTCAATGTAGGAAAATTCAACTTGAATATCCACAAGCACTACTCCCTCTTTTCTGCTCTCCATAAGCTAATTTCATTGATCCGGCACAATGCATTGCATGGTTAGGAGTCATTTCCTGAGTGCAGACCAACCATTGTACAAACAAACTATTTAGTTTTACATCAGAAGTTTCCCGATAGTGTAATTTTTCGTTTAAGCGATGTAAGCTGGCCGTTTCGTTATTGTTATTTAAAGCCGCTAGATTATTTTCTCTCCACCGGGTTTGCATGAAAAACCCATAAAGAACTGATGCTCTAAAAGATGAAACGCGACGCTGTATTGGTGAGATAAGCATAGCTTTGTTGTCAAAAGAGTTTCAAAATTTTGTGAAAAGAGCGGATGTCTGTCGAGATGCTCAAGGCGACAGGTTTGCCCGTTATCATATTCTATTATTAATTGCTATTATTTTATATCACTAAAATTTATGTTGTTAAAAAGGGCGTATGCTTTAAGCCAATTTACTTCTTAACCTTAAATTTGCCCACTCTTCATTTATTTACTTGTGGACGTTTAGCTTCCTAAACAAACTTTATGTATCAATAGTAGTATTTCAGCAACCTAGATCTTGCTATTTAGTCGCCGTCATATTAAATAGATCTAACGATACTATTGAAAAAGTTCTAAAAATGTTATAAAAGTAACAACACCGATAACAGAAAGTAATGAATTTTATCTGATTTGCTACTACAGGGTGTTCGCGACAAGGGCATACTATTTTTTTTGACGCCATTTTGATTAACATTAGCCTCGACAGTTGATATTTGGAGCAGTCGTGAAGTAGACACGTGGCAAATTTATTATTGGGAAAAATATTCGATAAATCAATGTGTTTTAATCGTTAAAATATTTTATCAAAATTAATCATCGATTACTGTGACGATGAGAAAGTTATGTGAAATTTTTGGGAGAAACAAAAACAACAACAATACGCACTATACATTATGTAGTGAATGATTTCGAAGAAAGAAAGAAAGAGGATCGATAGGTGATAGGCTCAAGTATGGACCACAACGTGCTGCAAGATCGGTTAAAAAAAAATTAATGCTGCTCAAAAAAGTGTGTAAAACAATTCAGCACTCTCAATTCTTAGGAGCTTGGTCTTCGCAGAACAACTTTGGCCACAATATTGGACAAGGATTTGCATTTGTTTCCATATAAAATTCAGTTGATACAAGAACTTCTTCCACAAGACCATTTAGGCCGCCGTTCATATGCCAATAGGATGTTACAGCTTGCCCATGACAACGCCGATTTATTGCGACATCTCTTTCCACAACAAGTTATTTCAAGAAATGTTGCTGTTGATTGGCCACCACGGTCGCTTGATTTGATTACTCCGGACTTCTTTTTGTGGGGATAGCTGAACAGCAAGCTTTATGCAAACAAACCAGAAACGCTTGAGCAACTCAAACAAAATATTCATGATGAAATTAATGAAATACCGCGTGAAATGTGTGAGAATGTTATGAAAACTGGGCTCAAAAGGACAAGGGCATTTATCTGATATTGTATTCCATATAAAGGGTCCGCCAAATAACTTTTTTTAAATGCTTTAAACAAAACTACTGAATGTTTTCTCAAATTTTTTTTTTTATTTGAAGGTTTAATCCTTCCGGTTAATAATGAAAAATAATTTCATTCAAATGGCTAACTCAGCTGGCCATGCAGTAGCCTACACGTTTGGTTCAATTTTTAAGCACATTATCGATTGTGTGCAGCTGTATTTCACCAATGACTTCACGAATATTGTCCTTTAAAGCGTCAATTGTCTTTGGCTTGTCGGCGTAACAATTATCCTTGACGGCACCCCACAAATAATAGTCCATTGGTGTCAAATCACAGCTTCGAGGTGTGTGATTAGATTTATATCCGCGCCTGGCCATGAAGCCTTAATCAGATGGTGGACCACACCACTGCATAATTTGGAACATCATGCTCGTCCTAGGAAGCCGGAGTTATAATTCTATGCAACAGAAGTTGCAACTTGATGATTCCAGAGCAGGGCTGCAAATCATCACTCCTTGCTTAAGAGTTGGAGACTTTCCAACTCCTGTCCAGAATACATGTCTAGCATGCTCACTGGATCTGGATGCTCACTTCATCAGGTAGGTGTTATAAAAGGTGAAATGAACCCGGCTGCCATAGAACCATAAACTGATTTGGGGCGGCAAAACCACAGCCACCACGATACTCCCATAAGGGCCAACCTCAATAATCAGCCAGAGAACAGTTAAGTGTCTAAAGAGACAAATAACGGAACTCTGCGGGTCTCTGATTCCCGTGAAAATAAAGTGGAGATTCCAGTTGTACCCCTGCTGACTTCAGGGGACTGGGCTCCCTTTTTCCGCCAGTTGCACAGGTCTAAGTTGTTGCTATCTCCAACAACTGTCCCCGGGGGGTACAGCTTCGAGGTGGCCAAACGACATCAGCTCTGCGGCTGATAATGCGATCTTCAAAAATAGGACAGAAAACATCGAGTGTAGCTTCGGCTGTGTGGCGCCGTCCGGTTGAAACCAAATGTTGCCAATATCGTCCTCTTCAATTTTTGTGAACATGGCCCGATAGCGATCGCCATTGACTGTAACGGCCACTCCTTCCTCATTTTTGGAAAAAAATGATCCAATTACGCCTTTGGACCAAAATCCGCACCAAACAGTGACTCGTTTTGGGTGCGTCGGCTTTTCAATTTATGCGTGCGGGTTTTCTGTGCCCCACTTGCGACAATTTTGTTTGTTTACATACCCGCCAAGATCAAAATGAACTTCCTCTTCAAAAATGATTTTTTATTTTTTTTGCAAAATCGGCATCTTCTGTAAGTCAATCGCAGGCCTACTTAACGAAGCGAAAACGCATTCGATGGTCACTTGGCTGCAACTCCTGAACCAATTGAACTTTGTATAGCGTCATACCAAGGTCTTTATGCAAAATTGGTCTCAATGATGTCTCTGAAATGTTCAATTGTAGAGAACGACGTTGAATTGATGTTGATGGCGCTTCACGTACACTTTCTGCCACAGCAGCAATATTCTCGGGTGTACGCACTGTTTTTTGGCTTTTCAAGCTTTATTTTATCGATGAGGATGCCAGTTTCTTTCACTTTTTTCACAATATAACAAACATACGGAGCTGACGGTGCTTCTTTTCTTCCAAAATCCGTACGCAACTTTCGCACACATTCTGCAACATTGCCATGGTTTTTAAAGTAATGTCGCAATATTTCCCAGCGTTGTTCAAGCGTATACACAACCATATTCGTTCAGCGGAAGGATAAAACTAATTATCTGTCAAATCAAACATGAGCTAAGTGTTACCATTCACGAAATAAGCACTAGTTGAAAAAAAAACACGTTAGATGGAGGACCCTTTATAATTGCCGACATTAAATAAAACATTTATCAATATAAGATCCACTCTGTAACATTTAATCAAAAATTAAAAACAGACAAAGTAGTATACCTTCCCAGCAGACACCTTGTATAATTATTAGGGGTTTCAAGGGATTTCCAAAGTGACACTGAAAGAGTTAAAGTAACGAAATTAGCCAATTTTACAAATAAGCTTGCGGTTATATGCCGGTTACATATCTTCAGTGTTCTCTCTATATACAGGGAGAGTATAGAGAGAACACTGAAGATGGCATATAGTCGAAACCGGTATGTTCGCAAACCAAATCTAACGTAGGTTGACGTAAAATCATACCCAAATAAATCAAACCTCGTCGGAAACTATAACCACATAAAAGCCTGCGGTCTTAAAGAAGATGAAGGAGATATAAAAATGTTTAAAAATAATTATTTTTTTTACAACAACAACAGAAGAAAATTAATAAATGAATTTTCTAAGTTTTCCGGAAAATTTTATAATTTGTTTTCATACAAACCATCTCCTGAAAATTTCTAATCGAATAAAACAAATATCAGCCTAATCGCTCCAGCCGTTCTCACGCCAACTCATTACATACGTGGACCATTTCATTTTTATATATATAGATGTCCAACTTGTTACAAGAGAATAAAACAATACAAAAAAATGTCCTTAATTATTGGCCCGCCCTTAGTTAGTTTAGCAACTAACATTAACATAATTTGAGAGTATACTCTCATCTGGAGAGCAGAAAAATAAAAAGCAGCTGTTCAAATTCATTTGTGTCAATGGCCCATTCACTTTATCTTTGCAGTTTTTCTTGCTCAACTCTTAAATTTATGAAGAGCCACTCAGAGATCAGAATTTCTAATTAACTTTTATCACTGCTTTAAGGACTAAAAGCCAGTAAGTAGTCGTTTTCTATTTCTATTTTTTCTTTTTTTAATTTTAATAAAACAAACTTTTTCCAAGTGCTCTGCTGTGTTTTTGTTATCTCATAAAATAAAATTTTAATTAATTAGTGTGAGACTAAATCTAAAACCCAAAAAAGTGTGACATAATTTTATTTATAAATAATTTATTTTGTTAAAATTTGTTTTATTAAAAAAAAATATTAGAAAAAATATTTTCCTCAATTAAGTGGCATCTGCACAAGGAAGGTCTCTGCTGTATACAACTCATTTTTATGGATTTTATAAAATTTCCCTCAAGAATTCCCCAAATAAATGTTTGCATAAATTTCTCTTTTATATTTTATCTTCGATTTCTTTATTATTTTTTTTATTAACAAAAAAAAAAAAAACGAAAATATTTTAATATATTTTATTTAATATTTTTGTAATGCACACACATGCATAATCAATATAGTGTGTGTGCATTTGTGCGTGCGTATGTGTATGTGTGTGTGAGTATATAAATTTCTCTAGGGATTTGTTAGCAAATTTTCAAAACCATTAATAGCATGTTTAACTCTTTTTTTTTTTTGTTTGTAATGGAAAACACGTGCACACATACTTATGCAAAGCTTATACACAGTTCCAAAAAATAAAACTAAACAAATCAATCATTTTAGAAATTTAGCAAGTTTTCTTATTTTTTTGGAACAAAAAAAAATTACAAAAAATACAAGTGTTAAATAATCGATAGGAAGTTGTTTTTTTTATACACAAAGCGAGAGCGAGAGAGATAGATAGTGTGATTCGTTTTACATCCGCACCTGGCTATGTAGCCTTAATCAGATGGTCGATAAACCACAATTGTATAATTTGGAACGTCATACATGCGTCCTAGGAAGCCGAAGACATAATTCTAAGCAACAGAACCACCTAGTTGCAACTTTAATGATTCCAGGGCAGGGCTGCAAATCATCACTCCTTGCTGAAAAGTTGGAGACTATGTTTTGGACTCCTGTCCAGAACACATGTCTAGCATGCTCACTGGACTGGATCATTCACTTTGCGTGTCATTATTAGTGAGATGATCCTGGCCACCATAATAACCATTATACTGCTATGGGACCGCGAAACCACAACCACCACGTCACTCCCATATAGGGGCCAACCTAAATGATCAGTCAGAGAACTATTAAATGTCTAAAGAGACAAATAATGAACTCTGCGGCTCACTGATCCCCGTGAAAATAAGTGGAGCTTCCAGTTGACACTCTGCCTGTCTTCAGGGGACTGGGCTTCCTTTTTCCCCCAGTTGTACAGATCTAGATAGCTGTTACGTACTATAAAGACCATAAATGTGTCCCGGAGGGGGACGAGCGAGAGAGATAGAAGTAGTGATTATTTGTCTAAATCAGTCATGGGCGAACTACGGAGAGGTTTCAATCCGGCCCGCCGAGCGTTTGTCAAAAAAATTAATCACCCATTAAAAAATTATGCCCAAAAAATAAATTTACATTATGTTTTAAAAAAGATATAAATTGACAATTTTAGCAAAAAAATGCGATATTTTCATATTATATTGTGTACAAACTGCGTAGTTTTCTAGGAAATATTGTACACACAAGACCAAAACAACTTCCTGATGCAATATTTCAAGAAGAAACATAAACATCATAAAACACTAACAACTAATATAGAAAACTGAACGTATAACATAACAACAACAACTATTATATGTGAGATCTAGAAGATTCTTGAATATTCGAGACAACATGCGCAACAAGTATAAAAGGGCCAGCGATGGATTAATCAGCAATCAGTAAAAGTGTAAATCTCGTGACGTAAAGAATAAATTGTGAAGTAAAATTATAAAGTTGCCAACGTACAGTTTTATTTGTGTAATTAAAATAATAAAGTGTATTGTAAATATCCCCATAAATGTCAATCGAAAATAGAAAGAGAAAAGTTGATTCGAAATGTCGAGTATTTCAAGAAGAGTGGACATGGAAGTACTTCTTTATGGAATATAACCAAAAACGTATTTGTCTTATCTGCCAAGAACCGGTAGCTGTACTAAAAGATTATAATCTCGCTAGGCACTTTAATTCAAAACATCTTCTTGGGTCGAAGTATTATAAAATGAATACAGATGAAGACAAGAAAGTTCATTCAGAGGAATTGAAAAGAAAAATATCTAGTAAGCAAATGTTTTTTTAAAAATCAAAGAAGTGTCCAGCGATCCTCCACGTTAGCTGGTCACATAGTTGCCTATAAAATAGCAAAAAGTAACAAACCGTTTTCTGAAGGAGAATTTATTAAGGATGTGTTAATTAGCATTGGAAAAGTATTATGCCCAGAAAAGGTAAAAGATTTCGAATCTATAGGGCAGTCACGTAGAACGGTCACAAAAAGAATTGAAGCAATTTCCTCTAATTTAACCAATCAAATCGATGGACGTCTTAAAAAGTTGAAGTATTTTTCAGTCACTATGGACGAGAGTGTTGACAGTAGTGATACAGCCCAACTTCTAATTTTTATCAGAGGAGTCGATGAAAACTTTGTAATAACCGAAGAACTTAATGGAATCTCTTAATGCCCCAATTTCCAAATTAATTAATTTAAAAACTGATGGAGCACCTAACATGGTGGGAAAAAATACGAGGTTTGCAGGAGTTTATAAAAGTCAGAATCCTAAAAGCGAAACAATTTTTTTACATTGTATAATCCAGCAAGATGTTCTTTGCAAGGCTGCCTTGGATATTAACCACGTAGTTAATATTATTTTAAAATTAATTAATAGCATTCGAGCCCGTGGTTTGTTACATCGACAATTTCAAGAGTTTTTATCGGAAGTTGATGCAGAATTTTCAGATGTACTTTATTACACAAAGATCAGGTGTGATCACGGCTTTACTCGAAATCAATTTATAGATGAAACTGGGGGCAGTTTGAGGTCTTTTAAAACTCAATTGTTTATATTTTCTAAATGTTTGGGAAAAAATGATTTGACTCATTTTCTAAGACCTGTGAGTGAAGAGAAGTTAAAAGTCTTTTCACAATCTTTAGTAAAACTGTATTCATAATTTGAGGCCAGATTTGCCGACTTTAAAAAAATCCAACCATTTTTAGATATTTTTTCAATGACTTTTAATGTTAATCCTGAGAATGTTCCATTTGATCTTCAATTGGAAATTATAGAATTGCAATGTAATAATAATTTAAAGCAGCTATTTTTAAATACAGAGAAGCTTAATTTCTATAAATCCTTACCAAAAGATGAATTTTGCAAAGCTAATTAATCATGCGCAGAAAATTATGGCAATGTTTGCTTCCTCATATTTATGTGAACAGGCCTTTTCAGTAAAGAAATGCAGACAGACAAAAATTCAATAAGAAACCGATTGTCAGACGAGAGTCTATTTAATTTATTAAAAGTCGCATCCTCCCAGCTGGAACCAGATTTTGAGGAAATTATGTCAAGTCAGAAACAGATCCATGCTTCCCATACATCTGGAAAATCTTAAAATCATAATAAACCGTAACTTGTAAAATTTTTATGTTGTTTTAAAATATTACGTAATACACCTAATAAATATATAGATTAAGCCGAACTTTTAATGTTTTTTTTTTAAATTTAATGACCCGCCGCAAGATTTTTTTTAATTTATTGGCCCGCCACCCAAAAAGTTCGCCATCACTGGTCTAAATCATATTAAAATCACTCATACGTCAGACTGGTTTCTTTGTTTGAAGAATAATGCAGTAAAAACAACACAAAAATGTACTTGCGACTCTGCATAAAATATTGTTACGGATGTGTCTTGCTTAAGTTCTAAAGGAAATGAATTAAGCAATTACGTGAAGTACTGGGCATTTTGTTTACCAACTGCATGCCACGGCAAGATAACAAATTTCTAGTTATAAACTGCGTAGAAACTGTATACACGCAAACAACAACAAGTTAATATGCTGTTTACTAACTTCTACACAAGACAACAAAAAGTATTTTAAAATAAATTCCAGGAAGAAACTTTATCAGCATAAAAACAAAAATAAAAACAAATATAGACACAGAAACAGACATACAGGCGCCTATACATTGAATGGACAACATTCAACAACAAAATGTGATACAAAGAGAGTAGAAGTGATTTTGAAAAGTGTGATATATTTCTTGAGCATTTCAAATCCGTTTTCACCTCGAACGCTTTTACTGGGGAGGCTGAATTGCCAAGTGCAGTGGCTTTTTACCGCCTCTATCCATAAAATTCAAGTTGCGTGACGTTCAAGGATAAATTGACAGACTCAATCCGAAGAAAGCAGCAGCATAGATAGTGTATCAGCAACAGAATGTTAATGGAGTTGCCCACTATTTGTATTCGAATTTGGCTATTTATATTCAATTATCCAAGCGTCTAGAAAATAGCCGAGGCCGGCCCGAAACATACAGGCCCATAAGCTTATTATCAACCTCGTCAAAGCTTTTCGAAAAGTTGTTTATGACTAAGCTGTCACCAATTTTAAGTTTTATAGGGTGCATTCTAGACCATCAATTTGGTTACAGGAGCCAGCATGGCACCATTAAGCAAACTCATAGATTGGTTCAAGTAGTGAGAAAGGCATTTGAGGAAAGAAAATATTGTTCTGCCCTCTTTCTGGATGTTTCGCGAGCATCTGATAAAGTATGGCATAAGGGCCTATTACATAAGTTGAGGACATATCTCCCAAACAATATAGTGAAGCTTCTGGAAAGTTACATTGTGGAAAGAAGGTTAACAGTAGCCGAAGGAGACTTCATCAGTGAACCCGCATCGATAGCTTCCTCCGGTGTGCCTCAGGGTAGTATACTGGGTCCAGTTTTATATCTGCTTTATACTTGTGATATGCCTGTGAGTAGTAGTATCCATACTTTAACATTTGGCGATGATACGGCCTGCCTTAGTACTCACGAAGACTCCCGTGTAGCATCTCAGGTTTTTCAGGAACATATTACGCATCTGGAATTATGGTTAAATTTATGGATAATAAAAGTAAACGAGCAAAAGTGCATTCGCATAGTTTTTACTTTAAAAAGGGATACTTGCTCCCCTATTCGTATAAACAAACAAATTATTCTTCATCACTTGCACGCTAAATATCTTGTCATAATCCTTGATTGTAGGCTTACATGGCAACACCACATCGACACCAAGCTAATCCAACTGAAAATCAAGTTATCTCAAATATACTGGCTAATTGGCAGGAAGTCATTTCTTAGTCTGGACTGTAAACTTCTATTGTTTAAGTCGCTTCTGAAACGAATATGGTGCTATGGAATTCAACTATGGGGCACTGCTTCAGCTTCAAATGTGGAAAAAATTCAACGTCAACAGAACAAAATACTACGATTAATTACACTAGCTCCATGGTACATGCGAAATTCAATTATACAGCGCGATTTAAATATTCCACTTGTGACAGCTGAAATTGCTCAATTGGCAGGCAAACTCGAGTGCCATCCGAATCCCCTTGCTTGGAATATTTTAATTTATAGAGGTACCATCCGATTAAAAAGGAGGAACAGATCGAGAGAATTGATTACGATATTATTTTAATTGCTGTCACTAGGATTATGTCTGCCACTGGACGGGCCTAATAATTATGTACATATAGATTTAAGATTTGAAAACTTGTTGTTGATTTTTTATATTATTATGAAGATAGAATAAATAATTTATATAGGAAGTAGTAGACGATTCTTAATTTTTCTAGACTTTTAATGGACAAATATAAAAGGCAGCATCTGAGTGGATAGTGAGTTACTTGAAAAATAAACCTCGTGAAGTAAAAATGTACAACATCTTAAGTACATTGTTCTGTAGTGTCAACTTTGTTTGTAGTTAAAGTAAATAAATTTAAAACCTCTAAAATCTGATGTTAATTATCTTGTAATAAAGAACTCACAACAAAACGTTTATAAAAATTATAAACGCAACAAGATATTAATTAATAAATAATTTATTAATTAATATATTGTAGTTGGGCCTTTTATTTCTAAAACTCTAGATTAAGGTAAAGTTTATTTTTAGCGTTATTTTTTTAGAGATCGAGAGAGAGAGAGAGGGAGAGAGAGAAATTTTCTGCACTTTTAACGCCCTTTTTTTATTTTATTTATTTTTTTTAATTTTAATATTAAATTCAAAACTAAATCAATTGAATTTCTAATGCCACCAACTTTTATTATTTCAATTTAATTTTGATGCACAAAAATATGAAGCTAAAAATGTTTTTTTTTTCTGTTTTTTTATTTTTTTTCAAAATGCCGCAAAACATTAAAACACCCATCGCTTATTCAAGTTACATTTAGTTTATGTTCTCGTAACTAAAGTCATTATATTATAATGGCCAATATTAATTTCCCTCGAAAAACTGTTGGCTATTTTGTATTTTTTTTTTTTATTTTTTTTTAATTCAGTTGAATTGAAAAAATAGCCGCGAGATGGAAAAAGAAAAATGAAACAAAACAAAAGTAGACAACATTATTAAATAATGATCATTAACAGCTTTAACAGAGACAGACACACACACACACACACAGACAGATAGACAGACATACTATTTTACTGTGAAAACAAATGGGTCTAGTATTTAAAATAAAAAAAATGTATGTAAAAAAACAGAATAGAATGTAATAGAAATAGAAAGACGATAGCCACATCATGAAAAGAAAAAAAAACAACAACAACAAAAAAGAGCAAATAAAAGTTTTGAGGCCGAGTACAGGCGTCATACAAAACAATGGAATTCAGTTTATATTTTATTATTTTTTAGTGTTTCTATATATGAGTGTATGTGTGTGTGTGAGGGTGAATCCTTGTATTTTATTTTAATTAGAAAAAAATAATGCAAAATACATATATACATAAAATATTACCAAGACTACAAACAAATAACACAGAAAATAGCAACAGCTAAAGTAACAATTCTTGTTAAGGAAAAACAAACAAAACAAGGCACATGTATGACTTTTCATTTACAGCAAGAAATACAACTAAAATAACAACAACAACAACAACAACAGCAGCAGCTAAAAAAGAAAGTTAGTTTGATAACTAAGAGATGTATAAAGGAAGAATAGTATTATTATACACTCAGACGATCATCCATATTAAAATGCATACAAGCACTCATACATACACTTATAGAATAGAATACAACCATTTTTATAAAGAGAAACATTAAAATTCTCACATACATACATACATACATATATATACATTCAGGAATACATTTCGAATACACTTGAGCACAGCATTTACACTTTGCTAAAAATTTGCTAAGAAAAATCAAAGTGAAATTAATTATTGATTTAAAAAAATTTAAGAATTGTGTTAAAAAATTTGTATAAAATTTTAAAAAATTTTTCTAAATATCCCAGCAAACACAACATATGATAAGCAATAAATATTCTTCCACTAACTATTTACAGGCAAAATACATAACAGCAAGCATGTCAACTTGAATTTACATTCATTTCTGCTGCAAAGTGTTTCTAGCTCTAACACGAGGAACTGACTGTTTAATATTTATCATCTATAGGTAACCAGCTACGACGGATACTACCATCCACATCACCTCACTCCACCCGACTCAATATAAATTAGCAGCATTTAGACATGCGAGACACAAACTTAAGATAATCCACTTACTAGCGATAAGTACAACAAAGAACTTGACACAATTTACACCATAACTAAAAATAAAGGCTACAAACCCACTTCCATTAATAAACAATACAACACTAAAAACAGGAATAAAGAAAACAAAAAGAGAAAATCGATACAACACAACGGCACACTTTTACTTACACAGGATCAGAAATATATAGACTATTTTCACAAAGAAGGAATACTCCCAGCATTAAAAACTGGCAACACTCTGAGACATAATCTCAGCACAACGACAAAAACAACTGATAAATTTAATTCCAGAGGAGTATACAGACTTACTTGTCCTGCAAACATACTCACTTAGGACAAACCCGACGAACATCAAAAACAAGATTTATAGAACACATACGCTCATAGAAACGGAAAAGAGAAGACTCCAACTTTGCATTACACCTTAAGAATCACGTACACTTACCAAAAGTGAAATAAAAGTGAATGCATAACATTACTACATCCTACCAAAAAAATGATGAAGACTAAACATACTTGAAAACATGGATATCTACAAAACAAAAACTTTTAACAGTGACATTAAAAACGAACAGGTAAACGTGGCCTCAGACACAATTTTCACACCACTAAAACTACTCTACTACACACGATAATAAAACACGGAAATATTGAAAGATTAGCCTTGCATAAAATGACTGGTGGCTGGCATCCGACCTACTTAAGTAGATACGACCTTAACAACAGTACTACCTAAAATCCGGAGCAGGCCGCGGCCTTTACTCCTTACTGAAGACTTGGAGACTATCCTGGTCCAGTGCGCATGAAGCTTAATAAAATTTAAGAACACAACCGCAATCATGTTCACTGGACCTGGACCATTCATTGTGTTCATTGTAAATGATCCGACCCACACAACTTAAATGAGGCCCTCGAAACCACAACAACCACGATACTCTCGAAGGCTCTCAATAATCAGTCAGAGAACAGCTAAAAGGCTAAAAAGTCAAAAAACTGAACTCTAGGGCTTTACTGATTCCCGTGGCAATGTAGTGGAATTGTCCAGTTGGTTCCTCCTAAATTGTAAATTTTTTAAATTCATTATCATAATTTTTTACCGTAAATATATAGCATATACTGTTATCGTATGTATGATATATCCCAAATTTTTTATCGTTAAGTTGTATAGAAATTTTAATTACATTACAAATAAATTTTTATCACAAAAATATATATCGTAAAAATTTATTGTAAATATATCGTAACAAATATCGAAATTTTTTATCGGAAATATGTATTAAAATTTTTCTATACTAATTTTTATCGTAAATATATAATGTATTGAAAATTTTAAGGCAAATTTATCATAATTATTATCTTAATTGATTTACCGTAAATATATAGCATAAACTTTTATCGTATGTATGATATATCGTAAATTGTTTGTTGTAAAGTTGTATAGAAATTTTTTGTTGGAAATATATCGTAATCATTATCTTATGTTTCACAAATTTTAATCGCAAAAATATATATCGTAAATTTTTATTGTAAATATATCGTCATGAATATCAAAATTTTTTACCGTAAATATGTATTTAAAATTTCTATCCCAATTTTTATCGGAAATATATAATATAATGTAAATTTTTTCTATAGATTGTATTGTAAAAAATTCTAACGAAAATCATAATTTTTTACCGTAAATATATAGCATAAACTTTTATTGTATATATGATATATCGTAAATTTTTTATCGTAAAATTGTATAAAAAATGTTATTACAAATATATTGTAATAATTATCTTATTTCTTATAAATTTTTATCCCAAAATTATATATCGTAAATTTTTATCGTAAATTTTTTTCTCTAATTATTTGGTGAAATTTTAGTTTACTTATTATCGCAAATATTTTAAACTCAAACATTTTTTTAGCTGTGCTGAGCAAAGTTTTTTTTATATCGTAAATTTTTTTAACCGAAAAATTTAAAAAAAATTTTAACAAAAAATTATAATAAAATGCATTTTTCAAAAAGATTCTTCCAACTTTAATGGACAACATATTGCAATAATTGCGAATATAATCCACTGTTCATTGTATGCTACCACAACTTTACATACCTGCATTTTCTCAAACTGTGTACAATAATTATATTCATTCATTCATTCATTCATGCATTCATTCAGTTAGTTGTACTCATACAAATATACATATAATTATTTTTTGTAAGACAGATTGTTTTTGTAAGTCTATGAGTGAGCTGTAGACGTTAGCTCTCGCTGTCGCATTTAGTTTTGTTGTTGTTTTTGTTGTAGCAAATGTAAATGAATATTATAGTAGCAGCAGCAATAATGTAATGCAGCTGTATAAATATCAGAATATTAGTATTATGTGGCTGTATAAATACAAATGAAAGTATGTGTGTGTGTGTGTGTGTGTGTATTTATGTGTTTATAAAACTTTTAGTTTAGAAAATAAATGGCATAAAACACTGAAAGCAGCCTTTTCTTTTTTTGCCTGCTGCCATTGTCACTCCTCTTGTACAGTTTATAATGGTTAAATAATAAAATAAAAGTATAAAACACAAATAAAATGGGGAGTGAAAAATTTGAAATATTTTTGAAAAAAATTCTTGGAAATTTTTCTGACAGCCTTGTTGATTAGAAAACATTTTGGCATTTGCACTTTCGGGCAAAAAATTAAAATTTCTTCCATTTTATTGCATTTTTGTAAGTATAATTCTGAGAAGAATGCTTTAAGAATATTTCTTTAGTCTGGAAAGTATAAAAAGCTGAGGTATATTTTTAGGTAGAAATTGTTATTCATTTTAAAAACCGCATTCAAAACCGTGGTATGTGTGGAAACGCTTTTTGTGGTGCCTCGCTAAATTGTAATTAAAAAGAATTGGCGTAACAAATCTGTTGCTGGTTTCTAGGACTATGTAGCCCATTTGATCCTTTGTTGATGTGTCCGACTACAGTTTTTTGTTTCAATAGCTGTATGATATGTAATGCCACTTTGTTTAAGTCTGCAAGAATTTCCGATTGAAAAATGGTGGGACTTTTCCCCATTTTAGTCCAGCGTCAAATCGTTTAAGTATTCTAAATTAATCCGCATACAATGACGATAGTGGCATGCTGGCCACCCTCATATTTTTTTATCAAATGTTCTGTCCACCACTCATCTAAGAGCCATTGAGGTAGGAATATGTAATACTGTACGTTTTGCCGCAATTCTAACCAAAGGCAAGTGCAAATGCACACTGGGTCAATCTATTATGATCAAATGTCCCAGGATTTTTTAAACACATCCTAGCAACAGCTTAGGGTTCGTGAACAAGGCCATGTTTCACATATAATGACTTTCACTTGAAACAAAATGCCTTAAAAGATGTCTTATACTTTGTCTTTTTTTATTCAAGTTGTAACACCAAAAATTCAATGTCGTTTGTGGCGATACAAACGACTAGCCATCGGCGGGACACACTCCAATAAATTTCCGTTTTATATCCTTTATATGAATTTCTATTGTATTTCTAATCAGTAATACTTCTATTTTATGAAAATACTCGTAATGTTTTTATTTTTATATTAATTTCTATTTTATTTTTAACGGCAGTTCGGTAGGCAACGCCATCTGGCAGGATTGTGTAACTAATTACTGGTGGTAAAATATCTAACAGCTGTTTTAGGCAGCAGCTTATGGTTGGTGGTGAATACAGCCGTCGGCTGCTATGTACATCGACTGCCGATATGGCGTATGTGTGTTTATGTATAGTTGTGTGTTGGCAGAATAGCTATAAAAAGCGAACATCATGAATAATAACTTAATTGGTGTGAAGCCGGCGGCAGGAGAACAACTAATATTCATTTAATATATTTCGGACTGTTAGGTAAGACAGGTTATAAACAAAGCAGAGTTTTTAACCCAGCCGAGTTTATATCCTGAGATACGAACTGTGGTTCGGTCATAAACGAATCCGATGTCTTAACCCAGCAGAATTTGTGTCTACCGTCACCATAGTGGGTGAATAAAGCACTGGACAGTTGAGCGGAGGTTTTAACCCAGCTTACATTGTTTTGGTTATTTCCCTTGGACACACGGCCTATTAACTGAACTGTGCTTCGGTCACAAATGAAGCCGAGGTCTTAACCCAGCAGAATTTGTGTCTACCGTCACCATAGTGAGTGACCAGAGCATTGGACAGTTGAGCAGAGGTTTTAACCCAGCCCAGCTTACATTGTTTTGGCTGTTTCCCTCGGACACTGACCGGTATACGTAGGACGAAGACTACGGAAACTGCCGCACTCACATACCAGTGTACAGTAGACGAAGCCGAGAAGCGAGCTGCCGTCAAACAAAGAATTAGTGGCAAATAAAGACTAACTTAAACCTAATCAACCACAGCCTTTTTATTTGTCCCAACGACAGTACACGACCCTGTATGGCGCTGAGTATACCCCAGCAGCTAGGAAAATCGTGTCGTTACAAAGTCTCATTCATTTTTGAATATCCTTTATTTCGCCCGAAATATAACTTTCAAATGAAATAACTTTAAAGATTTTATGGAGGAATTACTCATGAGAGTTGTTGTTCTTTTGCTCCAAACTAGCAGGAAAGAAAAAGTCCGTTGAGATTTTTTGGCGCCAATGCATTACACAAGATTATAATGGATTTGAAATAACAATAAACAACAAAGTGAATAAAATAAGACGATCAGCAGATCATCAAGCGCTCTTCTGGATTTTATTTCTCACTTAAGTGAGAATTTCACTTTTTTTTCGGACCAGCACTCAGGAGATGACCCCTACACAAACAATGCATTGTGCCAGAACTAGGAAATTAGGTTACGGGCTCCTTCCCGAAAAAAATTGAGTAGTGCCTGGGGACATTCGATTTGAACTGTCCCAGATTGAAAGTGACAGGAAAGACCTGCGGAAGGATTTTATTCCACATACGGACTGTTCTGTTGCAAAATGGATTTTCCCTGTAATGCGTAGTACGATTCACTGGTCAATCAACCACTAATGGAGGCGCTCTCAGCGAAAATCGAGTTAAAGGCGAAAACAGTATCGGGAACAAGTTCCCTAATTTCATTACACCATTGTAGTAACGATAGAACAGTGAATCAATAGAGTTGAATACTCTAATGTATCCAATGAGCCTCTTGGCCCTCTCCTGTACGTGGTCGAGTAACCCCAAAATAGACTTTTTAGACCTTTTAGAAAACCGAAGCACTTAAAAACTTCTTTAGAAACCTGAAAAATATGTTTAGGCCATCGAACATCAAACTGAATTTTCATGCCAATAACATCAAGAGCTTCCAAGTCCGAATTACCTATATCAGCCATAGTAACAGATGCAGCACCATTTGCAAGCAAAGATCTATGCGTATGCATGCAACATTGCGTCTTACAGGCATTAAAATTGACTCACTTCAAACGACCCCATTCCAAAATTGCCGCGAAATCGTGATTAAGCGTATTATTCATGTTTTGCCTCTTGATACTAACCTCTCTCCAACTGGCCTGGTCTATTACCAAATGAATACGAATGACAAATGGCGCTGTCATCTGCAATAGAATATATAGAGTTGAAAGTTCGACAAAGAAGGTCATTTAGAAAAATAAGAAATAGAGTAGGAGAAAGAACGGAACCTTTCAGGGGTACCCCCTGAATTCATCATGAACTCGTCTGATGAAATCCCATCTATAACAACTCGTATAGTACGATTTCTGGGAAAGCTCGATAGAAATCTGGAAAAATTATCACCGACATCAAAAGCAGCAAGTTTTGACAGAAGTGCATTATGCGAATACTTTGGAAATAACTAGAGCCACCACTAGAGAATTTCACTTATTATTAAATTCCGTATTAAACTAAAATTTTCTTCCTTTTTTTTTTGGTGGCAACATAAAATATTTATTTTTATATTTATAACGGTTATTTCCCCCCACCATGTCCTTAAGGAAAACTGTATTAAGTACAACAATGCATTATAAGTCACAATATCTCACATATATTTATGCCTTCGTGAGTATAAATATGGGCATAAGAATGTGATTTGTTTCTACTTATGAGTGTGTATGTGTGTCTGTGTGTGTGTATGTGTATGTCGGAGTGTTTTTAAATGCACATATCTTAGCATAAGTACAAAGATATTTTGTAGTGTTTTGTCTGTGATATGCCTGGTATTACGAATTCCTTTTCTTAATGTTCATTGTCTGCTTCATCGTCTTACTTGTCTACTTAATGTCTTATAAGCTATACACTCTTTGGGTATATGAACACATACACATACTTTCATACATAATATACATACATGTATATACACGAAATATCTTGATTATAAATATCTGCTCTTATTCAGTTCTTAATGCAAATTTATGCAATTTTTATTTGTATGTGTATGAATAACAAAGCGTTGACGGTCTGCTATAATTATTATTTCCGTTATTAAACAAATGCACACAAATACAAACACACACATAATCACATATTTGTGTGTGTGTGTGCAAACATGTCATTTCAACTTAAAAAACAAGAAAAGCTCTTTAAAAGATTTTCTTTTACTTAAATGCTCTCTACAAAAAAGAAACCAAATAAAAAATAGAGAAATAGAGAGAAAGAGAGGGAGAGCAATAAGAAAGGCAAACTCACGGTTTTTGTTTTTTGGTATTTTGCCCAAGTTTTAATTATTTTCCTAATGGAATTCTTAATTCTCATTCAGTTAAGCATTAAAGCGTAAACAAGTTTTCATAACATTTTTACAAAAACGCATAAACAACAATAATTTTAATTTAATTAATTTTAATTTCACAAGCTTTATTTTTACACTAGCAACTATCTACTCAGACGCTGCCCTTTTATATTTGTCCACTAGAAATCTAGAAAAATTAAGAATCTTCTACTGTAATATGTGCGTATATTCTCCGGCGGGGTTTAGTTTATTTGGGTATGATTTTACATCAACCCGTGTCAAATTTGGTTTGTGAACAAACCGGTTTGCGCTATTTGCCATCTTCAGTGTTCTCTCTATACTGTCTTTCAACTGTCATTAACACGTTTCTCTTTCATACGTATATTGCCTTTGAAAATAGAAGAATTCTTTCGTCATTAGGTTGCCTGTTCCATTGACTATACTACATCCATAATTTGCTCTTTTTTTTCTCTGATCTTTCAGCTTCAAAGTTGCTTGGGAAATTGAATATTAAGTGACTAACACTGAGGTGAACAATATTTTGTTCACTAGATTTTTTAATAAAAATTATTTTCAGCGACCGATCAAGTTCATTCTCTCCTTGACAGTTTTAAAACATCAAAAACAATCACCCTTATTCTGTTTGGCGATGGCAATGCAAGACGACATCGTTTTTTTGTTGAAAATCCGTATTCTCGTTGGCAATATTGCCATTTATCGCTGACTGGCGACACATGTTTGGTATTCTATCAGAAAATTTGACGTTGATGTTGTCTTAAATTGCCGTTAATATTGTCGTTTGTGTTTTTGGTGTCGTAATGTTATAAACAAAAATTTAAAAAGATTAAAAGGACTAAAAATACAAAATAAAATATAAAAAAAGTATAAATAAACTAGAATATGGAAAAAATTCAAATGACCAAATGCAAACCAATTTGAAAAATTAGTGCAAGAATTGGGAAAAAATCCATCACTTGCCAGGGGATTTTGCAGAGACAGTGTTCCTGCTAATTTTATGGAACAATGGGAAAGTGTTACGACTGCTCTAAACCCCCTTGGCCTACCAAATAGAAGGAGTTATGTATGGCAAAAGGTATAATATGTAGTTCAATACATGTTTGACAAAATCCTTTTTACAGATTTGGCGCGATTTAAAATTTAAAGTAAAAAACAAAATGGAATGCAAAGCTACTAGAGGCGGCATATTTAATCAACTTACATATACTGAGCCCCATGGAAGATGCTGTGGCAATTTTGTTGCAATTCCAAAAACAAATAAACCCTGAAGATATGATACAGGGAATCACAGGTGAATGGGAACTTGAAGAAGCCATAGACAACGCTGATTTGAAAGTGCTTAACTAATTTCAAATGGTAAGATTATTGACCCAAGAGGTCCACTTAGTTGCATTCATTGATATTTGGCTATTTACAGGAAAGAGCCGGCAGGAACAGCAGAGAAAATACCACAACAGGTACTACGCAACACCACCAACTATAAAACCATCAACTATAACACCACCAACTACAGCAAAAACAACATGTAGGCAATACCAAACTCCCTTGAAAGGAAAGTGTTCCTCGAAACCAAAAACCCATCCTATGGAATGCCATGAACTGCCTCAAAAACCTAGCTTATTGACTGATATTTCCAATACAATGTCGTCGGTCAAATGTAGTTTAAGGGACATAAGGGAAATACAAGAAAAGAGACTGCAGTTGGATTTAGAAAGAAGTAAATGAAAGGAAGAACTTTACAAAGCAGATATCAAAATAAAACTAATGGAATATCTTATAAAAGAAAACAGACTTCAGCTTCTTAATAACCAAATCTTAAATTAATTAGTTTTACTTTAGTGTTTAAAATATTTTATTTTTTTTTTTAGATTGAATTTTTTTTTGTTATGTATAAGTGAACGCAAGCTAAATACAAGCTAAAATATCCTTTACGGTTAAAATACATGTGCTGATCTTCGTTTTTCGGTGCCAAAAACTTTACGTAAGACCCACCCATATAACCAATAACACCCGGAAAGTCAGTTTTTTCAAAGAAGTGTAATTTTGCCTCATTTTTTTCGCGTTGTGTGTCATGTTAAACTTTATCCACAATGTACAAGCTTTTGCTTTTTATGACATTTAGAGTCTCTGACAAAATTCTCGAAACCACGGCCTGCGACAGTCCCAGGTTAAAATTGTTCCCGACACTAAGCTGGTACGAGCTCTGAGCTAAAAATCGTAATGTCACTGCCAATTTTATGATGTTTGGAACAAAAGTCCCAGGAATATTTTTTCTTTAAGTCTGGCTCTATTATAATATTATATATTATAACTCTATTATAACTTTCGAACCTTAAATGTCGTAACAAAGGATTACTTTGAATTTATAACTTAATGTTCATCTGCTAACTGAAAAATTCTTTTTTCTATCTAAGAAGTCTTCTTTCCACCATTATTTTTTTCTTACTTTCTGCATTACTAGAATCAGAGTCGAAAACAAAGAACATTTTATTTTATTTTAAATTCAATCTAATACCGATTTTATCAAAAATAGAAGACAAATGAATCAGCTAACTCAAATATTAGATATGTGTGTTATGTTTTATTAAAATGATCGATAAACCGGCAACGTCGTCATAAGACTTTTAGGGTATACGAAATAAGTATTGATGTTGTGTTAAACTGATGTTGTCTCAGAGTGGACGACAATGTTGCCGTCGCCAAACAGAATAAGGGTTGTAACGACAAAAGTCACGTTATTCGTTTTTGTCCACAAGGAAGTATGTAGCGTCGTTAGTTCTCTAATTTCTTACATTGTATTTAATTTCTCACATGGTATTTACCATTGGAATTGATCTCTTTCTTTTAGTTTTACGCAATATTGGAAACAACAATAAAAGTTCAGTGAGGAAATGAATGTTGGCATCAGTGTAGGGACACCACTCTGATACCGCCATTCATTCCTATTTTCTTGAGCGGCTGCAGAAATCGAGGAAAGATCAGAGTCACAAGATAGCTTGGATACAACAGCCAGGGACTCTCGGCTTTCCACGATTGACAGCGGGCGACTCCCGATTAGGTTAAGTAATTATAAGGAGTAGCGTGTTTTGACTGTGTAAATATAAAAGAAAATTGTAATTTTTTACATAAGAATTTAAAAGCAGTTTAAAGTATTGAAGGGGAGGCCATATGAGCCAGTATCCGAGCAAACACGCGCAACTAGGTGGTGGTGGTGGTTCTGGTCAGCTTGGGTACAACAGTCAGACCCACCACACACTGCAGGCTACGCGTGGGAATACTGCAGTTAAGGGAGCGACGGTGAATCTGGTCAGCTTGGACACAACAATCAGGTGCAGGGAAATTTAGATAGAATAGACTTCGACACTGACCACCGCTGGGCTACCCCAGCAACCAGTGGAAACGTGTCGTTACATTGGCGCCCGAGCAGGGACACTGATGTCCTTACCATAATACAAGAATATTAACTATTTCTGGAAGCGAGAAGGGAAATCAATATAGACAGCAACATACCAATAAAACCTGGGAGAAAACTAAGGCACCGGGCATGACGAACACTGAACCAGCACCAGGCACCCTTACGCAACTCCCACAGAGTTCGCTACACCATGCGCACCTAACCACGCTTCCCAACGAGGCCGGTCCTAGCTCCAAACGGAAATTGCCCATTCGACTTAGCTGGCTAGCAGAAGGAGTACCACCCAGTGCAGAAAACCGGTTAGCGGCTATAGAATTTGTACGTAAGTGGGGGCTGAAATACGAAGGGGGGCAAGAACCCATTGGACTTTGTCGAGCGGGTAGAGGAGATGGCCGGAATGTATGAAATCAACCTAGACACTGTCGTAGGCGTGTTGTTCAAGCTATTTCGAGATAAGGCACTCGGCTGGTTCCGAAACAACAATCAGCAATGGGAACGATGGTCGCTATTTAAGGAAGAATTTTTAAACTTCTTCCTACCGCCGCGGTATTTCGAGAGACTGGAAGACGAAATCCGAAAGCGAACACAAAGGCCGCGTGAAAACTTCAAGGACTACGTACTGGCGCTCCAGGACCTGATGCGTCACGCCCGATTGAGTCAGGCAGAAAAGCTCGAAAGAATCTTCCGCAACTTACTCCCCGACTACCAAAGATACATTCGGAGGAAGGATTTTGACACACTAGGTGACCTTATTAATCTCGCAGCCGATCTGGAGAGCATACCTAATAATCCACATCATCATTGAATGGTCATTGTTTGGGAGAACCCTTTCTTTCTTAAGAAGAGCTGGTCCTTGTTGGTATGGTTTATTAAACTTTGGAAGAATTGGGAATTATATTTATTGATGAACACTGAAAAAAAGCGAGAGAGCATATTTTTATGAAGTCAAATGTCATAATAAGAGTCAATACGTGTCAAAAACGAGAGGATTTATTTTTTTATCTTTATATACATAATTCTGCTGTACGTGTGTTGTGACTGAACTCCTCCTAAACGGCTGGATCGATTTGCATAAATTTTTTTTTTATGCATTTGCAATTCGATCGAATTGGACAATGGGGCGTGGTACCTCCCATACAAACCACAAATTAAATATTGTATTATTTCTGCTCCTGATAACAGTATTTGGTACGTCGGTTTGGTGTAAATATGGACGGGATTGGACAATGTGGCGTGGTACCTCCCATACAAACCACAAGTTTAAAATCTATTATTTCTGCTCCTGATAACGGTATTTGCCCAAAATTTGGTACGTCAGTTTGGAGTGCATTTCTTAAGTGCTGCTCTAAATATGGGCGGGATTGTACAAAGAGGCGTGGTACCTCCTATACACACCACAAATTAAGAATCCAATATTTCTGCTCCAGCTAACGGTATTTAAACAGAATTTGGTATTTCGGTTGAGTAAACATATTTTAAGTTCTGCTGCAAATATAGGCGGGATTTGATAAAGACGTGCGGTACCTCCCATACAAATCTTCTTTATGTATATAATTTTACTGTACGTGTGTATACGTCACTGAATAAATTTTTTTTACATGAATTTGGGTGCCATGTTGGTTGGTTTACATTCACACACCAGCCCGGCAGATGGTGCTGCAGTCGGTATCCAAGTTATTCAACTACACTGCAACTACACAACTGGATCGACTTGAATGAATTTTTGTGCATTCATTTAATGCAATTAATGTTTTTATGCGCTGTGTTCTGATATTAAATGGTGTCGCATTTACGTAAATATTGAGCATTGTTTACTTCAAAAACACACACATACGCCATAAATTCGTCGCCAGCCGCCAACTCCCTCTAATGTACATTGACGAATGACGGTGAAAGGTCCACAGTAGCATGGACTCGATCACTGCCGCCGTTAAAACAGTCGCGGTGGGCATCGAGCTTATTTGTTTGCGCGCCTGCTTTGCGATCTCACAAAATCGTGCTCAATGGGTCAGCTAGTTCTTTAATAAAATTTTGAAGCACAATTGGAATATTTTTTCCAAAGGAAACCGAAATATCGAAAAGAAAAAAATATATATTATTAATTTAATCTAAGTAATTTTATTATTCGTGCTTGATTCCTTTAAATAAATATTTCATGATATTCTCATGAAATATTTATTACAAAAATTTTTATTAAAAAACAAACATTTTATGAGAATATCATGAAATATTTATTTAAAGGAATCAAGCACAAATAATAAAATTACTTAGATTGAAAATGATTCCGATGAATAAATTACTTATTTCCATTGCATGTGCCCGTTGCTTTTTTAGAAATTTTTGTAAAATTTTTTACAAATATTTTTTATTTTCTGAATTTTCAAATTACATATGAATGGTTTCCAATGGCAACCCTTATGTAGAAATGATTGAAAATAAAGTGTTTTTGAGTTTTGCTGGCTATGCTATGTTGATTTTATGGAAAAATTCTCATGGAATCAGTTTGGCTTTAGATATAAGAATTTATGTTTTTCTATACAATATTGGGGTAAAATTCACTGATGAGCTTTGTGAGCGAAAGTGAAATTGCAATATGGATATGCTCTCCCCCGCAGTAATACATTTCAAATATTTTTTTATTTTTATTGAAATAAATGTTTTATGAGAATATCATAAAATGTTTGTTTTTTAATAAAAATTTTTGTAATAAATATTTCATGAGAATATCATGAAATATTTATTTAAAGGAATCAAGCACAAATAATAAAATTACTTAGATTGAAAATGATTCCGATTAATAAATTACTTATTAATTTAATTTAAAAAGACCGTAAAAAAGAATAAGAGATATTTATTAAAGATAAAAAAAGTCGATTAAAAAACTACAAAAAATTTACAATATTTTTTAAATAAAAAAAAATAAAATATAAAAAAATACACATTTTCATTTCCTGCTTCTTATGAAATATTGAAAATAAAATTAAAATTTATTAAATTTTTATGAAAAGATTTTGTGAAAAAAAAATTAATTATAATAAATAATAAAAACAGGCATAAACTCTAATTATAAATATAAATTTATGAATTTTATTTTGTAAAAAGAATTTTATAAATTTTATTTCGAGGAAATATAAGTCGTCAAAGATTTTAACTAACATTTCTTTGTGAGTGTGTTAGTGTATTCTTTTTTTTGCAATATTCTATATTCTTGTGAAGGCCTTAACACTAGAATATGTTTGAATATGTGGAATAGTTTAAATTAATGTGTTTGTGTGCAGAAAAAAATGTATAAAGCAATGGACAGACAGACAGACGTTTAGACATCTTAAAGTATTTCACTCTTAAATTTGTTCCTTTTTATTTTATTTATTATTTTTTTATTTCGTATTTCGATTTATTTTTGCAAAAACATAGACAGGAAGCATCAAGTACTTTACACATACTCGCACACATACACAGCTACACTCACATTCTTCAACTTAACTATTTAACATACTAATACAGAAGGAAATGATACAGTGGAATTCAAGTTTTCTTTTTGTTTCGCTTGCATGAAAATGGGTAACAATTGCAGAAAAATTTATGGAAAATTTAGAAGAGAAAAATATTCACAAAAAAAAAGAAAGTAAAATTTGTTAACAAAATTGGTTTAAGTAAAAAAGTGCTGTTGTTGAACAAACACAAAATATGAACAGGAAGTTTCCTCTTGTTGGGCAAACGCGAAAACTACAACAACAACATTAACAAAGAATTTTAGTAACATTTCACATAAAAAGTTTTTCGTTTTTATTATTATTATTTTTAGTTATTCATTTTTAAAAAGAAGATTGTTCTTGCTTTTTCTCCTCTCAACAACATAAAAATCCTTCAAATGTTTAAAAATGTGGCCTCAGTCAGATTTTTTTTGACATAATTTTTTTTTTATAAAATTTTTTTATACAAATTTTTTATGTGCCATGCGGAGAAAAAAAACAACGGATGAGAATGAACGGCTTGCCGAATAAAGAATGCCTTTGTTGTTATTTCTTTTTTTATTAAAATAAAAAAAAAACTATAATCATTTGTTTAACACTTCAAAAATGTTCAAGGATACCATGGCAAAACCAGGCAGGCAGGCAAGCATTGCAATATCAGAGTTAAAGCAGGCTCTGCATGTCAATGCATTAAAAAATGTGTTGCCAATTTTCAACAGTTAAAGAAAAGAATTTAAATAAAATACAATAGGCCAATTATCCTAATATTTTTGCTGGATAGTGTAAACTTTCGACAAACAATTCCGTTAATATCGTAAAACTGTATTATAACCATAAATAATATCGTAACATTTTTAACAAAAATTCAAATATCAAAAATTATACCTGCTATAGCATATTAAAAGAAATTGTGTAAGGTTTCCAAAAAAATTCAGTAAATATCGTAAAAACTTTACGATTTTTCATATCGTAAATTTTTAAAATATATATTAGATTCAAAAAATGTTCTTTTTATAATATATTAAGAGAGATGTGTAAACTTTCACAAAAAAAAATCCGTTAATATCGTAAAAATTTATTACAACCATATATATTTTGCATATCGTAAATTTTTCAAATATAATTCAGATTAAAAAAATATAGTTGTTATAGTAAATTATGAGAGATTCTGTTAATATCATAAGAAGTTATTACAATCATAAATAATTTACATATCGTAAATATTTCAAATATATTTCAGATTCAAAGAATGTATTTGCAATAGTATATTAAGAGAGATTGTGTATAACTTTCCCAAAAAATCCAATAATATCGTACATTTTGATTACAACCGTAAACATTTTGTAATTTCGTAATTTTTTAACTAAAATTTAAATTCAATGTACCTCCTATAGTATATTAAAAGAAATTGTAAAAACTTTGTATAACCATAAATATTTTGCATATCGTAAATTTTTCAAATATAATTCATATTAAAAAAATACATTTATAATAGTATATCAGAAGAGATTGTCTAAACTTTCGGAAAAGAATTCCGTTAATATCGTCAAAATTCTTTACAACCATAAATATTTTGTAATATCGTAACTTTTTTAACTAAAATTCAAACATCAAAAAATATACCTGCTATAGCATGTTAAAAGAAATTGTGTAAAGTTTCGAAAAAAATTCAGTAAATATCGTATAAATTTTTTACAGCCATAAATATTTTGCATATCGTAAATTTTTCCAATATAATTCATATTAAAAAAATGCATTTGTAATAGTATATTAGGAGAGATTGTCTGAACTTTCGAAAAAAAATTCCGTTAATATCGTCAAAATTTTTTGCAACCATAAATATTTTGTAATATCGTAACTTTTTTAACTAAAATTCAAAAATCAAAAAATATACCTGCTATAGCATGTTAAAAGAAATTGTGTAAAGTTTCGAAAAAAATTCAGTAAATATCGTAAAAATTTTTTACAGCCATAAATATTTTGCATATCGTAAATTTTTCCAATATAATTCATATTAAAAAAATGCATTTGTAATAGTATGTTAGGAGAGATTGTCTAAACTTTCGGAAAAAAATTCCGTTAATATCGTAAACATTTATTACAACCATAAATATTTTGTAATATCGTAACTTTTTAAACTAAAATTCAAATTCAAAAAATGTACCTGCAACAGTATATTAAAAAAAATTATGTAAAGTTTAAAAAAAAATTCAGTAAATATTGTAAAAATTTTTTACAGCCATACATATTTTGCATATCGTAAATTTTTCAAATATATTTCAGATTCAATAAATGTAATTGTAATAGCATATTAAAAGAGATTGTGTAAACTGTCGCAAAAAAAATCCGTTAATATGGTAAAAATTGATTAGAACCGTAAACATTTTGTAATATCGTAAATTTTTCAAATACAAAATAGATTTTAAAAATGTATTTGCTATAATATATTAAGATATATTTTGTAAACTTTCGGAACAATTTTGAAAAATTTCTGTAAATATCGTAAACTTTTTTTGCAACCGTAAATATATTGCATATCGTAAATTTTTTAAATAAAAACATTTTGTAATAAGAACCCTGAAAATTACCGTCAAATTACAATCAGTTCTCCACTTTCTTAGGTGATGAAAAAAGTATGATTAATTTTCATCTTGTGAGGTATCTAGAGTCCGGGGCACTCTACGGCCGACTTGCTGGCATTCCTATCGGAACAATGGTGCAACTCCGTACATCATTTCGGAGAAAGTCCCCCCCCCTGCCCCGTGGGCACATTGATATGTTTTAACGGAAATCCACTGTCAATACATGTGTCTTCGTGGGTAGAAGGGAGCGCAATCCCCTTCAAGGCTAGCAGGAGCCAAATGGACAATCCACCATGTGTCCACGGGAATCAGTAAAGCCCCATAGTTTAGCTATTTCGCTGTTCTATCGTTACTACAATGATAAGTAACGATATTAGGCAACTTGTTCTCGAAACTTGCACGTTTTTGCGTTTGACTCGTTTTTCGTTGAGAGTGCATCCATTTGTGGCCAGTGAATCCCACTACGCATTACAGGGTAAATTCGTTTTTTAACAGAATAGTACGTATGTGGAATAAAATTCCTCCTAAAGTCGTTTCTGTAACTTTCAATGTAGGAAAATTTAAATCAAATGTCACAAAAACTACTCCCTCTTTTCTCTCCTCCCCATAACCTAATTTCCTAGTTCTGGTGCAATGCATTGCATGACTAGGGGTCATCCCCTGAGTTCTGGTCCGAATAAAAAAAATTTAACAGACCACGAGCATCACTGGTGGGAGTTTTAAATAAAAATTTGAATCTGCAGGCTTCAAGTGTCGTCAATACGCTGAATGGTGTCAGCGGTCGGCCAAGCAGTCACCGTAAATGGTGTTCGCATTCTTAACCTATCTATCGATAGGATAGTGCTACTTGCCACACACCCAACATCGTTCATTTTGGTTGGACCCTTACTTTTTCAATAATTAAGAAAATGTAAACTTCGTAATAACAACAAAATTTAATCCCTTTGGGGTGAAGATGTATTAAAGTGTTCTTACAACAATTATTTGTTTTTTTTTAATATCTCAAAATAATCGAGAGAATTTTTTCTAAATTAATTAAATTACAAATTGTTAAAATGAATTTTGTAAAATTTTTAAAAGTTTTTGTTGGCAAATTTTAATGTTCATTTTCTTCGAGTATCTAGGCAACATTTGGTTAAAATTTTATGTTTCTGCATAATGTCGTTATTGCCTTTTAAGAATGTGATATTTAAAGTTTTAAAAAAATGTATTTTCAAAAGGCAGCAAACTTTAAACCAAAATTAGACCGCAATAACAACAACAACAACAATTTCTCTAGAATGATGCCTTAATTTTTTTTTTAATTTTATTTTTTTTTTGGTAGTTGCTTTTCCTCTTGTTGTTAATCTAACAACAAACATGAATAGAACAAAAACAACAATTATTTTCACAACTAACTTTTTAACATTTTGTGGGCAACTCTTTAGCAGTTCTTGGGGTATTTTTTAATTTTTATATTTAAGTTTCCTTAACATTCTTTTGTATTTTTCAAATAGTGTTTTTCCATGTTTTTTTTTTTTGTAAATTTTACCACTTAAATCCTATTGGATTAGCACTGAGAGAAAAATGTTTATTTTTTAGAAACATGCTGCCAGCAACAAGTTGATAATTAACTACATTTTTACCATGAAACTATTTATTTTAAGAGCGATTTCTAAAAATAATTCTTTTTTTAGTTTCAGGCCACATGTTGAATCAACATGTTTCTACAATAATTTTATTTTTTTTATAGTTTTTAGCAAAAAATTGTAAAGCAACATGTTGTTCAAACGGAGAACCTCCACGTATTATTTGATTTGCTTTTATCCATCTACCCAATTTTTTTCAGACCGATCATATATATCCTTCCTTTTTAACCCTTAACATGGTTATCGTACAAATTTTGCTTAGAAACTTTTTTTATTTTCAGCTTCGAGATAAAAATATTATTTTTCCGCTTCTAAGACGTTCCTGGCAGTGGAACTATGAAAACTATTGACATTTAAAGCAGGTTAAAAAATTTGCTGTCGCATAGGACATGAATTCCTTATTTATTTGCCTCGGTGACAAGATTTTTACACGAGGTTAACAAGATTTTTAAACGAAGATTATGGTCTCATCTCTGGTCGTATATTCTTTATCGATCTTGGTCGTCTTTCATTGCTTACTCTCTCCAAAAGAGTCAACTGTCTTCGATGTAGGTCAGCTGTGATCCTCTGACCCTATTTCAATATGTCATAATACACAATACCCTTCTGATCTTACCAAATATAAAACATTTCCTTAGTGTCATATTTATTCAGCTTCGGTGTTGTTTGGTCGGGCCTTTCATAAGCCTTTATACGCTGATGATTTACATCTGCGCCTGGCAGTGAGCCTTAATCAGATGGTGGTGAGACTACTGTCAGTGAAAAGCAGCGCCACTCACGCCCTAGCATGCCGAAGTCTAATTCTAGCAACAGGTCCTTTCTAGTAGCAATTTCAATGATTCCAGAGCAGGGCTGCAAACCGCTACTCCTTGCTGAAGATCTGGAGACTATCCAACTCCTGTCTAGAACAAATGACTAGCATGCTCACTGAATCTGGATTATTCCATTAGGTAGGTGTTATAAAAGGTGAAATGATACTGGCCACCATTAAAAACAGACCTGTTATGGGGCCGCGAAACCACAACCACCACGATACTCCCAAAGGGCCAACCTCAATAATCAGTCAGAGAAACAGCTAAATGCCTAAAGAGACAAATAGCGGAAACTCTGCAGGCCACCAATTCTCGTGAAAATAACGTCGAGCTTCCAGTTGTATCCCTGCTGACTTCAGGGGACTGGGCTCCCTTATGCCCCCAGTTGCACAAGTCTAGAAGTCAAAGTTCTATAAAGACCGATACGCTTGGGACTATCGTAATATATCTTTTTCACACCAGCAACAATACGATGCAAAAATTATTTCTTTTTATGGCGTTCAAGCATTATTTTAAAAATCGCCAGCAGCCATCTCTGGGCTTCAATTCCAATGGGACACAGTTTCCTTACTTTTAAATGAATCCAATACTTTTAAACGTAGGGAAATGATTTGTTCTGTGACTCCCAATAACAACGAAAATTCCTCCGATTTCCCATTTTTAGTTTCCCACTTTTAATAAAATTAGTCTTTATTTAAAAAAAATTCTAATTGCTTGTGAGGAAACTAGTGTAAAGTACTTAAAGAGAAAAGTTAATTTTAAAAAGAAGTACTTTTTACAAAAGTACCCTAAAAAGTACTTTTTGCAAAAGTACCTTTAAAAGTACTTTAAAATATGAGCCTTTAAAATTAAATTCTTTTAAAACTATTTTTATGGTCTTAAAGTACTTTTTCAAAAAAATACCATTTTCAAAATTGTGTCTTTTAAGCGATGTTCTTTTAAAAATTATACCTTTAAACAGGCAGCTTTTAAGAAAATACTTTTGTAAATTTATTATTAATAAAACAGGTTCTTGTACAAGAAGAACCTTGACAACAATCTTCCTCGAGTAATGCTTCCAATTCCCCATTTTTAGTTTCCCACTTTTAATTAAATTGGTCTTTATTAAAAAAATTTTTTCTAATTGCTTGCGAGAAAACTGGTGCAGAATACTTAAAGGGAAAAGTTAATTTTTCAAAAAAGTACTTTTTGCAAAAGTACCCTAAAAAGTACTTTTTACAAAAGTACCTTAAAAAGTACTTTTCGAAAAAGTACGTTTAAAAGTGCTTTTAAATATGTGCCTTTAAAATTTAATTCTTTTAAAACTTTTTTTATGCTCTTAAAGAGTTTTTTTTCAATTTGCCCCTTTCAAAAGTGTCTTTTAAGCGACGTTCCTTTAAAAATTGCAGCTTTTAAGAGGCAGGTGTTAAGAAAATACTTTTGAAAATTTAATATTAATAAAACAAGTTCTTGTAAAAGAGCAACCTTAAAAAGTAACCTTTTAAAAAGCGTACCATTTTAATTATTTTCAGAATAAAATTAATACTTATGATAAATTTAATATTAAACAAAAATCCTTTAATGAACTAACTTATGAAATGACACTATAAACCATTTATGTTGCAAAAGGCCTAATTTGCTGTTAATAGCTGTAGCTGACTAATTAAAACTGAAACATTTTAAGCAACATGTTGCTAAGAAAAATATTTTTTTCTTAGTTTTCCTATGTAATTTAACTGAAAGTTAATAAAGTAAAAATTTAGTTTAGAAGAACTAGGAAATCAATGTAAAGCGGTTAGTCCAAAAATAAAATCATCTAATTGTAGTTTTTAACAAATTGAAAGCTGTTTATAATAATTTTCCTCAATAATAAAATTTACTCAAAACTTGTTAAATAAAAACCTCAATTTAAGCCACAAGCATTTCCTTAAAGTCTTGTTTTATTTAATTTAGATTTATTTTTCACACATTTTTTCATTTTGCTCTATGGCGATAATGATGCTTATGCTTTATAACGCATGTGAATATGAGTGCGTGAGCAAATCAAATCTTGTTATTTAACTTTCTTGTTGTTTAATACATTTATCCAAACTAATTTGTCAGAAAACTGTTTAATCCCCCTGATGATAGAAACGTGTTATGCAGATTTAAACCGTAAAAATTGTAATATTTTAAAGAAAATAAAAGTTTTTCCGCCTCATCTAAACTCAAGTTAAATCTCTAGAGTTAAGCAGAAGAATGAGAGCACATTAAAAAAATATGAATTTACACTTGTTAAAATGTTAAAACAAACTAATCTCTTTAATTGTTGAAAAATTCATTATAATTTTCTTAAGTGTAATTTGATGCAAACATACAAACAAACCCATCCATGTATGTATATACTGTGTGCATGTATGGAAGAGAGTATGTTACGGAATGTTAAGTTTCCATATTCTTTTCCTTAATTCTTTGTTGCCATTCAGCTCACATTTACTCACACTACCATAAACTTTATCAGTTATAGTTATGTGCATACAAGACTATTTATACCCAAAGACGGACAGACAAAAAGTTAGAAATGCATGTGTGTGCGTGTTTAAATATTCATACCACCGCATAATTGCAATTTGCGTAATTGCGCCTCTTGGGAGGCGTACAATTTATTCTATGCATGTCATAATTTTTTGCTCATCTTACAATCACATCTCCGGCTAATCCCCTCTTTACTTGGTACCTTTTTTTTAAAGAGTTAAAGTCTTATATGAATAAATACGGAACTGATGCTCAATTTATTAATTTAGGAAAAGATAAAATTAAATAATTCTACTTACGCTAAAGAAAAATATCTGGAAAAAGTTCTTCCAATAACACTTAGAAATTGCTAGGAACTATTAAAAAAAACTTTTCAAATTGCTTGTGAGAAAACCGGCTTAAAGTGCTTAAAGAAGAAAACTTCATTTTTAAAAGTACTTTTTAAAAAAGTACCTTGAAAAGTACTTTTTGCAAAAGTACCCTAAAAAGTTCTTTAAAAATATACATTTGAAATTAAAATTCTTTTAAAACTTCTTAGTTATTGTCCTAAAGTACTTTTTTTAAAAAAATCCCTGTTTTAAAAATGTCTTTCAAACGGTGTTCCTTTTGAAAATTTTACCTTTTAAAAGGCAGCTTTAAAAAAATTGCTTTTGAAAATTTTATATTATTAAAACAAGGTTCTTGTAAAAGAGGTACCTTAAAAAGGAACCTTTCAAAAAGCGTACCTTTAAAATATTCTCAGAATAAAATTAATATTTATAATAAATTTAATATTAGACAGAAATGCTTTTCTGTACTAATTTATTTAATAGCATTACAACCTTAGTACTTCATGTTCTTAAAAAAAAAAAATTCTTTAAGAAAATACCTTAAAATTCTTAGAGGTACTTTTAAACAGTGCTTGTATAAAAACAATCATTTACATAATACATTTGAGAATTATCTGTAAAACAATGCCAAAAAAGTACTTTTTAAAAAATATACTTTTTACAAAAGTACTTGGAAAAGTACTTTTTGCAAAAGTACCTTAAAAAGTTCTTTAAAAGTATACATTTAAAATTTAATTCTTTTAAAACTTTTTATTTATGGTCCTAAAGTACTTTTTTCAAAAAATCCCTTTTTCAAAAATTTCTTTTAAGCGGTGTTCCTTTAAAAATTACACATTACACAATTACATTATTACACAAAAATCCTTTTCTATACTAATTTATCAAATGGCATTACAAGCTTAGTACTTGAAGGAAGTACTTTTGAAAAAATTACTCTAAGAAAATATCTTAAAATTCTTAGAGGTACTTTTAAACAATACTTTTATAAAAACAATTCTCGGTATAATGTATTCGAGAATTATCTGTAAAACAATGCCAAAAAAGTACTTTTTAAAAACATACTTTTTACAAAAGTACCTTCAAAAGTACTTTTTTTGAAAAGTACCTTAAATAGTTCTTTAAAAATATACATTTATGGTCCTAAAGTACTTTTAAAAAAAAATACCCTTCTCAAAAATGTTTTTAAAGCGGCGTTCTCATAAATATCTTTGCAAAAAGAAGTTAAAAAGGTACCTAAAATTCACTCTGTTTTCACAAATTGTGCTGCAAATATTTTCTTAAAAAAAAGTACTTTATAAAAAAAACCTTTTCAAAAAGCTATCGTCTGTAGAGTACTCCGTAAAAGACCATATTTAGGCAAATATAATCGTACTACTTTTCAAAAAGTGCCTTTCACAATACCATTATCCCAGAAGGAAATTTTGCTAAACAACTTAACCTATTTTTAATTTTAGCTCAAAAAGTACTTGGCAAAAAAAAGTGTTGTATAAAAAAGGTACCATTTAGTAGCAGATCACAAAGCAAGCATAAGGTCCAACTACTGGTACTCATCCACTGCCCATTTGCCTGGTTGGGTTAAAAAGGAAAGGAGTTAAAGGATGAGAATGGAAGGAAGCGTGAAACCACTAGTAGCAAATTTAATATTCATAATATGCCAGCCAGCCAGTTTTTCTTACCAGTTTTTTATACGAGTAAAAGCAAAATGAAAACGTTTTTTTTTCTCTTCTTTTTTTCTCTTTCTCCTATTTATTTTTTTCATTTTCTCTCAGTTATTTTGTGCCTGATACAAGTTTATAAACAAATGAAAAATTACACAAAAATTGCTGTGGCTCGTTGGTTGCAAGTAAAAAACAAAGCAAAAACAAACAAACATTTTATATATTTATTATAATAACAAGTATAATACATTTTAAGTAGCTGGGAGTAGAAAGACAGTGGCAAAAAACAATTTATAGGTAGGAAAAAAAATTCCCAACAACAATAATATTATTTAAACCACTTGGTGATAATGTGAGTCGGTAGGTGCATAGATGTTGTTAAAAAGTGTACATAAGTTTGTTATAGTCACCCGTTGCAAGTTTGTTCAACCATAAATATAATCACTAGAATTATTATTAAAGAGATAATAATGTAACAACAACAATATTTTTTGTTTGTTGTTTTAACAAAAATATTAAATAAAATCACAGAGAGAGAGAGAGAGAGAGAGAGAGAGAGAGAGAGAGAGTGAAAAAAGTAAGAGGAGAAACAATAATTAATCATTTCATTTTAGTGAATGTAAAATTTGCAGGAATATTTTACAGAACACAATGCAACAATAAGGATAATTTATAAAATATAATAATGTTAAAATATTGTCACTACTATTTCAAAAATTTCTTTCTAATTACACTCAAAAAAACACGTGTAAAGTTAGTTAAAATGAAAGTAACTTAGAAAAATTTTGGGTACATCTTGACAGTTCATATTTGGCAGAAAAATATTCAATAACCTAACGTGTTTTAATCGTTAAAACATTTTATTACAAATTAATCATCGATTACTGTGACGATGAGAAAGTTATGTGAAATTTTTGAAAGATAAAAAAAACAACAAAATGCAGCATTTATCGTCAGCATTATAGTCAATGATTTCGAATAAATAGGATCTGTCAGGCATAGACCCAAACATGAACTACAACGTACTGCAAGATTGGCTGAAAACATTACTGTTGCTCAAGAAAGTGTTCACAAAATCCATTAGCCTCAATTTGACGCTGTGCTGAAGAGCTTTGTCTTCAGAAAACAAATTTGGCCACAATGTTGCACAAATATTTGCATTTGTTTCCATATAAGATTCAGTTGCAACAAGAGCTTGACATCGCCGATTTTCAAGAAAAAATCATCATGAGTGGCGAGGCACATTTTCCTTTGAATAGAACAGAATAGTCGGTTCTGGGTAAGGGGAAACCCCCTCAAATTATTCAACAGTCAATTGGTCAGGAGAAATCATTGGATCCGGCATCTTTTAAAATGAAAATGGCGTAACGGTAACTGTGAATGGAGAACGATATCGTGATATGATTGAAAACTTTTTAATGCCACAACTGCATGACTTTCACAATAGGAGTGATCAAGTTTGATTTACGTATTCATATGTAACGTAAGATTGACTGCCTTAGAGTCTTTTGCATTTATCGCATATTGTATTAATATATTACTGGGGAGAGAACCATATCCATATACCCTCCATATAGCTCAGCATAGGATTTTACCCCAAATTAAAATTTTCTGATAAATATTCTTTAGCTTAATTTACTTTTGTGGTGGCTATTCTCTCATGACTTAAGGTCCAACTTTAATATGCATAAGCTGGCACAAGCTAATGTCAAAAATTTAAAGAAAAGACTGTCAAATGCTTAAGCAAATCATTGAAGACTTTTTGGTGGCTATAATAATTTGTTTTAATAGTACTTTTCCAAAAAAAAATAATTTCTAAATAAATAAAATTTATTAACAAAAAGGTGTTTATGCTTAATACTTTCCTTATACAAATTTATAATTTTTTTTTAATAGTTTTAAAAAAATTACGAAAGAAAAGTTCCACATAATTCACCGTTTGTATTATTTGGGCCAAAAGTACTAAAAAAATGCAACTGTGTGCATCATTGAATTTATAAAAAATAAAAAAAAATAATTTTGTTGCAAATTGTGTGTTAAAAAAAAATGGGGAAAAAATTAAAATGTTTAAAGACCCTTAAGTTATTAAACTCCAAGGATGAATCTAGTTCTTCAACGTTATCTCGAGTACTACGAAATAGGGATTGGCATTGTAAAAAAAGTAAAAAATATTCAATCTAAATGCTTATACTGGCGGGGTGCGAGAGAGCTTTTCAAAAACATCATAGGCTGCAAATAATGCCCATTCCTCAATATAGTCTATTCCACTGCCTGATGGAGTATCCATCCTCTACATTTCCTTGCAGAAACGTTTCCGTAGTAACTTCCATCTGTGTTTGCAGTCTGCGACTTTATATAATTCATACCAGTATGAAAATGAAAATTTAACACTTAACACTTTTACTGCATTTTTCTGCTACTTCCTTCCATGCTCGTTCCTTTGAATTGCCGTTATAATAAAACTTGTTTCTTTTGTCATATAAGCAATTTTTTCTTTGTATGTTTTCTATTAAATTCAGATAAAATATTTTTTCGCTTTCGCCCTCCATTGGAATTTGTTTACTAATGTGTCTATAACACATGTTTCCGTATGGAAACATGAACTTTGCTTAAGCAAATGACATTTGACGAAACTTGACGAAAAGTTTTTGTTAAGTAAATTATAGTTTGCCACATATGATTATTAGGTATTTGCAAAGTTGCTTAAGTTGGCTTAAGCCAACATATGCATAATACAGTTGGGCGTTTAATATTCAACAATCAGGTGCTTGAATGATCGTAAGTAAAATGTAACTCAATTAGTTATCTTCTTAACTTGAGTGTGTTCTAAAAACTAAGTCAAGTCACAACAAAGTTAAATTGCTCACACCATAACTTTAAAAAAAGGCAAAAATACTAAAAGAAAAACAGCTTTCAAAAATGAAAATGCGTATTTAAGGTTATTAGAATTTGATTTCACGCTCTGAGCATTCGTCATGGCCGAACAGCGAGATGATTTCATTATCATTGTAGTTAAAAAACTCCCTGCATATTGAAATGTCACATTGACACTGACTGTTATTTTGCGCACATAAGTTTTGTTGCAGGTGTAAATGGGCAGCGAACAAACAACCAAACGATTGAACGAAGAAAGAAAGGAAGGAAGGAAGGCAGAAAGGAAGGTTGTTTAGTTTTCATACAACTGCGAGTATTTAAATCTTATTATATTTTGATTTTTCTTTTTTAATTTTTTATATTTTTTTATCGTGATTTCGTTTTATTTTTTTTTTTAATTTAATTGTATAATAATAATGTTGTGTTTTTGTTGTTGTTGTATTTCTGTACTTTAATACAAATCAAATGTTTAATTGTTGAACAAAGACCCCTTAGAATTATTTTTCTAAAGTTTTTATTCTTATTTTTTTCTTTTATGCATTTTTTTCCTCCACCCAATTCATTCATTCATTTATGTTGTTGTTGTTGTTGTTATTTTAATTTTTTATTCTCTACTTCTTCTATTTATTTATTTATATTTTTGTTGTTTTTTTTACTACTTAAACAAAAATTGTTGTTGTTTTTTCTGCTTGTTATTCTTGTATTAAATGCATTTACTATTCACAGTTGCATGGCTTTATCGTTATTGTGTTGGGTTTAGCATTGTTATTATTGAGATTTATTTACTATTTTAAAAATAGTAATAATGTGTTTTATTGTTAAATAAATTTAAAAAAAAAATTAAACTTGTACTTGTACCTGTTTAAATCTACACAAACACTAACGAAAACATGAACTGAGTAAAATAAAAATCAAATTAAGGGGATTTTCCAAGTCTCCTAATTGACATCTGAGTGGGTTTTTGATTGGTAGCATGACCACCGCAGCATGTTTTCGAAAACGTGATCAGTTTGTTTTACAAAAAAAAAAAAAAATTACTTATTGAAAAGATTTTCGTTTGTCGATATTGTTGCTTAGTTTTTTTTTTAACACAGTGGCAACATTTGCGTAGAAATTTATGTTCTCTTTTAAGAATAATGCCCTCTGGCGTACTCTTTTTTTTTTTCTACTGATTTAATTGAAATTCAGTCAACACCCACCTGCACCTGCGACTGCGGACAAACTCATGAAGCTCATGCAGGCCTTCTTGTATCTGAGGAACATTTTCATTATCGTCGCGTGCAGGAATCGATTTAACGCCAAATTCTAGGTCGGCTGGCAGTTTTAGCTCTCTCCCAAACACGACTCTTGGTAGACTACATGATGTTGTATCGTGGATAGCTGATCAAAACTTTGGTACATGCTCGTCCCAATCGTTTTGGTGTGTAGTGACCATTTTTCTGAGATATTCTTCCAGGGTGCGATTGAATCTTTCTACCATGCCATCAGACTGTGGATGCAGTGGTGTCGTTCTCGTCTTTTAGATCCCATAAATATCGCATATTTCCTTGAATATGGCCGACTCAAAATTTCATCCCTGATCGGAGTGAAGTTCTGTTGGAACACCATATCGACACACCCAATTGTTCACAAATTCATTTACCACCGTTTTGGACTCTTGGTTGGGAATAGGATAGGTTTCGGGCCATTTGCTGAAATAATCCATTACTACTAGCAGATACCGATTTCCAGCATTACTCATAGGGAATGGGCCTGCGATATCCATTGCTATCCGCTCAAAAGGGGCACCCGCGTTGTACTGTTGTAGCTTGCCAAGACTTTTCCTTGTTAGACCCTTGGCCGATATGCACTGCTCGCAATTAGCTATCCATTCGGCTACAGATTGTCCGCAGCCTACTCAGTAAAATCGCTGTTTTATCTTTTCCAGTGTTTTTGTTACACCCAGACGGCCGCCGCTGGGACCATTATGAAACTGCTTCATTACTTGGCACGACGATTAAGTTTTTGTGTTCTCGCAACATCTATTCACAGTAAAATAGTGAAATACATAATGTGTGTTGGTACTCAAGCAAGTTTCATATAACTATACCTGCAGGGGTACCTCAAAGCTGCGTTCTTTCTCCCACCGTATTTCCTATTCTTTGTCAAACTTTCAACCCTATTTACCCTCGCGCAGATAACAGCACCATATGTCTTTCGTATTCATTTGGTAATAGACCAGAACCAGCTGGAGGAGAGTTGCAAAAGACCAAACATGATTAATACACTCAATCACGATCTCTTAACAATCTCGGAATGCGGGCGTGTTAATGGAGTAGATTTGAATGCCCGTAAGACTTAATGTTGCACGCTTACGCATAGATCTGTGTTGGGAAATGGTGCTGCATCTGTTACTATGGGTGATGATATTACGGAATTGGACGCTCTTGATATTCTTGGCATGAAAATTCAGTGTGATTTTTTTCAAATTTCTAAAGAAGCTTTCAAGTGCCTCGGTTTTCTAAGATCTTGTAAAAGATATTTCACTCTTCTCCGATCTGCGTACTATTTATACCATCTATATCCGTCCAAACATGGAATACAACTGTCATGTATGGGCCGGCCGGAGCACCAAAATCTATTTTGGAGTTCCTCGACCACGAGTCTCACTGGGGACAGAAGGGTATCCAGCTCTATTGATTCACTAGAGCATCGACGCATTTCATTGAGAGGGAATTTATTTGTGGTTGATTTTCCGGTGAATTGCACTGCGCATTACAGGGAAAATTAATTTTTTTAGCAGAACACTTTGCATGTGGAATAAACTATCTCCAGAGGTCTTTCCATTCACGTTTAATGCAGGAAAATTCAAATCGAATTTCCACAAACACTACTCCGTCTTTTCTCCTCCCCATACCCTAATTTCCTAGATCTGGCCTAATGTATTGCATGTGTAGGGGTTATACCCTGAGCGCTGGCCCGAGAAAAAAACTTAAGCGAAAGCACAAGTCTGCTCCCATTCTCAGACCAAGATGTTTAACCCATTTTAATAAAATCTAAATCAACGATAGTTTCAAAAAGAACTAGATTAGGAGAAGGATCAAAATGGGCAGTTTTACGCAGCTAAACTGATTTTAATAAAATTATGAACGTACAGACGTGAAGAGAGAAACACGATTTTGTGGCCTTGCCAACCCTATTCGCAATTGCAGGATTAATTCAAACCAATCTTTATAAGCCTACGAAAGTCGAATAAAGTAAAAATTATTTAAATAAAGTATTAAAAAGCAATTTCTAAAAAACTTTTTGTCGGGAGACAGCTCTTAGTCTGTTGGTAAAAATGAGTAATTGGAAGCATTACGCTACAAAGATTATTGTTAAACGCACTCAGAACTTGCATTATCATTGGGAGTCGTACAACAAGCCATTATCCAACGTTTAAAAATCATTGGGATTCATTCAAAAGCAAGGAATTGAAGTCGAGAGACGTTAAAAGGTGATTTTGCACTGAAGTCGAGAGACGTTAAAAGGTGACTTTGCATTGTCGGAAATTATGTTTGTAAGCTAGCAAAAGCAATCATTTTTGCATCGTATTATTGTTGCTGCTGATGCCTAAGTCAAATATCCATGCCGCCAAGGTTTGATGGCATGAAAAGAGCTGTTGAGGTTGTGTCCGATTTCGATCAATGCAGAACGCTCTCACTAGAATACACTTGACTTCAAAACATAAATTGGCTTGATTCATTCTTTACCGGAGTTCTTTGGTGTGGAGTCCGCATGCTACCAGAAAGATGGGAAAAACTATTGATCAACGAATAATGTATCAACTCATTTTGTTGTTAATGTATCAATGCATTTTTCAAGCAAAATCGACATTAATAACTTGTATATATCTGGGCACAGAAAAGTGTTTTGACTCGACTTGGCAGGATGGTCTTGCTTATAAACTCGAAGAGTCGGTTCTTTGCAAGGCAGATTATGTATGAAAAATTTTTAAGACTTTCCTGCCTATTAAATGTTACTGCTGGTGTACTACAAGAGTTAGTGTTATCACCTGTATTATAATAACCATTCAAATTTTTAAATTCTTAGGGACCATTTATGCATTTTCAAAATTGTTTTTCATAAAAATTTTTTTTAAATTTTTTAATATTGAAAATTTGTTTTTATGTATGCAAAACAAAAAATTTTTTCAATTTGTCGTTTTTTTTATTGGTTTTGTTTTTTTTTGGAAAAATTTTTTGATTATTTTGAATTTGTTAATAAAAAAAAAAAATTTTTTTCAATTTGTTTGTTCATTTTTGTTGATGATGCCAACCAACGGTGTGGCGAAATATCGAACAAATAAAAAAAAAAAAAAAGTTTTTATTAAAAAATGACCTAGTACTTTATAATTAATTTTTTTTTATAAATAAAATAATAAATCTAGGTGATATTCTCATAAAATATTTATTATTCAAAACAAAAAAATATATATTTGAAAAGTATTTTTTTGCGGGGGAAAGTATATCCATATGGCCATTTCATTACTGTTCATATAGCTCATCAGTGGATTTGACCCCAAATTTTGTTAGAAAATTCAAGAGTCTTATATCGGAAGCCAAATTGATTAAATAAGAGTTCTCAGTTAAAAGTTTCATTTTTCAAAATGTTTTAACTGATCTCAGGATTCTTGCTATTTAAGCTCTAGGATGCTTACTTTAAGAGTAAATTGAGTTTTAAAGATTTTTATTAATAAAATTGCTTATTGAGTTAAACACAGCAAACAACAAAACTCAAAAAACATTTCGAAAACAAAAACAATTTTTATTTTCAATCTTTCTACACAATAAATAGAATAATAGAAAATGTTATTCTAGCACATATTAACCTAGAATAAATTAAAAAATGATTTCATAAAATAAAATTGTTTACAAAATAATAAATAATAACACGACACATTTAAAAACATTCAATCATTCATTCATTTAGATTTTTTTGTAGCACAATTTATGAATGATAACTGTCTTTTAACAGGATATTAAAAGGAAATTGTGCTGTCTTTAAATAAATAAACTGCTCTCTCTCTCTTGCTCTATCTCTGTCTTTCTCACTATTCTCCACAGGCAAATATCAGTAAAACATATTTTTAGTTAAGAAAATGTAAATATTTGTGCTTTAAAGAAAACACTTTTATAAAATAGAATAAAAAATAGTTTTTTAATTAAAAATAATTTAATACTTTTAATTTTATTCGACCTTTTTTACTTTAATTAATCTGAACTAATCTTTTAACGGACTTTTAAATAACTTAACAATTTTATTTTTTTTTCGATATTTCGCTTCATAATTTTAATGTTATAATTATAATTATAAGCTTTCCACAGGAAAGCGAAATATCGAAAAAAATAAAATCGTTAAATTATTTAAAAGAACGTTAAAAGATTGGTTCATATTTAATTAAATAATTCAATATTTAAAGAAAATTAATAATTTTTTCAAACATATTTTATAAACGTTTGGTTGTGCGCTCTTTATTGCAAAATAAATAACACCAGATTTTAGAGTTTTTAAATTAATTATAAGTTGTATTTACTTTAACTACACACAAAATTGACACTACAGAACAATTAACTTAAGATGCACGTCTTTATTTCACGAGGTTTATTTTTTAACTAACCAACTATCGACTTCAACGCAAACTTTTTATATTTGTCCACTAGAAGTCTAGAAAAATTAAGAATCTTCTACTCCCTTTATGTCACATTTTGTTGTTGTATGTTGTCTATTCAATGTATGTCTGTGTTTATTTTTGTTTTTAAGCTGATTAAGTTTCTTGCTGGAATTTATTTTAAGATAGTTGTTGTTGTCTTGTGTACATAAGTTTTCTTAAAAAACTACGCAGTTACTAACCAGCATATCTAATTATTGTTGTTTTGCATGTATAAAATTTCTGCGCAGATTGTAGCTAGAAATTTGTTGTTGTCTTGCGTGCATAAGTTTTCTTAGCAAACCACGCAATTAGTAAACAGCATGTCCAGTAGTTTACTTTATTGCTTAATTATTTTCTTTTAAAACTTAGGCAATATCCGTAACAATATCGATGGTTTAACATTTTTAAGCATTTTAAGACAGATTATGCAGTTATACCTGTAACTACATCATAAATGGAAGGAAATCACAAGATTGAATAATTAAAATTTTGCATAAAAAATTGAATTTAAAAAAAACAAATTTTTCTCTATATTTTCTCACGATCAAAAAGAAAACACGCAAAAATATTGCTCTCTCAAAAAGCAGCTACATCACAAATCTAATGAATTCCATGTTCATTAATACACATGGATTCAGTGAAATATATCGAAAATAAAGTAGCAGTGCCTGCAGTAGAAGTTTTTTTTTTCGACTGTGGCAACACCAACAAAATGATTGTTTTGACTTTTTATTTTTATTTGGGTATGGTTTGGTTTGTGAACAAACCGGTTTCGGCTACTTGCCATCTTTAGTGTTCTCTCTTTATACTAGTTGCGTTTTATTGTCAGCTGTATTAATATAGTTGTCTTGTTCGTGTTTCTCTTCGTGTTCTTTCTATTGTTTTGACATTTATTTTTTGACGTCTTCGTAGTAGCTGCATTGGCAATTGTTACAATAATTTAAATTTTGTACGAAAATCGCTTTAAAATAATTAAAATTCACTATGAAAATGGTGATTCTGTTAAAGTCACATTTCGTAAAGTTAATGATATTTTCGCACACCATAATCCTCCTGCTGAGACCGGTATTAAAAATTTGGTCATTGGTTCACATCGCCGTAGATTCGCTCAATTCATTCAGGGTGTCTCGAAAAGCAAAATTCCGCGTTTGGGCTCCTGAAAGTCCTTAAGCGTTTATTTAGAAGCCTTTGCATGCTCAATGTGTTATTGTATGGTGCGCTATATGGTTTGGAGGCGTGATTGGGCCGTTTATTTCGTAGATGAGACTGGAAATACGGTAACGGCAAATGAATCACTTTATCGCGAAATGCTAACAACTCAAGTATTGACGACGTAGATATCACATTCACAACAGAATGGTGCCACATGTCACACAATGTGGCCAATGAAACGATCAACTTATTACAAACCAAATTTCCAGATCGCACAATTTCACGATATCCAGCAGCTAAGTGGCCAGCCAGATCGTATAATTTAACGCCACTGGATTAATTTTTGTGGGGCTATGTTAAGGACAAAGTCTATACGGAGCCAACCGAATTGTTTTCATCCTTAAAACCCAAAATCCGTGATGTGATTAACGAAATAAGACCGCCATTTTGCCAAAAAGTGATTAAAAATCTGTCAGTGAGCTGGACATTTGCCAGATATCGTTTGTCAGTCATATTCGTAATACAATAATCATCTCAATCTAAATTTATTTTGCTTTAGAAAGCAAACTTGTTGAAAACCCCTTTTTAAGCAGACTTGCCATAGGCAATGTATTTTAAGAAGTGAAAAGTATAAAAGAAGTATTAGGGGAAGAAATGGAAATGTCGTCATTTAGACAAAAAGTGGCTTGGAAGATCACGATAATAATAATAATATTTGGAGACACATTTATGCAGTTTCATTGGCAAAAACGGATGTATTCCATTACTGCATTAATTTACGGACTGAAATATGAATTAAATCCAACAGTTCGATGGAAATTAGGTGCGAGTTAGATAAGAAGGTAAGAATTATCACAATTGTCTTACTTTGAGAAGGATTAAAAGTTAGACAATCGCTGGGTAAAGTACATCAAGATAAAAGGTTGAATGTATTTAAAACAAATTTTAAATCACTTAAAATTCACCCTTATTCTGTTTGGCGACGTCTATACAAGACGACGTCGTTTTTTTATCGTTTGTTGTAAATCCGTTCCGTTTTCTCGTTGGCAATATTGCCATTTATCGATGACCGGCAATACATGTTTGGTATTCTGTAAGACAATTTGACGTTTATGTTGCTTTAAATTGCCGCTGATATTGTCGTTTGTAATTTAGGTGCCGTGCTGTCATAAAAAAAAAATTTAAATTTTAAAAAAATCAAAAATACAAAATAAAATATTAAAAAAGTATAAATAAAATAGAAAATCGAAAAATTAATTTTACAAACGACAACCAATTTGAAAAAAATTGTTAAAGAATTGGGAAAAAATCCATCACTTGCCAGGTGATTTGGAAGGGGCAGTGTTTCTACTAACTTTAGGGAACAATGGGAAAGTGTTGCGACTGCTCTAAATGTCCTTGGCCCACCAAACATTACAATTTACAAGTACATGTTTGACAAAATTCTTTTTACACAGTTGGCGCCATTTTTGTTTTTAATTTATTTTTAATTTATTTTAGGTTCAAAAGGGATAGAGAAGAGATTTGACAGGTGGTGAAAGTAGAAGGATAGTTACGGAAATTAACGGTCGTATAAGACAGCACAGCGACCGGTAATCATGCCTTCATCAGTGAGCAGCCCCACCCACCGACAGTCAATTTTTATTTTTGTAGTGCGAAAAAAAACAGAGAAGGTCTTTGTTGGGAATCGAACCCAAAACACTACCTACTAGCCCACATGAGCACAGTTCATATTTTTTTAACAGCAATTTTATCAAAAATAGTACAAAAATGAATTAGCTTACGCAAATATTCGATATGTGTGTTATATTTTATTAAGATGATGGCTAAGCTGGCAACGCCGTCATAAGACTGTTAGAGAATACCAAATTAGTAGTGATGTTGCCTCAATATCGACGACGATGTTGCCGTCGCCAAACAGAATAAGGGTGACTATGTGATTGGGTTAAGGTCTATTACTGCTATAAGTAGAATATAGTTCCACATTAAAATATCCATAATAACCCGCAAAAAAAATATTTCAAATTAAATAAGAAAATCAGAACTGTTAGAAGTTTTACTAAAAGTTCGAGCAACACTGAATGAAGGGCATCAAAGCTTAAAAATTTTTAAAAAAATTATTAAACCACTTAAAAGTGTGTAAGTCGTTTATCTTTGTACAAAATTATTCATTTTCTATCTTTATTCAATTTTAATTACATTTTAATTAATTTAATTTTAAGAAATATATTTTTCTATTTTATTTAAAATGTTCACTCTAAAACACAAATATTTACAATTTATTCATGCATTTTTATCTATGAGAGAGAGAGAGATAGAGAACAATTTATTTTAACTTAAATCCACTTCTAGTTCTATTTGAAGATAACACCATTCTTCTATAATATCCTGCTAAAAGACAGTTATCAGCCATAAACTATGCTACAAAAAAAAATCTAAGTATATGAATATGTATTCGTTTTTATATGTGTCAAGTATTTAGATTAATAAATCAAATGTTAAACAAAAAAGAGAAAAAGAAACAAAAAATAACTTCTCATTCTATTTCAATGTATTTAAAAATAGTAAATCTAAACATATATTTTTAATTGCTTATAGTTCCTTTTTAGATTGTTAAGCAGCACTTGCATATTAAGCAACACTTACATGCACTTATGCATGCACACTCATTCTCAATACTTCAAATACAAAAGTATTGATGAGCTGAAGATATAAATTATTGAAACATGTTATAAAAGTGTTTCTCAAAAAAAAAATACAGGGTGTTTTTCTTTTGTGGGACCTAGAGAAATGAAGCTGAAATTGATGAATTATATTTAAAAGATTTAAGCTGATTTTATATGCATTGCATAAGTAGGGGTCATTCCGTGAGTGCGAATAGAGTCGATTTTAATGCTCGTAAGACTTAATGTTGTATGCTCACGCATAGCTCTGTGTTCGAAAATAGTGCTGCAGCACCTGTTACTATGGGTGTTATGTGTATTACGGAATCGGAAGCTCTTAATGTTCTTGGCATGAAAATTCAGTGTGATGTTCGATGGACTAAACATATTTTTCATGTTTCTAAAGAAGCTTTCAAGTGCCTCAATTTCACTCCATCCCATCTTCGTCTATTTATACCACCTATATCCCTCCAAAAATGGAACACAACTCTCACGTATGGGTCGGCGCCCCAAAGTCTATTTTTGAGTTGCTTGACCGCGTACAGGAGAGGGCCAAGAGACTAATTGGGGACAGAAGGGTATCCAACTCTATTGATTCCCTAGAGCATCGATGTAATGTAGGTTGTATTTTACTGTTTTATCGTTACCACAATGGTAAGTGCTCTAACGAAATAAGGGAACTTGTTCCCGAAACTCGCACGTTTTGGCGTTTCACTCGATACATTGACTAGCGAATAGCACTACGCATTACAGGGAAAATTCATTTTTTAGAAGAATAGTGCGTATGAGGAATAAACTCTTTTCAGAGGTATCTCCTGACGTAGGAAAATTCTGAACGGAAAAAAAATATATATAATTTGGCATTTAAATACGACTTGAGACACCTAAATAATATCGATTTCTAGCAGAAAGTTGTATACAAGTTTAACTTTGAAACAGGCCTACTTTGGAGCTTTGCAGTCCCGTGCTAAAGAGGACGTAAAAGGCTATAAAGTGACGGTAAAATCCAGCTGTATTGACTCACTGAAGCATCTATGCAATATGCCATGCTAGGAATAAATTTGGAACTTGTTTTCGATACATGCATGCCAGTGCATACTGATGTTATCAGCATTTCCAGTTCTTGTATAATTTATTAAAATGTTCCTTTTTCCTTTTTTTTAGAAAGCATTTTTGTTTTCTTCTACTTCTTCCTCATTCATGCAATATTTCGTTAACAAAAATAATTGTTGGTGTAGTTCTTTGAACGTTTTATGCATAAAATAAACATAAAAATGATGTTTGTTTAAATATTGCTTAAGTGGTTGCCTCGTCTGTACTAAAACAGAAACATTGTTTCTGAATAATGTTCCATTCGTTGATGCCTAGTGGATGATGTCTAACATTAAACTAAACTTAAATAGGCATTTCTTGTTTATCTAAAAATCGGTGAAGTAATCAACTTAAGATTCTCAAATATGAATTAATAAACTAGACGAACACTAAAAACAAGATTTACAGAACTCATACGCTCAAACAAACGAAAAAGAGGAGACTCCAACTTTGCATTACACCTAAAGAATCACGGACACTTACCAAGGAAAATAGATGAATGTATGACTTTATTGTATCCTAGCAAAAAAGGACGAAGACTATACATTCTTGAAAACATGGAAATCTACAAAAGAAAAACTTTTCACAGCGACATTATTAACGTACCTGGGGATTAATCCCCTTATGAAATGACAGATGGCTGACATTCTAACTGAGTAGGTAGATACGACAATAATGGGATAAATACCAGGGTCAGAAATACTGAGTCGGCAGTACGTGATAGAACGTGGCTTAATAATGATGTATTCACATCGAAAGCGCTTGCTATTTGCGAACAAACAGCCAGTAAAAACGTCATATGAAGAAGGAATTGACAACAGTATTTCATTCGCTGGCGGAACAAACCCAATAAAAATTAGAGAAGTGATAAAGAGAATAATGATTTGTTGTTGTTTGTATAAACTTACAACTCATAATAACTTTCCAATAATAATATCGGCTGAAATTTCTTTCCAAGTTAAGGAAAACACCCTTTATCTATCACAAAGTCTACGTATGAATGTATGTATGTATAATGAATATATGAATGTGTGTATAAGAGTATGTTTTGTATGTTAAGATTATAATCCTTCTAAGGCTTGTAATTAGTAAATAATTAAAGGATTTTCATCTTTTAATTTTGCGTTATATTTGTAGTAGCTGTTGTTGTTGTTAACTTTGGAGTAAAAAAACGAAATAAACATAAAACTGAGATAAGAAACTGAAACTGTGTGTTTTGAAAAGATAATTTTAAGTGCACTTTTATGCAACATTTAGTAACACAATTTCTTAACTTCACCCATATTGAGTCACATAAAAAAGTTTCTTCATTATCATTAAAAAGTTTGCAAAAATGAAAATTTTTAAATTAAAACAAATAGGCCAACAAAAATCTGATCTATCGAAATAAAGATTGTTGCGGAATTGTGCAATTTCAGTAGTAAAATTTAGTGGCAAATTCCGTTTCAGTGTTCACTTATTCTTAAAGTTTGTGTTACAGGGACGGGCTTTTTGCTGTTTCGGTACAACAATAGAATCGAAAGCACCATGAGGTTTTACAAAATCCTAATTTGCGAAAAGTTTCTGGCATATGACCGCCACGACTGGCGCAGACGTAGTCTAATCTGGAATACCAATTTTCAATGACCTTGTTCAAGATTTGTAGCGGTATATCGGTAATAATGCACCGAATATTATGTTTCAAAAGGTGAATTGTTTCTGACTGATCAAGTTAGACTAGCGACTTAACATATCCCCACAACCTTGACGGCCAATTCACGGTGTAACGACACGTTTACACGTTGCTGGGGTCTGCTCAACGGCGTCCAGGGCCATGCTGTGCCAATGTTTAATTAAAATGCGGCTGGTTGATTCAGTATAAATCTTCAGCCTTTCTTTGTCACTAATCTCCTTAACGACAGCATACACTCTTTGTTTCGTGTGCCGTGCAATGGTGTGCGCAGTTATCTCTGGGCTAGGTACCACATATCCACAGTTAGTGGAGGAGGGAAATACCCAGAACACCGGAAATCTTGTAGGATTAAAACCACTAGAACACAATTTAACGCTGCTTTGGTCACTCCCAGTAGCGATGGTAGACACAAACCGGGTTGGGTAAAAATTACCACATCAGTTTGTGACCTCACCGGTGCTACTATGTCCAGCACCACGGTATAAGAATTCGTGTACGAGGGAAATACCCAGAACACCGGAAATTTTGCAGGATTAAAACCACTATAACACAATTTAACGCTGCTTTGGTTACTCCCAGTAGCGATGGTAGACACAAACCGGGTTGGGTAAAAAACACCACATCAGTTTGTGAACTTACCGCTGCTACTATGGCCAGCACAACGGTATAAGAGTTAGTGTACGAGGGAAATACCCAGAACACCGGAAATTTTGCAGGATTAAAACCACTAGAATACAATTTAATGCTGTTCGGGTGACTCCCGGCGCAACGGTAGGCACAAATTGGGCTGGGTAAAACCACAACACCAGTTTGTCACTTACACTATTTGCCGAAGATGCTCAGAAATATTTTCGGGCGATACGCTCCTGTCAACTCTTTGTTCATATAGTTCTTCTTTATAAACCCATTCACCGCCACACACAAGTACACATACAACATCTCCACAGCTGATGTATAAAATAGCTGCTGGCTGCGTTCATTATCAGCCGCCAGTTGTAATAGCACGTAAAGATGGCGCTGCCCTGCGAGCTGCGTTTACAGATCGCATATGACAACCTCGATTTTCATGAAGAAATCATAATGAGTGACAAGGCACATTTTCATTTGAATTTGGATATGTGAATAAACAGAATAGTCGGTTCTGGGGAATGGGAAATTATTCAACAGTCACCTTTACATCAATTAAAAGTGACAGTCTGGTGTGCAATTTGGTCAGGAGGAATCATTGGCACTTACTTCTTTGAAAATGAAACGCCGTAACAGTAACTGTGAATGGGGAGCGATATGGTGATATGATTGAAAACTTTTTAACGCCACAACAGCATAGACTTTGGGGCGCCGGTCCTTACATGAGAGTTGTATTCCATCTTTGGACGGATAAAGGTACATCACGCTGAATTGTCATGCCAAGAACATCAACAGCTTCCGATTCCGTAATGCCCATATCACCCATAGTAACAGATGCACCACCATCTATTCGCACCATCCTTTGGGCTTGATTAACATGTATCAGCAAGACGGTGGCACATCACATACAGCCAGGATTAAATGAAATTACTGCGAGACCTTTTTCCACAACAAGTTATGTATATCAAGAAATGGTGATGGTGATTGGCCCCCGCTGTCGTCTGATTTGACTGCTGCGTACTTCTTTTTCATGGTTTATGCAAACAAAGCAGAACCATTGAGCAAGTTAGACAAAACATTCGTGATAAAATTAACGAAATACCGCGTGAAATGTAAAATAATGAAAAATATGCTCAAAAGGGTTCACATTTGTGAGGTGAACAGGCTAGGACATTTATCTGATATTGTATTCCATAAATAATTGCCGACATTAAAAAATCCTAAACTCGTCTCGATTGGCAACTCGATGAGGCTTATTTTTATTGTCTATTAGTTTTGCTTTGTTTTGTTTGTTATTAAAATGTATTTGGGCTAGAATTATTTAGTAATTCTTAATTTTTAAATTAACATTCGATTTTTATTAGTTTTTTTTCCTTTTATTTATTCGCTGCTTATTTTTAATGTTTGATTTTTTTACAAAAAAAAAAAAACTAAAAAAAAAACTCGTTAATGGTCAAATACACTTTATATGGTCGCAAGTGAACTGGAAACGCTAATTATTGGCTAATTCTTCTTTTGTTGTTGTTTTTTTTTAATACTGTTATTTGTTGTTATTACTTTAATATATTTTAATGTTTATTTCTTAATTTTGTATGCAAAGCTCATGAACACATTAAAACGTTTTAAAATTGCAATACAACTACCACAACTGCAATCACGTATATGTGTACACACAGTCATACAGCCATACAGACATAAATCAGTCACTATTAAAACGCAATAAATATTAAAATACATAAATAAAAAAAAAAACAAAATGGTCCCAAACGATTCCAGAAAAACAAACTTACCACAAAAAAGTAACCAAGCACTCCAGTTCTCTCTCTCTCTCTCCACAATTTTAATACCGTTATCGTAAGCAACTGTTAAAGCAAAATCACTAAATTTTTTGTAAGAAATAATAATTTTAGCGAAACTGTTTTTAATTAACAAAAAGCTAATAAGTAAACTTTAATAAACTTCATACAAATTAAATTTTTTTATATTTTTTCTGTCTTCTAATAAAATTAATTTTGTTCGTGCAAAATCAAATTTTGTTTAAAAAAAAATTTTTATTAAGAAAATTATTTCCAAAAACCAATTTATATAGTGTTTTTTTATTTTTCTTTTTAATATTTGTACGGATTAATTAAACACCTTTTTAGAATTAAACAAAAAAAAAAAACTCGAATAATTTTTACTCAAAATAACTCTTTTTTTCTTAAACCAGCGACTTTAACACCACGAAGTTGTAACTGCTACTAAATTAGCAACAGCTAGGTTTCATTATTTTATTTACAAATATTTCAAACCTGTTCCTTACGAGCTTTTAATGTTTTCGTATGAAACGAACACAATAAAACATGTTCGTGTTGGCTGTCAAGTGTTGTGTTTTTGTTTTGAAATTTCAATAAAAACAAATGTTTACTTTTGTTGTCGTTGTTGTTGTTGTTGTTCTTTGTGGTAAAAAGAAAGCCAAAATAAAAAAATAATAAAACAAACTAAGCCGGCTTTTAGATGGCAGACATGTGTTCAATCAGAGTGACCAACTGCCAGCAACATTTATGCTCTAAATTCAGCCAAATAAAATGGCATTTTATATTTACTCCTTCTAAAGCAATTTTTTCCTACATATACAGCTGCGGTCAATATAATAGCACCACCCACACAAATTTATACTGACTCTCGTTTACATCTGTTTAATTTTTTAAACAGATGTAAACAATGGTTTATTATAATAATACCCTAATTAATTTAAACAAAAAATAATTTAAAAAAAAATTTTAAACAAAAATTAGTGGTCATTCTTATAATAAATCAAAAACTTCACTCAGATTTCATACAGATAAATTAATTGTATGGTTTCAAAACTTTGTCGCGTGCTCTTTATTTGCTATTACCGCGGCACAATGCCTTCCCATGAAATCCAATAAGCTTTGATGGATCTCCAAATTGGCTGTTCAGCCTCCCAGAGCCCTTCAACGCTCGTTGATTTTATTGTCCACATATTTTTGAGAGGGTTCAAATGTGGGGACTGTGCAGCCATCCCATTACATTGATAGAGTTATCGTTGAGCCATTTTCATCAAGTATTTTTACATAAACCGATGAATACCTTTCGGTTTTAATCCAATATATAGGAGCCACACCCAACCCCACCCCCCCTCAGGGGGCACATTTATATGTTTTGACGGCAATATTTTATTAACTGCACGAAATGATAAGTGTTGACAAAGGATCTGTTATAAATGATTAATAGTTACGCAATTTGACAACATAAAAAATGTAACTGTTTTTTACACTCAAAAAAATAATATAGTAGATAGGTGAAACTTTTAAATCTTTCGAATCAGAATATTGCAGCTGGTGCTATTACATTGACCGCAGCTGTATTATTCTTTTTAAGTTTAAAATAATAATATATTAAATGAATAATTCCCCGCGAGTTTTTACTACAAATTTGAAATAAACTATCTCCAGGTTGCGTAAAAAATTAAATAAAAAAGAAAACAATTAGTTTACAAATCGATTCCATAGATTAAGTTTGTAATGAATTTACGCGCATTTTCGAAATTGCACCACAAGCCGGTGCACTATACAAAAATCTTTGTTTAACAAAAGTTAACTAAAATAATAGATTTCGTTTGTTTCTTTTTAAGTTTTAAAAACAAATTTATTAAAAAAGAAGAAACATAATACGGTCGTCAATTGTTTATGAAGCCATTTAGAAATTATACAATTAAAGTTAAAATTTTAGAAAGACATTTAGTTAAGAGAAGCTGCTCCCAAGAAAGCAAAAAATATTTAGAACGATAGAAGATTGACAAATACGATGGTCACCCGTAGTAGTGTTATCGTCTTCTAAATTTTTCATAGAATACTACAGACGCTCACATTTCTTTAACGTATCAAGTCAATATTAGAATTATTTAAAAGAAGATATCTTTTAGGTGCTAAAATTGTTTTTTTTTTTTTGTTTTAATTTGGTGACCCACTGTAAACCGCAACACTCGCTTAATGTGGATGAACGCCGATTTTTATACTTGGGTTGCTTTGCGAAACCAGATTATCGCCAAATTTTAAGCATCCTAAAATAACAACATAAAAAGACATTTTCAAAGGCAAACATGATATATAAAAAATTTATTTTAAAAAACTTATCTGGATAAAAAAATTACAATGAACACTTAAACTAAAACTATCTCTTTCTCTATATGCGCACGAACTTTCTCTCTTGTAACAGATATTGAATACAAAAACAATTTAATTTATATTTTAATTTTTATTTTCAATATGCGAAAGCGATATTCAGTCACATTTAGAAAAAACTGACAGTACAACAAACAATTAAAACAAAACAATTTATAACGGAAACATAACATATAAATTAATCTTTCAACACATAATATTTAAGATCTGATTTTGTATTTCTAATAGCCTCCATGAATATCCTTATCTCTGAGGGTCGGGTAATGCCAATTGCGTTCAGATCAATTTCTCTCATTTCCTTAAATTTTTCAACATCAATTTTTTTAAAAGCCTGGTAATATTTTGTCATATTTATTTGCTTTAAAATTCTCTCTACTGTCACCTTTCTATCTTGATAATTAACGGCAACAGCCTTAATAGGTTCTATAGGTTTTTTCGCAGGCATTAACTTGCGGCCAACTACAGGCTTTTTGCTACCAACGGACTTACGTACGCATTTTTTTTCATTGTCGTTCTCTTTGGAAGTGCCGACAATCATCGAAGTGGTGCTTACAACTTCTCGGTCAATTATGTTCTTCTCTAGAATGTCCGCATCTTTCGAAATAGATTTTTTCCTGTTTAAGCCAGGGCTTCGATAAAGATGTGAATATGTTGCATATGAACTTTCAGTCCCGAGAAGCTTGTTATTGGATATTTTCGTTGAATTAGCTAAAGGTGATGTCATGTATGGGACCATAGCGTTTCCAATAAAAGAAGACATTTTGCCGATTTTTTAATTTTTTTTGTTTGGAATTTAATTTAACTTTTTAAAATCTGACTGCAAAATTTAACTAACCAAGCTTTTAATTTAATGATGGCTTTAATTTACAGTTAGAAAATGTTAACTGTATCTGATTAAAATAAAATAGTATGAACTAAAAATGCAACCCTGGTAAATAACCTTTAAACAGACTCTTTAAAAATATTTAATGCCGCACGCCGTTTATGCCTTCTTTTTAATGTTATAGATAAAAGCTTTAACACAATTATATATTTTATAGGTTAAACGAAATAACAACGTTAAAATGAGCAGGCATTTCTAAAAACTCTGATATAAACAAAAAACTTTAAAGAATTAAATAACCTAGAAAAAAGTAGAAATTTCATTGAAAAAACGCCAAAATTAAATTATATTTGGATAGGTCCAAACTGTGAACGCACCCATTTATATCTTTAAGCTGCCTGCAATATTATTTCCTTAAAAAACCTAACATTTACCTTTGCCAAATCGCTGAGATATAAAAAATATCGATTTTGCAGGATTATTAACATACATATACTATTTTCAAGACAACTTTGTGACTTTACACTTCGTGAGTGGTAGCACAATATATTTTTACCGCACGCCTTGAGACAAACAATGAGCGGCGAAAATTTTAAATATACAAAATACTATTTAAGTGATCAAAAATTAACGGCGTTTTTGTGCGGCTTAGCCGCAAAGCCTCTCAAAAAGTAAACTTTTTAATTTTAAATTTCTTTCAAAATGGCAACGCAAAAATAGCTTTTCTTTGTTTTGTGAATCCGATTATAAATCTTTTTAAACAAAGAATTAAAGAATTTCTGAAAAATTTTTATTTATGTATACATAAATGGAAAATTCGCCGTAATATAATGTTGATCAGTTTAGTGTATGATTACCAAAACTTCTTTTCCCAATATCTTTTTGCAATTGTAAACACGACTTTTTTTTTAAATAACTCTCTTTTGATATTTCAGTCACCCTTATTCCGTATGGCGACGGCAATACAAGACTGCGTCGTTTTTTATCGTTTGTTGTAAAACCGTATTCTCGTCGGCAATATTGCCATTTATCGATGACTGGCAATACATGTTTGGTATTCTGTAGGACAATTTAATATTGATGTTGCCTTAAATTGCCATTGATATTGTCGTCTGTGATTTTGGTGTCGTGTTGTTAAAAAGAAAAATTTAAAAACATAAAAAAAATAAAAAGTTAAAAGTAAAATATAAAAAGTACAAATAAAATGGAAAATGGAAAAAATTAAAATTACCAACACCAACCAATTTGAAGAAACGGGAAAAAATCGATCACTTGCCAGGCGATTTCTAAGAGGCTAATTTTAAGGAATAATGGGAAAGTGTTGCGACTACTCTAAACGCCCTTGGCCCACCAAATAGAACAAGTGATGGATAGCAAAAGGTATAGCATATAGTTCAGTACATGTTTGACAAAATTGTTTTTTTCAGATTTGGCGCGACTTAAAATTTAAAGTAAACAAAAGATGATAAAAAAACAAAATGGAATGCAAAACTACTGGAGGCGGCATATTTAACCAACTTTAATTTATTTTAATTTTTAATTTATTTTAGGTTCAATTTAATACAGATTTTTTTTTTTTTTTTGTTAAAGAGAAGTAGCGTTTCAGGCAACAATGCCTATTTAGTCAAGTACCATGCTACATTCTTTAGGAATAGAGAAGAGATGAGACAAATGGTGAAGAAGTATACGACAGCACATCGACCAGTGACCATGCCTTTATCACTGAGCAGCCCCACCGACAGTCAATTTTTATATTTGTAGTAAAAAAAAACAGCAAATGTCTTTGTTAGGAATCGAACCCAGAACCCCCAGACTGGCCAGCTACTACAGTACCTACCTACTAGCCTACATATATACAGTTTATATTTTTTTCACAACAATTTTATCAAAAAAAGTATATTTGAGTTGTCTCAAATATTAGATATGGGTGTGTTATAGTTTATTAAACTGCCAACGTTGTCATAAGACTGTTAGGGAATACCACATTAGTATTGATGTTGTGTTAAACTGAGAGTGCTTCAAAATCGACGACAATGTTGCCGTCGCCAAACATAATAAGGGTGATTAAGGCCATCTTTTATATATATCATTTTGAAATTCGCTTATAAAATATTTCTTTTAACGGAAAAAAAACACTATATTTCATTATCAAGTATATAATTTTTATTGTTATTGAAATAAAATTATTAAAAGCAGGTGGTCAAACAAAAACTGGCTTAATTTTAAAATATATAACAGTTATAGTTTTTTGACCTTTTTAATATTTTTTAGTAGTTAATTATAAAGCACTAGGTCACTATTTAATAAAAAATTTTTAAAAACTTTTATTTTTTATTATTTTTTCGATATTTCGCCACACCGTTGGTTGCCATCATCAGGAAAAACAAAACTAATGAACAAACAAATTGAAAAAAAATTTTCAACGCCAACGGTGTGGCAAATTTTCGAAAAAATAATAAAAAACAAAAGTTTTTAAAAATTTTTTAATTAATAGTGACCTAGTGCTTTATAATTAACTACTAAAAAATATATAAAATATTTCATTATTTTAAGGTTAATCAGAGTCGCATTATTTATGATCAATTTTGAGCAACCATAAATAACGGTTATTCTTACATTAATTTTACTTAATACTTTCAAGCTTTAGTTGCGAAAATTATAGAATTCTATGTAGCCATTTTCTATTTAAAAACTGTAACTTATTAATCGTTTCTGTGATCGTTTTAAATTGTAGTTGTTTGTGTGCAAAATTATTGAAAATGGAGGGCTACAGCCATTTGCAAGCAAGTAGGTTTTTAATTTATTATATGCAGTTAAATAATATAATATACATAAGTATGTATATAAATATATAGATTTTGAACATTAAAACGGTCTACATATATAATGAAAGGGAAGTCAAAATAATTATTAAAAATAGGTTTTCACTTTTTTTGTTTACTTAAGTGCCCAATTCACCTTTAACTCCCCTAACACCATTAAGTGAGAATACGAAATTTGAATTCAACTTTGGCGGCGATGGTTCTTTGGACAAATATATAAATAGTGTACGGCAGGAGCATCGCATACAGAAACAACAAAAGAGGCTATTGCAACATGCCAACCGAGCATTTCAGAAAACATGTCATTTACACCCTAAACACTATTCCGAGGAATTTCTTAAAATACGCGATATATTCGAACCTCATGAACATATGCAATGCGAGGATCAAAACAAACCTGATAATTTCTTAAGTAATTGCCGGCACATTAGAGAGCAACAACCAAATGATGAATACGATTTAACACCAAAAGTTCCTGTTCATGATATCGCAAATACCGGAGCTAGGCCCATAATAAACATTGAGTGTGCTGTCACACCCCGAAACTCTCATACTCCTTTAAAGTCTAAAAATTATAATGTACATCAAAATCTTTATTCAAAACCACTTTATGCTCAGCCACAACAGAAACATATAGTGCAGCAGCATTATCAACGCTTGCAATCTAACCAAGCTTTTCGTCAAGCTTCACCTGTTGCTGCCAAACCTTTATCTCCTCGAATAGCAAAGATTTTAGAACACAATGGTCTTTCCAAGTACTGTGCTCTCTTCCAGAAAGAAGAAATTGATTTGTTAGCATTTCATATGCTTGACCTTCAAGACCTGCATCAACTGGGCATAACAAATGAAAAACATTGCTCAACTCTATTGCACAATATTTATTGTATTCGACATTATTTTTCGAAAAAGAAAGTTTAAATTTTAAATGTTTGTATTTTATGTCGTAATTTTAGTGTAATTTATAATTTTAATAAGAATTGTGTGTGTTATTTTAATTATTATTTTTATGTTGTTCTTGTTTTTAATAAAAATAAGGATGCATTACAAAACACAAAAGAAACATTTGTAAATTATTTAAAAATTGTTTTATTGGTTTTAAAATATTTGTTTGATCTAATCTTTTGAACTATAACAGACAGAAAAATACAAAACGTAAGAAATTTGTGCAATATTTTTGCCACTCAACGTCACACCGTTAATTCATCATAAGGATGAGAATGAATATTTTTAAAATAAAGCTATTATAGAAAGTCGTTTGGCTGGAAAACAAACATATTGTTAGATTTTATTAAGATGTTAATTATAAAAATTAAAATTATTATTTTGGACTCCGCATGAAGTAGTATTTGGCTACAAATTTTAAACAAATGCTGAAAAAATATTTGGTTTCGGAAGATGACCCCAGAAATAAGAGAGCTAGAAAATAGTGCAGTACTACTTCTACAGGTTCTGAATTTTCAAATCTGTCTTATTACAGGTTTTAAGGAATTTTATTTAAAATTTAATTATAAATCATTGTTATTCTTTCCACGGTCAAATATTGCAAAAACAATCCTGAAGCAAATTGTACACTAGGATGATACCGACGATGATGACTTTTTTATAGTCCAGCCCAAAGTTATAATTAAATCCAAGGAAGATATAGAAGCTTTGAACAAAGCTTTAATATGTGCTGAGAAATCTTAAAGAAAAAGTTTTTTAAGGTTGGCATACCAGAAGATTGATTGATTTTTTTCTTTAAAGCTTATTAGTTTTAATTTAATTTTAATTTCATATCGAATGCAAAGTGAACTAAATTTTGGGTTTTGTTATTAAAAATTAATAAAATAACTGAAATAGTGTTTAGCATTTTTATTTATTTAAATTAGTATATATATTTTTTTTATTAAATAGGATCATCCTTTGTTTTTAATTTGAATACTCGATAAGTGAAAATGTGAACTGCCTTAGTAAAAATTAGTTCACGTTATCGCGAGTTCACTGTAAGATTTAAAATTTTCAGTTTATTTATTAACCGGCAGTATTGTCGGTTTTCAATAAGGCCTCAATTTCCTAATTAAGTGTGTAAAAACAGGGAAATAAAAAAGTAACAGCAGAGGTAAATTTTCGAATTACATTAAGTATTGTGTATCCCATTTATTCAAAATTTTTAAGGATATTTGCAAAAAAAAATTATTTCTTAAAAAATATTTAAACAAAAAATTATAAAAGTGGTTATGAAAGTACATTAATAAATGAGGAAGTAAATAATTATAAATAGTTTTCTTTAAGTAGTTAAAATTAACATAAAAATATAACAATAAATTTTCAGAAATAAGACGCTTTTTTAACAATAACAAACAAATAAAACAAAATAATAAAACTGAAAGTACAGAAATTTAAATTATTTCAAATTGTATATTAATTTAACAAAAAATTAAAAACAAGAAATAAAATTTTAATTAGTAATTAGATTATTTTAAAAGCTATTAAATATAGTACGCAACAACGTGTCAACTTTGTTCAATTTTATACGGCCATGGAGTTGTCTAAGTGTTCGGAAAATTTTGTTGACTATAATTTTTTTTATTTCTCATTCTCTATTTTTTTGTTGTCACTTTTGTCTCATTTTAACGAAACTTCAGAAGAAACTAAAAGATTAAATATAGTAAAACAATCTTATTGCGAATTATATTTTAATTTAACTAAATATTAAAAACAAGAAATAAAATTTCTAAAAAATGAAAATAACTTGCAAAACCTTAAAAATTTTGTATTTGGATTGCAATGGCCTAAAGCATGCCAAAATGCTCGCGAATTTGCGTTTACATTACGATTTTCCAGGTCTTTTTAATTTTTAATTTTTCTTGTCGCTATTTTTCTATTTATTTATCTATTACATTCAAATGTCGACATAACTTATTTCAAAGGTGTGTGTAATTCACATGTAAATTTACGTTTAATTTTTAATTTTTTTTTTCATTAGACTAACAAACTAATTATTAAAACTACTATGCAATAATTTTAAATAAAACTAATAACAATTATGGTGATACCTATTATAAATGTTAACATAAAATATGACAAAAATTTTTAAAAACCACAAATCTTAAAAATTAAAAACCAAGAAATTAAATAAATAAGTAATAACCTATTCTCTTAAAACTTAAAATATTTTATCACTAAAATTATAACTATTGTATCTGCTTATTCGTTAATGTTTAATGGTTAAATAAAAATTTTTTATATTTTTAATTTTACGCACAGCATAAATGTTCTATTTATCCGATCTTCTTAAAAGCAACGTATTTTTTTTGGTTTTGATATTTTTAGCCAAGTCTATAACTACCAGTTTTTGCTCTTCAAATTTCACTTTAGTCTCGTCTCTATTTTGATAATTTTTGCTTAAATTTGTTCATAATACTTTTTTTGGCTTCTCCTTTTTCATTATTTGTTTTATCAGTTTTTTCCTTATTACTATTTATTTTTTTAAAATTTTTCTTGACGGCTGTTTTAGTATATGTGACGAAAGGATATTTTATAGTGCTCCACATATACCAAAGTAAGTCACTATATCCTTCCTGTTTTTTAGCGTTATTTTTTAATTGGCATGTTGGCAAAGATCCATTATTCTTTTTCTCACTTTCTTTATTATGTTTTAATTTCGGAGCAGTTAAGTTCGATAGCTCCTTTATTTGGGTCATCACCTTATTTTTAATTTCGACTTGATTGAAAAGCTTCATCTGTTTGAGTTTTTCTTTAAGTTTTCTATTCTCATTACAGTTTGTGCGTTGAGGACTCGTAGGATCGTTAAAAGTTGTTAAACCTTTTATTTCAGTCTCTGTAAGTTGAGGAATCGTGGATAAATCATTTTTTACTTCATTGTCCTTAGTCTCAATAATTATTATTACAGGAATTAAGGAATTTTGAGATGAACATGTTAATTTCCCTGAGTTTCCACTACCTTCATTTTTATTTTTTTTAAATGCTTCATTCATATTTATTTGAGTTTCCTCATTTGTTGTATTTTGTTCAAAAAGAGATGTCTTATAGTCACTTTCTGTTTCATTTAAACTAAAAAATGTTTCACTTTGATCTGCTTTTTCCTGATCGATAAATGTAGAATTTTTTAAGGGGGGTAACTGCTCCTCTAATTGATGCGCGAAATCTGCAGATGTTTTATCGTCCGAAAAGGAAATCGTTTCATTGAAAGATCCTTCAGAATAGTAACCGCTTGTTTGAGACATTTCGCCGGAATTATTCATGAATTTCTCAGCTGCTGTTTCCATACATTCAAAGAAATCCTGTATACTTTCAATATTCGATTTTTCATTCTCTCCAGTTTGTTTAATGGCTACATTTGTTTCAGATATCTTCATTAAGTTTACTGTAGCACTTTTTAGTTCATGATCGCTGCAATTTGGTGTATTAACATTTTCCTCCTCCCGTGGCTGTGTTAAATTTGTTTTTGGTGTTTGATAAATGAGTGATTTGTTCAAAATATTTTCAGAACACAAAAAAGGTCTTCGGCGTCTCATCATGTTTTCTGAAAATGTTCTATTCTTTTTAGGCGTTATAGACTGATACACGCCCTTATTAATTCCGTTAATTTGTGGTTGTAAAGAAGCCATGCTGAAGATGCATAAATTTTGTTTTGCAGGTTAATTTTTTTAATACTAAAATTTTTTGGAAATAAAAATTTTACAAAAAGATTTTTGCTTATAAATACCTAAAAGACATAAAGTTGAAATAATGTACGAGTTCAGTTTAATAAAGTTATGCTTTGTTAAGTTAAGTTCGGAATGTACTCGGTACTTCGGAATATTGTGCCCTCTTCTGATGAGTCATTACCACTGTGCAATTTATATACCGTTAAAAACAGTTGTTTCTAAAAACATCCTATACTTTTAATACTTTTGTAGGCAACTACGGCATACTGTCTTATTGTACTTCAATTTTTCTTTGTAACAACAATATTAAAGTATGGCAACTCCTGCAGTTATTTGTGTAAATCTTTTTGTAGGTGATGTGCAGTTTTACGAATTTTATTTAATTTCTGTTTCCTTTAAAGATGTAAAAATTAGTGCATAAAATAGTTTTAAAACTTTTTAATAAACTAAAAGTTTAAGGTGGGTGTTATTATTATCAGTAAAGTGCAAAAAAATGACGTAATAACCAACAAAAAGCAAATTTAAATATGTGAAAAAAGTGGCTGGGAAAGAAAGAAAAATTGCAATGAAATACATACTGAAATAACAGCTGTATGGAAAAAAAATGTAACCCAGTACAAATTATTAAAAATGATTATAAAAAAGCTGACAAGTAATTATCTTTCAAATGATTTTTAAGTTTATAAATTTAAATGAATTAATATTATATAGACTACTATGTGGAGTGTATTTATTCCTCTGAATAAATTAGTCAAGCTTAAATAATTGCAAATAAAACCAAATGTAGCCAGATTGTTCAATTTAGCAACAAAATATATTAACATTTAAATTGAAAAAAAAAAATTTTTATAAAACGTGTAAATACAAAACTTAACGAATAGAAAACAAATTACGAATGTTTTAATTAAACAAATATGTAGAAGTAACATTACAGTATTGTATTTATTATGGATGATAAGGCAACCTTAATACTTCTCTGTTTCTTTTGAATAACAAATTCTTATTGTTTTTTGACACTTGACATTTGTGTGCAATCAAAACCGACCAGATATTCAAGTAATCGTGGGCACAGACTCCTCAAATAATACAGGACTACAAATTTCATGCTACTTGTAAACAAAACTATACTTGGCTATTTTAATTAATTGATTATTTAATCTTAAAAATATATATATGTTTTTAATCTTATATTGCTTTTACTCTAAAAACCGATTACTCAAATGAAGTATGATTTCAGGTAGTGTTCATACTGTATGCACTATGCGGTGTCTTTACTCGTTTCAATATACGACAGCAGAGTAAAGACGGTATGATTTTTCTTTAATTCTTTTGCAAAAATTTTTCTATTAATATGTCTAAAAATATGTTATTTGGTAATAGAAAAGTGTTTAATATCATAGAAAACGAAAAAAGTGTTTGTGGATTCATGCATTTAACACAGAAATACGAAATAAGGTCGCATACCAGCAAGAAAAAATGACTGTACACTAAGAAAGGAGAAAAAATGAAATAAGTGTTAAAGAAAAATAATACAAAAAATGTTAAAATATTTATTTTAAATAAGCATAGCAAGCAAAATAAATAAAAAAAATGTTTAATTACTCTGCTAAAACCAAGTATTAAATGCTTCCAAAATTTTAAATATAAAACCGGTATTCAATTAATTTTTAAACATTTACTAAAAGAAAATCCTTTTTTTTTTGCGATAAAAGCCGCATGGTTTTAATTTTCTAATTTTTTAATTTATTAGTAAATATAAAAAAAAAACCTTTTACATTTTTCTTTAGATTTCAAACACTCTCATTTTGTCAATATGTCCTAACCAAGCATGTATAAAACTTTAAATAACACGAGCAAAAGAAGTGTAAATTACAATTGTATATTAAGTAAACAAAAAACACAAAACAATCGCCTGATGAGGACGTCCTTTGGAATGACAAAATTATTTTTTTATTAAAAGAAGCAACTGAAAATAAATAAGAATACTTTAACAAAATATCAGCAAAACAACTCATACTCACAGACATGTCCGATAAAGAAGTTCAGGCTCATGATAATGTCAGATGGCGTAATTGGTCTCGAGCTGCTTCTTTATATGATCAAATTCTAACATCTCCTCTGCTTGTTAACAATCGTGCACAAAAAGATCGCCATATTGTTTGTTTGTTGGGCCGCTGTGAATGCCTGTTGGAGCTGGGAAAATATGAATCATCTTTGAATGATGCCCGTAAGATTTTGTCAATGCTGAGTGAACAACAAATAGATTGTTTAGCAAGTGTTTCGCGGACAAGACGGTGGCTGGTGCATGCTTTATGCAAATTAAAAAAATATACGGTGAGTTCTAGCACAAAATTTCAACATTTTCTCCCCTTTTACGGATGCAGTCAACAATAGTTAAATATTTTCTTTAATATATGGAAATGGGATCAGACAGAGAATTTCTTTCGTTCTTTAAGATGTGTAAAGAACGCTCTGTTTTAGAACTTATTGATTGTCTCCACTTGTGGCTTCATCAAGCTGCTATGCTTGTAGAGCCATGTGAGAGACCTGAATCCAATATGAGTGGCTATTGTTTGGATCTGAATATTATTTTTTTTTTGCAGTTTAGTTAGATTCCCAAATATAATTTGATGTATAATAAATTTAATTTTATCTAACTGTGATTTTCTTCAGTCTTTTATACCCGCCATATAATTGAAACTATAGTTGATTAATAAAATAACCAATCATGATCACTTTTAGGAAGCCGAAAAGTTCTTAACTGAATGGGTAGCAGAACTACAGCATCAACAAGGTTTTGGAGATATTTGCAAAACCTTGGAACGTTACAAATCTGTTATTCAAATGCTTAGCGGTGGCAATAAAACAACGCAAAAAATCAACAATTCCCGCTTAGAAGATGAAATGGCTATACTTGATACAAAATTAGATCATTGGGCTACTAATAATCTACCGCTCGACAAATACAGTAAACCGTTAAGCAATAAAGGTGCTAAGAAGCGTGAAAATCCTACACATAATGGCTCAGGCAACAATATTACGACAGTTATGCAAAAAAATTCCGACCTTTTGGCAGCCCTTAAAGTATCGGGCAGCAATAAATCGATAAGTGATGAGAGTAATGGAGGCGATAATACCAATAGCACCACTTGTTCTTATTGTGCTATAACATTTGGTTCACGCAATGAACTGAGACAACATTGTCAGACCGAGGCTCATCAGAATGTGATAATGTCCGATGAAGGACGGGATTGGAAGTGGAGGCCACCTCCTCGTGGATATACCTTAGACTCTTATAGTCTTTGTGAAGCATGGACTGAATCACAGTTATGTCATTATGGCAATCAGTGTGTGGAAGCACATGGACAAGATGAACTCAACGAATGGAAAGATCGTTTCGAATATAGGCGTATGCGCTTGCAAAAAGCTTGTGAGAAGGAACTTTATGGTAAATCCTATACTGAGCAAATATTGGAACGATGGATTCAATCAACTGTACCCGAAAAAATCATGTCGGAGAAGGTAGAAGGTGTCGAAGCGCTGTGTGAACAAGATTTAGTAACTAGTATAAGTTCCAAAAGCTCTAAACGTGAATGGGTTTTTATTTTGAGAACAGCCAACAATAAACCTTTAAAAGCTGTAGCGCTGCTGCAAGATGCTCATCGTAGTCATTTTGCTATAAAGATCATCAAAAGTGGTGAAAATATTATAGAATTAGATTTAAAAACCAATCAAGAATGGGTATCCAACAAACACTCAGCATCTGGTTCGGTCACTTCGTCGGTCTCATCATTATTAAACTGTTCGTCCGATAAGGAAGATTTGAAAAAACCCTTGGAAAATTCAGATGTATCATCTGCCCTACAAATGGCTATAGAGCATCAAGTCACCGTAGAATTTAATACTGAGATTTATGGTACATTTCGTCAAGCAGTCTGTTTTGACTTAGGTTCGGAACCTTTGCTGGTAAGACACTTGTGTGTAGACGTAGTACCCGTCAGTGATGCCGAAAAGATTGAGGAAATAAGACGTGATATTATAAATAGTTCGGCCACCAGATGGGATGTTTCTAACACATATTTAGTGAAATTCGAAACCACTATTGGCTCTCATATGAAGACTGAAGCTTATCTTAATGATTTAAAGCATGAAAAGGAAATGTTAGAACGTTATCCCTGCCCACGTGCTCAAACATTTACTCTCACGCAATCCACAATACTAGACAAACGCTTGACTCAAAATAACTATCGTTCTCGTATACACGAGTTGTTGTACGTGGAAGAAATTGCACGATATGAACAAATTGCTCGTTTCAATTTACGCACTAAATTGGCCATAACAACTAACTACATCCTAACTCCTGCTGGCATGGCAACAAGTACAGCTAAATATTCATTGTCGGGTGAATTATTTGCTTTAATGAACTTGGGTAAAGATGTATCGGAGGATACATCAGCGGGTCGATTAATTTTATCCAACTGCTCCAGCGTTTATATATCACCAGTAGACGAAGGAAGCAAGGATAAAAAGCGTCATGTTTACGAAGCTGTTATAGAAGATAAGGGAAAAAATGTGATCTATTTAAAACTAGGTTCTAAGTGTGTCGAAGGGATGAAGTTAAGTTCGGATACAGAGATTCTTGTTGACATACAATTCCAACTTAATCGATTGCCATATTGTGAGTGGCATCATGCCGTAGACAAGATAACTGATTTTAAAATTATATTCCCTGCCACTGATACAGAACCAAACATACCTTGGACACCAAAAAAGCAGTGGTCAGAGTCTTGTGAGCCCAAATTAAATGCAAAGCAACGAGAAGCTGTTAATGCTATTACGACATCGTTAAGTATTAAGTTGCCTCCCATTTTGCTAATTGGTCCATTTGGTACGGGAAAAACTTATACACTAGCTCAGGCAATAAAACAGCTATTGACTCAACCAGAAGCAAAAATTTTAATTTGTACTCACTCCAACTCTGCTGCAGATTTATACATTAAAGAATATTTGCACCCCTGGATAGAAGCTGGTCTTGAAGAGGCCACTCCATTAAGAGTGTACTATCACAAACGGTGGGTCGCTACTGTCAATAGTGTAGTTCAAAAGGTAAGTATTAGAAAAACACCAGATATAATGATCAAGGTTTACCAATTTAATATTATATATATTTTCCTCTTCTTCTTTTAGTACTGTATCACTGATGGTGCCGGTAATTTTAGACGGCCCACAGTGGAGGACATAATGAAACATCGTATTGTGGTTGTTACTTTAAGTATTTCAATGGAACTGGCAAACTTGGATCTTCCAAAAGGTTATTTCACGCACATATTTCTCGACGAAGCTGCTCAAGCCATGGAATGTGAAGCCATAATGCCTTTAGCTTTAGCTAATGATAGTACACGCATAGTTCTAGCTGGTGATCACATGCAGATGAGCCCGGAGCTCTTTTCAGCTTTCGCCAAAGAGCGAAAATTACACATCTCATTATTGGAACGTCTCTATGATCACTATCCTTCCAACTTTCCCTGCAAAATACTCTTGTGCGAAAACTATCGTGCCCATGAAGCCATTATTAAATTCACTTCAGAACTGTTTTACGAACAAAAATTGATAGCTTCGGGAAAACAGCCGCGACATGAGAAATTTTATCCTCTAACATTTTTCACTACACGCGGAGAAGATGTGCAGGATAAGAACTCTACTGCATTCTATAATAATGCCGAGGTTTATGAAGTTGTTGAACGTGTATCAGAGTTACGTAAAAAGTGGCCGAGCTCTTGGGGGAAGATGAATGATGCCAGCATTGGCATTATGACTCCATATTCTGATCAAGTGTTTCGAATACGTTTAGAATTAAGAAAGCGCCGAATGGGTGGCATTTCTGTGGAACGTGTTCTCAATGTTCAGGGTAAACAATTTCGAGCGGTATTTTTATCAACTGTGCGAACAAGAAGAACATGCCTGCCAACTAATATATCCGGTTCGGCTCCAGGATTTCCTGGTCAAGTGAATAATTCTAGTGAAGACGCCGATTATGGATTTCTAAGTAATTCAAAGCTGTTAAATACTGCCATAACCAGAGCCCAAAGTTTGGTGGCAGTTGTGGGAGATCCAGTAGCCTTGTGTTCAATTGGTCGCTGCCGAAAAGTTTGGGAGCGTTTTATAGAAATTTGTGATGAAAATAAATCTCTTTTTGGCTTAACCATGTGGCAATTGCGTTCTCAGCTAGATGGAGTGGAGTTAAAACGAGGTTATGTTTTAAATCCGCTAGCACCAGAGTTTATACCCCGTTCACTACAACCCGAGGCATATCTCCGCGATCAAGCAGCAATGTATTTAGCAATGGCTTCTAACAATCATCATCCTATGGGACCACATCCAGGACATCACGGCTCTGGAGGTATGGGAGGCCCCCATCCCTCTTTATTGTCAACAGGAGGGGCTAGCCAAATACCCCCACATCATGCTAATCAACCGATGCCTCACATGTATGGCCCTCATACCGCTGCGGCAGCTGCATATAACGCTGCTGCTGCGGCTGCAGCAGTCATGATGAATCAAGGCATGGTAGCCAACAAGGGAGGTCATCACTTTCACGGTCATCCTAACCATATGCCAATGCGTGCAATAGGTCCACCTCCCTCTAGCGGTGGTCCACAACAGCAGCCGCAACCACCTCCAATGAGTGGGCAACAGTTTAATCCACGTGGTCCACCGCCACCAACCGTTCACTTAGGACAGCCTCCTGCGCCTGGAGGAACAAATCAATTCTCGCAATATATGCCTTGGCAACATGCCCAACAACAATTGCGTCCACCCGGCGCAGGAGGTAATTTTCCTGGAGGAAGTGGACAGCAACCGGGAGTGCCAACGGCACAAAATCCAAATGCCAGTTTATGGGGCCCTCCGCCACAAACAAATCCATGGAGTGTTTTGCCAAAACAATCTCAACTACAGCAGCAACAACCTTCAAATCCAGCAGGTGCCAATGGTCGGCAAATGCCACCTCCGCAGACTGGACAAAACATGCGAGGCAACAGTGTACCTTTGCAACCACCCCCGCCTTTGACGACTCCACAGCAACAACAACAAATGCGTAATAATCCTAATGACTTGGGTTTCCTAGCCAATAAGGCTTTGTACGCTGGTAAGCAACATCCTGGGCAAGGAGGAGTACAGGTACCACCTACACAGGGGCACACTAATTTCTCTGGTTTTGGTCAAGGTAATGTACCACCACCACCTCCGCCCAACCAACTACAAATGATGAATCAAAGAAGTATGACTGGCATACCAAACGGTCCTATAAGTCCCATGGATCCCTTTATGCCAAGACCCCCAACGGCGGGGAGTGCACCCAATCAAAATGCATTTTTTGGTCAAAATAACATACCAGGCCAACTAAAGGACAAAGACTTTCAGTTTCTTAACAATGTACACGTACCACTTAACATTGGTGGTAGCATGTTTCAAGCGCAACCACCTCCAAGTGCTATGGTTGGTACAGCCAATAAACAACAATCTCCTACGGCTTTAAGGTTTCCCCAACCACACGAATATGCTTCACTATTGCCACCAAATGTGAACATTTACGAAATGGCCTTTGAACCAAAAGAATCCCAATACAAATGGTACTTAAAACTTTTGGAGACTCAAGGTCAAGAAGCTGCAAACAAATTTACCGAAGTCTTAAGACAAGTTAGTGCAATGATGCAGCAACAACAGCAACAGCCACAAGTTACTAAGCCACCTCAACACATGCAACAACCGTATATGACTGCTGGCGTTGGGTCAGGTGGAAGCGCAAGCCAGCAACAGTTAATGCCGCGCGAAACTTTCATACAACCTCTCATGAGTTACCAACAGCAACAACAACAAGCTCAACAGCAAAGAAACATGAATCCATACATGGGACCTACTGGGACCGGAAGTCTCATGCAACCGCAATTAAATATGTCAGCGGTTAACGACGAAACTCCACCACTAGATATAAATTTTAATCAACAAATTGATATGGTTTTTAATTCAATAATCAATGGCAATGAAATAAGTCAACCCATTTTACGTGATCTCTTTGGTGTAGGTGGAGGTAGCGGCGGCAACAATCCATCTGGAATGAATGGTGATTTATTGTTAAATACAAACAACTCGTCATCAACAAATTCAATCATGACTAGCAGTAAGATGTTCCCTTCTATTGGTGGTAATGGCCAACAATCAGGTAATATGGTAGCAAAGATGGGCGCTCTTCCAAATATGATGGGAATGCCAACGCCACAACAGCAGCAGTTGCAACAGACCGCCAATCATCATGGCGGTTACATGACCAACAGTAAGTAGAAAAAATTTTTATTAATTGCCGTATGCCCAGAAAAATCTTCAACAACCGTCACGATTTTAAACATTGTGGAAAATCTTTTTTTTATTTTTTTTTTCTTAAAAATAATCGTTAACTCAAACCTGAAAAAATTCAGTGTTCTTGTTTCGAAAACTGCAAATCTTATAATCATAATTCCGCATTTTTCCAAAAATTTGTTTTTTTATTTTGTACTTATTGCAATGAAATATAAAAAAAGTCCTTCAGACTTTTCCCATTCTTTTTTAAATTGCTTCCTTTTAATAGCGAACTCACGCTTGACAGATAACTATTTTGCAAAGATAAACAGACGAAAAATTACAAGGAACAGTTGAAAGCCATCTGGGCAATAAAAAAATATAATATTCTTACCCGTAGAAAAGTGTGGTCTTGGTAAATAATTCGAATCATAGCTTCGACTGTAATAATAAGACACAAGTAGAATAACTGCATGCTTTTCCAAAATTTATTTTCATTTATTAAAAAAATTTTTGCAGACGCTGTCATGAATAACAAAGAATATTTAATGGGTCCACCGGGAGGCGGTTCAAGTTCATCAAATTCTTCCTCTGTGCCTCTTTACAGACGTCAAGGCTTAACAATGGGCAACGGTCATCATCATCTTAATAATACTGGCAATTCTTCTACCTCTACCGGAGGTCATTCATTGTCCTCTTCAACGCCAGATAATATGCATGCTGGACACTCGAATGATATTTTAGCTGGTCTAACAACTGGATCCAGTACACTTATTGAGGCCCTTTTCCAACACGATCAACAGCAAAACAACAACACATTGCAAAAATTATTGTACAATAATTTCAATGCTGCAGCAGGCCTTAAAACTGATATGGATTTATTTATGGGCAATAATCCCTTTGTAACAAGTCTAAGCGATGGCATCAATAACACATTTCATAACCCAAATTTTCAACAGCAACAACAAGCAAATAATATACCACAACAACATGCTGCCAATAATACGGCACCTAATAATGTTGATAATCGAAATACTACTTACGCTGCCGTTTTAAGTCAAGGACCCCAACAACAGGAAGCTGCTGCTCTACAGCAACATCACAACCATCAACACAATTTTCAACACAACTCTATGGTGACTAATCTAAGTGGCTTAGGTTTAGGTCTAACCGTTGGAGCTGCTGCCAATAATAGTGGGGAATCCGGGGAAAAGGACCCTTTTGCAGCCATACGGGAGCTTGGTCAAGGTACGAATGGTTTTTATAATTATTTTCAATAAAAATACGATTTTCAAAAAATTTGATAAAACAAGTTTCTTGTTCAATGGAGAGGATTACTCAGTTCGTAAAAGTTGCTGGTGCCTTATAAGAAACTAAAGCTTGCTTGCGAGAGCGTAAGCACGACAAAGATAGTTAATGGAGAGAGAGACATAATTTTAGCTTTAAATATTTTTTTTTTTTTTGCAAAAACAAAGATTGATATTTTCATTTTAAATCTATCTTAGTTTTAGTTGTCTTCGGCTTAACACTCTTATTGCTTACAATTTCTTTAGGTTTTAGTTCAATTTGCATGTAATTCTTTTAAGTTTGCAACTATTTTAATATTAATTTGTATATTTTTACTTATACCTTTCTAACTTTTACTTTGAAAAGTTAAACAAGCTTAAAACTTACTAACAGCGGCACCAGCTTCAAGCGAAATGGCAGACCCCCTAACCATGTCAAGAATCTTAAAAATAGTTTTTGATTATGAGTTATTATTAAAAAGTAATTTAGTTATTAAATATGTTAAAATAAATAACAACATAAATATGTGTAAAAAATACAAAAAAAACACTAAAAATTAAATAAATATTTAATAAATAAGCAAATAAATATATAATATTGCACAGTAATAATTATCGTAAATCTGAAGAGAAAAAAAATAAATAAAAAAAATATTTAATGATGATTTAAACAAAGTTTAGATATTGTTCAATACACTAAAAATTTCTTGCAATGAACTAATGTTTCATTTCCAAAATCTTTAAAAATACACTTTTTGTAATCCTTACATAACACTGCCCCTTTAATACTTGTAGATTTTAAAATAATTTCGCATATTTCGATTGTATATTCCGTAATAAGTTAGAAAAATATACAATATAGACAAAAATTGTGTATGATACGATACTTCAGGTAATGCAAAATTATAAAAACTTAATGAACTTAGTTTTATAAAAAAAAAATTAGTAGAATTTTTCGACAAATAAAAAAATTAATATAAAATTACGGAAAATTATTTTCATTGCGTGGTAATTTTGTAAATAACCAAGGCCAATAAATTGTTTTATGTAAAAGAAACCATGAACAGATTTAAATAATTATTTAGAATACTTTTTAAAATACATCGTTCTAAATTAAATTTGTTTGTTTTTTCTTTGGAATATGAATTTTAAAATAATACAAATTGCCATAAAAATTCTAATTTAAATTTTGTTTAGTAAATTACTTATCTTTTTGTTTTAATTATGGTATGTTTACTAAATAAAACTAAATAAAATCAGCTCTTAACGCGTAATCAATGTCTAAACTTTGTTTTATTTCACATTAAAACAAAACAAAAATAAAAGAAATAAATTATATTTTTGCTATAATTAAAAACCTTAAGCTAATTATGAGTTTCTCTTTTATATATAAATACAAAAAAAAAAAATAAATGTATATTAAAAATAAAATAAAAATATATATAAATAGAAAAAAATATAATTTAAATAGATTAAAAAGAAAAACTGTTATCAAAAACAAACTAAAATTTTGCAAACTTTGTAAATTTAACTTAAATTTATAAAAAGAAAAAAAATATATAAACAATTTATATCATAAGATTTTTATTGTAAAACTTAAATATAGAACTTTATAAACTTTAAGCTAAAATTAACAACCCAAAAATTGAAAAAAAACAAGAAAACAAGTTTTAATTTAAACAATTTAAAAAAACTGGAAAAAACAAACTACACTGTAAAATTAACAAGTTACCCCCTATTCTTCTACAATTAAAAAAAGGAAAATAAAATACAAAAAATAAAAAAAAAAAACAAAATCAAAAACACCCCTTTAAGAAAGTCTTATTGTAGAGTAATTATACTTTGCTTTACATTTATTTTCATTTTAAAACACTTAAAATAATTTAAAAACCCTAAGTTTAATTTAAAAACTACACAATTTTTTAAAACATTTAATTTATATTTAATTTTTTTCTTACTTATTTATAAAAACAAAAAAAATTAATAAAAACCCAAAAAAACTATATGTATTTACGCAAAATATTATAATATAAATTTTGTTTATTAAATTCTTTTTTTTTATTATTATTAAATATATTATAGCATTAATATGTACTACATTTTTATGATTACATAAATATTTCTTCTTAAATATTAATTAATTAATATTTTTAATTACTGTCATTTACTAAAAGTAAAATAAAAAAAAACGAAAAAATCAACTACCATTTATAAAAATTAAACAAAAAAAAAACTAATTATTTAAAATGGAGAAAAAACAAGAAGCCCCTTAAATTGTGGCAAACAAATTGTAATTAATTATTGCTTGAATTAATAACAATATACAATTTTTTTATTTACAACTTTTTGTTTCAACTGAATCTTATTTTAGTTTTTTCAAATATATTTTAAACGTTTACCAAGGCGAGTTATTCTTTTCTTAAACAAATAATTTTTTGCACTAAAAGACCAAATGTCTCAGCTATCAAACATGACACATGCCAGAAAAATTGAATTAGTAGCTACTGTATCTGGGCATCAACACTTAATCCAGCTGGTGCTGCATTGACTTTTCAACACCAGGCAACTATTTCTTATATTCTTTAGTGTTTTTCTATTCGAATTGCGATTTTCTATAATCAACCTTGCTTTTGCTTAGCTCATCTTTATCGGCCAAAACAATTTTTTGTCTACTGGCGAAAAAACTCTAAAAGATAACTTCTTTAGGCAGTGAGCCTCTCCAAGTTCTTTCTTTTGGCACCATTACCACCAATTGGATGATCGTCCAGAGTTTCACGACATAAGTTTTGCGTAGAAGAAAGAGATAAATCGATTCAAGGCCTGTTAATCCATCTTAATAATTATGTGAGGATTCTTTTCTTATTCCCTTTTTTATTTCGATTATAGTTCTTAGTTAAAACATAAATCTTCTGCATAATTTTTTTTCGTTATGTAGTATAAAATAAGTAAAATTAATATAAAAATATTCTTAAAAACTCAGTGTTATTACAAAAATATATATTAAAATGGAAAAAAATCTATGTATTTCATTAAGGATAAACAAATTTTTAAAAATTATATATGAAAACTGAAAAAAGTTCTAAAAAATAAAAAAAAGATCCCGAAGGAAGGGACAAGCTAAAAAAACATGAAGTTTTACTACTTTATATTAAACGCTTATGCTGCTTTTATTTATTTTTGTTAATATTACTTAAAAATTATCTTAATTACAAATGAATTACATTTAAAATAGGCTTTTTTGCACTTTATTATATTAGATGGGACAATATAATGTGGATATATCTTGTTTAACTTCATTAAATAAGTCTTTATAGTCGTCATTTTCACGCACTAACAGTGCAACGGAACCCCTTTTAACACCCATAGCGCCACCTAAATCAGCACGGCTAGGTATATATACATAAGGAATACCCTTTTCCTCACAAACAGCTGGCAAGTGGCACATTATTTCTAAGGGAGTAACATCACCAGCAAAAAGCACTAAACTATAATGGAAAAGTAATACACATTGGATGATGTTGAAAACAAAATATCATCAGTATATTTTACCCAGTTTCTCCTTTACGCATTCTTGTCTGTACTTCCTTTAGCCCATTGCGTAAATACGTTTTATGTTTAAGGGCTTTTTTAACAAGCTTATAGCATTTTTTGGCTATTTTTTTAGTGGCCATTGGTTGAGAGATGGCGTTTACATACTTAAGCTTATCATCGTAATTATCTTCCTCTTTAATTGTAACATTGCCAACTTCAGTAACGCTTTCGTCAACAGGTTCCTTCTTAATTTTTCCCATTGTACTTGAAAATGTTTAAAATATACCTGAGATATTTTCTCCACCAACACGTGTGTTTATAAATTTGTATATTAAATATTAGAGCTGCGGTACCGATTACCCAGCTAATATAAAATAACACCACAGCGTTGCTAAAAAATATTTGTTAAGTATTACACTTAAAGCGAATTAAATACGTTCAACTAGAGGAATACTGATGCAGTTATCCTGAAAAAATGGTCTGTCTAGCTCCTAGCACTTTATGTTACAGCTTTTAATTTAAGTATGTAAATTTTGGCAACCTGAAAGCAAAACCTTATATATAGACCTGTAACGTTATTTATAAATAAAGATATATTTGATTGTTCTTATAAATATAGTTTAATTTTAACTGCAGGCAGCTGCACGGTAACAACAACACAACGATTATTTTGATATATAAATATAGGCGCATGATTTGATTTTCAACAATATTTTTAGCATATATTTTTTATATTAATGTGCCTTGCTTCATATATATTATGAATGGGTATCAGGATTTTTGACAATTAGGCAATATTTTAGACCCTAATTTATGTTTGGCTTTTGAAGCTAATGCAGCCACGAACTAGAAATTTTACCTTATTAATAATATATTTGTTTAGATGTTAACGGCTTATAAATTCGCCTCGTTGTTCTATTTAGCTTCTGATGGATATTTGCTAGAGTAGGGTTTATCTTCCGGGATTAAGGGCATCCACATCAATATATGTTAAGTATATTTGGTAAAGATGGAGTTGCTATACTTGTATACATATATATGTGTTTTTTAAACTTTAATAGATTTGTTTTTTATAATTTGAAGATATACAATTTTGCAATAAAAGATTTTTTTTAAGAAAGCTAAATTTTATATTTGGATAGGAAAAAATATGTGGCAACTGTGGTTTGCTTGTTCTTTTAACGTTTTTCTGGCAACGCTGAGTCTCGACCAAAAAATTTTTCCGAAATCATTATCGAATAATTCTTGGTTGAAGGCGGTCACACGTGTAGCTAAAAGAAATATTAAATCAAATAAATTCTTAAATTCTCTTATAAATTAATTGTTTTTGTCTTATTTTATCTATATAATAAAAAATGGTGAGTCTTTTTACTGCGCAAAAGCTTTTAAATAAATTTAACTAGTTTAAAATTAGAAATGTTTGAAGAATTTCTCGATGTTTCGGTGATGTTTTTTCGATTGATAAAGAAAATGGCTCGAGACCGGCAAGAGTTCAACAACAATGTGTTGTGTAACACCGAAACATTTCGAAGCTTGATGATAACTTAAGGCACAATTGCTTTTTAGTAAATAAGAGAATTAAAAGTTATGAAAAGTATTTTAATATTTATAATTTGCATTTTATTTTATTAATTAAAGGCTGCTGCTAATGCTGTTAAGAAAATCATTCCTATGCTAGATCGCATTTTGGTGCAAAGAGCTGAAGCTGTAGGTACCACCAAGGGCGGTATTGTATTGCCTGAAAAATCTCAAGGTAAAATGATGCATGGTACCGTTATCGCTGTGGGTCCCGGCGCCCGAAATGCAGTAAGCATTACTTAGATAAAATTATTTCCGATTGTATATCATTTTTTCCTTTATAGCAAACTGGTTTAAATATTCCTATGGAAGTCAAAGCTGGCGATCGTGTTCTGCTGCCCGAATATGGTGGTACAAAGGTTGAATTGGAAGACAAAAAAGAATACATGTTGTTCCGTGAATCTGATATCTTAGCCAAGGTTGAAGAATAGATTTACAAACCAGCTTGTAAATGTATGACTTTTTATTATCAGATGTAATTAATTTTTCCCATTTTTACTTTATAATATTAATGTTATCACTTGGACACATCCCCGTTGATTTAGGGATCACCCATTCATTATAATTTAGTTTGTAAATCGACATTATATAATGAACAAAACTTAAATTGCCTAGGAAATTGTTTTCCTTTGAATCTAAGGCAAAATTGTAATGGCTTTGAATTATATATAAAAATAAAACGGTTTTACGCTTTATTTCATTTTAGTAAATTGTTTTTTATTTTTAAAACTGAAAATATTTATTTGATTTTTAAATTGCCTAAGCCGTAGACTTGGTTCATAACGGATCTCTCATTAATGCCAGGCAAGGAATCCACCACGGCCCTTTCCCTAGATAATTTTACTAAAGCTTCAAAGGTTCGTGGCTCCCATATGGCCAAATCTGACAAAACTTTCCTGAAATATAAACATTGATAGCACCAAATAAGATTTTTTAAGTGTATATGTACTTATTTAATAAAACGTTGCAGCGTGTTAAACCGTCTTGAAAGGTATCTAAAGTTACACCATATTGCTCACATCCCGCTTGAACTCTAGTTGCCCATAACTAAAAAAAATTTTCGATTTTAGTTTTAAATCAAATCTAAACGATTTCAAATCAATTACGTCTGCCATATCCATTTTTTTCAACTTTCTACCCTTGGTAGCATATACCAAGGCTCTGTGTACATTGCGTATGGCTATGGAGTAAACATTCCTGCTACGACCTCGAAAGTGCTAAAATATATTTTCATTGAAAATTAATTTCTTTTATATATTTTCTACAACTTACGGCAGCCAATTTAAATATTTTACGCTTGCGCCAAAATTCATCGGGTCCACGTGATCTTACATATAAAGCCAAGGTGGGAGACACCATATTTTTTTGATTTTTCAACTTCTTTATTTATGAAATATAGATTAGTTTATTAGTATATTCTACTATGAATTTTAATAAGCCGTCATAGATAATAATATACTGTTTTATGTACGTTTTATACCATAACCTTGCTTTTTACGGTTTTCTAAAATGGCACCAACAGCTGTTTAGAATAGTTACCATATCAAAAATATCGTAAGTAATTGATTAGTATTACAGCTATTAATAAACTTGGCACTACTAAACTTTTTTTATTTTATACAGTTATAATTGTTGAGTCTGTTGGTATTCATACTGGTCAACATATTATTTGTTTAATAAGTTAATATAGGTTTTTGAATTAATCTGGATACAAGTATAAAGAATCGCTTTTTAAAACAATTTTAGTGTTGCTCAGAATAATAAAAAAATCGTTATTTTTTAATTTCAAATGCACTCAAATATTTGTTAGATAAAATCCAATGTTGCCAGGGTAACACAAAAGCTATTTATTAAAGATATTTGCCTAAAATTTGTTGAAAATATTAAAATAATTAAAAAATACATGTCTTGTATTAAAAATGAATGGCAAAACGGAATTAGAAGAAGCAGCCAATGCAGAATTACAACGTTTACACAAGCAGGTAAATAATGTTTGTTAAATTTTTAATAAATATTCACTTGTTAAACAATTTTTAATATAAAGTTGCGATCCTTACAATTGGAACTCAAAAGTCTTTTGGAATATAAAACTAAACAATTAAAGAAACAAAATCATATTATTAGTGTCTTGCAGCAGGAACACAAGCAGTTAATTAATGAAATTAATACCTTAGAAAGTGGAACACATGCCAAAAAGAATTTTAATGTAAGATTAACCATCTTAAAAAATAATTATGCATAGTAGCAAAAATTAATTGTATTGCAAATTTATTTTAAGGGAGAACAAAAATTAATGAATTTACAAAGTCAAGAAACAGAAGTTCAGCAACTATTGGCCAAGGAACGTATAAATCTATGGGAATTGGAAGGACATATAAAAAAGGTTTTGAATTTATTTTTCTAAAGGTTTTACTTTTCATTATTTGAAGTAATTTCCAGATGGAAAGGGAAATTAATGCCTTGCGTAAATTAGAAGTACCCGACAGTTGTTATAAGGATACTATTTGCAAAGTTCAAAAAAGTGTGGTTAAATTGGAGAATCGTTTGGATGTGGTAAATAAAAAGTGCAGCGATGTTTTAACAGAGAATTCAAAATTAAGGAAATCGTTAAATCATATGCTGCAGGATCGGTAAATTATTTAATATTACAAAAGCTTTTGTTTAAAAAAAAAACAACTTTTTCTTATCTCTTCAGAGCCAACTTCAATGAAATGTGGCAGACCATGGTTACACAATTTAATGAAGGCAAAAAACACATCATGGATTTGATTGATCAGTCAACTCTGGCTTACGACCAACGTGAGGAATTATGTATAAAATTGAAAGCTTTGAAAGACCGCAGCGAAAATGATAAAATTATGCATATTCAAGTACAAAATTGTTTATATATTTCAAGAAAATTTTTTAAAAAACTACGTTTCTTAGGAAATGCGAGAAATGCAAAGACGTTTAGAGCATGATGCTAAACTATTAAAATTCTTTGACATTAAAGGGCGAAAACGTCTCAATCCTGAGCTCGAACAAAGAGAGAATAACAAGAAATTGGCACAAAAAGAGGCATTTGAAACACAGTTAGCTGAATATAATGAAATTATTGATAAAATGAAGGTATTTTAAATGTAAAATTCATTTGATTTTGGTTAAAAAAAAATTCTATTGAAGGAACTTTATCAAGAATCTGACACTCAAAAGTTGGCTGCCCAATTTAAAAGACAGGAGGAGGAAAATTTTGCTCTTTTCAGTTATGTTAATGAATTGAGCCATGAGGTGGAGGTGTTAAATGATACAACCCAAAATTTATCCGATGAAATAGGTGGGCAATTTTTAAGCTTTGAATAAAATAATTATCACAGCTAATTAAATTTTTTTATATTTCATTTATAATATTTTATTTATTAAGGTTTTTATATAAAACTTAAATAAATTTTAATTTTATTTTCAATATGTCGCCACACTGTTGGGCGACATGTGTGGGCTGTGATAATCAAAGTTTAGAATCATTAGCAACACTTAGCTGTAAGAGTCTTGTGCCAAGAATCTTAATGTTGCTGCCAGTTTTAATTGGAAAATTTACAAACCATTTTATTCATATACCTACCCTGATCTTTAAACTCAAAAAAGGCTGACATTTGCCTCAAAGCTTTTGTTTAAAACTTAAGTCTTGTCATCAGTATTTTACACAAATTCTGTTTATTTAATTATTTATTCAACTGTTACAAAATCTATAGGCATCACAAATTTTTTTTATAAATTATCGATAATATGTCGATGATAATTTATTTACTGTCGAGGTGATGTCGACTTCGACATAACGTAATGATTGGCAAATGAGACCGACAACGTTGATTTTCATAATAGGAATGAATATCTTAAACTGAAAAGAGCCTTTAAGTTAACTAGAAAAGATAGTATTCGAAAAAACTGAATTTAATACAAAATTAATGGTTACTGTGTTTTTGTTTAAAGGTTTTTGAGTTTTGTTGTCTTTATGCATTGCTCGTTGCATATAATTCTTATTTAATCAACTTGACTTGAGATGTAAGACTCTTGACTTTTCTATACTAAATTTGAATAAAATACGCTGATAAGCTATATGAGCAGTAATGAAATTGAATAATAAATATTTTATGGAATATCATAAAATATTTATGTTTAAAAGCACAACTAATTATAAATTAACTTTAAAATTATTCCAAATAATAAATTTTTTATTTAAACAAAATATATAAAAAACATTAGAATACATTTTGCTTAAAGGTTCTGTAATTTTATTGGTTTTTATTTTGCTTCCAGAACGACAGAAGACCGAATTATTAGAAAAGGAAATTATACAGAGAACTGAAGCTTTGGATTATCTAAATGAAAAATTAGAAAAAGCTGAGTTAGAAAGCAATGAAGCCAAAGAAAAATTTCACAACTTGGAACAGCGTCTGCAACAAATGCTTAAGGGTATAGAGGAAATATTCAAGTAATTAAAAAAAAACTTAAAATTATTTACATATTTAACTCTTATTAATATTTTTTTTATAGACAATTATCTTGTGACGAAGCTCCGATTTTAAATGTACTTAGTTGCAAAACTTCAATGACTTGTCATAACGTTAAGCTATTTATAGGTGTCATAGAGAAACGTTTAAACATTTTAGTTAACAGTATTAATATAGAAGAATCTTCAAATAAAATTTTGGCTAAAAAAGGTCGTGTGCCCAGATTCAATGTTAAGGAAACAGCTAAAACAAAAATTAAAAAAGAATAAAAAGAAAAACAATAATTCATTTTAAAGTTTTACTAAATAAATTTGTCTTGTTTTATTTAATTTTATATATTAACATTAACATTTACATTTAATTTATTTATATTAATTAATTAAAAATAAGTTTTATTTTAAACAAGTGTCTCATAATAATTTTTGCTTCATTGTCAGAATTAAGGCAAATAGGTGAAATTAAAGCTTTTTTTCTGCAACAAAAATAAATTTCCAAATTCTTTTTTTATTTTTTTTTATCATTTTATTGAGAATCTTTTTTTGATTTTATATTTTATTTAATTATAATTTATTTTTAATATTTAAAAATATTTTATTCAAATGTTAAATTTTTTTACTTTAACTTAAGTTTATTTAAATTCTTAAAGAATTTTTTTTTATTTTTTATTTTTTGTTAATTTAAACTTAAAAGAGAATTACAAGCGATATGTTGTGCTACAACGTATTTGTTAATTATTTTAAAAAGAGTTTAGTTGTTATTAATAAGGTCAATAAAATATGAGGTTTGAAAATAAAAAATCAATTTTAATTTAAAATGTCTTAGTAATTCCAACAGCAAGATTTTAAAAATACAACTCGTATGAAATTATGTAATTAGTAGAAGAAATTTGATTAATAATTTTTTTTTTAATTTGGTGAAGAATGTCTATAAAAAAGCGGTACGTTAAAAAAAACTGACTTAGAAAAAAATCTTTGAAATGGTAGATTATACTATAAAAAGCACATTTTAGAACAGTTATTTAAAAACTACCATAAAAAAATAATAAAAAAATATTATTTTAAAAAACTACCTAAAAAGTTAAAAAAATGGTATCTTTTTAAAAAGTACCTTCTGGTAAATATTTTTGTTTTTACCAGATATAATTAAAAAAATTTTTAAAATTTTAAAAAAACCTTTAGAAGGAACCTCATTAAAAACAGTCCTTGGCAAAATTTACTATTTCTTTAAAAGAATTTTCACAAAGAAGTATTTAAAAAAAATACGTTTTCACAGATAGAAAAGTATAAAAATTTTTTTTTATTAAAACAAAATATGAATTTATTTATTTATTATTTTTTGAGAATTAAAATTTTTTCTATTGTGTTTAATTTGAATGGAATTTATTTATTAGGGTTTCAATTAGACTTAAATTCGTTACTAATTGTGATTAGTGTTTTTCACAGTTAGTCAGGATTTATAACAAAACTAAATTTAACTAATATTTTTTATAATTTGTTTAATTAAGTAATAAAATAAAGTCTCCTCAGCAGCTGCCTTAATTTATAAGCTGACTGGTAAAAAACACACACACCCCTCTAAGGTTATTAGCACGAAAAGTACGACTATACCGAATGTTAGAAGAAAAGAAAAATAATAAATTGACAAATTGACGGTATTATAAAACGATTTTATAGAAAATCACAATTTATTTTTAAAACCTCATATTTGTAGCATTAATCTTTTAATACAAAAACTTAAGGTTTTTTTGTTTTTGTTTTATTAAAAAAGCGTTAAACAGCAAAAATTAAATTAAAAAAATAAAATTATTATGCGAATATAATTATTAAAAATAATTCTTAAATTAAAGTTTCTAAAAGTTTTAATTTTGTTAATTATCTTTTTCTTATTTTTAATAACATAAAGGTACATTTTTTACTGATATTTAGTCAGCCAAATTTGTTTAATTTTGAGTTTTTAAAATTTTTTTTAGCTTGAATAAATTCTATTTATTTTCTTACTTTAAATACAAAGTTTCGTTTAGTATTAGCAGTTTATTATATGTTTTTTTTAGTTATATTTTTCTTAATTATAATTTTCTTAATACCAATAAAAAAACAATTGATTTATAAAACAAATTTTATAAAGTAAATTATTGTTTTTTGTTTTTTTTTTTTGTTTTTACAAAAATAATATAAAATTAAATAAAAGCTTTTACATGATTAAAATTATAGACGCATAGCGCCACCATTTCCATAATATTAGATTACCGTTGAAAAAGGCTCCAGAGTTTGTAGTTGGACCAACGTTTGGCTAAATTAGCTGCAGCACTTGTTTGTTGAGGTTCAGTCGGTTGAACTTTCCGATTGTTAATCATTTTCGAACGCATTTGCTCTTCAATAAGTTCTTGCATATCCATCTAATAGAAAGTAGAAAAAAAAGCAAAATAATTAGAAGGCGCCAAGTGTATAATTTTAATTATAAAAAAATATAATTTTTTAAACATAACCTCAATATTATTTTGAATATTCGTGCTAGTTTAAATTAAAAAAAAATGTTACTATTTAGCACGTTTAATGCCCTGAAAGGTTGTGCGTACGTAGTCAGCAAAGATGTCTTCGTAATTTTTTTTTATAAATTTAATTATCAAAAATATATACAAACTAGCTGACCCATTAAGAACGAAATTCTGATATCGCAAAGATCTCCACCAATCCACAGGCAGTTGGCGGCTGGCGACGAATTTATGGCGAGTGTGTATTTTTGAAGTAAACAATGCTCAATATTTACGTAAATGCGATGCCATATAATAACTAAACACAGCGCCCAAAAAAATTAAATGCATTGAATGAATGAATACATAAAAATTCACTTAAGTCGATCCAGTCGTGTAGTTGCAGTGTAGTTAAATAACCTGAATACCGACTGCAGCGCCATCTGCCGGGCTGGTTTTTGAATGTAAACCATCCAAGGTGGCACCCAAACGCATGCAAACAAAAAATTTATGCAGTGACATACACACGTACAGTAGAAATATATACGCAAAGAAGATTTGTATGGGAGGTGGTACCACGCGTCTTCATCAAATCCCGCCTATATTTGCAACAGAACTTAAAATATGTTGATTCAAACGAAATACCAAATTCTGTTTAAATACCGTTAGCAGGAGCAGAAATATTGGTTTCTTAATTTGTGGTTTGTATGGGAGATACCACGCCCCTTTGTACAATCCCGCCCATATTTGCAGCACTTAAAAATTGCACACCAAACCGACGTACCAAATTTTGTGCAAATACCGTTATGAGGAGCAGAAAAAATAGATTTTTAATTTGTGGTTTGTATGGGAGATACCACGCCCCTTTGTCCAATTGGACCGAATTGTAAATCGAAACCACCCGGAGTGCCACCCAAACGCATACAAAAAAATTTATGCAAATCGGTTCAGCCGTTTAGGAGGAATTCAGTCACAACGCACGTACAGTAGAATTATATATATAAAGATTTGTAACATAACCTCAAAATATTAACATAACCTCAGACTATTTAAAAATCACTTAAACTAAAAAAAAAAAATTATTTAGCAAAATACAATAAATTTCAATTCCCTGAAAAGCTGTGCGTACACATTCAGCAATTATGTTCTTTTTAATTTTTTTCTTGGCGGAAACATTTTCTCTTTGCTCTCATTTGAAAGAGAACACATCGTATCGTTTATATCAGCGAATGTGGGGGACAATCTAACATACTTTAATAAGAAATCATTTACGCTTTGTGTGGCATTACTTTTTCGCCCTGCCGGCAATGCATTAAAGGCCGGGGCACATAGAATCCGTCATACGTTGTATTTTCCAACTGACAAGTAAGTTGAAATACACGTTTGCTTATCAGCGTTGCCACAATCAGTACGTCTCCGTCAACGCAAAGTACGAAAGTTGGCCAACTTTTAACTTTTGACGTACGTTGAGTACTTTGACATTTTTCATTTGCTTCTTCCTCTTGTTTTTTTGTTTTTTTTTGTTTTCGCTCTATTGTAATAAAATATTTTTAAAATAAACTATAAATAATAATAATAATAAATAAGAAATAAATAGTGGAATACAAATTACCATTAATAGAAAGTCTAAGATGTCGTCTAACTCCATTTTATATGTGCACTTTAATAAAACTTTGCTGCAAAAAATATAAAAATAAGACAAACAAAAACAGCTGATTTCTTATCCGTCAACAAAGTACTCATTGTGCCAACCTCATCCGTCGTTACTTTGACTTCAGTTGAATACTTCAAAGTATAACGCAGGACGGATTCTATGTGCCCCGGCCTTTATGGTTCCTTTTTCAGAATTACGGCGAATTCGATTTTTGTATTTAATTGGCCATAATACTTTATATGAGAGATAGTCTACTCAGTATTGCTCAAGCTATAATAAGTATCGGCGTGGCTTAATACACAGTCGAACGTATCTGCTTTGAAGATCGTGTGACAGGAGCTTAGATATAATAAATAAATGTAAATGCACAAGACCATCGGATTTTACTTAAATAAAATGTAGTGTCTTTAATTTGAAGTAATTTCGAATTTTCGAAATTTCAGTTTCAATCATTGACACTTTTATTTCATTAAGTCACTTGATTGACTTTTCTTTTAATTCATTTTGATTATATTCCTCATTATAATTGTATTTCCTATTTCGTTGCAGGTGTTCAAAAATTATAAAACTATTGTTTGTATTAGTGAACGTACTTAACCTCACTTACTTAACCTATTTATTCATAACCTTTAATTTTTAATGTTTACTATTTTTTAAAAGGATGACTTCTATATTTTTCATAGAAGTTTACTAACCTGCCATTGTTCCAATTGTTGTGATAGTTCCACTTTTTGTTGTATTGATTCTAATAATTGTGAATTGGCCTGCATGAGTTCAACCCTGGTCTTTGCTAATTCAATTTCGGCTTTGGTGCGTCTTTCGGCAGCATTATCACGTTCTTTTTGGGCCTTAGCTAATAATTCGTCACGATCTGTGGTGTCTACCAAATCACCTCTGGCCTGATCTCTTTCCTCCTTAACATTGGCCAGTTCAACGTCTGTAACAGCCAACTAAACAACAACAACAGGAACAGCAACAATACAAATTAATTATTTAATTTAAAATCAATTTATTTACAAACCTTTGCTTCGAGCTGTTGTATTAAACTGTGAGATCGTTTTATTTCATCCTCTTGTTCCAACACCAAATTTCTTGTTTGATCCAACATCTTTTTGAAATTGCCCGCATCTAAATTTAACAGCAAGCGTGTCAATTCATCAGACATGGCCGATAACATGCCTGGACGAAAATTAATGGCATTATTATTATTATTGTTATTATTGGTGCCCTCACTACTGCCATTGGTGGATATTGTATTATCCATGGATTCCAAATCCAATGATATGTCCGAATTTAAACCTGTAAAACCTTAATGATTTCAAACGTCACAATACATTAGTTAAGCAATAAAGAGTGATCCAACCATAATGCACGATGTTAAATGTGTCACATCTTAACGTTAAATTTTTTGCCAAGCCTAACTGCGACAATTTTTGGCATCAGTGATTGACAAATTCAGCCAAGGAGAGGTAGACAATAGAGCAGCGCTTTGAATTTGCTGAAGCAGCGCTTTAAAATTGTTGTCTGCAACTGGAAAAATTGTGCGCTTATTTCAGCAAACCGACTTTTTAAGGAACCTTTGCATGTTACTCCCAGTTGTTCTGCGGAAAATATTGTTGGGATAGTGTGGCAGAAGAGCCGTCAACCTCGACTCGTTGACCTGCCCAACGAGAAAACATCTCATCAAACTAACTAATTTTGGATAACAATTTGATAACGCTAATTTGATAACGCTAATTTTGGATAACAATTTGAGTGTAAATTCAACAACTGAAGCGTAGAGACCATGTCAATATCCCGAAATGTTAGTTGAACAGATAGACGTGAAGGCTGACTTTACAAAGAAAATTATATTCAGGGACAAGGCACACCTTCACGTCAGGGAAATACTTGCCGCATTTGGGCAAATGAATAAATGAATGAAGTCACGAATGATTGTTGAAAAGTCGATGCATCCACAAGTGCGGTTTGTAAGCTGGCGGCGTCACGGGGACGTACTTCTTCGAAAATGAGGAAAATTCTGTTGTTAATGAGGGATTCAATAACAATAGAATTGCCGCATTTGGGCAAATGAAGAAATGAATGAAGTCACTAGTGATTGTTGAAAGGTCGATGCATTCACAAAGAGTGACTGTTTGGTGAGGTTGTAAGCTGGTGGCGTAGTTGGGATGTACTTCTTCGAAAATAAGGTCGGCCAAGCAGCTACCTTGAATAATGTTTGGCAACGTGAGATAATAACAGACCTCTTAAGGGTATGGGCCCCACACACTCAACGAAACAATGACTGTTTTCCGCGAGAAATTCAATGCCCGTAAATCCACTTAGATTTCTCCATCTCCGTTGGACTTCTTTTTTTTGGGGATATTACCGACTTTGAACCGCCGAAGCTGCACCAAGCATTTGACCGAAGTTTTGTTTCATACATAACTCTCATTGATCCTTTTATCACAATAAGCCAATATTAACATAATTCTCTAAATATTTTTTTTATTTTATTTACAATTACCATTGCGCAATTTGGTTGGATCACCCTTTGGTAACTTAAATCAAAACTAAAATGCAAAATGTAAAAAAATTAAGAATTCATACCTGAGTCATCATCGTGACTGATTTTTAAAGAATCGACCAGAGACTTTAATTGTATATAAACAGAGCGAGCCTCTACCCAAATTTGAGATGGTTTACCATCTTCTGAAAAACTGGCCTCATCTTCATCACACTCCATTTCAAATTGTAGCGACTTTTTACCCGTGGAAGCAGAATAATTATCCTTTTTTGGAAAACAATTAAAATTTTTTTTTATAAGTTTTGTTAAAAAATTAAATAATTTTTAATTTTCTTTGTTCAGTGTAAAAAAAACTTACCGTTCCCAAACGCTCACTAAGCACATTGTTTTCTCTGGTAGCTCTTTCAAGAGCCTGTAAAGTGGTCTGCAAAATGTTAATGAAAAAAAATACGTTTATAAAAAATCTGCGAGATATTTTTTTTATCATAATTTTGTTTAGATTATTTTTGTTTTGGCGAAAAAATGACAAGAGAAAAATTTTGTTTTAAAAATTATATTTATCGCATGCGAGACATTTAAAAAATTTTTATCGCATGCGAGAAGTTTTTTGTATCGATTATTTCTTAATTATTATTATTATCATTATTGTTTTTACTGTTATTATTATTATTTCTAGCATGTTACATAATTTCATTTTTTTTTATTTCAAGTAATGAAATAAATTTCGCACTTTTAAGGGATTAATAGTTCCAAAATCTGATTTTAAGATAGTGAAATAAAAATAAAACTGATAAATTATCTTATGTTTCTTTCAAGCTAAATTAATGAAAAAATATTTTTTTAAAAAAATATTGAAATATTTTTTCTTGCTAAAATAAATTGTCGCTTGAAAAACAAAATATTAACCCAAACAATGACCCACCTCCAATTTTGTTTCCTGTTCCCTGGCATGTCTTTCCAACATATGTATACGATCTGAAGCCTCTTCCAATGCTGAACTGATATTATCTTTTTCTTCCTGAACCATTTGCAAGCGCTTCTCCAGCTCATGACGTTTTTCTGTGGTCAGATTCAATTCCGTTTTTATTGATTCCAAACTATTGACATGCTCCTGAAAAGGATCCAAGGAAAATAATAAATTATTTATTCACATTTTTTTTAAAAAAGTGCCTCAAATTTACTTGTAAACTGGAATTTCTGTAAGAGTACTGGTCCTTTAGTTCCTGAATTTGTGACATTAGTTTAATTTCTGTATTGTGAGCTTCTTGAATTTGCTCAGTAAGACGGGCATTTTGACTGGATAACTCTTCAATTAACATAGTTTTCTCTTTTTCAGCTTGACGTATTGCTGTTTCCTGAAAAGAATTAGATAAAATTAATTAAAAAAGACATTTAAAAAAAGAAAAATTTCTCAATCAATCAATTTTTATATTTGCATATTTTCTCATTAAAATGCAATGCTCTTGATAAATATTTAAACAATAATTTTCGCGTGCTTAATATTAGAACACATGTAGTCTAAAAGGCGAAAAATGTTTAAAAGACATATTTCTCTTACTTAATAAAAAAATTCTCTATTGTGCATTTTGTAAAACAGAAAATTTATTCCATTCCTGAAATGTCTTATATAGAAATGTTATCATCATAATGACTGTCTATAAAACAAAATAATATACTTTAGGGTTATTACATTATGTTGAAAATTCTCTTATGCCAAAAATATTTTCTAAAAAAAAATTAGCCTGATATAAGGAAAAGTTGCTTTTAAAAATTCTCTCATGCGAAAGTATTTTGTTAGAAAATGTTCCTTATGTAACAATTTAATTTTATTTTTAGGGTAGAAAATAATAAAAAATCTCTTATGCTACATTTGCTTTCACAAAAATTTTCCAGATAAAAAAATTGTTATTTAGTTTTTTACGATAGAAAATTAATCCATAACTTTATTTATTTATTTATTTATTTAAGTCTATGAATTTACAATTCTTACAGACTATTAGTACTTAATTTATTTATATATATATATATAAAACTAATGAAAGAGAAAAAAAAGAAAAAATATGACAATTATATGCAATTATTTAATGAGAACAAAATATTACGCTTTATCAGATTTTCATTTAAGGTATAATCAATACAATAGTATAATTTATTAAAGTGTTTACAACATCTAATGAAAGGATCAGAGTTTGCATAGTTCGATCTAAAATATTGAATATCCAATGGATAAAAGTATCGAGTAGGTCGCCACGGAACACAAAAAGATATATTTTCAATTAAGAAGTTAGAGGAAGTATTCCCATTAATTATATTTAAGATGAACATAGCATTAAGCATAGTTCTGCGACTTTCCAGAGATGGTAACTTGATGAGAGAAAGTCTAGATTTATATGATGGTAAACTGAGCGGGTTCCATTGTAGTCTGCGTAAACAAAATATAAGAAACTGTTTTTGAACAGATTCAATTGCATTACTATAAGTTTTGTACTGTGGATCCCATATAATTGACCCATATTCCAGAACTGGACGAACTAGTGACATATATAGATGTTTCGTGATATAAGGATCTTCAAATTCCTTTGCCCAACGTTTAATGAAGCCAAGCTGAGATCTTGCCTTGCTCACAATTAGAGAAATATGTTGAATGAAATTTAGTTTATGGTCAAGTATAACTCCAAGGTCTGTGATCCTGCAGACATTTTCCAGCTCATTGCCACCCAAACAATATTTAACGTTTAAATGGTTCCTTCGGAAGAAGCACATATATTTACATTTATCGAAGTTCAATTTACACCAAGAGTATAAAGAATCTAAATCTGCTTGTAGCAGCATGTGATCATCATATTTATTATAAGTAAAGAATACTTTAACATCATCCGCATACATTAGTATAAAAGAATTCTTGATGACACCAGGTAAGTCATTGAGATATAATGAAAAAAGAAGGGGTCCAAGATGGCTCCCTTGAGGAACACCAGATGAAACGGAGATTGGCTTAGAAATCGCATTTTTGAATGCAACATTCTGTTTCCTGTTACTAAGGTATGAATTTATCCATTTTAAGCAATTTTGTGTGAATCCTATGTAATGTAGTTTTCTGATAAGTAGTCTATGGTTAACCTTATCAAATGCCTTGCTAAAATCAGTATAAACAACGTCAGTTTGCATCTTATTGACAAAACCACGATTAACCAAAGTTGTGAGTTCTAAAAGATTAGTAACAGTAGAACATCCTCTACGAAAGCCATGTTGGCTAGACGATAATATTGAAGACACTTGATGGCACAAATGATCCGTAACTAATTTTTCAAATAGTTTAGGTATAACACTCAGTTTAGCAATTCCTCTGTAGTTTCTAATATCATTTTTTTTACCAGACTTAAACACCGGAATAATAAGAGAAGTCTTCCATATTGCGGGAAATATACCAAATTTAATTGAGTAATTAAATAATATTGTAAGAGGAGTTACAAAAGCCTCTGCGCAGTTTATAAGAATGCAACTAGGAACGTTATCAGGTCCACTCTTATAGGAAAATTTTAGTTTCTCCAAACCATGAAGTATTGATATTTCATCCAAACATGGCAGTAAAATAGCCTGACTTCCCAAATTGTGCATTGGTTGTCCATTTACGTTAGTACCCTGATCATCCTCATAGGTAGATGAAAATAATTTTGCAAATAGGTTACTTATTTCAGTATTATCATCTGATTCACATTCATTTAATGTCATAGAAGGCGGAAAGGTAACAGATTTTCTCTTTATATTCACAAAATTATAAAAAGACTTAGGATTCTTCCTAAAGCTATTCTTAATTTTTGTAAGGTAACAGTTATAACATTCTTGATTTAATTTGTTATATTCAGCACGGGCAACAGAATATTTCATAAAGTCTGCAACTAATCCAGAATTTTTATACTTCTTATACCATTTATTCTTGCAATTTTTTATTTTGGAAAGCAACTTACAATTCCATGGAGGTCCAGATAAATGAGAAACAATTTGCTTTGGAATACACTGATTAAGAATCCAAGAGATTTTATCATAAAATTTCCTAATGATGTGATCTATGACAACGGACTTGTCTTCAGAGATAACGTATGATAGAATATTTTTCCAGTCGGTTTCGTACAGTAGTTCAGTAATTCTTCTATAATTTGCTCTTTTAAAACATAAACTGTGAACTATTGAAATGCTATCTGAGCACGGTATGTAATTACATGCATTAATTATGATTGAAGGATGATATCCATCTTCTGGCACAGTTAATGGATCAGTTCGAATAACCGACGTGTCAATACAGTCATTTATAAAAACCAAATCCAATAGGTTATGGTGGTCATTATAGACGCCATTTATCTGATTAAGATTTAAATCCAACATACAATCAACAAATTCAGTATATTTTATGCATAAGCCAGAACAATATGGTGTAAAGTATCCATCATCATTAGAAAATTTCCAAAAAATTTTAGGCATGTTAAAGTCTCCAACTGCAATAATAGTATCATTCTGATGAGTCATTTGCACGACGGCCGCTATGGCTTCAGAGTGTTGTTGGTAAATTGTATCATGAGAATTAGGAGGTATATATGAACAGGTAATGAATATTTTCTTGTGTTTAAGTTTTACCAAAACAGCAATAAATTCAATATTCAGCAAAGAAGGAATTAATAAAGCTTCAGAAGTTAGTAAACTAGAAACAGCAATCAACACCCCACCTCCTTTCATATTGTTTACACGATCCTGTCTATATATTCTGTAATTATCAGCTAATATTTCTGTATTTAAAACAGTTGCATTAAGCCAAGTTTCAGTTAACGCTATAGCTTGAAAGTCAAATGAAAAACTTTGATTGAATAAAACAGATAATTTTGTATTAATTCCACGAACATTTTGATATACCAGAGTAAAATTTACAGCATCATTTTTTAGTTTTTTGAAATATTCGTTATAGATGTAGGAAGTTGAACAGAAGTTCTTTGCCTTGTTTTAAATATAAATTCGCGAACATATGTACCATTGGGCCAAAATTCAGGAGAAATAACAAGGTCAAACAACTCATTCGGTACAGTAATTTTAAATGATGCCACTATCCTTGACTCAGTATATGCAAATTTATACACTGAGATGCCTAAGTTTGTTCCATATTTCAAATTAATGTATGATTGAATTTCTTCAACAGTAGTATCTGCCGCCAAACGAGAAACGAAAATTGTCTTACTCGGAAGTATAACTCTTAGAGGTTTAAGATGTTTTACTGAGTTATTTGTGATATTTGGGGATGTCAAAGTTTGCGCATAACTAGTGTAATTTTCCGATAAACTAGTAGTGGGCAAAAGATCCGAGGTATTATCAGTAGTTTCAGTATTAACAGCTGTTGTTATTTTTGGAACAGTTGACAGTTGAGTAGGATGACTAACGTGTTGAACAGAAGGTATCGTATTCGAATTTACAGGTATTGAGGTGTTCGGTGACAAAATGGGAATTGATAGTGAATTGGTATCATTAATTGTATCAACAGTGTGTGTGCATTGAGTAGTTGCAGTTACATCACTTTTCTTTTTTTGTTTTGGTGAAAGATTTTGCAATGAATTCATAAATTTATCCAGGTTAGTATAATTTGAAAAAAGTTCTCCAAACGCGACAAGTTTAGTTTGGAGAGACAGAAAATCCTGGTTAATTTTATCAAATTCAGCTTTCGAATTTTTAAAAAGCTGGTAAAACTCAATACCAACATTTCTACACTGTATGCATGTCCAGGTTAAACATTTTTGAGCGTCCGCGATTGCATCAGCATCCCTTGCTCTAAGATTACTACCACAGCATTTGAGATGATAGAATTTAAGACATAACCAACAGGATACTGTCCGATCATTTTCAGGCTTAACACATTTCACACTGGAACACTCCATAATAAAGAACAAATTTTATTAGATTTAGATTAGCAGTTGTTTTGTGCGTTGGGTAGTCGTTTGTAATTATTAGGTAATTGTTTTAGTAGAGAAAAATAATATTACAGAAACAAAACAATTGATTACTGTTCAATACAAAGTTTTGAAATGATATAAATTTCGAAAAATACTTTCATGCTCTAATTACTTTTAGAAAAACCTTACAGACAAAAAATTTAATTTTACTATTTTTTATGGTAGAAATTTAGAAAATTTCTCTTATCCTACAAAAAAATTGATTTTGTTCTTTTTTCACGGTAGAAAATTAGAAAAATAAGAAAATCCTGACATGCTAAAATTTCCTTCTGAAAGTTTTTTTCATGCTACAAAGCTAAATTTTAATTTGCTTTTTTCTCATTCTACAATTCGGTTCAGAAAATTATTAGCGAAAAATTTTAATTAGTTCATTATTTATGGTAAAAATTTAGACAATTTATCTCATGCTACATTTTATTTTAGAAAATCTTTACATACAAAATCAAATAATTTTACTCTATTTTTATGATAGAAATTAAAAAAAAATTTCTCTTATGCTACATTTTTTTTCAGAAAACTTTAACAGATAAAAAAATTAATTTGTTATTTTTTCAAGAAAATATAGAATTTTTCAGAAAATTTTGTACATAAAAAATTTTTATTTAGCTTTTTCCTCATGCTACAGTTTCTTCCAGAAAACTATCACAAAAAAATTTTTTTATTAGTTCATTATTAATGGTAGATATTTAGTAAATTCCTCTCATAATACATTTTCTTGCAGAAAACCTTTACAGACAAAAAATAATTTTATTGTTTTTTTATTTATTTTTTTTATATAATAATTTTATTATTTTTTTAGAAATTCAAAAAATTTCTCTCATGCTAAAATTTTTTTTGGAAAATTTTAACAGATAAAAAATTATTTTGTTCTTTTTTCACGGTAGAAAATTAGAAAACCGAAAATTTTCCCATGAAAATTTTATACATAAAAAAAATTTTATTTAGCTTTTTTCTCATGCTACAATTTCTTCCAGAAAACTATTACAGAAAAAAATTTTTATTAGTTCATTATTTGTGGTAGATATTTAGAAAATTTCTCTCAAAAAAATAATAATTTTACCATTTCTTTTATGATTCAGAAATTCAGAAAATTTCTATCATGCTACAATTTTTTTCAGAAAACTTAAACAGGAAAAACAAATTATTTTGTCCTTTTTTTCACGGTAGAAAATGTTACAATTTCTTTCAGAAAACTGTTAGGGACAAACATTCAATTAGTTCCTTATTTATGGTAGAATTGTAAAAAATTTCTTTCATGCTACATTTTCTTTCAGAAAACCGTTACAGACAAAAAAAAAATTATATATTTTTTATACGATAGAAATTCAGAAAATTTCTCTTATTTCACAATTTCTTTCAGAAAGCTTAAACAGACAAAAAAATAATTATGTTCTTTTTTCACGATAGAAAATTAGAAAATAAGAAGATTTGTCTCATGCTAAAATTTCTACAAGTCCTTTAAGAAAACTTTTACAGAAAATAACTTTAAGTAGTTCATTATTTATTTGGAAAATTTCTCTCATGCTAAAATTTCTACAATTCCTTTCAGAAAACTTTTACAGAAAATAACTTTAAGTAGTTCATTTCTTTCATGCTACATATTCTTTCAGAAAACCGTTACAGACGAAAAAAACTTATTTTACTATTTTTTTTATGATAGAAATTCAGAAAATCTCTCTCATGGCACAATTTTTTTCAGAAAGCTTTAACGGACAAAAGCAAATATTTTGTTCCTTTCTGACGGTAAAAAAGTAGAAAATAAGAAAATTCCTCTCATGCTAAAATTTCTTGAAGAAAACGTTTACAAACAAAAGTTTTTACTTGGTACTTTTTTTACAGTAGAAAATTGGCTTTCTTTTCTTTCAGAAAGCCTTTACAGATAAAAAAAACATTTATTTTTCACGGCGAAATATTTTCTATAAAAGCTTGTTTCCTATAAAATATATTGCATAGTAAAAGCTAAGCATATATTTAAAGAATCCTTTTAAGGATTACATATTTTAATTAATTTTAATTAAAAAAATTGCCTAACGCTAGGTTATTTTTTACAGATTTTCTGTCCTGCTATATTTTTTATGTTATAAAATAAATAACTGATTAATTTTTTTTTTGCTTCAGAATTTAAAAAAAAAATTATCTGATAAAAATTATTGCATAATTTTTTTTAAGTCGGAAGCATTGAAAAAATGTTTTTCTGAATTTTTTTCTTAATAATTTTTTTTGTTTTATTTTGTAAGTTTTTGTTTTTTTTAATTTTACCTGAGCCATCAATTTGCCTTTCAGTTCATTGAGATCTGTTTGTATTTCCAGCACCCTTTGTTCACTTTCCTCTTCAGCAATAGCGAGCTTTTGACGCAAAACATGTTTTTCTTGTTCCAGTTTCTGTAAGAAAACAAGAGAAACAAAAATAATGTGTCAAAAAAAGGGTATAAATAAATGATTGTTGTTTATTTGTTTAATTTAAATGTTAAATATTAAAACAAAAATTGTATTCAATTCACAAATGAATAGGATGACTCAACTGTGTAAATTCAAATATATCCAAGAAATTTTAATAATAAATTGACTTTAATGAAGCGATTACTGTGACGATGAGACAGTTAAGTGAAATTTTTGGGAGAAACAACGTGCCAACAAAACTCACTATTTATCGTGTAGTGAATGGCTTCGAAGAAATAGGTCTAGGTAGGTGATAGACCCAAGCAGTGGCGTACCTAGACGGGGGCGGTGGGTGCGGTCCGCACCGGGCGCCACTTACCTTGGGGCGGCATTTTTGATATTTACTTATAATTGTAAAAAGCAACTTATTCATTTCACATTTATTTTCTTTCTTGAATAATAAATGATTATTATGATTATTATAAGTTTAATATTTGATTCATATAAATTATGATTAACTATATGATTTCGAATATTATTCTCGGTGTATAAGTTAACGACTGGAATAAATTCGTTAACTGTAAAAAATATTATCAGGCAATCATTCGTCTCCTCTGTGCAAAATTCTTTCTTGACTGTCTTTTCGGTAACCTTGAGACTGTACCAAAATAAGAGCGTCACAAATTTTGTTGCTGACACAGGAGATGGTGATTGGTCAGGACTGGTTTTTTCAAATTTTGCCTAATGGCGAAAAGCTCTTAAGATCGTGGATGGTAAATTCACCATCAAGGAAAAGTATTTATTGTTTCAGCTGCAAACTGTTTCATAATCTTTGTCAAGCAGGTTTTAATACGGAAAATGGTTTTAACAAATGGTGGAAACTTAATCCCAAAATTAGTCAACATGCACATTCGATCATATTCCAAATGGAAGGAATTAGAAATAAGACTTGGACGTAGCGCAACTATTAACAAACTACAACAGAATATCGATAAAGAAATAAAAAAATGGAAGGAAATTCTAACAAGAATACTTGATATAATTAGATTTTTAGCAAAACAAAATTTGGCGTTTCGAGGACATCGTGAAAGTGTTCATCAGGAAAACATCGATTCAATGGAAAATAGAAGAAATTTTCTTGAGCTTGTTGACTTATTGGCTAAGTACGATCCAGTATTACGAGAACACGTAGTAAAAACTAAGATGGGTAATAAATATGGTATCTCTTATTTGTCGCCGAAGATTCAGAACGAATTCATAGAGCTATTGGGAGGCGCAGAAAAACAATTATGGATCAAATAAAGCAGGCTAAATACTTTTGTATTATATTTGACAGCACTCCTGACATTTCACACAAAGATCAAACCAGTCAAATTATTAAATAAATATTTATTGACTTTGTAGAAACTGGTGAAATCACAGATATGATTTTAACGAAATTAGAAAATGACGGTTTAGATATAAAAAATTACAGAGGACAAATGCAGAATTTGTAGCATGTACAAATCATTCTTTAACCCTGGCATGTTTACACGCAGCTTCTACAGCTATCAATTTCACCACATTTTCTGGAACTATCGAACAGTTGTTTCAGTTGTTTTCTTCTTCCACTCATAGATGGAATGTTTTACTTTCTGTCACCGGTCAAGGTGTTAAACGCAGTGTAGAAACTCGTTGGAGCGCTAGAGCTGCCGCGGTAACTATAGTAAAAAAAAACATTTTTTTTTTACATTTTAAGCGCTTTGGAAAAATTGACATCTGAAGAAAAAAGTAGTAAAACGAGATCAGATGCTGGAATATTATTCAATTCTATCCAATCTTTTTCTTTTCTATGTTACTTTCATTTATGTGCACCCGTCCTCTTGGAAATTAATTACGCTCAAAAATACCTGCAAATAAAGGGTTAAATGTCCACCAATGCCATAGAAAACTAAATTCTTTGCAAACATATTTCATGGAACAAAAAGATACGCTAGTACAAAACGCTGTTATAGCAGTCAAAATAATTTGTGAAGAGTTGGAGATATCGAACTGAGCGTCGAGTTAGAAGGAGAAAAAATATGAGTGGGGAAAATTCGCAAGAAGTGGGGCTATCCTTAGAAGAAGAAGTACAAAGAGAAATGTTTTCATTTATGGACAGAATTAAAAAAGAAATAAAAGAACGCTTCGATCAGTTGCATGGCCTTGTAAGGAAATATTCGTGTATAATACCGTGTAACCTACTAAATGAAGAATTTAAATGTCAAATAAATTACTTGATTGACATTGATACAGAACAGTTCCATATTGAACGAAAAAGCATCCAGGTTTTTATGGCTGTACCTACACTAAAAGAAGAGGCAAAACATTGGAAAAACGGAGAGAAGGGCCCTCTTGATCTGTTAAAGTTTATTCAGCAGTATAGGTTCGAAAATTCTGTTCCCAACATTGTAATTTTGTTAAGAATTTTTTAACAATTTCAATCAGTTTGGCTAGTTGCGAAAGAAGCTTCTCAAAACTGAAGTTGATAAAAAATTATCTTCATTCTACAATGAGTCAATCAAGATTACAAAATCTTGCAATATTGTCAATAGAACAAGAAACTACAAATAATATAAATTTTGAGATCATTATACACGATTTTTCTAATATGAAAGTTAGAAGAGTAGATATTATATAAATATGTTTACGAGTGCATACAAATATGTCTAAAAAAATTTACTTTGTGTATTAATAAATATTGATTAAATAACTTAATAATTTATTTATGTGTATTAATTTATAAAAACCACTATTTGATTGACTTATAACAGAAAGGGCGGCAAACTGGAGATCGCTCCGGGCGGCAAAAGTTCTAGGTACGCCACTAGACCCAAGCATGGTACGCAATGTACTGCAAGATTGGCTGAAAACATAGTTGCTCTTCAAGAAAGTGTTCAAAACAATTTATCAACCTCAAGTCGTCGTCGTGCACAGGAGCTTGGTCTTCAAAGAACAACTTTGGCAACAATTTTGCACAAGGATTTGCATTTGTTTCCATATAAGATTCAGTTGACACAAAAGTTTCTTTCACAAGACCATTTACGCCACCGTACACATGCCAATAGAATGTTACTTCACGCCCATGGCAGCCCTGGTTTTTATGAAAAAATCATAATGAGTGACGAGGCACATTTATATATGAATGGATATGTGAATAAATAGTATAGTTAGTTTTGGGGAATGGGAAACCTTCAAATTATTCAACAGTCACCTTTGCATCCTTTAAAAGTGACAGTCTGGTGTGCAATTTGGTCAGGAGGAATAATTGGACCTTACTTCTTTGAAAACGATTGAAAACTTTTTAACGCCACAACTGCATGCTTTCGGGCTTGATTGATTAACACGCGGTATCAAAAAGACGGTGTCACACCGCAAACAGCCAGGATTACAATGGAATTACTGTGAGACTTCTTTCCACAACAAGTTATTTTAAGAAATGGTGCTGGTGATTGGCCTTGACGGTCGCCTGATTTGACTGTTACATCTGCATCATCCTTGCCCTAGAAGGTCTTCAGCTACGTATATCCAAATGGTGGTGCCACCTGCGAAACAGTATATAGGGTTAAACGTTTGACAAAGAAGGTCATTTAGAAAAATAAAATATAGGGTAGGAGAAAGAACGGAACCTTCCTTGCGGTATCCCTGAATTAATCTTGGACTCGTCTGATGCAATCCCATCTATAACAACTCGTATTATGCAATTCCTGAGAAATCTCGGTATAAATCTGGAAAAACTGTCACCGACACCAAATGCAACAAGTTTTGAAAGAAGTGCATCATGCCACGCTCTATCAAACGCCTTGGAAATATCTAGAGCCACCACCTTACTTTCTCTGAAATGATATATGGAGTTGCACCATTGTTCCGACAGGAAAGCCAGTAAGTCACCCGTAAAGCGCCTCTAACGGACTCCAGGCACCTCACAAGATAAAAATTAATCATAACTTCCATTACTTCAGAAAGTGCAGAACAAATTGAAATTGAGCGGTAATTTTTAGTGTTATTATCCTCACCCTTCTTGGGAATCGGCGTTATATTAGCAACATTCCAACACTTTGGAAAATCGCCGGCATGATACAACGTGCTAAAATGGACTGCAAACGGACGCGCTAGCAGTCGATTTGAATACAAAACATTTTTTAAAAAATTATTTTTTTTAAATTTATTTCCTTTTAGTATAATTTTTATTCAGGCGCACACGTCCTAGAGTTCTTTAGCAAATCGATACAGAATTTATGTTTGGTTATGTTGTTACTAGTATTGTTTTTTAAATTGAGAGAGGAGAGAGAGAAAAAGAGAAAAAAAATTAATTCTTTTGCCCCTGAACCCTTTTCAATTGCTTGTATTAAGTGACAAATTAAAAATAGCAAACTCTTGCTAAAAAATAAAAAGTATTAAAAATAGGAAATTTAGCAAAAAATTCCGGTAATATTGGAAGTCCATTATTATTATTTTTAATACGTTTATGCATTTGCATATTAATTTATAAAATAATAATTATTTTTCACGACATTATTTAATAAAAATAAATAAATTAGGCAACGACTGACTAACAAGCTGCAACTATTTTAACATCATATATGACGACATCATCACCTTGATTTAGCCATTATATAAATAATAATACAGAAATTATAAAATGCTGGAATGACAGCTCATAAAATGATTCGATTGGATACGAATAATGGTGTTAATTTATTTAAAATAATTATTTTTTTTAAAACAATTTTATGACTCCATATTTTTTGTTTTTCTATTTTTTGCATGTTCAAAAGTTGTTAAATTTGTTTAATAATATTTTAAAAGAAAATTAATTCAGTGTAATTTTAATTTTTATATGTTACGTTTGTTTGCTTTGTTATTTATTTTAGCTAATATTATGCAATATTTTTATAGTTGCGATTCTAATTATTTTTCTGCAGTGCATTTTAATGAAACAAAAAAAAAAAAACAATTTCCCTTTAATATTTTTTATCCCAAAAATTTTATTTTTATGAAAACGATCACAGCAGCACCATAGTGCACTTGGGGTTTTCAACAAGATATTTGGTCAGCAGCGAAACTTGTAGTTACAATTATGAGATTTTACTTTTACTAAATTTTGAGAACTTCCACAAATTGATAATTTTTTTCCACTTAAGCGGTTTTTTATGCAACTAGCGTTTTTAAGATTAAGTGAGGAAGTATTGTCATTTGGCGATTATTTTCTGAATTAAGTGCTCCTTTTATTGAAAGTTTTTAAATTATTAGTCATACTATTTCAGTTTAGTATGGACGTCATCGTTAATGAATATTCCTTGAAATCTTACTGGTGAAGTTTGTTTCTGAAATAGATGATATCCATAACATACACAAGCTAGTCGCTAAGTTTTCCTATTTTCCTTCAAAACGAGCACATTGAGCATTTGTATATATTATTTTCCTTAATAAATTTAATAATAAAAATTTACGGATTCCTAAAACAATTTAAAATCGCCTCAATTGGTCACAATAAATTAGTTTTTAACTTCAATTATTTCGATGACTTTGGTGGCTTTTTCCTTTAAGCTGAGGTACTATAGACATTACTAGTATTATTACTATTAGTTGTGCAATATTGTCAGTTTGATAAATTGGTGATGATACTACCGTGTTATTTTTCATTTTCCCTCTCGCTTATTGGGCTTCCTTTGCTTATGTGAAGGCAAAACGCCTTCATTTTAATTCTTAAATGCAATTCGATTTATATTATTTATCGGGTTTTTCCAACACAAAGTTAATTGTTTCAATTGTGGCAACACCAACAACATGATAGTTTTGACATTTAGTTTTTTGACGTATTCCTAGTTGCCAATTGTTACAATGAATTTAATTTCTCTCGAAAATCGCACTAAAACTATTAAAATCCATTATGAAAATGGTGGTCCTGTTAAAAATACATTTCGTAAAACTCGTGATACTTGCGAACATTTCAGACGACACGCTTGCTAAAAAAAGTGCGAATACCTACGCGTGTTCGACTGGGTCGCTCAATTGAAAATATTGCAGCCGTAAGCCACAGCGTTGAAGCAAATTCAACTTTGTCAACTCCTCGACGTTATCAACAATTGGGATTATCCAAAACCACCACATGGCGAATTTTGCTTAAGCATTTGACTTTGAAGCCTTAAAAGGTTCAACTGGTATAGGAATTGAAGCCGAACGACCACTCACATTATCGTAGATTCGATCAACTCATTCAGGAACAACCGGCTGGGTTTTCGGAAAAAATAATTTTTTCAGACGAAGCCCATTTTCAGCCCATTGTCAGAGTGTGTCAATAAGCAAAATACCGCATTTGGGCTTCTGAAAATCCTTGAGCGACTGTTGAGAAGCCTTGGCATGTTTAACGTGCCACTGTATGGTGCGCCATGTGCTATGAAGGCGTGATTAGGATGTTTTTTTTTTCGAAGATGAGGCTGAAAATGCGATAACGGTCTATGGAGTCGGCAGGCTTGAAACAAAATGTGCGAACAACAACGCGAAGCCTTACAAGGTTTAATTGGTATAGGAATTGGAGCCGAACGACCATTCGCATCGCCGTAGATTCGCTCAACCCATTAAGGAACAACCGGCTGGTTTTTGGGTATAAATTTTTTTTGCAGATGAAGCCCATTTTCACTTGTCAGGGTATGTTAACTGGCAAAATTATCGCATTTGGGCTTCTGAAAATGCTAGAGCGATCATTGAAAAGCTTTTGCATGCTCAAAGTGCGCTTTATGGTCTGGGGGCGTGTTTAACCGTTTTTTTTCAAAGATGAGGCTGGAAATATCAATGACATGTGGTTTCAATAGGACGGTGCCACATGTCACACAGCCAATGAAACGATTAATTTATTGCAAACCATATATCCCGATCGCATAACTTCACGACAATCAGCAGTTAATTGGCCAGCTGGATTATGCGATTTAACACTACTGGATTACTTTTTGTGAGGCTATGTTAAGGGCAGAATCTATACGGAGCCAATCGAATTGATTTCAGTCTTACAACTCAAAATCCGTCATATGATTAACGATTAAAAATTTTGATGAAAGAATCGATATCTGTCAGCGTGATCGTGGTGGATATTTTCATTTATAATTGCCGAATTTTACTCTTCGGAATACAATAAAACTTTTAATCTTTTTAATCGAACTTTTTTTTTGCTTTATTTTGTTTTAGAAAATCAAACTTCTTGTTGAAAGACTCTTATATATAAGATTATATGTTTAAGAATAAAGAGAAATAGTAAAGAGCGTTGAAAAATAATGCGGAATTTATAAAGGGTATTTTTTATAGGGGTATAGATATGTGAAATAGAATAAAAGAGAGATGAATTTTTTAAATTGACATGAAATTTACGTTGTTCGAAAGATAATCTTGTGGCATTATAATTGAAATATAACTTCTGCCATATGACCGCCATGATTGATTCGTTCGGTCATAATCTAATCTGGAGATCCAATTTTGGGTGAGTTTTTCCAACATTTGTGGCCGTATATCGGCAATAACGCTGCGAATGTTGTCCTCCAAATTTTCTTTACTATTCTTCAAAGACAATAAACAGTGGACTCTATACAAAAGTTGGTTGGTTTAAACCCCCTTTTTTCCTTTTTTCTTAAAAAAAATTTATTTATTATAAAGAAATTTTAAATCAAATATTTATCTTTATTTAATCTAAAATACAAAAAAAGAAAAAAACAACAAAAACACAAAAAAAATAACCGCAAATAATTTATTTATAATCAGGCACCTTCATCATTTGCATATGCACTAACGAGTTCAACTATTCTCCTATTCTCCATTTCTCGTGCATTTGCACTCTTTATTTTTATTTGTTTTGTTAATCATGTGGTGAATATGGATGGCATGGATCAATGAATGGCGAAAGATTTGTATTTAAAGCACCAAGATTTTGGCTTGTGCATGTGTGTAACATTTAGCAAATACACTGGTTGTTATTTGCATTGCATATCATTATTATACCCTACATAAGGTTTTATGCTGTTTCATTATACTTTTGTATTTAGATCAAAAAGGGATGCAAAATATAAAACTAAACAGTTTTTTTTTAATGTGTTGTCCTGTAAGAATAAATAGCTTTTAATAGTTTGTTGTTTATATCTCGTACGTTAATACAATATACGATGGGCCGGCGCCCCAAAGTCTATTTTGGAGTTGCTAGACCACGCACAGGAGAGGGTCAAAAGGCTCATTGGAAATAGTAGGGTATTCAACTCCATTGAATTTCTGGAGTATCGAAGCAATGTGGTTTGTATTTCACTGTTTCATCGTTACACCAATAGTAAGTACTTTAATAAAATTAATAAACTTGTTCCCGTTACTTGCGTTTAACTTGGCTTTCGTTAAGAGCACATCTATTTGTGGTTGATTGGCCAGTGAATTGCACTACGCATTACAGTGAAAATTCGTTTTTTTTTAGCATAACAATCCGTATGTGGAATAAAGTCCCGGTCACTTTCAATGTAGAAAAATTCAAATTGAATATTCACAAACACTACTCTCCCCGCCTTCCTCTCCCCCATAACCTGATTTCCTAGTTCTGGCACAATGCATTGCATGCGTAGGGATCAACCCCTGAGTGCTGATCCGAAACGAAAAAAAAAAACTTGGATATTTTGCTTCACTTATCATAACAGTTTTAAGAAAATGTAACGACTGAGATCAAATTTGCACTTCTTTCTCTTTAAGAGCGAACAAATACATTCTCTCTGTGTTACAGAATTGACTTTTAAAGTTTTTCCCGAGCTCTTAGGGTACTAAATAAGTCGTTGTATTTTTCAAGTAATTTTCTATAATTTACCGTAAACACTTTAAAGTGTTGGCAACTTCCTGTGTTGCGCTTCAAATCATCACCAGGTTGAAAATAATAATAAAAATTATTGTTAAATAAACTTTAAAACAGCAGTAACATCTTCAGATACAAACAGCAACAACAAGAAGCAAGAAAAAATTACATGCAAAATTCCTCTTGTAATAGTAATAAATTAAAAAAAAATATATATATATAAATAATTTGTTGTTGTTGTTGCTTTTATTACTATAAAAAAAAATTGCAAAAATAGCAAAAAACAGCGTAATAGGTAAAACATCATCACAAGATTCCATTGAGCGTGAAATAGTAACAGAGAAAGTATTAAACAATTTTAAAGATTTATTTTTTCTTGCTAACAAAAACTACTTCAAAGAAGTATAGGGTGTTCTTTTTTTGGGCAGCATATTTTTACAGCATCTTTGTGATCAGTTAGAAATAATAGTTTATTATGAAAAACTTAACTTGCTATTAGTGCGCAGCCCTTAAAGAGTTTAGATTTTATTTAATTAAATTCAATGACGTCCATAATTCGCCATTTTACTGAACTTGTACTTTAAGCACTTAATGTTTACTCACTAGTGTTGTCAGAAGTGGAAATTCTGCCATCTTCTATCCATCCAAAGTAGACTTCTTGGGAGGGGAATGCTAACTAAAATATAGAGACGAAGCTATCACTATATGCTAAAGAGATGAAACTAATAAGTTTAGATGATAGAAGTACGCTTCTGAATACAATCCCACAATTGCTGCTAAATTAACTTTTTTATTCCAAAGGAACGAAGCGAGAGCTTAAAGGAGAGTGGAATCTTCTTAGGAAGATATTAAATAGTTTTAACTGAAAAAGATGAATGCCCAAAAACTTTCCGCTTCGGAAATAAAAATTCTAACTAACTGAAGGAGTAAGTAAATGGGAGGGGCAGTGAAAATAATTTATATCAAGCCTAAGTCCGGCATATAATTAAATATGGTTTTCTTCTATCGATACTCGAATCGCACAGGATTTTAAATAGTTAAAGATAGAGCTTCCAACAGTAAATTTGCTTGTTGCAGCTCTACTCTTTGAAGCCATTCTAGGGCTGGCAAACTATCTCAAAAATAGTCAATCTATTTAGAACTATTAGAAGAGGAATTCACTAATCGCAAAAAAATGTCAACTGCAGCCCTAAAAATAACATAAAACATTGTGAACAAGATGCCAAAATTAGATCGCTTTCGCCCATAACCTCTTGATATTCCCTCCCCAGACACATTTATATGTTTTGATGGAATCTCACCGTCATTATATGCGTCAAGGTGGGTAAAAGGTAGCCCCAATCCCCTAATAGACTAGCAGGAGCCAACTGGACAATTCCACTATATTTCCATGGGAATCAGTAAAGCCCCAGAGTTTAGCCTTTTAGCTGTTCTCTGACTGATTATTGAGGTTGGGTCTTTGAGAGTATCGTTCTGGTTGTGGTTTCGAGGCTCTCTTTGGAGTTAAGTGGAACGGATCATTCACAATGAAAACAATGAATGGTCCGGTTCCAGTGAGCATGAGTGCGATTTTGTTCTTACATTTTTTAAGCTTCATGCGTTCTGGACCAGGAGTTGGATAATCTCCAACTTTTCAGCAAGGACTGAAGGCTGCGGGCTACTTTGGGCTTTTGAAGTTGCAACTAGGAGTGACTGGAGGATATACGTGTCTGAAGGCCTTCTAAGGCTAGGGTGACGCTAAAATCACACACAGTGGTTCGACCACCACCAGGTTATGACCAGCGGTCGGTACTGGTGTAAACCTTATCACACATTACCTTTTGATATTTACTTGAAAGTATTTTTAAAAGTTAACCCACATATTTAATGCGTTGGATAAGGAAAAAGGTGAAAAACTTTTAAGCGGCCTATCAATTTTGTCTCAGCAACTCAATAGTGGCTGATATTAAAATCTTCCTCGTATTCTATTTACCTAAATTAATGACTTAAACATATAATGCTTTTATAAGTCACTAATTAAGGCAGATTAATACTAAGAATAATGGTAATGAGAGTAGCGTTCCAAAAGATCCTACATAACACTCGGGTAGTCTCCAATTTTGTGTGTTTCTCCAAACTTAAGTTAATTAATTAATTAATTTTGAAGTTATTTTTCTGTATTAAATTTTTTTTTTATAAAAAATCAAACGCTTAAAATATCACCCGTTATCGTTTTACTACTTACTACCTTGCATTATAGGTTATTGTTATTACATATTTTTATGTTTAAATTAATTAAAATTTAATTTTTATTTTTATTTAAATTTTTAATTTTGCATAAAAATGTCACGGGCTAAGGAAACACGAAATTGAGCTCAGTTGCAGTAACATTTTTATGTAACGGGTGGTCCAACCCTTAACGTCAAGTGTTTTGCCCAAATAATTTACGACATTTCGTTGTTTCAGTGTTTTTGCAAATTGCACCATGAAGCCATTATTGAAGCCTTTTACATAAACGAGCGTTCAAATCGAAATACATTTTGTGCACTTTGTGATTTTTTTCAGCATAGTCGAGCCAATATTTCCGCGATCGGGAGAATTGTGCGCAAATTTCAATAAACCGGATTTTTTGAGAAATGTCAAGTGCAAGCTCGTCCAGTTTGTTCTACGAAAAACATTGCTGTTGATATTGGTCGTGTCAACAATTGAATATCTTTGATTACTAATAGAAATTTTGACTCAATTGACTCAAGAGTTGAAGCCTATTGACCTTTTCAAAAATCGGCCGACAATACAGCGAATGGTTAGTTGAACATTCGAGTGAATGGAAAATCATCTTCAACGTAGAGGAACACAGCTTAGTAGATTCGTTAACAAGCAGAGAAGCCACGAGTGATTGTTGAAAAGCTGATACATCCACAAACAGTGTTTATGGGCTGGCGGTGTTATCGAGCCGCCAGCTAAGCAGTTGTAGCCAGAAATTGAGGATATAGACTTGAACGACAAGTAATTTCCAACAGACTGGTGCCATCGGCCACGGTGCCAACGAAACTGTTGCTGTGTTATACAATAAATTCAATGGCTGTATTATCTCACGTCGTGGTGATGTTAATTTGTCGCCACGATTGCGTGATCTAACTCCGTTGGACTTCTATCATTAGGGATATTTAAATTGCAAAAATATTGCAGGAATTGCGATTCCCTGAAATTATCTGTGTTTAATTTACTGCTATAATTTTTTTTCTAATTTTTAATCGTTTTTAAAATGAAAAAATTTCCTACAGCTGTCGATGAAGATCTCAATTGTGGTCCCGTATCTAAACCAACTCAGTGTATTTTGCCTTATTGTTTCTGTTAGACTGCTGCAATCCATATACCCGGTGCCATTGAGTCTCAACAAGTATTCCAAATGATTACCATCACTTTTAACGGTGCCGTTAATTTTGATAACATCGATTTGTACTAAGCAAACCCATATATTCAATGGTCAATGTCAAAATCCAAATGCTTGTTCGATTAAGAGTACTTTCTTTGTTTTTCACAAACAAGGTTTAATCGAATAAGATTTAATCGAATAAGATTTAATCGAATAATATGTAATGAATAAGCTTTAATTCAATCAGGTTTAATTTAAAAAAGTTAAATCGAATAAGCTTTAATCGAAGAAAATTTTATTGAATAAGGTTTAATCGAATATTTAATCGAATAAGGTTTAATCGAATAAGATTTAATCGAATAATATGTAATGAATAAGCTTTAACTCAATCAGGTTTAATTTAAAAAAGTTAAATCGAATAAGTTTTAATCGAGAAAATTTTATTGAATAAGGTTTAATCGAATATGGTGTAATCGAATAAGGTTTAATTAAATAAAGTTTAATGAAATAAGAGTTAATTTACTAAAGTTTAATTGAATAAGTTTTAATCAAATAAAGTTTATTCAAATAAGGTTTAATCGAATAAGGTTTAATTAAATAAAATTTAATCAAATAAGGATTAATCTAATAAAGTTTAATCGAATAAGTTTTGATCGAATAAAATTTATTCGAATAAGGTTTAATCGAATATGGTTTAATCGAATAAGGTTTAATTAAATAAAATTTTATCAAATAAGGATTAATCTAATAAAGTTTAATCGAATAAGTTTTGATCGAATAAAATTTATTCGAATAAGGTTTAATCGAATAAGTTTTAATTTAATAAAATTTAATCAAATAATGATTAATCGAATAAAGTTTAATCAAACAACTCTTAATCGAATAAGGTTTAATCGAACAAGATTTAATGAATGGTTTGGTTGAGCAAGGTTTAATCTAATAATGTTAAAGAATTGCACCATCGTGATCATGAAATCTCTGTTTTCTCTTTGACTCACAAGAATGATTCAAACTATTGGAACAGTGGCACCTACGATGATTGGTTAGCTGAAATGGCTAAAGCCCGTTGAAGAGATAGTGAGAGAGAGAGAGAGAAAGACCCAGAAAAGAAAGAAAAGATTATCAAAAGTATATGCACACATAGAGAGAAAACTCTTAAGGGGTTTACACACAAGATTCAAATGCTGTGTACATGTATTGGACGCACATGCTGTAAACATCACATTTTTAGTGTTCCAAAAAATGTTACAGACAATTGCGTGATAAAATTTACGTCGGCACCTAGCGTGTGTATGCCATAACTCGACAGTGGATCTTACGTTTTTAAAACATCACTGATGGCTTTATAATTTGCATGCGCGCCTTCTATTTGCGTGTTAATGGCAACAAATAATTGAAAATGATTTCTGAACAATTGTTTGTCTATGATGCCTCTGCTACTGCATCTTTGGATCGTGTTTCTATTAAGCCATGTACTTTATACTTTCGAATGCCACACAAGTGTAAAGGCAATGCTCACGACTGTCCATCTCATATCCATTCTGTGTGGGAAATGGTCATGAATGGACTTGATCGACGTCATAATTCTGGCGTTGATGAGTCTTTGCCCGGCTGTCTAGGATTGGTTCTTGTAACAATGTTTCCTCCGGTAAACAATTCGGTAACCTTTTGCCGAGAACAATTCAAGAGCTAAATGGTGTATTCGAAACATTAGCGACGTTGAACCACAAGTATGCTTAAGAGTTATGGAAAATATAGACACTCGGTTAGAATCGAGCATTTAGCCAGTAGTTATTTTAATATATAATTGTCAGAGATCCTGTTAACTCTGAAAACGTTTGTCTTATTTGCCTTTTGGTTGTACCAAATTTGCCTTGAATGTTCAAAATTCCTATTTCTGATTTTTTTTATCCCTAATAAGGTCCTTGTTGTTTCCATCATATCGCACCCTAAATACAAAAGGGTCACAACTCAAATGTTTCCAAAACAAACTTTTCTTCCATAAATTAATTGAAACTCGACATCTCTAGCTATTGAAAAATTTTTTTCACATCACTATCTTCTTTAACTGTCTATTTTTGTGTTAAATCTGTTGCTTCTGCACGATGAACTAAAGAGAATTATTTTGAGTTGCGAAATTTTTAGTTATTTTGAGCTGTAACCCTTTTGTATTTTGCGTGCGATATGCTCTAAACATAATTGTTGTTTTTTATGATGTTGTTGTTGTTACTACTTTACTGCAAGTCGTTATGATTTTTATCGGTTTTCGTATGAATTTGTTTGTCGCTACTTGATGTTGTAAAGTTGACAGTTTAGTTTGTATGAAAAATCAATAAAATAAATATTTTTATTGTTGTACAGTAGTGTACAGTAGTGGACTTGTGTCAATTGAGTCCATTAACTACAAGTTGTCATTTAGATAAGATAAGATTTTCATTTAGTTTAATATTTAAAAGAGATATACGAATATATTACAAAACAGTTTGACATTTCATTTATATTAAGGATCAAAGAAAACAAAAAATCAAAGAAAAGAAAACAAAAAATAAAAAGAGGAAAAAACAAAAGAAGAAAATAAATAAGAAAAAGAAAATGCTTCATTCAGTTCATTATAACCTGCAGTTGAACTTGCTTTTGTTATTTTCTTATTTCATCTTCTAGTTTCCAACTTAAGTTTCATAACAAACGGATGTTAAGTGTTTAAATAATAAAACAAATGATTTCCTGTTTGTAATAATTTTTATTTTCAAAAAGAAATTATATAAAACTAATTAGAAATTTTCTCTTCACATCGTAAGTGATTTTCAAAGTGCTTCTAGATATTCTAAGTGGACACCTGTTGATTTTTAAGATGTGGATTTTTTCTTTTATAATTTAACTTGAGTGTTGCATTTATAAATTGATTTCTCAGAGATTTGATACAATATATAGGGTGTACACCGAGAAGGTAAACTACTTTGTTTCTTTATAATTTTTGATTAAATGAAAGAAAATGGATCTTATATTGATAAATGCTTTATTTAATGCCGGCAATTATATATGGAATACAATATCAGATAAATGTCCGCCTCTGTTTAACCGTAAGCGGCGTAAATGGTCTTGTGGAAAAAGCTCTTGTGTCAACTAAATCTTATGTGGAAACAAATGCAAATCTTTGTGAATTGAGGTTGGATTGTCTTGAGCAGCAGTAATGTTTTCACCCAACCTTGCAGTACGTTGTGGTCCATGCTTGGGCACCTACACACCCTCTTTCATCGAAATCATTCACTACATGAAAAACTAGTGGGTTTTGTTGGCACGTTGTTTTTCCCATAAATTTCACGTAATTTTCTGCTCGTCACAGTAATCCACGATTGATTTTACTAAAATGTTTTAACGATTAAAACACTTTGGTTAATCGAATATTTTTCCATAATAAATTCGCCACGTGTCCAATTCACGACTGTCAAATATGAACAGTCAAGACTAATGTTTACCAAAATGGCGGCGAAATAAAATAGCATTCCCGGTGGAAACCCTGCATGACAGTTTTTTTTTGTAAAGAAACTGTCAAAGTGTGTTTGCTTGTATGTGTATGTAATTCGCCCTGGGGGCACATTTATATGTCTTGACGGAATCTCGCCGTCATTACTTGTGTCACCAGGGGTTAAAGGGAGCCCAAGTGTGGAAAATGTCATGTTATTTCCACGGTAATCAGTAAGCTCCAGAGTTTAGCTTTTTGAGGTTGGCCCTTTGGGAGTATCGTGGTAGTTTTGGTTTCGCGGCTCTCATGTATTTGTTTAAGGGGCCAGGATCATTTCATCTCTACTTGGAACAAAAGGTGAATGATCCGGATCCAGTGAGCATGCTTTTCATGTGTTCTGGACCAGGAGTTGGATAGTCTTCAACTCTTCAGCAGGGAGTGGGGGTTGGCGTCTTCAATGATTTGCTTAAGCATTTGACCGACTTATCGTTAAATTTTTGACATTAGCTTAAGCCAGCTTATGCATATTATAGTTGGGCCTTTAAGAGTTTTCGTTCTATGTGTGTATATATACTCTTGATAATCTTTTCTCTTTTTTCTTGGTCTTTCTCTCTCTCTCTCTCTCTCTCTTACAAACTCAAATTGGCGGCAAGAAAAGTTTTTGTCTATGCAACATTTCTTTCAAAATTTAAAATATTACCTCAATTTACTATTTTAATAATCTTTTAAAACAATTTAATAATAATTAAAAAATTGCCTTAATTTGTTTATAAATTAATTATTAAAATCAAAAGAGGTCGCTTGCAGACTTACAATTATTTTGATACGCAATAATTAACGTTTATTGTGTTTAATGCTGCATTTAGCTTAAATAACTTTTAATTTATTTTCTGTTTTTTTTTGTTTTAATTAATTTAATTTTCTTTCTTTTTATTTTAAAAAATTTTTTAAATTTATTTTGCAATTTACTAGCAGATTTTTGTTGTTGTTTTTTTGTTGGTGTAGCAAAATAATCAAAATAATAAATAGTTTTTCGGCATGGTTAACTAATTTTTCTAAACAGATTTATTTTATTTTGTTGTTGTTATTGTTGTTTTACTTATATATAAAAGCAAACAATTTACACAATCCTCCAAAAACTGCAATAAACTACGATCGAAAAAGAAACCACTCCTTTTACAAGAAGTTGTAATTGTTGTTGTTGTTGGTTAAACCATTTTATACCGGCTACTATGTGTTAAATGCTGTATTTAGGGGCCTAAAAAATATTTTAACTTTGCATTTGTAATGCATTCATTGTTTTAGTTGTTTTTGTTTTTTTATTTATAGTCGTTGCAAACATTTTTTGCTTTAATTTATGGGATTTTATTTGATGAAACAAACAGCAACAGCAACATTTAAAATGTTTAAAAAGTGTTTAATATTAGTTGCAGTAACGCAGCACTTAAATCGATTACGTTATTTCCTAATCAGCATTACTGCGTACATCATTAATATTAATTATGTAGTTAATGACTTTAAAATTGTTTTTATTTACTTTTAAGAATTTTATTATACAGGGTGTCTGCCGGATAGGTATACTATACTACTTTGTTTGTTTACAACTTTTGATTAAATGAAAGAGAATGAATCATATATTGATAAATCTTTAGCCTCACAAATGCGAGTCCTTTTGGACATATTTTTTATTAGATTCTCAAACATTTCCCTTGGTATTTCATTAATTTTATCGCGAATATTTTGTTGGAGTTGCTCAAGCGTTTCTGATTTGTTTTCATAAACTTTTTAAATATCCCCACAAAAACATCCCCCCCCCCCCGGAAGGGGGCATATTGATATATTTTGACGGAATCTCACCGTCATTACATGTGGCAACGAGGGTAAAAGGAAACCCAATCCCTTTCAAGACTAGCAGGAGGCAACTGGACAATCCCACTATATTTCCAGGGTTCAGCTTTTTGTCTTTTTAGCCTTTTAGCTGTTCTCTGACTGATTATTGAGGTTGGCCCTTCGGGAGTATCGTGGTAGTTGTGGTTTCAAGGCCCTCGTTTGAATTGTGTGGGTCGGATCATTCACAATGAACACAATGAATGGTCCAGGTCCAGTGAGCATCATTGCGCTTGTGTTCTTAAATTTTATTCAGCTTCATGCGTTCTGGACCAGGAGTTAGATAGTCTCCGGCAGGCTTCGGGCTTTTGAAGTTGCATTTAGGAGTCACTGGAGGATATACGTATCTTAAGGTCTTCTAGAGCGTGTATGACGCTACATTTCATTCACAGTGATATGATGCACCCTCTGGTTATGGCTTAGAAAGTTAGGTACCGACGTACGGTTAAATCAGACGACCGTCGAGGTTAATCATCAGCATTATTTTTTAAAATAACTTGTTGTGGTAATGTGTGTTCCATTGAAATCCTTGCTGTTTGCGGTGTGACACCGTAATGTTGATACCACATGCTAATCAAGCCCAAAGCATGCAGTTGTGGCATTAAAGAGTTTTCAATTTATAACGATATCGCTCCTCTTTCACAGTTACCTTTACGCTGTTTTCATTTTCAAAGAATATGCACGGCGGCGTAAATGGTCTTGTGAAAGAAGCTCTTGTATCAACTGAATCTTCTATGGAAACAAATGCAAATCCTTGTGCAAAATTGTCGCCAATATTGTTATTTAAAGACCACGGCACGGCATCGAATTGAGGTTGATGGATTGTTTTGAGCACTTTATTGAGCAGCATTAATGTTTTCAGTTGATCTTACAGTATGTTGTGGTCAATGCTTTGGCCTATCATCTTCAGATCCTCTTATTTCGAAATCATTCACTGTAAGGTAAATAGTGCATTCTGTTGGCACAGAACAGAATGCACTACCACAGTAATCGATGATTGATTTTGATAAAATATTTTAACGATGAAGCTCCCGATGTTCTTGTCATGAAAATTCAGTATGATGTTCGATGGACAGTTTTCAGGCTTCTAAGGAAGCTTTCAAGTGCCTCGGTTTTCTAAAACGGTGTAAGAGATACTTCACTCCATTCGATTTATTTATACCACCTATATCCATTCAAAAAGGGACTACAACTCTCATGTATGGGACGTAGCTCCAAAGTCTATTTTGGAGTAGGGTACCCAACTCTATTGATTTTCTAGACCATTGTCTCAGTGTGGAATTTCACTGTTTTATCATTACTACAATGGTAAGTGCTCTAATGAAATTAGGGAACTTGTTTCGGTTACTCGCATGTTTTCGTCTTTAACTCTCTTTTCTTTGAGAGCTCATTCATTTGTGGTTGATTTTCCAGTGAATCGTACTATGCATTATAGGGAAAATTCGTTTTTAGCAGAACAGTCTACAGTATGTGGAATAAACTTCTTCCAGAGGTCTTTCCTGGCACTTTCAATGTAGGCAGTTGAATATCCACGAGCAGTACTCCCTCTTTCCTCCTCCCCATAACCTAATTTCCTAATTCTGGCACAATGCATTGCATGTGTGGGGGTCATCCCCTGAGTGCTGGTCCCAGAAGAAAAAAGATACACCCATCTTGTATGTAAGCTATTAGAATACAATACTATCGTCTCTTTGTATGCTATAGGGCTGGGTGCTTGAAAGAAAAACACTCTTTACAGTTTATTTAGCAAAAGCTGTACTAGAGAACACGAATTCCGATGGATGACAAGTATGTCTTCGATTATTAATGGGGGAGTAACGTGGTGGCTCAAATCACGAGATATGAGTGTACCACGTTTGTAAGCTGTTGAAATGCTACAGAACCTGAAAAGGCAGCTTTGGACCTCAGATTATCTTTAGCTCTTTAACAAACGGTCCAGATCCACAGAAATATGTTAAAAAAATAAAATTAGGACGCGAGGCAAATTTGAATATAAAAAAATATTTTTGTCTGCTTTTATATTATTATGACAGAAGTCTAAGTATCTCCAATACGATGCTAACTGTCACCATAATTTCAGTTTATAACAGACAGGCCTTATTCTTGTTTCTCCTTACAACATTTTAATTTAATGTTTCATAACTTTAGCGCTATTATTTTTATAATTTTACGTTTTTGTTGCCTGCTTCTTTTTAGCTTCATTTATTTAAACCGTTTTAAGTTTTACTTAAACTTCCTTCTTGTGCATAACTTTGGTGACAGGGTGTCTCAGGCAATCTACATCATGGCTCCCTGCCATGAAATAAATGTGTATAAGAAATTATTAGGCCATAAAATCATTTAACTGATTTTAATGACAACAATGTTGTTGGCCAAGTGATGTTTTGTTTGCAAAAGAAATAAATTTTCAATTGTTTTTTCAATTTTTTTAAAAATTAATTAACAAAACAAAAAAAAGTAAAAAAGTTTGAAGATGTTTACAACAAATTTAAAAATGATTCAGAACTCGCGCTTAAGCCACACTTAATGAGTTTATGGCCGCCATCAAAGGAAATACATTTTTTTGTGTTTTTTTTTTAATTAATGATATTTGCTTTTTTAAATTTGTTTAAATGTTGTTAAAGTCTTTCCGGTTGTAATGTCTTATCATTAATTAATATTGTTTTTATAAAAAATGATGCTTCAAAATTTTATTAAAAATTGCAGCAAATGTTGTGGAAAATGCTTATTAAAATTTAAATTTTAATGCACTTAAACTTTTTTTAAGAAGCCAAATATTAAAAGTACTTTTTTAAAAGTACTTTTCTTATGAGGTTTTTTTAAATGTTATTTTCCTTAAGAACTGTTATTCTAAAAAAAATACCTTACTCTACATGTAGTGTTTTTTTACAGAGTCTTTTAGTAAAATGTATTTTTAAAAAAAGTACTTTTAATGGGAAAATAAATTTTTAAAGTTGTACTTTTTAAGTTTAATAAGCTTAACACATATTTTATTTAATATATATTTTATTAATGTACTTTCTTCTATTAAACTCTTCTGATGAGTACCGGCTTTAGGTTAATAATTTTAGAAGTACATTTCTAAAAACGACTTCATATTTAAGTAAAGGTTTTTACAACTATATTTCCCAATTTTTTTACTGAATACTTTTGCAATATGTTACTTTTTTTGAAGATAGTATTTCAGAGCATAGTTTTTTAAAAGGTTTATTGCAACCAACTAGTTTTTTAAAACGTATTTTAAGCCTATTTCACAATTTTTGTAAAGTACTTATTTAAAAACAACTGTTTTTTAAATATATTTTCTAAAAGCTATTTTATAAAAGTACCTTCTTGAAGGGATTTTGATAACGTGCATAATTCAATAGATTTTTATTTTAATAAAGTTTTTCATAAAATACTTTTTTTTTATTAAAGTACTTTTTAAAAATAAAGTTTATTTAAAAAAACTTTTTATAAAATGTTTTTTAAAAGGTACTTTCTTTAAAGGTACTTTTTATTAAATGTATTTTTTTTGAGAACAAAGGTTTTAAAATATGCCTTTTTTATAAGATTAAAATTTTTGAAGCTGCTCATTAGATTATATAAAGACTGCTTTTTCTTAAAAGATTCTAAACGAGCAACTTTTAAAAGTGCTTTTTTAGATAAATTTATATTACAGGCTCTTTTCGGTACTCAAGCGTTTTTTCATTTAAATCTTATACTTGTAAAAAGTACCTTTTATAAAATTGCACTTTTTTAAAAAGTACCTTTTAAAAATGATTTTTTTTTTTAAAAAATACATTTTATAACATGTACTTTTTTTTAAATTACTTTTTGGAAAAAGTATTTTTTTAAAAGTACTTTTTATCAAATGTACTTTTTTTTAAAGTACTTTTTATTAAATGTATTTTTTTTATTTTTTTTTTTTAAGAAAAAAGGTTTTAAAATATGACTTTTTTATAAGATTAAATTTTTTAAGCTGCTCATTAGATTATATAAAGACTGCATTTTCTAAAATGATTTTGAACAAACAACTTTTAAAATCACTTTTTGAAGTAAATTTATATTACAGGCATTTTTCGGTACTCAAGCATTCTGTTTTTTTTTTCTTTTTTAAACCTTATGTTGGTTCCACTTTGCTTAACATAATAGAACATAAAATTAGTCATGAGTACAAATTTATAGTTTTTTCAAGCTCGATTTAGTCATGTGTAACACACCTCTGCTTATTGTTGTTGTTTGTTGTTTTTTTTTGTTTTCTTCACAAATGACAGAATAGATGACTAAGTTAATGAATGAATTATTCAAAGTTTGTGTTATGCTAAGACAAGTTTGTGTACCACAAATATTTACTTTCAGAAAATAATTGTCAAAGTCAGGTTATTGTACGATTACTTTTTTAATGACGTTATTTGGTTTAACTTTAATAATACATGACTTCACTTAATAATACAGGAAAGTTTTAAAGTGATTTGTTAAACTAAATTCGAAAATTATAGTCTAAATTTAGTTTTTTAATAGGATTGTACTTTGATAACAAAAGGAATTGTTAGTTTATGATCAAAACGAAGCAATAACCTTTTTACGTTTGTGCGTATTTTTCTACTCAAATTTGTGGAATTTTCTTATTTTTTTAACTTGAACAACATATTTTTAAAACAAGGCAACGAACTTATTAAAAAAAATGTATTAAAACGAACATTTGAACTTTTTAATACAGAAAAATATAGAAAATCCCTATTTTATAAGACTTAACACTTTTACATTTTTTTATATATTCAAAGATCTTAGTCAAGTAGAATAATATTTTATACTTAACAAAATTTACAACAAAGAATTTAAAACTTTAAAATGCAGGCCGTCCGCCATTTTGTTAAACATTTCTCTTGACAGTTCATATTTAGTGGTGAAGTAGATGTAAGGCAAATTTATTATGGAAAGATATTCGAAAAACCAACGTCTTTTAATCGTTTAAACATTTTATCAAAATCAATCATCGATTACTGTGACCATGAGAATATTATGTGATTTTTTTTGGGAGAAACAGCGTCCCAGCAAAACGCAATATTTATTGTGTAGTGAATGATTTCGAAGAAAGAAGGTCTGCAAGATCGGCTGAAACATTACTGTTGCTCAAAACAATCCATCAACCCCAATTTGACGCCGTGCCGTGTTTAGGAGTTTGGTCTTCAAAGAATAATTATTGCCACAATTTTGCACAAGGGTTTGCATTTGTTTCCATACAATATTGAGATGACACAATAGCTTCCACAAAACCAATTACGCCACCGTACATATGCCAATAGGATATTAAAGCTCGCCCATTATAACCCCGATTTTCATGAAAAAATCATAATATAAACAAAATAGTCGGTTCTGGGGAATGGGAAACCTTCCAATTATTCAGGGGAATTATTGGAGCTTGCATCTTTGAAAATAAAAACGGCGTAACAGTAACTGTGAATGGGGAGCGATATCGTGATATGATTGAAAACTTTTTAACGCCACAACTGCATGCTTTGGGCTTGATTAACATGTGGTATCAACAAAATGGTGCCACATCGCATACAGCCAGGATTACAATGTAATTACTGCGAGAAATGGTGATCCTAAATGGTCTCCATGGTCGTCTGATTTTACTGTTTTGCTCGTCTTTTTGTGGGAATATCTGAAATGCAAGATTTATGTAGATAAACCAGAAACGCTTGAGCAACTCAAACAAAATATTTGTGATGAAATAATGAAATACCGCATGAAATGTGTGAGAATTTAATAAAAAATGTGCTCAAAGGGGGTCGAAGCGGACATTTATCTGATATTGTATTCCATACAAAATTGCCGACATTAAATAAAACATTTATCACTATAAGATCCATTCTCTTTCAATTAATCAAAAATTATAAACAAACAAAGTAGTATACCTTCCGGGCGGACACCCGCCTTTCAGAAACACAATTGTGATGGCGAGGAATTATAATATTGTTACGGATGTGTCTTGCTTAAATTTTAAAAGAAAATAATTGAGCAAAGAAAAGTTAACTACTGGGTATGTTGTTTACTAATTGCGTAACTTGCTAAGAAACCTTATCTACACAAGACAACAACAACTATCTTAAAATAAATTCCAGGAAGAAACTTTATCAGTATAAAAACAATAATACACACAAACATACAAGCGCCTATGCGTTGAATGGAGAACATATAACAACAAAATGTGATACAAAGGGAGTAGAAGATTCTTAATTTTTATAGACTTTTAATGGACAAATATAAAAGGGCAGCGTCTGAGTGGATAGTTGGTTAGTGTAAAAACAAACCTCGTGAATTAAAGACGTGCATCTTAAGTAAATCGTTCTGTAGTGTCAACTTTGTGTGTAGTTAAAGTAAATAATGAATTTAAAAACTCTAAAATCTGGTTTTATTTATATTGCAATAAGGAACTCACAACAAAACGCTTGTAAAAGGTATAAACGTAACAATATTTTATTTTTCGCTGAGAAACTGGAAAAAGCGCAAATTAAATAAAAATTACGGGATTCGAGTGTTCATAATTTTATGTGTGCGTGTATTTTCAGTAGGTACTCCAGGTAGACGCCTTTTAAAATTATTACAAACAAGACAGACAGAAATAGAGAAACTTTTTACTCCACACTCTGTGACGACCAAAAGTCGGCAGGCTTGTTTTTGGATCACATAGCAATTAAATCACAAGCAGTTAGACTCTATATATATATATATATATTTTTAAAAATTTTTAATTTTTTTACTGAATTTCATAAATTTTTACATTTTTTATATTTTTGAATATTTATTGTTTAATGAATTTCATAATTTTTTTAAAAGAGAACATTGTTGTTTTATACACTTTTCATTTTATATAATTCATAATTATATTTTATAATTACATTTATTATTTGTTAATGAAATATTTGAAATTATAATAGCCGTTAAGAAGCGCCACCTATTAGCATGAAGATACATCCGTAAGGAAAACATACCATTAAACACAACCCTGAACAATCGCAAGCAGCTGTCGTTTAGTGGTATGGGTGTGTATGTGTGCCTGGCAGAAACATATAAAAGCGAGATAATTACGCTTTTCAGGAGAGTTGGCCACGTGCAAGCAACCGGGCAAGACTTCTTTTAAGTGAGTTAGAATTTTATTCAACTTAATTAAAATAGTCTTGCGAATAGGTTAAGCTAAGTTAATCAGAGTCAGAATTTTATTCGACTTTGAATTAATTGAGTATAGCTCAGATCTACGGCCAAGCAAGTTCTGTCGCTGCTTCACCTGGCCAGAATTTTATTCGCTCAGGTGACGGAGGCCAGAGCAAGGCCGCACTTTGTTCAGCAAGGCCAGACTTTTATTCGCCCTAGCTGGACAAGATAGTCGAATTTCGACGTGGAAAGGTTGTCTCAGAATGTTATTCGTGACAACCGCGACAAGTCAAAAATTGGTGGACAGGCAAACTGTTCTGCTCAGACTGGACCAGAATTTTATTCGCTCCAGTGTGAGAAGCAGTAGGCTAGTAGTAAAACAAAAGTGACTCTTGTGTTATCAGTGAAGCAACATTTTTTTTGTACCGAAGCCTGGATGCCGCGAGCTTTACCCCAGCATAACGCGAGAACGTGTCGTTACAACACATACACATTTTATAATACGATAATCACAGTTCGCAAATAATTCTTAACTGTAAATTCAAGTAGGATTTTGTGAGAGGAATCCGTATTCTCAAGGGGATAAAGTATTGTGTGTTCTAAAGAGATCAAGCTTAATGCAATTTTTTTCCAATCTGCTGGAATAATTTTTATTGCAGCAATATATACGTGGGGTGCTTTAAAACCATGTGAGATAAGGCCATGATGGCTTTATTGCTCAATTGAATGGCAGATAAAACCATAATGGCCCTATGTACCACTCATTGAGATGTAAGGTCATATTTAAAATTTTACGAAATGAGAGATATAGACATATTTTTCTAGAATATTGTTATGCATGGTGTAAACAGAAAAACTTTTGTATGCGAATCCAGATTTCAATACTTAACTTTAGTGTTTTCGGGAGAAGACATGTTTTTTGTTTTTCTGACGCACACAGGAAAATCTTATTCAGCGAAGTCTCCTACCGTGTCCTACTGGAAGAGAAAACCCTTAATTATAAAAATAATAAAACTATTAATCAATGTAAAATGCAAAAGTTTTTCAAAACTGAAACGAGAGATAAAGCCATTTTCTAATGTTGCTAATGTGAGCTAAGGGCATGATGGATGGCTTTATCTTTCATTCAAATGAAGAAAAATGGCCTTAGCTTACATGGTTTTAAAGTACCCCCCCATATATGCACACATTACAAACCTTTAATTTTGGTAAATTCTTTAATTTAATAAATTATTTTTTGGTTTTTTAATCGATGCACTCGAAATATTTATATTTTAATTCAGTTCTTTAAATTGTTTTTTTTTAGCCTTTTTTTTCAAAAATCATAACGATGATTCATTTTAGCAAATAATTTTTATCTCTTAATTGTGTTTTAGTGTCAATGATGTAGATAACTTTGTTTTTTATCTTATCTCTACAACATGGCACGTTTTTTTTATTTTATTTAAGAAAAATAAAAATTATTATTTATTTTGGTTTTATTTTCATAAAGTTGTTGATTCTTATGGACTTAAGAGTCTTAATTTCATTTGAATTAATAGGGAAAACGAGACAATATTGTCATTAAAGATTTGCGTTTTAAACATTTTTAAATGTATTTGTAGAAATAATGTTTTTTTTTTGTTTTGTGATATGAAATGTATTTAATTTGACATTTAGGTTTTTGTAAAGTTTTTGGAAATAAATAAATTGTATTTCAAAATTTAAGCTCAGTTTAGATGAGGCAAATATTTCAAGATAAAAAAAATAAAAATCGTAAAATAAGCTTCAATAGCATACATGGTTTCCTTTAGTCACAGCCCAAATGGAAGGGTCAGCAAATAGTTTAACATTACTATTGCAAATTTTGAGCTTTAAGCATTTGTGTAAAGCTTTTGCTAAAGCGCTTTTCTCTGGTTATAGTGACGTCCATTCATATATTTCAAAATATTTGGTAGTTACAATCTAGTCGATAATTTGTTAAAATATGTAAACTCTACTATATGCGAGATATCGGGGAACCCAGCCAAACTAGGCGAACAACAGTATTCTACTATACGAGAGTGAGATATGGGCGCAGACATTAAGCGTCAAACGCAGAGCAATAGCTTTACTGTCGGCGCACAGAACAGCGCATTGCGGATTGCTTCTGCTTATAGCGCTGTATCGGCACCTGCTGTTCTCGTCATAGCCGGAATGCGGCCGAAAGATTTACTGGCGATAGAATGTAGGAGAATCTACTACGCTAGACGGAATAACTCCCTAGGAACACCGAAGTAGCTGCGATACCGGAAAACCATGGAGAAGTAGCAGATGCGAAGGATGGACGTACCAAATGATCCCAGTTTTGGATAAATGGATATACAGGGAGAACAGTGAGGGGAATTTATGCTTAACATAATTTGAGGAGTATGTTAACGTAATTTAAAAAACTTAAGAAAAATATCTCAGAGTCAAAACTGAAGAAGGTATATCTGGAAAAATTAAGATTTATTGAATTATTATGGCATTGCAGCAAATGAGCCATCAAACGTGTTTTCAATAAAAGTAAATTAAACATCTCATATGCTTTTTATTAAATATCCATAACTATTGGAAACCCCTTTAAAAATTGTTTTACATTAACTTTTACTCTAAGAAAAAATTTAGAATGATTACGTTAAATTTTTAACTCAACGTATGATGCTTTAAGGAAAATTTCAAACAACAACAAAAATACACGGAAAAAAATCTTAAACAAAAACAGTTTTGTAAGAAAACGTTAATTATGCAATTGCAATTATTACAAACTTAAAAAATTCAACTACAAAAATAAATAAGAAAATATAAATTAAATATAACGTAAGTCGGCTGTCTAGCTGGCTGGCTGACGATTTACGTGCTTGAATTTAAACTATTTTGTTAAGGAGGGCAGAAAGAAGCTTAATGGTGTTAACAGTGGCTAGTGGCTGATGGCAGCAAGGGGGTAAATAACATTTATAATAAATACCAAAAGATTTAAAGTAAACAAAAGCCAAAGCCTCTGACTAATGGCAGAAGCAAAACAAAAAAAAAAAAACACTCGAGAGCAGCAAATAAATTATTTCAAGCCACAAAAACAAAATAATGTTATTAACAAACTGCCAACAAAATTGTATTGGATGGATTTTTATTTTATAATTTCAATATTTTGAAAAAAAACACAATTAATTATTTTCAAATATTTTTCAAATACACAAAAAAATGATTTTCTGATTGCAAAAATATCAATTATTTGTACTTTAACACTTAAATCAAGCCTCTTGATTAATTAAGCGATTAACCTATTTTCCTACTGTTGTGGTTGTTGTTGTTGCTATAATTATTAAATTTTGATGATTGTTAAACTCTTAATGAGTGAATTTTATCTTTGAATTTATTATTTTCCAGTTTGAGTACTCAAATTTCATTTCAACTTTAATTATTAAAATTTTTTATGAAATCATTGGCAATTTTATTTGAACAAAATTATAAGCGGATCTGCAGCTTTTAAAATCTTAACTGTCAGTTTGATGTGAAATTATTAAAAATTATTAATTTTTTTTTTGATATTTTGCAAATTTTTAATTTTTCAAATATTTATTAAATGCCACAGGTAGGGAGGGTGTGTTTACACGAGGCCCACAAATAACTGTGCATTAAAAATTCGAGCACATGGCGTTTTTGTTTATTTAGTTTTATTAAAAAGATGTGTCTTGCTTAAGTTTTAAAAGAAAATAATTAAGCAATAAAATAAACTACTCGATATGCTGTTTACTAAGTGCGTGGCTTGCTAAGAAAACTTATGCATGCAAGACAACAACAAATTTCTAGTTACAAACTGCGTATAAATTCTATACACGCAAGACAACAACAATTAAGTATGATGTTTACTAACTGCGTAGTTTGCTAAGAAAACTTATGCATACAACACAACAACAACTATCTTAAAATAAATTCCAGAACGAAACTTTATTAGCATAAAAATAAAAACAAAAATACACACAGCCATAAAGGCGCCTGTACATTGAATAAACAACATACAACAATAAAATATGATACAAAGGGAGTAGAAAATTCTTAATTTTTCTAGACTTCTAGTGGACAAATATAAAAAGGCAGCGTTTAAGTGGATAGTTAGTTAGTTGAAAAACACATCTCGTGAAGTAAAGACGTGCATTTTAAGTAAATTGTTGTGTTGTGTCAACTTTGTTTGTTGTTAAAGTAAAAAGATTTGTAATTAATTTGAAAACTCTAAAAATCTGGTGTTATTTATTTTGCAATAAACAACTCCCAAGAAAGAGTTTTTTAAAGGTATAAACGTAACAATATAATAAAACATAATTTTTTTTCGCTTGGACCGGCACTCAGGGGATAATCCCTAACTAATGCAATGCATTGTACTAGAACTAGGAAATTAGGTTATGGGGAGGAAGAAAGAGGGGGTAGTGTTTGTAGACATTCGATTTGAATTTTCTTATGTTGACAGGAAAGAGCTCTAGAGGGAGTTTATTACACATACGAACTGCTCTGCTAAACAGCGACCACAAATGTATGCGTTCTCAACGAAAATCGAGTCAAACGCAAAAACGTGCGAGTAACGGCAACTAGTTTCCTAAAATCGTAGTAATGATAAAACAGTGAAATACATTCCACATTGCGGTGATGCTCTAAAGAATCAATAGAGTTAGATACCCTAACGTCTCCAATGAGCCTCTTGGCCCTCTCCTGTATATGGTCGAACAATTTCAAAATGGACTTTGAGGCGCCGGCTCATAAATGAGAGTTGTATTCTATCTTTTTTTTTTTGTTTTTTTTAAAGAGCAACAATGCTTATTTAGTCAAGTACCGTGCTACATTCTTTAGGATAGAGAAGAGATGAAACAGGTGGTGGAAGAAGTAGGAGAGTCGGAAATTAACTGCCGTATAAGGCAGCAAGCACAGCGACCAGTGACTATGCCTTCATCGCTGAGCAGCCCTACCGACAGTCAATTTTTATTTTTGCAGTGAAAAAACCAAGGTTTTCGTTGGGAATCGAACCCACAACCCCCATACTAACAAGCTAGTACACTACCTACTAGCCTACAGGGGCATATCCGTCTTTAGACGGATATAGGTGGTACAAATAGGACGAAGATCGGATGGAGTGAAACCGAAGCTCTTGAGAGCTTCTTTAGAAAACTGAAAAATGTGTTTGGTCTTAATGGAGAGCTACTATGTAGACCTGTGCAACTGGGGGAAAAAGGGTACCCAGTCCCCTGAAGTCAGCAGGGGTACAACTGGAAACTCCATTTTATTTCCACGGGAATCAGTAAGCCGCAGAGTTCGTTATTTCCTCTTTAGACATTTAACTGTTCTCTGACTGATTATTGAGGTTGGCCCCTATATGGGAGTATCGTGGTAGTTGTGGTTTTGCGGCCCCATATCAGTCTATGGTTCTATGGTGGCCGGGTTCATTTCACCTTTAATAACACCTACCTGGTGAAATGTTCCCAGATCCAGTGAGCATGCTAGATATGTGTTCTGGACAGGAGTTGGAAAGTCTCCAACTCTTAAGCAAGGAGTGATGATTTGCAGCCCTGCTCTGGAATCATCGAAGTTGCAACTAGAAAGTTCTGTTGCATAGAATTATAGCTTCGGCTTCCTAGGACGAGTATGACGTTCCACCATCTGATTAAGGCTTCATGGCTATGCGCGAATGTAAATTTAATCACACAGTTGGCCTCAATTGTTGCCTGATTTCTCTGCTTCGGACTTTTTTTTGTGGGGATATCTTACAAGATAAACAAGGGAACCTTCCCTGTATTTCTTTTCACTTTTCCTTTTATGTAAAAGATAAGTAGTTGCCAGCCTTTTATTTTACATTTTAATTGCATTTTAGTTGGGTTTTGTCTTAAACTGTTTACAAGGGAAAATAGATTTCGAAATGATTTACAAAAGTTATGAATTTTCACTACAAACAAGTGAGAGAACAATAAAAATAAAAAGATTATCTAAAAAAAACATAAAAATAATTTGAATGCGACTATTCGTACAAAGAAATAAATATTTTTCTGTGATTGTAACAATCACCAACAGGTGATTAAATTAATTGTTTTTTTTCTTGATTTTCTTGTCCCATTTTGTAGCGTTTTCTAAGGCAATTTCCAAACACAATTATCTAGTGTCTTAAATTTATTTTAATGTGAGTCTCCATTTAAGTGAAACAATTGTAACAAATTTTAAATTCACATCTAATTTTTGTTACGTTATTAAATACTTTTCAGTTACTAAATAACTCCGGGACAATAATTACAGTAATTGTTGTTGTTTGTTTTTTTTTGTCGTAAAAACTTTGGCACATATATTTTTCCTTTTTCATTTTTGGAGAAGACAAGTAAAATAGTTTAACTAAAACAATAACCACATTCATTTGCTAAAACATTATGGAAAAACTTGATAAAAATCTTTTAACAAACAAAAAAAAGGTGTTAGAAATTAGCATTAAATAAAAGTTTCCAATTGGTTTTATTAAGTACCAAAATTATTGTAGGAAAAATTTAACTTTTTAACAATGTAATTGATATTTAAAAAGGTTTGTCCGCTATTTAACTTTGTTCATTTAAATTGTAAGCATCATCCTAAAGAAGTATAAATATCTTTTTAAAGTTCTTTTTTTACAAAAGGTATCTTTTATAAAAAGATTTTTTTTAAAAGAAACTATTAATCAAAAGAACGGCTTATAAAGAAGATCTTTTTTTTGAGGGCATTTTTTTATTTTTTTTTGTAAAATGGCATTTTTTACGGTATTTAAAAAAAAGTTTTTATAAAAAGTACGGTTGTATATTTGTAAAAAGTACTTTCGGTAAAAAGTACCTTTTGTAAAAAGTACCTTATGTAAAAATTATCTTTTGTAAAAATTTCATTTTATGCACAATTTTTTTTATTAATTTAGTTTGACTAAAAATATACTTTTGAAAAAGTATATTTAAAAAAGTAGCTTTTCTTCAAAAACCCATTTTAGAAAAAGTACTTTCGCATAAGATTTTTTTTAAATAATGGCCTCTTTTACGGTATTTAAAAAAAATGTTTTTATAAAAAGTATGGTTTAAATAAAATATACAATACTTCTGTAAAATAACTTAAATTGAATAAATTAAAAAGTACCTTTTGTTAAACGTACCTTTTGTAAAAACTACCTTACGTAAAAAGTAGTTTTTGTAAACATTTTATTTTATGCGCAATGTTTTTTATTAATTTAGTTCCACTACAAATATAGTTTTTAAAAATACCGCTAAAACGGTATACATATTTAAAGTAGTACCTCTTCTTCAAAAACCTATTTTAGAAAGAGCACTTTCGCATAAGAATTATTTCAAAATTTCCTAAACAATGCATTTTTTGTAAGAAGTACCTTTTGTAAAACGTACCTTTTGTAAAAACTACCTTACGTAAAAAGTAGTTTTTGTAAAAATTTTATTTTATGCACAATTTTTAAAGCACATTCGCATAAGAATTTTTAAAGTTTCCTAACCAATGGCCTCTTTTACGTTATTAAAAAAAATGTTTTCATAAAAAGTACGGTTTAAAAATATAATATACAGTACTTCTGTGTAATAACTTAAATTGAGTAAATTAAATAAAAAAAATTGAATTCATAAGTATATTTTTTAAAAAGTACTTTGTGTAAAAAGAACCTTGTGTAAAAAGTACCTTGTGTAAAAAGTAGCTTTTGTAAAAATTTTATTTATTAAAAAAAATTGTGCATAATTTTTTTTTCTTAATTTAGTTCCACTAGAAATATACTTTTCAAAGATACCTTTAAATAATAATATGTAAAAAATACCTTTTCTTCAAAAACCCATTTTAGAAAAGGCACATTCGCATAAGAATTTTTTAAAGTTTTCTAAACAATGGCCTCTTTTACGTTATTTAAACAAAATGTTTTCATAACAGGTATGGTTTAAATAAAATATACAATACTTCTGTATAATAACTTTCTAAATTAAATTAAATTTACAAAGTACATTTGTAAAAAGTACTTTTTGTGAAAAAGTACCTTTTGTAAAAAGTACCTTTTGGTAAAATTTTATTTTATGCACAATTTAGTTCCACAACAAATATACTTTTCAAAAGTACTTTAAAAAAGTATATTTAAAAAAGTAGCTTTTCTTCAAAAACCTATTTTAGAAAAAGCACTTTCGCATAAGAATTTTTTAAAGTTTTCTAAACAGTGTATTTTTAGTGGTAAACCTCATGACTATGTAAACGAACTAAATTTTTGGAAAAAGTACTTTCGCATAAGAAAAATTTTATTTTAAGTTTCCGAAACAATGTATTTTCAGTGATGAGCTTAATCACTGAAGATGGTTGATGAAATCAAACAAAATTGTCGCATATGGGGCTCATAAAATCAACAAACAGTTTTTAAAAACCATTAAATTCAAATAAAGTGATCGTATGGTGCGGTTTGTGGTCAGGTGGTATCACCTTTAATTTTCTACGCTACCAAACCGTGATAACCACTGTTTTTGGGACACATTTGATGAATTTTGACGTCAGTGATCTTTAATTTCAGCAAGACGGCGCCACAGGCATGAGAAATCTCTCGGTCGAGTAATTTTCTAATTTGGCGCCGTCAGTTACCCGTTCGTTTTTGAGATTTAACGCCACTGGAATATTTTCAGTGAGGCTATTTGAAAAACCGGGTTGACGTGAATAACCCACAAACAACTGATTCTTTAAAAGATGAAAGTCGCCGCTGGATAAACGAAACTTTGTTCTTCAAAATTTTGTGAAAATAGCGCAAATGTGCCGACCTGCTGGAGCTGATATATGCCCGATATCATATTCCATTATTAAGTGCCATTTTTTTATTTTAAAGCTAAAGTTGTCGATAAAAGTGTGTGTTAAGGCAATTTACTTTCTAACCGCAATTCGCCCCGCTATTATTAATTTATTTTTTTCTAACATTCTTGTTAATTTATTCGCTTGTTTTGCCCCCAAAATTTTTTCAGTGTGTAGACTCACTTGCGAGGGATTTTTGCATCAGCTTCTGAGCTGGCAAAAAACGATTTCCTTTTTTAAAATATTTTTGTAAAACTGGAATAGAATTAGATTGTTTATGGCAAATATTATTAAAATAGAAATTAAATTTATTTAATTAATTAAAATGGTTTTTAGTTATTTAAAAAATATAAAATAGCCTCCATAGAGTCGAAATAATGAGAATTCGTTACGTGTTTCGTTGCCGTTTTTGTAATTATTTTACAATTCATTTCCTTCCCGATTTTTTTAATTCAATTTTCATTTTTAAAAGTCTCTGTGAATAGTTTTTGTTTTTGTTATTGTTTTGTGTTTGTGTAGCTGTAGCAATGAACGTTTTTGATGTAACAAATTTAACACGAGAAATATGTTATTTTAAAGTTAATAACAAATATCAAATAAACTGTTTCTGTTGGGGCATGTTTTTTATATAGAAAATAATAATATAAACAGGGAGCTTAAAGAAGTGGTGTGTGAGATTTTGAGACTTTTTATAAGGGATAAGAGGGGATAGGATTATAAATAATTTGGCATTTGAACACCTTCTTACATACATTTAACTAAGCATTTTACAGGGTGTCCCCCGGGACACATTTTTCATTATATTCTCACATACTTCACACGCTATTTATTGCTTTAGTTTCATCACGAATTTTTGTTTGTGTTGCTTTTCAAATGTTCCTACAAAAAGAAGTCCGAAGCAGTCAAATCAGGCGACCGTGGAGGCCAATAAACATCATTATTTCTTGAAATAACTTGTTATGGAAAAAAGTCTCGCAGTAATTCCAATATAATTCTGGCTGTGTGCGATGCCGCACTATCTTGTTGATACCACTTTTTAATCAAGCCCAAAGCAGGCTTGATTAAACTAATCAAACATATCGCTCCCCATTCACAGTTGCCGTAACGCCGTTTTCATTTTCAATGAACTGACTGTCATTTTAAATGGATGCAAAGGTAACTGTTGAGGCTTTTCCCTTCCCTAGAACCCACTATTCTGTTTAATCACATATCCATTCAAATGAAAATGTGCCTCGTCACTCATTATGATTTTCTCGTGAAAATCGGGTTTGTCATGGGAGAGGTGTAACCTCGTATTGGCATATTTACGGCGGCATAAATAGTCTTGTGGAAAAAGCTCTTGGTCACCTGAATCTTATATGGAAACAAATACAAATTCTTGTGCCAAATTGTGGCCAAAATTGTTCTTTGAAGACGTAGCTCCTGAGCACTGTATCGAATTGATGTTGTGGCATTTTTTGAACACTTTCTTGAGCAGCAGTAATGTTTTCAGCCAATCTTGCAGTACGCTATGGTCCATGCTTTGGCTTATCACATATAGACCCTCTATTAGCTATTTCGCGCCAGACAACAAAACACAAAGCATTGAAATACGCGAAATGGTGAAAGTGAACCAACCAATCAGAACAGAAAATTTTTTTGTTTTGTTACTCGAACCGACATTCTTCTAATCAAAGTGTAAATAAAACAATTTTCGAATCGAAAAATATAAATTCTTTAAACAATCACCAAAAAATGTATTTAAATTTAGACAGGACTAACTGAGTCTGTCGGTTCAGTTAGTAATTTAATATTTTGTTTAACGTTAAGGTATTTGCGTAAATTTTGGTTTTTTTTTATACATTTTTCACATTTAAATTTTTTTTTGGCAAAAAGTTTATTGACACGTTAGATTTTTAATGATTTTATAAATAATTTTTTAGGCACGAGGTTTTTATATAAAAATTAGATACATTTTATTTACAATAGTTCGCCACAGCATTGGGTGGCATCTTCAAGAAAAGCAAAATGTATAAAGAATTTTTTTTGACAGAAAATTTTAATTTTTTGATTGATTTAATTGATCTCATTTTTACGAAATATCAACAAAAAACGACGGCTGCCTCCATTTTATTAAAACTTGTTTAGGGGGTTATTCTTAATATTGCTATTTCCTGTCCTAACTGGCTGGTTTGTAGTCAAAGGTGAGCGCTTTCGATGGGAATGCATCATTCTCAAGCCGCGTTGTGGTTTGTACTGGTGAGTCAGTGTTGGCGTTCAGGCAATTCTGTTGTTAGGTTCGTATATATTTAGGTAAGCAGAATGTCAGTCACCTCGCATTTGTATGCAAAGTGAATTTATCTCGATACCTCCGTCTTTTATTATTATCTAGGTATGTGTGTCCGTCTGAGGGTGTTTTTCGTTTGTACGTGTGCATAAGTAGTTTTAGTGGTGTGAAGTGGTGTGTTTACCTGTTCGTTTATAATTTCACTGTTGAAAGTTTTTGTTTTGTAGATTTCCATATTTTCAAGAATGTCTAGTCTTCGTCCTTTTTTGCTAGGGTGTAATAATGTCATACATTCACCTATTTCCTTTGGTGTGTGTCCGTGAGTGTCAAGGTGTAATGCAAAGTTGTAATCTTCTCTTTTCCGTTTGTATGAGTGTATGTGTTCTGTAAACCTTGTTTTTAGTGTTCGTCCAGTTTGCCCTATATAGGTTCGTTTGCAGGTACAGGTAAGTCTGTATACCCCGCTGGAACTAAATTTATCAGTTGTTTCTGTCGTTGTTCTGAGATAGTGTCTGAGGGTGTTTCCACTTTTTAATGCTGTGAGTATTCCTTCTTTGTGAAAAAGGTTAGTTAGTCTGTATATTTCTGGTCCTGTGTAAGTAAAGGTGTGTCGTCGTGCTGTATCGGCTGTCTCTTTCTCTTCTTTATTTCTGTTCTTAGTGCTGTATTGTCTAAGAAGTTCATCGATGGTAGGGGCCTCGTAGCCGTTATTTATAGCTATGGCGTAGATTGTGTCGGGTTCTTTGTTGTACTTATCTAAAGTAAGTGGAATTATTTTAAGTCTGTGTATCATATATCTAAAAGCTGCTAATTTATGTTGGGTAGGGTGGATTAAGGTGTTGTGGATGGTAGTTATTCTTAGTTTTTTATGGATAAAAAATCGCTTAAATACCAACAATTTATTGTAGGACTTTTTGCTGATGTTTTTTTAGTTCTGCTTTTTTTTTAATTTATCGTATAATTTTAAATAATTTTAAGTTGGTTTTAATTTTTTTTAATTTTTGATGAAAATATATTTTTTTTTTCAATATTTATTTTATTTTGTTTTGAATTTGTTATACACTTCACTTCACATGAATAGGTGCAGTAAACAAACAAAAGTCGAAAAAGTTCCGTTAGATTTAATCTGTTCTTCTTTTTATAATTTGTCAAGAAAAATGTGAATTATTTTTGCGTCAGTTGAATAGGTGCAACCAAAATAATTTTCTATCGGCTGTAAATTATTAACAGTGGAAGAGACGGCAAAAATTGATACCTATGATGATCAATATCTGTCCGGCCGTGAAATTTCTATAAAAGTTAATAAAAGTGCTAACGTTGTGTGAAATTACTTAAGAAGTAACGAAAAATATGGCAAGAACATGAAGGGAAGGCAAACAATGGCCACAACAGCTTCGGAAAGGCGAAACAATGTAAAAGAGCCTCCAATTCTAGTGACTTTGCTGCAAAAATCAAAGCAAAAAGTGGTTCAGAATTAAATTGCAGAAAAAATCACCATTAAATCAGCAACGTTAGAAAGAACACATGACTTGGAAGAATGAATGGAATAAATTAATTTTGTCAGATGGGAAAAAGTTCCATTTTGATGGACCGATGGTTTTAACTACTATTTCCATGATTTGAGGAAGTAAGTACGTTTTTTAGCCCGTCGCCATAGTCGATATCTTACTATGTAGCCGTAGGCCTTTAATTTCAAACCATAAGAATGACAACAAATTCATATAAATCTATTCTACAAACGGCGTTTCCAAAATATCAACCGTTATTTGCTCCCATCAATACGGCAAGGATTATTAAAACGTGAATTGTTGCCATGACCACCATACTCCCCGGACTTAAACATAATGCAAAACATCTGGGGATGTTTACCTCGGAAAGTGTACGAGTCTGCACGGCAATTTGATGACCCACAATCTTTAACTGCTACAATAAAATCAGCATGGTCGCAAATTTCCTTACCATATTTATTGCAACTGTATAACTCCCTTCCAAATAAAATTTATAAGGCAATTTTGTCAAAAGGGGGAAGTACACATTATTAAAAATTTATAAAAAATTAAATTAATAAACAAAACTTTATTTTTTTTTACTGTTTTTTTTTTAATTAATGCACCTATTCAACTGACGCAATATAATTCACATTTTTCTTGACAAACTATAAAAAGAAGCACAGATTTTTTTTTAAAGAGTAGTAGCACTTCAGGCAACAATGCCTATTTAGTCAAGTACCGTGCTACATACTTTAGGAAAGCGATAGAAAAGAGATGAAACAGGTGGTGAAAGTAGAAGGCTAGTTATCGGAAATTAACTGTCGGTATAAGACAGCACAGTGACCAGTGACTAAGCCTTCATCACTAAGCAGCCACACCGACAGTCAATTTTTATTTGTAGTGAAAAAAACAAAGGTTTTTGTTGGGAATCGAACCCACAACCCCCAGTCTTGTAAGCTAGTACACTACCTACTAGCCTACAGGGATACCTTAATATAACGGAACTTTTTCGACTTTTCTTTGTTTACATTCTTTTCGCAATTGGTAGACTTTTTATAAAAAGTACAACATGCTCCTTTTGATGAATTATCTGGAGAGCAGCAAGCTTAAATTAATTGCTAAAACACTGCACCTATTCATGTGAAGTGAAGTGTACGTTTGCGATTTTTTTAAGAAGTGCCCTTTAAACACGAAGTTTGTTTTTTTAAGTTTACTTTTTTAAAGTACTTTTACAAAGGTAAAAAGTTTAATTAAAATATTATTATTTTATTTTTTATATAAAAAATAATTTCCTGAAGAAGCTTTCCACAGGAAAGCGAAATATCGAGAAAAAAATACATCGTTTTAATTTAAAGGACCGTTCAAAAGATTAAGATTTAATAGAAATTAAAATATTATTTTAAAATGGTTCTTTTTAAAGACTACTTTTTTTAAAAGTACTTTTACAGCAGTAAAAATTATAATTACAGTATTATTTAAAATAAGTGCTTTTAAAAAAGTACTTTTTTCAAAAGCAAAAGATATAATTAATTTAATTTAAAAATGTACTTTACATTGAAAAAATTTATTTTACAAAAGTAAAAATAATAATTATTTAATAAAGGTGCTTCATTAAAAAAAATTTTTTGAACCTTAAATTTTTTTAGATATTTTCATTTTTAAAATTTTCAATTTTAAAAAAAGAACTATTTCAAAAGTACCTTTAAAGTAAAACTTACAATTAAAATATTACTTAAAAAAGTGTTTTTTATTAAGTACTTCTTTAAAAGTACTCTTGATGTTTTTTGCCTTCTAAGAAAAATTCAAGGACATTAATATTTTTAATAATTTTAATTAATATTTTTATTTTGTTAAGTCTCATATGAAAATAAATAGACAACTAAAGGAAACAGTGTAAAATTAATGGGAGATATTGAACACAGTTAGAAATCCAGCACTATTTAACACCATAAAGGCCTTTCCCTTTTGATATGTGCGTATATTCTCCGACGGGGTTTAATTTATTTGGGTATGATTTAACGTCAACCCGAGTCAAATTTGGTTTGTGAACAAACCGGTTTTGGCTATTTGCCATCTTCAGTGTTCTCTAGAGAGAGTATAGAGAGAACACTTTTTCTTTTCTCGCTTCACTTAGAGAGTAGAGCTCAAAAAAAGGTATAATGAATCCTTAAATCAGTAATAAAATCATCTTCTTTTAAAGTACCATTTTCTACAATTTAAAACTTTAAATAACTAGCATTCAGCATTATACTTAAATAAAAAATAAATGCTGTCTTTGAAACATGCAATCGAAAAAAAATACAGAAGAAAAAAAAAACAATAATGATTTTGTTTTCACACATAAAAATTCAAATGCAATAAATAAAAATTAAAATTCAAAAAAAAAAATTGTACAAAGACACGCTTAAATTTAAGAAAAAAAATTATCAGGAATTTTCCAATTAAAAAAATTCATTGTCAGTTTTTAAACAAAAAAAAACCAAATTTATCATACAAAGACTTGTAGGCAACAACAAATAAAAGATGAGAAAATTATGTAAATTTTTAAATTAATAAAAAATTTAAGAAGGTAAAAATGAAAATAATAATAATAAATAAATAAAAAAAAATTAATTTACAAAAATCAACACTTTCAATTTCTTTGATAATGAAGTTATATTTTTTAACTATTCGTTTGGTATTATTGTTTTGTGTGAATTAAAAGGTGAAAGCATTTTCACTTTTTTCTTTATTACTATTATTTTTTTTTGTAAAATAAGAAAATAACACACATAATCAATCCTATTAAAATAATAATTTACACAAGATATTTCTTTAAAACACTTAAAATTATTAATGCAATTAATATTTATTTTTTATTAAATAAATTTATTTAAATATTTTGCAATTATGGCGGGAAAGAAAGAAAGAAATTTGTTCTAGATTTGTAATCGTTAGTTAAATATAACAACTGCTATTAAATAGTTGATTAATTATTATTTAATTTTTTTTTTAATTACGAAATTATTTATTTTTAATTCAATTCAGTTCAATTATTTGTTAAACTAAAAACAATTATTTTGTTTAAAAAGTAAAACAATTGTTGTAGCACATTTAGGAATCATTGCGTTATGAGAATGAATTATGAATGAAAGCTGGGACTAGAGATGGGTTTGGACCTGGGTATTTATCCACTTTCATACCCGATTATGTATCTAATTTCGGGTAAACCCTAATTTGAATAACAAATTTTCATTGTTACGTAGAGTAACAGAAATGTGAACATTTTCGATAAAAGTACTTTTAAAACCACTTAAAAAAAACTTTTAAAAAATGTAATTTTAAGAATTTATTTCAAAGTCCCTATAACAAAGTAGCTTTAAAAAAAGTATATTTTGAAAAACCAGCAGCAGTCAGTTAAACTGTACTAAATTTTTCAGATATTTCTCGGTTTGGACGTCTTTTGTAGCTATTTAAAGATAATTTAGTTTATATAAAAACTACTTTTTGTGCCATATTTCCATAACATAAGTTTTAGCTATCTAAAAACTAATATAAAATTATTATTTGGTTACGAAACCAAATTTGATGCGGGTGGACGTAAAAATCGGAGTCAAATTTGGTTTCGGCCATTTGCCATCTTCAGTGTTCTCTCTATAGAGAGACAAATAAATTAAACCCCGTCGGTGAATATACGCACATAGTAAAATTATTATGCAAAAAAATAAGCAATTAAAAAAAAATCCCTGTTAGCAATTTTTTATCAACAGGTACTTTTGAAAAAAGTACTTTTAAATAAAGTACTCTTTTTATTAAAAGGTCCTGCTGAAAAATATATTTTTATAAAAAAATCCTGTTACCAATTTTTTTATAAAAAGGTACTTTTGAAAAAAGTACTTTTAAACAAAAGTACCTTTTTATTAAAAGCTCCTCCTGAAAAATATATTTTTATAACAAAATTTAATTTTTAAAAGAAAGAATAATATGGAATAGTACAATTGCATATTTATAAAAAACTTAACTTCCTAAAAATGTATTTCTAATACAAAACTTTTTAACTGCTGCTGGTTCAATTTGATATTAAATTATTAATTTTAAAAGACGCTTTCAAGCATTGAAAGTCGTGCTTGATTTATTAATTATTGAATTTGTTTTTAAAGTGTTTATGTGTTTTGTTAGCGAATATAAATTTCTTATTTCATCAATTTTTTATTATCAGCCGCCAATTAAAATGGATTCCATTGAATTGAATTGTGTTGTATTGTAATTCGTAATAAATATTTGTGAGTTAATCACTTTGGATTGTCTTCATAAATTTTATTAAAGACCTTTTTACAATCGTTTAATTTTAGACATTTGTCTAGTTAATGTTTGAGTGTTTCGTTTTACGGAGTAGAGGAGGGTGTTATGGCGTTTTATTGTTTGTTTTTAACCAATAACTTTTTTTTTGCTATTAAATGAAACCGTCTCTGCGACAAAATGAATATGAAATAAATGCTTACGATTTCGTTTTGCAGATATAAATAATTAAGTAGGTTTTTTGTTTGTTTGCTGCAAATACTTGGTGGTGTGGCATAATTTAAGCAGACAACTTATAAATTATTTCATTTTCTATGTGTTAATTTTTGGCCACAAATGTTTTTATGTCTGATGATTTCATTAAAATTAAAAATATTTTTCCCACTGATGTCCCCCTCAACAAATTCGGCTTCTTATTTTATTTGTGCAAAAGTGTTCAATGAAACTTATGCTGAAAATTGTAAAATTTGTTGTAATCGTTAGTTTTATTTAAATCTTACTGCTGACATGCCAAATTAAAAAAAAATCAATCTAAACGTCAAAAAATTTTTGAGGGAATATTTACCCTCAAACGGACACCACACGTACCTAGGTAATAATAAGATTACTCTTGCATAAAGTACCAGGTGGCTGGCACTTTACTTACATAAGTAGATACGATCTTAACATGCGTGATAAGATTTACGTCTAAATCTAGACAGTGGATCATACCACTGTGAATGAAATGTGGCGTCATCCTTCCCCTAGAACTCCTTCAGATACGTATATCCTCTACTCACTCCTAGTTGCAACTTTAAAAGCCCGGAGCAGGCCGCAGTCTTCACTCCTTTCTGAAGAGTTGGAAACTATCCAACTTCTGGTTCAGAACGCATGAAGCTTAATAATATTTAAGAACACAACCGCAATGATGCTCACTGGACCGGGGCCATTCACTCTGTTCATTGTGAATGATCCAACCCATACAACAAAAACAAGGGCCTCAAAACCACAGCCACCACGGTACTCCCGTAAAACCATCCTCAATAATCAATCAGAAAACAGGTAAAAGGCTAAAAGGACAAATAGCTGAACTCTGGGGCTTTACTGATTCCCCTGGAAATATAGTGGAATTGTCCAGTTAGCTCCTGCTAGCCTTGAAGGGGACTGGGCTCGCTTTTACCACCCCGTTGATACATGTAATGACGGTGAGATTCCGTCAAAACATATCAATGTGCCCCCGGGGAGAAAGATACGACCTTAACAGAGTGTGATTCGTTTTACATCCGCACCTGGCTATGTAGCCTTAATCAGATGGTGGACAAACCACTATTTTATAATTTGGAACGTCATACAGGCGTCCTAGGAAGCCGAAGACATAATTCTAAGCAACAGAACCATCTAGTTGCAACTTTAACGATTCCAGGGCAGGGCTGCAAACCATCATACCTTGCTAAAGAGTTGGAGACTTTCCTACTCCTGTCCAGAACACATGTCTAGCATGCTCACTGCACTGGATCATTCACTTTGCGTGTCATTATCAGTGAGATGATCTTGGCCACCATAATTACCACTATACTGTTATGGGGCCGCAAAACCACAACCACCACGATACTCCCATATAGGGGCCAACCTCAATGATCAGTCAGAGAACTATTAAATGTCTAAAGAGACAAATAATGAACTCTGCGGCTCATTGATCCCCTTGGAAATAAAGTAGAGCTTCCAGTTGACTCCCTGCCTGTCTTCAGGGGACTGGGCTCCCTTTTTCCCCCAGTTGCACAGATCTAGATAGCGGTTACGTACTCTAAAGACCATAAATGTGCCCCCGGGGGCTACGACCTTAACTATCTAAATGCGAACACTGACTCGCCAGTACGAATTGGATTACGGCTTGAAAATTATGTCTTCACATCCAAAGCGCTCGCCGTTTACACCGAACAAACAAGAGCCAGAAAGGACAGGTATTTCATTTAGTGGCAGAAAAAATCCGCACAACTTAATATCAACTTTCTTACAATTTTTTTATTATAAATAGAAGGATGTGCGAAAATTATGTGTGAAACAAAATATCAGACTAATGCTTGCCATGGTTTCAGTGGCATGCCTCTAACCGATGGTCTATTTTTTTCATCCTTTAGCTCTTATATTGTACACTTGTTCTCTTCCCAATAGAAAATAAGTTCAATGGTGCTAAATCACATGATCGTGGCGACCAAAAATATTAAAAAAATTGTGCCATTTTTTTTTGGGAAATTTGGAAAATTAATTTTAAAAAATTATAAAAATTCAAAATTTTAAAAATTCATTAAAAAATTTAAAATTTCTAATTTTTAAAAATTTTAACAAAACCAAATATTTTATTTCACTTTCCAGGTGCCGTATTTTAAAACTGTATTTTTGAAAATTCATTTATAAAAGTTAAGTGTTACTTAATGTTACTTATGACCTTAACCAGTTATATAACCGAATTGTTAGCTTAATAAGAGACCAAATAGACAACTTTAAGCTTTTTAACAAAAGTGTTAAAGATGATGAACAAATTCATGAATAAAATATTTTAATTGAAATATTTGAAAAAGAAAACAGAAAAATTTGGCGAGTCTTTTAAATATAAAATTATTGTTGAAATGGATATTCATTATTTTTTTTTTTATTCGTTTGATTTTCTTTTAAAACATTTTCTTTGTTTCTATTTTGTTTAAGGTCTTCTTCTTTTACTTAAGTATAATTAACCCAGAGGCAGAAGGGAGTGGTTTTGAGTTGATTTGGTTGAATTTTCTGTAACAGATTTGATTTCAATCCAAAATGCTTTTTCATTTGCTGTGGTTGAAAGAAAAGAAGGCCTTGATTTAATGTGGAGCATCGCAGCGATTAACTGCAGTTTAATGACACGACACGACATAACATGCCTCTAAACAAAATTGTCAACAATGGGAAAAACATCAAATTCATTTCATACCAATAGATTTATGTAATAAATACCCAACAAATTGAATTACTTAAGTTCATTAACTCAGCAAAACAGCAGAGATTTGTAAAGCGGGATTAGTGATAGAAAACAAAAGAGAAGAGAAACAAGATAATGTACTCAGAATAAAATCCTAACACTATTAACACACACAGAAAATTAAACATTTTATGTTTGATAATACCCAAAAAAGCTTGAAGCAGAACTTCAACATTCAAAAGCACACAACCTTTGTTTTGTTTGAAAAGTCACTATTTCTTTTTGGCACAAATTTTTGCAACCACCCTGTTTAAACTGACACTAAGTAGCAGGGTGTTAAATTTATACATACAAGCCCTTTCAATGATTAAGTAGTGTTTTCATAAACAGGATTTTATCACAAAACTAAACACTCTTCTGTTATTCCAAATACATTTTAAGCTTCAAGGTTGCGATTAGCTATCTTAAAATAGCTTAACGTCAGGCTTATTGTTGCCTGAGGTTGCCATATTTTATTCAACAATGAAATATGCACGATAGACATTTTGGAAAAATGACCTAGAGGAAGGACATTTAAAAAAATTTTTCAACTTTAATTTAAATTTAATTTAATCAAATTAAAAAATGGTAAAAAAAACTAACTAATGATTTTTTTCTATAGAAAAACCTTTCCCCGATTAAATTTTTCCATGGAGAAATTATAACTAATTAAAGGTTTCCATAGAAAATTTATAACTGATGAGATTTTTATAAAAAAATTATGGCTGATTAGTGTTTTTTTTTTAAAGAAAAAATTTGTGATTGCTAAGATGTTTCTATAGAAAAAATGTTACATGAAACTTGTTTTGAAAAAAAATAGTATTTTTTTTAAAGTATTGGTATTTTTTTTATAGAAAAATTGTGACAGATGATATTTTTCAATTAAATTGTGACAGATGAAACTTGTCAGTACAAAATTTGTGAGAGATGAAAAGTTTTCAATAGAGAAATTGTGACAGATGAAACTTGTCAGTACAAAATTTGTGAGAGATGAAATTTTTCAATAGAGAAATTGTGACAGATGAAATTTGTCAATAGAAAAATTGTAACAGATGCAATTTTTCAATAGAAAATGGAATTTGACAATAGAAAAATTATGACATATGAAACTTGTCAATAGAAAAATAGTGACAGATGTAATTTTTCAATAGAACAATTGTCACAGGTGAAATTTCTCAGTAGAAAACTTGTGACAGATGAATTTTTTAATAGAAAAATTGTCACAAGTGAAATTTGTCAATAGAAAAATTGTGACAGATGAAATTTGTCAATAGAAAAATTTTGACAGATGTAATTAAAAAAAAAACTTTCATTAGAAAAATTTACAGATTTTTTAATTTAAAAATTGTGATAGATTAAATTTTGTCAATAGAAAATTTGTGGTAGATAAAATTTGTCAATAGCAAAATTGTGACAGATGAAACTTGACAATAGAAAAATTGTGCCAGATGAAATTTTTCAATAGAATAATTGCGACAGGTGAAATTTGTCAGTAAAAAATGGTAATAATGCAATTTGTCAATAGAAAAATTGTGATATATAAAACTTGTAAATAGAAAAATTGAGACAGATGAATTTTTTAATAGAAAAATTGTGACAAGTGAAATTTGTCAATAAAAAAATTGTGACATATGAATTTTGTCAATAGAAAAATTTTGACAGATGTAATTTATACAAAAAAAAAACTTTCATAAGAAAAATTTACAGATAAAATTTGACAATAGAAAAATTGCGACATATGAAACTTGTCAATAGAAAAATTATGACAGATGAAATTTTTCAATAAAACAATTGTGAAATGTGATATTTTTCAATAGAAAAATCGTAACAGATGAAATTTTTCAATAAAAGAAAATAGTGACATATGAAATTTTTAATAAAAAAATTCTGACAGATAAAACTTTCATAAGAAAAATTTACAGATGAATTTTTTCAAGAGAAAATTTATGATAGATGAAATTTGTCAGTAGAAAAATTGTGACAGATTAAATTTGTCAATAAAAAAATTGTGCCAGATAAAATTTTACAATAGAAAAGTTGTAATATATGTAATTTTTCAATGGAAACATTGTAACGGATGAAATTTTTTAACAGAAAAATAATGACAGATGAAATTTGTTAATAGAAAAATTGTAACAGATAAAATTTTTAATAGAAAAATTGTGGCTGATGAAATTTTTCCATAGAAAATATGCGACATGCAATTTTTCTATAAAAAATGTATGACTGATGACATTTTTCTACAGAAGGATGAAATTTTTCTATAGAAAATATGTAGCTGATGAAATAATGTTTCGTGAGAAAAATTATGACATATAGTTTTTTCGTGACAGCTGAAATTTTTCTATAGAAAAATTGTGGTTGCTGATATTTTGTTCATGGATATGAGCATCATTTGCATATGGTGTCCAACCATATCGTTAGATTTTATAACAATTCTACAACTTCCTGTTGCTGTTCACATTTCAAATCTAATTTTAATACTGATTTGTTTGTAAAGTTTTTTTTTTCAATTATATTGTCACGTCATGGATTGTTTTATACCAAAACTGAAGTTCATTAACTTGGTCATATATGTTGGAGTGGCTGTTGTTGGCTGATTCATGCAGTATTTACAAAATTATCTCATTTTATTTTTCTGCCAGGTCATTTAACTGGTTTTAGCTTTTGAAACATTTTTTTAAATTTATTTTATTGATTTTACCTTTTTTGCTTTTATAACTATTTTTTTACAAGCCTTAAAATTGTGTTTTTGAGTATAAGATTGCTCAAAATTAAAATAATTATTAATAATTATATTATTTCAACATTTTTACTGTTCCACGTTTATTCTTAAAATTTATATAAAGCCCACATTTATTAGATTTATGGTAAAATAAAACTTTTGAAAAATAATAATAAAAATAAAGAACTGTATCATTTATAGCTATTGAGTTTTAATAGGAGAGAAGCAATTTATGATTGTGTTAGAGAAAGAGATTTAAAATTGTTAAATAAACCAAATAAGAATTTTAACAAAAAAATTTTTTACTTCTAGTTAATTTTAATTTCAATCGTTAAGGTTAAAAATTTATGTTATTTCTTCTACTTATATTGTCATTCAGTTCAGTTATTTGCAGTAAAAAAAAAGAGAAAAAAAAATTATTAACAAGGTGGACGTGAACGTCATGCTTGAAGAGTATTGTTGGTTGTGGTTTTAAATAATTGCGGGCCAAAGACTTATTATTACTCCAAGAGATTTCAGTTGAGTCATTTGCTATTTAACAATCGTGTCATCATCGAATTTGTGTATGTTTTTCTATGGCAATGACAGTCCATAACTCTTTGTATTTGCTTTGTTTTTTTTGTGTTATCACTCTACGATGTTTCTTAACAATTAATTAAGAGAAAGAAAAAATACACGTAATGAGAACTCATTTAAAACAATAGAAAAAGAAGAAGAAGAAAAAGCCACATACAGAAATCATGATGAGCTTGAGAAGTAAAAATAAAAATATAAAAATCACAAAATCAATTTACACTTGAATTTATGCTTTAGGCCACGGCTAATAAATTAAATGTCTTTTTTTTGTAATTAAAGTTTTATTTTTAATGTTGTAAAAAGAAACGAAGAAAACTATAAAAATTTCCTCAGATATTTGCAAGTTTTTGAGGTTGTTAGGCAATGTCCTCACTTTGTAAGAAACACTTTTCTTACAAAGTTGCCAGAAGTCAAGCAAATACTTACATATTAAAAAGGCAACGTTAGAAAAATTAGGACAATTTTTCTTGGTTTTTGTTGAAACACAGAAGATATTTTGTTTTTTTTTCCCAAAATAACAGATTATTTTGTCGTAAAGATTTTTGTTGTTCCAAAATTTTTACTGCGGTGAAGCTGTAAACGAGATTAAACAATTTTATTTATCATGTCATAATGTTTTTTTTAGGAAAAACTTTCATCAGTCAAAACTTCTTTTTCGAAAAAAATTTTTCAAGCAGAACTATTGTAGAAAATGTTTATATAATAGTTATAATTTTTTGACCTTTTTTAATATTTTTTAGTAATTAATTTTAAGCACTAGGTCTTATTTAATCATCCTGATGATGCCAACCAACGGTGTGGCGAAATATCGAAAAAATAATAAAAAATAAAGTTTTTTAAAAAAATTTTTTATTAAATAAGACCTAGTGCTTAAAATTAATTACTAAAAAAAGTAGAAAATTTTTTCTAAAAAAACTCTGACTAATGAAATATTTTTTAGGAAGAAAATTCATTAGTCAGAGTTTTTTTAGAAAAAATTTTTTTAGAAAAAATTTCATTTCAGGTTTTTTTAAGAAAAAATTTCATGTCAGGATTTTTTTTTTAGAAAAAATTTCATGTCAGGATTTTTTTTTTAGAAAAAATTTCATGTCAGGATTTTTTTTTTAGAAAAAATTTCATGTAAGAATTTTTTTTTTAGAAAAAATTTAATGTCAGGATTTTTTTTTTAGAAAAAATTTCATGTCAGGATTTTTTTTTTAGAAAAAATTTCATGTCAGGATTTTTATTTTAGAAAAAATGCATGTCAGCATTTTTTTTTTAGAAACAATTTCATGTCAGAATTATTTTTAGAAAAAGTTTTTATCAGTAAAAATTTTTTTACACGTCATCGGACAAAAAAAATTTTTTTAGAACTAATTTTTATCAGTAAAAATGTTTTTTTAGAAACAATTTTCATCAGTCAGAATTTTCTTTAGAAAAACTTTTCATCAGTCTGAATTTTTTAAAAAAAAAATTTCATCAGTCAGCATTTTTTTTCAGAAAAAATTTTCATCAGTCAAAATTTGTTTTCAGAAAAAATTTTCATCAGTCAAAATTTTTTTTAAGAAAAAATTTTTATCAGTCAAAATTTTTTTCAGAAAAAACGTTCATCAGACAAAATTTTTTTTCAGACAAAATTTTCATCAGTCAGCATTTTCTTTAGAAAAAATTTTCATCAGTCTGAATTTTTTTTTCGAAAAAAATTTTCATCAGTCAAAATTTGTTTTCAGAAAAAATTTTCATCAGTCAAAATTTGTTGTCAGAAAAAATTTTTATCAGTCAAAATTTTTTTCAGAAAAAATGTTCAACGGTCGAAATTTTTTTTCAGAAAAAATTTTCATCAGGTAAAATTTAAAATAAAAGAAATATCAGTCAGATTTTTTTGCTAAAGAAACATAAAGAGTAAATAATTATAAGACATTTAATGTCGAAAAAGAGTTTGACATTAAATCGATGTCATTAAAATCAACTACAAAACTTAAAGAAAGTTCGGGTGCTCTACACAATTTTCCACTTGTCAAAAAGTAACACTTTGTTCTAGTTATTTTTTGTTTATTTTGGAAAAGAGGGCTTCCAATTTATGGTATTTTTATTGAATAAATTTTTATTTTTAAATTTGTTATATTCTATAATTTTAAAGAGATTTAATCAAATTATTTATTTATTTTTGCCTTTGTTATTTCTTTTTTTTTGCCCAACGTGCTTTGTTTATTTATAAGTTTTTGTTTTAATTGTTGTCTAACAAATCATTTGTATTTAATTTAATTTTACAACCGCTTGAAAGTTGTATTTGAATTCAAGGTTTACCACTAAATTCATGTGCTGGGTGATTTTTTTTTTTTGTTAAGCGTATTGCTAAAAAAACTCGACAATGAGTGTCCGGTTAACAGCAAAAGTATATAATAAAAAATATTAACAAACAGATTATAATGAAATAATTATATGAGATTTTTTGTTCAAAACTTAAGAGTATAAAAAATGTATTTGCGATTATTCTGATTCGCCGCAGGTGCAATTTAAATAAATTATTGCTGAGATTTTAATGTTCGAGAATTAAAAAATTCGAGATATCCTTTTGTACGGAAACTTTTTATTTCGAAAAATTGGTAACAGTTGTTTAATTTCCATAAAATGTTTTAAACATTTTTAACGATACACATTAGCGAAATAGTAAGGAGTTAAAACGTAATCGTTCTGAATAACAACATTACAATATTCAGATAGCTGAATATAAGACTAGATATGCTGATTACAAAAAACTGAACTTGTATGAGAATTTCACATTGTTTTGACACAATTCAGCTAGCTGAATAGAAAACTATATTTGATGAATACAAAAGGCTAAACACATATAAGATTTTAATATTGTTTTAAGACAACTATACTAGTAGATAGGAAATTATGTCGGCTGAATACAGAAGGCTATACTTGTATAAGATTTTAACACAGTTTTGATCAAATTTAGCTAGCTGAATTGAAAATTACTTTTCCTTTGATAAAATATTGTCTCATCTTGGTAGTAAAATTATATAACTTTAGCTTTTATTACAAAAAAAAAATACGAAAAATACGAAATACGAAAAAGAGAAGACTTGAACTTTGCAGTACACCTTGAGAAATACGGAAACTTACCAAGGAAAATAGATGACTGTATGACTTTACTGGATCCTAGCAAAAAAGGACGAAGACTGTACATACTAAAAAACATGGAAATCTACAAAACAAAAACTTTTGACAGCGACATTATAAACGAACATCATCTGCCAAAATATTAAGGCGGCCCATTTCATTATCGTTTTTCATTTCGGATTAAGCTTGCGGCATATTTCCAAATTTTATTTATAAATAAATAACATCGAATTTTGAGCAGCAGGAATTTTGTTGTAAGTTGCTTTCTCGTATTGGGCGCAGTGCGTATTCAATAGCGACTATCAGCTTTTAAACAAGGGGACGTCTAAAAGAATCTTGTGTTTTTAAATCGCTTACTGTCACCCTGTTGTAGAGTTGTAGAGAAAGCGATTAAAATCTATAGTGAAAATTAAAACCGCCACCGCTCATTGGTGGCGACTAAAGTAATTTAATTAAAATAGCGCTTCAACATGACAACACAAATTGACCCTTGTCAATTTCAATTAAAGCTGAAACGTGTAAAAGAAATAATTAAATTTCAAAATACAAAATAAATGAAAAATTGTATTTAAAAATATAAAAGTAAATTTTAATTTCATAACAAAAAAATAAACAGGGCATTAAAAATGTTATAATTTTTTAGCATAATAATTAACAAGATAATAAGAAACATGCTAAAGCAGTAATATGAGGTGAAACCAAAAGTCTGCCTTTAAGGGGGCGGTCAGTTAACAACGTCAATTTGGCAGTCAATGATTGTTAAGCTGACAGTTCTAAATCAAAACACCCACCCACACACAAACTTCTTGCTGCTTAAAATAATAATAATAATAAAATTACTGTATAAAACAAAAGGGAATTCCTTAAATAAATAAATAAAAGTATTTTTAGATTACGAGCTTTTGAAATCAGTTTTAAAACGTCGCGACGCACAGTGGGTTGGAATAGCATGTTTTTGGATCAAATCAGGGAAGCTATGTTCGGATAATTTTTCTTTATTTTTCAGTTAATAACATTAAAATAGGTAAAAAAATGTTTTCAAAGTATGTTTGAGTATAATTTTTTTAAATAATGCCAAATATCAGTGTAGGCATATAGTGCAAGGAGTACAGTATGAGAACTTAAACATTACATTTTATACATCTTAAAGTTAATCATCAACATCATCATCATCAACATCACTGAAATAATTCTTGTTCGGAGCTGCAGGTACAATTAAATCAATTGCCTTCTCTGGCAAGCTTTGAACCTTTTTTGTACGCAATTTTCGGATGCTTGAAATAACTAAAAAGGTCTTGGTTTGATGTTTCGCGACTGCACTTTCGTTAATGAAACTCCCTATATTTTTTTTAATCTTTATTTCGAGCTTCTTGCGCTTCTTCTGATAACTGCCCAATAGGTAAAATGGCATTTGACACAATTTCGGGTCCGTGAATAAAATACTTGTGCCAAGTGGGAGGCATATTGTACCAAGGATACGTTTCAACAAAAAGTCGTCCTGTATTGTGGGCATATATTTAAAATTTTTTATTATTAATTTCATGGCCACTGGATACAGCAATAAGCAACACGTGCATTTGTTTTTATTAAATTAACATCTATTTTTGTTATTTCGGCAGATTTTTCAGCGTTTTGATATAAAACCGTCTTGCCGTATTCCCATCATTCGTGTTTCCAAAGCCAGATTTGGGTTGGTCAACTATTAATCTCTATTATTCTCTTTAAATTTTTTTCTGAATTTCTTCTTTTGTTTCAGCTACTGTTCTTTTTTCAGAATCAGTTCTGGCCTGTCACGTGCAAAAGACATTCAAAAAACCTAATCCAGCCATGAAGAATGGAAAGGCAAAATCTTAAATTGTGTACATGTACAGGTCTTTGGATCATGGCTTCTATATTATTAAAATCCTTACTTGTAGCGCCACATAGGTAACACTTTTGTGTTGATGTGGTTTCTGTTAAGGCATTGTAAACTTTTCCATCTACCATTGCCAAAATTAATTTATGGAAAACATGTACAACTTTCTCACCAATCGTGACAGTAGAACAGGTTAAATTCTGTATTTCCTCTTCCATTTTTTTTTTGGTCACTAATTGACACATATGCGGTTTCTTTGGTAAATTCAATTTTCAAGGGTCTGCAAAATCTAGTTGAAGACGACCGTGGGTTTTACCAAATTACCTTCTCCTCAAACATAAGCCTAAGTGGTACAATTGTGGTTAAAAAAACTGATGAATCACTAGCATCAGATACATGAAAGGATTGTTTGTATGAGCTATGGCCAGAGCTTCCATCAAAGCCTCATTTTGAATATAATACTACATTCGAGTTCGTAATACCTAATGAGTCAATAACAGTTTCTTGAAGTTTTATTAGTCGCTCTGCTGTGTGATTAAGAAGACCTTTTTTGGCATTTGCAATATAAATAACTAAATCTAAAACACTTCCATATACAATTTGATACACAAATGTTAAGGAAGTAATTGCAAAATAATCTGAACTTGATGGTTTCATTGAAAAATTGTTAACTTTTGCAATACTTTTAAAAATAAATAAAATTTTCAACGGGAAAGTTTTCACTTTTTTCAGTCTTTTTTGCACAATAATTTCTATAAAGTTTGACTTTGAAGTTTCACTATAAAAACACTAGAGCACTTTTGACATTTATTTTAACGACAAGTGATGTAGAATTTTATATACTTTCTGGGTATAAAAAATATTGACGATACTTTTAAATTTTTGTTTTAAATTAATCCAAGAAAACAGGCTATTCTAACCCTCTGTGCGACGTTGCCATTGTGACAACTGCAAAACTAATTTCTTTATTGTTGTTGTTTGTGCCTTTCCTTTTATTCTTAATATTAAATCTTATGCAAATTAATCACACTGTTTTGGTGAAAACCAGTTCTCCTTTTTATAAAAAAATTAAATAAACTTAACGAACTTAGCACACAAGTTTTGTAAAGCATCGTATACTAACTTATTCATAACAGACTTAAAAAACATTATAACAAAAAAAAAAAAGAAATCGTGAAAATAAAATTATGACTCATCTTGGCGAAAAAACTACGCTAAATGTGTAATAATAAAAATAATAATAATAAAATAATATATTTCTTCATGCTAAAGCATTTTTAAAAACTAAATAACACTTAAACTAGTTTTGGCCTCAATTCATTGTCTTTTAATATTTTTTTAAACTGTGAGGCGTCCACCACCACGACCATTTGCCTGCTTTCAGCGATATAAAACATAAATAACAATTTGGTCATCATGGTTGTCTATTGTATTTATTAAATCGATAGGTAACCTTCTCTTAGAAAATCTTAATTAGTGAGTTGTTACTTTTCAATTTCTCCGATCCTTTGCTATTTGCAAACAAACTCTACTAATTATAAATCACATTTTCTCTTCTTTTTGTTTTTAGAACTCAAATAATATTCGAAACTGGTTGTTATACAATTTATTCTGACATCATCTTCAATGAGGAAAGGAGAATATTTAACACCGGAGAAAGAGAAAAAAGAATAATTAACACAAAGGAAATTATAATATTTTTCAAAAAAAATAAAAGGTGTCCCAAAAATCACGCAAGAAGTAACACTGGTTTATAATAAAAAATTGTAAATTTTTTGTTGATTCATATAAAGGGTCCTCCAGCTAACATTTTTTTTCTCACCTATTTTGTGAATGGTAACACTTAGTGCATGTTTGATTTAACAGATAATGAGTTTTATCTTTCCGCTGAACGAATGTGAGTGACCATCCATTGCGTTTTCGCTTCGCTAAGTGGGCCTGCGATCGACTTACAGAAGATGCAGATTTTGCCAAAAAAAATCATCTTTTCAAATGAAGCTCATTTTGATCTTGGCGGGTATGTAAACAGGCAAAATTGTCGCATTTGTGGCACAGAAAACCTGCACGCATACATTGAAAAGCCGACGCACCCAAAACGAGTCACTGTTTGGTGCGGATTTTGGTCCAGAGGCATAATTAAGCCATTTTTCTTCGAAAATGTGCAAGGAGGATATTGGCAACATTTGGTTTAAACAGAACAGCGCTACGTGCCACACAGCCGAAGCTACACTCGATGTTTTGCGCCCTTTTTTTGAAAGTCGCATTATCAGCCGCAGAGCTGATGTCGTTTGGCCACCTTGGCGCTGCGATTTGACAACGTTGGGCTATTATTTGTGGGGTGCCGTCAAAGATAAGTGTTATGCCGACAAGCCAGAGACAATTGACACTTTAAAGGACAATATTCGTGAAGCCATTTGTGAAATACAGCTGTACACAATCGATAATGTGCTTAAAAATTAGACCGATCGTGTAGGCTACTGCATGGCCAGCCGAATCAGCCATTTGAATGAAATTATTTTCCATTATTAATTATTCAAAAAAGAAATTTGAGAAAATATTCAGTAGTTTTGTTTATAGCATGTAAAAAAAAAAGTTATTTAGCGGCCCTTTAGTATAAAGTAAAGGGTTATGTATGGAATAGCATATCGGGTAAATGGCCACATACACAGTCTTTTGTTAAAATTTTCCATTTTAAATGTGGCTGAATTTCGTTCAGGTTTCTCCTTTACGGCGTGGGTGGTCGTGGGCTTGTTGACATAAACCTTAAACTTCAAACAAAACCCAAAGAAAAAAATCCAACGACGTTACATTGGATGATCTGGGCGGCCAATTCTGATCACCAAACGGCCACGAAATGACTCCCGCAGAAATTGAATTATTTCTCGGGCTGTATGGCATATGACACCACAAGCCGTCCACATCCATATCTTGGAATTTTAGTACCAAAAACTGGATTATCATGTCGCGTTAGCGGGCACCAATAACCATTATTGTCTGACCAGCTGCATTTTTGAAGAAGAATGGTTCGATGATGATTCCAACCCAAAATCCGCAACAAACAGTGACATGTTGTGGCTGCATTGGTTTTCCACAATCTTCTTGTGGATATTCTGAACCTCAAATGCGACAATTTTGTCGATTAGCAAAACCATCGAAATGAAAGTGAGTGTCATTGCTGAAGATGAACTCTTTTTACTGTGCGTAGTCAGTATGCAAATGCAAATCTTTCATCAAAATACGCTGTAGAGAGCTTTGCGAAATGCCCAATTCTTGAGCACCGCGCCGAATTAATGTTCCTAAACTCTCAGCAACACTCTGTCGAACTTCATCAATTATTTGTGTTGAACGATCTGCTGACGGACGGCCAGATTTTTTTTTAATAGCAGTAGCACTTCAGGCAAAAATTCCTACATAGTCACAACCGTGCTGCATTCTTTAGAAAAGAGATAGAGAAGAGGTGAGGCCGGTAGTGAAAGTAGAAGGATAGTTACGAAAATTAACTGTCGTATAAGACAGCAACAGTGACCAGTGACCATGACTTCACCACTGAGCAATTTTTATTTGTAGTGAAAAAAAATCAAGGTCTTTGTTGGGAATCGAACCCACAACCCCCAGTCTTATAAGCTAGTACACTATGTAGTAGCCTATAGGGGCACCAAATGTAAAATAAAAATTTGTAAATAATTAAGTTTCCTACTAGAAGGGTATTTGCAATTCGTTTTTTTTTCTCTGCCTCTCTGTAATATTTTTGCGTATTGTTACGTTTATACCTTTTATAAACGAATGGTTGTGAGTTCTTTATGGCGAAATAAATAACACCACAGATTAGAGTTTTCAAATTAATTACAAATTTATTTACTTTAACTATAAACAAAATTGACACTACAGAACAATTTACTTAAAATGCACGTCTTTACTTCACAAGGTTTATTTTTCAACTAACTCACTATCCACTAAGAAGCTGTCTTTTTATATTTGTCAACTAAAAGTCTAGAAAAATTAAAAATCTTCTACTCCCTTTGTATCACATTTTGTTGTTGTATGTTGTTCATTCTGTATGATTGTGTGTATTTTTCTTTTTGTTTTTATTTTTATGCTGATAAAGTTGCTTCCTGGAATTTATTTTAAAACAGTTGTTGTTGTCTTGTGTACATAAAATTTTCTTAGCAAACTACGCAGTTAGTAAACAGCATATTTAATTGCTGTTGTTTTGCGCAGTTTGTAACTAGAAATTTGTTGTTGTCTTGTTGTTTTCTTAGCCAGCCATAAAGTTAGTAAAGAACATACCCAGTAGTTTACTTTAATGCTCAATTATTTTCTTTTAAAATTTAAGCAAGACACATCAGTAACAATATGATCAATATAACAATAATACAGCTAAAAAATAGCAGCAGATAAATATAATTTAAAACAAATTTAATAATAACGAAACCCAAGTGTAGCCATCAATTTTTAGTACGTGCGGTTTCCCTATCAAAATTGTGTATGTATGAATGGTAATGTATGTGAGCGTTATATAAATTGTCACATAGGTATAATTAATTTAACATTTATAATATAAAAAGTAGAAGAGATTGGCGTGAATGTAGTGTTATCACGCATCCATGGTGATTAGAAATTAATGTTTTGAAACACGTGATTTTGCATGGACGTCAGCTAAAAAAATAAAAAAGTGTGTGCAATAATAGTATATTTTCGTTATGCTTGAGAGCATGCTTGCTTGTAAGTGGATAGTATTTATTACTCACGTTATCTGGCCCCCAAAAAGAAAAATAAATAAATAAAATAATTGTTATTATTTTCCATACGGTAGTTTTTCTTATTTTTAAAAACAATAGCGCTTATGTGATGTAGTTTATTTAGGTAGGTGTGTGTGTGTGCTATAAGAGTGTTCTGTCTTAATCATAACAATTTAGTTTATTGACAGAATGTCATACTTTGCTTGATTTTAATTTATTTGATTTTATGCAAATTATTTTTTATTTCTTATTCAGTCAAAGCTGTCATTATTATTGATTAGAAACCTACACCTTTTAAAAATTCAAACATACGAGGGTAGGAGTTAACATAAGACAGACAATGAAAATTAGTTTATGAGTTTTATATTTCGAATTTCCCTTGTGTTGATGATATTTTAATTTTTAAAAGACAAGAAATTGCAGAAAAACATGCAAAACATCCAACAAATATAAAGGGTGGTCCAATCGCAATGCATGGTATTAATTATAAATAAAGCCAAACGTTATATTTTTTTTATGACCGAAGGATTTATAAAAATTATGTGTGAAAAAAAATATTGGCCAAACGATCGCCACAACTTCAGTGATATACTATCTATCCTGTGGTCTATATTTTTAATTATTTGAGACCTAACTGAGGTGCAATAACGTTAATGTGTCAAATTATTTCCTTCTTTAGCTCTTGAACTGTTGTGGACGTCAATAAGACCTGCACTTTTTCCTTTGAACATTCCTAAAGAAAGAAGTCTAACGGTGTCAAATCGTATGATTGTGGCAGCAATTTAAGACCATTACGATGTGAGATAACACGACCATTGCATTTATCGCGCAGAAGAGTCATTGCTTCGTTGGCTGTGTGGTAAGCGGCACCAGGTTCATATACTAACAATTTTTGGCCACAAGAAGTGCAAACTTACTTTCCAATCGCACCAAACAGTCACTGTTTGCAGATTCCCATTTGTTCAAATGCGGTTATTATTTATTATTTTATTATATTCATCATTTATTATTATACAATTTATCTTCCCATTTCTAAGCCCGTAAAGCTTTTATGCTTGTCTGCAGGATATTAAAACTTAAAAAATAAATAAGTTCGTTTATAACTAGTTATTTAAAATTATACTTCACAGTCTTTGTAGTAATAAGTTTTGAATTATTGTGAGCCTATCAGGTATTGCTTTATTAGCTTATTCCGTTTGTTTCCGTAAGCTATGCTGATTATGCTGGCAAGTCTTGTCAAGCTCCGGTTGTTAGGGTTCGTAAGGCTTCTGCTTGATTCATTGCCGTCCGTTGCTCTCTGAAGGTTGTTGCTAAAGTTATCTCTCATGATGATTGCATAGTTGCCATTTTCCGTTGTGCTGCGCATGTTCGTGTTTATGTTAATGTTATAATCATGATTATTTTCTAGTTTCGCATTGTTTTTTATGTAAAATTTTTGGTATTCGGTTTTGCGTTTTTTGGAGAGCCCAAGCCGTAACTCCATGCCGGATATACGATTCCACTAATGCAAAGTATGCCTGACGCAGAACTTCATACGTGGAGCAGTTGCTTAAATGGTACATCATATGTGACGCTTTCCTAAGTTTCCTCTGTAATTTTTCAATGTGATTTCTCCATTTAAAATTACTATCAATAATCACGTCAAGGTATTTATAATTGTAAACTTGTTTAATGAAACTTGAGCAATCGTCAGTCTGTTTGTTCATCGTTTTAACGTTGCTGTGAAGACATTTTGGATCATGAAATTGCAGCGTAACAGTTTTGTCGACTAGGTAACGCGGCTTTATGTGCATAACTTTAGTTTTATTGGCATTTATAATAAGACCATTGTCGTGACTCCACTTAAACTGATTCTTCATTTTCTTAGTCGCAATATTTATATCCTTATTGGCCGTTATTATTGCTGTGTCGCTGTTTCTTCTTCTAAACATCTCATCATGTCGTTTGCGTATATAATATACAAAAGCGGTCCAAGCTTTGATCCTTGACGTACTCCCCATTCGCATGCTATTCTTTCGCTATATTTATTGTTTACTTGTACATAATACGATTTGTTTTCTAAATAATTTTTGAAACAAAGCAACATGTCCCCTCTTATACCATTTTTCTCAAGTGCTTGAACGATTTTATTATGCGAGAGAGTGTCGAATGCCTTACTAAAGTCTATAAAAAGTACCAAAACATGCATGTGGTTGCTTAAGCATTTGTTTACATAAGTTGAAGAGTTGCCGAGAAGTTTATTTATGCTTTTTCCCTTCTGCTTGTTAACGTAAGTGAAATCCACTTGTAAGTGACAGCCAATATGATGTGGATGATTTTCTTTGAAAAGTCATCATTAATTTCGTTCAGTTCAACTAACAATGAAATGGCCAGGTGGCTTCAGTATGTATCGTCACTGAAGATAATTTTCTTTGTAAAGTCATCCACCATTCTTTTCTACCTGGTCAACTAACCATTAAGCTCTTAAGTCAATTGTAAATTCAAATGTATTTTTAATATTCGCTTTAGTAATGTTCGTGAGATGTTCTATTGTAAAGAGCGACAACGACAAGCCGAGGTTGCCAGCTCTTCCTGCCACACTATCACCAACAATAGCAATCTTTTTTCGCAGACAGAACTAGGGGAGCATACACTGGCTGTGTTTTCATATTTTCTAAAGACCCGGGTTGCTAAAATTTGCACACACGATCGATTATACCGAAAAAAATCACGTGAATCAAATATATTTTGATTTGAATATCCATTTTTATAAAAAGCTTTAACAATCTGGGCGCGCTGTTCAATGGTGTGCCTCGCCATGGAACAAAAAGAATCAAGTTAAGCAAAAAACTTGGCGTTAAGATGTGACTTAAAATTAACATCATGCATTATGAATTTGCCTTCCAAACATTATATTTTTAAGAAGTCTGGTAAGGCTCTTCCCGCCTTACTTTGCACGCGATATCACACGCAAACACTGAGCGAAAATATTGAATTCAAGCACAAGCCATTTCAATTCTTTTTAACGCTTATAGTTGGCTTATACCGTTTGGAATTTTTGAACTCAAAATTAAATATAAACAAGCCCACGACTGGCCACGTCTTGCGAAGGAAGGAAAGAAAAAACTTTTTTTGGGTACGGTTTTCCGTCGACACATATCGACCAAATATGGAAAGAGAAGACCTTTTGCATCTTTAAGAAAAATCATTATGAAAATTTAGCAATTAGCAGCGTATTTGTCAGCCAACTTTTGCCGATTTTTAAACAATATGTTCTATTTTATGAATCATTAAAAAGTAAATAACTGCTGGGCTACCTTTGGCTCAAAATATTTCCTTCAACTACTTAACAATTCGTTTCTGTCCATTAAAATAATTAAAAGAGTGATGAGGTCTCTTGAAACATCACAATGCCAAATGAATGCGGTCATTCACTAATATTTTGGTTTATAAACACAAATTTATCACACCAAAAAAAAAAAAAAAATATTTGTTTTACGAAAAAAGTCCTTCTGGGATCTATGACAAGCACAGGTAAATAATTAAAAAAAAGTAGGACAGACTTTCCCTTGTTGAGGAGTTGTGATGTAAAGTTTTATTGTTTGATTAACATTAACGACAAAAATATTTCAGTCATTTGTACAATTTCGGTTGGAGTTGTTTAGTTTTGTTCAAACAGCTGAATTTCTTTTCTTTTGTTGTTGTAAGGCTTAGGTTTAATGGGTTTTTTACCACCTCACAAAAATATACATTACGGGTATTCACTTAAAGCGCAATTAATACACATTTTCTCTTTGATTTGTGTGTTCAATTCGTGATTTTTAAGAGTATTTACCAATACCAATAAAGATTTCTGGGGCCGAAAAATAGGTCTTTAAGTTCCCTTGGAAAGTAAAAAAAGGCATTAACTCTGCGCATCGTAAGGATTTTTTTATTTTCTTGATTGAAAACACCAGACTTGGGCGATATAAATTACAGTTTGTAATTAGGGAATCGAACGCTTTCCTCGTCGCCATTACCTAATATCCAAGATCTAATATCCAAGTTGACACTACAAAACAATTTACTTAAGATGCACGTCTTTACTTTACGAGGTTTATTTTTACACTAACTAACTATCCACCCAGACGGTGCCCTTTTATATTTGTCCACTAGAAGTCTAGAAAAACTAAGAATCTTCTACTCTAATATGTGCGTATATTCTCCGACGAGGTTTACTTCATTTAGGTATAATTTTACGTCGACCCTCTCGTCAAATTTGGTTTGTGAACACACCGGTTTTGGCCATTTGCAATCTTCAGTGTTTCTTTTATACTAGTCCATTACTAGTCCATTATATCCATACTTACTAGTGGGTATCTGCCTAACCTCACTTTTAAATATTTATTTAAATTAAAGAAAATATATAATTATTGAACAGTAATTTACATAAAACATTTTGCAGGCCCTCCCAAAAATAAAAAATGAAGTCTTTCCCAAATACCATAAAAATTATTTTCTGTCTTATTCTAACGCGAATACCCTTATTATTTTGTTTTACGCATTTTTTATATAAGTTGAATTTTTGACATACAAACAACTTAAAGCAGAGAAATATCAGGTGTTTAAAACTAAAACTAGGTGAGGTCGGTATGGAAAAGAAGCCTTTTTGTAAAATTGTTTTTTGTATTTTTTAAAGGATTAATTTTATTAAAGCAATGCAGCTACAAATTAATTATATAGAATGTATATAAATATGTATGAATGTATGCGTAAAAAAATGCCAGCTACTCATATCGCACCCTAAATATAAAAGGGAAAAATACACTTATGTTTATTTTTGTGTTAAGTGTGTTGTTTTTGCACGTTGCACTTAACAGTTTTTTGTCTCTTTTAAACATTTTAGAATTTTGAGTTGTGACCCTTTAGCGTTTAGGGTGCGATATATGTAAATTTATTTATATAAATTTGTAATTAATGGTTTGTCAACATGAAATTTAAGAGAAGAAGAAAAATGAAAATATAAATTTGAAGCAGCTCCCTATTTCTATCTCCCTTTTAATAATAATATGTGGTCGCCTTCATGTCAAGTGTTTTGCCCAACTTAATTGTGACATTTCTTTGTTTCAGTATTTAAGAAATTCAACCCAGTGGGTGGTATACAACTAAATAGCGCATTAAGATTGATAGTTGAAGCCTTTGACGAAAATGGGCTTTCAAATCCAAATGCATTTCGAGAACTTTGGGGTTGTGGACACCAAATGTGGTGTCCGCAATCACCAAATGTGGTGTCCACAATCGGGAGAATCGTGAGCACATTTTGGAAAACCAGAGAGGTCTTGAGAAAATGTAGAAACAACTGTTAATGCTTGCCCAGTTCTTTGTGCAAAAAACCATGCTATTTGTCACACAGCCAACGAAACAATGGCTATTTTGCGCGAATAATTCAAAAGCCCTGTTATCTCACTTTCTGGCAATGTTAATTTGCCGCCACGAATATAAGATTTCTTTGACTTCGGTAACTTCTTTCTTTGGGAATATTTGCAAGAAAAAGTGTACGTCAAAAAAGCCCAATACAATTCGCGAACTAAATGATGAAAAAATTCGCCACACTAACGACGTTAACCCTTCTAAGTCTCCTAAAATATGAATCATCGAATAGAGCTAGATCGCCGAAGTCTTTATTAATTATTATTTTGCTATTTTGCTACTTTGCTAATGAGGTCTAGATTTTTTTTAATCAACATTCAAATGTTTTATTAGTCAGGTAAAATTGTATTTTTTTAAATTCTTTAATCAATAAGAGAAAAAGTGAAAATCAATTAATCAAAAGAAAAGAAAAGAAGAAAAAAACAATTCATAAAGGCCAGTAAAAGTTTTGCAATGAAAAGAAGTCAAAACAGAATTTATAAAATAAAGAAGATGTAAATGTAAATTAGAAAAAAATATATATAAAACTTTCTTTAATAAAAAAGAAGACTATAGAGACAGTAACACTATTTCTAAGCGAAAAGAAAGCTAACTTAGAAATCACTTTTAAAGAAAATGCCAAATTACATGTTTAATAAATTTTATTTAATAATTTCTATTTTAAATTAAAAAAAAAACTTAGCAGAAAAAAAAATTTAATCAATTTTTAGAACTTTTCTTTAAAAAACCGTTCTTTTTAAACTTTTGATAACTTTTTTTTAAATTAAAAATAATTTATTTATTTGTTGCACTTTGCCTTCGGCTTCATCTTTCTTCCTTATGGAGATAAATTCAAATTTAACTAGCAGAGACTTAAACCAATTTGTTAATATAGCTAATAACGGAGTTAACAGAGCACTAGTAATCACTGGGAATAATGGGAGACTGGTTGGCATAATACACTGTATACAAATGGTAGTTCAGGCACTGCTTTAAAGACCCATGAGGACCACTTATCCTAAAAATGACTATGTTAAAAAAACGTATGTTTTTCCCATTTCTGATATTAATTCGCTAAATAACTTTTTTTTTTAATTTTATAAACAAAACTACACAGCTTTGGCTGTGTGGCACGTAGCGCCGTCCTGTTTAAAGCAAATGTTGCCAATATTCCTCTTAAATTTTTGTGAACAAAAATTCGTTCAGCATGGCCCGATAAGGATCGCCGTTGGCTACAACGACCACTCCTGCAAAATGGCCCAATTATGTCTCTGGACCAAAATTCGCACCAAACAGTGATTCGTTTTGGGTTTTCGTGCGGGTTTTCTGTGCCCCCAAATGTGACAATTTTGCTTGTTTACATACCCGCCAAGATCAAAATGAGCTTCATCTGAAAAGACGATTTTTTTTTAATAATCGGCATCTTCTCTAAGTCGTTCGCATTGGATGGTCACTTGGCTTCAACTCCTGAACCAATTGAACTTTGTATGGCATCATACCAAGGTCTTTATGCAAAATTCGTCTCAATGATGTCTCTGAAATGTTCAATTGTTGAGAGGGACGGCGAATTGATGTTGATGGCGCTTAACGTACACTTTCTGCCACAGCAGCAATATTCTCGGGTGTACGCACTGGTTTTGACTCTTCACGTTTTGGTTTATCGATGAGGATGCCAGTTTCTTTCACTTTTTTCACAAGATAACGAACGTACGGAGCTGACGGTGCTTCTCTTCTTCCAAAATCGGTACGCAATTTTTGCACACATTCTGCAACATTGCCATGATTTTCAAAGTACTGTCGCAATATTTCCCAGCGTTGTTCAAGCGTGTACACAACCATATTCGTGCAGCGGAAAGATAAAGCTAATTATCTGTCAAATCAAACATGAGCTAAATGTTACTATTCACGAAAAAAGCACTAGTTGAAAAAACAAAAAACGTTAGATGGCGGACTCTATACCATGAGAGTGTATAAAGTAGTCTCGGGACCATTCTTCATTTTGCGATAATGATCACTAAACTTCGCGAAGGTCAAAATATTACATTACTGTTACGCGATTAACAGTGCTCTGTTAACTCGAAATTAGCCATGACAAAAAAATCGGTTTAAGTCTGTGCCAGTTTTATTCGAATTTATCTTTATAGGGACATAAATTAAAAGTGGGTGATAATGAGACCATGTGGACATGTCACTTTCCTTATATTTTACACACCGAATATAAACCATAATTCTGTTTTTATTCTTAATTTATATGAATAAATTTTATTTTCGTAAGGAAATGGTGTAATACTTTTTGCTTACTCTAGTTAAGCTAATTATTTTAGTAGTTATTAGCTTAAGTTATTTCATATTGTTGTTATTGTTACAAATAACTTCATATTTGCTTTTTGAATAATTCTTTTATTTTTCTATATCATTTTATTCGTGACTTTTTCTTTTTATTTCTGTTTTATTGTGCGTTGATTTTTTTTAAATGAAAAATATTTTCAATTAATTTTAATTTCTTGTTTCTTTCTTAAGTTTTGTTTTTTTTTTTTGCTTTTTCTTATTAAGAAATTCATTTAGTTTTTAATATTTAAAAAAGAAAGAATTTTCCAAAAAAAAATATTTTAAATTATGATTTGATTTCTTTTAAAATTTTTATTTTTTTTATGGAAACATGAAGGACTGAAGTAACTAAGTTAAGGCAACATAACTTTTAGCCCAGCCACATGGGCTTCATTAGGGAGACTATTGTTGTGTTAATTTCTTTTAGACTATTACGCCTCTTTTACCCTCTGTCTCCCGGTGTTATAGTATTTGTGGTTAATTTTAATTTTTATAGTTATCTCACCCTTTTTCCTTTTCTCACCTCTTTCTTTTGACTACCTCAATTATGTAGAGCTATCAGTTAAATGGGTTTTTATTCGTTTTTATGTGAGGTTAGTTATGAGAATTTATTTCGGATAAAACTCGAAATATATTCTTTTTCTTGTATATTTCGGGCTTATAAGTCCCACTACTACTCTGAGCGATGTTTCTACTTCGGGTGTCAGAATCAAAAGAATGTTTGCCATACAAAACTGTTGGCAACACCCCCACATATGTCATAACATTAACAACACAAATATATTTAAGATTTAAACAACAAAATATTTTAATATTTAAGATTTCACCCATCACAGTAGGCCTGAGCATAAAACCAGACCACATAGAAAATACATATTCTATTTGTTATTTTAATATTGTTATGGTTTTTGATATGTATGACAGATTATTACAAAATGCAATGGATCTTAGGGAGAGTCAAGTGAATGCCAGAGGAAAAAAGAGGCCCTGGCGTACGTTTTAGCTACATATTACATTACATTACGGAGAGCTTTTATGCATTTGCAGATTGCAAATATTCCTGAGACACATAGCTGCTTCATGTACAGTGGTGGCCATGATTTTCGCACATACCTTTTTGCACTTTTAAAATTGTAAATATTTTTTTAAGTATGGAAAATTTTATTCATTGTGTTATTCTCGGTGTTAAGAGTATTCGTTATTGTTTTACTAAACTTTATTTTTATTTATATAATTTTTTTTTTAGAATTAACCCTAAATATGTAGGTACCTTGAAATAACTCCCAAATGAAATAACTCCCAACAAAAACTGCAAAAATCCCATACAGTTTCTTGGAGATTATTTCATAATTTTTCATTGGGAGTTATTTCATAATAAAATAACAGACCGAAATGTCTCAATGATCTCTCTATGGTATATGGAACATCGGCTTCGCTAACATAATATTGTCTGTATAGTCAGCCTTTGGTCATATATCTAATAATATATGGTATGATTTCAAAGTTAGGAAACTCTTTCATCAGGTGTTAGCTGTTGTACCATACAGGGTAAAACAGTTAAACAGTGCCCGGGTGCAAATAGAATTTGTATTGCTAGGACTTATTTCATTGGAAGTTATTGCATTGGAAGTTATTTCATTTGGGAGTTATTTTAGGCTCCAAAAATGTACTGGCCAATAATTTAACACAAATTAACAACATTTATTTCCAACTTTGTAACAAAAAATTACTATATTAATTTTGATGAACTGATTAATACTTGATAGGACAGCCCTTATTCCTTAACACAACCGCACATTTTCTGGGCATACTGTCCACAAGCGCTTCTTTGGTATAGCACAACAAGTCTTTTGTATTTCGGAACATAATTCGTTTAAATTTTTGGGTTTAGCAGCCGTTAAGTGTTGCTGTATATCGTTCCATTGATTCTCAATGCGATTGAGGTCCGGCGATTGGCCATTTCTGGCTACCGGCCATAAATGTGTCATGTTTTTCTCTGCATATGGAATCATTGTACTTGCATTTATATTTTTGTAAACATACTAATCCATTCGCGTTTAAATTTTGATTATAGGACCGACACTGTGCCAAGCAAACACAGCGCAAGCCATCACGTTTCCACCACCATGATTAACGGTTTTTGATGTGTACCTGGTGTTATGTTGCATAACTTTTTCCATCAAAACCAAATCGACAAAATTTGGATTCATCACTCCAGAGGATATTTTTCAAATTAGAGCAGGGACTCGTCCATGTGTTCATGGGCGAATAAAATTTGTGACTTCAAATTTTTCTTCGACACGTGTGGCTTATGTTGTACAATACATTCACGCAGTTTTTTTTTCATTTAGTCATCTTCTTATTGTTCGTGACGAGACGTCAATACCAAATTTCAGTTGAGATTTTGAAGGGGTTCGCAACTGAAGCTATATAAATAAGGAAGTACTCTTTACGTAAACTTTTTCTAGCCCGTAGATCACTGTAGAAGATTTTTGTGTGTCCTATTGGTGTGAATATAACTTAGTGCGTTGTATACCATCTTTCTGGGGCATTTTAATATTAAAGCAATATCACAAATGCTGCTTTCTCCCGATTTCATTTAATGGATAAATCTTACGCTACCCCTCTGTCCACCATTTACCTTTACGTTTTAATTTTTAAAGTAAAATAATATGAAATTTAAAAATTTTTGATAAATAACTGTCCACAGCTCAGATAAAACCAAAAATTAAAATAAAAAGGGTAAAAGAGGAATAAACAAATATAACCGTACATAACGATCACGCCATACACAACAGTTGTGGGTAAAATTTTTACTTAATTTTCACACCTTAAACAAAATAAACGTTTCAGAATTTAATACATATGAAATGTGCTAAACTAATGTTCACCACTGTATAAAAATTAAGAGGCCTTAAAAAAGCGAAATGAAAATTGTATTCACATATTTGTGAAACTCAATAAAGTGTTCACTTTATCGTGAGTGCACTGTATATATATTCTTTAAAAAAAGAAAAACTTAATCAAATAATTGTAAAATGTCAATATATTTTCGTAAACCCTTAACAAGGAAGCACTAGAAAAACGAAGCACTAAAATAAATAATTAAAAAACTACTAGGCAAATTATTTAGAAAACTAACCTTATTGAAGGTTGGAATAAATAAAAATTCTAATTATGTTTAAGAGAGCCACCTGTCATGAGTTTGAAAGTGTTGGAAAAATTTAAACTCTTTACTAATGACTCACTTTGAACCTCTTTGGAAAAATAATAAAGAAATAAATCGATATTTCATCGGTTTTAATAGAGAGTGTGAGAGAAAGAGAGAGAGAGAGAGTAATAGCGTCGAAAAACGATGACATTTTGCTATAGAAATAGTTGTACCTATTCAAAATAGTTTTTCCTCTCTGCTGACTATTGAATATATTTTTTTTTATCTAGGCTTCAATCGACGGCTTCAGTGGCCAATATTCGTTTATATTTCAATTAGTACAAAAAAAAAGTCCTAATGGTTCTCTACAAGAAAATTCAAATAATTTTTTTTTTTTTATGAAATCCCCAGGAAATTTTAACTGACAAGAGACACGTACATCAAATTCTTCGAAAACATTAGAAAGTGTAAGAACAAAAATGGCAGGTGTAACAAGTGAATAAAAAAGAAAAAAAAAAACTATCACTTTAACTGAATGTACAACACAAACTAAAAATGGAACTAATGTATTTTGTATGACAACATTTTATTGATTTTTTTGTCGCTTATATTTACACGCATATCCACACACATGTTTGTACACACACAAAACATTATCACAACACATTCGCCTACAAGCCAAAAATGGTTTCATTTCACAATTAGAGAAACAAAAATGAAAATGTTATTTCTATTGGATTGGAAATTTACAAAACCGTCATTACTTAAATTTATAACAAAAAAACAAAATGTGAGGGTAATTAGATTTCAATTTGTATACCAGGGATGTTATAGTTGAAGCGTTTTTTTGTTTTTTGTTTTGGTACATTTCAAAATGTAAAAGTTTCCTAGCTTTTGGTAAACATAAACAAATTTTATCGTTTGCCAAAATTTAAAGTAGTACTTTTTTTCATGCAATTGAAAGTTAAAAAGTACCTTGGTTTATATACAGGGTGTCCGGTGTTTAGAAAAATTCTAAAATTTAATTCCGTTTCCATGAAGTTACGAATTTTTGGTTAGAAAAACCGAATAATAAAAAACAAGATATATACAGGGTGTACGTCGGAAAGGTATACTACTTTGTTTTGCCACCATTTTGATAAACATTAGTCTTGACAGTTCATATTTGGCAGTCCTGAAGTAGACACGTGGCAAAAATTAATATTTAAAAATATTCGGTAGAGCAACATGTTTTAATCGTTAAAGTATTTTATCAAAATCAATTATCGGTTACTGTGACGATGAGTAAGTTACGTGAAATTTTTGAGAGAAACAAAATGCCAACGAAATTCATTATTTATGTGTAGCGAATGATTTCGAAGAAATAGAGTCTGTAGGTGATAGGCCCAGGCATGGACCACAATGAATGTACTAAAAGTTCGATTGAAAACATTACTGCTGCTCAAGAAAGTGTTCAAAACAATTCATCAACCTCAATTCGATGACGTGCTCGGGTTCTTGGTTATAAACAACTTTGGCCACAATTTTGCACAAGGAATTGCATTTGTTTCCTTATAAGATTCAGTTGACTTAAGAGCTTCTTCCACAAGACCATTTACGCTGTCGTACATATGCCAGTAAGATGTTACAGCTCGCCTATGACAACCCCGATCTTCATGAAAAAGATCATAATGTGAATAAACAGAATAGCCGGTTTTGTGGAATGCGAAACGCTCAAATTATTCAACAGCCACCTTTGCATCCATTAAAAGTCAGCAGGAATCATTTTTGAAAATGTAAACGGCGTAACGGTAATTGTGAGTTGGGAGCGATATCGTGATATGATTGAAAACCTTTTAACACCACTACTGCATGCTTTGGGCTTCATTAACATGTGATATCAGCAAGACAATGCCATATCGCATACAGTCAGGATTAAAATAGAATTATTGCGAGAGTTTTTTTCTTAGCAAGTTATTTCAAGAAATGGTGATGTTGATTGCCCTCCACGGTCGCCTGTGGTTACTGCTCCGCGGATATCTGAAAAGCAAGGTTTAGGCAAACAAGCCAGAAATGTTTTAGCAACTCAAACAAAATATTCGTGATGAAATTTTTGAAATACCGCATGAAATGTGTGAGAATGTAATGAAATATGTGCTTAAAAAGGGCTCGCATTTGTGAGACTAACAGACAAGGACATTTATCTGATATTTTTTATTTCATTCATAATTGCCGACATTGCCGACACCCTGTATAGGAAAATTTTTAGAAAATTGTAGTTCCAAAAATCAAATGCTAAGGAATAATAAAAAACGACGGATAATACAGTTTAATAATTAACTCATTCCTGGACGGTATAGATTTTAAAGTAAAGTTCTTTAAGAGAGAGAGAGAGAAATTTTTACTGAAAACGAGATCGAACTTGGAAAAAAACAGTTTTTAAAAAACTAGGTCCCGTAATTCCTGCTACGGACTCAGCACGAGTGCTGTCAATATAACACAGATTTGATCTCACAATTCCCAAAATAGTTCTTTGTATATTTTTTAATGAAATTTTTATGTTTTAACAACTTAAGAGCATTTTGTCTAAACCAAAGGTGATTTTCTGTTTCAAGGGGTTCTTCGGAATCAGAGTGAGTTGCGTATTGTGTTTCTTTCTTAAATACGAATGCCAAAACTTTATTATCAAAATTAATGCACATTTGTTAGTTTATTCCTGTTTGTAAAGATTAAAGGTAAATTATCTGCTATCATTAGTATCTGGTTTCTATAACTGAAGTGAGAAATTTCTCACATGCAAATATTATTATAGGCCTTAGAATAGAAACATGTTAGATGGAAAATAAATGTTGTGCTCATTATTTTTAGATTGTTATGTTGTTAAATATGTATAATAGATTATTATAAAGGCTCATCAGGGACTTTAGGGAAAGTTAAGCGAACCGCAGTGCAGCAAAGAGGACATAACTTAGAGCAAAGTTGAATATACTGCTTTTGTTTGTTTTCCATTTCATTTCGTATAAAACATAAGGGAAAAGCTTCTAATAAATTGTGCTGAACAAAGTTTAGAAGCGCTTTTATTCAAATGCAAATATTGGCTTTACAGTCGAGTCAAGTAACTGCTTCACTTATTTGAATTAATAGACCTAATAAAAGCGAAATGAAAATTTCATTAAAATGTTGCTTTAATACAGTGTTCAGTTTATCTCTAGTGAACGGTAATTACACTATTTTAAAAGAAAACATTTAACAAAAAAAAATGTAAAATGTCAATGTATTTCCTTAAACCTTTAACACGCAAAAAATAAAAAATTATTTGGAAAAACTACTCTACAAATTGTTAAAAAAAACTAACCTTGCTGAAGGTTGGAATAAATACAAATTGTAATTATCTTTAAGTCAGCCACCTGTCATGAGCTTGAAGGTGTTGGGAAAATTCAAACTCTTTATTAATGACACACCTTGAACCTCTTAAGAAAATAATAAAAAAATTAATCGATATTTCATCGGTTTTATTTGTTTTGAATTGACATAAGCAACTTAGTGTTTAAATTTTAATTTGAATATAAATTAAGGCCCAACTATAATTTGCATAAGCTGGGGCTTAAACTAATGTCAAAAATTTAACGAAAAGTGTGTCAAATGCTTAAGCAAACTATTGAAGACTTTTAGGTGGCTATAATATGCTTATATGAATATGGAAATTATTATGCACAGTTGCAAATTTGGTAAATAAATGAAAATTTTTAACAAAAAGGTGTTTAATACCATACAAATTTATAATTTGTTTAGTAGTTTTAATAAAATTACGAAAGAAAAATTACACATATTTTACCGTTCGTATTATTTGGACCAAAAGTACTAAAAAATGCAACTGTGGGCATCATTGAATTTATAAACAATAAACAAATTAAATTTTGTTACAAATTGTGTGTGAAAAAATGAAAAAGGAATTAAAATGTTTAAGGACCCTTAAGTTATTAAACTCCAAGGTAGAGTTCAAGGTCTAGTTCTTCAACGTAAAAAAGTAAAAAATATTCAATATAAATGCTTATACCGGCGGGGTGCGAGAGAGCTTTTCAAAAACATCATAGGCTGCAATAGTGCCCATTTCTCAATATAGCTCATTTCACTGCCTGATGGAGCTTCCATCCTCTTCATTTCCTTTTAGAAACGTTCCCGTAGTAACTTCCATCTGTGTTATTTATGAAAATGAAAAATGCAAACAAAATTCTTCAAGGTATTACTGACCATTTTTACTGATTTTTCTGCTACTTCTTTCCATGCTCGTCCCTTTGAATTGTCGTTACAATAAAATGCGTTTCTTTTGCCATATAAGCATTTCTTTTCCTTGTACGTTTTCTATTAAATTCAGATAAAATATTTTTTCGCTTTCGTTCCCCATTGGAATTTGTTTACTAATGTGTCTATAACACAATGCACAATCAGCTGTTTCCGTACGGAATGTGCGATCAGTTCCGTACTTTGCTTAAGCTCATGAAATTTGGCGAAAAGTTTTGTTAAGTATATTATAGTTTGCCACATATGATTATCAGGTATTTGCACAAGTGCTTAAGTTGGCTTAAGCCAGCATATGCATAATATAGTTAGGCCTTTCATCTGTTAGCTAAGTTGTTAATATATAATACCACAAAATTATTTTTATACAAAACAAGAGTCATTGTAATAAAAATCTTTACCCCGCGATGTGGATAAAAAAACTATATATTTTGCCAACAGCGTAAAGAAAACGTTCAAGGTCAAATGTCAAGAGTTTGTTTGTATATTCATTGCCTTATAAATGATTACACATATGTATGTGTGCCTTATAATTTTTTCTTAATAGTTTTCAGGAAAATTTGTCTCGTTTCTCATCCTCGTATTTAAAGAAATATTTTTGAAAAGAGAGAAACAAGTTTCTCTTTCATAGTTGTTTAATATTTGTATGACTTTTAATATTTTTACAAGTGAATCATAAAAAAAAACTCTAAGTACGTCAAAGAGTGTTAAGAAAACAAGGTAAATAATTTTATATTTTATTGGCACATTAAATGAAATGAAAAGTAAAAAATCAATAAAAAGAACCCCCATAAAAAAAAAAATTTTTTTATTTTTTTAATGAAGTGACGTACAGTGCAGGCAATAAATAAAAGTTTGCTATATTTTATAAAAATTATTATTTCGTGATGGCAGTTATGATCAATTTACCTTCAATTTTTACAGTGTGTGAATAAAGCTCCCTCAGTTAGTTTCGTTTTTGACAACTCTGTTACAGTTTACATGCCTCTAACTTATAAAATGTTAACTTAACAGACTTGAATTATTTTAATATTTTGGTGCAAAAATGAAACAACAATCGATAGAAAAAGCTTAAAAATTTTTAAAATCAGAAGTCAAAATGACACAAATTAAAAACAAACAAATTTTCGTTTTCTATACAGACATTTTAAAATGCCCAAAAATGGGTTACCCACTTCAAATTCAATGGTTCTCAGTTTACACTCGTCTCTTTAATCTGTGATCGAATAAATGAACTACTTGACCTGTAGGCTAGTAGGTAGTGTACTAGCTTGTCAGTAAGTGGGTTGTGGGTTCGATTCCCAACGAATACCTTGGTTTTTTCACTACAAAAAAATATAAATTGACTGTCGGTGGGGCTGCTCAGCGATGAAGGCATAGTCACGGAACGGACAAATATAATAGGCAGCGTCTAAGTGGATAGTTAGTTAGTGTGTAAAAATAAACCTTGTGATGTAAAGACTTGCATCTTAAGTAAATTGTTTTGTAGTCTCAACTTTGTTTGTATTTAAAGTAAATAAAGTTGTAATTAATTTAAAAACTCTAAACTGTGATGTTGTTTATTTTGCAATAAAAAACTTACAACAAATATTTACAAAAGGTATAATCGTAATAATATCATAAAATATAATTTTTTTCGCTCGGACCAGCACTCAGGGGATGACCCCCACCCAACTCATGCAATGCATTGTACTAGAACTAGGAAATTAGGTTATTGGGAGCAGGAAAGAGGAAATAGTTTTTGTGAACATTCGATTTGAACTTCCCTACATTGAAAGTGACAAGAAAGACCTCTGGAGGGAGTTTATTACACATACGAACTGTTCTGGCAAAAAACGACCACAAATGGATGCGCTCTCAAACGCAAAAACATGCGAGTAACGGGAACAAGTTCCCTAATTTCGTTAGAGCACTTACCATTGTAGTAACGATAAAACAGTGAAATAGAAATCGCATTGCGTCGATGCTCTCGAGAATCAATAAAGTTAGATAACCTACTGCCCCTAATGATCCTCTTGGCATTCTCCTGTATATGGTCGAGTATTTCTAAAATAGACTTTGGAGCGACGGTCCATACATAAGAATTATATTCCATCTTTGGACGGACGTTTATAAAAGGTATAAACGTAACAATATGAGGGGTTTATTATGTTAAAAGTATGTTTCTTCGAAATAGAATCGTATCGATCGTATTTCTTTAATAAAAAACGAGAATTTATTGTAGAAGTTGTATTTTAGATGAATGTGAAGATAAATACGTCAGTTAAATATGTGCTACAAAAATTTTAAATACGTTCCACATACTGCAAATTACACTGTTAAAATGAAATTTACATTAAAAATAAACTTGATTGCTATAAATGATTAAATTATATTAAAAAAATATTTAAAAATTTTTTTAAAAATATGTCGAGGGCTCTATTAAAAGTTTAATACATAATAAATATTTTTAAGAAAAAATAATATGCAAAAATAGGATATTTTGAAGTGAATAAAGCCGGTATTTAGATATTTTTTTATAAAATTTTTAAACATTTTTTTAATAGAATTTAATCATTTATAGCAATCAAGTTTATTTTTAATGTAAATTTCATTTTAACAGTGTATTATTAGCAGTATGTGGAACGTATTTGACAGACGTATTTATCTTCACACGCTTGTACTTTAGTATGATGATTTTATTATCGCATGCTATGTTAAAAAAAAATTTGGTTTTTAAAATTTTTTTCTTTTAGAAATTGATTTCTATAAATATTTAATAATTTAATAATTTGTTAATATTTAAATATAATTATTTCAAAATTGAAATATAATTATTTCAAAATTATTTGCTTCATTGTAAATGTGGTTAATATTTATAATTTTGCTTAATACTAAAAGTTTCAAGCAATAAATTTCTTAAGGTTTTGTTATAAGGCAATCTTTTAAAATAAATAAATTACAAAAATAATTTTTTTAATAAAATAATTAGAAGTAAAAAAAAAACTAAAAATTAAAACAAAATGCAACTCACCTCTATTTTTGCTGAATAATCTTCTATTAGTTTTTCTTGCTGTTTTACCAGCTCTTCATTTTTCTCCAGCAAAGCTTTACCTAACTCTGCTGCTAATAAAATATCCGATTCTTTTTGTTGCAACTGGGCCCAGACATCGGTTTCCGGGTTGCGTTTAATACAAGTTGTACGTGCTTCCATTGCTTCAATGTATTGCTCTAGATCAATTGAAGCAATAGATGAATTTAGTATGGACGTATTAGATTGTTGAGGATATTGTTGTTTTAGTTTTTGCTGCTGCTGTTGCTGCTGTTGTTGTTGTTGTTGTTGTTGTTGTTTTGGATGCGGATGATAATGATGCTGTTGCTGATGCTGCAGTGTATATTGAAGATCATCAATATTATTTAAAGATGATAATGATGTTGATGATGGCAATAATGATGATGCTGATGATGATAGTGATGTATTAAATGCAGTTGTTGTAGTTATTGTTTTATTATTGTTATTTAATTTACTTAGTTTTGTTTTATGCATGTTGTTTTTTTAAACGTTAGTCATTAACCAGATATTAGTTAGTATTTTGTTGTTTTTAATTTGTTGTTTAAAAGTTGTTGCCCACAGGAGAACAAAAAGGCAGTTAGATGATGCTTTAAAATATTACACCGAGAGCAATGAATTTTTATTTAAATATTTATTTAAATATTTTATATATTTAGTTACAGTATTTTGATTTTATAAATTATGAACAACAGCGATTGCTGATGGCAGTAAAATAAAAATTGTAGTTCAGACATTTTTAAAGATTTTTTTTTATTTTATATCTTGTATCTGGTGTTAAACTAATGTTAAAATTTTTAATGTTTTTTTTAGTATAAAACAGAAGTTTATTTTTTTCTTTGTAATTCAGTTGTTGCACAAAAGGTTTTAAAAAAATATACATTAAGACATTCAATAAACCTTGAAGGCAACTCGCAGTAACATTGTGAACGCCAACTTTTCTATTTTTTATATAAAAAAATTGGGAATAAATTAAACAAAAAAAATATATATTTATAACGGTTTTTATATAACAAGAATAAATAAATAAATAAATTATATGGGAATCAATCGTATCTGTACCTGTGCAGTTTTAAGAGTGAAAATGCATGAATTGATTTACATGCGAAATGTTAAACACATTAAGATGTTGTAAAGTAAAATTCTATAATAACATTTTCCCTTTTGCAAAAATTACAGCTTTAAAAATTTTTTCTAAATTAAAAAAAATTTTTTAAAAAATTTTGAACATTTTCTTTATCTAGAAAATTTTTAGGTATAGGGTTTCTAGCTTTTTTTTGGATTACTGGGCGAATTAAAATAAGGTTATTCTAAAGGGAATTTAGAGTTTAAGAAAATTATTCGAGAGCTGTACTCCTTTTCCGAAAAGAATAGTTTGATAAGAGAAATAATTTCCTTAGGCGAATTTTTATTTTTAGAGAAAATTTTATATTTTTGTTAAATATTGTGAAAATAAACAAATAAATTTATTAATTTTTCTTTCCCAAAAAGGAAATTTTAATTTCACAAGAATCACAAAAAATTTTTTTTTTGGAAAAATTCTTAAATTTAATTCCGCCTCCATCAAGTTGTGAAGTTTTGTTTAGAAAATATTTTATCAAAATCAGTCATCGATTGCTGTGACGATGAGAAAGTTACGTGAAATTTTTAGGAGAGAAACAAAGTGCCAACATAATTCATTATTTATTGTGCAGTGAATGATTTTGAAGAAAGAGGATTTGTAGGTGGTAGGCCCAAGCATGGATCACAACGTACTGCAAGATCAGCTGAAAACATTACTGCTGCTCAAGAAAGTGTTTAAAATAATCCATCAACCTCAATTCGATGCTGTGCTTGGTCTTCAAAGAATAACTTTGGCCATAATTTTACTTAAAGATTTGCATTTGTTTCCTTATAAAATTTAGTTGACTTAAGAGCTTCTTCCACAAGACAATTTACGCCAATAGGATGTTACAGCTCGCCCATGACATCGCCGATTTTCATGAAAAAATCATCATAATGAGTAACGAGGCACATTTTCATTTGAAGGGATATGTGAATAAACAGAATAGTGGGTTCTGGGGAATGGCAAACCCTTAAATTATTTTTGCATCCATTAAAAGTGACAGTCTGGTGTGAAATTTACTTAAGAGGAATCATTGGACCTTACTTGTTTGAAAATGAAAGCGGAGTAACGGTAGCTCTGATTGGGGAGCAATAGTGTGACATGCTTGAAATCTTTTTAACGCCACAACTGCATGCTTTAGGCTTTGACTTATATGAGGTATCAACAAGACAATGCCATAAAGCATACAGCCAGGATTACAATGGAATTACTGCGAGACCTCTTTCAACAACAAGTTATTTCAAGAAATGGTAATGTTGATTGGCCTCCACGGTCGCTAAATTGTCTGTGTCTGTTTTGAAATTAATTCTTCTTACATTTGGTACATTAACAATTTCTTACATTTCTAACATATAACGTCTCTTATAGTTTTTTTCTATATCTAATATTGATGCTTCCTCAAACTTTGGATAATGATTATATTTCTTACAATGTGAAGATAAGGATGTCTTCTGTGTTGGAATATTCGCGTATTTTTGGTCACTTCTGTGACCAGCTAATCTTGTTTTAAGTTTATTTTTTGTTGTCCCAATATAAACTTTGTCACAGTTCACTTGGTCATTTCCTCCACATGGTATCCTGTATACTACATCAGATATTTCCATTCTTCCTATTCTATCCTACATATTGCTAATTAAGTTATTTAATGTGTTGTATGTTTTGTGTGCAATTATATGTCTATCTGTGTCATATATTTTAGACTTTCTTAATCTTTCTGATATTCCAGGAACATAAGTTAATGATTTATAATTTCTTGGCTCTGCCGTAGAATTTCCTAAATTATGCCTATAACTACCATATTGTCTAATTAATCTGTTAGTTAATTCTACTGGAAAATCATTACCATTAAGTATATCTCTTATTGTGTTCTTATTCTTCAAATTAAATTCTCTATCACTTATAATCAATATTCTGTCTATCATACTTTTCGCCGTGTTTATTATGTTTGGAATAAAAATTAATAATTCTTCCAGAAGATGTTGGTTTCTTATACCAATCAAACACTAACTTATTTCACTTTCTTTTTATCAATATATCTAAATATGGAAGTTTAGATTCTATCTAACTCTCTTTCAATCGTAAATTTAATATCCGGATGAACACTATTCAATTCTGACAAAATATCATTCACTGCATCTTCGGAAAAATAAATCGTCTATACATTTTGTGATAATCTTCGGTTTAATATGCATTTTACTAATACATGAATTTAGTAATTCCGCCATCACAATATCAGCTATAATTGGAGATGCTGGAGAGCCCATAGGGAGGCCCTCATTCTGCAGATATATCCTATTATCTAATTGAAAATACCTGTTATCTTCAACACAAAGCTTAAGAATACGTAAAAATAATTCCTTCTCAATATTCGTATTTTGCTTTATAATCTGCCATTTTCCCTCTACAGGAATACTTGGAAAAAGTGAAACTGCATCAAATGAAAACAATCTATCATTATCTATTATTATTAAAATTATAAATTAATAATAAAACATTTATCAATATAAGCTGCGTTCTCTTTCATTTAATCAAAAATCATAAACAAAATAGTTTAGCTTCCCAGCGAACACCCTGTATAAAAATTAGGTCATTTTAATATAAATTTTTTTATAGTAAAATAAAGTTCATGTATTTCACCACCATATTTTTTTAACATTTAGCAAGGACTACAAAGTTTCAGCCTTTACCATGGCTGCTCTTGCCACTATAAACCAAACTTCTCCTTTATTTTCTTTACAATAATAATGACTGTGTATATATTTACATTTCAACTCTAAAAAGGGAGTAAATACACATGCAAACATACATGTAACAAAGTAAATATATAAATAAATAAATAAATATGTAAATAAGTAAATGAATATAAGAAGCAACTTAAGTAAACTATGCTAATATTAACATGACATGCAAAAGTTAATACAACAAAGGCCCACAGTGTATGAGAAGCGTTAAACAGAATGTAATTTAAATGAAACATGATGCGTTTTTCGGTAAAAAAAAAGAAGAAGAAGAAGAAAGAACACAACAAAAGCGAATAGAATTTTGAATGAACTAAATAACGTTACATTATTAGCTTGGCAAGAGGTGAAATGTAATTTATATTTTAAATAGAAAAATAAAATACTATTTAGAGGGTCATACATTTGCGGTTCTAAGTACGACAATATCATGCCGCTGGTATTATTATTTATTTGTCTTTTTTTTTTGTTTTTCTTTTTAATATAACTATTAATGTAAAGTCTACAAAGTTTAAGTATGGATTTTGTAGAGGGTTGTTCTAGACTCTAAAAGACATTCTTTTTTAAGTTAACAACATTTTTTATGAAGGGGGAAAATAAATGTAGTCAGTCAGACCAGCACACCATTTGTTTATTTTTATTTTCATTTTGATACCAAAAATAGTTTTTAAGAACTATTTTAAAATGTATATTTTTTTAAGAGATTATTAAGAAACATTACTCTTTTAAACAAGGACACAAACACATCTGAAATAATCGCTTTTAAAGGTTTTTTTTTTAATTAATTTTTTTAATAATTTTTTAGTCAATTAAATGCAACACTCTTCAATTTCCTAATAAACAATTATAAAAATTATTGTTTCTGACTGTGCTAAATCAGTTTTTTATAAAATAATTTATATTGGGTGTTTTTTTATAAGCGTTTAGAATTTTAACTTTAGGTGCCCTGTAGGCTACTAGGTAGTGTACTAGCTTGTCAGTATGGGGGTTGTGGGTTCGATTCCCAACAAAGACCTTGGTTTTTTTCACTACAAAAATAAAAATTGACTGTCGGTGGGGTTGCTCAGCGATGAAGGCATAGTCACTGGTCGCTGTGCTGTCTCTTATACGTCAGTTAATTTCCGACTATCCTTCTACTCTCACCACCTGTTTCATCTCTTCGCTATCCCTTTTCTAAAGAATGTAGCACGGTACTTGACTAAATAGGCATTGTTGCCTGAAGTGCTACTTCTCTTTAAAAAAAAAAAGAATTTTAACTTAGTCACACTTTTTTTCACTGGCGGCTTCTAAATTGTGCAAATTTATTTTGAAAATTATAGTTTTGCTAAAAATACTCGGTCCTCATAAGCGAATTTTGTTTTGCGATGAAACTCAATAAACAAAACTGCCGTAAGTAATCATAATCCTTACCCGGAGCAGAGATCCCCATCTGCCGTCACTAGTCGCCTAGCCTAGCAGGAGCCCGATAATAAAAGAGGCAAAGGACTCTCGGAGTCCGACCAGTAACTTATAAACACAACAGGTACCACGGGAACCAGTTGCCCGCAAGGTTATGGCCCTGTTCTGGTTGTTGGGGAGGCCCCTCGGGGAGCAACGTAGTTTCTGTGGTTTAAATCGGGCTTTGAAGAAAGTTAACGAAAAGAAAAGGTTAACATCCAACTAAATGTCATAAGTCTTCAAATCTTAAGCTAGGAGTGGGAGCACGGCCCTGCTACCAAGCACTCGAAAATTGCAACTAAGGCGTTAATGCACCTAGTGTGATTTAAATATGTGACTGTGGTTTGAATCGGGTTTTGAAGAAAGCTCCGAAGAGGTGTTAACGAAAAGAAAAGGTTAACATCCAAGTTAGGTGCCGCTGTAGGCTAGTAGATAGTGTTATAGCTTATCACTCTAAGGGTTGTGGATTCGATTCCCAACAAAGACCTTGGCTATATTTACTACAAATAATAAAAATTTACTGTCGATGGAGCTGCTTAGTGATGAAGGCATAGTCATTGGCCCCTGTGCTGTCTTATACGACAGTTAATTTATGATAACATGGGCCTTCTAGAAATGCAAGCTGCCCCGGTAGGCTAGTAGGTAGTGTACTTACCAATCTATTGGTGGTCGTTTTCACTACAAAAATAAAGCTTGAGGGCTATATAACTATCCTTCTATTTTCACCACCTGTCTTATCTCTTCTCTATCCCTTTCCTAAAGAATGTAGCAGGGTTGTCACTATATAGGCATGGTTGCCTAAAGTGCTACTTCTCTTAAAAAAAAAAAGTAAATGTTCTAGTTGCGCTTATAACAGGTCTAGAAGTTGCGTAGTCTCCAACTCTTAAGCAATGGCGTATATGTACTTAGTGTGTATGCATCTTTAGGCATAGGTGGACGCTTTTTCCTATACCCAGTGGTAAGACCACCATCGGATTATGGACGCATGACTCGGTACCGATGTAAATCTTGTCACGTTTTGTATGTTAATACATCGTTACATTCAGAAAAAGTGACTATTTGTGTACTTTATGCGCTAGTGGAGTCATTGGTTCCCGGTATAGAGTCATAATTGCTGGCTTTTTCGTTGATCAATTAAATAACCATGATGTGCAGGAGCTGTGATTTTAACAGTACGCAACATGTCACACAGCTCGTGCCAAAACAGATTTATGGAACGAAACGTTTAGTAACCGCATAGTTTTACGTTTTAAAGTCGTGAATTGACTTCCAAGATCGTGCTACTTAAAGTCGCCAGACTATTTTCTGTGGAGATATGTAAAGTCGCTAGTCTACTCTGAGAAACCCAAAACGATTAGCCACTTGGAGGACAACATTTGCCGCGTTATTGTCGATATACGATAGCAAATCTTGGAAGAAGTCATCCGAAATTGGACACTCGAATTAGACTACGTCCGAACCAGGCGTGACGGTGATATATCAAAAGTCATATTTAAATTATAATCTTTCCAATAAAGTAATTTTCATATAAATTTTGAAAATTTTTATTTATTCCATTTCAAATTTCTTATTGTATCATTTCCGTAACAAAACTCAGCCTTCTAAGCGTATTTTATTTTTTGTTTTTTACTAGTTTTATAAAAAAATTATATTTTATTTACAGAAATATTGAATTTAGTTAACTTTTTTGAAATTAATTTAACAAAAAATGTCTTTATAAAGCAATAATGAAACTTTCCAACACCCACATGCTAAAAAAAAGAACACAAAAAGCAATTAATGTGAGAAAGAGAAGGGTTTAGATAATAAACAACATTAAGAATCAAACTCACATCCACACACACATGCTACTGTATGCTCAGAGCTGCCAGAAGGTTGACCAGGATTTTTATTTAAATTACATGTTTATTTACACTTCTAATCCACCAAGAAAATAAAAAACAAGCAAACAAACGCATTAACGTACGGGCCCTGAGCGCCATAATGAAGTTTTTTATTTAATTGCCGGGATAAAGGGCGTGTTGTTCGTTCTTTTAAGGGTAAGAATTAAAATAAAGAATCTATAAGAAAGTTAGGTAAAGGACAACTTATTTCTTTAATTCAATTGTAAAAAACAGTTAACGCATAAGGCCAAACGGCTAGACACTGACGTTAATCTATAGCGCAATCAGTCCTAAAGAACATATTGAATATTACAACAATGAACTCGACACAATTTACACCATAGCTAAAAACAACGGCTACAAACTAACTACTATCGACAAACTTCTTAGACACAACAACACCAAAAACAGGAAAAAAGAAGACAAAGAATTAATCGATACAACACGATGGTACACTTTCACCACACAGGACCAGAAATATATAGATTAACGAAACTTTTTTACAAATAAACTCACGAATAAACTCTTTCCAGAGGTCTTTCCTGTCATTTTCAATGTAGAAAAATTTAAATCAAATGTCTACAAACACTGCTCCGTCTTTCGTCCCCCCCCCCCCATTAAGCTAATTTCATAGTTCTGGCACAATGCATTGCATGAGCAAGGATCATCCCCTGAGTACTGGTCCAAACAGAAACAAGAAAAATCCTCGTACGCAATTTTCGCACCACTTAAACTAATAATAAACTCAAACAAACAAAAAATCACCCTCAGACGGACACACGTACTTGGACAATAACAAAAGACGAAAATATTAAAATTAATCCCCACATAAAATGCTAGATGGCTGACATTCTAGATTTACATCTGCACCTGTTCGTGGGCCTTAATCAGATGGTGGATCATTACCACTGTTGAATGATATGTCATCCTCGCCCTAGAAGGCCTTCGGATACGTATATTCTCCGGTCACTAATAGTTGCAACATCAAAAGCCCGGAGTAGGCCGCAGCCTTCACTGCTTGCTTGAAGAGTTGGAGACTATCCAACTCCTGGTCCAGAACGCATGAAAGAATATAAGAATATAAGCATGAAGCTTAATATAAATAAGAACACGACGGCATTCATACTCACTGGACCTGGACCATTCATTGTGTTCATTGTGAATGATCCGACCCACAAACTCAAACGAGGGCCTGGAAATAGACAACCACCACGATACTCCCGAAGGGCCTACCTCAATAATCAGTCAGAGAACAGCTAAATGCCAAAAGAGACAAATAGCGGAACTCTGGGGCTTTACTGATTCCCGTGGACTTTCCAGTTGGCTCCTACTAGCCTAAGGGGACTGGGCTCCTTTTCTCCCGCAAGACACAAGTCTAGATGGTTGTGTGATCCATAAAGACTAATAATGTGCCCCCGGTGGGGTATGACTGTGTGATTCGATTTACATCCGCGCCTGGCCATGAAGCCTTAGTCAGATGGTGGACCAAACCACTGCATAATTGGAAAGTCATGCTCGTCCTAGGAAGCCGAAGCCATAACTCTATGCAACAGAACTTTCTAGTTGCAACTTCGATGATTCCAGAGCAGGGCTTCGAATCATCACTCCTTGCTTAAGAGTTGTAGACTTTCTAACTCCTGTCCAGAACACATGTCTAGCATGCTCATTGGATCTGGGAACATTTCACCAGGTAGATGTTATTAAAGGTGAAATGAACCCGGACGCCATAGAACCATCGACTGATATGATGATGACACGAAACCACAACCACCACGATACTTCCATAAAGGGCCAACCTCAATAATCAGCCAGAGAACAGTTAAGTGTCTAAAGCGACAAATAACGGAACTCTGCGGGTCACTGATTCCCGTGGAAATAAAGTGGAGTTTCAAGTTGTACCCCTGCTGGCTTCAGGGGACTGGGCTCCCTTTTTCCACCACTTGCACTGGTGGGATATGACTATGGGATAAATACCTGGATCAGAAATACTGATGTGCAATGTTCTATCATTGCTTAAAGATGATGCATTCACATCGAAAGCGCTCGCCATTTGTGAGCAAACAGCCAGGAAAGACCTTAAGAGAAGGAATTGATAACAATACTGAAATTCCCAAAACCCAGACGATAATATCAGTCAATATCCAATTGCTTAGATCGCCCAATTTTTGACAGAGTTCTGGACATGTGAGCCTTTGTTCTAGCAGAGTTTGAGGTAATCTTTCGTCCATTTCATCTAGAAATGCCGAACTCAATACACCAGATATAGGGTCTGCATACTGTAGGCTAGTAGGTAGTGTGCTAGCTTGTCAGGCCGGGGGTTGTGAGTTCGATTCCCAACAAAGACCTTGGCTGCTTTTCACCATAAATATAAAAATTGACTGTCGGTTGGGTTGCTCAGTGATGAAGACATGGTCACTGGTCGCTGTGCTTTCTTATACGACAGTTAATTTTTGTAACTATTCTCCTACTTTCACCACCTGTCTTGTTTCTCTTCTCTATACCTTTCCTAAAGAATATAGCACGGTACTTGACTAAATGGGCATTGTTGCTTGAAGTGCTACTTCTTTCAAAAGAAAAAAAGATCTTTAGTGGTCTATATTACAAAATAATAAGTATTACTAACATGATATCTTCTCAATATCAATACTGTTCCTAATAATATGCTAATGAAGCAAAATAATGACAAACATGTGCCTCCATAAATTTGCATTTTCGAGAAGACCTCGTTAAGAATAAACGTAGCTCTACTTAGGGCTGTTTATTGCTTATTTGCAAAATTGCAATTTTAAGAAAAAATAATCATTTCCAAATTATTTTTAAGTAACAAAAGAAATCAAGACATATATAGGATCCGCCATCTAACGTTTTTTTTTTCAACTAGTGCTTATTTCGTGAATGGTAACACTTAGCTCATGTTTGATTTGACAGATAATTTGTTTTATCCTTCCACTGAACGAATATGGTTGTGTATACGCTTGAACAACGCTGTGAAATACTGCGGCATTACTTTGAAAATCGTGGTAATATTGCAGCATGTGTGCGAAAATTGCGTACGGATTTTGGAAGAAAAGTAGCACAGTCAGCTCCGTATGTTCGTTATCTTGTGAAAAAAGTGAAACAAAACTGGCATTCTCATGGATAAACCAAAGCCTGAAAAGCCAACAGTGCGTACTCCCGAGAACAATTCTCAACAATTGAACATTTCAGAGACATCATTGAGACGAATTTTGCATAAAGACCTTGGTATGACGCCATACAAAGTCCGATTGGTTCAGGAGTTGCAGCAAAGTGGCCATCCAATGCCGATTTTGCAAAAAAAATAATTTTTTCAGATGAAGCTCATTGATCTTGGCGGGTATGTAAACAAACATTTGGGACACAGAAAACCGCATACATTGAAAAGCCGACGCATCCAAAACGAGTCACTGTTTGGTGCGGATTTCGGTCCAGAGGCGTAATTGGGCCATTTTTCAGGAGTGGCCGTTACAGTCTATGATGATCATTATTGGGCCATGTTGTACGAACTTTTGTTTAAAATTTAAGAGGAGGATGTTGGCAACATTTGGTTTCAGCAGGACGGTGCCATGTGCCATGTAGTTGTGCTGTGTAGTTGTGTTTATAGCATTTAAAAAAAAAGTTATTTGGAGGACCCTATATAATAGAATTATCAATCATTCTGGCAACACTGGAAATACACGCTAGCAAAGTTCTCAATGGAATTTTGATAGTCCTTTTACAAACTTAGCCAAAGGGGCTTAATAATTTAAAGAGAATTTATTTAATACCCACACACACACACACACACTTTCACACTTTTTATTTTCCTTAATATTTATATGCCACTCTTTGTTATGAAAAAAAGTGTTAATTTTATACTTTGTATAAAATTTTCCTATTTTTTGTTTTGTTAATAATTATTAAAGTTTTTTTATGATAAATTAAATTGAAAAAAAAAATAATTTTTTTTGCTCACTTCACGCTTTGTTGACTCAAGTGTAACGCCAAAAAAAGTTAAAACTTTTTATTTTTGTTTTAATTAATAATTTATTAAAAACTTGTTTGTTTTTTTATAATTTTTTCTTCTTTAAAATAGGTATTAATCAACAATATTATGACAGCTTTCGTTAGTTATTTAGTTGAATTAGTTGTTTTTATATTTTTTTTTAGATTTTTTTATACCTATATGATTTTAGTATTTTATTTTATTTTAATTATTCACTGCTGTTTCTTTTTGTCACCTCTCTTTTGCTTTTGAAATTATTGATAAAACAAACGACTTGTTTCTTTAGTAGTTTTGATAATTCTTTTCTTCTTAATTCTTAATGCTTTAAATTGTTAAACAATTAAGTAGAGTAAATAACGCACACACAGATACACCACGGGTATTATAAAATGTTTACTTTAGTTTTGCACAATTACTATTTGTCTATAAAAAGAAAAAAACCTTCAATCATTGGCTTAACAAAAACTGTGGAAACATATACTTATATTTGTTATATTTTATTATTCATTCATTTGTTGTTGTTGTTGTTACTGTTGAATTTATTTTTTAAATTTTCTTTTTTTTCTAATAAAAATTCTCTATGAACTCTACGAAAATACTTCCGTTGTTCTTAATTGTCTTTTTTTTGTAATTGAAACACTTGTTTTATTTTGTTCTTTTGTTTATTTTTATTATTATTATTTACACTGCTGCCATTGTTCTTCTTCTTACCATTTATGAGCAATTTCTTACCATTTCTACATTAAATGCACTATTTCCGTTTTATATCTTTCTATTCATTATTAAATTCTCTTCTTGTTTGTATTTCAATGTACGAGAACTGTTAATATTAATATAAATTAAAGCAAACACACAAACTTCCAAACATAAGTGCAAATACCGACACGGTACTTTATGTTTTTGCAATTAAATATAAATATTTTTATTACCGTTAAATTTTATTTAACAAAGTTGTCAGAGCGAATGTTCGTTAAAGACTGAATGGCCCAAACATAAAGTTACCAAGTCAACCATCATTTGTTGTTTTGCCTTACAACTACAAACTTAACTACGTTTTTATTGTTGTTACTATTAACAACAATAACAATAATAATAATAATAATAATAATAATAATGAGAAACAAAACCAAACTTGTTTTACTGACTATATTTTTTTTAAAGGGGTTTAGAGAAGGCCTCAACGTAAATTCCCAATATTCTTTATAATTTTAATAATAAAGGGAATAGTAAACAGAGCACAAGATAAGCATAAGAGAACAGAGCAGGAAAAGAGGTAAATAATTGCAAAATTTATTTAAAAGCTACCCAGTCAACAATTTTGTTATATTTAAATTTCTAACTAATTTATAGCAAATAATTATAGGTGCCCCTGTAGTTTAGTCTGGGTGTTGTGGGTTCTATTTTCAACAAAGACCTTGGCTTTTTTCACTACAAAAAATAAAAATTGACTGTCGGTGGGGGGCTGCTCAGTGATGAAGGCATAGTCACTGGTCACTGTGCTGTCTTATACGACAGTTAATTTCAGATAACATGATGGGCTGCCCCGGTAGGCTAGTAGGGTAGTGTACTTAGCCTACCAATCTATCCTTCTACTTTCACTACCTGGCTTATCTCTTTTCTATCCCTTTTCAAAAGAATGTAGCACGGTTGTGACTACTTCTCTTTAAAAAAAATAATTATAAAGAAATGGTTGCTCTAGAAATGAAACTTCAGCTGGGTAAAAGATATAGCTTTTGTAGCTACATTGGTGTAAATATTTTTTTTTTTACATATCATTGTTATATCATAATGTTTTGTCCCCCCCGGGGGCACATTTATCGGTCTTTATAGAATACTTGACTATCTACTATGCTGTTGGGGGTATAAGGAAGCGCAGTCCCCTGAAAGCAAGCAGGGAGTCAACTGGAATCTCCACTTTATTTCCACAGGAATTAGTAAGCCCCAGAGTTTCCGCTAATTGTCTCTTTAGGCTTTTAGCTATTTCTCTGACTGATTATTGAAGTTGGCCCTTCGGAAGTATCGTGGTGGTTGTGGTTTTGCGGCCTCAGCATGACATGATTTATGGCCAGGATCATCTCGCCCTTAATCACACCAACGGATAAATGATCCGGATCCAGTGAGCATGCTAGTCATGTGTTCTGGACCAGGATAGTCTGTAGCACTTCAGCAAGGAGTAGTGGCTTGCAACCCTGCAACTAGGAAACACCTGTTGCTACAATAAGTCCTCGGCTTCATAGGGCGTGAATGACGTTGCTTTTCATTCCCAGTGGTTTAACCACCACCTGATTAAGGCTTACGGCCAGGTGCAGATATAAATCTTATCACGAAATATCATAATATGTTATTCTCGTTGTCAATAGTATACGTTATTATTTTACTTAACTTTATTAAAGGAATCTAATTTATATAATTTTTTTAGAATGTACCCCAAATATGTAGTGGCTAATAATTTAGCACAAGTTAACAAAATTTATTTGCAACTCTGTAACAAAAAAACTAATATATTCATTTTGAAGAAATAATTAATACTTGATAGGAAAGCCCTTATTTCACAGCAACACACTTTCTGGGCATACTCTCCACAAGGCTCATGCACACCAAGCCTTTTATATTTCAGACCATAATTCGTTAAAATTTTTTTGGGTTAGCAGTGGTTATGTGTTGCTCTATAATATCGTTTCAAAGGTTCTTAATGGGATTAAGATCCGGCAATTGAGGTGGCCATTTCTGGCTACTCGCCATCAATGGGTGCCCCTGTAGGCTAGTAGGTAGTGTACTAGCTTGGTTCGATTCGCAACGAAGACCTTGGTTTTATTGCACTACAAAAATAAAAATTTACTGTCAGCAGGGCTGCTCAGCGATGAAGGCATAGTCATTGGTCGCTGTGCTGTCTTATACGGCAGTTAATTTCCGACTATCCTTCTACTTTCACCGCCTGTTTCATCTCTTCTCTATCCCTTTCCCAAAGAATGTAGCACGGTACTTGACTAAATAGGCATTGTTGCCTGAAGTGCTGCTTCTGCTACTTTATTCCAAACAACTCTTCACTACACCTGAACTGTGTTTTGGATCATTGTCGTCCATGAAACTTAATTTAAGTGGCATGTTTTCCACTGCATATGGAATCATTGTACTCGCAATTATATTTTTGTAAACATACTGGTCGATTCGCGCATCAATTTTGATTATAGGACCGAGACACCGTGCCAAGCAAGCGCAGCATAAATCATCACGTTTCCACCTTTATGCTTTACGGTCTTTGATGTGTACCTGGGGGTTGTGTTGCATGTTTGTAGGACGCCATACATAACTTTTTCCATCAGATCCAAATCAATAAAATTTGGATTCATCACTCCAGAGGATATTTTTTCAAAAGAACAGGGACTTGCCCATGTCTTTACGGGCGAATGCAATTCGGGACTTCAAATTTTTCTTCGAAACGTAAGGCTTATGCTGTATAATGCATTCACGCAGTTTTTTTTTTCATTTAATCGTCTTCTAATTGTTCGTGAGAAGACGTCAATACCAAATTCAGTTGAGGTTTGAAGGTGTCCCGAACTGAAGCTCTATAAATAAGGGAGTGCTCTTTACGTGAAGTCTTTCTAGGCCTTGTATACTGTAGAACATTTTTTTTAAATTAAAATTTTTTATAATGAAATATCGAATTTTGATTATTTTTTATTTTATTAAAAATTGTGACTGTTGTTAATACGTTAACTGGGTTTAATACTGAGTTACCAGATGAGTTTGTTAAAAACGACAAAATTACGCAAATTTTATTATACATTGCGCCAAATTTATTTAGTTTTTAATATTTGTCACCTTGTGTCTTAGGACAGTTACTTACGTCACTGCTGTTTTGGGCTTTTAAAACTTCATTCCAGTCGACGGCAATAGATGTGAGTTTTGATAAAATATAATTTATTTACAACATATTAAACTAGTGGATGCAGTGAACTTCGCCTTCAGACAATTTTAGCCTTCAGAAAAACTTTAGAGTATTAATGCAACAAAAATATTTAAATTTTCAATGTATTTTTTATTTTGAATGGAATCAAACAAAGACGGTTTCCCAACACCTCGACATGCAACATACATAAGACATTTACATTTTTTTACAATTCAAATAATGAAGACAAACAAAAGATACTGAAGAAGAACCGAAAAAAATCCATATAATCGAGCTCAAAACGTGGGATAAAAAAAGGGGCCTGATAAATAAAAAACTTGGAGAAATAAGAAATTAAGTTTTTTCACATTTTCCGTAATTTTCATTTGAAAAGTCATTAAGAAATAATTCCACACAAAATTCCATACAAAAAATCTATTTTCGATTGTTTTTTTTGATAAATATTGCACTGAATTTCAATTGATTGTAATGCTTTTACGTGAATGCGTGATGTACGAATATCCGGAATCAGTTTTACAATACACAAAACTCGTATAAATTGCAGCAAGAAAAATAGCATATTTACTGCAGAAAATTACAATGCTAACATGACAACTGTCAGATTACGCAAAGTCTAAGTCAACGTATAATTAAGGAATAATTGCACACAAAATTTCATACAATTTTTCAACTTTTGCGGAGAGATTTTCCAATTTTTCGCAACTTTCCATGATTTATATTAATAAGTTCCTATTTCTGATATGGAATAATTAAAAAATAATTTCACACAAAATTGCATACGTCTCCAGCGCCAATGGCAGGAGTTTCGTTTCCCATTTTTGAAGACACAACAGAACCAACGCCAAAAGCGACTGCGTAAAGCACTTAAGATAGAAAAAGAGCTGAATCTTAAAATTGTTTACAAAACTTAGATGCCACCAAGAAGACTGACTACAGCTTGTGGAAGACCGTGCGAAAAATGAAATGCTCTATTGCTTATAAAGCTCCTATTCCGATTCGCCTGCAAAATGGACAGTGTGGCAAAAATTCCAAAGATAAATTGGAAGAGTTCGTCAACCATTTTTATGAAACAGACTCTACGATAACACCAGTTGCTATTCAAGAATCTGTGTTAAATCCAAACAAATTTTGCTTACCTGCGCTGAAAGCAGTTATCAGTGAACTAAATCTGAAAAAAGCTCCTAATAGTGACAAAATCACCAACACTATGGTCATAAATCTGCCGAATTCGGCGCTAAGAGCTGTTATGCTTATTTTTAATTCAATGCTAAGAATTGGTTACTTCCCATCATCTTGGAAACAATCTTAAAAATAGTTATGATTCCCAAGCCAGGCAAAGACGTTACGCAGATATCATCATACCGTCCAATCAGCTTATTACCTGTTCTCTATAAAATATTCAAAAGGTTGATTTTGAAATCATTAGCGGCTCATGTTATTTCAAAAAATATAATCCTGGGCTATTAATTTGAGTTTAGGAAAAAGCACAACATTATCGAACAAGTACATAGAATCACAAATTGAATTAGGGAAACTTTTGAAAGTAAGCATTACTGTTCTGCACTATTTATAGACATATCACAAGCATTAGACAAGGTCTGCCACGTAAAGCTTCTATATAAAATTTCAACATTTCTACCGTCAAACGTACTTAAAATGCTCGCGAGCTATTTAACAAATAGATCCTTTGTAATAAGGTCGAAAAATACTTATTGATTGAGTACAAAAAATTTTCGCTGGAGTTCCGCAGGGAAGCATACTCGGGCCATTCCTATATCTTTTGTACACCGTAGATTTGCCCACATGTTCAAACACACACACACATCGATATTCGCAGATGATACAGCATTTCTAAGTATTCATAAACAACCAGAATTGGCATCGCAACAACTTCAAATCCAAATAAATGAGTTGGAGAAATGGTTACATAAGTGGAAAATAAATTTTACTGCCACAAAATGCGTTCACTTAACTTTCACGTTAAGAAAGAATAATTGTCCAGCTGTAACAATAAATGGAGCTAGCATCCCAGAACAGACCCATGTAAGGTACCTGGGAATACACCTCGATCGGCGTCTCACTTGGGTACATCACATTGCAGCTAAAATCACACAGCTCAAAATTAAAACCATCCAACTTCTTTGGCTAATTGGACCACAATCTTTACTTGTGTTGGACCTCAAAGTGCTCCTATACAAAGCGGTTTTAAAACCTATATGGTTCTATGGAATCCAGCTATGGAGGTACGCCTCCACATCAAATGTTGAAAAACTACAAAGAAGACAATCAAAGATCTTGAGAATGTTTACGTGTGCTCCCTTATACATGCGGAATAATAACATCCATAAGGACTTTAATAGTTCTACCATCCGAGAAGAGATTAGAAAGTCACGCACAAACTACGTTGCAAAAATCACCAATCATCCCAATCCCCTTGCGAGGAACTTTTTATTATTTGAGGGCCACAGGCGTCTAAAAAAGGGTGCAAACTCTTGATTTGGCAAGATAACTTTCTTATTGAAATTACATATGCGTTGAGTACTACAGTGGCAGTACCAACCTAAATCATACAGAGATTAAGATTTTAATACTTATTGTAAATGTCATACAGACAGATTCAATATTAAAGAAAAAAAATTCAGACAAAAACTCGATGTTTTACTTTTCCGGAAGGATTTTCCAAAATTTTCTTCCGTAAAAACCGTCTTCTCGAAAATAAAACACTTGAAAAACAATTTTACAGAAATCGGCCCAGCCGCTCTCATTTTATGAATTACTATACGTAATTTAAGTAAAAACTTCTTTTACAGTTTTGTATTTTATAAACTGCTGACACTTTAAGCGACGTTTATCATTTTTATTTTTTTATTTTATAATTTTATTTTATTTTATTGGACATAATATCGTTTTAAAACGCGGTTCTTAAGAATATTTATCTAAAAGACTTTTTCTAAGTCTACTAATTAAAATTTGAATCTTAAAAAGCATTCAACTTCTGGTTGGACTTTAATTAAAAAGTTAGTGATAATCTAGACCTTGAATTATTATTAAAGCTATAAGGGTAAAGCTTAGCCGAAAAAATAATTGATAATAAAAGGGAACTTGTCGGTGTTAAACCACTTTTTAAAAGTAAATTTTTAATTATTATTCTATCAAAACTATTTATTGCAAGGATTAAAGAACTGATCTCTTACATTTTGCTAGACAACACAAATATTTTTCATATTTTTTTAACCATTAAACTCTTTTCCTGGCCAAAACAAGCGATTCCAGCAAACATATATAAAGAATAAACAGTTTTAGCGTTTATTTTAAAATCAACGTTTTTTTATTTCTGGCAACACATAAATATAACTGCAATGTGTTTAAAGAGCACAATATTTGCAAGAGTGTTTACCACCAAGAGAAATAAGAGAGACACAAGTAAATAAAAAAAATTAGATGTGCAATTGCAATTGTTTGTAAGTTCAACTTTAAAATAATTTTGTTTCTTCTTCCGTTTCTTAACATCTACTTTTGGCCATATTTTGGCCTTTGTGTTTCTTTTCATTTATTTTTTGTTTTTTTTTTTTTGATTGCTTTGTGTTCCCTAAAACTCCATTAAAAACCCGAAATACCAGCACCAACAAATAGTAAGTAGACATTGTTTTGTTCTTATTACTTAGTACAAATTTCTAGGTCTTTTACAAAAACAACAAAAACAAATGATCTATAATTCGACACATACAAATTTCATATATGTATGTATGTATCTACATATGTATAAAAGCTGTATTAAAAAAAGCCTTACCTACAAATAACAACAATAGCAGCAGCAGCAACAACAACAACAACAACAATAATAATAATATAAATTATTGAGTACACTGTGGTCTTCTTATTGGATGGTCGTTTGGGTCTTGTCATTATTTTGTTTTAATTTCAATGTTTGTACAACAGCAACAACTACAACTGTATAGCGACCGGCCAAATTGCATATTGTTGTTTATACAGAGTTACTTTTTTAGAGATTGGTCATTCTCGCTTTTGAGAGAAACCTTCAATCAAGAATAACGTCTGTACTCCTTATTATCAAAAATGGCGATCTCCAACAGCCATTTGCCATAGACCTTTCTTCTTCATTGCAGAGTACCTTGAAATTGCTGTTTTATATCGTTATCACTATGACACCGGGGGAAAACGGAAGCCCAGTCCCCTGAATGCTAGCAGGGAGTCAGCTGGAAGCTCAACGTTATTTCCACGGGAATCAGTAAGCCCCAGAATTTAGCTTTTTGGGTTTTTAGCCTTTAAGCTTTTCTCTGTCTGATTATTGAGGTTGGTCCTTTGGGAGTTTCGTGGTGGTTGTGGTTTTGCGGCCAGGATAATCTCACCTCTACTGAGAACAGTGAGTGAATGATCCGGATTCAGTGAGCATGCTTATCATGTGTTCTGGACCAGAGGTTAGATAATCTCCAACTCTTCAGCAAGGAGTGGAGGTTGGCGGCCCTTCTTCAAAACCTCCGAAATTGCAACTAGAAATGATCTGTTGCTAGAAATTAGTCTTCGGCTTCCTAGGGTGCGCCGCACGCATTATATTGACCCATGGGTTTGACCACCGTCGAGTTATGGCATACACAAGCTAGATACCGACGAAAATCTTATCACGCATAGACGGCAAATACTCTGCTACCTATGGTCCTGCATTCTAATCGTAGTCAATATAGCATTTGGTATGCAATAATCCTCCCATCCCATCTCACCATTTTATTTAAGCCTGCCTTTATATAGCTATGCTTCACTATTCGTAATGAGCTAATGGCTCCTACCAGTTCCGTTCAGATTGCTCGATCTCCAGTTTAGAGTGCTTGAAAGCTTGCACAGCAGTAGCCATTGCTACCTTGATGACGTATTGTTCCCTTTCGTAAGCGTGCGCTACACAAAATTCGAAATCATGTTTCCTTTAACTTTTTCTTCAATTCACTCTCAATCAAAGTAAAATTACTTCTCATTTATCCATAGAGGTGGCCCAACTAGTCTTTACGCTTTTTTACATTTAGCCTATGGCGTTGATATCAGTTTAAGTTTTAGCTGTTGAAATGCAGGGTATCCGCCGAGAAGCTGTACTACTTTGTTTTGCCGCCATTGTGGTAAACATTGGTCGTAACAGTTTATATTTGGAAGTTGTAAAGTAGACACGTGATAAATTTATTATTCTATCAAAATCAATCAACGATTACTGTGACGATGAGAGAGTTACGTGAAATTTTTGGGAGGAGAAACAACGTGCTAACAAAGCGCTTTATGTATTGTGTCGTGAATGAAGAAAGAGGGTCTGTAGGCGATAGGCCCAAGTATGGACCACAACGTACTTCAAAATCATCTGCTCAAGAAAGTGCTCAAAACAATCCATCAACCTCAGTTCGACGATATGCTCAAGAGCCTGATCTTCAAAGAACAACTTTGGCCACAATTTTGCACAAGGATTTGCATTTGTTTCCAAATAATATTCAGTTAACACGAGAGCTTCTTCCACAAGACCATTTACGCCGCCGTACATCTGCCAATAGAATATTACAGCTCGCCCATGACATCGTCGATTTTGATGAAAAAATCATAAAGAGAGACGAGGTACACTTTCATTTGAATGGATATGTGAATAAACAGAATAGTCGGTTCTGGGGAATTGGAAACTCTCAAATTGTTCAACATTCACCTTTGCATCCATTAAAAGTAACAGCCTGGTGTGCAATTTACTTTTACTTTTTTGAAAAAGAAAACGGCGTAATGCTAAATGTGAATGGGGAGCGATAACGTGATATGATGAAAACTGTTTTAATGCCACAACTGCATGCTTTGGTTTGATTAACATGTGGTATCAATAAGACAATGGCATTTTGCATACACCCAGAATTATAATGGAATTATTGCGAGACTTCTTTCCACAACAAGTTATGTTTAAGAGATGGTGATGTTAATTGTCCTCCACGGTCACCTGATTTTACTGCTTCGGATATGAAGATATAGTGCGATTTACGGGCCAACCAACTACGAACTACAACCACGCAAAAACGTGCGATTAACGGGAACAAGTGCCCTAATTTCATTAGAGCACTAATAATTGTAAGAACTATAAAACAATGAAATAGGATCCGTGTTGCGTCGATGCTCCAGAGAATCAATAGAGTTGGATACCCTACTGTCTCCAATGAGCCTTTTTGACCGTCTCCTGCACGAGGTCGAGTAGCTCATACATAATAGCCGACGTTAAATTAAAACATTTATAAATATAAGACCCATTCTGTTTCGCAGGATCAAAAATTATATACAAGCAAAGTAGTTTAGCTTCCTGGCGGACACTCTGTATATTTGTCTTCACTGAATTGAGAATGCTTCTCGTTGCCTGCCTGCTTGCCTTTATCCGACTCTACGTTTTACGAATTCCCCCCGGGGCATATAACAGCTATCTAGATCTGTGCAACTGGGGCAAAAAGGGAGCCCAGTCCCCTGAAGTCAGACAGGGAGACAACTGGAAGCTCCACTTTATTTCCACGGAGATCAGTGGCCCGCGGAGTTCATTATTTGTCTCTTTAGACTTATAATAGTTCTCTGGCTGATCATTGGGGTTGGCCCCTATATGGGAGTATCGTGGTGGTTGTGGTTTTGCGGCCCCATAAGGGAATTATGGAAATTATGGTGGCCAGGATCATCTCGCTGTTGATAACGTCCTAAGTGAATGATCCAGTCCAGTGAGCATGCTTGACACGTGTTCTGGACAGGAGTTAGAAAGTCTCCAACTCTTTAGCAAGGTGTGATGGTTTGCAGCCCTGTCCTGGAATCATTAAAGTTACAACTAGGTGGTTCTGTTGCTTAGAATTATGCCTTCGGCTATCTAGGACGCATGTATGACGTTCCAAATTACATAATAGCGGTTTGTCCACCATCTTATTAAGGCTACATAGCCAGCTGCGGATGTAAAACAAATCTACGTTTTACGAGTATTTGAGAAAGGTTTACATGCACAAAGCTTCTTTTCCGTGCAGTTTTATATTTGAACTAAAGGCCAACAGGTTTTTTTCTGGCCTTGGAATATTTTATTATAATTTGGATAAGAGTGTTATGCGTGATAAGATTTATGTCTGTACCTATCTGTGTAAGCAGACGGTGGATCATACCACTGAGGATGGAGTGCGTTATTTGATTTACATCTGCACCGACTATATAGTCATAAAGAGATAGTGGTCAAACCACTTGGTTGATTGGACATCACTCACGCCCTAGAAGGCCATCGAATACGTATATCCTCCGGTCACTTCTAGTAGCAATTTCGAAAGCCCGAAGTAGGCCGCAGCCTTCACTCCTTGCTCAAGAGTTGGAGACTTTCCAGCTCCTGATCCAGAACGCGTGAAGCTCTTTTTTATCAAGAACACGACAGCATTCATACTCACTGAACCTCAACCATTCATTGTGTTAATTTGAATGATCCGACCCACAAACTCTCACGTGGGTCCGAAACCACAACCACCACGATACTCCCATATAGGGGCCAACCTCAATAACCAGTCAGAGAACAGCTTATTGTCTCAAGAGACAAATAGTGAACTCTGGGGCAACTGATTCCCGTGGAAATAGGTGGATTGTCCAGGTTACTCCTACTAGCCTTTGAGGGGCCTGGACTCCCTTTTACCCCGCAAGACACCAGTCTAAATGGAATAGTAGGTTCGAAAAAGACTATCATGTGCCCCCGGGGAGAACTGAGGATGGAGTGTAGCATCATCCTCGCCCTAGAAGGCCTTCAGATACGTATATCCTCCAGTCACTCCTAGTTGCAACTTCAAAAGCCCGGAGCAGGCCGCAGCCTGCACTCCCTGCAGACGAGTTGGAGACTATCCAACACCTGGGCTAGCCTCAAAACCACAACCATCACGATACTGCCGAAGGACCAACCTCAATAATCAGTCAGAGAACAGCTAAAAGGCTAAAAAGTTAAATAGCTGAACACTGGGGCTTTAGTGATTTCCGTGGAAATATAGTGGAATTGTCCAGTTGGCTTCTGTTAGCCTTGAAGGGACTGCGCTCTCTTTTAACCCCGTTGACACATGTAATGACAGTAAGACTCCGTCCGGGGAGTGCTATTTTAATAAGTCTACTTCTCTACTGCAGATTTTTTTTAGCAAACAACGCTAGAGGGGGCTTAAACTATCAGGTGTTTATTTTGCAATGCTACCACGACAAGTCTTCAGTAAATACTGGCCTTATAAAGCTCTAAGCTCAACGATATTTCCCTAAAAATTCTTGCAATTCTCTGTTTTATCGTGTTAAAGAAAAAAGCCAAAGAGCAAAAAATTACTCTTTACCATTTTGGAACAAACGCAAACATAAAGAGCCGCCTTTAAATTCGTTTTTATTTTTTAGTGCTTTTTTCCCATGATTTATGTATGTTGACCACATTTTAAGAAATCTATTTTTGTAAAGCTTAAGTTGTTTTTGTTTTTTAGGTGGTTTGCGTAACTTTTCATTTGAAATACCCATTTTAATGGAGTTTTTAGTATTTTTCAGTTAGAAATTATTCAAATTACAAGTGATTTTAACAACTTGAATATCATAAAATCGTAAACCGTACCGGTTTTTTGTCTAGAATTTCTTAATATCGTTCTGTGCCCAAGTGTTCTTCTTCTACATGCATGTACATATGTATGTATGTAAGTATGTCTGAGGTCTGTTTAATGGTACAAGAGTTCATTAAGAACAACAGTAACACGATAAAGAGAAGGTATAATGGCCGTATATGGGCGTGAGAATTGCTTTTAACAATTTTTAACCTCTAACGCTTATTGTCCATGAATAAACTAAACCTTCTTTTTAATTCTTTAAGTTTAAAACATTTCATTTGTTTTTGTGCAGGCAGACTTACGAAAACATAATTAAATGCCTGTGTTTTGCATACACACACACACACACACACGCATACACATGCTCTCATATTTCAATTAAACTTCCTCTCTAAATGCAACCAGAAAAATCTTGAGTAGTGAGAACAGTTTACAAAAACAACTACAATTCAAATTAAGACTATTGTTTCATATATTTTGGCATGTAAAGGAGCCTGCCTGCCTGTTCGTTAGTCTTTTGTCTGCCACTGACACCAATATTGAATATCAAAAATATGTTACAACATTATTTTGCTTTGTTAAATTTTAACAGGGTGACACCAGAAGAATAATCAGTGCCCAAAAAAAGTTTAATCTTAATTTAAGAACTTTTTTTTTAATAAATCGTTTTTCACGGAATAAATTAACCACACAAAACCATTCTTTTGAAACCTTAAAAAATAAAATGTTGTTAAGTGAAATAAGACTATTTAGGGAAGGATTTTTAAAGCTTTAATTTCTAACTTTAAGATTTTTTTTATTGTTTGTTTTTTTTCAAAACTAATGATTGCTCTCTCGCTCTCTCTCTCGCTCTCTGCATTTTTGTCTCACCCTTTTAAAAAATGCATGTTTTACAAAACGCTTGGACGATTTTAAATAACTTTTTTTGACCACACACTAGCAGCAGCGTGCAAAACTCTTCTTTGCTGTCATCTGTTTTAACCAATTTTTTTTTTTTAATCTTAATGTCATTTTGCTTTGGCATCTTAAATGACACAACAAAAAGCAATTTAAAAAGGAAGTTGAAAAAGTAAAAAAACAACAAAATCAACACAGTGGAACAAAAGCTAAATGTATGAACAGTTGAAAAAAATTGTTTGCATGTAAGAGAAATTTTTTAAAAATCTTAAGCAAGTCGGCTTTAAAAAAATTTTATGCCAAAACTTTAACTAAAATAAATTAATTAATTGATTGAACAATAATTTTTCTTTGTATTTCATATTCTGTTTTACTTCTTAAGATTTATTCCAATGACTCTTACACTTTTTACAGAAGAAATATTTCTTTCACACGTCCTAAAATTTGCAATCAATCATAACTTTACCAGCTAATTTTACGAGATTTATTATAATACTGTCAAGGACGAGGACTAGAATTATAATAAAAGTGTAATATTAATCCCCTCCCTTTACTGCACTTTTACTTGCTCCTATCTTTGGATTTTTTATCTTGGAGACAACACTCGCTTAACGCTTCTAGGGTAGAAGGCGACCCAGTGAGGAGCTGCTGTTACCTCGGCAACATCTAGCCCGCAGAAAGCAAGAGGTTATTCTGGTAATTGTCCCTTGGAGAAGAAAAATGATAGCCTAGACTGGATCGCAAGGCAGGCGCTTGCATACTATGTGCTGCTGCACTATAGCAGAAGCCGCCATAAATTCTTCACATGTCGGTAAGAATTAAGATCATGCCAATCACTAAGCTAACAGTTACTATAGTGATGTAGAGTGCATAAATTTCACCGTGGTATTCTCGTATTCCCTGTTTTCCAGGCAAACCTCTTATTTAACATTTTATTACTCTATGAATGCTTCTTAAAAAATTATCGAAAGCATATTATACAATAGGATCTTTCTTCGAAACCTCATAACTTTAACAGGCTTGGAAAGAACCCATTCACTGGAAAAAACGTCAATGTAAGATCTGATGCTAAAACTTCCTTATACTCATCCTACTAAAATATGGATACATAACAAGCTATTCTGGTTACAGTATCCGTGAAGACTTTATCAAGACTAATTATACTCTGCTAGGTTTTTTTTAAAAAAATATTTCGAATCAAATTTTTTTTTTTCGTTCGGACCAGTAGTCAGGGGTTGAACCCTACTCATGCAATGCATTGTACCAGAACTAGGAAATTAGGTAATGGGGAGGAGGAAAGAGGGGGTAGTGTTTGTCGACATTCGATTTGAATTTTTCTACGTTCAAAGTGACAGGAAAGACCTCTGGAGGGAATTTATTCCACACATGGACTGTTCTGCTATGCGTAGTGCGATTCATTTGCCAATCGAACGCAAATGGATGCGCTCTCAATTAAAATCGAGTCAAACGGAAAACTTGCGAGCTTAGGAAATAAGTTCCCGAATTTTGTTAGAGCACTTACCATTGTAGTAACGATAAAACAGTGAAATACAACCTACATTGCGTCCATGCCCTATGGAATCAATGCGTGATTAGATATACATCTGTACCTAGCTGTGTAAGCCATAACCAGATGGTGAATCATACGACTCATCAAGTACCGTGCTACATTCTTTAGGAAAAGAGAAAACCCTACTAGCCTACAGGGTTGAAGAGTTGAAGACTATCCAACTCCTATTCCAGAATGCATGAAACTTAATAAAATTGAAGACCATGTGCCGAAAGGCCAACCTGAATTATTAGTCAGAGAACAATTAAAAGGCTTTACTGATTCCCGTGGAAATATATTGAATTGTCCAGTTAGTTCTATCCTCCGGGAGCACATATATGGTCTTAATGGAGAGCTACTATGTAGACCTGTGCAACTGGGGGAAAAAGGGAGCCCAGTCCCCTGAAGTCAGCAGGGGTACAACTGGAAACTCCACTTTTTTTCCACGGGAATCAGTAAGCCGCAGAGTTCGTTATTTGTCTTTTTAGACATTTAGCTGTTCTCTGACTGATTATTGAGGTTAGCCCCTATATAGGAGTATCGTGGTGGTTGTGGCTTCGCGGCCCCATATCAGTCTATGGTTCTATGGTGGCCGGGTTCATTTCACCTTTAAAAACACCTACCTGGTGAATTGTTTCCAGATCCAGTGAGCATGCTAGACATGTGTTCTGGACAGGAGTTGGAAAGTCTCTAACTCTTAAGCAAGGAGTGATGATTTGCAGCTCTGCTCTGGAATCATCGAAGTTGCAACTAGAAAGTTCTGTTGCATAGAATTACAGCTTCGGCTTCCTAGGACGAGCGTGACGTTCCAAATTATGCAGTGGTTTGATCCACCTGGGCTCCCTTTTACCCCCGAAGACACATGTAATGTCAGTGAAATTCCGTAAAAACATATCAATGTGCCCTCTGGGGGAAGGGTGCCCTAGGGAATCAATAAAGTTGGTTACCCTGTAGTGCCCAATGCGCCACTTGGCCCTCTCCTGTACGCGGTCGAGCAACTCCAAAATAGATTATGGGTCGCCGGCCCATATATGAGAGTTGTATTCCATCTTTGGACGAATACAGTTGGTATAAATAGTATGAAGATCGGATGGAGAGAAGTACTTCTTACAATGTTTTAGCAAACCGAGGCACGTGAAAGCTTCTTTAGAAACATGAAAAATGTGTTTAGTCCATCGAACATCTCATTAAACATCAAGAGCTTCCGATTCCTAATACCTATATCACGCATAGTGACAGATGCAGCACCACTTCCGAACAGAGATCTAATCGTAAGCATGCAACATTGCTTCTTAGGGGTATTAAAATCGAGTCTATTCGCACGACCCCATTCGGAGACCGTGATTGAACGTATCATTCATGTTCCGTCTTTTCGAACTAAACTCCAATGAATACGAATGGCAAATGGTGCTGTCATCTGCGAAAGAGTATATAGGATTGAAAGTTTGACAATGAAGGTCATTTTGAGTAAAATAAGAACAGACCTTTGCGGTACTGCTGAATTAATTGTTGTGTAACTTAATGCCACAATTAATTTTATTTACATGCTAACAGTAACATCAGTTCCCTATTCTAAAATTAGCGTGATACTATGTAGCGTACAAATTTAAGGCAACAAAAAGTTATAAAGAAAAATAAAAAAAATGTTGACTCATTGATGCTATTATGAGATGTACAAGAACAACAACAACAACAATAACAACCAGAAGAAGAAAAATAAGTTTAAATCCAGTCGTCAGTTAACAATGTGCGGATGTACATCGTGTCATAAATCTTTTTAAATCTTGTTACTGTTACTTCTCTAGCTCGAACTGCCAGTCCGCATTTAAGCTCTTATTTAAATGCGATTTACTTTATGGTTCTTCTATGAAAACTAGTCAGTCATAAGATCACATGCAAAGAATCGGATTTTTTGTTGTTTTAGTTTCTGTTGTTTAGATTAGATTTTATGGTCAATAGCAGGCAGCTAAACAATTAAAACAACAACATACAAAAAAAAAAGAAGTGCAACTATCACACACTACATTTGTTAAGTAACTCAAGAACGTTCCAAGCAAATGACTTTTATGTCCGTCTGTCCGTCTGTCCGTCCCTCCATCCATCCATCTATCTATAGCTGTTGTAAAAGAAAAATGTATGTAATTGAGCTTAAATAACAAACAATAATCAAGAATGTTGAAGAAGTTCATTATTGTTTTTGTTGCAATGATCTTATAGAACATGACTTTACATCATGTTAATTACAATCGTGGTTGTTGTTGTTGTTGTTGTGGTTTCATCTGTTTTTTTTTTTTTGTTCTTAGCCGAAATGGAATTTTTTGGATTCCCGGTGTTTATTAATCCACTTTTGAGATGGGAACATTTTTACTTTTTCATCGCACATTGTGTTACAAGAAAGAATGAGAGCGCAAAAAAAGACACTAAAGGAAAACTTATCAAGTTTCCATTGAGTTTTTAACTAAAAAGATTAAAAGGGAGAGTAAAAGGGTTAATGACTAAGCAAATATTATATATCTTGCATTTATTGGAAGATCGTCTTAACTCCATAAGTAAGCTTTTATTGAAGAATTTTTTTTTAACTCACAAATGTCTTCTTATTTGATAGTGCTCCCCTTTCACAGTTACCGTTACAAGGTTTTAGTTTCAAAGAAGTACGGTCCAATGATTTCTCCTTACCAAATTGCACACTAGACTGCGTCTTTTAATGGATGCAAAAGTTAATGTTAAATAATTTGGGAGTCTCCCATTCCGCAAAACCGACTATATTCTGTTTATTCACATATCCCTCCAAATGAAAATACACCGCGTCACTCATTATGATTTTTATATCAAAATCGGGGTTGCCATGAGCGAGTTGTAACATCCTGTTGGCATATGTACGGCGGCGTAAATGGTCTTGTGGAAGCACTTGTCTCAACTGTATCTTATGTGGAAACAAATGCAAAATTATGGCCAAACTTGTTCTTTGAAGACCAAGCTTCAGAGCACAGCGTCGAATTGAGGTTGATGAATTGTTTTAAACACTTTCTTAAGCAGCCGTAATGCTTTCAGCCGATGTTGTAGTACGTTGTGGTCCATGCTTGGGCCTATCATTTGCAGAGCCTCTTTCTTCGAAATCATTTACTACACGACAAATAGTGCATTTATTTGGCACGCTGTTTCTTCCAAAAGTTTCACTTAACTTTCTCATCCTCACAGTAATCGATAATTGATTTTGATAAAATGTTTTAACGATTAAAACACGTTGGTTTATCGAATATTTTCCCGTAATAAATTTGCCAACTATCTACTACTACACGACTGCCAAATATGAACTGTCCAGATTAATGTTTACCAAAATGGTGGCAAAACAATGTAGTATAACTTCCCGGCGGACATCCTGTAAATCCCAAACACGAAGTTTGAGATTTCATTACGTTTTATCCCCCCGGGGGCACATTATAAGTCTTTATGGATCACACAACCATCTTGCGGGGTAAAAGGGAGCCCAGTCCCTTTAGGCTAGTAGGAGCCAACTGGAAAATCCACTATATTTCCACGGGAATCAGTAAAGCCCCAGATTTCCGCTATTTGTCTCTTTAGGCATTTAGCTGTTCTCTGACTGATTATTGAGGTAGGCCCTTCGGGAGTATCGTGGTGGCTGTGTTTCGAGGCCCTCGTTTGAGTTTGTGGGTCGGATCATTCACAATGAACACAATGAATGGTCCAGGTCCAGTGAGTACGAATGCCGTCTTGTTCTTAATTATATTAAGCTTCGTGCGTTCTGGACCAGGAGTTGGATAGTCTCCAACTCTTCAGCAAGGAGTGAAGGCTGCGGCCTACTCCGGGCTTTTGAAGCTGCAACCAGGAGTGACCGGAGGATATACGTATCCGAAGACCTACCAGGGCGAGGATGAAGCTACATATCATCCAACAGTGGTAAGGCCAGGTGCAGATGTAAATCTAGAATGTCAGCCATCTAGCATTTTATGTGGGGATTAATTTTAATATTTTCGTCTTTTGTTATTGTCCAAGTACGTGTGTCCGTCTGAGGGTGTTTTTCGTTTGTTTGAGTTTATGATTAGTTTAAGTGGTGTGAAAATTGTGTACGAGGATTTTTCTTGTTTCTGTTTGGACCAGTACTCAGGGGATGATCCTTGCTCATGCAATGCATTGTACCAGAACTAGAAATTATGATTAAGGCCCACGGCCAGGTGCAGACGTAAATCTTATCACATCATAAAGTTTTACTTTAACTTCGAAATAAAGAGATGTGGCGCCTGAATATGCTTAGCCTATTATTCACCCTTATTCTGTTTAGCGACGGCAACATCATCGTCGATTTTGAGGCAAAATCTAATGACGACGTTGCCAGTTTATCGATCATTTTAATAAAATATAACACACATATCTAATATTTAAATAAGCTAATTTATTTGTATACTTTTTTTGATAAAATTGTTGTGAAAAAAATATAAACTGTGCCCCTGTAGGCTAGTAGGTAGTGTACTAGCTTGTCAGTCTGGGGTTGTGGGTTCGATTCCCAACAAACCCCTTCGTTGTTTTTTTTTCGCTACAAAAATAAAAATTGACCGTCGTTGGGGCTGCTCAGTGATGAAGACATGGTCGCTGTGCTGCCTTATACTTCTATTTTCACCACCTGTCTCATCTCTTCTCTATCACTTTCCTAAAGAATGTATCGCAAAACTTGACTAAATAGGCATTGTTGCCTGAAGTGCTACTGCTATTTAAAAAAAAAAAAATCTGTGTTAAATTGAACCTAAAATAAATCAAAAATAAAAAAAAAATAAAATCAAAATGTTCAACACCGTCTTTTTGTACTTTAAACTTTAAATCGCCCCAAATTTGTAAAAAGAATTTTGTCAAACATGTATTTGTAAAGAACTGCATGCTATACCTTTTGCCATCCATCACTCGTTCTATTTGGTGGGCCAAGGGCGTTTAAAGCAGTCGCCACACTTTCCCATTGTTCCTCTCCCAAATCCCCTGGCAAGTGATAGATTTTCTCGAAATTCTTCCACTATTTTTTTCAAATTGGTTGTCGTTGGTAATTTTAATTTTTTCCATTTTATTTGTACTTTTTTATATTTTATTTTGTATTTTTAGTTTTTTTAATCTTTTTAAATTTTTGTTTATTACAGCACAACACCAAAATCACAGAGGACAATATCAACGGCAATTTAAGGGAACATCAACGTCAATTTGTGTTACAGAATACCAAACATGCATTGCCAGTCATCGACAAATGACAATATTGCCAACGAGAATACGGATTTACAACAAACAATAAAAAACGACACCGTCTTGTATTGCTGTCGCCATACAGAATAAGGGTGATTGGTATATTTTTTATCTGAACAAGTTACTGCTGGCAGATATGGGCTACTTAACCCAAAACAACAAAATCTAAATGAACTACGAAAAAAAAATTATTTTAAAAATTCTAGACAGGTAACCTCGAAATTTGTAAGCTTCTCCTAAATTTTAAAAACAAAATCATGTTTCACTTGAACAATTAAAGGGGTTAATATTTTAAAACAAGAACTAGAGCCCTTTTATTTTTCTCTTCTTAAAAATTTAAATTTAAACCAGAACAAAAAAAAACATTTAAATTTCCAAAAGCAAAACTATCAGACAAAAACAACAACTTACGAAAAAAGAAAACAATAATAATAAATTTCATAAAGTTGCGAGAAAAACAAAACCTTCAAACGCACCAAAAAAAAACAAAAATAACAAATTACAAATACTTCAAATAAACAATCAAAATTAAACAATTGTTCAAGAAAAAATTATTTAATACCTGTTCAGTTAAAGACGTTTTATTTTGCACAGCAAACGAAACAAAGAGCGAAAATAATTAAAGCCATGGTAATAATTATAAAAAAATAAATAAAACAACAACAAAAAACAAACAAAAACAGTAAAAGAAAATCAAGCAAAAAAACGGTTTCTGTTTCTTAATAATAATGATGTTAGAGAGACCGAGAGAGAGAGAGAGAGAGTCATAGACAGACTACATTTAAAAGCTTTCTTAACCAGGCGTGGAAATGTGAAATTTTGCTATGCAAGGGAATTACAATAAAGTTTATTGTAAAATATGAAACTTTCTAAGGATAAATTTACACAATCAGATTTTTTTCTATAGAAAAAATTACACAATCAGATTTTTTTCTATAGAAAAATTCACACAATCAGATTTTTTTCTATAGAAAAATTTACACAATCAGATTTTTTTCTATAGAAACATTTACACAATCAGATTGTTTTCTATAGAAAATTTTGGACAATCAGATTTTTTTGTATAGAAAAATTTTACACAATCGGAATTTTTTTCTATAGAAAAATTTTACACAATCGGGATTTTTTTCTAAAGAAAAACTTACACAATCAGAAATTTTTCTATACAAAAATTCTATCAATCATAAAATTTTCTATAGAAAAATATAATCGAACATAATTTTTTCTATAGAAAAATTAAATCGAACATATTTTCTTCTATAGAAAAATTTAATCAATTATAATTTTTTCAATAGAAAAATTTAATCAATTGTAATTTTTTCTATAGAAAAATTTAATCAATTATAATTTTTTCAATAGAAAAATTTAATCAATTGTAATTTTTTCTATAGAAAAATTTAATAAATTAAAATTTTTTCTATAGAAAAATTTTTGCAATTATAATTTTTTCTATAGAAAAATTTAATCAATTTTAAGTTTTTCTAAAGAAAAATTTCTGCAATTACAAATTTTTCTATAGAAAAATTTTTGCAATTATAATTTTTTCTATAGAAAAATTTTTGCAATTATAATTTTTCTCTATAAAAAACGTTTATCAGGCATAAATTTTCTAAAAAAAAATATGTCAGTCATAATTCTTCTATAAAACATATTATCACTTAATACCTATTTCTTTTAGCAAACAGTTTCATCAGTCATATTTTTCTGTTTAAAAATTACATCACTTAACGTTTTTTCGATAGAAAAATTTTATCAGTCACAGTTTGTCAATTAGATATAGTGATTTCGGATCTAACCATAGAGCAATATGGTATAAAGTAGTAGAATTAACAAATGTCCATGCTTTTAAAGAGTGATTTTTTATAGAGGTTTAGGACTTTAAAATGGAATACAACAAAGCTGATTTTTTTAAATTGACATGCAATATACTTTATTCGAAAGATAATCTTTATTATGATTTAATAATGACGGGCTACAGAAAACTATATAACGGCGGTTAAGTTGCCGACCAAATCACAGGTCCGAAACCTTAAACTATGCGGTTATTAAACGCTTTCTTCAAAAAAATAATTCTGACACGAGCTGTGTAATAGTTCGTCTTGCTGAAACAGCTCCTGCACATCATAGTTATTCAATTGATAGAGGAAAAAGTCAGAAAGCATAGCTCTATAGTGGTTACTATTAACTATAACTCTCTTACCGCCATCGTTTTTAAAAAAGTATAAACAAATGGTTCTACCAGCAAATAAAGTACACCAAAGAATCAGTTTTTCTGAATGTAACGGTGTCTCAACATACACTTGAATATTATCATCAGTCTTCTTTATTGCCGTATCTATTCAAAGAAAACTAATCTTCATCGCTAAACAAAATTTGCTTATGAAAATCGGGATCAACGGCAATTTTGTTTTGGGTCCAATTTAGAAGCATTGTTCAGGCGTCCGTCTATTCATGTTGAAGTGTCAGAATAAGCTAACAGAAAGCACTTGACAGCTAACAAAATAGGCGCCAGTTAAAGCAGTGTTGTCGATAGTTCTCTACCTCTGTAAAAAACACCCGATACTTACAATTAAAAAAGTCTCGTTTGAATACATTACGGGTTGCATGTATTAAGGAAACCAAACACATAAAAGCAGACTTTAGGTTTCCATTTACATCGTTCAATTATTTATTGAGAACAAAAATAAATTGACCCTCAAGAAAGGCACCGGGGCAATTGTTACACCTGGGATTAAAAAATTTATTTTTTAAAAATATAAAAAAAGAAATTATTAATATGTAATTTAGAAATTTTGGAAAATTTTTGCTTAATAAATAATAGAGTAAATGTCTTTTTTTCAAAATCATCATTAAATAAATTATTATTCAAACGCTACAAAGACACATTTAAAGCCATATTAATACCAAAATTTGCAAAAGATGTCATGTAATATAACAATAGCTTAGCAACTTAAGGTTTTTTTTTTGTTGTGATAAAAATTATTTAGTAAAATACTTAGGTATACTAAAGTATACAAAAGTGTACTAAGTATAAAAATACAAATAACACTAGAGTACACTAAAGTACATATACTATAGTATTCTAGAGTATACTAAATTATATTTAAGAATACTAAAGTGTACTAAAGTGCACTAAAGTATATTAAAGAATACTAAAGTATTCTAGAGTATACTAACGTACGCTAGAGTACATTAAAGTATATTAATATATACTACATTGTACTAAATTTTATTAAAGAATACTAAAGCGTACTAGAGTATATTAAAGTATATTAAAGAATACTAAAATATACTAGAGTATACTAAAGTACACTAGAGTATATTAAAATATACTAAAGGATACTTAAGTATACAAAAATAGTATAAAGTATACTAAAGTATAAAGTTTGCCATAGAATTCTTAAGTATAAAGTATACTAAAGTATATTAAAGTATACTAAAGTATATTAAAGTATACTAAAGTATACTAGAGTATACTAAAGTACACTAGAGTATATTAAAGTATATTATTATATACTAGAGTATACTAAATTAAATTAAAGAATACTAAAGTATCCTAAAGTATATTGAAGTATACTAAAGGATACTTAAGTATACAAAAATGTACTTAAGTATTCTAAAGAATAAAATTTGCTAAAGTATGTTAAAATATAAAGTATACTAAAGTATATTAAAGTATACTAACTGTATACTAAAGTATACTAAGTATAAGAATATATATGTATGTATGTAAATTGTTCGAAAGTAAAGTAATTGAGTAAAAAAAGTTGATTTTAAACCACAAGCTAAATTATACAAATTTTCAAAATTAAAGCCAAAAATTAAAATTTGGTATTTGTTGATTTACATCTATTTGTCTTGAAATCTTGATGAGGTTTACATTTAAACAGTTGTGGTACATAGAATTTACAACAGCTGGAAGTTTAAAAATTTGAAAACAGCAATTTGTGCTTTTTCCTTTTTTAAAATTAACTGAAGTTTAACTTAATTTTGTTTTTTTTCTTTTTAAATTTTTTCTGTAAATAAATAATCTTTAAACTTTCTTCTTTCTTTCTTTCGTTTCATTTCGTTTCGACAAGATTTACATTTACATTTGCAATAACCGCTTCACTTCAACTGTAGGAAAAGCTCCAAACTCACTAGCAGCTGCTCTGTGAGGATTTCGCTGAAGATATTCTTTAAGAATTTCAGCAGCTAAATTATTTGCTTTATGAGATATTTCTGATTTTTCCGCTATCGGCATATGTTTACGTTGTAAAGCCACAATATGCTGATTATCTTTGCCCGTTCTCGGATGAATTTGTAGCAGTGACAAGGCCCAGACATGTTTCATTTTCGTTAATTCATTTTCGAATTCTATAATACGTTTATCTTTAGGTTGTGGCACAAAGATAGGTTCGAATTTTCTTAATTTATTTTTAATTTGTTCAGCCTGTAGGCGTAATCTTTCGGAGCGTTCATTATTGAATACATGTTTGAGTAGTTGCAGCTCCTCGGCTATTAAAGGCGTAGCACCAGTAGTGTGTGTACTAAAGGGTGTATTTTTCAAATGGCGCGTTGGTATTGTGGTGGGTGAAAATGTGGGATCGCCTGTTCTCTTAACGCCCGATTGTTTGAGTTTTTCTTTCAAAACCAAAATTTCACTTTCTAAAGCCTCAATATCCGACTGCAAATGATCAAAGGTAACTTCATATTCCTTTTCCTTGGCTTGCAACAATTCTACAATGTCCTCGTATTGTTTTTTCCATTTCAGAGCATTATCGTATTCAGCCTGCAAAACTGAAAGTTTCTTTTCAGCCAAATCTTTACGTATTTGCATTTCAGACAATTCATGCTGTTTCATTTTGGCTGCCAATTTCAATTGTTTTATATCGGCCTCACGATTTTCCAAAGTAGCCGCTAATACATTCTTTTGCTCCAATTGTTTCTTAATCAGTTGAGCTCTTAATATGATGGGAGAAGAGCGTTTGTCCTGTTTTTGATTGGCCAATGACATGATTTCGTATTCTTTGTCCAACAAATATTGGGCAATTTGTTGCAGATCATTATTGGCGGCGCCTAAAACTCCCTTAAAGTTTTGTGATGGTCCACGATCGTCTTGTTCGTAAATTCTTTCACAGGCCTGCGACAAAGATTCCCAAAACTTGATAGGATCTATGCAATGATCATTATCATTGTCACCTTCAATTGAGGATACTATTATCGCCACAGATTGTTTGTTCGCCTGATGTAAGGCCGACATAATGCGAGACAATTGTTGGGTGAGTGTACGCATGGCTTCTAGTTTCAATGGTGATATGCCGCACTTGATGACATGAATGTCTTGAGGCAAACGTCTTTTAATCAATTTAACTTGCTGTTTAATGGACTCTACATTATCAGCTAAGAATTGCATGAGTAAAATAGCATCACTGGTATTACTCTCCTGTCTTAAAATAGCTCTGGCAATCGCTGTGTCATTAAGAATACTCTCACAGGCCGATTGTATAGCAGCAACACAATCACGCATCATTTGTGTTTCATTCAATAGATCTTCGCCAGCCAACAATACAGAGTTCATGGCATTAAAGAAGGCCACACATTTTTCAATGTTATCGGTAGATGAATTTTCATCCAATTGATTGGATTTCAAAAGTTCAATAATGCCATCAATTGTCTTTTCTTGGGCTATCATTTCGGGCAAAGAAGAGCCGGCTCTGAGTAAAGTATCGGGCTGACAACTATTAAGACCATATAAAATTTGATGCAAAGCACACTGCAGATTGTGGATGTAGTGCATTAGACGGCACTTGAAGGCATACTGTTGAACCGCATGACCTTGTATTATCGATTCTTTTGTAACATTTTCAACAGCCGAAAACCTTTCGCGTGTCTGGCTGATAACAATGCCACATTTAAATACCAAACGTGATATCAATAAAATTACTAAAATAGAATCATGATCTCCGCCACGAGACATAAATGATTCCGGCATAAAGGCTGACAGCATTTGGACATGCTCATTTGCCTGTGTCAATTCAATTTGCCTTAATTGTACATCAATGGCTTTTGTATAGGCTTTTGATTCAGCAAACATTTGCTTATAATCAATTGTTTCATTATTTATTAGTTGGGTTTCCTGCAACGATTTCGAATCATTTGAGGCAGCCGCTTTATCTCTCAATTCAATCAATTGTTCATTGAGCTTTTGTACCAATTCTCTGAACTTTGTTATAGTTTGATCTCTGTCATATATGGTTTCTATGGCAGCATCTCTTTCTCTTAAAACTTCTTTTTTAGCCGCTTGAGCCATATCTAATTCTTCTCTTAAATCCATTTCCAAATCATGATTGCTTTCTATTAATTGTTCATGCACTTCCTCTAAAGCTTCCAGTTGGGCTACTTCTTCTTCCAATAGTTTAACACGATCCTCTAATTCAAATTTCTTTTCAGTTAACGTCTCAACCATAGCTTCTGCACCCAAGGCAGCATCAACTTGTTCCTAAAAAGAATCAGCGATTAGAAAATCTTTTCATTTTGAAACACTTTTTTTAAAGAAGGGTGAGAAATTAAAAAAAAAACAAATATTTACAACATAACAGAATTATTTATTACCTCCTTTATTTAGCCCGATTGTTGGCCCAAAATAAGAAAATATAAAAATTTTTTTAGATGAATTTATGTATCAATTGAAATAAATTAACACCAAAAAATAGCAAATAAATTTTGAAGAATTAATTTAAAACGATTTCAAGAAAAGTAAAACAAATCGCCCGAATCGATTTCTCTAAAGAGAGTCATCTCAAAATTTACAAATTGGAGGTAAAGATCTCTTTTTTTTTAATTACTTTTATATCAAGCAGAGGAATGGGGGGAATGAAGTAGAGGAAATGAACTGAGATTTTGTTATAGTGGGTAGATATGACTATAGATAGATCGATTGAAAAATTTTGAGTTATCTCTCTCTCTTAAGAGAAATTAGGGCGAAGTGTTGCTCTAAGCTGTAAAATGCTTTCCTTTATGGCAAAAATTTTAATGTTATTTATTAAAATGGGGAAACAATCGGTCTGGAAAACAATCGGTCTGTTCGTTTACAATATGAAAAGTTTTGTCTGAGGAACTTTATAATTTTTTTCTTTTTAATTTGCATACGAAACAATATTATGCGCAAATATTGATTCAAACAACCTCGGAATATCAACGTCGACAGTTTCTTCATTTAATTATCGACATAACATTAAATCACCGTCAACGACATCACAACGGCGGCAAATCGGTAATAACAAAAAGTGGCCTTAACACTGGCTGAATACAATGCACCCACCAGAACCTATTTATAATAACTCCTGCCCATCTTTGGGTCACGACACCCACTTGCAATGCAACTCTATATTGAGCCTGCGCTTTTTCACGATTTCGGCTCAAACCACAGCCTCTCCGGAGGACTCCACCGTTACCAGGCTGGAGCCGAAGTCGCAAGGACTCCAGACACTCGAGGTAACAGATTAAAAACTACGTTCAGTCTTTGAAATCTGTGCCAGATTTCAAAGCTATTACCAGCAATTGAGCCACAAAAAGTTCGGGACTGGTAATCTGCAAACTACTAGTGTTGTGTTGAGATTGACATGTTGTTGACAATTAAAACATTTTTGTGATACGAGAGTGGGTGGGTCAATAAGTCAATCACTTTTTGAGTATTGACAAGGAAGCACAGACACCTGCAAGTTGGCTCTTGTTTAAATTTGAGTTTGTGTTTGACAGCAGTTGACAGCACACTACCGCGCGTTTTGAGGAAAAATATACGAAGTGAATTTCTTGCTGGTTGGTGCTGCTATTTGGTCTCCAGTGCGTTGTAATGGAACCAAGCAATATGGATAAATATTTGCGTAACCATAGACAAAACGTGTATGCGCCATAATATCTCCGATGTAATAGCAGTTGATAGCACACCACCGCGTGTTTTGAGAAAAAATAAGTGTGAAGTGAAGTGAATTTCATGCTAATTGGTGCTGCTATTTGGTCTCCATTTGCCGTTTCATTTTCTGAATTTTCAATTTTCTAGCAAGGTGAGTTTTTTCTCATAACAATGAAATTTAAAATGTTATAAAATTGATCTCGAATGATTTCGAATTTTTTTGTTATAAATTTATATTTAATATTATTATGTTTTTTTTAGCAATCAGAGAAATTTCATAAAATATATTTTTAACTTTTTGAGAAAATACCAATTTTTTTATTGATTTTTCGAAATATTTTTTTTCGAATTTTGAAACAAAATATTAATCGTACAACTAAAACAACAAAACTATATTTGATTTTTGTTTTAAAACATTTTAAAGAAATTTCGAAAAACTAAAAACACACACAAAAACAGGCGCTGAACATACAAAATATGTTTTAAAAACATGAAAGTGTTCTACAAAAAGACGTAACAAAAGGAAGCGTATGCATATGAACATATTAAGTTTCATATTACAAAACTCACCTGCAAGTCAGCTACAGTAGCCTCTAGGTCTTCAACCTTGGCTGAAAGTTTTTCCTTCGTTCTTTCTAATTCGGCAACTTCAGATTTTTTCGTTTCCAATTCCTTTGATAACTTTTGTATGTCATGTTTGTCGTGGGCCGACAAATCACGTAAACGTACTAGAGTTTCTTTTAATCGTATATTTTGCTGTTCCATTTGTTTAAACTCATAGACTGAGGGGCCACCTTCACCAATATGGCCCGAAGAATTTTCGGCTTTATCTTGCATTTCAGATGATAAAAGTTCATAATCGACCTGCAACTCATCGATACGTTCCTTTGCAGCCTCTAATTCTAATTGCAAAGCTTCTGCTTTTTCTTCAGCCATTTCTTTGTCGAGTGTTATAAGTTCCACATTATCAGCTAGCTCTGCCATTTCTTGGGCATGCCTTTCTTTTGCTTCTATGGCATCTTTTGCCTCTTGTTTGGCCCGTTGCAGCTCTTTCTGTAGGGAAGCTTGAGCAGCCATAATTTTGGAACGAAATTCTTGAAATTGTTCAAACTGAATTTTCATTTTGTCGAATTCTCTAAGACGTTCCTTATCTTCGTTGCGTCTCTGCTTAAGAGTTTCCAGTTTTTCTGTTAGATCGGCCACCTGGGTCTGTAATTCTTCAATGAGTTTTTTTTGATCGGCTAATTCTTGTGTCGATACATGATTGGGTGGCAAAGTAAATGAAGGAGATCTTATGGGTTGAGAGGGTGTAAACTGAGGCTTTAATATTTCCATAAATCCTGTTTCTACAAAAGAATTTTTTTTAGACACATTTGCATTGGCTGGTATGGCATCCGCAGCATTTGCCACCAAAGATATATTAGAGGCAGTATTGTTATCCTTAGACATGATTGAATAGGTCGGTATAGGCTGTAGACTTTTACGACTGGCTATAGAGGCAGTACTACCACTGCGTTCATTAAGTGAGGAAGTAAGCTGAGAACGTGAACCGGACAAAGATAAACGACTTGATGACAAAGAAGTTCGGGGCCCGCTTAGCCGGGTTTTAGTCGGTTTAGGTGTAGTAATTTTAAGACCATCTTCATTAGCGGCTACATCCTCAGTGGATTTGCGACTATCAGGTGCTGGTTGTATCACCTTTAACTGAGTTGGTCTTACAAACATGCCATAATTGTCGGAACATTCAAAATATGATTGTCCTTTTATTGTACCATTATTTTTACCTTTTGGTTCGTCTAAGACCACACCCACCCACTTGCCCACAGCAAAGCTGGTCATGCCAACATAGGCAATTGTGCCCTTTAAATCTTTGCCAGTCAGCTCAATTCGAGCTCCAACCTTTATATTTTTTTCTGCCATTTTTCTTCGCTCTAAAAAAAGCCAATATCACTTTACAGCTTTGTTCGCTCACGTTTTATTTTATTTTTTTTATTAGCTTTTACTGAAAGAGTTAAATTACACATAAATAATAAAATTATTTTATAACGCCATTTAACCAAAAAGGCAATGACTTACTGTATGTTTGTTAAAATAATAGATGTCAGCCAGTTTGTTCACCAGCCAGCTGGCTTTGTATTCTTTGTAAATCTGCTGCAAAAATATAAAAACATGTACATAAATGTATGCAAATAAGCCAAGTTATTTGCAAAACCATTGACTCATATTAGTCACTGCCCCGTTTAGCCCAAACCATTAACCAATTACATATTTTTTGTTAGATAAAAATATTATTTTTAGGTTTTATTTTTTTTAAAGAAAACTTACATGCTTCGAAAGTTATTATTTATATAATTAATTTCAACAATTTCTAATAAAGCAATTGCAATTTATGCTTAATTTTTTGCAAAAAAAATTTCAACAATTTCTAGGCGAACATTAATTCAGCTGAAAAAACTTTTTATAAATTTTTGACAGTTTGTTTACCTAAAGTTTTGGAGCCATTAACAAAATCAGTGTGGATACAATGCAATAAATAAAACCGTTAAATGAAAAATATAACATCAAGCGAATAGCTCAGAAGTCTGTTTACGGCAAATTTACATTCAAAACAAAAGCATAAAACAAATAAATGCAAAAAAAGTAGACAGAAATATAAGGATTTATTTTTAAACTTTTGTATTAAAATAAAAGTGAACTTAGGCCAAATTAAAATTATTATGATTATAATATTAAGAACAATTCGAAAAATAATTATAAAGATTAAAGAAACCGAATATTCACTCTTATTCCAGTTATCAACATGAAAACAAAACGATATTGTTTGGCCTTGTTGTACTTCACATTGTTATTCCAATTGTCGCTGTCGAATAATATCGATGACTGTTAACATAGAATTTGCATTCTACAAGAAAATATGACGACGATATTGTTTTGAAACGACTTTGAATTAGTCATAACGACTTGAATTTATTTGAAGTTAAATTGAAAATGAAAACAAACAGAAAAAATTAAAATAAATTCAGTGTTTCCGACAAAATCTTAGAATATATTGGATGCGATAGTCCCAAGTTAAAATCGTTGCCAACACCTAGTTGGTATGACCCTTGTGCCAAAAATCTTAAAGTAGCTGCCAATTTCATTGTTTTGGAAATGTATGTTGACCTTAAGCGCTTTTCATATTGTTATTGTTTATGAGACATATTCAAAAGTGGTCACTAAGATAATACATTGAAATTGTTGCTCACTTGGTGTCAGATAGGTTAAATATGTCGAATTTCTGTCTCAGAAGCTTCCGTTCTAATATGAGATTTTGTTTCCTTGTATTTTAATAATCACTTGAGTCTGAAATTATTTCACAAGCAAAAAACAATAAACTTTTTTGTTCAAAAGTAATAAACAAACCAAACAGTTTTTTTAAATATTTAGAGATCACATTTCTTGATATGTTGACAAAAAACGATAAGTCGTCAACGTCGTCGTCAACCTGTTGTAGAATGCTGATGTTGACAGGGTGATTTTTTAATAATAAAATGTGATTATATTTTAAAAGAGAAAACTTATATCACATAATTTGAATTGCTTTTACATTTACAGTGTCAGTCGCTGCTGCCGTAATTGTATATTAATCAGGAGGTAATGCTACGTCTAATGTCTAATTCACATAAGCAGTTTTTAGTTTTACAACAACTTGCGAAATTGCCTTTCTCTGGAAAAGTTCAGTATGATCAGTTCTTGTGAATATTGATTTTCTTACTTTTAAATTTTGTATATAAATAAAAAAATTATTTATAAAATGTTAAACAGGTCAATTAACTATAATTAGAATTTAATTTGAAATTTTTTAAAAATGTCTACATTCTTAATAGTTTGAAAACCACTATTAACCTCAAGTCGTTGTGAAGCCACTGTTGTGATGCACTTAACTCAACATATGACTTTGACGTTTTAATTAGCAAAACGTAAACAATATTTTTGATTTGTGTTACCTGTGAGATTTTGCTTAAAAAGTTATTTATGTTTTCTGAACAAAATCTACATAAATATGGCACGCCTCTGCCATTACTTGAATTGGGTAAATTTAAATTTGCAATAACAATACATTTAATTTTTCTTTAATAAAAACATATTTTCTTACACCAGACCAAGTACCTTCGAAGAAGCCTGTTCATGTACAAGATCAAATTGCCACAGATGATCAAGGTCGGCGGCGTTTTCATGGTGCTTTTACAGGAGGTTTTAGTGCAGGTTATTGGAATACTGTGGGTTCCAAAGAGGGTTGGATTCCTCAATCGTTTAAAAGTTCACGAACCGAAAAGGCCACCGAAAAACTTTCACAAAAGCCGGAAGATTTTATGGATGATGAAGATCGTGGTGAATTTGGTATAGCTCCCAAGAGTATAAAAATCAATGAGGATTTTACTAGTGTTACGGAGCAAACAGAAGTAAGGAAACGTAAATTTTTGCAAAATGATGGACAACCTATACCGGGGGAACCGGTATTGCAGCAGCTTATCAAACCTATTAAAGATAAAGCAGCTGTACGTATTTTAAAAACCTGGGGCTGGAGGCCAGGACAGGGTATAGGTCCTAGGCAAACTAGAAAAGAAAAGAAAAAGGCAAAGGAAAGAAATAAAAAGGAATTGTATTTAATGGAAAAATATGGCTGCGAAATGCCCGGCACAAGCCAAAACGCCGATTTAAATAGTGATGTTGAAGAAGATGATGAATCGGATGATGAGGAAGATGAAGTAACATTTGCTCCCGAAGACTGTGAGTTGCCACCACACCATAATAAACAGGATACATATGGTATAGGTTATGAACCCTTAAGTAGGCAGTCGGTTTTAGGAACCTCCTTGTCTGCAAACCAAACAGGACATATTAATTTATTTCAACCTTTAGAAGCCGTTGGCAAAAATAAGCAAAAAATATCATTTTCCGGCCAGGCATTTGGTGTGGGTGCCTTAGAAGAAGATGATGACGAAGATGTCTACGCCTTAGATGATTTAACACGTTATGATTTCAGTTTAGAAGATAAGAAGACCAAGAATATTAAAAAAAAATTTAATGATGTGGAAGATTTGTTATTTGGAGAATTTTTATTGGACAGAAATCCTGTCAAAATACCCATTTACAAAGTAGAAATACCTTTTGGTTGGCATCCACGCAATTGGAATGAAAAACGGTCACGTTTTGAACCTTTAGATCCTAGAAAACAAAAGCATTTAGAAGAAATATTTTCTACATCCGGTAAAGAAGAAATTTCAAGAGAAAAAAGAGCTGAACTTTTGGGAGAGGAATTAAGAAAAACACAACCATCAGTTTCAAAAGAACAAACTAAAGAAATAAAAACTAAAACTGTGGAAGAATTGCAAAGAGAGTTTAAAGAAAGAAAGGAAAAAACTAAAAGTTTAATTGATAAAATAAGTGCTAAATCGTCTAGTTTTACAACAGGCGGCATAATAAATTTAGACGACGAAGAAAAATCCTGTCCGTCAGGGAACATAAGTTCAACTTTTAAACCTTTCGTTATGGACGAAAGAAAGCAAAATCGTTATGAACAGTTTTTGGCAAAAGAATTCAAAAATGATCAAGAAATAGAGGAATTTCTGAAGACAATACAGCCTGTAGAATTATCCCTTTGGGAAAGACAAATGGAATTAAAAGAGTTTCAGCAAGCGAAAAAATTGTATAAACCTCTTCAAGGCATTATGTCTGATAGGTAAGAAACATAATAAATAAAAAAATTTTAAATTTGATTTAACCGACTTTTTTACGAAGATTTATTACAGAATCCGAAATCAAGTCAGTTGAACACCAGTCAAAACAGGTAGAAAACAATCAAGTTGTGGTAGAACGTAGTAAACAAATGTGGAAACCCCATAGTTTGCTGTGCAAACGTTACAACATTGCAGAACCTCTTAAGGGTGGTTTAATGGAAGATCACAAAAACTCAAAATCAAAACAAAAGAAATTATCGGTTTTTGATTATTTAGAGACTTCTGTCAACAAAAAGGAAGATTTCAAGTTACCTGTTATAATACCGAAAAACCTAGAAACACCTAAGGAAGTTGTTCAACAAACTACTGGAAAAAGTGTGGCAATGCCAGATGAAAATAAGGTAAAAGATGCTGTTTCCTTAGAATGGCAAGAGATTCTAAATCCTAGCCAAAAGACAATAAAGGAGAAAAAAACTTTCACCTTTAAACCTAAAACCGATTTGGAGAAACAAGTAGTTGAGAGCATTAACAAGCCGGTGACAGAGAAAAAACAACTGTTTAAGGCAATTTTCTCTGACAGCGAGAGTGAGGAGGATATGGAAGATGAAAGCAACAGCAAAGATAAAGATAGAATAATGAGGGAAATAGGTAAACCCTTAAATGCGGCAGCAGCAAATTTTTTAAGAAACAACTCACCACCCAGAGGAATATTCAAAGCGTTATTTACCAGCAGTGCCCCAAAACCTGAAATGGAAAATACCATTGAAAAAGCACTAGAAAAAAATAAAACTTTAACTAACGACTTAAATAAAACTTCCAAAGACACAAGTAAAATTGTTTTTAAACCAAAATTTAGCAGAGATGCTACGGAAAATGATCAAGACCCAAGTGAAGTTTATGGACCTGTTTTACCCCAATCTTTGGCCAAACAAAGCCATTCTTTAAAGCCACATGCTCTTAAATCTTCTTTAGATGAAAAGCTATTGAATTTATTTGATAAACACAAATCAAAACCACAAATTGTAGAAAAATGGATAGAAAAGAGTTCAGATTCAATTGAGCAGAATTATAGCTCAGATAGTAAAGATTCGGAGTTGTCTAGCTCTTCGCAGCAATCGGTTAAACATAAAAAGAAACCTATAAAATCAAAAAAGCGAAAAGATTCGTTACATAAACATAAAAAGCACAAAGACCACAAATCAAGTAAAAAATCAAGAAAAAATGATAAAAAGAAAAAGAAACATAAAAAGAAATAAACAAATACAGCAACAATTTATTGCAGTAACTTTAAAACTTTAAAATAAATTTTGTTTTAACCAGTTTGAGGTTTGTTTAGTTAATGTTCGAGAGAGCTTCGTATATTTTTGGTAAGTTTTATTGTTAAAAATAGTTTTTTTTTCTAAAAATTTTTTTAAATTTTTTAACTTCTTAGTTTTAGTTTTTTTTTAGTTTCTTAGAATTTTTAAATTCATAAAAAAAAGCAAATAATTAATCACCAACAGATTTTAATTTTCTCCAAAAAAATAAACAAAATTTATCCGACAAATTAAAAACAAAACATTTATTGAGACATCCATGATTCAAGAAAAATTAAAAATAAATACAAAATTGACATAAAAAGCTTGTAATTATTCAACAAAATTAAGTTTCTTAAAGAAAGAAAAGAAAAGTAAGCGTAGTCGGAAAAAGTGCTAAGTCCATTTTTTAAATTATTCAGAAGAGACAAAAAACTGTCCAAGTTTGTTTAGTAAACTTTTTAGTCTCCATCCTCTTAAATTACCAGTAGTCGCAGGATTTTAAAATAACTCATTTGCGGACTTGCTCTTTGAAATTTCATTATTTTATTAGGGACTTAGCGCATATTTTCCTTAAATATGTATTCTTTTGGGAATTTAATTTAAGAACTTGTTCCTTATGAAGCATAATTCGTTGTAGGTATATTTTTGTGATATAGGGAACATTCAATTGCTTTTTTTGTTTTTTTTTTTAAGAGAAATAGCCACTTCAGAAAACAATGCCTATTTAGTCACAAACGTGGTACATTCTTTAGGAAGGAGATAGATAAGAGCCTTCAAGCTCTTATTTTTTGTAGTGAAAACAACCACCCTACTAGCCTACCGAGGCAGCTTTCATTTCTAGAAGGCCAATGTTATCGGAAATTAACTGTCGTATAAGGCAGCACAGCGATCATTGAGCAACCTCACCGACAGTCAATGTTTTTTTTTTTGTAAAGAAAACAGCCAATGGGAATCGAACCCACAACCCCCAGACTGGTAAGCTAGTACACTACCTACTAGTCTACAGGGATACCAATTAAAGTCATACGAATTCAATAGTGTATTTATTTTAAGCGGAAGTTTCCTATGTTAAAAAAATAGGTAGGAAATATTTAGAAAAACAAGTCATAGATGAGGTAGATCATGTAAAAAATTTGTATCATTTATATGTATTGGTGATGGTCTTTGGGTAAAGTCAGCTTTAAAAGTTATAGGTCGTTATATATTCTTGCCGTTATTTTTCGTCTTTCGTTGTCGGGGGCTGCCAAACCTGAAAAATTAATAGATTTCATATTTTTATTTATTTGCTGTGGTAAATTTTTCAATTCTTCGGTGAAACAAAGTTTATACTTTATTTCACAAATTCCACGAATATCCGTTACCTTGTGGTCTTCTTTACCTCATTTAGGTCAAATGTCACGGTTGAAAAACGAAAAGTCCAAATATGTAATGTTGTGTGGTTCAGGCTTTTTCCGGGCTGTTGTGCATATATTAATCACCCTTATTCTGCTTGTCGACGGCAACATTACTTTCTCTCCGTTTTTTATTTCTTAGCGCAAACTAAGCAGGGTTTTCTATATGACCTCTTCTTTTGCGTTTTTTCGATAACGATGGTAACTCTATCATCCAACTCAATTCCATAATCGTCCCAATCTAACAAAATGTATAATTAATTATACTAGCAAGCAACGAAAAGTAAATTTAGCACTTTTTCCGACTAAGGTAACGAAGGATAATTATATTTAAAAGCAATAAATTCAATTTATTAAATATAATTTTCATATTTTGAATTTTTTTTTTTATCCCAGTGTGTAACATCAACAAGAGCTTGAACAATTTTAGCAAAAAATTTATAACTTTTTCACTAAATTCATTAACGAATAATTTTAAGGAGTAGCACTGTAGCATTTTAATGCTACCCCCTTTACAAGGGGATGTATTTTTTCAAAAATTAAATATAAAAAAATCTGTATCCTTTTTTTAAATTGTGTAAACAAAAACGAAATTTATAATTTTAAATCGAAAACAAAATATTTTTAAAATAAAATTGTTAATTTTATTTTCATAAAATCATTTTTAAAATTAATAAAAATTTTTTTTTTTTAATATTTAAAAGGCGAGCATGTATACTGTGGTAACACAAAGTATACAAATAAAATATCCAGCCCTGTTACTAACGTTTTGACCAACTCCAGCTTACTTTTAATATCGTAAAAACGAATGGTAAACAACAGCAAAAACTAAAAAAAAAAAACAAATGCCACTTTAAACAACAAAAACAACAACAACAACTAATAAAAGATCTGAGAAATTTTGCCATGGTTTTGAATCTATTAAACGCTCTATCTGACGTTTGACATATTTGTTGTTATTAAAAATTATGATGGTTGTTGTTGTTGCTGTTCATAATATAATTGTACTGACGTAGTGTACTGGTATGAAGCTGCTGAACAGCATTTGCTTAATTTATTTTGTACCTTTGACGGCAGTGTGGCCTTTTTCCATGGTGTTTTATACTTTAAATGGAAAAAAAACAAGAAATATCGTATGAGAGCGTATCGTTTCAGCACTATGTAACCAACTTGACAGGTAGTCAGTCACAATTTACGTGTTTCAACGAAAAGATCGAAATGCTGGCGAAGCGTAACGAAAAGCATTAGAGTTACTTAAACCAAAAAAGAAAAATAAAATAGAAATTAAATAAAATTAATAAAAATATCTACAAAAGCAAAAAAGTTACTAATTAAAGTTATTTGCAATTTTCAATTATCAAAATTATTAAAAAAAACGCTCCATCTCTAGAGCATTAAAAGAGTATTGAGATGAAAGTGTTAAAATAAAGGCTGAAAATATTTTTAGAGTTTTTTTTTTTATAAAAAGCAGCATTAAACTGAAGAAAGACGAATAAAAAAAATAATAATTAAGAAATACAACCAGGAAATATAATTTTTATTTTTTAAAAGTTTTTGTTTTTCAGACAACAAAAAAGTTTCATAAGTAAAAAAAAATACAAAATACAAAAAAAAATCATTTTTAAGTGAGAAAAGTGAAAAGCAATTATTTAACTAACCAGTTGGCAGTTTTATAAAAATATTCATTTGTTGTTTTTGCTGGTTAATAAGATTTTGAGCTTTAAGCAGATTTCCACAAAAATTTTTTATTATTAAACACAAAAAGGTATAAATAACAACTTTAAAGTGAATTTTTAAAATAGTTTTATTTGTTTGAAAAAGAAATATTAGGTTTTACAACCACTGAAAATTTATTATTTAATGGCTCTAAAACCTTATTATTGTATTGTAAAATTACTAAAAAATACTTAAATATTTTTATTAAATATATTTATTAAACACCGAAAACAAAAAAAAACAACAAAAACTAAGCAAAAAAAAAATATAAAAAAACAAAGAAGAAGAGGAATTAAAACATTAACAACAAAGTGTAAAACTTCACATGAGAAACACTTGTCTTTGAATAGGAATTAAAAAAAAAGAGTAAGAGAGCATAAAATGCAGCAACAGCAAGAGATTTTACATATTAATGAGTGCTATCAACTTGGCGTTTCAGTGAAACAATTTTTAATGGAAATTCTTATCAAAATTATTTAAATAAGAAAAGTTCAAATTTAAAACAATAAAATTAAATTTTTAGTTCTTTAATAAATAATTATTTATCTTCATTATAACGGGTTTTTTAATAAAATTTAACACATATATTTTCAATATTTCGCTTGGATTTTCTCTATGAAATTCCAAGTAACTGAGTCTGCGACATTTGGAACGTATCTTGAAATATCTCTAGTAGCAAGGAGACAATTGATTATAAAAAAAGCTTAAGATATTAAGCTGTAATACTAAGCTTTTATTTATAGAACTTTGATTTTCATAATCCTAATTTGTTTGATTCTTCATTTTGAATTCTTTACCTTTTTGTTTGCGTTGCTTTCTGTAATTTAATAAGATTAAACGAATCCGTATGGCCGGAAGACAAATGAAAATCTGTATTTGATCGTGTTATATTTCTATAGTGTGCGGAGTAATGAACAGACTTGGCAAACGATTTTATCGTTCAGTGTGTTATTCGTTTAATTACTTGCTTTTCCAACAAAAAAATAATAATACATGAGAGAGTTATCCTGGGATACTACACAAATATAAGTTGTTATTAATTTTTAATTACAAAATATTATATTTATGAGCAGTGTTGCTACGATCAACAACTTTTTAGAAGCAAAAATTCCTAACAAACTAATCAAAACACAGGAGGGGGGCAAGAGGCTAATTAGGGACGGCATGATATAAAACTCTATTGATTCTCTAGAGCATCGACGGAATGTAGATTGTATTTCACTGTTTGATCGTTGCTAAGTGTTCTAACGAAATTAGGAAACTTGTTCCCGAAACTAGCACGTTTTTGCGTTTGACTTGGTTTTTTTGAGAGCGCATCCGTTTATGGTTGATATGCCGGTGAATCGCATTATGCGTTTAGCAGAACAGTTCGGTACTTCCTGTCTCTTTCAATAAAGGGAAATTTAAATCGAATGTCCACAAACACTACGCCCTGTTTTCTCCTCCCCATAACTTAATATCCTAGTTCTGGTACAATGCATTACATGAGTAGGAGTTATCAACTGAGTACAGGTCCAAATGAACGAACAAAGCTATATGCAGATAAAGGGAAAATAGGCAATTAATTTAAATAAAATTGAGCGGAATAAACTGCGCCTAAAGCAAATTAAAAGTGTTGACATGTTTTAACACATTTAATCCTCAAAAGAAAAAATTAAGTGAAATTTTATTTATTTTTTTTTTTTAAGAAAAGTAGCACTTCAGGCAACAATGCCTATTTAGTCTAATATCGTGCTATATTCTTTAGGAAAGGTATAGAGAAGAGATGAGACAGGTGGTGAGAGTAGAAGGATAGTTACGGAAATTAACTGTCGTATAAGACAGCTCAGTGACCAGAGACCATGCCTTTATCACTGAGCAACCCCACCGACAGCCAATTTTTATTTGTAGTGAAAAAAACCAAGGTCTTTGTTGGGAATCAAATCCACAACCCCCAGTCATATAAGCTAGCACACTACCTACTAGCCTATAGAGGCACCTGACTTGCAAAAATAATACAATTCTGTCTTTCTGGTAAAATATCTTTCTTCATGTGGGATTAATTTTCCATTTGTTGTTTACAATAGGACTTTTTAATTTTTCCCTGATAATAATTTTATTCGAAAACGTAATCAAAACGAAAAAGTACCCATCAATAAAACAAATTAAAAATACGCAATTTTGTTTAAAAGTAACTACAATGGCAACATTGAGTTTAGCATCCTCTTAAAAATCTCTAGAATATTTCTTTCGAATTTAATTCTTTATTAGTTTTTGATTTGACGTGTTTTTGAAAATACAACATCAAATAAACAAAAGATTTCCGGTTCATTTTTTTGATGAAACATTATAAAATATCAGCATACGAACATTTCTATAACATTAATAAACATTCTCTTCCAGTGGTTACTCTATGCTCTCTATTGTGTCTTCCACTCACCACTGTCTTTCTTACTGACTCTTATGTTTGCTTTTTAAGTCTTTTGCAAACATTAAAAATTTGTGCCCGTCTTATTATTCTTTTTCTTTAAAATTCATTTGTGTTCAATCAAATGTAATGAAAAAAGTTAAAAAAAATATTTCTGCATTTTATCATGTCTGCGACAGGTAAATAACTTAAAAATAAAAACAACTATACGACGTGTAAATTTGTTAGTTGTGTTACTTTCAGAGAGACCCTACACTAGGGTCGTTACAAAAAATAAATTCTGGATTTTTTTAGAGATTTGAAATCGATACATATTTTTTAAATAATTATCCTGTTGAATGTTGCGAAAATCAACATTATTTAAGAGGTGACGTTACCTTTAATGGTTTCAAGTACTGTGGAAAAAGTTTTCAAAGTCGTTAAGCACACTGGTTGCGCCACCTCCGGTTTAATGACAGATGCTCGAACACTAACAGAAAGAGCTAGAGTAGAGTGTCAAACCTATCGGTTCATCTACAATGAGCGAATGTCTATTGAATCATGTGTCCAAACTGTTCCAGTTTTGGCTACAGCGGAGATGGCAGCTCATCTATGAGTTGTACATATAGCGTAGCCATACTGTTTGCAGGTGCCCCGGTAGGCTATTAGGTAGTGTACTAGCTTGTCAGTCTGGGGGTTGTGGGTTCGATTCCCAACAAAGACCTTGGCTGTTTGTCACTACAAAATAAAAATTGACTGTCGGTGGGGCTGCTTACTATTGTAGTAACCATAAAACAGTGAAACATAACCTACATTGCGTCTATGCTCTAGAGAACAAATAGAGTTGGTTACCCTACCGTCTCCAATGAGCCTCTTGGCCCTGTCTTGTATGCGGTCGATTTTAGGAGCGCCGGCCCATATATGAGAGTTGTATTCAATCTTTGAACGAATATCGATGGTATAAATAGTACGAAGATCGGATGGAGTGAATTTTAGAAAACCGATGCAATTGAAAGCTTCTTCAGAAACCTGAAAAATGTGTTTAGTTCATCAAACATCACACGGACTTTTCATGCCAAGAACATCAAGAGATTTCGATTCCGTAATACTTATATCACCCATAGTAACAGGTGGAGCACCATTTCGAAACATAGATCTATTCGTAAGCAACATTGTGTCTTACGGCCATTCAAATCTACTATGTTTACACGACTCCATTCCGAGATTGTTGTGAGATCGCAGTTAAGCACATCATTCATGTTCCTAACTTAATTATAGGAGCTCTGAAAAGATTTGGTATGACCTTTGATTACCAGATCATTACCAAAAATTTTCTTAACAACCAGATGATGCGTCTTATTTTACAGCTCGAGTAAATGTTAATCGTCAGTTTGCAAATTTTAGAGCCTGAGCAAAAAAAAAACAAACCTGTAACCCAGTTCTCGGGGCCTTAAAAGGCTTTACTGGGACTTTAATTACTAGATTATTTGCCCTTTTATTGCCAGTTATTACAATATGCCTTAGCAATCAGACAATTCGCTGTCTTCTACAAATCGAGTAAATGTCAATCTTCAGCTTGCAGTTCGAATGGCTATAAAACTTTAGGGATTTTCTGTCCCCCTTCGAAACAGAAGAAGCAGCAAACCCGTGTAATATTTTTTAAAAAATCAAGCATAAAAATATTTATTAATTTTAAATATAACACAAATAGCCCTCTGAAGAAAATCATTGTATTTCAAAATTAAAATTTTGCATCCAACCTTTTAAATAGAAAAGTAAACCGTTTAATTTGTTTGTATAAAAAACAATAAAACAACAAAAAAACTTAACAACTAAAAGCAACAATAAAAACGATAAACAGAATACGAACAGTAACAGCCAACCATTCAGCCGTACCGTAATAAACTATTGCACACACACACAAAACTACTCACTGTGTGTTTGAATGATTTGTTTTTGTTTTTTGTTTTTGCTTTTCTCAAAATTATTTTTGCATTTGACGGTCACTGAGTTTCTCTATCTCAGTTTGTAAGACATACCGACATTTTATACTGTCATTAATATATTTTGTATTAAAACAAAAACAACATTAAATATACTTCACTATAATTAACTTTTTACTTGTGGTACTTAAAATTTTTTTACAACAATTGCAGGTTACACACACACACACACATCTATTAAAAAAAAAAGTACCCAATATTCAGCATTTAAATATTTGAAGTCAAATTGCAAGGCATACCTTACTTATTAAAACAATCATTATTCTTTTGTCTATACATACTCTCTCTCCCTCTCTCTCTCTGTTTCCCTTTCTTTCTTATACAACTTAAGAAATTTAAATTGTAATTTTTTATGTATTTATTTTACAACATAAATTATTGCTTAATTCGTAATTTTAAATTTGGAATAAAATCGCGTATGAAGTTATTTTTTCCATTTCAGCCATTAATTTCGGAATTGTTTTTGTGTAATTTTTTCTTTTCCTTTTGCTTTTGGATTTTGTTGTTGGCATAAAAAATAAGTATTTGTGATCGTAAAAGAGTTTATAAATAATAATTAAAATAATAAGAAACAGTCTCAGAGATACGAGGGGAAATCATGAAAATCAAGCAAAATACATTTAAGATGAATGAATGCATTATGTTTAGCAATTATCCAGCATTCTTTAATCATTTGACAAGTAAGATTTCGGAAAATCTTTAATAATGTTAAAAAACTAGTGGATTGCGGAGATGATCTCCTCAATTGATATAAATCTTTTTCTCCAAAGCCGTTTTTTAATTAGAAAAAATCCTTTTATTGTTAAAAGTAGCCTGAAGCCACCTTGTGGAATTAAAAGGTGACCCTACCATAATGCACAATATTAATAGTCAGTCACGGTACCGTAGAATAACTCCTAAATGAAATAAGTCCCAATACAAATTATATTTGCACCCGGGCACTGTTTAACTGTTTTAACCTCTATGTCATAATAGATAACTCCCGATAAAAGAGGTCATAACTCATAGACACATGATCAAAGGCCGGCTATACAGACAATATTTTGTTAGCAAAGCCGCTGTTCCATATACCATAGAGAGATCATTGAGCCATTCCGTTCTGTGTAGGATGGAAGGGTTTATCCTCTATAGTATAACAAACTTCGGCTTCACTTACCAAAAGTTTCCTGCGGCTATGCCTTCGGCCGGACGGAAGGATTTTATTCTCTATGGTATAACAAATGCCGTCTTCGCTGACTAAAATTTTTCTCTGTAGTCAGAACAATAGAATAAGTCCTAATTAAATAGCATCCATTAGATGGCTCCTAATAATATCTCTTTTATTTTCCCCCCCGGGGGCACATTTATCGGAATACTTGACCATCTAGACCTATGCTACTGGGGGTATAGTGTGATTCGTTTAACATCAGCACCTGGCTATGTAGCCCTAATCAGATGGTGGACAAACCACAATTGTATAATTTGGAACGTCATACATGCGTCCTAGGAAGGAACAGAACCACCTAGTTACAACTTTAATGATTCCAGGGCAGGGCTGCAAACCATCACACCTTGCTAAAGTGTTGGAGACTTTCCTACTCCTGTCCAGAACACATGTCTAGCATGCTCACTGGACTGGATCATTCACTTTGCGTGTCATTATCAGTGAGATGATCCTGGCCACCATAATAACCATTATACTGTTATGGGGCCGCGAAACCACAACCACCACGATACTCCCATATAGGGGCCAACCTCAATGATCAGTCAGAGAACTATTAAATGTCTAAAGAGACAAATAATGAACTCTGCGGGTTCACTGATCCCCGTGAAAATAAAGTGGAGCTTCCAGTTGACTCCCTGCCTGTCTTCAGGGGACTGGGCTCCCTTTATACCCCCTTTTGTGCCTGCCAGGTAATGATTAATTTACGTGGCAAAACCTGTGTTTTATCTACAGTTTATGAAAAAAATGAATCACTCCAGGAAAGCAAGTGAATCTGTCACATGATCGGGCTTAGTCTCGTTAGCAAGTAAATGAGGCACCCATCAACTAACACTTAACTAAGTGATATGTTTGGGTTATCATCTGGCTTGTGGTAGCTTTTCTTCTCTAAAAATTTCAAAATTTATGGCGTAACAGAAGTTTCAAGTTTTAATTAATTTTATTTTAAACAAATATATTTTTAAAAATTTTTTAAAAAAGAAATATTTTTTATTTACTTCCGTATCAGAGGTTTAATGAGTAATTTTAATATAAAGTTTTTCGAGAGAAATTAAAGTTTTAGATTCAATGCTGAAACAAAACTGTATTTTTATAATAATTATATATGTAGTTAATCAAGCTCATTATGCAAGAAAATGAAGAGGTTTAAAGGCCCAACTATTATATGCATAAGCTGGCTTAAGCTAATGTCAAACATTGAACGGAAAGTCGGTCAAATGCTTAAGCAAATCATTGGCTATATTATACTTACATGAATATAGAAATTATCATGCACAGTTGCATATTTGTTTTATTCATACTTTTGCACATACATATTCATACTATGCAGTGTATTGTGCCAGAACTAGGAAATTAGGTTACGGGAAGGAGGAAAGAGGGAGTAGTGTCTGTGGACATTCGATTTGAACTTTCTCAGATTGAAAGTGACAGGAAAGACCTCCGGAGGGATCTTATTCCACATACGGACTGTTCTGCTGAAAAACGAATTTTCCCTGTGATGCCAATCAACCACAAAAGGATGTGCTCTCATCGAAAATCGAGTTAAAGGTGAAAACGTGCGAGTATTAGGAACAAGTTCCCTAATTTCATTAGAGCACTTACCATTGTTGTAACGATAGAACAGTGGTATGCACCCCACATTGCGTCGATGCTCTAGAGAATCAATAGAGTTGGATACCCTACTGTCAGCAATGAGCTTCTTGGCCTTCTCCTCTACGCGGTCGAGTAACCCCAAAATAGACTTTGGAGCGCCGGCCCATACATGAGAGTTGTATTCCATTTTCGGATGGATATAGGTGGTAATAGATAGTACGAAGTTCGGATGGGGTGAAGTATCTTCTACACCGCTTTAGAAAATCGAGGCACTTGAAAGCTTCTTTAGAAACCTGAAAAATGTGTTAAGTCACACACTAAACACATCACACTGAATTTTCATACCAAGAACATCAAGAGCTTCCGATTCCGTAATACCTATATCACCCATAGTAACAGATGCAGCACCACTACCAAACGAAGATCTATGCGTAAGCATGCAACATTGTGTCTTACGAGCATTGAATTCTACTCTATTCACACGACCCCATTCCAAGATTGTCGCAAGATCGTGATTAAGCGTATTATTCATGTTTTGCCTTTTGAAAGTAACCTCCAAATGGCCTGATGTATTACCAAATGAATATGAGTGACAAATGGCGCTGTCATCTGCTAAAGAATATATAGGGTTGAAAGTTCGACAAAGAAGGTCATTTAGAAAGATAAGGAATAGGGTAGGAGAAAGAACGGAGCCTTGCGGTACCCCTGAATTCATCATGAACTCGTCTGATGAAATCCCATCTATAACAACTCGTATAGTGCGATTTCTGAGAAAACTCGATATAAATCTGGAAAAATTATCACCGACACCAAAAGCAACAAGTTTTGACAGAAGTGCATCATGCCACACTCTATCAAATGCTTTGGAAATATCTAGAGCCACCACCTTACTTTCTCCAAAATGATGTATGGAGTTACACCATTGTTCCGACAAGAATGCTAACAAGTCACCCGTAGAGTGCCCCCTACGAAAACCATACTGCCGGTCACTAAGTAAGCTGTTGGACTCCAGGTATCTCACTAGATGGAAATTAATCATACTTTCAAATACTTTAGAAAGTGCAGAACAAATTGCGATTGGGCGGTAATTTTCAGGATTGTTAGTCTTCCCCTTTTTGGGGATCGGCGTTACATTAGCAACTTTCCAGCACTTCGGAAATTCTCCGACATGGTACAATGTGCTGAAAAGGGCTGCTAATGGACGCGCTAGCCTCGACGAGCACTGCTTCAAGACCAGTACTGGTATCTCATCAGGCTCAGGAGACTTGTTTATGTTGAGATCTGTAAGAACCCTTTTTACCGCTCGAGCTCGAAAAAATATCATCGGCATAGTAACTGATACTCTGTCGAGATCTGGCGGTGGTTGACTGCTTTCCGGCAAAAAAGAAGAACAAGCTGAAATGTTAGCTTTATTAACCAAGTCAGTGAATATTTGATCATTTTTAAAAAGAGTCGGAATTGAAGAACTAGCATTATCACGTACTCTTTTAACAAATGACCAAAAGTTCTTACTACCCCCCCTAGAAGTAGCAAGAACTTTAGCACGAAGGCGCTCTTCGTACAGATGTTTTTCGCGCCTTTTATACTTTGGCACACGAAGATCTCTCCCTTTTGCGTAGCAAATCAGTATCTGCGTTTTTGTTTCTACGCCAGATATTGAATGCTTCCTCTCTTGATCTGACTGCATTTTTGCACGTCTGCTTTGAACCCGTGATTCATGCCCGTTCCTTTGAATTATCGTTATAATAAAATGCCTCTCTTTTGTCATATAAACAATTTTTTCTTTGTACATTTTCTATTAAATTCAGACAAAATATTTTTTCGCTTTCGCCCTCCATTGGAGTTTGTTTACTAATCAGCTGTTTCCATACAGAATGCGCGATCAGTATCGTAATTTGCTTAAGCAAATGACATTTGACGAACATTAACGAAAAGTTTTGTTAAGTACATTTTAGTTGGTCACATATGATTATTAGGTAGTTGCACAGTTGCTTAAGTTGCCTTAAGCCAGCATATACATAATATAGTTGGGCCTTAAAATACTTTAATTTAAAGAAAAAAAATTTTAATTCTATTATTAGCTTTCTTTGCTTATATACATTCGCACTTACATTTATTTTAATAATTTTATTTTATTTCAGTTCAACATTATTTTTTGGGCTTGACAAAGAAATTTTGTGATATTTGCGGGATTTTTGTGAGCAGCTTAAAAATGTCTTGGTATTTGCTTTTTAATCGCATTATTCAACAGGATCTGAAATTTAATTATATATTGCAATCAATGAAATAATGACGCAAAATGCTGCCGACAGTTTGGTAAGTTTTTAAAATCTATTCTTTTTTAAATAATATCAAATATTTTTGGTACTTAAAAAAAATAAGTTAAATTGGTTTTAAAACTTGTTAATATCACACATATCGCATATGATCCCTCTAAAGAGAGTCAAATCAAAATTTACAAAGTTTTCTTAAAGGCAAGAAGCCATTGTTTTAGAGCTCTTGCATGTAGGAACTTTTACATATTGTTACGGATGTGTCTTACTTAAGTTTTAAAAGAAAATAATTAAGCATTAAAGTAAACTACTGGGTATGCTGTTTACTAATTGCGTGGCTTGCAAAACAACAACAATTAGATATGATGTCTACTAACTGCGTGGTTTTCTAAGAAAACTTATCTACACAAGACAACAACAACTAATTTAAAATAAATTCCAGGAAGAAACTGTATCAGCATAAAAACAAAAGTAAAAATACACGCAGACGTACAGGCGCCTATATATTGAATGGACAACACACAACAACAAAATGTGATACAAAGAGAGTAGAAGATGCTTAATTTTTCTAGACTTCTAGTGGACAAATATAAAAGGCAGCGTTTGAGTGGATAGTTAGTTAGTGTAAAAATAAACTTCGTGAAGTAAAGACGTGCATCTTAATTAAATTGCTCTGTAGTGTCAACTTTGTGTGTAATCTGGTGTTATTTATTTTGCAATAAAGAACTTACAGCAAGACGTTTATAAACAGTATAAACGTAACAATATGATCACTGAGAAATTCACAGTGTGGATTGATATGGCCATTGTCCTGCAAAAGTGAAAAATTTTCAATTGTCTCCCTTTAGAGGAACCAGTGTGATATATTTGGCGTTTTTTTATATTTTATATTAAAATGTTTTCTCGCAACCGTTAAAAGCTAAATGAAATTTAGTTAATTAATTTCACATAAAAAACCAACAAAAAAATTTGCAAACAAATAAATTATTTTCTTTAAATGCTTTAAAACGTGAGAGTTTTATTAAAATTATTTTAATTATTTAAATAAATAATTTTATTCAAAATGTCAAAAATAGTTTAACATTTCACTTTTTTATGATTTATGATTATTTTTCCCCATACAAATTTATGCTGCATTTATATTTATGTAACGTAATAAAGGAAATTATAAAAAAAAAAATATTTCAATTTGTGGGTAAATGAATTTATATTTTGTACAGGGTGTCCGCCGGGCAGGTATACTAATTTGTGTTGCCGCCATTTTTGTAAAGATTAGTTTTGACAGTCGTGTAGTAGACAAATGGAAAATTAACAATGGAAAAATATTCGATAAACCATCAAAATTAAAATCACTTATCGATTACTGTGACGATGAGAAAGTTGCGTGAAATTTTTTGGACAAACAACGTGCCAACAAGACGCACTATTTATCGTGTAGTGAATGTTTACGAAGAAGTAGGGTCTGTAGGTGATAACTTACTCCAAGATCATTTGAGCATTACTGCTGCTCAAGAAGGTGTTCAAAACAATTCATCAACCTCAATTCGACGCCGTGCTCAGGAGCTTGGTCTTTTGCATCAATGAAAAGTGACAGTCTAGTGTGCAATTTGGTTAGGAGGAATCATTGGGCCTCACTTCTTTAAAAATGAGAATGGCATAGCCGTAACTGTGAATGGGGAGCCATATCGTGATATGAATGAAAACTTTTTAGCGCCATAATTTTTTTATATTTGTCGCTCGGACCAGCAAGGTATTGTACCAGAATCTGAATCTCCGAATTCCCTAATTTCGTTTGAGCACTTACCATTGTAGTAACGACAAAGTAGTGAATTACAACCTTCATTGTGTCGATGCTATAGAGAATCACTAGAGTTGGATATCCTACCGTTTCCAATGAGCTTCTTGGCCCTCTCCTGTACGCGGTCAATCAGCTCCAAAATAGACTATGTGGCGCCGGATCATACATGAGAGTTTTATTCCATATTTGGATGAATATAAGTGGTATAAATAGTACCAAAATCGGATGGAGTAAAGTATCTCTTACACGGTTTTAGAAAATCGCTTCTTTAGAGACCTGAAATGTGTTCAGTCCATTAAACATCACACTGAATTTTCATGCCAAAATCATCAAGAGCTTCCGATTCCGTAATACCCATATCACCCATAGTAACAGGTGCAGCACCATTTTCGAACACAGATCTATGCGTAAGCATGCAACATTGCATCTTATGGGCATTAAAATCGACTCCATTCGCACAATCCTTTGGACTTGATTAACATGTGGTATCAACAAGATGGTGCCACATCGCATACAGTCAGGATTGCCATAAAATTACTGCAGGACCTCTTTCCACAACAAGTTATTTCAAGAGATAGTAAGGTTGATTGGCCTACACGACTGCCAGATTTGAATGCTCCGAACTTCTTTTTGTGGGGATTACGTTATAAGATTTACATCTGCGCCTGGCAGTGCGCCTTAATCAGATGGTGGTCATACCACTGGGAATAAAAAGCAACGTCATTCAAGCCTTAGGAAGCCGAAGACTAATTCTAGCAACAGGTTTTTCCTAGCTGCAACTTTGATGATTCCAGAGCAGGGCTGAAAATCACCACTCCTTGCTGAAGAGTTGAAAAATATCCAACTTCTGTCCAGAGCACATGTCTAGCGTGCTCACTGGATCTAGGAACATTCCATCAGATAGGTGTTATTAAAGGTGAAATGAACTGACCTGTTCTGGGGCCGCGAAACCACAACCACCACGATACTCCCATATAGGAGACAACCTCAACAATCAGCCAGAGAACAGCTAAATGCCTAAAGAGACAAATCGCGGAACTCTGCGAGCTCACTGATTCCCGTGGAAATAACGTGGAGTATCCAGTTGTACCCCTGCTGACTTCAGGGGACTGAGCTCCCTTATACCCCCAGTTGCACAGGTCTAGATAGTCGAGCGTTCTAAAAAGACCATAAATGTGCCCTCGGGGGGACATTTTTTTTTGGGGATATCTGAAAAGCAAGGTTTATGCACCCAAACCAGAAACGCGTGAAATGTGGGAGAATGCAATGAAAAATGTGCTCAAAAGGGCTCGCGTTTGTGAGGCTAACAGAGGCGGACATTTTTCTGGTATTGTATTCCAAACATAATTGTCGATATTAAATAAAATATTTATCAATATAAGTTCCATTTTCTTGCATTTAACCAAAAATTTTAATCGAACAAAGTACTATACCTTCCCGGCGGACACCCCGTTTGTTATGTTTTAATATAAAAACGCTTTCTTTAACATTAAAATTTAACGTTTGTAGTTATTATAATTGAAATGAACTCAAATGTGCTTTTGATTATAAAAATAAAAACTTGAAAAGAGTAGCTATTATTGTTGTTGTTGAAATTTGAGAACTTGTAATGGATCAAAGCTTTAAAAAAGTGTGGGAGATTTGCAAGAGAACAAGCACATTCAAACAAAGTTAGTTGAGCAGTTGCCAGACCCAACGATTATCACAAACACTGAAGATTTTTTGTTTGAAGTTTTCACAGTATTATTTTCTTGCTTTTATTCTATTTAAAAAAAATACAATAAAACAGTTTATGGAATATTTTTAAAGTAAGAGCATTTATTTCAAATTTAATAGAAATGGATGTAGATGCTCTTTTTTTATTAGCAAGGTAAAGAAATAAGTCAAAAATAGACAAGCCAGAAGTGCATGCGAAAGCAGGGGGCGTATATAAGTATTTACCAGTTTCGCCGCTAGAATAAGCTGCTGAGAAATATAAAAGTTCTGAAGGTTTCAGGAAAAAACTTAATCTCTATGTCATCCAATAACGTAAGGAAATCCTGTCCTCTCAAAGTTTATCAACTTTAACCCAACTTTTTTTTTTGCATCAGTTGAATTTTTATGCATAGTGGACGGATAACTCTTTGCAAAACCTTGAATGGCTTTTATAAAATATAAAATACCATCGAGGGCTATATAAAGTTTAGAATCATTTCCAGATGTAAGAGCCCTGTGCTAAGAATCTTAATGTTGCTGCCTGTCTAAACTTTTTTTTTTAAATAAATGCTAATCGTAAACCAGTTTTCATTGCAGGCTCTATTGTTCCAGAATGAATTTTTTGTTTACACAAAAATAATTATTAAATGTGTGATATAGAAGTATTGAAGGTTTTAATTTTTTATAATACTGACAAACCCTTTTTATTAGGTTACTTGCTATCCGGCTAATTGGAAACGTTAGACGTTTGCTTCAAAGTTTTTCTTTGACGTTGCATTTTTTTGAAGTTTCTTTTTATTACTAGAACTTACGCTTATAATTCAGGCACAAAAACATTTTTTTACCCTACTTATTTTTATTGTCTATATTTATTTTTAATTAATATGTCGCATGTTTAAAAAATTTTATTTTAATTATAGAAAATATGTCAACATCATTTTAATTTATTATTGATTTACAATCGAGATGATGTCGACTAAATGGTTGTGATGCGACTATCGACATTGACTTTTATAATGGGGGTAATTGTTTATTTTCAGATTTAAACATAAAGAAGCAGGTATTATGCATGATCAAGCATGAATGTATTAGTGTAGTGTATTATATACGAAATTTATAACTCTGAAAATACTAAAGAAATTTGATTTAAATATAAACTGTACATTTGGTTGAAAATATTTCAAAATGGTGCTTAAATCATCTAAATACTTTGTATAAACTGTGCCTAAATTATAGAACGGAAAATTGTTTGGCCTATTAATTATACACACGAGAATATAAAGGATATACTTTTTTGTATGAACTTTTTTTGATATTTAATAGGTCCATTGAAGCCAATTCCAACAACGTAGACTAAAGCTCTATTTAAGCATGTATTTTTTTTTTGTTTTTTTTTTTTCTTTTTAAGAGAAGTATGACTACAGGCAATAATGTCTATTTAGTCAAGTACCGTGCTATATTATTTCGAAAAGGAATAGAGTAGAGATTACACAGAGATTATGTCGTATAAGACAGCACAGTAACCAGTGACCATGTCTTTATCACTGAGCGGTCCCACCGACAGTTAATTTTTATTTTTATAGTGGAAAAAGGCAAGGTCTTTGTTAGGAAACGAACCCACAACCCCCATTCTTATAAGCTAGTACACTACCTACTACCCTACAGGAGCATTTATTTTACTGTGGAAAGCAAATAATCTTTGAAATTGTTACGTTATGTTATCCAGTTTGATTTTTAATAAATATATTGTAAAAATCCTTTTATCATTAAAATTTATTTCAAACAATTAATTTTGTTGTGATTAAAATTGTAATTTTATAAATAATCTAGGAATTATTAAAGGAAATATTGTTTGCAGCATGTTTATTGACTCCACAATTTCTTTATTAATGGAATTGGTAAATATTCAATATATTATTTATATAATTTTGGCGATTTAAATAAAAGCACATCCTTGTGGTCTGAAAATACCGTAGAAAGTATAAAATCGTCAAATATTTGTTTTCTTGCTGTGGCAGTTTAAATGGTTTTTTGTTTAGAAACAACGATTAATATCATTTTCATCTGGCAACTATGTTGCTTTAGAGTATTTGTAATAGTTTGTAAACAACTCTTACAGCAACACTGCTTTCTTTGTTTTGAATACATTATCTGAATGCTAACTACAAAAACAAAAGGAAAGAAATTGAAAACGAAACCGTTAACATTATAGGGTATTAAGTAAATCGGTTTTGGCTTTTTGACATCTTATTTTATTACAATAATTTATGAGTTTGGTAAATACGTAAGTACATATATCCTTTTGAAAAATCTTTACACATATTATCTCATCAATGATGAGCAATAGTTTCTAAACTGCAGGAATAGAAGTAAATTTTCAAAACGGTAATAGTGCTTCTCAACATTTTTAAAGAGAGTAAATTTGTAACGTGTTTGCTTAATGTAGCTTAAACAAAAATATTTAATTTATTTAATATTTTATAGTTTAATATTTGTTAATATTTTTCAACAAAAATATATAAAATAAAAAATTATTAATAAATGTTTTATATATAGATTTTTTGCTTAAAGAATTCATTATAAAATAATAAACAAAGGTTAATAAACTATAACTCTAATTAAAAAATATATAAATTTGAAAAAGTAAAAATATAAACAAAGCCACATTAATCTCTTAAAGAAGCCAATATTTATTTAATCTTATTTTATATTGCTCATTTTAAGGTTATTTTAAAAATGCCTACATTCAGTTGTCTATCTGTAACATTTGTTTTTTTTAAATTTTTGTAGGTTATTCCGAAACAGAAAGTAAAAGCTATATCATATTCACAAAATAGGTATTTGGACGTTTTGCTAGCTACACCCGGGCACGTTAACGTTTATTTTTAACGTATACGTTTTCTATTTTGTGTGAAGAAAGAACTAAATACAAAATGAATTTCAAAAGCAAAAAACACACCACCTTAGCACACATGTGCAAATAAAGTTGAGTATAGTTTTTAACTCGTCATAGAGGGGGAGATTTAAAGAGAAGAGAGTTGAAAACAACCCCAAAAGGAGAACTATACGCTCTTATGAGAGCAATTACACTTACTTCCAATTAGAATAAGCAATAAAATAATGTAAACCAATGTAATCAAAGCAGGGATGGAAATTTAAGTACTATTATAATTTGTATACTACATCGGCAAGGTGAAAACAAAGATTGGTTTACTATTCATTTCTCTATGTGCAACGCTGTCAAACTATGTATAGACATACATATGTACATTTACAGTTATGGAAATAATTTTTTGCTTTTTTAATTTTTTTTAATAAACTTAAAGCTTAAAAACTAGATATGGGTAAAGGTAAATGGTGCACAGAGGAGCAGAGTAAGATTATCCTTCAAATGAAATCGGGAGGAAGCAGCGTTTGTGATATTGCTTCAATATTAAAATGTTCCAGAAAGATGGTGTGCAACGCACTAAGTCATATTCAAACCAATGGGACACACAAAGACCTAGAAAAACTTCAAGTAGAGAGGACTCCCTTATTAATAGAGCTTTAGTTCAATTGAAATTCAAAGGGAAGTTTAAAAAAAATTGGTATTGACGTCTCCTCACGAAAAATTAGAAGACGACTAAATGAGAAAAAAAACTGCGTGAATGTATTGTACCACATAAGCCACAGGTGTCGAAGAAAAATTTGAAGTTCCGAATTGCATTCACCCGTGAACACAAGGAGAAGTTCCTGCTTTTTTGGAAAAATATCCTCTGGAGTGATGAATGATGATTTGGATCTGATGGAAAAAGTTATGTATGGCGTCCTTCAAACATACAACACAACCCCAGGTATACATTAAAGACCGTAAAGCATAAAGATGAAAACGTGATGATTTGGGCTGCGTTTTCTTGTTACGGTGTCGGCTCTACAATCAAAATTGTGCGAATGGACCAGTATGCTTACAAAAATATAATTGTGTGTACAATGATTCCACATGCAGAGGAAAACATGCCACTTAGATGGAATTTCATGCACGACAACGATCCAAAACACACTTCACGTGTAGTGCATAGTAGCTTGGAAGAAAGTATAGCATTGATGTTTTAAAATGGCCAGCTCAATCGCAGGCTCTCAAAACTATTGAGAACCTTTGGGACGATGTAGAACAGCTCATGATCGCTGCTAAACCCAAAAATAACGAAAATAACCCAAATAATAACGAAATATGGTCCGAAATACAAAAGGTTGGGTATGCTTTTTTTTTTTAAAGAAAAGTAACACTTCAGGCAACATTGCCTATTTAGTCAAGTACTGTGATACATTCTTTAGGAAGGGATAGAAAAGAGATGGGACAGGTGGTGAAAGTAGAAGGATAGCTAGGAAAATTACCTGTCGTACAAGACAGCACAGTGACCAGTGACCATGCCTTCATCACTGAGCAGCACCACCGACAGTCAATTTTTATTTTTTTGTAGTGAAAAACAGCCAAGGTCTCTGTTGGGAATTGACCCCACAATTCCCAGTCTTATAAGCTAGTACACTACGTAGTAGTCTATAGGGGTACCTAATTTAATAGCAAGAGAGTTTAAGAAAGACCAAAAAATGGCATCAAGAGAAGTTAAGAATATTTTGGGATTGGATATTAGCTCACGAACAATTAGCCTCTAACATCCCAAAAAAATCACACTGCTCGTTTAAAATTTGCCAAAGAGCATATAAATTGGTCTAGAGAGCGAGGGAATAGTGTTCTATTTTCTGACAAATCCAAGTATAATTTAAGGGGAATGATGGAACATCTTAAGTAAGATGGCCAAAAGGAAAGAGACTGAATCCAAAGACTGCTGGTGGCAATGTTATGGTGTGGGGCTGTTTTTCTGGCAGGGAATGGATCCTCTTCATGTTATAAAGGATACAATGACAGGTGTATACTATAGATCGATTTTAAGCGACATAATGGTACCATATGCAGAGGAGAACATGCCACTAACTTGGAGGTTTCAGCATGACAATGATCTAGGGTTGTAACTGACCGGTTACGCTCCAGTGAGGTATGTGTTTAAAAGTGGCCTGCCCAGTCCCCAGATTTCAATTTCCCTTAGAAAATCTGTGGGAAATTGTAGATTGCAAAATAAGAACCCATAATTATAAACGGAAAGATGACTTATGCAATGTAGTGCTGAGTGAATGGCATAAAGTTCCAAAGGATCGTCGTTGTGATAAAAGCTATCGAAATTTATTGAAGTACAATTTATCTGTTTCATTATTGGGATATAATAAAAATCGGGTTGATATAAACGGCTATGGTGGTGTGGAAATATATATGAGAGCAAAGGAATTACCTCTAAAAAAATCAGTAAGTCTTCTGATCCTAATAGTAATGCTAATATTGGTACACCGGCTACCTTAATAGAGTAATTATTGCTCGAGATTAGCTGCGAGGGTAGCAAACTGTTATTAGGCTGTATTTACAGACCGAGTAATCATATTTGTATGGAACAATTTTTCGACACTCTCCAGAACATTCTGAAATTGTAATGATACCAAAGCCTGGTAAAGATATTTCACAAGTAACGTCCTACCGCCCAATAAGCTTGTTGCCGATCTTTTCGAAGCTTTTTGAAAAATTGCTGCTTGAGAGTCTAAAGTCTCATATTGATACAAATTTCATTATCCCAGACCATAAGTTTGGATTTAGGAAGATGCACGGTACTATAGAACAGGCACACAGGATAACAAATCTCATCCGAAGTGTTTTCGAAAGTAAACAATATTGTTCAGCGCTTTTTATAGACATATCACAGGCATTTGACAAGGTCTGGCACAGTGGTCTATTATCGAAAATTGTAAAGTTGCTACCGGTAAATGTGCACAAATTATTCAAGAATTACTTAAGCAATAGATCTTTTCATATAAGATCAAAATCTATTTTATCCTCCACGAAACAAATTTCTGCTGGTGTACCACAGGGTAGCATTGTTGGGCCGTTCCTTTACGTTTTGTTTACTGCTGATATGCCCACTAGTCCACTAACTCATACATCTACGTTTGCTGATGATACTGCTTTTGTAAGCATTCACAAAGATCCAAAAGTTGCATCTGAACAACTTCAAGCACACATAAAAGTGTTGGAGATATGGCTCAAAAAATGGAAGATAAAAGTAAATGCCTCAAAGTGCGTTCACATTACTTCTACCTCCGGTTTCAATTGATGGCATAAGAATTCCTGAGCAAAATAATGTGAGGTATCTCGGAATTCATCTTGATAGACGTCTCACATGGACTTACTATATAGCGGCTAAAATAACACAAATAAAGCTGAAATCTGCCTAACTTTACTGGCTTATCGGACCAAGATCCTCATTAAAATTTGACCTCAAGGTCCTTCTATATAAGGCCATTTTAAAGCCCATATGGTTATACGGTATACAACTATGGGGAACTGCTTCGTCATCAAACATCGAAAAACTACAAAGACGGCAGTCAAAACTCCTGCGAATAATAACGTGTGCCCCGTGGTACATCAGGAATAATAATATTCACAGAGATCTAAGCATTCCCACTATTCGTGAGGAAACTAGGAAAGTTATCACAAACTATAAATCAAAAGTTACAACTCATCCAAATCAGTTTGCAAGAGACTTGCTCATATTTGAGGGCCATAAACGTCTTAAAAGGAGGGGAACCTTTGAACTCATCAGATGAAGACAACACCCGTGGAAACTTAATGTTGTAGTTGCAGTGGCAACGAAGACTTTTTATTCTTAGGCTAAGATTTGAATACTCATTGTAAATTTCGTAATAATGTGAAAGATTCAATGATTAAGGAAAATTAAAAAAAAAAAAAAACTCTTCAGACTTACGCTCTTGCTCGAAGACGTGATTGTTACAGGTGATTTTTAACTCAAATATCTTAGCGGATTTCATCCTGATTAATAATCTATTACCTCTGGGCCTTGATTCACCAAATAGAACCATGATTAGTAGTACACTTCTAGATCTTTTTTTTTGTAAGTGATCTCTCCAAAGTTTTACGATATAATCAACTATCTACTCCTTGCTCTCCTGCCGTGATCTTATCTTTATCACGTTTATTTACATGTATCTCCTCAAATTATTAGTGAACGAGACTTTAAAAACCTAAAATAAATTATTTTAAAACGGCAATTTTGCAACATTGATTGGAGTAGGGTATATAATGTTGTTTCTGTTGGCCATTTGTACAATCAAAAAAACCTTGGGTAAACAATTTATGGAAATATTTTTAAAAACAAATTAAATTAAAACAAAAACCAAAGAAAATTGATTTTGAAAAAAATAAAGTGAAAATAAAATGACAACGTAATACGCTGCCTTCTACCTAGCAACAAGTGCTTTCTATTTTCTGTGCTAAAGTTTTTTTAATTCTGTAAAGTCCAAAAATATTGTTCAGGATTTAAGGACATTAAAATTTCCGAAAAAAGTGATAAACAAATCAAACAAAACAATAATGAAAAAACACGCTTTTGCTTTATCTTTTGTGTGACCCTTAACACAAAACAAAAAAATAATTGTTTTGTTTCTCTGTAAAATATGTTTCTCTGTGGTACTATTTTGCAAAATACAATTTTCCATCTCAGAACTTTAGCTCAATTTAAATGAGAATAGTGTTGTTTAATAAGAATTTCAAGTAGAGGGTAATTGGAAGCATTGTTGTTGTTGTTGTTGGTTATTAATGAGTACAAAACGAATAGGGCATAATTGTATTTGGATTTTTTGGGGAAATTTTTTTTATAACACCAACTCAGGCAGTTTGTTGGCAGCTGTGAGCGTGCAAAATACATTTTTATTCCATTTAGAAAGAAATTAGTTTAAAATTTTTTTTTTTAAAGAATATTGCGGTAGAGAAAAAAAAAGAGCTGAAATTATTAAAATAAGAAAAAAATGTGCAAAAAAGCAAGGAATTACTTAAACTTGTAAATAAATAATTTAATTTTTAAATAAAAATAAATAAATAAATTTAAAAAATAAAAATACAAGTGAAATAAAAGGATTAAAAAGAATAATAAAATAAATAAACTTTACAATGTTTCAAGTTTGTGTTATTAAGAAATGAGGTAGAGGTTATTAAATTAAAACTTAAAATCCAATTAGAAACGTTTAAATCCAATAATTAAGAATAAAATAAAAACGTCAGAGAGAAGTGCAACGAACCTTTAGAAGGAAATAGAAATAGAAAAACTCCCTGTTGTCTAATAATAATACAAACCAGTGACGAATGCAGTGAAAATTCTGATAAATTCCTATTTTATAATAGTGACTGTGGCTCCTTTGTTGGTTAGTGGCTCGCCTTTTTTGTATGTGTATGTCTATGTGTGTGTGTGTGCAACAACAGACAAGCAACAACCAAACAACAAACCAACCAACCAACCACTCCTTTATTCATTAAACCTAACTAACTAACTATAATTGCCCAAGAGGGTTGTTGCATGCCACACAGCCAACAAAATTATCTAAACACACATATTGCAGGATATTGTGAGTTAATATTTTTGTTTGTGTTTACAATAAAATAAAGTGCCATTAAATCAACACAAGCAAATGTAATTTTATACTATCTGCCTACAACTAATAATTTAAATCGATAATAAAATCAAAATTCCTGGAGAGTTTTACACTCAATTTAAAGAAACAGAATCATTTCTTTTGCCACTTCGCTTCTTCGTTGATCTGCCAGCATTCATAACGCCCTTGAATAATTTTGTTTATTATCTCAACAGTTTCATATGATTAAATAACTAAAAATCTACAATCTCAAATTATAAATAATAAATAAAAAAAAAAAAATCTACAACAAATTTCACATCTTAACGGCATCATCTGCGGTACATCCAGCAACATTAGTTTCAATTGTCACCATTGTTGCTACAAAAAAAAAAAAAAGATCTCAAATGGTAATCAAACGAAGCACTAAATTACGTACATAAATAAATTTGTTTATTAAAATAATTCTTTAACGAAAATTTGTTAAACGACAATAACAATACATAATAGCATTTTAGAAAAATAATTCAATTTATTTAGACAATAAGAATTAGTTGCTGCTTGTCTTCTTTATTATTTTTTATTTGCTTAAAAAAATGACATGAGGGCCGCCAAAAATGTCATTATTTCCTTCTCTCTTTACCCTGCTCTTTGAAAACATTTGTTTTTTTTTGCTAAAAAAAAACAAAACAACAATATATTTTTAACTTATTATTGCTATTAAGCTCACAGGGTAGCCAGACTCACATAAAATTGTACAATCTTTTAGAAAATGGGAAAACGTAATAATATTCATAAGTCGCAAATTTACTAATATACGATACGATAGATAGCATTCAAAATTGTAAACTGTCTGAATTCAAAACTTCTGCAACCATTAAACATACAGCCATATCGGGTATGCCAAAAAAAGTGAACGTAAAAATGGGTGTGGTCATTTAAACTTGTACATGTATATTTTTTTCGTTCGAACCAGCGCTCAGAGATGACCCCCCTAAGAAAGGACCCCCTAAGGGATGACTCCTCTAGGGGATGACCCCCCTAAGGGATGACCCTCCAACTGATGACCCCAAACGGGATGACCCCCCCCCCCCATACCCTTGCAATACATTGTACCAAAACTAAGCAATTAGGTTACGGGAAAGAGGAAAGAGGGAGTAGTGTTTGTGGACATTCGATTTGAATTTTCTAACATTGAAAGTGACATATGGCTCATTAATTAAAAAAAACGATAGTACCCTATGGATCAGCATTATCAGATGCCTGAGTCTCACATAAAGATAAATCGTCTGGCTGATGGAGACATATGTAAGCATAAATAGAGAAAAAATTTGCCCTTAGCCCGCGTATGTGTCATAAGTCGATTCTGAACCGTCCTGTCATAACAATTATCTTGTCTGAACTTAAGACTTTCTTCGTTTATAAGTTTTAGTGGAATCTATAAAAAAAATGTGAAATCATCTAGAAAAACATAATTTAATTTTTGTCAAAATAATTTTTCTTTTCATAAAAACCTTCTTCAGACTGTTACATAAATTAAAGAAAAAAAATAGCGAAATTGGTTAAGCCATTCTCAAATTAGCAACGGACAAAATTTCATTTTTTATTTGTATAGATAATTGTGTGAAATTCATATTTGGCGTTTTAAAATGTCGCTTGCTTAGTGCCCTCAATATTGCCGGCTGGCAACTTTAAGCCTTAAACTATTTAAAAGAGAGGTGTGTTGCTTCGCTTCGTTTACATACAACGTGAGTAACTCCCCCAACAAACAACATTTGGTTCACATGTGATTCATTTGTTTTTAATGTTTTTTTTCCTTTTTAATTTAATATGTATTATTGTTATATGATAATGCCCACATTCAAATAAAATAAATAAAAATATAGAAAATCTAAAAACAGCAAAAGTATTAAGTCGCTGTGTTATTTTTGTGGTGGTCAGTCTATATTATTTTGCTTTCATTCATTCCTCATCTTGACGACACAACGCCACAAAAACAAACATAAAAACCTTTGTTTACAATTTTATTAGGTTTTTTTTGTTTTTACATTTGTATTTTATTTGCGTTGTTGTTGTGATGTGATGCTCCATTTGCAAAAGAGCCCCCAAGATGCTGCCTATAAAAAGGTTCTGTATGTGTATGTATGTGCATGTGTTTTTGTGCTTGTTCTTTTATTGTTCTTATTTTGATGCTCAATCGTTGTTGCCAGAATGTTTTTTTCTATAACAATGTCTAGTTAAAATTAGGAAAATAATTTCACTCCAATGGCTGCCTCGGGTGGCCATGCAGTAGCCTACACGATCGGTCCAATTTTTAAGCACATTATAAATTGTGTGCAGCTGTTTTTCATCAATGGCTTCACGAATATTGTCCTTTAAGGCGTCAATTGTCTCTGGCTTGTCGGCGTAACACTTATCTTTGACGACCCCACACAAATAATAGTCCAACGGTGTCAAATCACAGCTCCGAGGTGGCCAAACGACATCAGCTCTGTGGATGATAATGCGATCTTCAAAAATAGGGCGCAAAATATCGAGTGTAGCTTCGGCTGTGTGGCACGTAGCGTCGTGCTGTTGAAACCAAATGTTGCCAACATCCTCCTCTTCAATTTTTGTGAACAAAAATTCGTTCAACATGGCCGGATAACGATCGCCATTGACTGTAACGGCCACTTCGTGCTCATTTTCGAAGAAAAATTGCGCAATTATGCCTCTGGAGCAAACCAAACAGTGGCTCGTTTTGGATGGGTCGGCTTTTCAATATATCCGAGCGGGTTTTCTGTGCCCCAAATGCGACAATTTTGGTTGTTTACAAACCTGCCAAGATCAAAGTGAGCTTCATCTGAAACGATGATTTTTTTTGTTTTTGCAAAATCGGCATCTTTTGTAAATTGATCGCAGGCCAACTTAGCGAAGCGAAAACGCATTGGATGGTCACTTGGCTTCAATTGGACTTTGTATGGCGTCATACCAAGGTCTTTATGCAAAATTTGTCTCAATGATGTCTCTGAAATGTTCAATTGTTGGGAACGACGGTTGATGGCGCTTCACGCATACTTTCTGCCATAGCAGCAGTATTCTCGGGTGTACGCACTGTTTTTTGGTTTTTCATGCTTTTCATACGGAGCTAACGGTGCTTTTTCCAAAATCCGTACGCAATTTTCGCACACATTCTGCAACATTACTATGATTTTCAAAGTAATGTCGCAATATTTCGAAGCGCTGTTCAAGCGTATACACAACCATATTCATTCAGCGGAAGTATAAAACTAATTATCTGTCAAATTAAACATGAGCTAAGTGTTACCATTCACGAAATAAGCACTAGCTGAAATAAAAACGTTAGATGGCGGACCCTTTAAATGCAGCGCTCTCGTAAATTGAAAAAGATACCCAAACAACTGAAATTTTTCTGAAATGAATTCATTTCTGCATGATATAGAGATCAGATAAGCTATAGCTTGAAAAGAGTTAAATAAGTGAGCGATGTCATTTGATTGCTGCGGCTCTTTCTACTATATCGAATTTAAGATAATTCTTGAATTTCCTTTGTAAGAATATCAATTCGTTTTTCTAGTTCGCGGCATTTACCGCTCAAGATTCTGTGTCAGAAATTTTGTCTGCCATAAGTGCCAGCTATTTTAATAATTCACTATATACTGATAATATAGCTTGCATTTGTTTTGGTAAACGCTACAGCCACATATTCTTCAGTAAATCGTCCAAAAATTTACCAGACGATAACGCGGATTCTTCGCGAAGAAGCGCTAAGACTTTCTTGTCTCCCCACTCAACATTGCGCAACAGTTTCTTTATTTGCTTTTCTTACGAATCAGTAAAATTTATCTGCAGCCGTTGCTTGAGAGTTACCAGAGATTACAAAATAATGTCGCTTACCTTGCAAATAACATTAGCTTCAATGGAAACGGCAATAGTATGGATTTTTTGTTGAATCGGAAGTAATTTCGGCGGTGATAAATTGGTTTTCAACCTGCATAAATCATAAAGCGGGATTCGTCTTCCAAAACGGCGGTACAGTGACAGAAAGTCGAGCTATTTCATTGCTTAATGGAAGCGATGCAAACTCATCCTCTGAGCTATTATGCTAACTTAACCCATTTGCTTATTATTGTAAGATAGATTGCAAATACATACATATACAAATATTTTTTATTGTTTTTCACAAAAAAAAAATGTAAACAAACACAGTGGAAAGTAAAAAAAATAATATAAGAGACAGCTCTTTATTTATCGAAAGGCATTTCGATTTCTTTCGTTTTATGTAATAACACGTGCGATGAATTCGGTCTCAAATATAAAAACCCAAATAAACTTCAAATTTAACGTGCTGGCAGCGCTGCTCTGCTCTGCCTTGCTCTGTTTATATCACAAATAACGGATGTGTATGATAAAAAAAATTTTACATATTTGTTTTTTTCTGTACGATGATGATGTAGTGTGAGGGAGCCAGCAAAGAGAGTTTAGTTTATGATGTGTTATCATTTGTTTTGTAGTTACGTACTTTTTATTCTAGTTTTCAAATTGTAACATAATAAACATCCACAATTTGATGTTATTAATTTTGTATGCTTCTTTAATCACTTTCTTAAAGTACTTAAAAAAAAGGAGAAAAAATAAATCTCTTAATGCAATCTAATTTTGCCTCCCTTTTATACTTACGTACATACATATGTATGTATGTACGTATATACGTTAGTATGTATCTATTTTTATACAAATGCGTTATTATGTGTTTAAGTTAAGTTGGCTTTGCTTTTATGCTTTATTTTTTTTTTGTTACAAGTCGTTTGTAAATGACTTAAACTTACATGAATAGTTGTCAGGTTAATTATTTTACAACAACAATTTACCTTTTCATTATTGTCATGATTGTGCCTGCCATGCCGGGAATTCAAAGTATGTACTCGTATTTAAAAAGAGTTCGCTGTTGTTGTTTATTTTTCGTCTTGTAAATAGTTCTCTCAGCCTTCTATTTATTCTATTCAAGTTTTGTTTGACTTGCAGTTGATAATAACAACGATAGTTTGTTTGTCTTCACTCGTACTTGTGCATAAAATCATTGTTCTTTTTTTGCTGTTGTTTGTTTGTTTGTTAAACGTTATGATTTTGAATACTTAATTTTGTACATTTTATTGTTTAGTATTTATGTTTATGCATTTTACTTGTTTTATAATCGAATGCCTTGATTTCAATTTGGGTCAATGCATTTTAATTGGACTTTGTATGAATATGACATAGAAAAAGACACAATAAACATTTAAATGCAAACAAATTCCTTCCGTTAAATTTAAATTCAACAAAGATTTTTAAATGTTTCTGAATTTAGTGTGTAAATTTTTGTTTAACGTTAAAGCGCATAAATGTTTTTGTTTTGGGCTGTGCTGTTTGAAATAAAAAGAAATATCGGACAATAGCAGATTTATTATACCGATAAGAAAAATCGTTTAAAACATTGTGTGTCTACCAAGCTTATAAACATGATGCGTGTATGTACATATGTACATATGTATATACATATGTATATAAAGCAAACAATTTTACATTTAAAAAAATATTTTTTAATTTAAAAAAAAGTGTGCTGTTATACTATATTTAGCGATATAATGGCAAAAAAGAAATCGGAGAATTATGCTGATATAAAACCGGTCATATTATAATTTGTTTTTGCGAAGAAACTTCAGAATATGTATTTATGTATCTATGTACATCTAGCTTCGCTTTCATGATTCATCTGCATTATTCGTCTTTGTCCCAACGAAGGGATTTTTATCGCTATGATATGTCTAACTCCGGGTTTAAGCATCGTTTTACTTCACTGACTATTATTATACATGATCTTGCAAGGGTGGGGTTAATCACGATTTAAGTATGTGAAGCGTTATAACTCGAAGCCATAAAAGTTTTTTTTTGAAAAAGCAAATACTCAAAATATATTTTTTTTATTATTTTTAAGATACCAAAAACCATAGGTGTGTAAGATACTTCCTAAAAAAGATACCTTTGTAGAAAATGCATTTTTTTGTCAAAACGTACTTTATATAAAATATAATAATAAATTTATATAAAAATAAACTTTTTGAAGAATTATTTTAAATATGCACTTTTTATAAAGAGGTACTTTTTGTTAAATGGTACTTTTTGCAAAAGGTACTTTATACGAAATGTTCTTTTTCAAAACTTTCTCCTTGTAAAATATAGAAGTTATTGCTTTAAAATAGTACGTATTAAACGAAATCTTTTTTGTAAAATGTACTTTTTCATTAAGGCTCCCTACTGAGCTACTAATTTTAAAAGATACTTTTATAAGAAGTTATTACTTCGGAATGATGTTTAAAATGAGTTACCTTCATGTAAAACACTCTGTATAAGATATATTTGTTATAGAAATTACTATTTCAAAATAGTACTTAATAAATAAAGTATTATAAAAAATGTATTTTTATAAAATACACAAAGTAGGTTTTTTGAGAACTTAATATTTCAAAATGATACTTTTTAAATGAGATACTTTTTGTAAAGTAAACTTACTGTCTGTAAAAAATATTTGGTATAAAAATTACTGTTCCAAAATTGTACTTATTGAAGAAGGTACTTTTTATAAAATGTAGTTTATATAAATGCACTTTTTCTCTTAAAAAACAGTACTTTGTACGAAATACACTTTTTCCAACAAAAAGAGTGCTTTTAACATGCTTTTAACTTTTTGTAAAATATAATTTTCTAATTTTACTCTCTGTTATAGAAGTTACTTTTTAAAAATTATTCTTTTTATAAATTGTTGTTTGTATAAAATGGATTTTTTTTTATAAAAGGTGCGCTTTAAAAATGGTACTTAGTGTGAAATATACTATTCTAATCTTACTCACTGTAATAGAGTATATATTTTTTATAGAGTTGCTTTTTCAAAATGGTACTTTTTGTAAAATGTAGCTTGTATAAAATGTACTTTTAAAATGGTACTTAGTGTGAAGTGTACTTTTCTAATGTTATTCTCTGTAATAGAGTATATTTTTTTTATAGAAGCTACTTTTTCAAAATGGCACTTTTTATAAAATGTAGTTTGTACAAAAAGTAATTTAAATTGTAATTTAAAATCAGGGCTTTATTTTTAAAAGGTAGTTTTTGTAGTATGCACTTTTTATAAAAGGTACTTTTTGTAAAAGGTGCTTTTTCGAAATGGTATTTTTCAAAATGGTATTTTTTATAAAATGTAATTTGTAAAAAAAGTACTTTTAATTAAATTTACACTTTGTGAAATCTAGGTTTTTAATTTGTATAAAATGCACTTTTACATATAAAAGGTGTGTTTTTAAAATGGTATTTAGTGTGAAATTTACTTTTCTAATCTTATTCTCTGTAATAGAGTGTATATATTTGTTATAGAAATTACTTTTTCAAAATGGCACTTTTATAAAATGTAGTTTGTACAAAAAGTACTTTTTATTAAACACACTCTTTGTAAAATCTAGGTTTTTAAATTTTAATTTAAAAACAGGGCTTTATTTTTAAAAGGTACTTTTGTAAAAGGTACTTTTTATAAAAGGTACTTTTTCGAAATGGTATTTTTCAAAATGGTATTTTTTATAAAATGTAATTTGTACAAAAAGTACTTTTATTTAAACGCACACTTTGTAAAATCTAGGTTTTTAATTTGTATAAAATGCACCTTTTCCTATAAAAGGCGTGCTTTTAAAATAGTACTTAGTGTGAAATGTACTTGGGTAATCTTAGTCTCTGTAATAGAGTATGTAGTTGTTGTAGAGTTACTTTTTCAAAATGGTATTTTTTATAAAATGTAGTTTGTACAAAAAGTACTTTTTACTAAACGTACACTTTGTAAAATCTAGGTTTTTAAATTTTAATTTAAAAACAGGGCTTTATTTTTAAAAGGTACTTTTGGTAAAATGTACTTTTTATAAAAGGTACTTTTGGTAAAAGGTACTTTTTATAAAAGCTCCTTTTAATAAAGTTTATTTTTGTAAAGGTACTTATTGTAAAAAGTACTTTTTATAAAAGCTACTTTTTGGAAAAGGTACTTTTCAAAAAGGTTTCCTAATAAAAGAAGATTTTTATGACAAACACCTTAAACAGATACCCACTCCTTAAAAATTATATTTGTAATAAGAATATTCAATATCGGTGTGTATAAATAATCCTTAGAAATCACCGCTAACGTTGAAGTAATTTTTTCAGTGGTTTTTAGGTCATTGAATTAAAAATGACCTTTTTTTCCAAAGGGCAAAATTATAAATAAGAATAAACCATGGTACATATAAATATACACAAATACGTGTATCGTTTTTTTTTATATTTCTCATTTATTTTTAATGTTCATGACAATAAAGTATTTATTTATTGATTTGATAACAAAACAAAAAAGTACTTAAACCTGACCTTGTCTTTTTATTTTTATTTTTATTTACTCTTAAGCTTAAAACATAAAAGACGCTAAAGAAGTTTTTTTTTGTAGGTTTTGGTGGGCTACCAAAAAGCATAACATTCAAATTAACCAACAAATGCCGGTTTGTGTTTGGCAATCAATAGAAGAAATTTTTAAAATTTAAATTTATTAACAAAAAAACACTTTTAGATCCAATTGAAAATGTTATTTAAAAATTTAATGAAAGTGGGAACATTTGAAAATATCTCTGTGTTTGTTTGTTTGTTTGTATATTGAAGAAATTTGTTATTTTGGTATCGTTTTACAATTGACTCATTAAAACCTGACTGTTGCCAGTGGCACAACCAACATTAAAATTGTAATTAATAGTTTGCGTGAAATGACGAGTCTGAATGAACGAATTCAATTTTCAAGTTTAGATGCTTTTAAAAAAAATGTATTTGTAAGATTAACGCTATTGCAAAAACAAAACAAAAAAAAGAAGAAGATAGAAGATTCATTTTATTTATATTTGGCATTAAAGGAAATTGATTAAATTATTTCATTTGTTGTTGTTGTTGCAACTTATTAGGAAAGATGAGCAACGCCGTCTAACATTGAAACAAATTAAGAGATAATTGAGTTGTAATTGAGCAAATGAGACTGAAATGTAATTATCGTTTCGATGTTCTTAAAACAATTATTTTACTTCCTTTTGAAATTGTACAAAAATAGAAAAACAAGTTTAGAAAAATTATCCGGCCTAATTTAAATAGATGAAAGCAAAACAAGTTATACAAAAGGTATAGAAAGTCTGGTTCATTTATTAACTACGCCAAGTATTCTGTTAGTCGTTATCAATGTAATTCGAATAATCAGTCGTCTTACTTTGCTTTCGTAAATAAAATTTGAAACAATTTAAATCGTAATCAAGAGCGTTCTACAAAATTTTCAACTCCAAGAAATAATCAATGGCATTTTCCTCTGTTATGAAGTATGAAAATTTCGAATCTGATAATGAGCTGACAATAAGTAAATAACCACAAACTTCTGTTAAGGAAACTTGACCTTATCGGATTCACAAACAGTTTACTTATGTGGAATAATTCATATCTTTCAAATAGAGCTTCCAAGGAAATTATCGTTTCATGTTGTGTGCCGCAGTTTAGCCATCTGGGTCCTTTATTATTTACATTATTTATTAATGATCTATCCAATGCAATTAAATACTCAAAACTTTCTATTATATGCAGACGATGTAAAGATATTTCGAACATATAATCGTCACGCTGATCATATACTCCTTCAAAAGGACTTGAATATAATTAATTAATGGTGTACTTTTATTAAAGATGGATTTCTATTTAATAAATTTATGTTTCATTAAAGTATAAAAGAAACTTTTTTAAAAAAAGTACTTTTCCCAGGTACTTTTTAAAAAAGTACTTTTTCCAGGTACTTTATAAAATTTTACTTTAAATCTTTTTTTCTAGTTTTTTGAAGAGTTATTGTTTTAAATAGACTTTTTAAAGATAATTATTAAAAAACAGAACTATTATTATTTTTTTCCTGAAAATTACTCTTTTTAAAAAAGTTGTTTTACTTAAATAATTTTACTGTTGGTACGTTTTTAAAATGTACTTCTATTAAAGATGGCTTTCTATTTAATAAATTTATGTTTCATAAAAGTATGTTATAAAAGAAAGGGACTTTTTAAAAACGTACTTTTCCTAGGTACTTTTTAAAAAAGTACTTTGTCTAGGTACTTTTTAAAAAAGTACTAGTTTTTGAAGAGTTATTGTTTTAAATAGACTTTTTAAAGATAATTATTAAAAAACAGAACTATTGTTACTTTTTTCCTGAAAATAACTCTTTTTAAAAGGGCTATCTATCTTCTATATATATAAAAATTAAGCCCAAAATAGGTGTCCGTTGGTTGCCAGTGTTTGACGAGATGCGCCTTCGGATTTTCACCAAATTTTCACAGTACCTTCGTAATGGCCGTTCGCTGGTTTGTATCTTTGTTTCATGCATTTAGTCACAATAATGCTTCCACAATAATGCTTTCCGAAAAATCATAATTTTGTTTCCATTGCATACTTCGACTCAATGTTTTGTATCAAATGAAATGTGTTTTCGTTTGTACGTTGCTGTATGTGTGTTCTTGCACAGAATGCAACGGCAATACAAATCGAAATATGCTCATGTTCATAGCAAGTGTATGTGCAAACAAATATTCTGTTGCATTTTGTGTGTGTGTGTGTGTGTGTGTAATTTGCGTGTTCAATTGCAAAATGATCCATGAGCCAAACCTTTTTCAAAGCAATTGTTAGATATTGGGAATGTCGCAATTCCAATTGACTCCACCACAAAAATGATTACGCTTTCAGATAGTTTTTGCTACTTTGCACAATCAAAACAAGAATTTGTCACAAACGTATTTGCCGGTTGGGGGAAAGAGCAATCTTAGCTGCGAAATTTGCAGATGTTTGGGATGTCATGTGACAATTTTCGGCTGACTCTGTTACCATTCAAGACGATGTTGTAAATTATCCAGTCGAACTTTAAAATTCGCTTGAGTTATCTGGACTGCCGCCCTACCGCCTACAATTATTTTGCTGAGAAATATACGCCAGCCACGACTTTGCAATGGGACACGTTTAGTGGTCAAAAAATTCATGAAAAATATGATTGAAGCAAAAATTTAAAAGTAAAATATAAGGGCGAAGATGTGTTGATACCACGCATTCCTATGATTCCTCCAGATTTGCCGTTTGATTTTAAACGGCTTCAGTTCCCCATACGTGTTGCTTTTGATGATCCCTGCTTTTCGCGCGATCAATTATATGTATCATGTTCACGTGTTAATAAACCAACTGCTTTGTTTGTCTATACCGCGAACCAAAATCAATCGAAGAATGTCGTATATGTTAAATCATTGCAATAGAATAAGACGTATTCTTAAGCACACAAAAATATTGAATTGTGAAAAAGATAAAATTATTAAAAAAAAAACATAAAAACGATAATTATTTTTTGGCGCACACAAAAAAGAACGCTGCAGAATAAAAACAAACCACAAATGACTTACAAAGTTGTCACGGGCACGCTAGTTTTATATAAATAATTTTACTTTTGGTACGTTTTTATAAGGTACTTTTTATTTATTAAATTTATGTTTCATAAAAGTATGTTATAAAAGAAAAAAAGTACTTTCCGCAGGTACTTTTTAAAAAAGTACTTTTCCTAGGTACATTTTAAAAAAGTACTTTAAATACTTTGTTTTAGTTTTTGTTTGTTTAATAAAATATTTGTATTGTATTTAAACATTTTTTTTATATGTTTTCATAAAATAGCAAAAACTTGGAATAATGTGTATTTTAGATGTAGGATATGGAAAATAGTACTTTTTAATCAAAATTAATTCTTTTGTTTTTATGTATGCGTTTATGTTTTTAGTGTTACTTAAGACATCCCATTGTCTTTATGTTTAACAAAGAGTCTTTAAAGATTTTAGTTACGGAAATCATTTTGTAAAATTTAGTAAATTAACTTCATCCGGCTGCTGAATTGTCCATACGAAAAGAAACACCTGCTAAATTGTTCTTTTTTAACTATAGAACATAAGAGCCTTTAATAACTGATATAGTAAAAGACTTAAAAATAAATGATTAAATAAATAAGGAAGCCAAATAATGAAAAAAGTTATTGTTATTGTCGTTTAACAATTTTTCTAAAGAATCTTTTGCAAAATGAGCTACAAATTCAACAAATTTTACATCTGTTTTTTATTGTTTAATTTTGAAGAATTTTTTGAATTTGCTAAAAAAAAACAAAATTTGTTAATTGATATTGAAGTGAGTGAGTCACTTATAAAATGTTTTGTTCTAAAAAAAAAAAACAAAATAAATTAATTGCAGAATTTCTCAAATAACTCGTATACAAGTTCAAATAACAAAAGCCAAAAGATTGCTGTGAAAGTATTGAAATCACCACAAAATTCTACATATCGAACAACTCAGGATTATAATGTCTATCAAATGGATAAGCAACATGACTATTATCAGCATTATCTGCAACAAGATCCGCTACAACAACAGTATCAGGAAAAAGCTTTGATGCCACCTTTGGATCATGCAACACATATTTTAGCGCATCAGCATCATTGTAAACATCATCACAAACACCACAACAACAGTCACAGTCATCATCATTATTATCATCATCATAGCCATAACCACAACTATCGCCAGCAGCACAATAGTCAACAGCAGCAGCAGCAGCAATTCCAACAACATTTGCAGCAGCAACAACAGGATTTAGTTAAGTCTCTACAAAATGAATTACAATATCAATATTTTGATAAAAAACCACCGACGCCGCAGAAAATCTCTTGTCACTCCTCACCTCGCACGCCTAAACATGCAAAAGGCAAAAAATCATCAGCGGGAGAACAAAAAAACAAAACAACAGTAACTGCTGCAACAACAACAACAACACCCACCTCAACTTTAACAAAATCTAAGAAATGGCGACGTCCCTTCAGTTCATATCATTCCTGTGATGATTTAGATGCCTCAAATAACGCCACCAATTTAAACAAATCCCAGCAGCAACAGCAATCGAATGAAAAAATGGTTTTGGCCAGTTTAAAATATTTATGCGCCTGCACGGGAGCCACCTTAAGGAATTTGTCTAAGAAAACCAAAGATTTACATAAAAATAACTGTTATACGTATAATAAGGTAAAGTTTGAGTGGGCAAAGGTAAATTCAGCAATTGAATTAAAAGCTTTTAAGAGCATCTTTCCAAGCCTTCGAAGCTTTTTTTATTAAATGGTTCTTCGGTAATTTGTTGAACAAAATATCAAGTTGCACATTTTATTTAGAAATACTTTATCTAAAATATTTTTATGCGTTTCATTTGAATTAATTTTTTCTATTTGTTTTTTTTTATTTGTTTTTGTGTTTTTTTTATTGCTGTTTTTTTAAGTGATGATTGAAAATAAGCATTTTTAAATTGAAAAAGAATTTCAATACTTTAATGAAAATATTTGGCAACGTTGAAAAACATCAATGAAAATTAAATACATTTTTTACATTTTTAATGCTTTAAGCTGAATGAGGGAGGCATTTAAAATTTTTGTTTCATATGTAACACATGTTGGACTGAAAAAAATTAAAAAAAAAAATTTCTTTTTGTTTTTCGAAAATACTCTATATTAAAAAAATAACTGAAATTTAGTAGAATTATAATTTGTTAAAACGTTATATATATAAATTTGTATATTTTTCGAAAAAATAGTTTGAATTTTATGAAATCATAATTTTTGAAAAAGTTAAAAATGTTCAAAATTTCAAAATTCGTCCAAGTTAATTTAATTACTCGAATGATTGTTAATTTTTACAATGTTGTCTTATAAGTAAATTGTTTTAATTCAAGTCAAACGTTGACTTCGAAATATTTTCGAAGTTAACACAGTCTTTTATTTTATGAAATTTATGAACTTGAAAGTAATTTAAAAATGTAAAACATGGTTTTTTATCTCTATTTTATACTGTTAAATAATTCATTTCGAAAATATTTTCGAAAACTATTATATTTTGTGTTTTTTAAATCCTTATTTTAAATTTGTTTTGTTCCAAAAACTTTTATTAAAAAAAATTTTTTTTTTCAAATTTTTTTTCAAACATTTTTAAATTTGAACTTCCCTACTTAAGCATTTAATGCCTAAATATTTTTTAAATTGTGTAATTTCCACAATTCTTCTATAATAAAAATTTTTTTTAATTCATATATTTAAAAATTGCATATTTGTAAATTTTCATCTTTTTCGAACATTTGATGAAAACATTTTTTAATAACTTTTTTTAAAAATACTGCGAATTTAATGAAAAATTCTATTATATAGGATTTCCCGCCTCTAAAAATGAAAATCAAACAATTTTTTGGAATTATTTGATCTTCGAAAAATTTTCGAACTTCATCATATTAACTATTTTCCGTATAAATATTGTCAGTTTTTAGCTTAATTAGTAATTGTTCCTTATTTTATTATTTTCTCTGCAATTTATCACAGCAAAGAAGAAACTTAAGCTAAAAATCGACAAATTATAATTCATTAAAAAAAAATAATTGAAATAAAAGATAATTTAAAAATTATAGTTTTTAGATAAAATTTTTAATATTTTTGAAATTTTATGTTTATATAATTTGAGCGAGAAATTTGGATTTTAAAAGAATATATTATAAATTTTTTTATTAATTTTTTTATTAAAATAAATCTTAATTTCCTAAAGCTCACTCTGTGTAAAACAAGATGATTATAATACATATTTTCATTCGAGAGATATTTATCATGATATGTGCGTATATTTGCCGACGGGGTTTAATTATTTATCTTTATAAAGAGAACACTGAAGATGGCAAATAGCCGAAACCGGTTTGTTAACAGATCAAATTTAAAGAGGGTCGACGTAAAACCGTACCCAAATAAAAAAAAGATATTTATCACTTGCATTACAGAAAAGTGGCTTAAAGTACAAGTGATAAGTTTGAAAATTTTCGAACTTCGAAAATTTTCGAAATTCGAAAACTTTCTAAGTTTTTATAAAGAATCCCCGAGAAAAATTAAGTTTTAAATTTATTTAATAAATTTTATAATTTATCATTACGCTTACAAAAACGCTGCTTCCCGAAAGCAGTAAAGTAAGGCAAACAATTCTTTAGAGCAGAGCATATGGACAGAAAACACGAACACAAATTATGTGATATTTAATTATTTTTTTTTTTTGTTTAGAATATTACATGATTACTGCTTGAGATTCGATGTGTGAATGTTCTGCTTTAGGGGCGGGGCTCTTATTTAGTTCGAATTATGATCAAAAAAAATACCATAAAATAAATTTTATAGTTTTCCATAATTTTTTCTTAGAATCAAACTTGTGTGACCATATTTGAAATACATTTCCTGGAATTACTCTTTTTTTTTAATAAAAAAAAATCAGTTTGCCAGCATCTGCTATTTCAAAAAAATTATTTAAAAAAAGCATAAACTAAAACTGTTGGTGGCCACAAGTATTTAGCCAATAAAAAAACAAAAAAAAAAAAAAACATTGGTCTACTTGCTGTTATAAAAAAAAGCAAATTTCTAAAAATGTTGATTTTGGTCTGCCATAATTAGCAGCCATGGGAGTTCAATTTTATGACCTTTTCGACTAATCAGTTTAACAAATGTATAGTTGAATGTGTTCAATTGGTGGTGGCATGTAAAATTAAAATACATAAATCGTATGTAAAAAGAAAACAAAACAAAATTTAATTTAATTTAATTATATTCCTGGAATATTAAATAAAAATTAATGAAAAACTTTAAAAAAGCCAATTTAACTTTTTAATTAAAAATTGCGAATATGTATATTGGCAAATGTGATTAAATTTGTTTTTTTTTATTTTTTAAATTAACAGCCCACGTGGCGTATATGGGGTGAGGAAAAGGATGTGGATATAATTTATACGGTGTATTTGAAAAAGGTGTGCTATCACCGGCCCACACCTTCAGCAGCAACCGTAAGTATTGAACAAACAAATTTTATTTATTTATTAATTGTTGTTGTTGTTATTTTTTTTAAAGGCCGACTCCGAAGATGATATTTCATATTTGGAATGGGAAATGGTGAGAGTTCGTTTTGTTAAGGCAGCAACTTTAGAACGTCTGGTCGAGGCCTTGGCAACTGATGATGGTGAATTAGAGTCTACCTTTATAAATGTTTTTCTCAATACCTATCGCACCTTTTCCACCCCTAAAGAGGTGCTTAGCCTGTTTATAAAACGTTATAATACACTAAGTGAAAAACAACGTATTGAGGATCTTAAAAACAAAGAAAATGTAGACTATGATCGTTTGAATTCCATACCGGAACAACATAAAAAGACTTTAATGTCGGTATGGAAAATGTGGCTGAATGGCTTTCCCGAAGATTGGAATGAAGAGAATTTGGAAGCTTTAATTAATTTTACTAGCAAATATTTAGCAAATTCTGATTTACATGCAAGAGCCCTCAATCAATTGGAGATGATATTGCGTCAGCAGGTTTATAGTAAAAAACAATTACCCGCTTGGTTGGGCGATCAATTTGCTGATTTATATTTGGCTCCCGAATTTCATGGGAGAGCTTGTTTTCTAGAAACCTATCGTTTTCCTCGCATTGATGTGCGTCATTTTGCTGAGCAATTGACGCGCATGGATTGTGAGCTATTTAAGAAAGTTATATCGCATCAGTGTTTGGGTGCCACTTGGTCGCGCCGATCCCAGGGCTGTTGCGAAACGGTGGTGGCAACGGTAACACAATTTAATGAGGTCCTGTATAGAGTGATAACAAGCATTTTAATTGAGAGAGCTTTAGAACCACAAGTAAGTTTGCTTTCTATGCCTTTTAAACTTTAAAAATTAATTTCGAATTTCCAAAATTTTCAATGAAATGTTCTTTAAAAAAAATTTACCAGGATTTTTGTAAATAAAATTATAAATTGTAAAAATTTTTGAAAAAAATGGAAAATTTTAAAAACCTGAAGTTTTAAGATTTTGAAAATTTATAATTTTTTTTTTAATCGAAAATATTATTAAAATTTTTGTTAAGAAATTAGCAGAATTATTTAGACTATTTTGAAAATTAAATTGTTCGAATTTGTTTCGCCAGTGAATGAAATACTGTTGTCAAGCCAATTTCTTCTCTTAATGTCTTTCGCAAATGGCGAGCGCTTTTCATCATTATCAAATCACGTTCTATCGCGTACGTAATAGAAACAGCCAGGAAAGATGTTAAATGAAGAAATTGACACTTGTATTTCAAATTTCAAAATTTTCAAAATCTGAAAATTTTCCGTATTTAAACTCTTTTTGTTTAATTTCTTCTCTTTGTTTTCCCTTTCCTTAATTCCTCAGGAACGTGCTGTATATATTTCTGTCTGGATTGATATAGCACAAGAATTACGATTATTGAAAAACTTTTCCTCTCTTAAGGCCATCATAACCGGCCTCAATTCTTCTGCTATTTATCGACTAAGTAAAATATGGTCGGTTTTGCCAAAAGAGAAGGTAAATTTATATAAATTAAAAATATCAAGTTCCAAAATCCATAAATTTGTTTTTAGTTGGAAATATTTCATGAATTGGCACGCATTTGTTCCGAGGACAATAATGCTTCAGTACAAAGAGAACTTTTGATACGAGAGGGTACAGCAAAATTTGCCGAAACGGTGGGAGAAAATGATCGTCATATGCAAAAGATCATACAGAAACAGGTGAGTTTTTAAAATATAAAAAAAAATGTTTTTATTAAAAATATATTTTTAGAGCACCCAGACCTCCCATGGCACTATACCCTATTTAGGCACTTTTCTTACCGACTTAACAATGATCCATCAAGCTAATGCGGATAATATTGGCGAGGATAAGTTAATCAATTTTGAAAAGAAACGCAAGGAGTTCGAAGTTTTGGCAAAAATTAAACTTTTACAAGGAGCAGCGAATACTTACAATTTAGACGAAGATCCTTTATTTAATAGATGGTTTTATTCTATGCCCGTTTTAACCGAAGAAGATGCCCATACCTTGTCATATCAATTAGAGCCACCACCTCCAGCGGCACCACGCAAAAGTACCACCTCCTCAAATATGTCTTCAGTTAATTCTTCGATATTGGGTCATCGTAAAACTGATTCAATAGCCTCCAATTCTAGCAGTGGCGCAGGATCACAATTTTATTGTGAAATCAGCTCCTCGCATAACAGTTCAAGACACAATTCATTGGACAGAGAAGCCCACAATAATCATATGTCGGCTACCAGTAGTGTATCCAATTTATCATTAGATTCCAGCAATTCTGGTGGCGGCATTAGCAAAACAAAAATGATACATTCCCATAGTTCAAATGGTTTACTGCGTAGTAATCATGGTTCAACCACTAGCGGTAGCCACACACCCACTCATATTGGTTCCCCGCTAATAAATGCTCAAGTTGTTAATTCTCCTGGAGTCAATGCCGATTTTTATATAGTCAAAATTACCTTGGAAACAGAAACAATGCCTCAGGATGGCATTGTGGTGTATAAGAGTATGATGGTGAAAAACAATGAACGAACACCACAAGTGATACGTAATGCCTTAATGAAACTGGGCATAGAAGATGATCCTGATAATTATATATTAGCTCAGAGGCTGCCCGACAAGGATGTCGATTTGCCGCGCAATGCAAATGTTTTTTATGCTGTGGTTGTCAATAAGAATTTCGAATTACGTTTCATATTGAAACCCAATACGGAACGTATGAATGGCAGTGCTATCAATGGCAGTGTAAGTCGCAGTAGTCGTAGCAGTACCAGCTAATGGTTAACCAAGACCCTGTAAGGGAGCAAGGGTCCTAGAAATTATAAAATTTTACTTACTTAAATTTGTTAAATAGCGCAGAGCGTACAACTAAACGAGGGTGCTGGTGAAATTGATTTAATAATGGAATAAAGACGAAAAGTATAAATTTTCCATGGTTGTAAATAAAGCGAAAGATTTATAGAATTTTTTAGTTTCGGTAGGATATAAAAAAAAACTTAAAAGTATAAAAAAAGAGCATAGAAAAAAAGTGTATTTGTAAAAAATTTTTGAGACAAACTATTTCTTAAAGGAATTTAACAAAAAGAAAAAAAAGTAATAATGAATTTTCATAAAATTCAAACACACTTTAAGTAAAAGTTTTTTTGCAAAAATTTTGTAAATTAAACAAAAAAAAAAAAAAACAAAATTGCACAAATATTTAAATTTATTATTATTATTATTATTAATATTTTAAACACGAATAATTTTTTAAATAACTTGTGCTTGTTGCTGAATATTGTAGACAACTTAAAGAATTGGAATACAGTTTAACTTGTTCAAAACAAAAAAAACCTTTATTTATATGTGTTTAATTGTTAAGGACTTACTTTTAAAAATTTAAATATTTTATTTAACACTTTTAAAATTAATTTTGTATATAGTGAAGCAAAAAAAAAAACTTTTTTACGAAAACATGACAAAGCTTAAATAAATATTTGCAAAGTTGCAAATTTTTTTATATACTAAACTATACTTTTTTTAAAAATATAATATTAATTTATTTTATAATTATTTATTAATAATTTAAAAAAACTAAAGAAATGTATATAAATATTAAATGAAACAAATTAAAAAAAAAATAGAAAAACCCCAAATTATTTTAATGATATTAAATAAATTATATTAATGAATTATTTAACGTATACAACTATAAAGACATTGAATTTTGATATTTCTATTTACTTTTATACAACAACTAAACTTTTGTAAAAATCTTTTTTGAAAAACTCTTTTTTACTTCAAACAAACCCACAATTTTCTACTGTATTTTTGTCAGTGTATAGGTTTTTGAAAGAACAAAAAAAAAACACAAAAATGCTTTAAATGTTACTTTAAAAATTATGTTTTAGGGCAATAAAACAAACCCCTTCTTTAAAGAAATGTATTATATATATATAAATGTATATGAATAACAAATTTAATAATAATAATAATTAAATATTATAGTATAGAACTTTAAAAAGTTGTTATAAAAGTATATTTAATAATTTATAACAAAATTAAAAAAAAGAAAATAAATATAATTTATTCGACACAATTTACGAAAATAAATAACAAATAAAATTGTTACTTAAATAAAAATCAGGGATACAGTGAAATCTCTCATAACCCGACACTCACCGTCGCGGTATTTTTTATCCCGGTTATGAGAGGTGTCTGCTTTTAAGAGGTCCAGATTTATTATTTCAAATATTTTATTTTCTAATACTTCATTTTATTAAAGCCATGCTAGGGTTAGTCTATGATAGCTGAAAACATTTATGCAGATTAGACTGCTTTAACTTAGATCGGTTCTAGTTGAGCTGTTAAGTTGCAAAATTACTTTCAATGTTTTTGATGTGTTGGAGCGCGACAAAGTCGTCTCTAGCAAAATGCTTCAAATGGGAAATTTTTTTAATGCTCATCATAAGAATTTATGAAATCAGTTATGTCTACATGTATCTCGTCTTCAAACTTACTTATCTCCACAACAGCGCTTGATTTTTATATTTTAATACAGTCATCTTCAGTAGTATAGACGCTTTCATCTACTTTTGAAAATTCATCAAAGCCATTTGATTGGCCGAACAGTTCTATTAAATTTGCATACGTTGCAAGTGGGATATCCTCATCGTAGGCATCAAAATGCGAAATATTATGACTAGCTGCTAAGATCTAGCTTTCCGAAAGCGGTGTTACATTATTGCTACTTCAACTCTATTCCAAGAGGATTTAATTAAGTATAAAGCTTTAAGAACATCAATAGATTCAGCAAGATCTGATGCTGAACTTGCTGTATCGACCTTTGGGTAGTAAGTGCTTTAATATTAAGCATCTGTAGTGAACCTTAAAATTTTGGATTATAATTTGATAAAGGTTTTGACAAATTGCCGCTGTATTTGGAGGCAAAAACATTATGTTTATATTTGATAAATTTAATTCCCTTATCCAAGAACAAGAGAATTTTACGTTTCTGAGATCTTAGTTTCTTGTTGAACTGCTGCAGGCATTCAGTCATGATGTCTCGAGTTATCCATGCTTTTTTGTTGAATTTCCAAATTACTGGTAGGTTTTTAACAAGGAAATGTTTGAAGGCTCGAGGGCGGGCTGCTTTACCTATGACTAATAGCAGCAGCTCTTTCTCTCCAGTAAGTTTGCACAAAACAAAACTGTGAGTCTTTCCTTCGAAAATTTTCCACCAACCCATTTTTCGAATCTCAGAGCAAGAGTTCTATCAGGTAAAGTACGAAAGGAAAGCCCATTTTAATCTGCGTTTTAAATATCCTCCGGTGGCTTGGTTTTGAACTGCAGCACATCTACCTAATTTACATCTGCCGCTTCTCCAGTTATACATTTAAATGCATGCAACGTTATTTCTTTTGCGCCATCTTTGTAACCATCCATTTGATGCAGAAAAATCAGATACGCCCAGTTGTATTGCTATTTCACTTGCCTTCAGATTTTACAATAGGACCAGAAATTGGAATATTTTGATATCTAGCCTTAGCAAACCATTCTATACACATTTTGTCTATTTCAGCGTCACCCGCTCTAACAAACATCCTCTTTTGATGCACATTTATTCCAGAATCCCATTTGGAATGAATAACTTTTTTTATTTTTATTGTTTTCAGCGGCCTGTGTTTTGCCAATATTGAATCTTGTTGGTAAGTTTCAACCAAGGCGAGTTAAGTTTAAAATTAATTCGCCTTCTGTCCGCTTATGAGAAGTTTTTTGAGAACAATTTTTATTGGAATACAATTTGTATGCAAAAACTCAGGAAAATTTCGGTTCTACAAAGCTTGTCCGGCTATGGGAAGCGTCTATTATGAGAGGTTTCACTATATAATAATCAATATTATGATGAATTAGCTTAATATTTAAATGTTATAGAAATTCCAGAATTTTTATTTACAATTGTTTTATTCCTGAGACGCATTCAGGTTTTTTGTATAAATAACCTTTGTTTTTTTCTTTTATTTTTATAAATGCCATTGGAATAATTTATTTATTTTTTCATTAATGGCTCTTAAATTATTTATTTATTTACTTAATTTATTAATTTAATGCAATATTATAGCAAACAAATTTACAACAAGCGTTTTTATTAGTTTATTTCACTAACTCAAACTGTAGTTTTGCCTTTGATTTGAATTTTCAGCAAAGCTTTTAAATCTGTTAGTACAACTAATGCTATTACTGGCAATTGCATTCTTATTCTCCAGTTTTTAATCCATTAGCAAACTGTGGTGTCGGAATTATAGTTTTACTATAATTCGGTTTTTAAAATGAGTGTATGGTTTGTATCTTCACTGACATATGTCGCTTTCATATACATTTTTGATAATACAGTGCTATACTCTAACGAAGGCTTCTCGACTATGAAGAAAAACGGCAGCACAAATTATGTATAAATTTTAAATATCGTAATGTGCGTGGAAAATTCTTACATATTTTTCGACTTACCTCAGTAACATCGTTAGCATTAATTTAGTGATATTATTGATTGTTGATACCCGTACCACGCTTAAGTGATGTTCGTTATATTTGTAGTTTTAATTTATTTTAATGAAATTTGCTTTGCTGTTTTGTTGTTTTTATGTTCATATAACAGTAATACGGCATATCTACACTACAATTTAATAAAATGTTAGACGATGTCATCGTTTACGCGTTTGTTTTTGTTTCTGATGCAACATTGCAATATTTCAGCTTCATTACATTGGCTTCAAAACTGTAACCAAGTTATCAGAACCACCAAAATAATTCGAAAAACAGCTAAGTATTAATTGATACCCAAAATCTACGCCATATCTTAATGCTATATTAAATTTTTGGTTTTAAAATATGGGCTCTCCTATTGGGATAGCAAAATATTAAAATGAAATGTCTAAAAGCGTGGTAGAAGTAGTATTTAGATACTGGTTAGATTAGATTTTACTAAAAAAAATTAGTTGTCTCATTATTTGATACTTTAATTGGAGACCAATTTGTTTTCTTAATTAATACCATAATTGACAATTACATTCCTGTACACCATTTAATTGAAGAGAGGATCTTAAACTGTAGTATAAGAACTGAATTCTTAGCAATGGTCTACATTCTATTCACACCCGTAACATTGACACAATTTATAAACAGGGAAAATGGTTCATGCGTATACATACTAATTTCATATACTTTTCCGATAATCCAGTGCCCATTTAACAAAACAATGCACTGCATAGCCACACTGCAAATTAATGCAGTGATGGACGGACGGTATAATTGCTTGCTTTAAATGATTTTTTCTTCTACACCAATACGATATTGCAGTTCAATTACTTTTTTTCGCAATGATTTTCAAACTATAACAGAATTGTGTTCAATTTTTAAACAAAACCTTAAAACTATTTTATAAACAGTATGTCCATTGGCATTTGACACTCGTAAAGGTACGTCACATCTTTGTACTGTTTTATAAAAATTTTAGTTTTAAAATAACCCAAGTGATACTGAAATAGTGAAATATTAAATTTAAATGTTTAAAAAAATTTAATTTAATAAAGTGATAGACGATGCAATTGCTTGCTTGTGGTATTTCTTCGACACCATTACGATATTGTAGCCCCGTGTTAAAATACCCTTTCACAATGATTCTAAAACTGTAACAGAAATGATTTCAAATATTAAACAAAACCTCTAAAACTATTTTATAAACAGTTATGTCTATTGGTATTTGCTACTCTTAAAGCTACGTCACATTTTTACTGTTTTCTAAAAATTTTGGTCTTAATAACCGAAGTGATACTGAAATAGTGCAATATTAAAATTAAATGTTTAAAAAAAGTTAAATTTAATAAAGTGATGGACGATTTAACAAAACAATGCACTGCATAGCCACACTGCAAATTAATGCAGTGATTTTTTCTTCTACACCAATACGATATTGCAGTTCAATTACTTTTTTTTCGCAATGTTTTTCAAACTATAACAGAATTGTGTTCAATTTTTAAACAAAACCTTAAAACTATTTTATAAACAGTATGTTCATTGGCATTTGACACTCGTAAAGCTACGTCACATCTTTGTACTGTTTTATAAAAATTTTAGTTTTAAAATAACCCAAGTGATACTGAAATAGTGAAATATTAAATTTAAATGTTTAAAAAAATTTAATTTAATAAAGTGATAGACGATGCAATTGCTTGCTTGTGGTATTTCTTCGACACCATTACGATATTGTAGCCCCGTGTTAAAATACCCTTTCACAATGATTCTAAAACTGTAACAGAAATGATTTCAAATATTAAACAAAACCTCTAAAACTATTTTATAAACAGTTATGTCTATTGGTATTTGCTACTCTTAAAGCTACGTCACATTTTTACTGTTTTCTAAAAATTTTGGTCTTAATAACCGAAGTGATACTGAAATAGTGCAATATTAAAATTAAATGTTTAAAAAAAGTTAAATTTAATAAAGTGATGGACGATGTATTTGCTTGCTTGTGGTATTTGTTTTACACCATTACTATATTGCAGCTCCATGTTAATTACTTTTTCACAATGATTTCAAAACTGTAGCAGAAATGTGCTCAATAATTTAACAAAACTTCCAAAACTATTTTAAACACAGTTACGTCTATTGGTATTTGATGCTCGTAAACCTTTGTCACATGTTTAGAGTTTTATAAAAATTTTAGTTTTAAAATAACCGAACTGATATTGAAATGTGAAATATTAAAATTAAAATAAGGAATAATAGAAAACGTTTTTTTTTGGATTAGTAATGAAGAAAAATTTTAGCCACCTTACTATAAAGTATTTAATCCTTTGTTAACGGGGACACCAAGTTAAATTAAGAAATTATGAAAAGCTTGAGAAAGAAAATAATATTAAATTAGCTATTCAAGATAAAAACCTTTAAAACAAATAAGCTATCAAATGCAACCCATTAATAACATCAAAGCTTTCTAAACTGTTATCAAAGATATTGTGTACGAAAAATCATCTTGAGAACAAGACGGTGCGTCTAGTTAATATAAATAAAGTGTTTTAATAAGAAAGGCGTTTAAAAATACACCTAATTCTGTTTTTACACGGTAGATGGGTTTAAGAAAAAACTGCGCAAAAAAAAACGTGTAAAAAAATACAAAATCGTTAAAAACAGTAATATTAGAAGAGTGGGAGAAAATATTAATGAGTTTTGACCTTAATAAGTTCAATGAAAAACATTAAAAGTGTGTGGTAGATGCTAAAAGGGTTTCCAGCTGTTTGTAAGCTGTGTGGGCTTTTATTGATGTGTGTTTAAAACGTGCTAAATCGCATAAAATCGCGAAAAAAATAAAAAATTAAATTCTTGATTTTCAATTCGTGTTAAATGAAAATCGTGTAAACAAAAGACCGTGTAAAAACAGAGTTAGGTGTAATCGAAACAGTATTTTAAAGTTAAAAAAATTTGAAACGGATAAATAAAATTTCATTGTTCTAAGCGAATATAATGAAAAGTAAACGCGGCATAGAAATTAATGGCAGCGAGCGCATATTTTATGGCGCATTTTAATGCTGAAATTTTAAGATGCTATCGGAATTTGTTCATTTATGTAAAATAAACAACAAAACATAAATACCGAAGGAATCTTAAGGCCTAACTTATAATATGCACAAGCTGGTTTAAGCTAAGGTCAAAAATTGCACGAAAAGTCTGTCAAATGCTTAAGCAAATCATTGAAGACTTTTAGGTGGCTATATTCTACATACATGAATATAGAAATTATTCTGCATTCGTACTTTTGCAAAAAAAAAAAAATAAATAATTTCTTTCTAAATAAATGAAATTTATAACAAAAAGGCGTTTAATAATCATATTTTGCATACTTAATACTATTCTTATACAAATTTAGAATTTTCTTTAATAGTTTTAAGAAAATTACGAAGGAAAAATTACTTATATTTCGCTGTTTGTATGGAAAAGAAATTAAAATGTTTAAAGGCCCTTAAGTTATTAAACTCTAAGGATGATTCTAGTTCTTCAACGTGTATCACGAGTACAACAAAATAAACATTGACATTGTTAAAAATTAAAAAATATTCAATATAAATGCTTATACCGGCGGGGTGCGAGAGAGCTTTTCAAAAACATCATAGGCTGCAATAGTGCCCATTCCTCAATATAAGAATGGAGCTTCCATCCTCTTCATTTCTTCCCGTAGCTCCCCCCCCCCCCGGGGGCACATTAATCGGTCTTTGTAGAATACTTGACTATCTAGACCTTTGCAACTGGGGAAAAAAGGGAGTGCAGTCCTCTGAAGGCAGCAGGGATCAACTGGGAACTCCACGTTATTTCCACGGGAATCAGTAGCCCGCAGAGTTTCCGCTATTTGTCTCTATCTCTGACTGATTATTAAGGTAAGCCCTTCGGGAGTATCGTGGTGGTTGTGGTTTCGCTGCCCCATAACAGACAGGTCAGTTTTATATGGTGGCCAGGTTCATGTCACCTTTAATAACACCTATCTGGTGGAATGTTCCTAGATCCAGTGAGCATGCTAGACATGTGTTCTGGACAGGAGTTGGAAAGTCTCCAGCTCTTCAGCAAGGAGTGGTGGTTTGCAGCCCTGCTCTGGAATCATCAAAGTTGCAACTAGGAAAGACCTGTTGCTAGAATTAGTCTTCGGCTTCCTAGGGCGTGAATGACGTTTGCCTTTCATTCCCAGTGGTTTGACCACCATCTGATTAAGGCTCCATAGCCAGGTACAGATGCGACTTTGTATAATTCATACCGGTATGAAAATGAAAAACGCAAACAAAATTATTCAAGGTATTATTGACCACTTTTACTGAATTTGTCTGCTACGTCTTTCCATGCTCGTTCATTTGAATTGCCGTTTTAATAACACGCCTCTCTTTTGTCATATAAGCAATTTTGTCTTTATACCTTTTCTATTAAATTCAGATAAAATATTTTTTTGCTTTCGCCATCCATTGGAATTTGTTTACTAATGTATCTATAACACAATGCACAATGCAAAATCAGCTGTTTCCGAACGGAATGTGCGATCAGTTTCGTACTTTGCTTAAGCAAATGACTTTTGGCGAAACTTGAGGAAAAGTTTTGTTAAGTATATTATAGTTTGCCACATATGAGTATTAGGTATTTGCACAGTTACATAAGTTGGCTTAAGCCAGCATATGCATGGGCCCTTCGTTTTTAAGTTTGCTTTACTTTATTTCATCTGTATGCACATTTAAATTTTTCCTTTTATTTGAAACTTTGCATTCGTGAAAGAAAAATATTTTTAGAAATATTTTACAAGTTTTGTTTCATTATTTAACTAAATCCCAGCAACAACATTGTTGCATACGTTTAAGGTATTGTGTCTAATAATAATTCGGGTTAACAGTGATGTCATTAAAGCAGAAAAGAAAAACTACTAAAAATGCAGTGACGTTTAACTATGCCGTCATTAAGCTGGCACAGTATACGTACAACACAAATTACAATCGCAAAGTTAAAACACCTACACATATACTCACATACACCAATAGCCAGCCTACAAACTAACTATGCATAGGTCACACAAATAAAATAAGCCATAAAGTAAAATAATGACGTAACTTGCAAATAACAAAAACCAAAAAATAAAAATATTTTCGAAACTTTTCGAAGCCTTAAAAATATATTTTTTGCTTTATGGAAAACTGATTTCTATTTATATTTTGATTTAAAAAATAAACAATATGCTTGCATTTTATTTATTTATCCATTATCCTTGTTTATTGTTGTTTTTCTGTTTTCTCTTACTTAAAAGAACTAAATAAACCACCGTCAGTAGCAGATGTTGCCAGCATAAAATCATTAATCATTTCACCACATAAACTCTCAAATGCACAGAGACTGACGAATGCACACATAACTGATAATACAAACACACACACACGCAGCATGCTTTGTTATGTTTGAACTTGCTTGTAAACAATTGACACAATTTGAGCAACATTTTGTATTTGTATTTTTGTTTTTGTTTTTTTTTTTTTTTTAGCTATCAGTAGTTATACGATACTAAATTTTTAAAATGAAATGATTTCTATTGAGGTAGGAATTACATTTTTCACAGTGTACTATAACTTTTGTGTAATTTGATTGCATTCTTATTAATCATGCCGCCCAAATCGTTCAACCGATTTTCTGATATTTTTTTTGTTGTAGCTGCAAGTGGACTAAACTGTTACAAAACTTTAAATTCTAACATCTTATATGGGCAAATTAGAGGTTAGGAAATAAATTGCCTTTCAAATAATTAAATCTCAAAATTTGAGCTGTCATCCTTGAATGTTTATTTATTAAAAAAGTTGGGAAATTTTAAACATGAAACGTTACACTCTTAAAAAGATAATTTTAGTTATGAAAATTTACTATCAAAATGGTCAATTTTCACTGCATCACTTCATAAAATTTGAGCAGCTTTTACTCGTAATCAGGCTCCTTTTGCAACCGCTAAACACAAGGCTCATGGTGTTGTTGTTATTGTTGTTAAGAATAAGACTGGAACATCAACTTGACGCATCACTAGAGGCACTTTGCGGATCCTTTATTTTTATGCTTTTAACGTTTATGAATTCGCTGGTGAGACTCATTTTCAATTAGGCGGTTGTGTAAACAAACAGAATTGTCGCATATTGGGGGTCACAAAATCCACAAACACTCCTTGAAAAACCATTACATTCAAAGAAAGAGACCGCATGGTGAGGTTTGTGATCAGGCGGCATCATTGGCCCATATTTTATCCAAAGTGACCAAGGAAATGCCGTCAGTGCACTATCAAACCACAATAACTAATAGATGCCCCTGTAGGCTAGTAGGTAGTGTACTAGCTTATAAGACTAAGGGTTGTGGGTTCGATTCCCAACAAATACCTTGGCTGTTTTCACTACAACAATAATAATAATTAACTGTCGGTGGGGCGGCTTAGTGATGAAGGCATGGTCACTGCTCACTATGTTGTCTTGATACGACAGTTAATTTCCGTAACTATCCTTCTACTTTTACCATCGGTCTCATCTCTTCTCTATATCTTTCCTAAAGAATGTAGCACGGTACTTCACTAAATAGGCAATGTTGCCTGAAGTGCTACTTCTCTTAAAAAAAAAACAAAAAAAAACTATTTTTTCGTGGCCACAATTAGCTATTGTTGACATCAGTTACTTTTGCTTATAGCAAAATTGAGCCACGCAGCCAACCAGTTATTACATGAGAAATATCCCAATCTTCCGAAATATTCTTGCTTTGCTAAAATTAAGGGGCCGCCTCGTTTTGGTGAAATAATGCCGCTGGATAATCTGGGGCCATTTGAAAGACCGAGTTTACGTAAATAATCCTTAAAAACTGCAGCTTTAAAATATGAAATGCGGGCTGCATTCGTGAGATAAGCGAAGCTTTGTTGCTAATTGTGCTCAAAGTTTTGTTAAAAGAACGAACGTGTGTCGATGTTGTAGAGGTAGACATTTGCGATTTATAATTATGGTATTTTAACATAACTCTTTGGTATTAATAAGGCAAGTTGGCAAAAAAAGTGTGTGTTTTAAACCTCAAATTTGAACACCAATTATAAATGAGAGAGAGAGAGACATTTCGGAAGGAACATAATTAATTTTTTTGTGCGACGAAGTCTTGTTTAGGATATATACGCCTAGGGAGGACCGGATTTAGGATATTAAGTTATAGGGAGGAGGAAAGAGGAAGTGAGTTGTGTTTTTAGACATCAAATTTGAATTTTCCTACATTGAAAGTGAGAGAGGATAGACCTCTGGAGGGAGTTTGTTCCACATACGGACTGTTCTGCTTAAACACGAATTTTCCCTGTAACGCCTAGTGCAATTTACTGGAAAATCAACCACAAATGGATAAGCTCTCAACGAAAATCGAGTTAAATGCGACTAACGAGAACAAGTACCCCAATTTCATTAGAGCATTTATCATTGTAGTAACGATAAAACAGTGAAATACATGTCACACTGAGACAGTGCTCTAGAGAATCAAAAGAGTTGGATAGTCTACTGTCCCCAATGAGCTTCTTGCTCCTCTCCTGCACACGGTCGATCAACTCCAAAACAGACTTTGGAGCTTCGGCCTATACATGAGAGATGCATTACATTTTTGGAGGAATATAGTTGGTATAAATAGTACGAAGATCGACTGGAGTGATTGTCGCTTTAGAAACTTGAAAATATTTTTAGTCCATCGATTATTAATTCGCCTTTTTAAAATTTATATATGATGCCGATGGGAGTTGAATTCATGACTCTTGATTGTCAATATTATTTAAATTTTCTTTTTTTCTATTCAAACATCATTTTTTTTCAAAGAGAAGTAGCACTACAGGTAACAATGTCTATTTAATCAACTACCATGCTACATTCTTTAGGAAAGGAATAGAGAGAAGACGTAAGACAGGTGGTGAAAGAAGAAGTAGATAGGACAGTGACCATGCCTTCATCACTGAGCAGCCTTACCGACAGTCAATTTTTATTTTTGTAGTGAAAAAAAATAAGGACTTTGTTGGGAATCGAACTTACAACCCCCAGTCTTATAAGCTATTACACTACCAACTAGCCTACAGGGGCATTTTTTTAGTGCTGAAATAATAATGAATACCACTAACAACTTTAGTTTTGTTGTTACAAATATATAAAGCAAACAAGAAACTAAATTTTAGTAATAGAAAAAATAAAGAATATTAAAGTGTATAACAAATTTAATTTAAATATAAAAAATAACAATTCAAAGATTTAATATAAAAATTTCAAATTCCGCCATATTGCAACTCTAACTGTATGTCTTACCTGAAATCGCACTCAAATAGCAAAAATTTTACTATAAATTTTTCTCACTGTATTCACACTATTCAATCTCACTCAAATACAAACACAATTTTGTGAAGAGACAGCATAAAAACGTGTCTGCTTTAATAAAAAAAAAGAAACAAAAAATTCTGAAAAATTATACCGAAGCGAAAGTTTCAAAAAGCTTTCGGTAATAAAAATTCAGATTTCTTAACAATTCTAGTATTTCTGCAAGTAGTTGGAGACGTGGAGCCTTAAAGAAAGGACTTGAAAATTGTAAAACAAAATGCAAGAAAATATCAAACGGTAAATTTTCTTTCCAATCAAACAGAAAAGAAGAAATTGTGTGTGTGTGTGTGTAAAAAAATAAAATAAAATAAAATGATTGCAGCATCCCTAACAGAAAATTAAATAAAAAAAATCAACAATAAATTATAAAAGGTTAAAAAATTTATATAAATTTTATAACAAATTAATGAATGATTGAAGTGATTAAAAATTAATACAATTTTCTGGATTGAACAAGGCTAAAGAAAAAATAAAATATGAATTTGTAATTTTAAGTCCTTTTTCCTTTTTTTCCTTTTTTTTCGTTGAAATACATATAGATACATAGTATAGAAAAACTGACAGCTAGGAAAAAATGTGGAAGAAATCAAAGCAAAAGGAAAACTCAAGAAAAGTTCATGAAAAATGTGAAAAAAACAGGAAAAAACTGTTAAATAAGTGATGTTAGAAAATTTTAGAAATTTATTAAAATATAAATATAAATGAAGAAAATTGAGTTTAGTTAAAGGAATAAAAATATATTTTTTTTGTTTGTTTAAGGCTGAATAACTTTTAAAAATAAATGTTTAAAGTGTCGGCAGTTTGCCAGTAAACAGGGGAAATTTATTTTATAATTTTATTTTATAACTTTCAAAAATTTCATTGGCAAATAACAGGAAATAACCTTGACAGAGTGCTTGTGTACTAAATAATATTAAAATAATAATAATAACAACAATAACAACAACAATACTCCAGCCAAAATAATTGCCCCAAAAAAATAACCTTTCAAAAAGCTACAACAACCAAAAAAATTTTTTTTGAAACTTGCAGCAACTTCTTAACAAATTTTCTTTAGTTTTTTGTAAAACAAAAAATTCCTTTTCACTTCTATATGTTTTGAGTTAAAATCAGCATTTACTTATCGATGACGCATTCCTTGAGAGTAGGCCAGAAGGTTAAATTACGAAGCAAATGTGACAGCAAAAACTAAAAAGAAAATGAAAGAAATAAAAAAAAACGTTTCGAAAAAATCAACGTTTAAGCTGAGAGCATATAAAATACAATTCAAAAAGCAGTAATAACAAATACATCGCTTGTAATATTTGAAAGCGTTAGAATAAAGGAAGAAAAACATAAATTACAAATAAAAAGCTTTTGAAATTACACGAAAGACTTAAAAAGTATAAAACAACTCCGAAATGCAAAAATCTACCACCCACCAACACAATACGTTTTAATACAGCTCTGCTATAAAACTTACTAACTTACTTACTCACTCTCTCATTGTATGTTTACAATCTCTGTGACACTTACACACACTCTCTCTCTCTCTGTATCTTTGTATTTTTTGTTTTTGTTTTTCATTTCCACTACTACTAACGTTTGTAACTCAAGCTTTTTCTTCAAATTCTATTTGTAAATATTTTTGTCAGTCATTTTGATTGCATGTCGTCCGTCTACTACAGTATTTAACAATAGGATAAAAATATTAGTGGTGTCATCGTTAAAACGTCCTAACCTGTCTATTGCTCTCTAACTGTGATTGCACGCAAAAAAAAAAAAAACAAAAAAAAAAGTTACAATGACAACAATTATGTTACACACGGCAGCATTTAATGGCAGTTTAGAAAATAACAGCATTTCTTTTGTTTTCTTTGTTTTTTTTTTGTAGTTTCACGACAAAAAGAAATGTGAAAGAAAATAAAAAATTCACAATACCAAAAGCATAATTTAAACAGCAAATAACACAAACAATTAGCAAAGATCAGATCATAATCAAACATGTGCCAACTGTAAAAACGATAAAAATTGTAAACTTTAATGCCATCATTTAAGGTTTAATTGAAAAGATTAAGAAGCAGCTGGCTAAAAGCGAAATTAAGAAATAACTGTTTCTTAAAAAAAAAAACTAATAAGAAAAAATAAAATAAAAATAAAGTTCATTTCCAATTATTGACAAAAAGAAAAACAGTTTAAATTTGGGTTTTGTTTGAAGTTAATTAAGTTTTACTCAAACTCTGTACATACATAGATTTGCTAATAGAAGAGTTAGTGTAAAAATATTTTGAAGTTATTTGGATCAGAAATCCCTCTAAGAACCTTTATATTCCTCGATCTTTACGAGCTCGTGAGACAATAATTTGCATAGTAATTAATATTGTTTCTAGCACGCGCCAAAAGTTTACGACTTTATTTACTTCTATACAATTTTTTCTTTCATTCTGATCCCGTATTATTTTGATATAAAATAGATAAATGTGAAAAGTACGTGCAAACTTTGAAAGAACAACAATATTTTCTCAATTGCTGACATGTTAATTTATTCAATTTAAGGAATCAGCACTATAGCCGTATTTACCTCTTTTTTTTGCTGTGTTCTGTGAAGGTATACTACTTTGTTTTTATTTTTTATAATTTTTGATTAAATAATAGAGAGGTTTATAAATTCAATGATGCACACAGTTGCATTTTTTTAGTACTTTTGGCCCAAATAATACAAACAGTGAAATATGTGTTATTTTCTTACGTAGTTTTCTTAACACTGTCAGAAAAATTTATTAATTTGTATAAGGAAAGTATTAAGTATACAAAATATGATTATTAAATACATTTTTTTTTAATAATTTTCATTTATTTAGAAAGAAATTCTTTTTTTTTTGCAAAAGTACAAATAAAACAAATGTGCAACTGCGCATAATAAGTCTTCAATGATTTGCTTAAGAATGTTGCACATCTCTAACTACTGCAAAAATTTCTTTCACATCACTCACCGTCTTCTTTAACTGAAAAAAATAGAGTTATGTTTATGTTCGCGTTAAGTGTGTTGCTTCTGCACGATGAACTAAACAGTTTTCTTTCTCTCTCCTTTTGAATTTAGGGTGCGATATGTCTAATATAATGTACAAAATTCCTTGTAACGGTAATCATAAGGAGATCTTATATTAATTGTTTGAATACAATATCAGATAAATGTCCACCTCTGGTAGCCTCACAAATGCGATCCCTTTCGAGTACATTCTCACATATTTCACGCGGTATTTCATTAATTTCATCACGAATATTCTGTTCGAGGTGCTTAAGCACTTCTGGTTGTTGTATATAAACCTTGCTTTTCAGGCGACCGTGGAGGCCAATCAACATCACCATTTCTTGAAATAACTTGTTGTGAAAAGAGATGTCACAATACATCCATTGTACTCCTGGCTGTATGCGATGGGACAGCACCTTATTGATACCACATGTTAACCAAGCCCTAAGCATGTAGTTGTAGCTTTAAAAAGTTTTCAATCATATCAGGATATCGCTCCCCACTCATAGTTACCGTCACGCCATTTTTATTTTCAAAGAAGTAAGGTCCAATGATCCATCCTGACTAAATTTAACACCAAACTGTCACTTTTAGTAGATGCAAAGGTGACTGTTGAATATTTTGGGGGTTTCCCATTCCCTACAGTCGACAATTCTGTTTATTCACGTATCCATTCAAAAGATTTTATTCATGAAAATCGGCGTTGTCAACAGGATGTAGCTTTAACATCCTGTTGGCATCTATATGGTGGCATAAATAGTCTTGTGGAAGAAGCTGTTGTGTCAACTAAATCTTATAAGGAAACAAATACAAATCCGTATGCAAAATTGTGGCCAAAGTTGTTCTTTGAAGACCAAACTCCTGAACACGCCATCGCATTGATGGGTTGATATATTGTTTTGAACACTTTCTTGAGCAGTTCAGCCGATGTTGCAGTACGTTTTGGTCCATACTTGGGCGTATCACCTACAGACCCTCTTTCTTCGAAATCATTCACTACACGATATTTCACATAACTTTCTCATCGTCACAGTAATCGATAATTGATTTTCATAAAATATTTTAACGATTAAAACACAGTGGTTTATCGAATATTTTTCCATAATAAATTTTACACGTATCTACTTCACGACTGCCAAATATGAACTTTCAAGACTAATATTTACCAAAATGGCAGTAAAACAAAGTAGTATATTTTCCCGGCGGACACCTTGTATTAAAATTAATGTATATACCACAAATTCCTAAAAAGTTTTAAAAATGTCCAAAAATGGGATTCTATATTCTCTTTTGCTGTAGGAAACAAATTGAAATTGCTCGGTAAGAAGGACATTGGAGCATATAACAAAGAAAAGAAAACCTGGCTTTGAATTGATTTTTCACTTAAAATATGACTAACTTTCAAAACAAAAAATAAATTTTCAAATGGATGGGCAAATTTGAGGTTTGAAAGTAAATTGTCTGTCCTATGATTATTCTTTATCCCAACACATAAGACCTTTAGTCTTATTTTTCAGTGTGAAAGTGATTGCTAATTAATCAATAATCAAGAAACAAAATGAAGACATTTTGGTATTTATAAATGTAACGAACTGAGCTGTCATTCTTTTCAATTTGTCATACATTGCCATTCCTGGTTATTTATTTAGTAAAAAGTTGGAAACGTTACGCTCTTGAGTCAAAAATTTTAGTTTTAAAATTCACTAGGTAAAATTCAAGCAGATTTTCTTCGCAGTCAGGCTCTTTCTGAGATTGATGCACACGGATTGCAGTGATTGTAGTAATGCAAGCGTAGCCGCTGGCACTTCGCGCAACATTAAAGCCAATCGACCACTGTTTGCCTCGAACGTTTTGGAATTGGCTGTTTGAGAAACCGTCGAGGTGAGGTTTGTTATTAGGCGGCATTATCGGTCTGTATTTTTTTTAGTGGTCACAATTGGCTAATGTTGATATCTTTTGGTTTTAGTAAGACGACCCTACAAGTCACACATTTACCTAGTTACTGCATGACTAATATCCCAGTCACGTAATTTTTCGATTTAGCAATGTCACTTGGTCGCCCCGTTCATGTGATTTAACGCCGCTGGCTTATTATCTCCGGGGCCATTTGATAGATCGGGCTTATGTAAATAACCCACAAATAGCCTCCCGGGCGAACATTGATATGTTTTGACGCAATCTCACCGTCATTACATGTGTCAACGGGGGAAAAAAAAAAGAGCCCAGTCCCCATCAAGGCTAGCAGGAGCCAACTGGACAATTCCTCTATATTTCCACGGGAATTAGTACAGCCCCAGAGTTCAGCTATTTGCCTTTTTAGCCTTTTAGCTGTTCTCTGACTGATTATTGAGGTTGGCCCTTCAGGAGTATCGTGGTGGTTGTGGTTTCAAAACCCACGTTTGAGTTGAGTGGGTCGAATCATTCACAATGAATACAATTAATGGTCCAGTTCCAGTGAGTATGATTGCCGTTGTGTTCTTAAATTTGATAGTCTCTAACTCTTCAGCAAGGAGTGAAGGCTGCGCCCTGCTTCGGGCCCTTGAAGTTGCACCAAGGTGTGACTGGATGACTGGAGGATATACGTATCTGAAGGATTTTTAGGGCGAGGATGACGCTTTATTTCATCTACGGTGGTATGATCCACCATCTGGTTATGGCTCACACAGCTAGGTACAGATGTAAATCTTATCACGCATAACCCATAAACAACTGAGCCTCTAAAAGATTCGCTGCATTTATGAGATACGCAAAGATTTCTTCCAATGACGTTTACCGACATGTTAGAGGTGGATATTTGGTCGTAACATATATGGTTATTAATTCCCATATTTCTGTTTTAAATTGGTTTTAATAAAAAATAAGAATGTCCAAAAAAGTTAGTAAATTAAAACAGTTTACTTCCTAACCTCTAATTTGTCCACTCGGTGTTAAGCTTCTAGTTCACCTATTTAAGAAGTCAAGTTAATGTAATGATAGCTAAAGATAACATCTTATGATGGAGTTGTGTTAAATTGTTAAACAAGTGTGTATACTACATAATTATAAAATATACTTAAGAGCTCTCTACAATATCATTCATTATATCAGGCAGTTTCTCTTTATAAAATCTCTTTCACAATCCGAGGTAAAACATTTTAAAGCATACAAAGAGAGAAAAATAAATTATATAACATTTTAAGTACTTTTATTACTACACCTCGTGTTGTTGTTGTTATTATTATTATTAAGAATAAGATTATTATGATTGTTATTATAACTATTATTTTATTATTATTATTATTATTACACACACTGTTTTACTATCTCTTTTACAAAGAAACCTGAAAAGGAAAACATGTTGTCAAAGTTTCCAAATAAATTGTAAAGACAAAAAATATAACGGTTTAAGAAGAAATGAAATGAAAAGAAAAAAAAAACAATTGTTTTTTAATTCAATGTAATTGAAATGAGGAAAGGTATGAGTCTCTCTTCCTCTCTCACTCAGTTAAAAGGAAAGGAAGTTAACAAATTGTTAAGTGTACAATACACCGTTATATAAGAGAATTCAAAACTGAGTGTGAGAAATGTAATGTGTAGGATAAGATATTTTTTTATTTGTTTTATTTCGTTTTATTTTATTTTAATTGTCTCAAATATAAAAATTATAATGTAAAGTAATTTTTATATTTATTTCTCTGTACTGTGGAAAATGTTTTTCGGAGGGTTTCATGCCTGCTTGTTGTAAACACACATAAACACACACACACACTCACTCATACATAAAAAAATTCATAAAAGTTTTCATGTACATATAATTCTGTGTAGGTATTTAACAAAAATGCTCGGAAAAAAGGAAGCATTACTATTCAAATACACACACACACACACACAAACACAAACACAAATAAACCTACTCTAACATATTTATGAATAGATGTGAGTGTATGTTTGTATGTTACAGTTTAATGCCAAAACATGAGCGAGTTTCCTGCTAAAATAAAAACAAAAAAGTAAGAATGTTGTTATTTTTCATTCAACAACTATGTAATTGAAATCAAGTTGCAACAACAACAAAAAAAATATTTATAAAAATAATATCATAAGGAAGTAAAATAGAAAAAAAAGAAATAAATTATAATAAACCTCAAATTAAAATGAAATTAAAATAATTATCTTAAAGAGTTTGTTGAAACCTGCAAACTATTGTTGGCGAGCAAAATTTATGAAAATAAAATTGAAAAACTATAATTATAAATTATAAAAAAAAAATAAATATAAATATGAAAAAATAAAAAAAAATAAATAAATTAAAAATAATAATAAGAATTACAATAAATAAAAAAAATTATCTCAGAGGGCAAACAAGAAACTACAGTTTAAATGTTTTTTATTTATTATTTTTATTTAACCAACAAACAAAAACCATAATAAAAATTTTAATCAGCTAGAAAGCAGCTAAAACAACAAAAAATATTTTAATGTATCCTTAATATTTAAAACAGGTGAGATGCATTGTTTTTGTTTTAACACCAATAACTGTGTTTAGTACTTTTTAACTAAATATTAATATTTTAGAATAAATTTTACTTTTATCATGCAAGGAAAAATATAACAAAAATAATAATTTTTGCAAGTCAATTTATAATGAGAAGCTCAGTTCTTAGTTACTATAGTCTTAAGAGAGACATATTTTTTAGAAACTGGACTAAGCATTAATATACTACCCCACTCCCACTAAGCAAATATAATCCATTGAAGGCTTAGTAGACTTAGGCAAGGAGTAAGCAAGCAAACGAGATTCCTTAAAGACCTTTCAGTATATTTTTAAAATAGTCTAGACACCCTGATACCATTTCCATAAATATTGTTACGAAGATGTTTAGTTTAAGTGATAAGAAAAACAATTAAGTGAAATGATGTATTGTTTCTATTTACAAATCTTGAAAGTATTATGAACACAAAACACAAACAATCTACTACAATCAAATTCCATGAACTAGGGTTGACAAATAAGAAAAGTTTCTTAAAAGTCTTATGAACACAAAACACAAACAATATATAACATTCAAATTCAAAGAACTAAGATGCACAATCAGAAAAGTTTCTTAAAAGTTCGTAAGACAGACAACACACTACATTAAAATTCCATGAACTAAGATTGAGAATCATAAGAGTCTCTTAAAAGTTCATAAGACGAACAACATACTACATTCAAATTCCATGAACTAAGATTGACAATAAAAGAAAGGAGATACACAAGCAAACAAACACCTACACTGCCTAATGATAATAACGGTTTCTGTAGTAAATGCAATTGAAGAACTTTCCACATGTGGCAAATTATGGTGTTTTTTAGCAAATTCTAGAACCGTTCAAAAAAGTATCTAAGCGAAAAACACTTATGTGCAAGATAGTCTAATGGTGAGCGTGATCAAGTGAAGATATAACAGATGATACAGCAGTTTTAACCATTAAGGCGCAAAAGTTACCATTCTACGCATAAACGGGAAAAATCGTCTAAATAATTATAATTTAATTATAACTCAAAAAGTAAGGTATAATTATTTTTCAATAAAAGAACTTTATAAAATAAATGTTTATTAAAGAAATAAACGTAACAATCTTAGTGCCCCAGGGAAGTTGGGAATATATCCGCATTAGAAATTAGCTTGATGTAATGTCATTTGCTGCTAAATTTCTTGTTATACCGAGCAGTGTTATTCTTGAGAATTAATCTTATTTATTTTTATAACTGATCCCATGTCCTGGAAAGGAATTAGCGGCCTAATAGTGGTGATAGCTGGTGCCGGTAGTCCCAAAATTAGTCGCGAATTTATGGCAACATTAATATTTTTTGGGCAAATATCTCTATTTAGAACAGCTACGGGAGGTGATCTGAAACAAGCTGAAAATTTGTGATCATCTAAGAAAACCCTGCATAGAATAGCCGTTCTACTGATGGCATCCGTAAGCATCAAGAAGCAATTGCCTAAAGGATTGAGAATATTGCAAAAAATTATTTCCATATGTTTTCATTCAGTCATAAAGAGAGTTCACTAAGCTCCATTGTAAATCTCTCCCCCCTGCCATATCTTATTGTCATTTTATTTATAAACAGTTCAGTTAAGGTTCAGAATAGAACTTATATAATTCATCTTTTGCTATAATTTGTTTGGCTCTTAAAGGCAAACTAACACACAATTACTTGCGTTAACATCAAGTAAGAGAAGCCTAGAGCTCCTAGAGTTATATTATTCTTAGTTCCTATCTAAAATAGAAATTAAGTTCCATGCTGTCATGAAGCTATTTACTGTTGCCTAAACACATTGCGACTGGTTATATAATTTAATAATTCCTTGAAATAACTTGTTGTGGGAAGCGATCTCGCAGTAATTCCATTGTAATCCTAGCTGTATGCGATGTGGCACCATCTTGTTGATACCACATGTTAATCAAGCCTCTAAGCACGTGGTTGTGACGTTAAAAAGCTTTCAATCGTATCATAATATCGCTTCCCATTGACTGTTACCATTATGCCGATGCATTAAGGTCCAATGATTTCTACTGAACAAATTGCACACCAGAATGTCACTTTTAATGGATGCAAAGGTGACTGTTGAATAATTTGCGAGTTTCCCATTCCCCAGAATCGACTATTCTGCTTATTCACATAACCATTCAAATGAATTATTTATTAAACATCGAGGTTGTCAAGGACAAGCTGTAACATCCTATTGGCATATGTACGGCGGCGTAAATAGTCTTGTGGAAGCAGCTCTCGTATCAACTGAATCTTATATAGAAACAAATGCAAATCCTTGTGCAAAAATTTGGCGAAAGTTGTTCTTTGAAAATGTAGCTCCTGAGCACGGCGTCGAATTGAGGTTGATGGATTGTTTTGAACACTTCTTGAGCAGCAGTAGTGTTTTTAAGGCGATCTTGCAGTTCATTCCTATCACCTACAGATCCTCTTTCTTCGAAATTATTCACTTCACGATAAATAATGCGTTTTGTTGGCACATTGTTTCTCCCAAAAATATCACATAATTTTTTCATCGTCACAGTAATCGATAAGTGATTTTCATAAAATATTTTAACGATTAAAACACAATGGTTTATCGAATATTTTTCTGTAATAAATTTGGCACGTATCTATTTCACAACTACCAAATATGAACTGTCAAGACTAATGTTTACTTACCATAATGGCGGCAAAACAAAGTGGACACCCTCTACCTGTTTTCCACAGTCTATTTAAGGTATTAAAAATTGTTAAACAGAAATGAAGTAAAAAAAAGTTATTCAAATATATTTTTTTAAAAAGGATTAATTCGCGCCATAAACTTGTAAGTGCACTGACAGAAATTTTCTACTTAAATGCTTGTCTTCTATCGTAAATACAAATCGTACGGAAACTTGCCTAATGACCAGCAATTATTTTTAATCGCCAAAAAATATATTCTTTTCTTTTTAGTACTTTTGTTAATGGCCACTGAAGAGAAAATATTTTGTTAAAGAGAATAAAACTGAAAATTTATTTTCTTTCATTTTAAATATAAAAATAAAAAAAAAAAACTTAATTAAATATTTGGCATTGAGATATTTGCTTTTTAGAAATATTAAATATTTTTTTTTTAATAAATCGATAACTCTTTGACACACACTTTTATTCAAATGACATCAATTTCATTTCTTACTACTCTCTACAATATTGAGCTCTAGTATTTTCTTTCTACGCCATCCTTGTTGATGGTTTGTGTTATTCGTTTTCATATTCAAGCATTCTTGAACTCTTAACTATAAAACCAATAGAACGTTTGTGGTAAATATCAGAGTTTGTTAGTTTATTTGTTATATTTGTCAGAAAACAATTTTAATGCAATGAAAAACGTACATTGTAAAAAGAAACGAGTGTTTAGAAGAAAGTGCCTTTTATAAAATGGCAGTTAAAAAAAGAGAGTTTAGAAATAAATAAAAAAGTACTTTTTAGAACATTTGTGGTAATGTGATTTTTTTTATCAGGATTAATAAATTATTTTTAATTAGTATTTATCACTCAATGTATAACGTTTATCTGGAAAAAATTTAAATTAAAAAAAGTGCCTTAAAAGGTGTTTTTTTTATCAAAAATACCTTAGAAAAAGCTTCTTTTCTAAATAAAAGACGTTATTTTTGTTTATAAAAAGAATGTTTTAGAAATATGTTTTAAAGGAAAGAGTTCATTTTGACAAATAAATCTAGATTTAATGCAATACGCATTAAATATAAAAATATTTCTGGAAAAACAAGACGATAAAAAAAGGGATAAAGCCACTTTTTGTAAAAAAGGTTTTTGTTTTATATAAAAAAAAAAATTAATTTTTAAGAAAAAAATGTATTTTTATAATAGAGTACTTTTAGAAAAGTACCCATAACAAAAAGTACTTTAAATAAAAAACACTATAAATTACTGAAGTAAAGTTACTATTTAGAAAAATGTAGTTTTTAGCAAAAATGCATTATGCAAAAATATACCTTTAACACAAAGTACTTTACAATCTCTTAGAAAAAATTGTTTTCTTTAACGAAAATCTCTTTCCCAGAAAGTTGTTTTTAAATATATATTTTGAGTGGAATGAAGCTTTAATGCACATTTAAAAATGTATTTTTTACAAAAAGTACTTTTTGAAAAAGTAGCTAACTTTAACAATAAAAAAAAGATATTTTATTTGTACTTTTTGTATAAATGCACCTTTAACACAAAAAACAAATTAAGATCTCTTTAGAGAAATTTTAGAAAAAGTACCTATTAGAAAAGTGTACGTCTTTTTAAAAAAGTATGACTTACAGAAGAAATAATATTTTGTGGAAAAAATTTAGATTTTAGAAAAAAAAAATAACACTTTATGCAAAATTGTACTTTAAAATTTCCTATGAAATAATTTTTTTTTTGACAAAAATCGCTTTCCAAAAAATTCTTTTTAGATATATAACGGAAAATATTTTTTAGTAGTACATATATAAAATGTACATTTAAACAAAGTACTTCAAAATGTCTTTAGAAAACATTTTGCCGATTAAAAATTAATTTAAAAATTTATTTTGAAAAAGAAGAAGAAAGATACTTAAGAAAAAAAGCATCTGAAATAAAATTGGCTCCTAAAAATATTAAAAAAAATGACTTTAAGACGAAATTACCTTTTAAAAAAGTACCTTATAAGAAAGAAGTTTACAGAAGATAGCTTTAAATTAATTTTATATAGTGTAAAGTATTTTTTAGTATAAAGTACTTTTTTGTAAAAAGTACTTTTTAGAAAAAAAGTACTTTTTAGTAAAAAGTACTTTTTTTAAACTCTACTTTAAAATATTAAAGCAACCATTTAAAAAACATTTTAAAATTTGTTGTTTATAAAAAAGTAATAAAACTTTTCTTGAAATAAAGTATACAATTCGCGATAATTTCTTAAGGAATAACTGTATATTACTCAACATCCCTCTCATTTGTATGCAATTTAAAAATTTATTTCTTTTTTATTTAATTATTTTACTAAATAGCTGGGGAATTCTTGTGAATTGTGTTAGTTTTAGTAAATTTTCCATTTGCTTCTAGAGAGTCGTTATTATGATGATTGTTGAATCAAAAATGGTCGACTAAATTTATGTTTGCATTGTAGCAAACTAAGGGATTTTTTTTCAACGTTTAATTTCTTTTTAAATAGGGAATATTAAATATAATAAAAAAAACAAGTTGTAGTTTATTTTTACTGCATGCTATTAGTTAAATTTTTACACAGCTATAAAAAATTTAATGTTTTAACACATAGATACATACATACATACATACATACACATATTAGGGAAGTCTAGAATGAAACATGTTAGAAATTTTAGTTAAAGGAATTTGAAATTTTTTTAAAAAATATTAAAATTTGTATCAGAATTTCTTGGAAATCATACAAGGTTTTGTTTGAATACGTGACGTATACGTAATATAGTTTTTAAATATTTCTGTTGCTGATACGTCTTCTATTTAGAAGAGATTTTATGCACAAAGATCAGTACATACTTTGTACTGTTTTAAGAAGTGATGAGAAGAGAATCCGTTTTTGTTTTTTAAAATAGTAATGAGAAAAGAGTTTAATTTGCAATATATTCAATACCTCTAAAGTGTAACACCACTTTTCTTCTTAAACTTACTAATAGTGGGTTTTATGTAAAAGATCCCAACTCCTTAACCTGCTAAAGTACAATTTCTATTTGCTTTTTATTAAACATTACAATTTAGTGACTTAGGGCCTTTCTACATCAGACCAACGTAATACTATTCACTGAAGTATACTTTACCTGAACAAGCCCATGAAAAATACTTTTGTTTTATTATTTCAACTATTTATTTATGCCTGAATATCTAAACGTTGATTCTACAGAGAATTAAATAATTTTTATTTGCCATTATAAAACTTAAACGAGATTGCAAAAAACAAGAACAAAAATCCATGTCATAATATTAAAGAATTTAAAGAAATATAAAACAATTAACAGCATGGGAAAATTTGTTTTTAACAAATATTTTACGCGTATTAGAAATGAAAATATAAGAAGTGCAAAAAGAAATTATTTACAGAAACTTAATATCATTAAAATTAAATTAATGTCAAACGGAAAAACCTCTACATGGCAAACCCAATTTCGTCAATCTTCATTGAAAATTTTCATGCAACATCTCGAAGTACTACACATCAAGATACTAATGGAAAAACACAAAATAACCCACTACTATATATACGTGGATGACTTCATAAGGATCCTCGAACAAGACATCGCCGAACAAATTCTAACAGACTTAAACACAATCCATATTGTCATTACATACACAATGGAAAGAAGACCAAAACAGAAATTTACATTATCTTGAAATCACAAGGAACTGAATGTTTAACATTTGACATCTTTAGAAAACCCACTATAAGGGACACTACCATCTACATCACATCGAATTACCCCACCCAGTATAAGCTAGCAGCATTTAGATAAACAGATACATAGACTTAAGATAACCCCACTTACTCCGAACAAATACAACAATTAACTCGAAATAATCTACAACATAGCTAAAAACAACAGCTACAAACCAACTACTATCGAAAAACTTTTTAGACTATACAACACTGAAAACAGAAATAAAGAAGACAAAGAATCAACCGATACAATACGATGGCACACTTTTACCTACACAGGACCAGAAATATATGAATTAACGAACCTTATTCACAAAGAAGGTTTACTCACGGCTCTAACAACTAGCAACACTCTGAGATATAATCTCAGGACAACGACAGAAATAACTGGCAAATTTAATTCCAGTCGAGTCTACAGATTTACTTGTACCTGTAAATATACTGTTACGGATATGTCCTGCTTAAGTTTTAAAAGAAAATAATTAAGCAATAAAGTAAACTACTGGATATGTTGTTTACTAACTGCGTGGCTTGCTAAGAAAACTTATGCATGCAAGACAACAACAAATTTCTAGTTACAAACTGGGTAGAAATTTTATACACGCAAAACAACAACAATTAAGTATGCTGTTTACTAATTGCGTGGCATGCAAGACAACAACAAATTTCTGTTTACTAAATTAAATTAAATTTTATACGCACAAGACAACAACAATTTGGTATGCTGTTTACCATCTACGTAGTTTTCTAAGAAAACTTAACTACACAAGACAACAACAACTCTCTTAAAATAAATTCCAAGAAGAAACTTTATCAGTATAAAAAACAAAAACAAAAATACACAACATACAACAACAAAATGTGATATAAAGGGAGTAGAAAAATCTTAAGTTTCCTAGACTTTAAATGGACAAATATAAAAGGGCAGCGTCTAAGTGGATAGTTAGTTAGTGTAAAACTAAACCTCGTGAAGTAAAGATGTGCATCTTAAGTAAATTCTTTTGTAGTGTCAACTTTGTGTAGTTAAAGAAAATAAACTTGAAATTATAAAATAATTATAGTTATTTGACATTTTTAATATTTTTTAGTAGTCAATTATTAAGCACTAGGTCATTATTTAAAAAAAAAATTTTAAGAACTTTATTTTCTATTAAATTCATTATTTAGTGCTAGTGCTTCATAATTAACTACTATAAACTTGAAATTAATTTAAAAACTCTTAAATCTGGTGTTATTTATTTTGTAATAAAGAATTCAACAACAATAACAATACTAATATGGGACAAAATGGACGAATACCAAAAAGAAGTTTTACTGAATACATAGGGTCATACAAACGGAAAAGAGAAGACTTCAACTTTGCATTACACCTTAAGAATCACGGACATTTCTTAAGGGAAATAAATGAGTGTATGGTTTTACTGCATCCTAACAAAAAAAAAGGACCAAGAATAGACTTACTTGAAAACATGGAAATCTACAAAACCAAAACTTTTGACAGCGACATTATAAACGAACAAGTAAATACAATCTCAGACACAATTTTCAAACCACTTAAATTAATCATAAATTCAAACAAACGAAAAATACCCTCAGACGGACACATGTACATGGACAACAATAGAAGAAGAAAATATTAGGATTAATCCCCATACAAAATGCCAGAAGGCTGATATTTTAACTACGTAGATAGATATGATGGTTATTGGATAAATACCAGGATCAGAAATAGTGACCTCCAATACGTGATAGAACGTGGCTTGATAATAATATATAGAGATTAAAAACTCTCGCCATTTGCGAATAAACAGCCAGGAACGACATCATATGGAAAAGGAATTGACAACAGTATTTCATTCAGTGGCGGCAAATTAAATCTAGTTGCCACTAATAGAACACCTAAAACTTAAGCTAAAAGAATTTTTAATATTTTGAGCATATAGCGATCAAATAGTAATGAAAGTTTACTCAGTTGTTATTGTTGTTTCAAAAGCAGTTAAAGTTTCCAATGATAACACAGACCAACGAAATGATTGTTTTTTTAAATTATTATCGCTTTAATGGCTGGTTTTTATATATTTTTATGTCCCGAATCCAAATCACCCATAGTTACTGGAGCAATCTTCTTTTTGTTATTTAAACTGCCTACTCATTTTAAAATCTACATAAGGTGTAGATAGTGAGACGGTATGTTAAGTCACAATCAGTGATCTTATTTACATTAAGTCATTAAAAATGATAAAATAAACTCATAGCGTAGGTTTCATTAGTCAGATGGAATTGGTTTATATCTCCTTTTTCTTGCTTTCTTTGAAGCTTCTTGTGCAGCTTTTTTGGCAATGTGTTTCTTGTTGTGCTTCTCGGTCAAGTGACCAACAGTACTCCCCCATCATGTTGGTATTCCAGCGGCCCTGGTAGCGTTTTTCCAACAATTTGATTGTCTTGGTGAAAATATTCACCCCGCTCCTCACTAAAGTCTCCCAAATTTTCAAGATGACTGTTCAATAAATGAATTTTCCGGCTTATCAAACTTATTATTTAACACGTTTGCTATAATTGCAACATATTCTGGGCCTTTAGAGTTTCCTAAGAATTTTGTAACAACTTCTTTGAATGCTATCCATGCTTCTTTCTCATTGCTGGTCATTGTATTTTCAAAGTTGATGTCGAACATCATTTTTCGAATGTTAGGCCCTACAAAGACGCCTTCTTTGAGTTTAGCTTAAAGAAGAGGTACTTGAAACAAGGTCCATCTTAAGGCAGCGCCCATTGTAAACTACTTCATGAGGCCTAACTTTATATGTAGAGGTGGTAGGAGAATGTTTTGAGGATCTACAAGGTTTTTGCGGAGAATGTTCCTCTTGCTGGGTTTTAAAGACTCCCTTATAGGCCAGTTCTTTCTGTTCCAATGTTGATCCCTAGCTCTACTGTCCCTTTCGCCCAAGAAACATATCAAATTTGATAAAACACCACTTTGCTGACCAAGAAGCATGCAAATTACTTTTAAATCGCCACATATCATCCAACCATGAGCAGAATAGCCGATTTTATCCAACACTATTTTCAGATTTTCATAACTCTCTTTCATATGTACAGAATGGCCAATAGGTACAGATGCATAAATGTTACCATTGTGTTATAAAACAGCTTTCGAACTAGTTTTGAATGAATAGATAAAGTCTTCTTTGTTGTATATAACTCCGAACTCATCAATCAGACCTGGAATATTTGAGCAGTACACTAAATCATCTTCTTGATCAAAAAATATTGAAAACTGTCGCTCTCTTTCCCTATACACATAAAGGGTCCGTCATCTAACGTTACTTTTTTCAACTAGTGCTTATTTCGTGAATGGTAACACTTAGCTCATGTTTGATTTGACAGATAATTAGTTTTATCCTTCCGCTGAACGAATAGGGTTGTGTATAATCTTGAACAACGCTGGGAAATATTGCGACATTACTTTGAGAAACATGGTAATGTTGCAGAATGTGTGCGAAAATTGCGTACTGATTTTGGAAGAAGAGAGTTGAAGCCAAGTAACCATCCAATGCGTTTTCGTTCCCTAAGCGGGCCTGCGATCAACTTACAGGAGATGCCGATTTTGCAAAAAAAAATCATCTTTTCAGACGAAGCTCATTTTGATTTTGGCGGGTATGTAAACAAGCAAAATTTTTACATTTGGGGCAGAGAAAACACGCACGCATACATTGAAAAGCCGATGCACCCAAAACGACTTGCCGTTTGGTGCGGATTTTAGTCCAGAGGCATAATTGGGCCATTTTTCTTCGAAAAAGAGCAATAAGTGGCTGTTAGAGTCAATGGCGATCATTATGGGGCCATGTTGAACGAATTTTTGTTCACAAATATTAAAGAGGAGGATATTGGCAACATTTGGTTTTAACAGAACGGCGCTACGTGCCACACAGCCGCAGCTACACTCGGTGTTTTGCGCCCTATTTTTGAAGGTCGCATTATCAGCCGCAGAGCTGATATCGTTTGGCCACTTCGGAGTGCGATTTGACACCGTTGGACTATTATTTGTGGGGTGCCGCCAAAGATAAGTGATACGCCGACAAGTCAGAGACAATTGACGCTTTACAGGACAATATTTGTGAAATACAGCTGCACACAATAGATAATATGCTTAAAAATTGGACCGATCGTGCCGCGACAGCCATTTCTATGAAATTATTTTCTATTATTAATTGGAATGACTGTACTTTCAAATAAAAAAAGAAATTCAGTAGTTTTGTTTATAGCATTTAAAACAAAAAAAAAAGTTAATTGGCGGACCCGTTATATGCTGGTTTCATCTGCCAACAAGTTTTTCTTTCGGTAAGCCAAGATCCCTAACCAAGTCGATCGGCGTAAACAGTTGAGGTTCTTTTCTTCTTCTGAAGTTTACTGGAACTCTTCATCATCTTGCTCATCTAGCTCTGACTGTGTTATGGTTACGCCTTTGACTGAGGCTCACCTATTAGTTTAGTATTTTTGTTTAGTTATTTAATAATAATTAAATAAATAATATTCATAAGTAAATAAAATGCAATTAAAATAAATAGATTTAACATTTAAAAAATTAAAAAAATTAAAAAAATACAATTACTTTTTATTTAAATATATTTATAACTTAATTAAAAAGATTATGATTATATAAAAATATGTTATTATAGATTGAGACAATAATATTGTTCTAATAACAATAATATGCTACAAAACAATAAAATGATTAGACTAAAACCATTTAATTTCTGCACAATAAATTTACTTTTCGCTTATGGTTAGCTAAACTACATGTTCTCTTTTGCGTATAACAAACTAACAGATGCGTTAGAATATTTTAGACTGCACCTCTAACCTAATAATTTAATCTATAATTGATTATAGAATCAATTTAATTTCCATTAATAAATTAGTGCTCCCAACAATCGTTTGTTCTATTAACTTCATGGCAACCATATTTTTATTCTTACCTTCACTACACTAGACAATATGACGCCTACATTAGTTGTTTACACCATGTATATAGGATTTATAATTTAAAAAGGATTTTATTAAACTTTTAAGTTGTTTTCTTTTCAAAAATGTCTTGTGTTACTTTCATTTTCCAAAACTTTTTCTTTAGGGCGGATGGTACTCGAATTCTTAATGTTTTAAATAAATTGTTAAACTTAATCTAAAGTAAAGAAATACAAGTCTTAATTTTACAAAGAGTGTTTTTTACAGAGGTATAGATTTTTAAGTGGCATAAACTTTTTTAATGGGCGACCGTTTTATTAGCCGTTAAGTGATATTTATGTTTAGTTGGGTTTGAAATTTCAACATGAGTATAGGCGGAAGATTGAACAACGCTTTCATTGTTCATCAATTGAATAACCATAGTGTGCTGTAGCTGTGGCTTCAATTATGGCGTATTATACCCTACACTTCGTACCACAATTAATTTATTAAAAGAGAGTAGTAAGCGCATACTTGAAGTAATACGTGATGAGATTAACATCTGCACCTAGTCGGGTGGGTCATTATCAGATGGTGGATCATTGCCACTGTGGATGAAATGTAGCGTCATCCTCGCCCTAGAAGGCTTTCAGATACGTGCTCCTGTAGGCTAGTAGGTAGTGTACTAGCTTGTCAGTATAGGGGTTCTGGGTTCGATTCCCAACGAAGAACTTTGTTTTTTTTCACTACAAAAATAAAAATTGACCGTCGGTGGGGCTACTCAGCGATGAAGGCATAGTCACTGGTCGCTGTGCTGTCTTATATACGGCAGTTAATTTCCGACTATCCTTCTACTTTCACCACCTGTTTCTGGTCTTCTCTATCCCTTTCCTTAAGAATGTAGCATGGTTCTTAACTAAATAGGCATTGTTGCCTGAAGTGCTACTTCTTCTAGTTGCAGCCTTCAAAAGCCCGGAGCAGGCCGCAGCCTTCACTCTTTGCTGAAGAGTTGGAGACTATTCAACTTCTAGTTCAGAACGCATGAAGCTTAATATAATTAAGAATATAATTACTCACTGGACCTGGAGCATTCATTGTGTTTATTGTTAATGATCCGACCCACAAACTCAAACGAGGGCCTCGAAACACACAGCCACCTCAATAGTCAGTCAGAGATAAGCTAAAAGGCTAAAAAGACAATTAGCGGAACTCTGGGGCCTTACTGATTCCTGTGGAAATATAGTGGATTGTGCAGTTGGCTCCTGCTAGCCTTGAAGGGGACTCTTTTACTCCCGAAGACAAGTCTAGATGATTGTGTGATTCATAAAGAGTTATAAATGTGCCCTCGGGGTGGGGGCGCATACCTCAAGTTTCGAACATGAATTGACCTCCAAAATCGTATGAATTACTGGCTGTGTAAACTACTATCTGTGAAGTCACTAGTATACGCCGATCTACTATTGACCACTTGGCGGACAACATTCGCCGCGTTGTTGCCTATATACGCCTATAAATATTAGAAAGCGTCATTGAGAGTTGAACTGTCAAATTAGACTACGAAGTCATATTTAAATTATAATGCCAGAAGATTATCTTGGCAATGAGACAAATTCCATATCAATTCATCTTTGTTTTTTTTTTTAATTTAAGAGTTCTATACTTTTATAAAAAACACCCTATATGTGTAACTGCTTTTTGTTATTGTTGTAATCTTAAAATTCTTAAAATGTTTATTGCTTCCATTATGCCCTTTTGAACTCAAGCTTAACAGTTCTTAAGTGGCACAATGAATAAAAAAACTTTGCGTTTTTAAAATTTTAAGTTTTTTACGTTTATGACATTTTATGCTGGTGTCATATTAAGTACAAAGAGGCAATGAACTATAACAAAATATATATTATTTATTGACTAATACATAAACATAAATACAAATACATATGTATTTGTATATACCCAACAAGCACACATTTTTTGTGAATTCCCATGTTGGAATTTCAGTGTGAATCCAAGCTTGAATTACATTTGGAATCCATCCTCTTTCCAGTCTGTTTGAAGTTTGTTGAAAAATAGTCAGAGTTAGCTAAATGTCAATCATAAAATATTAATAAAGAAATAAATATTAAATATTATTAATTAATGGTGAACAATTTTACAACGCGAAAGTCACAAAGTTTTTAAAGCCAAAAGCAGATGCTCGTAAAATTTTTGCACTGCTTACCCAGAATCAGCATATTCTTGGAAATGAACAACCAATGGGAAAGGCTTCCAACGACGACCCCGTCGCTTTGAACGATGAACCGTCTTTCTGTGATGGTGCAATTATAACTGATACTAAAATTAATTCTGGCTGTATTAGCGATCCAACATAAGATTGCGAATGCTGCAATAAACAGTTTACTGCAAATCCTTAACCAGTATTATAAGGATTTGCCATCGTATGCCCGGACTTTAAAGAGCACTCCGAAATGTCCAGATATTGAGGCTTTGGGTTCGGGTGAGTTAATGTACTATGCCCTTAATATTATAACACTATTAAAATACTGTTGGAACATTGCTTGAATAACACTAAAATTCCATGCTTGAATTCAACGGTTCGACTTGAATTCCACTGCAATTTCATGCTTGAATTCAAGTATAAAAACAGGTTCGGTTCTACTTGAATAACACTGTTATTCAAGGCTGGAATTACACTGTAAAGACACTGTTTTGTTCGACTGCAATTCAATGGTTAATTTTGCTGGATTCGCTATTGAATTCAACTGTGTTTCAACTGTAATTAAACGCTGGAAATTGGAAATTGTGACAGGATTTCAAATGTAATTCCACCTAACTTCCAGCCAAAATGCTTATTGCGTATGTTTGTATAAATTTATCCAAATATCTTAAAAAGTATTTGATATCTTTGGAGGAACTTCTCTTTTTAAGCCCATGATTCAGACGGTATTTGTTTTCATTACCGCTTGATTATTTGCAATGTGGTCATCTACGCTTTACAATTGAGAACTCTGGTGAAACCATAATTATTCCAAGCCTTGCTTATACGAGATTCTTAAAGAGCCCTGACTTCCACAACTATTTAAACTACTCATCACTTTGTCAGAGAGTCATTTATGATTTCCTCTTGTTTAACCAGCCCCACTCCTTTTTGTTTAACCGTCCGAGCTGTTATTGGCTATAAATTATTGTTATATGTTTGTTTCAACTATACAGGCACCTTAACCACTAATCCATATTAATCTAGTGTTCTAATCATATATCGCAGCTATGCCACAAATGTTTTCTTGTCTCGCTTTCCTACTTCCACTGTACTAGAAATGATTTTTAGAGCACGTGGAACTGGTTATTTAGTTTTGTTATTGTATTTTGCCTTTAATAATGTGGTTGATTGAATAGCTGGTCAATAGAGATCACAGATTAATCGTTCGAATTATTATTATAAATAGCCAAATGATTAATATAATGACAATAACAACAACTACAAAGCAAATAGAAATAAAACGACACACCTATTTCAGCACTTTTAATTTTAATATTCCGCCCGATTATATATTTTTTATGGTTAACAAAAATAACGGCAGCCAAACAGTCAGTCAGTCAGCCAGTCATTAAAATAACATTTTTGTTCTTATTTTTTCTTAAACATTCAAAAAACTTTTTAAGGACTTTATTTAGTTTATCGTTATCTGGGAAGTTGTTAAAGAAGTCACAAAGACAAAAAAAAAACAAAAAAAAAACAAAGAAAAGAAAAGAAAACAAAAGGAATAAGAGAAGAAAATAGTCTTAGCAAGCAAAATAAAGTTTTCAAAGAAAAAAAAACTAATGACATGTCACGTTATCTTAAATACAAAATGGCATGATGGTTTTAGACAAATCACCATAAAAGCAAAAAAAAAACACAAAACACAAACGCAAACACACCCTCTACTAACACACGCACAAAAACAGTTGAACATAATTTATATATTTACACATAAACACACATACCCACAGATAACTACAAACATGCTTAAGTTCTATTGTTAACCGGAGAGAAGAGCAAAATGTCTTTGCGAAAGTAAAATTTCTTTACAAAAACAAAAAGCAAAATAACTCTAAAACAAAAGAAGGTTATTAAACGCATTAACACTATGGCCAGGGTGACATACAAATTTCAACCACTAAAAACATTATATATCAAAATAAGTCGGGTTTTCCTTCCTGACGCTTTAACTGCAGAACGCACGAACCGATTTCCGCGCTTTTGCATTCGTTGGAAAGGTCTCGGGATCCGTGAGGTTTTTAGCAAAGAAAATTCAGGAAAAATTTCAAGAGAAAAGCAGGAAAACGATACATAAGGGATACATAACGGAAAATCATTTTTCACATACAGCGCCATCTCTGATACATAGCATGCACTACAACGGCACTAGTACGTGGTGTGTGAGTATCTCTCACGAAAATAACTACGTTCGACATACAAATAACCGATGAAATATACAATAAAGGATCGATTCTGATTGAGGATCAATGCTTGACTATTGCAAACAAGCTACTGATTGAAGTAGGAATGATTGCGCCAAATCGATCGATGCACGATGCATTCAACCAAGAATTAAATCAAGAGCTGCAATACAATGTTGATACATTGCAGGAATTCGTTCGAAATAATGTGCCATTGCTGAATGAACAGCAAAAACAAATATACGAAACATTTATGCAAGTGGTGGACAATAATAATGGTGGTCTATTCTTCCTGGACGCATCTGGAGGAGCAGGGAAAACATTTGTAACTTCATTGATTTTGGCCGCTATTCAAACAAGATGTGACATAACTTTGGTGATCGTACTGCACATTTTGCGCTTAAGTTGCCACTCAATTTAAGCACAATTGATTTTCAAACATGCAATATTTCTCGATCCAGTGCAATGGAAAAATTGTTAATGCAATGCAAGCTCATTGTTTGGGATGAGTGCACAATGGCACATAAGAAATCAGTTGAAGCATTTAACTTCACACTGAAGGATCTTCTTTAGCGGCTTGATGATATTGTTGGCAGGCGATTTCAGGCAGAACGTTGCCAGTAACTCCCCGTGCAACGCCTACAGATGAATTGAATCCTTGCCTGAAGGCATCACCTTTGTGGAATAACGTAAAAACATTATCGCTAACCACTTATATGAGAGTTCAATTTCAAAATGATCAATGTGCTGCAAAATTTTATTAACAATTGTTAGCTGTTGAAAATGGAAAAGTGACAGTTGATGCGACAGCTGGATTAATTACTCTACCAACGACTTTTGCCAATTTGTAGACTCTCAATTAGCTCTTATTGAAAATATTTTCCCAAACATTAGCAAGAAATATCAGAATTATGCTTGTTTAAGTCAACGAGCAATTCTCGCGCCAAAGAATAATGATGTACGCGCACTGAATTTCACCATTCAATGAAAAATCGATGGCAATTTGGTGACATAACAAATCCCGATGATGCAGTAAATTACAAAATAGTTACAAAAAACGAAGCCATCTGGTGGCGAAACGGAGTTCGCCGGGTTTGCTAGTTTTATATAAAATTTTATATAAACAAAAGTGAGACAAAAAAAGAAGAATGCAGCATTCAGAAAAACAGCGATGCTAAGAGATGAATACTTAAAAAAATGGCTATTGAATGTCCTAAAAGAGATTCATATAAAATGCCAGAAATTATTTGGAGTTGTCATGGAATTCAATTTTATTGGAACTGGATTTAAAACCGACAAAAAAAAATCACATTGGTGCCATGAAATCCAAGTTATCGGTTTTAAGTGTCATAGAATCCCATGTTATCGGTTTGTTTATAGGAAAAAAAACAAGAAGTTAACATCTGATAGAATTAACTGGCGGGGCTATTGTTTTAAGCTCATTTTAGTTAAAAACTTTTGCAAAAATAAAAATAAAAAGTAAATAAAAAATTTATCATAAAATATATATTTATTTTAAGTTTAATAAACAACGTTCGAGTGTTAATTTTACTTTATTAATCTTCTTACCCACTGCGGGCAAACGTAAGGTTCGATAGTTACAAGCACATCGTGCAACCACTATTGACACAGTGCTTCTACCAAAACTTATATTGGAGTCCTTGCCAATAGACCTCTAATAAGTTCCTTCAAATGCACTAGGAGCATTACAACCTGCCCCATTTGGAACATCAACTCATTCATCTGTTCTTGATATGAAACCTTACACTTATTAGAGAATGGTTTCAAATAATAAAAAATATCTTATAATTACCAGCTTGAGATCTCGTAAAAAAAAAACAAAATATAAAAAAATACGAGCTTTAGCCCAGCTAAAAATTGTTCACTTTACTGCAAACAAAAATCTTTGTGAATAGATGTATATGATCATCGGTAGGCTTTCAATTCATAAACTAACTCAAATAATAATAAAAAATATCTTATCTTATGTTTACCAGCTTTAGATCTTATATTAATAACAAAAAAAAAACAAGAAATAAAAAATACGAACTTGAGCCCAGCTAAAAATTGTTCACTTTGCTATAAACAATCGTTTTTTTAACATATATGAGGCCATCGGTGGGCTTTACAATTTATAAAAACACTTGTAGGTAGTAGGCAGTATTAGCCATCAAAATTCCCAGCAAATTTGTTGAAATCCCCAAAAATACCATTTTTTATGGCATTAAAAATTGGTATTAAAATTTGGTTTATAAAATTTATAAAAGAGATTTTTATTTAAATATTTTAGCTTTCATAGAAAAATCAGTGAAAAACTTCGCTCAAAATTTTTTCATCTTGGCATTTCGCAAAAAATGCCTGGGTGAAAACAACTTTTGTTATTCTCGAAAATGGAAAAATGCTGTTGCCTGGAAAGTTGAAAACAAAAATTTTAGAGATTTTTTTTTATTAATTTTCGTAAGAGAATTTAAACATTCGGAACAAAATGAGACGCACATAACTTTGTTGCAAAAGAAACCTCATTTTAAGCAAATAACACGTTTCCCAACCCATCTAGATGTGATTTTTGAAATCCAATTAATTGAAGGAATAAATATTATTTTGAAATCTAATCTAATTCTATCTAATCTCTTGCATCAACTCACGAGTATATTTTTCATATTTACTATAAACTAAGTAAAGAAGACGCTAAAATAGCAGAGGTAAAAGCATTAGATAACCGAAGCTTCTAATTGGGAAATATACATTCGAATAGGAAAATTCTGAGAATTGTTTTTATTCAAACGCCAAGAATCTAAATTAAAGGCTTAGAATCGTCTTAGCTATTAAAAACTTGGTGAAAACAAGCATTATATTTGCGCTGGAAGGGTTTTAAGAACCCCAGAAATACACGAATCATACCGCATTGCACGGAAAATGGCGAACAGGTTAATTAAGAGAGCAAAATCTATTACGTAGCGAAATTTTCCACAGCAACTGACTCTAAGAAGAAATAGAAAGCAGTTCGTGAAATTGGAGTTGGCAAGTCTATTGGCATTGACGCCAATTACTACTGCGTCTCCAATGTTCCTTTAGACCAGTGATGGGCGAACTTTCTGGTTGGCGGGCCAACAGGATTAACATTAAAAGGCATTGAAAAAATATCTAAAGACGGTTGGATTTTATTCAAGTCAGCAAATCTGGCCTCAAATTCTGAATACAGTTTTAATAAAGATTGTGGAAAGACTTCTCTTCACTCACAGGCCTCAAAGAATTAAGTCTTGGAAAATGAGTCAAATCATTTTTTCCCACACATTTAGAAAATATAATCAATTAAGTTTAAAAAGACCTCAAACTGCCCCAAGTTTCTTGTTCAGTTTATTATAGTGCTCGAGTAAATCCGTGAAAAAAGCAAACTCGATGCAACAATTCTTATCCTCTAATATTTCCCTCTTATCCCAAATTTCAGTTTTGGTTTTTAGAAAAACTTTAATTCCTTCGAGAAGACTCCAAACTCTCAAGAAGGCATGCCCACAACTCAGTCACCTGATCTTTGTGTAATAAAGAACATCTGAAAATTCTGCATCAACTTCCGATAAAAACTCTTGAAATTGTCGATGTAACAAACCACGGGCTCGAATGGTATTAATTAATTTTAAAATAATATTAACTACGTGGTTAATATCCAAGGCAACCTTGCAAAGAACATCTTGGTGGATTATACAATGTAAAAAAATTGTTTCGCTTTCAGGATACTGACTTTTATAAACTCCTGCAAACCCCGTATTTTTTCCCACTATTTTAGGTGCTCCATCAGTTGTTAAATTAATTAATTTGGAAATTGGGGCATTAAGAGATTCCATCCCCTCTCTAAATTCATCATAAATTATTTTTCCTGTCGTCTTTCCTTTCAAAGATCTCAAACAAGCAAGTTCTTTGGCTATTGCAAAGTTTTCAGCGACTCCTCTGATAAAGATTAGAAGTTGGGCTGTATCACTCCTGTCAACACTCTCGTCCATAGTGACTGAAAAATACTTCAACTTTTGAAGACGTCCATCGAGTTGATTGTTAAAAATAGAAGAAATCGCTTCAATTCTTTTTATGACCGTTCTACGTGACAGCCCTATAAATTCGAAATCTTTTACCTTTTCTGGGCATAATACTTTTCCAATGCTAATTAACACATCCTTAATAAATTCTCCTTCAGAAAACGGTTTGTTACGGTTTGTTACTTTTATAGGCAACAATGTGACCAGCTAACGTGGAGGATCGCTGGACACTTCTTTGATTTTTAAAAAACATTTGCTGACTAGATATTTTTCTTTTCAATTCCTCTAAATGAACTTTCTTGTCTTCATCTGTCATTTTATAGTACTTCGACCCAAGATGTTTTGAATTAAAGTGCCTAGCGAGATTATAATCTTTTAGTACAGCTACCGGTTGTTGGCAGATAGGGCAAATAGGTTTTTAGTTATATTCCATAAAGAAGTACTTCCATGTCCACTCTTCTTGAAATACTCGACACTTCGAATCAATTTTTCTCTTTCTATTTTCGATTGACATTTATGGGGGTATTTACAATACACTTTATTATTTTAATTACACAAATAAAACTGTACGTTGGCAACTTTATAATTTTACTTCACAATTTATTCTTTACGTCACGAGATTTACACTTTTACTGATTGCTGATTAATCCATCGCTGGCCCTTTTATATTTGTTGCGCATGTTGTCTCGAATATTCAAGAATCTTCTAGATCTAGCATATAATAGTTGTTGTTGTTATGTTATACGTTCAGCTTTCTATATTAGTTGTTAGTGTTTTATGATGTTTATGTTTCTTCTTGGAATATTGCATCAGAAAGTTGTTGTTGTCTTGTGTGTACAATATTTCCCAGAAAATTACGCAGTTTGCACACAATATAATATGAAAACATCGCATTTTGTTTACTAAAATTGTCAATTTATATTTATCTTTTTTAAAACATAATGTAAATTTATTTTTGGGCATACGGCCACGGGCCGTAGTTCGCCCATCACTGCTTTAGACAATAACATTTATTTTACTAATGTTACTCGTAATGATGTGTTTTCTGGTGTATTGTCAGTAAAGTCTAAGGCAATAGGAACTGATGAATGACATTGATCCAAAGTTTATTAAGATTCTCTTACGACAATTCATTTACAACAAGAAGCTGGCGAGAATCATCCCAAATAAAATAAAATCAAATTCTGATTACAGGCCGATAGCAATCCTACCCTTCCTCTCGAAACTTTTTGAAAGGTTGATTCATCATCAGGTGACTCAATTGCCTTAAAAACAATAACATTCTTACAAATTGTCAATCTGGTTTTTCGAAAAGATCACAGCTGTATAACGGCGCTAGTGGATATTTCGTAAGATATTCGACAACAAGTTGATTGCGCCAATGTTACATTTTTAGTACTTTTGGATCATTCGAAAGCTTTCGACAATTTTACGTAACAAATTAAAATCTTTTCATAAGTTTTCATTAACTTCTGCCGATCTGATATTCTCTTACCGATCTGACAGACATCAATTTGTTGAAACAGGTACCTCAAAATCAATTACTTTGCCTTTGAGTCCAGGTATTCCACAGGGCTCAATCTTGCGCTATATGTTAATGATCTACGAACCAAACTTAAACATAAGTAAAGTTAGGTTAAATGCTGATGACGTGCAGCTTTGTTTGTATAAGTTGTAACATTAAAACAGTTAAGGCTTGTGATAGAATTTTAAATGATGAACTTCATCGTATCTTTGTATGGACTACTGCTAGTGTCGTGGAGATAAATCCAACTAAATCCAAATGTTTGATTATATCAAGAAGAATTTATTGAAACTTGATTATATATTTTTTTTAATTTTAAATAATTAATCCATCGAAAGTGTAAACGTTGTTAAAAATCTGGGAAGAATTTACTTCAACAGCACCCTAACTTGATCTAACCATATTAATTTTGCTTGAGGTCGTATATCTTTGATGTTAAGAAATCTTTGACAAAGTTATCGTTGCACTGCCTTAAATATTCGCATACTTCTCGTAAAGAGACATACTTGATGCCACTTGCGACTTTTTTCGAGTTACGATAGTATTAGCAAAATTAAACTAAATATGACTTTCAATAATATTATTCGTTATGTATGTAAATATGTGGTTTGAGAAGATATGACCTAGAGAGCCCTGACTTCTGCAACTACTCAAACTACACATCACTTTGTGAGAGAGACATTTATGATCTCCTCTTGTTTAAATAACCACTCCTTTTTATTTAACCCTCCGAGCTATTATTGGCTATAAATTGTTGTTACGTTGTAACGTAACGCGCTATTAAGTTGTGGATCTTAATTTTATTGTGTCAACTATACAGGTACCTTAACAACTATTACAGGTTAATCTAGTGTACTAATTATCTATCACAGTTGCGACACAAATGCTTTACTTTTCCGCTTTCCTAGTTCTACTTTACTAGAAATGATTTTTAAAGCATCAAAGTATTTACATGTAACAAGTGTATCTAACCCATAGTGCAAATGCTTTTATTATTAGATAATAAGTTTGAATATTAATAGACTTTCACAAATGTATTTGACATTAAAGACAAACTAAAACAAACAAAAAAAAAATAATTTAAGGCTTTCACAGCACGTATTTGCAATCAATGTTCGCTAGACTTCATAAACATCACACATACAGCCAAAAATTGTTGGAAAAGTTAACTTAAGAATAGAACAAAATATAGGATAATTTTTTTAATCATTTAATTTTTAATCTGAACACACGAGTCAACTCAAAATTGTTAAATTTTTACGTTTTGCAAGAAATCAATATTTAGTGTGGTCATATCTATACAGTGTTAAAAAATCCTTATCATGAAATTACGGATCTAATTTGCCGACTTCCCTTACCTACATTATTCTATCGACTATAGACTCTCCACCTTGGAGACCATTATTTTCTCTATTCATTCGTTCTAGAAAAATACAGTTGTAGCGTTTCGTTTCTTGCTATAGAAGTAGCTTATCTCTACTGAGAAGTTGTAAGTTTTGTATTGAGTATACTTAGAAGGACCAGTGCAATATGTATAAATAAAATATAATCTTCGTGTGTGTTGTTCTTTCAATTTGTTTTTTTTTTGTAGTTGTTCTTGCTGTTATTTTTTCAGTCAGTTGGCTATTTATTACAATAAGACGTGAGATTAATTTATGATACCAGTTGACCAACTAGTCAATTTATTTCATCACAAGTGGAAAAATAAAGATGATTAATCACATCTTGGAGGCCTGTTAGAGATATAATAAGCCAGTAAGCCAGCCAGCCAGTCACCTTCAATGACAGGACTAAATTAACAGTTGTCATATATGAAATTTAAGCTACTTAATCCTTATCACTCTAAAAATTTAAGTTTTGTTTAAAAATTCTTAATCGATCTGTTGGTTGTTGAATATGGTTTTGAATGAGGCACCTGGCCTTTGATTTAGATTACTCAACATTAATTTTTGGAATTTTGGCCCAACCATCTGCCTGTCTCTTCAATGATTTTTAATCAAATTAAGTGAATAAAATACATAGTATCCGGTTAAATATTTAGAATACTTTTTACTATACGAAACATCCCACTTGTTTCACGATTATCCAAAAAAAACTATTTTTATTATTATAGCATTTTCTTCTCGATATAATAGTTATACAAGTTATACATACCAAGTCATAGATCTAAGTTGGTTTGAAATAAATCTAGAATTTTTTTAAAAATTTTACATATGAACGAATAAGTCATTTCATGTACGCATTGATCTTGGTTTCTTCTTTAACATTTGCTCAGGCGAAGTTTCGCACCAGCTTTACGATCTTAGACTTCAGTTAATTTGGTGGCTGTTTGATAGATATTGGATATTCGTCGGCATTGCCCCTCCACCCCATCCCTCTGGGGGCACATTGATATGTTTGGACGAAAATCCACCGTCATTATATGTGTCTTCGAGGATAGGGAGGGAGCCCCTCAAGGCTATCAGGAGCCAACTAGACAATCCACTATATTTCCACGGGAATCACGGGAAAGCCCCAGATTTCAGCTATTTGCCTTTTTAGCCTTTTAGCTGTTTTCTGATTGATTATTGAGGTCGGCCCTTCGGGAGTATCGTGGTGGTTGTGGTTTTGGGGCCCTCGCTTTAGTTGTGTGGGTCGCATCATTCACACAATGAACACAATGAATGGTCCAGGTGCAGTGAGCATGATTGCGGTTGTGTTCTGAAATTCTATTAAGCTTGCATGCCTTCTGGACCAGTAGTTGGATAGTCTGCAACTTTAGCAAGGAGTGAGGGTGTTGGCCTGCTCCGAGCTCTTAAAGTTAGGCCTTCTAGAGCAAGAATGACGTTACATTTCATTCACAGTGATATGATATGGTTGTGGCTCACACAGCTAGGTACAGAGACGTGATTTGATTTACATCCGTACCTGGCCATGAAGCCTTTATCAGATGGTGGTCAAGCCACTATGCATAATTTGGAACGTCATGCTCGTCCTAGGAAGCCGAAGCTATAATTCTACGCAACAGAACTTTCTAGTTGATGATCCTGGCCACCACGTTACTCCCATATAGGGGCCAACCTCAATGATCAGCCAGAGAATTATTAAATGTGTAAAGAGACAAATAATGAACTCTGGGGCTCACTGATCCCCGTGGAAATAAAGTGGAGCTTCCAGTTGACTCCATGCCTGTCTTCAGGGGACAGGGCTCCCTTTTTCCCCCAGTTGCACAGATCTAGATAGCTGTTACGTACTATAAAGACCATAAATGTGCCCCCGGGGGGTAAACAGCTAGGTACAGATGTAAATCTTAGCACGCATACGTCGGCATTGCAACTACACTCGTGTCACTAAAACCTGCCTCATTCATTCAGTCTTTAAATAAGCCATAACACCTAATAATAGAGAGTGGTTTTAAAATATTGTAAGAAAAACTCATGTATTATCCCGTCTGAGATCTTGTGTTAAAAAGGGCATGAAATAAAAATTACCAACTTTAGCCTAACTAAAGATTTTTCACTTGGATATTTATTGATTTTAGCGTTCAAAGAAAAATTATAGAAAATTTCGTTTAATTTTATTAGCGAACGACAGCAGGTCGTCAGTTTTTTACAAAAAATGGAAAAATGGAGATAACTTTTGTTATTTTTCAAAACTGAAAATTTACAATTAATTTGTTAAAACTTTTGTTTTCTTAAATTTCAATAGCAGAACAGTACTACATCCGGAACAAAGGTAAAACCTGTTATTTAAACAAGTTTTATTCATTGTTTTTTTGTGATTGAAATTTTGTCAAACTTTCACAGATGACAGCACCTTTTGTCATTCGTATTCATTTAGTAATAGACCGTACCTGATGGAGGTGAGTTCCAAAAGATCGAAAATGAATGATACGCTCAATGACGATCTCGCAACAATCTCGGAATGGGGTCGTGTGAATAGAATAGATATTAATGCCCCTAAGACACAATGTTGCATGCTTATGCATAGATCTGTGTTCGGAATTAGTGCTGCATCTGTTACTATAGGTGATGTAGGCATTATATAATCGGAAGCTCTTGATGTTCTTTGCATAAAAATTCAGTGTGATGTTTCATGGACTAAACTCATTTTTCAGGTTTCTAAAGAAGCTTTCAAGTGCCGCGGTTTTTTTAAAACAATGTAAGAGATCTTCATACTATTTATACCACCTATATCTCTATAACTCCAAAATCTATTTTGGAGTTACTCGACGGGGTACAGAAGAGAGCCATTGGGGACAGTAGGGTATCCAGCTCTATTGATTCTCTGGAGCATCGACGCAATGTGGGTTGTATTTCATTGCTTTATCGTTACTTAAATGGTAAGTGCTCGAATAAAATTAGGGAACTTTTTCCCGTTACTAGCATGTTTTCCCGTTTAATTGGGTTCGTTGATTTTTCAATGAATCGCACTATGCGTTACAGGGAAAATTGGTTTTTTAGCAGAACAGTCTGTATGTGGACTTCCGGAGGTCTTTTCTGTCACTTTCAATGTAAAGGAAAGTTCAAACTGAATGCCCATAGACACTACTCCCCCTTTTCCTAATTCTTGTGTAATGCATTGCATGTGCAGGGCTTATCCCCTGAGTGCTATTCCGAAACAAAAAAAAAAAACTTGAATTTGAAAAAGTTATCGTTAATATTTTTGCGTAAAATGCAGAATAAATATATCGGTCGCGTAATTTTCGTTTAGGCGTTGTTAATTGGCCGCCGCATTCTAGTGACTTAACGCCGTTGGATTTTCTCTATGGGGCCATTTAAAAGAGCAGGTTTACATGAAATTCAGCGCTACATTGATGAGATAAGCGAAAATGTATTGCAAAATATTTTTTCAACATTGATGTCTGTCCGATGTGCCAGAGGTAAATATTTAGCCAACAGCATATTTCATTATGAATTTCCGATTCTCCTTGTTTTAAGCCAATTTAGTTTCTAACCTCAAATTTGCCCACCCTTTATATTCTAGTTTTATAAATTTTAGGAAATTGGAATTAATTAGTTCGCAACAGTAAAAGAAGGTCCTACCTAAATACAACAAATGAACTTTTATAAAAATAATCCTGGGCTGCATTATTCTATAGATTTATAAAAAATGAAGAATTTAAGCTTTGCACTACTGGTCGTTTTACCAGATAAGACTTGAAATAATTTTTCCCATTTTCGGAATTGAGGGGACTAAAGAAAACACTGGTAGAATTAGAATTTAGTTATTGCGGCAATGAATAGCTTTTCTTGAAAACCTTTAAAAATATATATATATATATATATTATATTTTCCTCCGCCAATAAATAAAATATTATTGTCATTTCCTGTCTTAACCACAACGCGGCTATTGCGGCTGTCGTATCGAAAGCCCTCGCCTTTGACTACAAAACAGCCAGATAAGACAGGAAATGACAATAACCTTTTAAAATCTTACTAAATAAAGTATGTCGTTATAGTTATAAAAAATATTTTTAAAAAAGAACTTTCGAAGACATTTTTGTTAATCCTTTTGTAAAGACTTCCCTCGTATATATAGAAAAGATCAATAAAGTTTTAAAAATATTCCATTTTTTGTTGTGTTGAAATAAATGCAAGAATTTACATTTGACTTTTTCGCATTCGTACCTTTAAAATGTCATTGCAAATATTTAAATATGAAGAGTTTTATTGGTTTTTATTATTTAAAAATAAAAAAATAAAATAAATCTAGATTTCTTTATTTTGCCATAATAATTTCGATTTTCTCTCTCCCTCTACACCCTACACCAACCACACTTTCCAAAGTTGCTAGCTAATATTATTCATTTCATAAATAAACTAATTCCATTGTGGCATTACAAGAGAAATGAAGTCATAACAACGACAATGTAAATTTCATTTACATCCACAGAAGCAAGTGAAAAGGATTGGTTTGCAACTTATATTTGTGGTTGTTTAAGTTGTAGTTAAGTTTATAATTGAGTATGTGTTTGATAGCAAAATCGGAATAGAGATGGCAGGATAACAACTTGTTTTTATTTTTACTTTTTCCTCTTCTATTTCTATTTTCTATCAATACAGTTTATGGCAGAAACAAAAAATAAAGAAATTAAGGGAAACTGGTTGTTTACATTTATTAAAATAAATTTTTGTTAAAAGTAAATAAACTTCAATATTTATATTTGTAAGATATTTACAATCTCTTAGAATCTCTTAGCATCAAATATACTAAGAAACTAGTTATGAAAGGCTTTAAAAAATCTTGGTTAAATATAATGAACACATTTAAATCTCTCTCCTTTTCTCACTCTCTTTAAATAATAACCGTAATGTTATTAAGAATAATAGATTTTTTTTTTATTATTATTCTTTATTTGCGTAGCGTTTTTGAAAGCTGAAATCTTTGGAGAATTTCAATATTCGAGTTACTTGTGGTACCCCAAAGTTCGATGTTTTAAGTCCATATGGGTTTTATAATACTCTTATAGAGACGTAGCTTGTTTTCTAAATTTAGTTTAGACTTTGTGCCAACTAACCAATACACTCTTCTAAATTTGTGGTCCAACTGTGTTTTTTTTGCTTTTATATGGGCTATCCATGTTAAGCTCCTGTCTAAGTGCATGCTTAAATATTTAACACTGGGTAGTGTTAGGGATTTGCGAGCCGTACATATATACAGATGGGCAATCACCTTGCCTTAGACTACATGTCACATGTGTAGATTTGTATTCACTGACTTTTATAATTCAAAAGTTTACCCATATCTGAAGCTTATCAATCTGCTCCTGAATTAGGTTGGACGCTTCTGATGCTGACATGGTAGTTGCTAGAAATGCGGTATCTTCAGCATAAGTGGCTACTGTAACTTCATCTAACTGAGGCATATTTGAAGTAAATATGGTATATAATAGTGGTCCTAAAACACTACCTTGTGGTCCTCGGGCTTCCATTTAATAACAATCTGACGTCTCAACATTAACTGTCACGTAAAAGTAGCGATCACCTAAAAAAAGATTTTAGTACCAAATAATAGGGCGCTGGTAATAGTATTTTAATTTTGTAAAGCAGGCCACAATGCCAGACTGTATCGAATGAGACTGTTGAATATCTAAGAATACAGCTGAGCAATAGTTTTTTGTTTCAAGTGCTTCCCTAATTTCTTTTATTATGCGCTGACATTGTTCGGATGTGCCATATTTGTGATGAAATCCAAACTGATTATGCGATAGTATACAATAATTCTACTTTTGAGGAACAATCTTTCTCTTTTTTCCTTCTTTTTTTTTCTTTTTTTTAAAGAGAAGTAGCACTCAGGCAACAATGCCTATTTAGTCAAGTACCGTGCTACATTCTTTGGGAAAGGGATAGAGAAGAGATGAAACAGGTGGTGAAAGTAGAAGGATAGTCGGAAATTAACTGCCGTATAAAGACAGCACAGCGACCAGTGACTATGCCCTCATCGCTGAGCAGCCCCACCGACAGTCAATTTTTATTTTGGTAGTGAAAAAAGCAAGGTCTTCGTTGGGAATCTAACCCACAACCCCCATACTGACAAGCTAGTACACTACCTACTAGCCTACAGGGGCACCTAAATTTATTTTAAATTTTAAATTTGATTTATGAATCATTATGACTTCAGCATATTTCCATTGAATACGGAAATGTTGAACGCTCAAGATAGAATTGAACACCAATGTGGGAAAATGAATCCCTTTTGTTTTTGGCAAGTTTTTAAGCACGACAGAATCGAACTTATCATATCCTGTTGACTTTTTTGCGCTTAACATTTCAAAGGCCTAAAATGTCTAATGCATATGTCAATGCATTTGTGAAGCAACGTTAAAGAAAGACTTTATTTCGGCATAATTTTGATTGAACCAAAAAGGTTTAAATTTTTCTTCTAAATGAATTGAAAGTATTTTGGCTTTTAATTTGCCATACCTGCACCACTGACCAACTGATTATTGTTGACAGGGCGTTTCAATAACTTGGTTGCTTTCCATAGATTATGTTCGTTTCTGGATTGCTAATTAGCTTCGTAATTTAGATGCTAATAAGTTACGAAGCTAATTACCAATTTCATAGTTTTTGTGCTGCAAAAGCGGTTCTCTAAAAAGTCTGGTTGCCTGGTTGAGAATAGTTTTGTCTCTCGTCTTCTCTTATTTCTAATAAGATCTCTTATCTCTTGAAAAACATACACATTTTAATTATTTGGTAAAGATGGTGAGCGACATGGTGTTGAAAAGAGCGAGAGAGAGAGAGCAGATTCGTGAACTAGACTAAAATGCTCGACGAAATCATTTAAATCGTCAGGCGTTTTTATTGAGATGTTCAAATCTAAGTTCTTATCAATCCAATATCCAAAAGATTTTAGGTCCGTTTTGGATGTTAGCAATAAGAATAATAAATACAAATATATTTTGTTCGAACAAAAATAAATATTACTCGCACGTTACCAACCGCACTACAACTAAGTTTTCCTATGAAAAAAACTGTTAAAAATCTGACGTATTAGGCCTACTCAACGGCGTCCAGGGTCGTGTTGTGCCAATGTTTAATTAAAAGGCGGCTAGTTGATTCGGTATAACTCATCAGCCTTTATTTGCCACTAATCTCCTTAACTGCAGCTCATCCTCTTTGCTGCGTGTACCGTGTGCGGAGGTATTTCTGGGCTGGGTACCACGTATACAGGGAAATACTCAGAACACCGATAATTGTACAGGGTAAAAACGGTTCAAATTACACTACAACACAATTTAACGCTGCTCTGGTCACTCACACTAGCGACGGTAGACACAAACCAGGCTGCCTAAAAACCCCTGCGCTAGTTTGTGACCTCACCGGTGCTACTATCGCCAGCACCACGAGATGATAGTATGAGAGAAATATCCAGAACACCGGAGATTGTGCAGTGTAATAACCTGTAGAATACAATTTAACGCCGCCCTGGATAGTCCCAGTTACGATTAGGCACAAACCAGGCTGGGGAAAAAATCACTGCACCAGTTTGTGACTTCGCAGTCACCAGAAATATACAGATCAATTAACCTTTTTCACAAAGAAGGAATACTCACAACATTAAAAACCAGGGCAACACTCTGAGAGATAATCGCAGGACAACGATAGAAACTGTAGCATGATTAAAATTGTACAGCTCTGACACTACGGTAAAATATAGAACGCTAGAAACCTTCACAGTATTCGTAAAGAGCCGAGAACGTTCCATACCATCCATTTGGATCATTTAGGCTCACTATCTTCATTGCAGTCGAAGAGAAAACATATTCTGGTGGTAATAGATGCATTCACAAAATTTGTTCGATTATATGCAGTACTATCCATTAGCACAAAGGCAGTCAAGGCAGCTTTGTTAAAATATTTTGATGTCCAGTTAGATGCATCACGGACAGGAGAAGTTGTTTCCGCCCAAAAAAGTTTGGGACTTCATGAATAAGATGAATATAATACATGTGAAATGTAATGGCCATGCATTCGCCTCAGGCGAATGGCCAAGTCGAAAGGGTTATTAGGACTTTAATAGAAAATGCTGGCAAAACTTAGTGAGCCTGTGGGTAGTAAAATTAGTTATAATAGAATTTACATTGAATAACACGTTTAATCGCTCGACGTGCGTAACGCTAAATAGTTTATTATTTGGCATTAACCAAAGAAGTGAAGAAATCGACAAAATCAATGAATACTTACAGGAGAGCTTTTCAGGTCCGGTGGGGGATTTGAAAAAAATTCGTGCAGTGGCAGATGCCAAGATCAAAGCATCGCAAGAATATAATGAAAAACGGGACGAGGTGAAGAAAAGAAGTGTCAATTGATTTGAAAAAGGAGATTTTGTAGTTATCAAGAACAACTGTTGGGCTTAACAAAAAATTGCTTCCTAAATTTAAGGGACCATACGTGGTGTACAAGGTTTTGCCGAATGATAGTTATGTGATAAAAGACATTGAGAGTTGCCAGATTACTTAGATACCATATAATTAGATGCATCTTACATTAAGCCCTGGAAGTTCAGAGACTTTGTTGGATAGAAGGGAACACTCCATAGGTTTAGGTAATATGTACATATGTATATCATGCTTAGAACTGTTGTATTTTTAAGGTTTATAGCTCATTTAATTTATCTACAAGCATATTCGTATCTTTTATATTATAATTGGGTCGATAATATTGTCAGGTTGGCCGACTGTAGTATGATTCAATTTTGTACAGCTCTGAGACTAGTAGTGTACTAGTTTACAAGAATGGGGGTTGTCGGTTCGATTCCCAGCAAAGACCTTGGTTTTTTTCACTACAAATAAAAATTGACTGTCGGTGAGGCTGCTGTGTGGTGAAGGCACTCTAACTATCCTTCTACTTTCACCACCTGTCTCATCTCTTCTCTATCCCTTTCCTAAAGATTGTAGCACGGTACTTGACTTAAAAAAAATACAATAATGTTTAGAATATAAGCCAAAAAATGTACGTACATCTATGGATAAGAAAATAAGATGGCGCAAAAAAAGAGAAAAAATGAAGCCATTCTTGTGCTAACAATAAAAGAGTTAACAAAACAACTTACAAATTTAGTTCCAGCGGAGTGTACAAGATCTACAGAACACCAACTTTGCATTACACCTTGAAACTCAAGAACACACGTCAAGGTAAATAGATGAATGTATGACATTACTACATCCTGGCAGAAAAGGACGAAAACTAGGCAAAAATTCAATTTTAAAATTATTAAAGGCGCAACTATGTATGGCATATGCTGGCTTAAGCCAACTTAAGCAACTGTGCAAATACCTATTAATCATATGTGGCAAACTATAATGAACTTAACAAAACTTTTCGTCAAGTTTCATCAAATGTCATTTGCTTAAGCAAATGCACATTCCATACGGAAACAGCTAATTTTGCAATGTGTTATAGTAAAGAAATTCCAATGGAGGCGAAGGCGACAAAATATTTTATCTGAATTTAATAGAAAATGTACAAAGAAAAAGTAGCTTATGTGACAAAAGAAAGGCGTTTTATTATAACGGCAATTCAAAGGAACGTGCTTGGAAAGAAGTAGCAGAAAAATATAGTAAAAATGGTCGGTAGTACCTTGAATGCATTCTTGCTAATAAATTTCATTTATTTAGAAAGAAATTATTTTTTTTGGCAAAAGTACGAATAAAACAAATGTGCAACTATGCATAGTAATTTCTATATTCATGTAAGTACATTTTAGCCACCTAAATGTATTCCAAGATTTGCTTAAGCATATGGTAGACTTTTCGTTTATTTTTTGAGATTAGTTTAAGCCAGCTTATGCATATGATAGTTGGACATTAAAATATATGACCTGTATGTGTGTTCATTCCTATTTGCTGTTCTAATTTAGCAATTTTTTTTATTAATTTTTTATTATAGTGGCAATAGTAATGGTAAGCACTTTATTTCTATCTATTGTGTTGCGAAAGATGGATAGATGAGCAGACAGCATATTGTTCCTACACTTTGAATCATGAAAACCAAACATGGGATTAAAACAAAATAGTATTTTGTTTTGTTAAGTTTGCGCACGCCATTGCGTATTCTTCCTTTTTAAAATTGTCCAAAAAATAAATAAATATTTGATGGTGGTTTCCAAAAAAAAAAAAAAAACAACAAAACAAAAGCTTAAACCAGAACACCTCTCTCAAACTGCAACAGTTCACTGAAAGTTTGTTATGCATTATTCAAAAAATAACTGACAGTCCATTTAGTGCCATTTGACAGATTTTTTCTATGAGAATATGAAATTATTTATATGAGTGTTTGTGTATATAATTTGAACCGTCAGTCATTTAGTCAGTCAGTCATGCTGCCTTTTATATATTTGGTAAAATGCCAAAGGATTTTTCCTTTAGTTTTTTCGTTTTTTTATTTTCTTCTTCTTTCAAGAACACTATACACTTAATAATACCCAAAACATAAAACCGATATTAAGATTTTTTCTTTAATTTCTTTTCCGTTTTTTTTCCTTTTCTTTTCGGAATCGAAAATATTTTTATACGTTTGTTATACAAAAACATGCTCCTGAATGTGTATTTCTATTATCTTGGCAAATAAATAAATAAATAATAAAAAAAAAACAAAGTTATTACAAATAACACATGTTCGTTTTCTATTTATTTCTTGTAATATTATTTTCAGTATTTGTTTGCTTCAGTTACAGTTTTGTGTGTTTGTGTGCGTGTGTGTGTTAAAAGCTACACAAAGAGTACAATGTGTACGACATCCCAGTAGGAATTTTACAATTATTTAAAGTTTAGCAATTTTATTGATTAAAAGAAATCGTATTAAAATGTGTTATAGTATTAGTTTAAGAACGTTATTTCTTATTTTCTCATTTGGAGAATCACATTCTCTCCAACATACAGTCATGCTTTTTATGCTGAGAATTTGACAAAATATATAAAGAAATAACAGCTGTAAAGGGTGCTTTTATAGAGGTATAGAACTTTGAAATAAAATAGAACAAAGATGGATTTTTTAAATGGTCAAGAATTTTAATTAATGGCCAAGATAACCTGCTGTCATTATAGTTTAAATATGTCTTGTGGCATATGAACAGCTCGGCCGTCCAATTTTTGATGATTTTTTCCATTTGTGGCCGACAATAACGCGGTAAATGCTGTCCTCCAAGCGGTTAATAGTTTCGGTTTTATCAGCGTGTACTAGCGACTTTGCACCAATATCCCGACCGCCCTTGAAAGACTGTATCAGCATATGGGAAGCTTGATAATCTTTGTAATGTTTCTAGTGATCGTGCCTCTTCTAGTCTGAAGTTTTACGACTCGTATCAAACCATTATCTCTGAGGAGTACATCAGTCACACGGCCAGTTAACCAAATAGCGGGAGGAGTTTTATCTTCTTGAAGCCTGATAATCTTTGTAATGTTTCTAGTCATCCTGCCTCTTTTAGTCTGAAGTTTTACGACTCGTATCAAACCATCATCTCCGAGGAGTACATCAGTCACACGGCCAGTTAACCAAGTAGCGGGAGGAGTTCTATCTTTTTTCACAGGGGCGAGATCATCAATTTTAATGTTTGGTTGGAGTTTGCACCATTTCGGGCGACATTGCAGGGAAGTAAGATATTCCCGGCTCCACTGCTTGCAAAACCCCTGGTACAAATATTGGTTGTGTTGCCAGTAATCAAGGCGGTTTTGATTTATGCTGCTAAAACCACCCTCGGGTACTGCAGTTGTAGTTCTACCTACTCCTAAACGGATTCCTAACTCCCAGATGCCACCCCAGTTCAGTGAATAAGGTGGAGTAAAGCACCTCTTTATTTCCTCTTGCGCTAGTAATTTGGTGACAATTTCATTATGTGCAGGTGTTGATACAACTCATTCAGGATACGTTTAGCACCGGAGAGCAGCCAGAAAACATTGCCCAACAGGAGTACGCTTTCCACCAAGAGCCCCTACGGCCCGAGTGGAGTTACGTTAGCAGGTCATTCTCACTCTCGTTTTGCTGAGCATAATTTATTTCTTTTCGCGTTGGAAGTATATTTTTGTAAGAGTTTGCAACTCCGCTGGCCACCATGGCTGGTGCAGAAATGTGTAGTTACAGTTATCTAACGGCGTTAAATCACAGGTTCTCCTGTGGGCTAGTAGGTAGTGTACTAGCTTATCAGTCTGGGGTTGTGGGTTCAATTCCCAACAAAGACTTTGGCTGTTTTTTCACTTTCTTTCGTTTATTTTTCTTTTTAATTATGAACATTATGAGAAACTTTTATGATTTTCCTACTGGGCCTTAAGTTCAGTTCATTTCATATTTTCCCAATTTAAAATTGTTTCTCTAATAAATATTCCTTTTGCCTTTTGTATGAAAAATATGAAAAACTTTACTTTACACAATTTTTATACTTTGACATGACTGATATTTAACAAAAACAGAAATTCTCATATGAATGCCAAAATTTGTTGCAAACAAATTAAACGTTCAGTGAGTGACAGAAAATTTGATACAAATTTTGGAGATTTCTTAAAATGAAAAATGAAGGAAAGCGAAACATTTTATGATAAACAATTTTAAATCTGAAAATATCGTTTTTCTAGAATGTTGTTATTTCTTTAAGAGCGTATTATTTCACAGAAAGGATTTAATTTAAAAAGTATGCAGATTTTTTTGGTCAATAGGTTCACTTCCCCAAATGTGTAACTAAGTGCGAGAGATTTTTTTTATCTTCCAGTATAGATTAAGGGGAGAAGAAGAAGACTTAGCATTTCACTTCTGATTTATGTTAGAAAGTGTGCAGAAACAGAATAGACGCATCAGTTCTTATAATGGACAAAGCCTTAAAGGTGACCATTTAAATGTAGGAACGCGGCCTGATTTTTTTCCATACAGTATTGTATATAGATAGTATTGCCTCATCTCGAGATAAAAATTCTCTGAACAATGTCACCATACTTTTAAAAATATACATGTTTTTCGTTTTCGCATTTCTGTATTTAATCAAACGGACGGTAATGTCGGCAATAACGTATGGAATACAATATTAGATAAGTGTCCGCCTCTTTTAGCTTCCGAAATGCGAGCCTTTTGAGCATATTTTTCATTACATGCGCACACATTTCATACGGTATTTCAATGCGAATATTTTGTTTGAGTTGCTTAAGTGTTTCTGGTTGCTCAAGCGTATAAAACTTGCTTTTCAGATATCCCCACAAAAAGAAGCCCGGAACAGTCAAATCAACATCACCATTTCTTGAAATAACTTGTTGTGGAAAGAGGTCTCGCAGTAATTCCATTGTAATCCTGGCTATATACAATGTGGCACCGTCTTGTTAAAAAGTTTTCAGTCATGATCATGATATCGCTCTCTATTCACAGTTACCATTACGCTGTTTTCATTTTGAAAGAAGTACGATCTAATAATTCCTACTGATAAATTTGCCTACCAGACTATCACTTTTAATGGATACAAAGGTGACTGTTAAATAATTTGAGGGTTTCCCATTCCCCTGAACCAATTATTCTGTTTATTTAAATATCCATTCAACTGAAAATAAGCCCCGTTACTCATTATGATTTTTTCATGAAAATCGGGATTGTCATGGGCGAGCTGTAACATCCTATTGGAATATATACGGCGGTGTAAATAGACCTCGTAAAAGAGGCTCTTGTGTCAACTGAATCTTATAAGAAAACAAATGGTGCCCCAGTAGGCTAGTAGGTTATGTAATAGCTTGTCAATCTGGGGGTTGTGGGTTCGATTCCTAACGAAGACCTTGGTTTTTCTTTTATTACAGAAATAAAAGCTGACTATCGGTGGGGCTGCTCAGTGATGAAGGCACGGTCACTGGTCGCTGCGCTGTCTTGTACGACAGTTAATTTCCGACTATCCTTCTACTTTCTCTGTTCCTTTTCTAAAGAATTTACTCAAGTACCGTGCTATACTTGACGAAATAGGCATTGTTGCCTGAAGTGTTACTTCTCTGTATAAAAAAAAAAAAAAATGCAAATACTTGAACAATGTTGTGGTCAAAGTGGTTCTTTGCAGACCAAGTTCCTCAGCACGGCGTGGTATTGCGGTTGATAGATTGTTTTGAACACTTTCTTTTGAGCAGCAGTAGTATTTTCAGCCAATCTTGCAATACATTGTGGCCCATACTTGAGCATATTACCTACAGACCCTGTTTCTTTAAAAATCATTCACTACACGTTGTTTCTCCCAAAAATGTTACGTAACTTTCTTTTCGTCATAGTAATCGGTGATTGATTTGTGATTAAACATTTGAACGATTAAAACACGTTCGATTCATCGAATATTTTTAAGTAATAAATTTGCCACATGTCTACTTTATGACTGCTAAATATGAACTGTCAAGACTAATGCTTACCAAAATGGCGGCAAAACAAAGTGTTATACCTTCACGGCATACTATTTTTTTTCTTACATTCAGTGTAGTTGCTGTGAGAAATAATTGGAGGTTCATAAATAAAGAAGGAGAGAATGCGAAATGTACTTCTTTGCTTTTGTTATTAGATTTTTTTAAAGAGCGGATTAGTCCAAAGAATTGAGTTAACTTTCCTTTTACAAAAAAATTGTTTTCACTTTTTAAGTGAGAGAAACCTTTTCTGTATCATTAGTTCTCTCTCTCTCTCTCAGACTCTTCCGACTTTCAAACTATGATACATATTTGTTCTAAAGAAGTTGTTTAGAGTCAGGCTTTTTAATAAAACTTTTTTGTGCAGAGAGAGGGCGAAGGATTTTTCCTGTTGTGTAAAATTTGTCTTCTCCTTGATAATAAAACGGAGAAGGTTTTACTAAGCCAAAGAAAATCCAGCTCTCAATGAGTTTAAGGCTACTTTGGGTGAAGCCGATAATGAGTTCAATTTAATTCTCAACTTGATATGTGAGGTTGAATCGATGATTAAGCAACACCAACTCCTTGGTGGGTATTTGAGTTGATGTTCTCGAAGTGAGAGGGAGAAGTTTTAAGGATTTCTTGCGCAAAGTATAAAAATGTAACGCCTTTGTGATGGCTATATTGTCTGTCACATTCCTCTATCTCTGGAATTATGATAGGAACTCTCTTGAAAGTTTTATTAAAGGCCGTTGTAATAACAGATTGTAAAAGTTTAAGGCTGTTCCGCAAGTGAGTTGAAATTTATATAAATATTTGAGCTGTGTTAGGCAAGACACATTGAATTTGTAGAGTGAGTCTAAAACTAAGATATAAAATAGTAATAAATTCAAAATATACATAATTAAATTAAAGGGTGTCCTAATAGTGACATGATATTCCCACATGTGGTTTTATTTATAAATTGTTATAGGTAAATGTTTAAAGTTTTATCATGCCTATGTAAAACTACAAAAAAATAAAAATAAAAAATAAAATATAAAGGGTGTCACAAAAGTAACGGGAGTTTAAAGGAAAAAGTTTTTTAAATGTGGTAGGCAGATATTTTGCATTGACATAGATAATGTACAAATTTGAGCGGAAACAATGATTTATAAATTTAAGAGTGTCCCTATAGTGGATAAATTGTTAAAGGCAGTCGCGTAAAATTTGCACAAAGTAATTTTTAATGTGATTGCTTTAATCACAAAAATAAAAATAAGTAAAGAGTATGCCGATACCCACAGGATCTTGACGTATATTTTCTTATCCTTTAAATCATAAGAAGCAGACACTCTAACTTTTTAACAAAAAATAGTAAATAATAAAAAAAAAAAAAAATTAAAAATTAAAAATGGCTTTTAAAAGGGAGATTCCAACCTTCATGGAAGAGTCTAACTCAGTTTAAAATTTATACCGAAATATTTTTATCTTTTCATTTTTAAAAAATAGAAATTGAAATCTGTCAGTCTGTCTGCTCTTGTACTTATTTTTGAGTTAAACTGTAAATGATTTTGTACACACAAAGTACTTGTAAATGCATTAGAATGTGTTTATAATCATGTTCATGCATGTTTCATGTAAATCGAAAATATGTGGTATTAAAAAAAAACTGCTGAAAATAAATACATCTGGCAAGTATTGAATTTTATCCGTTTAATGGTAAATTGGTTTCATTAAATTTTCGTTTCCTTTCTCTTCGTTTGGTTGAGTTTAGTTTGGAAGAATTTGATTTTGATTTATCCTAACGAGTCCTGCTGTTGAAGAGAAGAAAAAAATGGGTTCATTTTTGATTTCACTTGATATTGGTTTTAATCGTCATTGTTTTGAAAATTTTATTGATTTGTTTAAATAATTGAGATTAATATTTTTAAAAAAACAATTGTTGTTTAATAACTTGTGGCTTAATTTGTTTAAGTATAAATTGTTTTAAATAGGATTTAGTTTTTAGTTTTTATTTTTCATATTTCTTTGTTTATTTCTTAATCAGGTTCGAAGGCCATTTTTTTGTTTCTTACTGTAGTTTTTTGTATTTATTTTTGTTTCGTCCCTTGTAGCATTTTATAATTTTATTTTTATTATTAAAATAATTGAATATTATTAACAGCTTTTGTATACTTTACTATTATTTTTTGCCCTTTTTTTGCAGTCTTTGTTAAAAAATGCTTTAAAGGATGGACAAGGCTGTGGTCATATTTCAGGGTTATTTTCATTGATATATAAAATTATATTGAATTAGATTTTCTATATAAAAAAATATTATAAATGAGACCTTGAAAAGGGTTAAATGGGTTAAGTATAATGACGTTTGGCGTGTGTTAAAAGTGGTTGCTTTTAAGTGCTGATGTCATTGAAAATAATTTATTGTGCATTTTATCAGAAAATTTTCAATTTTGATTTTATTTAAAAATGCTTTGTTTAAATGAAAGAGGTCTTAGAATTATTTAAAATAAAAAATTGATAAAAAATTCCTTTAGGAAAATATGATGAGAAAATGAGTCTCTGCCAGAGTGAAATTTTCATGTACATAGCGACCTGTAGCGATAACTATGGTAAGATGAACGTAATCCATCTACACGACAATTAACTACTGCTAGATTGCTTTAACAAAGTAGAGATGCTGAAAATACCGTTGCTGATGGCCTATCTACTGATAGAAGTGAAGGATTTTATCTTTCTATGAATGACTGTGCTCATGGTGGTTAATTAGGTGGTACTCGAATTGAGAAAAAACTAATGTTTCGCAAAAAGAATCAGATAATTCTGAAGCTTCATCTGTTTGCTATGAAATATCATTTGACTTATCTTATATTCGTGATAATAACTCAAATTATTCATTTTGTGGGTCAAGAAACCGGCTGGACTGGAGTTGGGTGACACCACCATTCGATGACATCGCTACAATTAATCAGTACTACGTCTCCACACATTAGTCCGAGCATAAAGGTGGCCTTATTAATTTCACTCTTTACCTTGCTGATGGCACAGAGTTAACTCCGCACCAGCTACAGTTGGTTCTGGATACTTTCCGTACAAATATTATGGATCTTCACAAATTACTTTTGATGCGTCTTTTTAATAAGATGGGTACAGGACTTCTTGACTCAGTGCATGGAAAAATTTGGAAAACTGTACCAGTAGTCCATGTGTATTTTTCAACCATACACCACTTGGTTTATAAACACGCCTGTTTTGTTGTGGAAGAACGATCGCCCTATTTAGCTGAAGGGATAATCAGTAACTAAACTGGGATTTTTAATTTTGAAATTATCTGCTCTCATTGTATTAGATACCCAGCTGTAAAAATATACATTACATAAGCGATTACATAAGCTATACTAAGTGGCAGTCAGTGGTGACGCGTTCGCTTACTTCGCCACTTACATTTAACATAGAAGTGTCATAGGCTGTTTAATGGGTGCGCTCTCGCTTACAAAGTAAGCGACGACGTCACCAAGTGCTACTACTATTCAGTTTACATCGTAAGTGGAGTAGTAAGCAACGTTGATTACAAATTTACTTGCGCATGTAAGGTAGGGCTAACGTTTGGTGCCACAATTGCAATGATTTTGTAATTAAAAGAATAATGCATTGTTCGCATACATATAAAATGTATGCGACGCAAAAACATTTGCTATTTATTTTGCGTTAATACATTTTATCATTAGGGTTTATTTCATTTCTTAAAGTGCAATAATACTTACCACAAAATTGCCCACATAACAAACCGAAATGCAGCGCAAACTTTTGCACGAACATCCAAGAAAAGGAAATATTATTTTTTGTGTACATATTTTGTACATTTTGAACAACAGACATATTTGCAAAATTCACTTTTAAATATATCTGCAAATAAGGGCCACACTACTACAAAACGCATATGCAGAAACAAATAAAACGGCACTTTTCATTTTCGTAGCAAATAACAATAATAACAGCAGTCAATTATAATTGATATAAAAAAAATAATAAAAAAAACTAAATAAAAATAATAAATAAAATATATTTTTCCCTTACATTACAAATTAATTTGTGTAGTTGCCTATGACAACTTCGATTACAGCTCCATTACATAGTCAGTACTTAGCTGCTTCGCTTACGAAGTCATATGTACGTCATCGGTTATTGTCTAAGTACTTCGTTTCATTTCCAGCTGGGTATTTGCCAATTATTCCAGAGTTGGACTTCCTTATCACTGAACTAAAGGAGCCATAAAATTGCCCGCATGTTAATGCATGTCTAAACACGTCTTAAATAAACAAAAATAAATATTTTCCACAGTTTTTTTTTTGACTAAAAGAAACGGATCCATTGGATCAAAACCAAAGATTAGGCAACATTATATTAGCAGACTATCGGAAGAAAGACTGGGTAAATACTTTTGTCCAAATTTACTATCTTTATGAATTGAGATGTATAAAAGGAGAGAAAGTAGCGAAGAATAGCCATTTTGCAAAATTCACTCTGGGCATGATTGGTTGCTGAGAGTTAGTGAAGAGATTTATTATCATCAATGAAGGTGGAGAGTCGATGCAGAACGTTTCTTTAAAAGGTTCCTTTTTGAGACTCTTCCATTTGCAATGCTTGTAAGCAAACAGAATTGTAATTTATGACAAACCTCGCTTTCATTATATCACGTGCTATCGCCAGCCTTTTCTCTTGACTTTAGTGATTTCCAACTGTCGACTGGTTACTGTAGGCCTTCTTTCGCATCACGTAGCCTTAAGTAATAGCTACCATTCGTGCAATGGCTAGATTACCCATAGAATTCACATTGGATCTAGAATTCACAAGCGCAAGTCCTGTGCTGAATGTGAATATGTGAATATAATGTGCTCTATTGTGTCAGCCTCTTCCAGGAACAGTTAACAAGTTTCGTCTTCAATTTTGATCTTGGTTAGATGATACTTACAGTTTCAATGGTCTGTTACTAATGTAGTAATCCAGCTTACGAAGAGATTAAGATCGATCAGCTTTGCTAGATAGCATTTAAGCTCTGGATCATAAGCAGAGGTAATATGTGTATCGTATTAAAAAATTATATTGTTTTTGATTTTATGTTTGGATTTTCGGTTTATACAAATTTAAAAACTCATTTTGCACAATTTTCTAAAAAATTTATATATAAAAAAATTAAATTAGTGCAGTATTTTTTCTCAATAGTGAGGCTAATTTAAACAATTCATGACGAGTTATTATTTTGCAACACTTAAGTTAAAATACCACTTTTATTTAGCCATAAAACGATTGTTATTTATGACATCAACTACATAAAATACCACACACTTAGTTATTACTCTAAAAAAGGACGATAATATAACAATGGTTTATAACAACAACAAAAAAAAAAAAAATTGTTTTAGAAACGAAATATTAAACGTTTTTTACACCTGAAACGGAAACAGAACATTTTTATGCCACTCAGCATTTTTAAAAGCAAAACAAATACCGTTAGACTGTTTCCTTTCCTTTTTAAGAATATGAATATGAATTGTAGGGCGTGTAATTGTAAGTGTAAGTGCATATATGTATGATGTGTAAGTGTGTATGAGTTGGTATATAAATATTTACAGTTATTTATTAAAGTTTTTTTTTGCTGCTCTTTTGTTTTTGCTTTGACTGTATTCTTTTGAGTAGAAGCAACGTAACGATTACGCCAATAAAACTTTTAATTATTCAAATTAGTTGCAATGTTTTTGCTGTTGTTGTTGTTGCTGTTTTCATTTCATTATTTTTACTGGCTTTTTATAAGTCACCAGTGACATGTAACCATAAATCACTGTCTTGACCATTGAGAGCTATAAATTTTTCTCTTCTTTCAAGCTGAGAAAAGACTTTCCTCCTCTTTTTGATTTTTTTCTCTCTTCCTTTTTTACTGCTTCTTTTTATAGAAGAAAGACATTTGATTTACGTTTAAGTTTTTGTTGTTTTTTTTGTTGCTTTTTTTTCAAGAAATCTATGCTACATTTTCTATAAGGTTCCGCTGCCTGTAGGATTTTCTTTTAGCAAATATCTTTTAAAGAAAACATCATAAGAAAACGCTTTAGAAATGAAAAACATCAAAAGGTAAAAAAATTCACGAAAATAAAAAAAACACAACAAAGGATGTTGGGCAAGAAAAAAAAGGAAGAATTTTTTTTTTTCAGCAAAGAAGATGTATAAATAAAGCACTTCAAACGGCAGAAACCCATAAAAGTTGTAGTGCCGCTATAGTGCTTTTGAAACACCGTCATTGATAATGGCTTAAAAGGATGTTACAAAACGAGCGCAAAATACCCATTGAAATATGAATTCCACAACAAAAAGTTTTGGCTGAAAATAGCAAAAAAAGTTGGCTAAAAAATAAATTTTAAATAAAAATTATTTACATAAATTGTTCTGATTTCTTTAAAGCAAAAAAACTTGTTTAAATTAAATGTTTTTTTAATGTTTTAAATGTTTATTTATGTGGCAAAAAATGTTCGAATGATTTTTTTTGTTTAATTCAAATTGAAACAATTTGTTTTAAGGTTTTTAATTTATTTAATATTTAAACTTTGGTCCAAAACAAAAATTTACAAAAAAAAAACCACGAGGGTGTGTTTATAAGTTCACACGCCTTTTAACTGAAATGATAACACAGCTCCTGTCACTTCTAAGTTGGTCAAAAAAAAAAATGTTTAAATATTTAAAATTTGGTTACAGGCTCTTTGACAAGTTTAGTTTAGCAATCAACGAATGGCGTGATAAGATTTACGTCAGTACAAAGCTGTGTAAGAAATAAGCTGACGGTCGATCACCACTGTGCATGAATTGTAGCGTCACACATGGCTTCAGATTTCCCCCCGGGGGCACATTTATCGATCTTTATAGAATACTTGACTATCTAGACCTGTGCAACTGGGGGAAAAAGAGAGTCCAGTCCCCTGAAGGCAGCAGGGGTACAACTAGGAACTCCACTTTATTTCCACGGGAATCAGTAAGCCCCAGAGTTCCGTTATATGTCTCTTTAGACATTTAACTGTTCTCTGGCTGATTATTGAGGTTAGATCTTTATAGGAGCATCGTGATGGTTGTGGTTTCGCGGCCCCATAACAGTATAATGGTTATTATGATGGCCAGGACCATCTCACTGTTAATGACACGCTAAGTGAAGTTCTTTAGCTAAGGCTAAAGAGACAAATAGATGAACTCTGGGGCTTACTGATTCCCATGGAAATAACGTGGAGCTTACAGTTAACTCCCTGCTAGTTTTCAGGGGACTAGGCTCCGTTATACCCCCGTTGACACATGTCTAGATGTTTGAGTAATCCATAAAGGCAGGTAAATGAGTAGCCGGGGGGCAACAAAGTGGCCATAGGGTGTAGCTCTACCACCAACAATAAAAAATTTTGTGATTTTATTTTAAAACTAAATTTGGGTTTAGTAAGTTGAAAAGTGTCCGCCGGGAAGGTATACTACTCTGTTTTGGCGCCATTTTCGTAAACATTAGTCTTGACATTTTATATTTGACAGTCGTGATGTAGATACGTCGCAGATTTATTTAGGGAAAAATATTTGATAAACCAACGTGATTTAATTTTTTTTTAATTTTTTTTTAATTTTATCAAAATCAATTATCGTTTACAGTGATGATGAGAAGGTTACGTTAAATTTTTAGGAGAAACAATGCGCCAACAAAACGCACTATTTACCATCGAGTGAATGATTTCGAAGAAAGGTGATAGGCCCAAGCAGGAACCACAACGTACTGCAAGATCGACTTAAAACATTACTGCTGCTTAAAAAGTGTTCAAAACAATTCATCAACCTCAATTCGATGCTGTGCTCAGGAGCTTGGTCTTCAAAGAACAACTTTGGCCACAATTTTGCACAAGGATTTGCATTTGTTTTCATATAATATCCAGTTGACTTAAGAGCGTCTTCCACAAGACCATTTACGTCGCCATAAATATGCCAATAGGATGCTATAGCTCGACCATGACTATCTCGATTTTTATGAAAAAGTCATAATGAGTGACGAAGCACATTTTAATTTGAAAGGATATGGGAATAGACAGAATAGTGGGTTCTGGGGAAGGGAAAGCCTTCAAATTATTCAACAGCCACCTTAGAATCCATTAAAAGTGTGCAGGAGTTATCATTGGCTCTTAGTTCTTTGAAAATGCAAGTGGCGTAATGGCAATTGTGAATGGGGGGCGATATCATGATATGATCGAAAACTGCAACTGCATTCAAGCTTTTGGCTTGAATAACATGTGTTATCAACAATATGGTGTCACATCGCATACAGCCCGGAAATTACTGCGAGATCTTTTTCCACAACAAGTTATTTCAGGAAATGGTCGCCTGATTTGACTCCTCCGGAATTTTTTTGTGTGAAACACAAACCAGTAACAATTGAGCAGCTCAAGCAAAATATTCGTGATGAAGCTATTGAAATACCGCGTGAAATGTGTGAGAAGTTAATGAAAACTGTGCTCAAAAGTGCTCGCATTTGTGAGGTTAACAGAGGCGAACATTTATCTGATATTGTATAGTGTATAGTGAATGAGAATTATAAAAAAACACAGTAGTGTAACACAGTAGTATATCTTCCCAGCGGACACCTTACACTCGTATAAGCAAAAGTATAATTTTCCCAAAAAACTATTTTGAAAGTTCAATTAATTCTTAAAAGTTGCCGTGATTAGAAGAGACCTCCCTAATGAAAATGTCTGCTTTCCGTTACTTTAATTGTGATAAATTCTTAATCAAGTTTCCCTTAAGGTCTGTAGGTTCTAGACATTTCTCTTATAAGGAGCTTTTAGCGTTTTGTTTTCTACTAAAGAATTGCTTAATTTTGTAAAAATTTTCCTAAATATTCACAAATTTTATCAAGTAAGAAAAATAATTCTTATTGTGATATTTTAAATTTCTTTAAACTTTAATTTAAAGAAAATAATTCAGATGTCATTTATTTTTAAAAAAATGTTATTCTAGTTCAGCAAATGTTTGATTGCAACATTTATCACAAATGACCAACAAAACCAAACTTAACTTACACGTAACTGTGAAAAATGTCTTTGTAAATGGGAATTATTATCTTGAAAAGTTTCTTTAAATTTGTTCTTGTTCTAATACGGCTGCATAATAAAAATACAATTTCATGTAATAACACAAGCAAACACATACACACACACACACACACACACCGCCATAAACACTTCAAATGGGCCACCACTAAAATATAAACATTTTTACAAAAAGAATATAAAAGAAAAAGTTAAGCGCAAAATAGATATTTACAAGGTAATAAATAGACGACAGCAAAATGTTTTTATATTTAAAAAGATACAAAAACAGCACATTTTATTTGTGGCAACTGCACCACTATTGGTGCCTCATTTACTTCTATAAATATGCAACGATAACAATGGCATTTTGGTTTATTCAATTTTAAGTGACACCTCAAAAGGTGGACAAGAATGTTGTACAGCGACTTTAATTTGCATTTTTAACAGAATTTTTTTTTTAATCTTGTTAAAGTGAAATATTAATTTAAATTGTTTGCATTTTTACTTTTTAATCATTATTGAAATATTTTGTTGTTGTTGTTGTTAAAAGAAAAATAAAGAAAATTTATTTTTTTTAAAACAATTTTAATCCTCAGGTGTCTTTACTTTTACGAGTTAATCAGTCTTACTTTTCACTTATATAGTTTGATAACAGTCTGGCCAGACCTTAAGGCCGTGCTTACCTTTCCTTCACCATGCCCCTTCTTAATAAGCAAAACTTTATTTTGTAAAATTCTCATTTTACTTAAACTGAAGTTGTTATAAAGTTAGAAAGAAAATGGTAGAAAGACTTATGGTTGTCTGCATAACAAAATAAATTGTTGCATGTGATTGACATAAGTCACGAAACTGAGCAGACTCTCAGCCAGTCCATAAACACAACCTAAAATTGACGATCAAATGCAATTATCAGTCACTGTAGGGTAACACAAACTGAGACTCTTTATGCAAAAATTTTTGCTCTGCCTTTTTAACTTCAAAGCAACAATAAAAAATCGTTTTAAAATGTTATATTTTATGACTGATGATATTTTTATTTATAAAAGTTTTATACCAAAAAATTATGATCTGTGAATTTTTTTTGATTGAGAATTATGACTGACGAAACTGAGAAGTTATGACTGATGAAATTTTTAAATTGTTGAAATTTTTTTTAAAAAATTATGATTGACAAAATTTTTTTATAGAAATATTATGACTGATGATATAAAAAAAAATTCTGACAGTTAAAATTATTTTAAACCATGACTTATGAAATTCTTGACGAAATATTTAAATATAAAATGGTTTTTGACAGATGAAATTATTTATAGAATAACGTAAGTTTTGTAAGAAACATTTTTTCTAAAAAAATTATGTCGGCTGAATTATTTTTATAGAGACATGTGACAGAATATTAAATGATAAAATTTTCTATAAAAAAATTTTGACTGACGTCGTTTTGTAAAGAAAAATGTTGACCCATAAAATGACTAATGACATTTTTTATAAAAAAATTATGACTGATAAAATTTTTTATAAAACAATTATAACTGACGTGGTTTTATAGAAATATTTTAACCGATAAAATGAATGACTAATAAAATTTTTTATGGAAAAATTATGACTGAAAATTTTTTTCAGATTAATTATGAAGTAAAATTACTACTGAACTTTTGTTATAGAAAGATTATAACTGATAATGTTTGCTTAAAAAGTTATGATGAAGTTTTTGTATAAAAAAACTATGGCATGATATATTTTTATAGAGACATTTTGTTTGACAGAATTTTAAATAGAAAAAATTATTTGTGATGAAATTTAAAATAAAAAGAAATTGTTCCGGTTAAAACTTTCTATAGAAAATTTTAGTTAATGCAATTTTGCTATAGAAATGAATGGATGAAATTTTTTTATAGAAAAATTTAATTTTTTCTGAAGTTTTCTTTCGAAAACTTACGACTGTCGATACTTTTTTTATAGAAAAATGTTAACTGATTAAGTTTTTTATAGAAAAATTATGACATGAAATATTTTTATAGGGAATTTCTGTGTAACGGAATTTTAAATAGAATGTTTATGTGTGATGAATTTTTACGTATGAAGAATTTTTGTACAATAGTCACTGTTAAAATTTTTTATAGCAAAATTTTGTCTCATGCAATTTTGTTATAGCAATTAATGAAAGAAAATTTTTTACTGATGAAATTTTTTATAGAAAAGATTTTACTAATGACATTTTTCATAGAAATAATTTTACTGATGACATTTTTTTATAGAAAAAACTTTACTGATGACATTTTTTTATAGAAATATTTTACTAATGACATTTTATTATAGAAAAAATTTTACCGACAACATTTTTTATAGAAAAAATTTTACCGATAATATTTTTTTATAGAAAACATTTTAATGATGACATTTTTTTATAGAAAACATTTTACTGATGAAATTTTTTATAAATTTTACCGATAATATTTTTTTATAAAAACAGATTTACTGATGACATTTTTTTATAGAAAAAGTTTTACTGATGACATTTTTTTATAGAAAAAATTTTACCGATAACATTTTTTTATAGAAAAAATTTTACTGATAATTTTTTTTATAGAAAACATTTTACCGATAATATTTTTTTATAAAAATAATTTTAATTTAATAATTTTAATTTTTACCGATATTTTTTTATAGAACAAATTTTACCGATAACATTTTTTTATAGAACAAATTTTACCGATAACATTTTTTTATAAAAACAGTTTTACTGATGAAATTTTTTTATAGAAAAAATTTTACTGATGGCATTTTTTTATAGAAAAAATTTTACTGATGACATTTTTTTATAGGAAAAATTTTACTGATGACATTTTTTTAGAGAAAAAATTTACTGATGACATTTTTTTATAGAAACAATTTTACTGATGAGATTTATTTATAGAAAAAATTTTACTGATGAAATTTTTTCATGGATGAGGTTGATTAAAATTGTGAGATGGAAGTACCGGAAAAAAAACACTAGATCAGCTTGTTGCAGTAAGGTCATAAGATAATTTCCCTCTCCCGCATACAATGAGCTCCCTAAGTTTTTGTTGCATTTACATATTTTATTATCCGACAAAGCATATCAACTCTTCATTATCCCTTGGGGCCTACAAAAGGCTTTCAACTACTTTTAAATTTAAATAATTTATTTTTATGTTGCTTATTTTTAATGGCATAACATCTGCTTACCATGTAATAAGTCATCACAACGACAAGTATTATTCGTCGGTTAAAGAAGCAGGCTTCATAAGTTAATGCTAAATAGAAGAATTTTGCATTAACTATATTTTTGGTTATTTCTCTTCTTCTTCTAAATGTTGTGCAGAAACCAACTAAAATAATTTTGTAATAAATTAAACAGTTTAAATTTTAAAGAATTAAATTAATAAAAGATAAAAAAATAGTTCCATGTAACATGTCAACTATTGATTTTTTAATTAAATATAAATGAGACATGCTGAAAAAGAACCAGGGCAGACAACAAACAAAAAAGCAAATAGAAACAGCTTAGTAGGGGGCGTAAATTATGCTCACAAATACACTCCTACAAACGTACGTACACATGTTAAAACAGACGAAAAATGTTGAGAAACAGGAATGAAGAGGAAACTGAGGGAATAGAATGTAGAGTAAAGTAAAGGAAAGACACAATTGATATCACATTATAACAATAACGACAATAGAAATAATGTTGGTGATATTTATGACGACAAAGGAGGCAGTGATGAAATTAAAAAAAGTGTTTTTGGAAGAGCACAATGGCAGCCACTATTTTTAACAAACTATTTCTTTTTTTATAATTTAATAAAAGCACCGAAAATTCAAACATAAAAAATGAAGAAGGATAAAAGATACGCAGAAAGATTAAAGATTAAATTGAAAAGTGATTATTTCTCGAATTCTGTTATAAAAAACAAAAACGGAATTTATTCTTATAAACGTCACGTAAGAAGAAGGTACTAAAATTGAGACAGGCAATTTGGTTTTAAATGTTTATATGTATAAAAAGTTTTAAAGTGGGAAATACAAATAGTACTTTTATGTAAGAAAAACAAAAAGTACCAAAAATATTTTTTAATAAGAAAAATAATTTTTCTTATAAATGTTTTAAAAAGTACAGGCACGAGAAAAGTATTACATATTTAAAAAATGTTTTTAAAACAGTTCGAAAAACAGTTCGAAAGCCAAATGGTTAAATTGGTGATATGAAATCGGTCAGGCTAAAAGTTTGGAAAATTTTAGAAAATAAAGGGTTTCTAAAGAAAAATAAAGCAAAAGTAAAAAGGATTAGAATTTTTATGAAAGTTTCTTTCGATTATTTTTACAAATCTAAAAATTAACTTTTGCAAACTAAAGAGTGCCAAAAATTTAAAAAAAAAAAAAAAATGTTTTTAAATATATTTTGAAGCAAAAAAGTACTATTTATAGAATAGTTCCTAAAACAGTTTGAAAGATAAATAGATAGAGAGAGAGAGAGAGTGAAATAAAAGATTCTAAATAAGGTGACTCAATGAGTCAGTTTCTTTAAGGAAGCTTTACAAACATTAATTTAATGCCTGTTAGTATTAGTTCCATAAAAGCACCTTGTTATATTAGTAATTTTAGCATAGTACTTTTTTAGTATAGTATTTTTAAATTGTCTATTTTTTAATAATTCTTCCTTCCTGTCATGACTTGTGACAAAAAGAATTTCATCAAATTTAATGAATGATCAATCATTAGTTAACAAATCATCAGAGTGGTTATGAAACTATTTTAGAAATTATTATATCCACTCACAGATTCGTACTTTTGAATACTAATATTATTAAAGTAATCAAAGTATTCGTATTTTTCTTAATTGAAAATCTTCAATCCCTTCTTATGGATCCATATCTAGATTTAAGACTTTTTATAGCTTTAATTAATAGGCCACATATTACAGTGATGTTAGAGGAAAAAGCTGGTGAAAAATTCTCCTGTTCTTTCTATTAAATTAAATGTTAGAAAGAAAGCCTTTATTTTATAGAACAGGGTTATTCTCCTTCATTTAAAATACAGGGTGGCCGCCGGGAAGTTATATTACTTTGTTTGTTTATAATTTTTGATTAAATGAAAGACAATGGAGATCTTATATTGAAAAATTATGTGCCGCTGTAGGCTAATAGGTAGTGTACTAGCTTGTCACTCTGGGGGTTGTGGGTTCGATTCCCAACAGAGACATTGGTTTTTTTTTCACTACAAAAATAAAAATTGACTGTCATTGGTCGCTGTGCTGTCTTATACGAAAGCTTAATTATCCTTGTACTTTCACCACCTGTTTCATCTCTTCTCTATCCCTTTCCTCAAGAATGTAGCACGGTACTTGACTAAATAGACATAGTTGCCTGAAGTGCTCTTTCTCTTTCAAACAAAAAACAAAGTTTTATTTAATGTCGGCAATTATGTATGGAATACAATATGAGATAATGTCCGCCTCTGTTAGTCTCACACATGCGAGCCCTTTTGAGTACATTTTTCATTAGATTTTCATATATTTCAGGCAGCATTTCGTTAATTTCACCACAAATATTTTGTTTGAGTTGCTCAAGCGTTTTTGGTTCGTTTGCATAAGCCTTGCTTTTCAGATATCTACACAAATAGCAGTCCAAAGCAGTCAAATCAGGCAACCGTGGAGGCCAATCAATATAACTGTATTCTTGAAATAACAGGTTGTGGAAACAGGTCTTGCAGTAATTCGCTTATAATCCTGGCTGTATGCAATGTGGCACCGTCTTGTTGATACCACATGTTAATCAAGCCCAAAGCGTGCAGTTGTGGGGTTAAAAAGTTTTCAATCATATTACGATATCGCTTTCCTTTCACAGTTACCGTTACGTCGTTTTCATTTTCAAAGAAATAAGATCCAGTGATTCCTCCTGAGCAAATTTCACACCAGCCTGTCACTTTTAATATATGCTAAAGTGACTGGTGAATAATTTGAGGGTTTCCTATTCCCCAGAACTGAATATTCTGTTTCCATTCAAATTAAAATGTGCCTCGTCTATCATTATGATTTCTTCATGAAAATCGGGATTATTAGGGTCGAGCTGTAGCATCCTATTGCCATATGTATGGCGGCGTAAATGGTCTGGCGGAAGAAGCTTATCCAAACTAGCGTTGGCTAATTTAAAGTAACTTAGTGTCCTACTAACACTAATGTGTAACGGAAATACGGAAAAAATTAAAAGGGAATTTATTCCGTAATTTTTTTTGTTTTTGTAACTCTCAATAATTATTTATTGTATCTTCAAGAAAATGAACTAACAATAAGTTTTAAAATCTGAAGTACTAAAAAAAAGTTGCATTAGTCCCGACCATGTCAGACCTAACCTAAAAAAACAAAACAAATATTTCCAAGATGTGTCATCTGTAGCATTGAGGATTAGAGCTGCGGTATTCCTCTTTTTGTTATCGGCTATGTACACTATAATGCAAAATATTGCGAGCAAGGGTATTAGCATGGTCTTCAAGCTTAATCAAGTATTTGCCTGCGTATTTAATGATTTCTGTAGTCACCAGCGGTATGTCTAAATCACGATGTATGGAATTTCTGAGCAGAAATTAATAACCGTAAAATTTTATTTTGTCTACGTTGGATTCTATCCACGTTTGACCATATTGGCTTTAAAATAGTCTTGCAAAATAGAAGTTTACAATCTAGGCCAAGTTTCGAGTTCCTGCCAATGAGCCAATGTAATTGTGTTAGCTTAAGTTTAATTTGTGTTAGCTTTGAGTCAATATGATGTGTCCATGTAAGGCGACGGTCAAGATGTATACCAAGATATCTCATACTTATGGTGAGGAACAATTTTATTATTGATTTGGACGGGCGAACAATTATCTTTTCGCAGGGTGAAGGTCACATAAATGCACTTTTGAACGTTCAATTGAATTCTCCATAATTTTAACCACAACTCTAACTGAGTTATATGTTGCTAAAGATTTATGGATGCTTGATGGGAGTTTTCTGGCGAACTTAGACACGCTGTATCATCAGCAAACGTAGAAGTGTGGACAGTTCCACTATATATATCAAATATAAAACTGGTCCAAGAATTCTACCTTGCGGCATGACTGAGGAAATTGGCTTGGATGAACTAACGAAGTCTCTTTCAACAACAGAAAATTTTCGTCCAATTATGTAGCTTTTTAATAGGTTGCTTCTATTACAAGGCAGGTGAGCGGTCAGTTTCAGAAATAGACCTTCATGCCAAACTTTGTCAAAAGCCTGAGAAACATTAATAAAAATAGCTGAACAATACTTCTTCTCTTCAAAAGTCAATTGTGCTATGTCTACTTTTAAAACGAAATTGTTGGTTTGGAATACACCCACTATCCCTCAGCATTTGAGACAATTTATTCATAGGCAATTTTTCGAAAACCTTTGAAATAATTGGTAATAGACTTATGGGCCTTAATGACTCGGTTTTGGTTAGGTCTTTATGGTTTTTCCGTAATGAACTCATGCTGCCATATGCACAAATCCTTGTGCAAAATTGTGGCCAATGTTATTCTTTGAAGGCCAAGCGGCATCGAATTAAGGTTGAGGTTGTCAGCTGATCTTGCAGTACGTTGTAGTGTATGCTTTGGGGCTATCACCTGCAGGTTCTCTTTTTACGAAATCATTCACTACACGACAAGTAGCGTGTGTTGTTGGCACGTTATTTCTCCTAAAAATTTCATGTAATCGATGATTGATTTTTAAAAAAAGTTTTAACGATCACAACACGTTGGTTTGTCGAATATTTTTCAATAATAAATTTGCCATGTATCTACTTTACTACTGCCAAATATAAACTGTCAAGTCCAATCGTTACCAAAATGGCGGCAAAACAAAGTAGTATATCTTCCCGCCGGATATCCTGTATCGGGCGAAAATCTTATTTAAGAAGTTTAGTGTTGAAAGAGTGAAAATTATTCAATCAAAATAAAAAATTTTAGAAAGAATAATTGAAAATATAAAAATAAAGAAAATTATAAGAATTCATAAGAAATGCAGGAAAAAGTTCTATGGAACTGTTGGTACTTTTTAATAAATTTTTCTTTATAGAAAATAAGCTGATAAGCTAAAAGAGGATAAAGAAATCAGCTCAATAATTTCATTTTGCATTCTGTTGATGTCAAGATCTTAATATTTCCCATTTCCTTAATTACTGTATTATTTATAAAATAATGGTACTATTTTAAAAGTATGTTATTGGCCATTTTGGAACATCTGCAAACAATTTCACCAAACTGTTATGTCTGTCATACAAAATTCTATCGGGTTTTTATTGTTCTTTTTTTGTGTAGTTTTCCTTTAAATGTTGAAATATTCCACAATGTTTGAAAAAAACTAAAAGTAAGAAAATTATATATTTTAAGAACTTTTAAACACGATATTGACACTTTCCAAGACATCCAATACTTGGGAAATAAAGATAAAATATTAAGAAAGAAAGGAAGAAAGAAGGCTAGAAATACAAGCAAATTCAAGCGACATTTAAAACACAAACATATTTTTGTACACCACACAAATAGGTTGCGGTACTCACGCTCATTCGCACACACACACACACAGATGAGCAGATATAAATGAAAAAATAACTTAAATATTCATGAAATCTTTTAAACAAATAATAAAACACTCACACATGCTCTGCTCTTACCACTCTCACCACAAGCACATTTACATCTTCATTTTGCTTGTTAAAAAGGAACAAAAACCCTTTTCTCTCTGTAACACTTTTCCCGCAAATAACATTTTAGTACCACAGCAAATATAACAACAACAAAAACAACAATGGCAAGAACAAATACAAGAAAATAAGCAATAACCCATAGAATATTCCTTTCAATATTTTTTTTTATCATTGTTGGTATAAGTTTTCTTCTTCTTCTTCTTTTTATTTCCATTATAAATTTATAAAACGAACTTAACTGTTCACGTTTACCGTCTTAGATGATGCAGAGATACTTTTTCTAGATGCCTGTTTGAGATTGTGACTCATAAATTGCTGTTCTAAGTTGGTTGATAACAAAACAAAAAAAAATAAAAATTTTAAAAGAATTTGAAATAAAAATACAACAAAAAAAGCACCAATAGAGTAGCACAGCCATTACCATTCCATACTTAACTACTCGTACCATGACTGTCATGTTCCCAAATAAATACTTAAGTGAATGTTTGTCTAATTTATAGACGAAAGCACTGACTGAAAAGAGCTTTAAAGCAACTGAATGGCATGTGGCAGGTAATGCGAATGGAAAAAATATGTCTAAACACGAGCTTCTACTTGTAACACATAAAGCGAATAACAAAAAAATATTTGTTTAAAGTAGAAAAAATTATATATTAAATTTATAATAAAAAATAAAAAGCAAAATAAACTCTCTGTCGTAACTTTAACCACGAGTATGGCCGTTCAAGGAAATGAAGAAATACAAGCAAATTTGACAATATTTCTTTTTTTATCTTTTGTGCTTGCTTTGGTACCAAATAAAATAATTGAATTTAATATTAAAAAAAAATAGTCAACCTTATTCTGTTTGGCGACGGCAACATCGTTGTCGATTTTGAGACAACATCACTTTAACACAACATCAATACTAATTTGGTGATCCCCAAACAACCTTATGACGACGTTGGCTAATTATCGACCATTTTAATAAGATATAACACATATATATCTAATATTGGAGTCAGCTGATTCATTTGTCTACTATTTCTGATAAAATTGTTGTGAAGAAAATATAAACTGTGTGAAAAAAAAAATAAATTAAAAAAAATACTTATTTATTAAATAAAATCTGTATTAAATTGAACCTAAAATAAGTTAAAAATCAAAATAAATTAAAATCAAAATGTTCAGCAGATTCGCCACGACTTCTTTCAAGGGGCTCAGTATAAGTTGATTAAATATGCCGCCTCCAGTAGTTTTGCATTCCATTTTGTTTTTTATCATCTTTTTTTTTTACTTTAAATTTTAAGTTGCGCCAAATCTGAAAAAGAATTTTTTTCAAATATGTATTGAGCCTTTGACATCCATTACTCATTCTATTTGGTGGTTCAAGGGCATTTATAGCATTCGTAACACTTTCCCATTAATCCTAAAAATTAGTAGGAACACTGCCACTTCGAAATCCCCTGGAAAATGATGGATTTTTTCCCAATGCTTCCACTAATTTTTCAAATTGGTTGGCATTATTAATTTGAATTTTTTCCATTTTCTTTTATACTTTATTTTGTACTTTAAGTTTTTTTAATCTTTTTAAAATTTTGTTTACAACAGTACGACACCAAAATCACAGACGACAATATCAACGGCAATTTAAAGCAATATCAGCAACAAATTATCTTACAGAATATCAAACATGTAGTTGTCAGTCATCGATAAATGACAACATTGCCAACGAGAATACGGATTTACAACAAACGATAAAAAACAACGTCGTCTTGTATCGCCGTCGCCAAACAGAATAAAGCTGATTATTAAAAAATACAGGGAGTTTGTTTATAATTCTTGATTAGCCGATAGAGAAGAGAGAGATCTTATATGGATAAATGTTTTATTTAATGTCGGCAATTATGTCTTGAATACAAAATCAGATAAATGTCCGCCTCTGTTAGTCTCACAAATGCAGGTCCTTTTTAGCACTCCTTTCTTTATATTCTCATCTATTTCACGCGTTATTTTATTAATTTCCTCACAAATATTTTGCAAAACAAAAACACTTAAGCAACTCAATGCTTAAGTGTTTTTGGTTTGTTTGCTAAACCTTAATTTTTAGATATCCTCATAAAAAGAAGTTCAGAGCAGTCAAATCAGGCAACCGTGGAGGCCAACTAACATCATCATTTCTTGAAATAACTTGTTATGGAAAGAGGCAGTAATTCCATTATAATCCTGGCTGTATACGATGTGGAACCGTTTTGTCGATACCACATATTAATCAAGCCCAAATCATGCAGTTGTAGCGTTAAAAAGTTGTCAATCATATTACGATATAATCGCTCCATACTCACAATCACGCGGTTTTTATTTTCGAAGAACTAAGGTTCAATGATTCCTCCTGACCATATTGCATACCAGACTGTCACTTTTAATGGCTGCAAAAGTGATTGTTGAATAATTTGAGGGTTTCCCATTTCCCAGAACCGATTATTCTGTTTATTCCCATATCCATTCAAATGAAAATATGCCTCTTTACTCATTATGATTTTTTTCACGAAAATCGGGGTTGTCAGGGCGTAAATGGTCTTGTGAAAGAAGCTTTTGTGTCAACTAAATCTTATATTTTTATTTATTTTTGAAAAGAGAAGCAGCCAACAATGCCTATTTAGTCACAATCGTGCTATATTCTTTAGGAAAGGGATAGAGAAGAGATAACACAGGTGGTGAAAGTAGTAGGATAGTTACATAGCCTTCAAGCTCTTATTTTTGTAGTGAAAACAACCACCCCTAGATTGGTAGGCTAAGTACACTACCCACTAGCCTACCGCGGCAGCTTATATTCTAGAAGGCCAATGTTATCGGAAATTAAACTGTCGCATAAGGCAGCACAGCGACCAGTGACTATGCCTTCATCACTGAGCAGCCCCACCGACAGTCATTTTTTTATTTTTTTTATTTTTTTCTAGTAAAAAGAGACAAGGTCTTTGTTGGGAATCGAACCCACAACCCCCAAACTGATAAGCTAGTACACTACCTACTAGCCTACAGGGGCACGTAAATCTTTTATGGAAACAAATGCAAATCCTTGTGCCGAATTGTGGTCAAAGTTGTTCTACGTGATAAGATTTACATCTGCGCCTGGCTATGGAGCCTTAATCAGATGGTGGTCGAATCACTATGCATAAATAGGAATGTTATGCTCGTCCTAGGAAGACTAATTCTAGCAACAGGTTTTTCCTAGTTGTAACTTTAATGATTCCAGAGCAGGGCTGCAAATCATCACTCCTTGCTGAAGAGTTGGAGACTATTCAACTCCTGTCCAGAACACATGTCTAGCATGCTCACTGGACTGGATCATTCACCTAGGGTGTCATTAACGGCGAAATGATGCTGGCCACCATATTAAACAACAAACCACCACGATACTCCCATATAGGGGCCAACGTCAATAATCAGCCAGAGAACAGTTAAATGTCTAAAGAGACAAATAACGGAACTCTGCGGCTTACTGATTCCCGTGGAAATAAAGTGGAGTTCCCAGTTGACCCCTGCTGCCTTCAGGGAACTGGACTCCCTGGACCGAATAAAAGAGCCCCCGGGGGTTGTCAAAGTTGTTCTTTAAAGACCAAGCTGCTGAGCATAGCGTTGAATTGAGGTTGATGGATTGTTTTGAACACTTTCTCGAGCAGCAGTAATGTTTTCAGCCGATTTTCCAGTACGCTTTTCTGGCGCATTGTTTCTTCCAAAAATTTCAAGAAACTTTCTCATCGTCACAGTAATCGATGATTGATATTGATAAAATGTTTCAACGATTAAAACACGTTGATCTGTCGAATATTTCTCCATAATAAATTGGCCACGTGTCAACTTTACGACTGCCAAAAATGAACTATCAAAACTAATGTTTAGCAAAATGGTGGCAAAACAAAGTATAGGGTCTGCCAAATATTTTTTTTTTTTCAAATGCTATAAACTTCTGACCCAAATGAACTTTGAATGGCGTCATACCAAGGTCCTTATGCAAAATTCGTCTCAATGATTTCTTTGAAATGTTCAATTGTTGAGAACGACGGTGAATTGATGTTGATAGCGCTTCACGCAGACTTTCTGCCACAGCAGCAATATTCTCAGGTGTACGCACTGCTTTTGGCTTTTCACGCTTTGGTTTATCGATGAGGATGCCAGTTTCTTTAACTTTTTCACAAGATAACGGACATGCGGAGCTGACGGTGCTTCTGTTCTTCCAAAATGCATACGCAATTTTAGCACACACATTCTGCAACATTATTTTATGATTTTCAAAGTAATGTCGCGATATTTCGCAGCGTTGTTCAAGAGTATACACAACCATATTCATTCAGCGAAATGATAAAACTAATTATCTGTCAAATTAAACATGAGCTAAGTGTTACCATCAACGAGTTAAAAAAAAACGTTAGATGAGGGACCCTTTAGAATAGTTTCCCAGCGTATACCCTGTACTTAGTTATAGAAACAAGTTCTTTTTGTAAGGGAAAATAATCAAATGACATTTTTTTAGAAAATTAACTTTAAATAGAATAAAAATACTTTTGCAAATAAAGCGAATTAAAAAAAAGTACTTTCAAATACCGGGCCTAAAATATTTATTTTGTGTTTGGCAACATTAAATCTATTGTCTTCTAAATAGATTTCTATGCTGCTGCCATTTGTTTGATGTGTACTTTGGCTTATTAAAAATTTACAGTGTTTCTCTAAAATTAAATACATTTTTTTTTATTTTCTCCACAATTTATGGGCTAAAAATGGAAACAGAAAAACAAAAACAAAACCTAAATAAAAGCATTTTAAAAAGAATTATTTAAAAAGGAAACCGCCAGGATGACTAAAAGGAAGTTTGGTAGCTACAAATTGTTTGACTACATGCATTTCGAAAATTCCTTAACAGTTTTCTAAATACGTGGTGTATTCTAACAAATAAAGAATTATTTTAAAATCCACAACACCATTTTACAAAGTGTTTAAAAAAAATACACCATTTACAATGAAAAACATTTGCTGGTTACCAGCCAAAGTCAAGTAGCACTCGTAAATGAAAAATTTAAAAAAGCATAAAACGCCTTTTTTATGTATCGCTGGGTCTTATATCTTTTTTCTAATTTTTTACTAACACACAAACACATGAGTATTTTTTTTCATTTTATAGAGTACCTTTGTGTTGTGTGTATGTACTGCAAGTATCGTTATGCTGCTGTTGCTTTACAATTCCTTAAAAAAAGACATTAAGAATACATGCTCATGCAGGTAGATACAAGCACTAGCTTGTTTTTAAAAGTGTTCATTCGTTCGATTCGAGTCATTGCTTTAATCAGCTGTAAAATTTTAAACAAAAAACTGGCACAAAGTATTTGCACACACACACAGAGACATGAAAGAAAAAGAAATGAAAAAATATAAATACAGGTGGTTTTTTAAATAGGTATACAAGTTAGTAATGTCGATTTGTACAACATATAGCATAACTGTCACCTGTGATTTGTGTCAATTCCTCCTCTATATATCGTCATTCCTGGCTGTTTGTTCGCGAATGGAATACATAATTTTCAAGTCGCGTAGGCCGCGTTCTATTTCACACTCAGAGTGAATACATCATTTTCAAGTCGCGTACGCGGCATTCCATCTCGCACTCAGAGTGAATATATCATTTTCAAGTCGCGTACGATACGTTCTATCTCACACTCACAGTGAATAAATTTTTTCAAGTCACTTACGCTGCGTTCTGTCTCCCACTCCGACTGAATCCATCATTTTCAAGTCACGTACATCATCATTTTCAAGTCGTATATGCGACATTCCATCTCGCACTCAGAGTGAATACATTTTTTTCAAATCGCCTAGGCCGCGTTCTATCTCCCACTCCGACTGAATATATCATTTTCAAGTCACGTACGCTGCGTTCTATCTCACACTTAGAGTGAATACATCATTTTCAAGTCGTATATGCGACATTCCATCTCGCACTTAGAGTGAATAAATTTTTTTCAAGTCGCCTACGCCGCGTTCTATCTCGACCTCAGAATGAATTCATAATTTTCAAGTCGCGTACGCGGCATTTTATCTCGCACTCAGAGTGAATAAATTATTTTTAAGTCGCGTAGGCCGCGTTCTTTATCGCACTCAGAGTGAATACATCATTTTCAAGTCGCGTAGGCCGCGTTCTAGATAGAACGCGATTTGAAAATCATGTACTCACATTGAAAGCGCTTGCATTCGCAAGCAAACAGGAGACAGGAAAAACGATATATAAAGGAGTAATTGACAAGAGTATTTCATTAACTGGCGGATCAAATCCAAACAATTTAGTACCAATACAAAATATGTTGTTTTTTGGAAGTTAAACATCTGTCACCATAATTCAGTATTCGATAGACGCCAAAGTGTAAACACACATTTATTCAATCGCAATAATAATTTGGAATTTTGTGACTAAAAACATTGTTTTGCGGGAAAGTCCGATAAGTTGTTTTCATTTGAAAGAAATGGATGCTGGAAGCCATCAACTTCTGATAAAAACTTACGGTCAATATGTATCAACTTAATAAACTTGTGAACGATGGTTTGCCAAATTGCATAATTATGACTTAGACACAGAAGACAAGGAGAGAACTGGTCAGAGAAGTAGAAGAAGTTACAAGAAAAAGTTGAAAGATGGTGAATTTGAAATACAACTCCAGGAAAATTGTTGTCAGACGCCAGAAGAACTGTGTAATTAGATTTACATTCGCGCCTGGCCATGAAGCCTTAATCAGATGGTGGACCAAACCACTGCATAATTTAAAACGTCATGCTCGTCCCAGGAAGCCGAAGCTATAATTCTATGCAACAGAACTTTCCAGTTGCAACTTCGATGATTCCAGAGCAGGGCTGCAAATCATCAATCCTTGCTTAAGAGTTGGAGACTTACCAACTCCTATCCAGAACACATATCTAGCATGCTCACTGGATCTGGGAACATTTCACCAGGTAGGTGTTATTAAAGGTAAAATGAACCCGGCCACCATAGAACCATAAACTGTTATGGGGCCGCGAAACCATAACCACCACGATACTGCCATAAAGGGTTAACCTCAATAATCAGCCAGAGAACAGTTTAGTGTCTAAAGAGACAAATAACGGAACTCTGCGGGTCACTGATTCCCGTGGAAATTAAGTGGAGTTTCCAGTTGTACCCCTGCTGACTTCAGGGGACTGGGCTTTCTTTTTCAAAGCCATTCCCCTATGCTTAAAAGCATTGGAATTCATTCACAAGCAAACAAATTAGCCGCCATATGATATGAAGCCGAGAGAAGTTCAAAGACGATTTTGCAAGTCGCAACTTAAGTTTGAACGCTACAAGAAAAAGTCATTTTTGAATCGTGTTGTTGTTGTGGATACATTACGATAATTCCCAACGCAAAAAGTTACATGTAACGGCCCGCCAATTAGCCAAATCAATACCGAAGCCGAATATCCCTGAGGCCATTTAAAGTTTATCCTTCGTAAACGACAATGGATTTGTGATAGCAATATTATGCGTGACATAGCAAATGCAGGATGATATTATCACCTGAACGCTGCATTAGTTCCTTATAAAAATATTATTTAATACAATAACAATACTTTTGTAGCGGGCAAGGTATTGTACGGGGTAGATCAGCTGCCATACTACAATCCACTGAAGATCATCCTAAGCTTGATTCGCTTAATTGGATATTGTATATTTTTAATATACAATTATAATATACTAAATTAACTATTATATTATAATATATCTTCTTATATCTAAGCTAATCCTCTGTAGTTGGTCGAACCAGAAGGGTGTTTTGTGTTATGAGCTTTTGAAATTGCGTTTGAAGAAAACAATCAACGAAAAATGACTAGGATATTCGAACCAACACGAGGCCTAAACTAATTGAAAGCAGTGGATGGAAAGTTTAGGCTCACCCGTCTGATAGCCTAGATGTTGCCTCTTCTGACTAACACATATGTGGATCGAACTTTAAGTTGGCGCCACATTTTTTTAACTGCCAGCCATAATGTCAGCTGTAAAGTGTTTTAGGTTAGAGAACGGCAATATGTGAATGCAAAGGTCTTCATACAAAATATTTATTCTAAAAACAGTCTTTTACCTTCAAACCATCAAACTTGTTCGAACACACAAATATTGCTGTGATTTTAATTCAATCAAATATTATGCATTTAACACAAATCTCTTCTAGTGGTTGTTCGTTTTATTCAACAATGATTATTTTGATAATAAAACTGTGCACTCGGATCATCAGTGATTATATTGATGTAGAATGGATCAGTAAACGCTGATTTGATTCAACACCAAAGTTCATTTACTCAAATGTGTGAGTTTAACGTATAAGATCATACAACAGACAACTTATTTAAATTTGAATAAGAATTTTATTCTATGGTAAATAAATTACCTAACGGCCGCGGTATGGGAAACCCATCTATCGCAACTTCTTGAATCACTACACGTAAAAACACTAATAGAAAAACGCAAAGTAACTCATTACCATAGATAAGTAGATGACATTATATGCATCCTCGAACAAGACAACGTCGAACAAATTCTAGTAGGCTTAAACACAATCGATAATTACAGTAGAAGACAGACATTTGCATTATCTTGACATCACAAAAACACGAGGAATTAAATATTTACCATTTGACATCTAGACAAAATCAACTAGCGCAATCACCCGGAAACCACACTGTCGGTCGCTAAGTAAGCCGTTGCACTCCAAGTACTTCACAAGTTAAAAATTAATTATACTTTCCATCACTTTAGAAAGAGCAGAACAGATTGCAATTGGGCGGTAATTTTCAGGGCTGTTAGCCTCACCCTTTTTGGGGATTGGCGTTACATTAGCAACCTTCCATCCTTACAATCCTTAAGTGTATGTTGTGACACCGTTACATCCAGAAAAACTAACTGTTTGGTGTTTTTTATGGGGTGGTAGAATTATTGGTATATACTTGGCTATGGTTTCAACAAGGTGACGCAACATGTGTATCACACAGCTCGTGCCAGAGCGGATTACTTAAAGGAAACATTTGGAAATCGTACAGTTTGGTGTTGTTTCTGTAGGGATATGGAAGTCGTTAGTCTACATCGATTAGCCCGAAATGATTGATCATTTCGAGCATGACAATCGCTGTGTTATTGCCGATATACGGCCCCAAATGTTACAAAAAAATCATCGAAAAATTGAACCTCCAGATTGGACTACGCTTGAGCCAACTGTGGCGGTCATATGACAGAAGTCATATTTAAATTATAATGCCAGCAGATTATCTTACGAAGAAAGTAAATTTAACATCAATTTAAAAAGTTCAACTCTGTTTTACTACATTTTAAAGTTCTATACCTCTATAAAAAACACCCTTTATAAGTAAACAAGAAATTGTAGGCAAAACTATAAACATGAAATGTGAAATGAATTGTACTTAAAATATTAAAACTTTTCCACTCGACTTTTGTTTTTCTTGTTGTAATTCTTGTTTTGTATTAAGTTTTCTTTATTTTTTTCTTTTTCTTTTTTCTTTTTGCTTTTTCCTATTTCTTTTAAATATGTTTTATGTAAAATATTAAGAAGTTTGTTTGTTATTCTTGTAACAGATATTCATATTTATGTTAATTTGTTCTTAAGAAATATTTCCAAACAAATGTAAAGATCTATTTTCGTAGGGGAGGGAGCGAAAAAAGGGTGAGGAAGGGAAGAAAAGTAAAGCAAAGTAACAAAAAATTTAACCTTAATCAGTTAGACAGCCAGCCAGCCAGCCCATAAATTGTAATACAACATGTAATACTTAAGATTAAATTCATAAACAAAAATTTGTCTGCATACTTTTAGGAGGTAGTTAAAAGAAAATTATTAAAATAAAAAAAATGAATACAATTTAATGAATATTTTTTAGTGTTTTGCAAAGATTTGCAAAATAAAAAATAAAACAAAAAAAGAATTTTAATAAATTTCAATTGCTGTCGGTAGGCAATTTTATTTCTTGCATATTTTATTCATTACAATTTTATTGCATAATCTAGGGAGGCATAAAATAAAATATTTTATAGTAATTATTTGTATTTGTTCTATTTAAAAATTGTTAATTTTTTAATATTTATTTTAAGAATTTAAAATGTTGGTAATGCAGCATGTGCTATTTAAACAAACAGGCTTCTTCTTGGCCACAGTGCAATAATTAAAATGATGGTTGGAGCAACTGGCTCTGACACTACACCATATAAATTTTCTTTTTTAGAATCGGTTTAAATGTTGTTTTTAATTTGGCTATAAGGAAAATTTGAATTTGAAATGAATCACCAAATTTGCTAAAACTTTGAAATCCAGAAATATCCGTCAGACTCCTCAGTTGGCTAATACGCTCAATGTAATAGTTTCTTAATATTTCGACATAAAAACTGAATAATTTAATAACAAAATAACTGGGTTACTAGCAGATTATTACTGAATATAGTTTTGCTCAGGGATCAGTATAGCGCTGGTCCAGAGTTGGTTTTTTTGGCTTATAATTCCCAATCACTATTTATTTGGATAGGCTCTCCTTTCTTTGGCTAAGTAAAATTGAGGAGGTGGTGGATATCTCAGTGACAGTGGGGAAAATTCACTATTAATACAACTAGGCGACAACAACGGCGAAGGCAACATCGTAGCACCGTGGCTTAGAATCAGTTTTCATTGGCCAAAATCTATATTTGTTCTTGACTTGGATTCTTAAAATTTTAGGTCATCAGAAAGGAAACAGATCAAAACTTAGGTAGCCGAAAAATTTTGTGAAATGAGGAAACGCTTGCATTATTTCTGGATTTAAAGTTAACAAAAGAGCAGTATATCCAACTCAGATTGCATGCGATCGAAAAAGGCTCAAATTTTTATCCATCAGTAGGAGTGTTATCCTCCAAAGGCGTCTATCAAAATCACACCAGTTACAAGCACTACTTGATCACACAGCCGAAAGGTTGCTACAATTCACTTAAAGGAAGTGAGTTGAAAAAACATGTAATTTGACGGATCTTCTGGACAAAAACAATATAAACACTTTTTATGTGAAAATATTTCTGACATAGATATGTTCATGGTGTTATTTGTAACACTGCGATTAAAAAAGAACTTAGAAAACTCGGAAACTTTGGAAAAACCATACTCCATCGTCTACGAAATACTGCATACTAATAAAGTTTGAGTTTAAAAAGGAAACTCATGATACCATTAGGAATGAAGTAAGTGACATTAGAGCTCAAATTTCAACACTTAAGGCTTTAGAGTTAGAGATAGATGAACAGACTATTAAATTGAATTACCACTTAATAGTTTCAATGATAGACGGAAAAACTGCGCCCAACTTTTGACTGATACAAAAGCTTCATTCAGCTGTACTTAATGTAAAGCAACATCAAGTCGATTAAATCAAAAACCGACAAAGTCAGTAGATACTATTGATGCATTTGAATTTGGATTAGCACCGCTACATACAAGGATAAGGTTTAAGGAACACATACTGAAAATTAGCTATGATTTGGACTTTGAGTCTTCAGCATCAGTAAGTAATTAATGACACCAACAAAGAGAACAAAAAAAATTGAAAAAGAAACAAGTTCAAGATACATTTCTCATTAATTATAGATCAACCAAAACAAGGATCAGGCAATACAATAAAAGCTTACGATCTTATCTATCGACTAAACAAAAAACTTCTAAAAAATCTTTGTTAGTTAAAAAGTTACAGAGTTTTTGGCCAATGAAAAACAATTCTGAGGCACTGTGCAGCGGCGTAAATGGTCTTGCGGAAGAAGCTTTTGTGTCAACTGAATCTTATATGGAAACAAATGCAAAGCCTTGTGGGCAAAGTTGTTCTTTAAACACCAAGCTCCTGAGCACGGCATCGAATTAAGATTGATGGATTGTTTTTAACACTTTCTTAAGCAGCAGTAATGTTTTCAGTCGATCTTTTAGTACGTTTTGGTCCATGCTTGGGCCTATCAGCTACAGACCCTCTTTCTTCGAAATCATTCGCTACACTAATAAATAGTGCGTTTTGTTGACACGTTGTTTCTCCCAAAAAATTCACGTAACTTTTTTATTGTCACAGTAATCGATTATTGATTTTAATAAAATGTTTTAACGATTAAAACAAGTTGGTTTATCGAATATTATTCTATAATAAATTTGCCATGTGCCTACTTCACGACTGCCAAATATGTACTATCAAGACTAATGTTTACAAAAATGGCGGCAAAACAAAATCGTATACCTTCCCGGCGGACACTCTATATAAATGTTTTTCTTTATATTGTGAATGCGAGTAAAAACAGCGTTAATGTGTCTTTTTTTTTGCTTAAAAAGAGAAGTAGCATTTCAGGCAACAATCCCTATTTAGTTAAGTATCGTGATACATTCTGCTGGAAAGGGATAGAGAAGAGATGAAACAGGTGGTGAAAGTAGAAAGAAATTAACTGCCGTATATAAGACAGCACAGCGACCAGTGACTATGCCTTCATCGCTGAGCAGCCCCACCGACAGTCAATTTTTATTTTTGTAGTGAAAAAAACCAAGGTCTTCGTTGGGAATCGAACCCACAACCCCCATACTGACAAGCTAGTACACTACCTACTAGCCTACAGGGGCACCTACGAAATATTCCTTACGAAATATTGTGGCATTTCAATAAAACTTATTTCATTACACTCATTTGCTTTAACTAATTAATTTTAAAGCCTTAAAAATAAATTTCATTCAGTATAAACTGCTTATTTGCCTCTGTTTTTTGGTTTTTTCTTGTTAGTTTTTTTTTTGTGAAACCTTTGCCAACTTATCTATCAATTTATGGCGAATAAAGAGAAAGAATCAGACATTAAAGGTTATAAATTTATGAAATTGTTACACTAATTACCAATTGCAGAGAACGATTTTCTCTTTGAGATTCGTGTGAGTATTTAATGTTTGATTGAGATTGTGATAATGATGAAGCAGTCATAAAGCCAAAGTAGAAAAAGAAAGAAAAAATTGATGATGGGTTGGCAAAAGGAAATGCAATCAAACGGATGTAACTTATTAAAATCATAATTTCATGGCAACATATCATTTCCGTTTTATATATTTTTCCAAAAAAAAAAAAATAAATAAAAAAATAATAAAATTCTTTTACATTTTGCATTTGGGTTTTATTTTTCATTTTGCATTTTGCTTCCACTGAAATTTTATAATGAAAATGATTTTTTATGTCGAGTCATTTGGCAAGAATTTCTTCTATAATATTTTGAAAATTAAAAAAAAAAAAAAAGAATGCGGGGGGGAAGTGTGAAGGCGGTAGAAGGAAGTAACATAAAAAATAAATTAGCTGCCATTTTTATTAAAAGTATGCAACAAGTTTTTTGTGTATAAACAAATACTCGCAGCAACACTTGCACGCAAATACACACACACACGCTATGCAACTGCAACCATCTATTACAGGGTGTATGTTTAAAAATAAATATATTTTTTTAGCATTCACCAACCAACGCAAATGAAATATTGAAATGCCAACATTAGCACTATAAATAATTTCAAATGGTTGGTTCTTGCTCCGTAAATATGTGACCTGACAGGATAGAAATGCATACCATCAACAGCAAGAGGACAAAAACAAAAAAAGAAACACAAAAACAAAATATTTTTAAATTACATTTGTGGCATATTTGAAACTATTATGGAAAAAAAGGTCATTTGTAATTGAGTTGCAAGTATGCAGATATGTATGTTTGTTAATTTTGTAGAAGCAAAGGCTTTTGTGATGGTATGTGTTGAGAGTTCAGGCATTTTGTTATTGTTGTTGCTGTTCATTCCCTATAGAGATGTTGCACAGGCAATAGCATAATTGTCACCATATAAAGAGTGGAGAGGCATAATAGCATTAAACAATAGCGATAAAGAATGGACAATGGTAAATCAAAAACAATAGTTGAATACAATACAACACAACAGAACAGAATGATAACGCTAAAGCTTCTTTAACTATTCGTATCGTTAGTAATAGGTGTAACAGTAAAAGTTGTCACGGGAATGAAATGAAAAAAAAACTACAAATTTCTTTCATATGGCAATGTTTGCTGCATTAAAAATCTACAACAATGTAAAACTGGTCGTTGTAACTAGTGAAATGGAAATTTTATTTTTTGTTTTTTTTTTTATATAAATTAGTCTTTCGGCATTTTGGAAATTTTCCAACGTGTTCTGGGAATCAATTAAACACATTCACCGAAAAGCTAGAAAGAAATATTAATTAATTGGTATTTTTGTAATTTGGAAATTTTGGGCATTTTTTTATTTTTTGTAGGGATTCGCTGAAATTGTTGTTAAATCAAAGTTAATTATTTCCTTTAACAATTCCCTAAATGTATTTCTTTTTGATCTCGGAAAAAATTATAAATTTTTTTATAAAAATTACAAATTAGTTTCAAAGGTCCGCCAACTTGATCTGGGAGTGAAAAAATTACAAATTTGTTTCAAATGTCCGCTGCTTTAAAAATATATAATAGTGAATTAGTAAGATCGAAATTTGTTTTATTATTTATACCTTTTCCGGCATTTTGGAAATAATCCATAGTGATCTGGGAATTAATAAAACTCATTTTTTTAAATTGACTTAAAAGCTAAAAAATATAAATTAATTGGTATTTTTAGCTGTGTAAATTTTGGGCATTTTTTTTAATTTTTGTAGGAATTCGCTGAAATTGTTGTTAAATCAAAATTTATTATTTCCTTTAATAATTCCTTAAATTTATTTGTTTTTGTTCTGGAAATTAAAAAATTACACATTAGTTTCAAAGGTCCCGCTGGTTTAAAAATACACAGCAATGAAGAGTTGACCCTTGTAACTAGAGAAATTAAAATTTTATTTTTTATTAATACTATTGATTTTATTAAAATAATAAAAAAAACAAAATTAAATAAAATCTTTTATTTTCATATAAATTACTATTCCCGCATTTCGGAAATTTTTCATTATGATCTGGGAATGAAAAATTTAAAAATTAGTTTCAAAGGTTGGCTGCTTTAAAAATATACAATGATGTTAAAGTGGCCCTTGGAACTAGTGAAATGGAAATTTTGTTTGTGATTTATTTCCATATAAATTATTATTCCAGCATTTTGGTAATTTTTTAACTTGATCTAGGAATTAATAAAACACATATTTATCTTAAATTCACTTAAAAACTAGAAATAGAACTTAATTAGTATTTTTGTAATTTAGAAATTTTGGGCATTTTTTATAATTTTTGTAGGAATTCGCTGAAATTGTTGTTAAATCAAAATTAATTATTTCCTTTTATAATTCCTTAAGTTTATTTGTTTTTGATCTGGTTTCAAAGGTCCGCTGCTTTTAAAATACACAACAATGAATAGGCCCTTGTAACTAAAGAAATGAAAATTTTATTTTTAATTTATATCTTTTATTTTATTAAAATAATAAAAAAAAGAGATTAGAAAACTGTTTGAGTATTTTTAATTTCTAGAATTTTGTGAATTTAAAATTAGATTTGTGTAAATCTATGATAATATTATGATAAATATTAGGGGCAAACTTTAAAAAAACATCTGGCTGGATAAGAAATGTACGAAAGTTTTTAGATTGTGATGAAAAATAACGTGGCTACGCATGGAAACTAGTCCAACTTAGGGTTTTTTAGGGCCACTGAAAATTTCCCAAAATTGAAGAGTTTGAGAGCGGACACTTAATTACTATGATATTCTTCTTTTTGTTTTTTAATCATCGATATCAGCATCTCCTTTTCGAGTTCCAAAACTAAATCTATTTCCTAATCGAGTCCATTAAAAAAATATGATGTAGAAGAAGAAGTATAAAGAGAACACTGAAGATGGCAAATAGCCGAAAACGTTTTGCTCACAAACCAAATTTGACGAGGGTCGACGTGCAATTGACTATGACTCTATAGCGACCACTATTGACAGTAACGTTCTGACCAGCATCGTTTTTAAAGAAGTAGACACATACCTGACGTGTAAACTAGCGACTTCACACATAGAATATGGAATATCGCACGACTTTTCAGGCTAATTTAAGGATCCGAAACGTGAAACTTTGCGGTTACCAAATGTTTCCTTTAATTAAATAATTGGGCCACGAATTGTGTGACATGATGCACTGTCTTGTTGAAACCATAGCTCCGGTACAACATGGCTGTGCAATTGATGAACGAAAAAGTCAGTAATCATGACTCTATAGCGATCGCCATTGACAGTAACGTTAGACACACACTTGAGGATTTGTATCACTCCAAATATGGCAGCTTTCTTTACTGACGTCTCCATTTAACTATAAATGAGCTTCAGCTAAAGAAAATTTACTTCTAAAAATTTGAGTCAAACGCAATTATGTTTTGGGTCAAATTGTTGTTGTCTATTCATGTTAAAATGCCAAACCAAACTATTCATAACTCACTATACTGATATTGACTATCAGTTAAAAAAAAAGTCTTGCCAAATTGAAATGCTATACCTCTATAAAAAATCACCCGACATATAAATTTTTTACATAAAATTTTTTACTTTCATTTATTTTGATGGTTCCTCAGCAGTTTTTGAATTCCCTTAAGCTTTTGTCTTTTGTTGAGAACTCTTATTTAAACTCATTAGTTGCAGCACTCTTTGTTACCATTAACTGCAGCAACTACTTGGTAACATCTGTTGTTACCATTCTACTGGCTTTGTAATACAACAAATGCTGTTGTGAACATGAATTTTTATATTCCTACAACATTTGCATTTTCTATTTTCTACACCCCCAATGTCCTTTTATAAAAACAGCATGTAAAAGCAGAACAACAACAACAGCAACAACAAAAAAGCTAAATATACTAATGGGTACATTAGTGGCAAAGAGATCACACATTTTATTTTGGCAAAAAAAGAAATATATATATTTCTATATAAAAGAAATAATAGAAATCTAACATACATTTTCTAAATTGTAAATCATCTATATAAAAATCCTTGAAATATACATGTTAACAATATTAAATACATATAAATAGTAAAAATGAGGAAAAACAAGAGCTTGTAGAGATGTCTCTATTCAATAAAATGTTATAGGCGATGACCTTTAAAGTGGGCTTAATAGAACAAAAAAAAAATGAAATAAAATAAAATAAAAGGAGAAAAAAAAAACTTTTAATATTTATTGTTTTAATAAGGCCCACAAACAGTTTGCATATGACTATTAAAGGACGAATATTAAACAATAAAAATAAAAACTGGCTGTCGCATGCAACTATAACTAGAACAATAATAATAATAAAATTTAAACTAAATTATAATAAAAATATTGCAAATATTGTAGAGAAAAAAAGGCAACAGTGAATATTTAGTTTTTTGTTATAAATATTTTGAATACATTTTATTTTGTAGTCAAACAACAACAACAACAAATATGTGTTAATTTATTACCAAAAAAATTATGTTAATAAGGGTCAGTTGCAATAAAACAATGAAATAGAATTTGGCAAGTTTTTCATGCTCTTTATAGTTCACACTCTCTCTCTCTCTCTCTCTTCCTATCTCTTTCTCTCGCTCTCTCTCTCTATGTATATCAACACAGCTTTAAGCCTTCTAAAAGTATTAAAAGAGGCATGCCGCTAATTACAAGGGATGTCCAGCGTATAAAAATTATTTAAAAAATAAAAAGGGTTTATTGTTGAAGGCGAAGAATAGAGTCGAGGAAGCTAAAAGCATTCTTCTTTAAGTAGTAATTTTGGATATGGAAAACCTACTGATTCTGATAATAACCGCCAACCCGTTGAAGAGCAGGTTATGCCTCCTATCGTGAAGGAATTTTTAAACCTCTGGGAATTCTTTGAAGTCCCAAAAGCTCAATCTTTAATGACGAGGATTTCCAATTTTTTAAAATCTTATAAATCACTATCTCTTGTTTCGGCAAAAGAGGAGTATGGTAAATTATTAAAGGAAGTGCTATATAAATATGGCCCGAAATAGTTTAATTTTTCTCACATTAATGTCAGATCATTAATCGAATTAAGTAGACGTTTAGAATTAAATAATATTCTTAACCAACACAGAGTTGACGTGTGTTTTGTACAGGAATCACATTTGCGTAAAAATTCGAGAATAAATTTTGACAATTTTAATATCATTAGAGATAATTCAAATATTGGTACCGCGGTTCTTATTAACAAAAGTCTAAAGTTTACCTCAATTGCAATTGACAATCTAAGAATTCCTAACAGTTTTATTGAAATTAATTTAAAATTTGCTGGACAGTTAAAGAAGTTTTTATTAGGTAGTGTTTATTTTCATTCAAATTTACCCCGTAATAATTACTTTGGAGCGCTCGATATTATTAAACAATTTTCAAGTACGTTCATTGGAGGGGATTTTAATTCCCGGAATACGTATTGGGGTGACTCAGTTACGAATTTAAATGGACATCGCTTTGCTGATTGGTTGAATATGTCTGATTCAATTTTCAAAAGAATATGTGATATAGCTCCTTCTTTTCCGGGTGGCGCTTCTTTTTTGGATCACTTCCTTATAAGCACTTTGTTGATTGATTCTTTTAACAGTAATTCAGAGGTAGCTAGCTTGCCTACTTTCTCAGATCATTTTCCGCTGAAATTGATTTTTTAATTTTCAGATAAATTGTTTTATTCTTTTGAGAATACAAATTGGAGGCATTTTCAGCGAGATGTTGAAACAAATTTACAGAATATTAGCCTTTCTACTAGCAGAAACCTCACTAATGTTGAAATTGATGAAGCCATTTCAAATTTTAATATTTGTTTAAATACTGAAATGGATAGGCATTCAAGTGAGATCGAGCTAAAAAGTAAGAAATTTTTAATTCCGCACAATATCAAAAGGTTTTTGAGGATCAAATACTCTTGGCAAAAACAGCTAAAAAGAATATTTCATAGAAACGGTAATAGAAGCTCAGATGAGTACCGTTTACTAAGCTGTCAACTTCTCAAAATAATAATTAAGGAAAAGGTGGAACAACATCAATCTGCGGAATTTAGCAAAAAGTTAAAAAATCTAAAACCAGGCCCAAGGACATTTAGGGAAGTTTTCAGAACTATTGGCGGTAAACACTCTAAAGATTTCGTTAAGTTAACTGTAAACAGAAACACTTTTCATGAGGATAGTGATAAAGTTGAACAGTTTAGAAGATACTTTTCGAATGTTTACCAGTTTAATGTTCCTGCTAATTCATATACCTTACATGTCCCTAGTAGTGTAAATTCTTACCTAATGGATTGTCCGGGTCATATTTGTCAATTTTCTGTTAGTTCGCGCGCTTTAAATACGATTGATCGCAATCATTTCACCAGTTTTAATGAAGTCAGGGATATTATAAAAACTTTAAACGCAAAAAAATCCACTGGGGTAGACAAAATTTCGAATTATTTAATTAAGAAGTTGCCAACCTTCGCTGTAGAGTTTTTAGTAGTGATTTATAACAATTGCCTTATTAATGGTTACTTTTCAAAGATTTGGAAATCAGCAAAAATTTATCCACTTATGAAAATTCCAAAAAATTTTCAAATTGACAATTCTCGACCCATTTCAATGCTTTCTAACGTTGGTAAGTTATTTGAAAGGGTTATAAAATTGAAGCTTGAAAATTCAAACGTGTTAAATTTATTGCCACTTTACCAATTCGGTTTTAAAAAGGGTCATTCTTCGGTTGATGCTTTAACCTATTTTCAGAATGATGTCATTTGTAATTTAAGAAGGAAAGAGTGTACCGTTGCAGTTTCATTGGATATTGGAAAAGCTTTTGACAGGGCATATCAGTTGGGTATTATTTTTAAACTTATGAGGATAGGCTGTGAAGCTTTTGTTGTCAAAATTCTTTTTAACTTTTTTAAGAAACGGAATTTGTTTGTCGAAATTAATAATACTAGATCAGATTTAGGCAGCATTTTTTGTGGTGTGCCACAGGGTTCAACTTTGGCCTCATTTTTATATAACATCCTTGTTTATGACTTTCCACACATCTTTAATGAATCAAAAAGCTTATCATATGCGGATGACTCTTTAATTTATGCGCATGATAAAAATCCGGAAGTCGCTTTAAGGAGAGTTCATGATCATCTTATAGTAATTGACAATTATTATGATAATTGGGGTATCAAAATTAACTCTCTTAAATCGGAGGCGATTTGTATCCGTTATGCGTCGGGTAAAGGTCCCCGTAATGCAGTTAAATTAAGTAAAGGCTTGAATCTCTCTTTACGCAATACGGTTATATTCTTTAAAGATTATATAAAATATCTTGGGGTCACAATAAACAAGCTATTTAAGTTTAAGTTTAATCAACATGTAAGAATTGTTAAGGTTAGGTGTCAGCGTATTAAGGGTATGTTTTCCAGACTATTAGTTAATAGACACCTTGATCAGAGGACAAAGCTCTTGCTTTATAAGGTTTGTATCCGTTCAGCAATGCTGTATGGATTTCCCATTTGGTTCTCTATTTCCCCGTCGGTTATGAAGGAAGTAGAGATCTTTGAACGCAATTGCTTAAGGCTTTGTGTTAATGCTAATTTTGAAAACTACGTCAAAAGATACTCAAGTAATATAATATACCAAAAGGCAAAAGTGCAGTCACTTTCCTCATATGTTTTAGCCTCACTTAGAAAGTTTATAAACCGTCTTGGAATTCATGAAAACATTCTGTTGAGGGAAGTATTTAATTCCCAGTCTGCTTTTAATTGGTCAAACACTTTATATTTATCTCCAGTTGGACTTTTGCTAGATGAATCTAATTCATTCGATAGTGTCTTTGAGTACCGTCTACCGGAGTTTTACTCGCACTCAACTTCTGGCTCTAACAGAGGCTAATGTATGTATATATACTCGTATATGTGTGTGTATTTATATGCATATGTGTATGTTTAAATACTCATATATGGGTGTATATTTATAAACTTTGTATATTAGTATTTAGGTTTTGTTTATTGTTTTAGTTTTAAGCTTAGTTTTAGGTAGGTTGAAGTTCCTAACTGGAGATGTTAACGATCTCTGTTACCTTTTATTATATGTTTGAGCATTATAATTCTATTGTTACCTTTTTGATTTAAGACCTTTTACCATACCAATTTGCATTAGCATGTAGCGTTTACTTTCACTATGTTTATTAAAATAATACAGTTTACGTTTAAAGTTATTTCTTTTATTATCTTACCATAAATTTTGTTATCTATTTTTAAAAGTCTCAATAAAAATTAAATTAAATTAAATTATATTAAACTTATTGTAGTTTAATAACACATTTGCTTAGATTGTAAATAAAAATGGAATGAAAAATTATATCTCTCTTTATAGACACAACATTCCATTTAAGCAGTCTCAATTCTCTTATAACGCTGCACTATAGGTCAAATCACAGCTTCGTCTGTGCTAAATTGATGCAAATCAAAATGACATTTAGTTATTGTTGTTGTTGTTGTTATTTTTAATTGAAAATGTTTCAAAACAAAAACGTGTGATATTTGTTTGCGTTAAAAAAGAAGTACCGTTACACATTCGTACGTTAAAGTTAAAGTCAATCAATGCAATTTTTCTACAAACCTGCTAGAGCAGTGATGGGCGAACTTTTTGGGTGACGGGCCAATAAATTAAAAAAAAATCTTGCGGCGGGCCATTAATTAAAAAAAAAAAAACATAGAGGGTCCTTCATTAAAAAATTATGGGGTTGCTGTTCAATGAAAAGTTCGGTTTAAACCATATATTTATTAGTTATATTACGTAATATTTTAAAACAACATAAAAATTTTATAAGATACCGTTTATTATGATTTTAAGATTTACCAGATGTATGGGAAGCACTGGTCTGTTTCTGACTTGACATAATTTCCTCAAAATCTGGTTCCAGCTGGGAGGATGCGACTTTTATTAAATTAAATAGACTCTCGTCTGACAATCGGTTTCTTATTGCATTTTTTCTGCATTTCATTACTGAAAAGGCCTGTTCACATAAATATGAGGAAGCAAACATTGCCATCATTTTCTGCGCATGATTAATTAGCTTTGGAAATTCATCTTTCGGTAAGGATTTATCGAAATTAAGCTTATCTGTATTTTAAAATAGCTATTTTAAATTATTATTACATTGCAATTCTATAATTTCCAATTGTAGATCAGATGGAATATTCTCAGGATTAACATTAAAAGGCATTGAAAAAATATCTAAACATGGTTGGATTTTTTTAAAGTCAGCAAATCTGGCATCAAATTCTGAATACAGTTTTAATAAAGATTGTGAAAAGACGTTTAACTTCTCTTCACTCACAGGCCTCAAAGAATTAAGTCTTGGAAAATGAGTCAAATCATTTTTTCACAAACATTTAGAAAATATAAACAATTGAGTTTTAAGAGACCTCAAACTTCCCCAAGTTTCTTGTTCAGTTTATTATAATGCTCGAGTAAATCCGTGAAAAAAGCAAACTCGATGCACCAATTCTTATCCTCCAATATTTCCCACTCATCCCAAATTTCAGTTTTGGTTTTTAGAAAAACTTTAATTTCTTCGAGAAGACTCCAAACTCTCGAGAAGGCATGCCCAAAACGCAGCCACCTGATCTTTGTGTAATAAAGAACATCTGAAAATTCTGTATCAACAAACCACGGGCTCGAAAGGTATTAATTAATTTTAAAATAATATTAAGTACGTGGTTAATATCCAAGGCAGCCTTGCAAAGAACATCTTGCTGGATTATACAATGTAAAAAAATTGTTTCGCTTTCAGGATTCTGACTTTTATAAACTCCTGCAAACCCCGTATTTTTTCTCACCATGTTAGGTGCTCCATCAGATGTTAAATTAATTAATTTGAAAATTGGGGCATTAAGAGATTCCATCCCCTCTCTAAATTCGTCATAAATTATATTTCCTGTCGTCTTTCCTTTCAAACAAGTTCTTCCGTTATTACAAAGTTTTCATCGAGTCCTCTGATAAAAATCAGAAGTTGGGCTGTATCACTCCTGTCAACACTCTCGTCCACAGTGACTGAAAAATACTTAAACTTTTTAAGACGTCCGTCGAGTTGATTGTTAAAATTAGAAGAAATCGCTTTAATTCTTTTTGTGACCGTTCTACGTGACAGCCCTATAGATTCGAAATCTTCTACCTTTTCTGGGCATAATACTTTTCCAATGCTAATTAACACATCTTTAATAAATTCTCTTTCAGAAAACGGTTTGTTACTTTTTGCTATTTTATAGGCAGCTGGGCACCTCTTTGATTTTTAAAAAAAATTTGCTGACTAGATATTTTTCTTTTCAATTCCTCTGAATGAACTTTCATGTCTTCATCTGTCATTTTATTGTACTTCGACCCAAGATGTTTTGAATTAAAGTGCCTAGCGAGATTATAATCTTTTAGTACAGCTATCGGTTCTTGGCAGATAAGACAAATAGGTTTTTGGTTATATTCCATAAAGAAGTACTTCCATGTCCACTCTTGTTGAAATACTCGACATTCCGAATCAACTTTTCTCTTTCTATTTTCGATTGACATTTATGGGGGTATTTACAATACACATTATTATTTTTATTACACAAATAAAACTGTACGTTGGCAACTTTATAATTTTACTTCACAATTTATTCTTTACGTCACGAGATTTACACTTTTACTGATTGCTGATTAATCCATCGCTGGCCCTTTTATACTTGTTGCGCATGTTGTCTCGAATATTCAAGAATCTTCTAGATCTCACATATAATAGTTGTTGTTATGTTATACGCTCAGTTTTCTATATTAGTTGTTAGTGTTTTATGATGTTTATGTTTTTTCTTGGAATATTGCATCAGGAAGTTGTTGTTATCTTGTGTGTACAATATTTTCTAGAAAACTACGCAGTTTGTACACAATATAATATGAAAACATCGCATTTTTTTGCTAAAATTGTCAATTTATATCTTTTTTAAAACATAATGTAAATTTATTTTTTGGGCATAATTTTTTAATAGGTGATTAATTTTTTTTTGAAAAACGCTCGGCGGGCCGTAGTTCGCCCATCACTGTGCTAGAGTGTTCAATAGTGCAAGGTCAACTTTAAGTTTGTTTTTCTCGATTTGTGTTTATTATAATAATATTAATTTAAATAGAAAATAAAGAGACAGACAAGTACTACTGTTTTTAATTATAACTGCTTTATATTTATGTCGATATACCTGAAAAGAACTCATTAGACAACATCAGTTTTTTTTTACTTTTACATTCCCCATATGACCATATGACCCCATATGACCTCTTTCAAATTGAAAAAGTGGATCAAATATAATATAATGAGTTAATTATGGTTTGTCACAAATTACGATTATTTGCGCTTTTTGAGCTATGCTTTTTTTCTAGGTAACTTCTACATAAAAAAAAACAATCTGTTTGAAATATAGCGAAAATAATGTCATAAGAAAGACAAATTTGATGCAGTTTTCAAACGCGTTGTTGACAACATCTAAAACTTAATGTTATTTCCGATCAAATTGATAAAAATAGAAAGCAAAAAATAATTTTTTTCTGCGTAAAATTAACTCAAAATATCGCAGAAAGATAAATGTCTTTAAGGAAAAACACATTTGATTATAAAAGTGAAGTATTATGTGCAAAAGAGGAAAACTTAAAGTTTGAGCTTAGCCCTCTTCATTGCTGGATAAGATTTTTCGAGTTTGTATTGCTACTGGGCATGATGTTTTTTCTGAAATAACGGATGTTCACAAAGATATAATATTTCGATTCAAAATCATTTTGATTTGCCTATCCTGCCAGTTTAAAATCGATTCAAATAAATTTGATATATTGCTTTGAAACAGCAAAACGTTTTCATGAGCTATATCCCTGGTTGCCAATGACTGTCATGGTCCATAAAGTGTTCATACATTCAAAACAAATAAAAGAAATCAGCGCACTACCAATAGGTTGTCTTAGAGAAGAAGCTGCTGAATCGCAACACAAAATATTCAAAGGCGATCGGTTGCACCACGCCCGCAAAAACAGCCGTACTAATAATTTGTTAGATGCATTTAATAGGGCTGTCGATACCTCAGATACCGCCCTGTGCAACTAGGGGAAAAAGGGAGCCCAGTCCCCTGAAGTCAGCAGGGGTACAACTGGACACTCCACTTTATTTCTACGGGAATCAGTGACCCGCACAGTTCCGTTATTTGTCTCTTTAGACACTTAACTGTTCTCTGGCTGATTATTGAGGTTGGCCCTTTATCGGAGTATCGTGGTGGTTGTGGTTTCGCGGCCTTATATCAGTCTACGATTCTATGGTGGCCGGGTTCATTTCACCTTTAATAACACCTACCTGGTGAAATGTTCCCAGATCCAGTGAGCATGCTAGATATGTGTTCGGGACAGGAGTTGGAAAGTCTCCATCTCTTAAGCAAGGAGTGATGATTTGCAGCCCTGCTCTGGAATCATCAAAGTTGCAACTAGAAAGTTCTGTTGCATAGAATTATAGCTTCGGCTTCCTAGGACGAGCGTGACGTTCCAAGTTATGCAGTGGTTCGATTCACCATTTGATTAAGGCTTCATGGCCAGGCGCGGATGTAAATCTGATCACACGTTGTCGATACCTCAGATCCATTAATTTCCACAACATTTTTAACAAAAGCGTAAGCATTCTTCACTTCCACCTGAAGTTATTGAGCTCTTATGTTGCAGCGAGTTCGTAGCAGAGTTTTAGCTTAGCAACCAAGACGAAGAAATTGATAATATTGATGAAATTGAAGAAGCCCTTTTTGATTTAAATTTAAGCAATTTCGAAATTTTATAATATATTAAAAAAAAAATCAATTCAATATTTTATGTTTGTTTTGATGGTTGAAAAAGGGTTAATTATTGGTCATTAATGGGTTAAATTCCATTTTTTTAAATAATGTTATACTTACTTACGGATTTATTACAGGCTTTGGTTTGAATACCATGTTTTTGTATATATGTTTTTTTTAAAGTTAAAAAAGGGTTAATTATTGGTCGTTAATGGGTTAAATTCCATTTTTTGAAAGAGGGTTAAACTTACTTATGGAATTCTTACAGGCTTTGGTTTGAATACCATGTTTTTGTAGTAGTTATTAATTTCGCAGAGAAAAGTTGCCATTTGACCTATTGTGGGCTGGGATGACTTTAGCTAAATAATGATTCAAATTTCCATTGCCTACTTTAAGATGTTGTTTTTTCTCTTTTGTAATAATTTATTAAATAACAACTTGCTAAACTATTTTATTTTGTTAATTATTTGCAGCCTGACTTGTAATGCGCCTTGGGGGTGGTGTACCATACGACGGCGACCCCCCGACAATGAGCGCTACTGGCAACGACTATGCCGAATTATGCGATCTTGGACCTACACGATGGAGTTCGCGTGGTTACTATCATGTACCACCACCCGCCGCGCACAGTTCATCCTTGCATCCTAGCATATTGCAAACATCCACCCAATCGTCATCCAGCGTACCAACGGGTGGCTCTGCCGGTCTTGCAGCCCATCACTTACGTACCCACCCACCACCAGCCAGCAGTTACGAGGCCGAAGATATTGGTTCCTCATACGGTATGACAACACCGCCACCCGGTGTCAGCGCTTTAAGCAATAGTTACGCCGTCAATTCACGCATTGGCAATAGTACAAGTTCGCTACGCACCGGTTCAGGTGGAGCAGCAGCAGCAGCAGCAGCAGCGGGTGTTGGTGTAGTTAGCTCAGCAGCTGTGGGGGGACGTTCTGGTCTCTATTACTCACCACCTGGAACATCGTATACAATTATCGAAAGACCCCATTCACCGCATTACTATTACAATTCGGCGGGAGTGGCAACCAAGGGTGGTTCTCTGCCGGGTCGTGGTTCAGCGTATTTTACATCGCCGTCAAATTTTATGAACAGTATGAGTGGAACCCTGCCTACCTCGACGGCGACCAGGCATGCACTGGCGTCAAGCTCTGTTGCAGCTAACGGCAATAAGAAAAGGCCAATTTCACCGGAGCAGGTTTTACGCATGTTTGGCGCAACGCAATCATCTTCAGTTCCTACTAGCAGTTATCATTATAGCAATGGTACCAGAGATCGCACTGGTCGTCGTAGTCCAGCCAGTAGTCCGCCATCAACAACACACCAGGTGCGTGCCTTTTCATTGCCACTAAATAAAAATCATAGAAAAAAACACAATTTTCCTTTTCGTTTTCATAGATGTATCGGGACAGAGAACGAGATCGTGGCATACCCATACATCATTTAACTACAAGAACTGTTAACATGTCTCGTGATCAGCAAATAGATCATGGCTTTGGTATATGTGTTAAAGGAGGTAAAGACTCAGGTAGGTTTTATTTAAGATTTACGTAATGCATTGTCCGGGAAGTACAAAGGTTGGTTATATCAGGGAGTTTAGAGGGAGTAGTGTACATATATAGAAAATCAATTTAAACATAGTTAAAGTGTTACTTAAGACATTTAGTCTGCTAGCAATTCTGCTGTGATAATTTATATGAATCACTGGCTGAGCCACCACAAATAGATGAACAATGTGCAACACGCAACTGTACGCTTCTCGGGATTTATTTCATTATACTTTAATTAAATTTCATTATACATTAATTTCATTATACATTAACTTAATTATACTACATTTTGTCAATAATCACATCCCTAATTGAGGAAGGCTGCAATTACTCATTGGAGTTAGATACTCTACAGTGACCAGTTTGATTGTCTGACTACGCCTCCTGAACACCCTTGGATAGCTGCAAAATAGGCTCCAAAAATACCAGTTATTTTGGAAAAATGCATTCCAACGTATTGAGCTGAAAGAGATTCAATAAATAAAATGAAAATAGAAATTTTCTTTGAATGCAGAGAAAAGTTTTCCTTCAGTTAGATTTTGTAGACAAACAATTTTTTAATAATTTTCTTTCTTATATTAATAAGATTCAATTAAAATTTGTTATTATAAATATTTTATATTTGTTGTTTTTGTGTTCACTAAAAGTTGATTGATTAGTTTTAGTTTTATTTGCCTCCAGAGTTTTATGGGATTCTGAAAAATCAATTACTATTAGAAAAATGTATTAAACAAAAGTATAACTCATTAAACCATTCAAAATGCATACACACACACCCACACATGTATATGTATGAAGATTAAATAAGTTAAGGGTTACCCCATCCTTTAAAATTAAAGAGAAGAAGAGTATGATAAAGCATATGAAGATATTTCCAAAGAGAAGAAAGGAGGATGTCTTACCATTTTGGTAGAAATAATATATTTTGTGGGTTTTTATAACGGGAAATAATGGCAGAGAAAAAAGAGAAAAATTTCCCATGTTCAAGCTATTTGGGATTAGAACAATCAAATGCAATTTGGCACTAGTTTCTCTGCATATCTCGATGTGAATTAGGACTATGGGCAGCAGTTGCGTAATGGCTAAAATCCATACAAATCCTGCGCTTAACTGATGGCTTTTACAGCTATGCTACATATCGAAGGTTACTTGTTTAAAAGCAGACAAGTATTTTAGGCTCCCTATGCTAGCGGTGTGAGTCATAACTACTTAGAATCCTAAAGACACCTTATTCTTTCTTCAGGCCAAATGTAAACAGCTTCAGCCAGTAGTAATAATTTAATTATAATTATTCAAACAAATATGATACAGGCTTGTTATCTAAATAGCGGCTTATATTACTCCAGCTGTAAAACTTATGAGTCCATGTTTTGATATCAAAAAGTAGATGATGAAAAAACCATATTTAGATATTTTCAAAAGGCAATAAAAACATCAAGACATCAATGTAACCGAATATAGACGATTTGTTTCCTTTGAAATCGATGATGTATATACCTCAATACCAACAGCAGAAGCCTTAGTTATCCTACGTAACATGCGTGATAAAATTTACATTCTTACCTAGCTGTGTAAGCCATAACCATATGGTAGATCATAACACTCCGAAATTTAAGGTCATCCTCGCCCTAGTTGCAACTTCAAGAGCTCGGAGCAGGTCAACGCCTCCACTGCTTGCTGAAGAGTTAGAGACTATCCAACTTCTGGTCCAGAACGCATGAAGCTTAATAAAATTTAAGAACACAACGGCGTTCATGCTCACTGGACCTGGACCATACATTGTGCTCATTGTGAATGATCCGACCTACGAACTCAAACGAGGGCCTCGAAACAACCAACCTCAGAGGACAGCTAAAAGGCTTAAAAGACAATTAGCGCACCTCTGGGGCTTTACTGATTCCCGTGGAAATATAGTGAATTTTCCTGTTGGCTCCTACTAGCGTAAAAGACTTATAATGTGCCCCCGTGGAGAACTATGAATGAAATGTAGCGTCATCCTCACTCTATAAGGCCTTCAGATATGTACATCCTCCGGTTACTCCTAGTTGCAACTTCAAGAGCTCGGAGCAGCCCAACGCCCCCACTCCTAACTGAAGAGTTGGAGACTATCCTACTCATGGTTCAGAATGCATGAAGCTTAATAAAATTTAAGAAGAAAACGTCATGTTCACTGGACCCGGACCATTCATTGTGTTCATTGTGAATGATCCGCCCCACACAACTCAAGCGAGTGCCTCGAAACCACAACCACCACGATACTCCCGAAGGGCCAACCTCAATAATCAGTCAGAGAACAGCTAAACGGCTAAAAAGACAAATAGGCTTTACTGATTCCCGTAGAAATATAGCGGATTGTCCAGTTGGCCCCTGCTAACTTTAAAGGCGACTGGGCTCCCTTTTAACCCCGAAGATACATGTAATGACGGTGAATTTCCGTCAAAATATCTCAATGTGCCCATCGGGGGGCGGGGGGTTGTTCCTACGTAACAAACTAGACAATTTATGGAACAGGCAATACGTTACCGAAATTATAGATATTGCAAAGGCCTCCGAGAATATATATTGCTCAGTTTGTTATAATTTTTGCTTAAATTAAAGAATATGGATAAATGTTCGCCTCTGTTAGCCTTACAAATGTGAGCCTTTTTAGGCTAATTTTTCATTATTTTTTCACGCGGTTTTTTATTAATTTTATCACGAATATTTTCTATGAGATGCTCAAGCGTTTTTGGTTTGTTTGCGTAAACTTTGCTTTTCAGATATCGCCACACTAAGAAGTTCGCAGCAGTCAAATCAGGCGACCGTGGAGGCCAATCAATATCTACAGTTCTTGAAATAACTGTGATGGGAAGAAATCTCGCAGTAATTCCATTGTAATCCTGGCTGTATGCGATGTGGCACCGTCTTGTTGATAGCACATGTTAATTAAGTCCGAAAGCATACAGTTGCGGCGTTAAGAGGTTTTAAATCATATCACGATATCGTTCCCCATGCACAGCTACCGTTACACCGTTTTTATTTTCAAAGAAGTAAGGTCCAATGATTCTTCTTGATCAATTTGCATACCAGACTGTCCATTTTAATGGATATAAATTCATTCCCCAGAATCGACTATTTTGTTTATTCACATATCCATTCAAATGAAAATATGCCTCGTCACTAATTTTATTTTTTTTTCTTGAAAATCGGGGATGTTATGGGCGAGCTGTAACATCCTACTGGCCTATGTACGACAGCGTAAATGATCTTGTGGAAGAAGCTCTTGTGTCAACTGAATTTTATATGGAAACAAATGCAAATCCTTGTGGAAAGTTTGGCAAAAGTTGTTCTTTGAAGACTAAGCTCCTGAGCACGGCATCGAATTGAGGTTGATGTACTTTTTGAAACACTTTTTTAAGCAGCAGTAATATTTTAAGCCGTTCTTGCTGCATGTTGTGGTCCATGCTTGGGCCTATCACCTAAAAACACTCTTTCTGCGAAATAATTCTCTATACGAGAAATAGTGGGGAGTGTTCGCAAGTTGTTTCCCGCAAAAAATTTACTTAATTCTCTCATCGTCACAGTAATCGACGATAGATTTTGATAAAATATTTTAACGATTAAAATACGTTGGTTTAATCGAATATTTATTCCATAATAAATTTGCCACGTGTCTACTACACGACTGCCAAATATGAACTGTTAAGACTAATGTTTACCAAAATGGCGACAAAACAAAGTAGTATACCTTTCCGGTGGGCACCTAGTAGCTAGAAGCAAGCAACCAAGATAATAACTCTTGCTATATAAAAAAAAACATAATTTTATATTTTTATGTTTGGCTTCATAGTTAAATAAGCTGTTAACATACAACATAACCTGACCTCTTCCAAAGTTTTGAAATATTTGCATACATTAAAGGAGTATAAAGTTAATTATAAAAGACAATCAATTTCTCTTATTAATTAAATCATTAAATTAAAAAATCTTTTAAAAAAAAAGTATTTAATGGGTGTTGCGTTTTGTTCCAAATAATTGCTTCATTAGCGGGGGAAAACCCTTATGCAAATCTTAATAAAATATCATACAATTGCCCTAAAGTATGCAATATGAATAAATATAAAGTGAATAAATGCAAGCAAGCATATATTTATACGTGCATACACATTCTCACATCCAACCATATTAATAAATACTAGAGCTCTTAATAAACACACTCCTACACACACACGCAGAGAGTTACTCTCTTTTTTCATTCGCTGCTACGGCAGCAAGTGTAGAATATGATTAAGTGTTTGGGTGTGTATTTATTTCAAAGAATATGAGTATTTATTGTCTGGGATAGTGAAAATGTGTAAGTAAACGGTTTTATTTCGTAGTTTATAATTTTTTTCCTATAAACTTATTATTATATTAAGTTCTCAGAATAGATACTTATTGATTTTAGTTATATGCAGTGTAGAATTTCATATTTTTAATACGTTGTTGACTCAAATACAATACTTTTTTTATTTTGTCAACAATTGAATAAGTATTAAAGAAAAAGGAATTAGAATAGAATAAAAAGAAAAGAAGAGGAAGGGAACGGAAAAAAATTTATAACTATAACGTGATTTACTAGCGCTAGTTTTTTTGTATATATGAAAACAAATTGAATTACATGTTATAGAATAAGGTTATAAAATAAAATAGTTCAAATAATATCATGTGAGCGAGCATGCATACGAATATTCTAAGTAAATGAAGAAAATAAAAGAAAGAGGATAAAGGATTAAAATATTAACAAGTTTTTCTCCTGTTGTGTTGTTTTCTTTTTTTTTTTATTCAATTATTCACAAGATGAAAGAAGGCTTGCATTATAATTATATACTTTTGAAGTGCTGTAACGATTTAATTTAATAAAAAGTGTTTTTATTTTTAAAGCTTTAACGGATCTCCGTAGTAGTAAAAGTAAATTGTTTATAAATTCGGGAATTTAAAAGAAAATTAATTTAAAAACGAGTATTAAAGGGATATAATTATCAAGTATTTTTTATTACTTAATTTCTAGGCCTTGGTGTTTATATTTCACGCATCGAGGAAAATTCTGTAGCTGAACGTGCTGGTTTGCGTCCCGGTGATACTATCCTAGAGGTTAATGGCAATCCATTTACCTCAATTAATCACGAGGAAGCATTGAAAGTAAGTATTTTTCTATTAGTTAATGATAAAGATTTTGAACAACTGAATAAATTTAAACTAAAATAATTCATCAAAAAAATAAATTACATATTTACATATACATATACTTAATCTGTTAAGAACTCCTTTCAACACACATATGCACAACCCATTTAAGCCATTCTTCACAAAAAAAATTTAAAAAATCTTACTATTTACTTTTATTAAAGCTGGCCCCTTCAGCAGTTAAGCACATAAAAGTAGTGTGACACCCTTTAAACCCATAACAATCCAGCATTCCTTCATAAGACATAAATAATTTATTCCAATTAATTGTCAATCAATGATTTCATGAGAGGGGATTTTTTATAAAAATGGGTACCCGCTACTATTGGTTTTATTAATACAAATCTGTTTAAATGTTTTTACTTCCAAGAAATTTTTTTAAATTATTTATATGATTATTTTCAAAGTGAGTACTCGTTACAGGTACATGTTGTCTCTAAAAATAACTCCTTTAAAATGTGAAAACATAATGAAGACAATTTACTTAAAGTACATGAAAGCAACATATCAAATTTAATTATTTAACTCGCATACTTTAAGCCAAATTTTAAATCGATTACTCATTCTAATCGGACTCCTCATTTAAAAATAAAAAAAAACAATCGATATTTAAAAATTTCCAATACCAGTATTCGATACTTTTTGTATTTTTTTTATTAGTAATCAAAAATACTTTGCTGTAATGACATGTTCTGCAAGTATTTGATTTTTATTTATAACGATTAACTGAGTATCAGATATTCACCGTAATAACTATTAAACATTCGAATAATAAATTTTTTAAAATCATATACATTTTTGGCAAAACATAAATTGTCGCATTTAATTTATTACAAAATTTTTGTGAAATTATTAAAATAATTTTGTATTAGAAATTTTCCACTGACTACCGAGTACCCATTTCTAAAACAACAAAAAATTAAAGTAAAAAAATTTTTAAAATTAATATTTGTTTGGCTTCAGAAAGCAGTAAAATAAATTCGAGGCAATTAAAAGCATTTCCACTTTAATCGAAAAAAGTGGGTACCCGGTTATTGGTTAAAAGTATTTAAATACATTTACGGTGAAATCAAATGTAACCAAAATAATGCATCAAATGCATAAAAAAAGTTTAAAATATTAAATTTGTTTGTTTTTTAATTACAAGTAAAATAAAGGGTAATTTTTATAGAGGTATAGAATATAATAAAGATATTTTTTTTAAATCACATCAAATTTACTTTATTCGAAAGATAATTTTATGGCATTTCATAATTAAAAGACGATTTCTGGCACAGTATCGCGGCAGCAGATTCGGATAAAATCTAATCGTTAAATCTAAGATGTTAATAAAATAACGTGGCGCATGTTATTATCCCGTTATTGCATCCTATTCATTTTATCGCCGTATAGTAGCAACATATTATATCCTCACAAAAATAGCCTGACAATCTGGGAGGCCAATTCACAGGTTCGAAACTTAAAATGAAGCGATTGCCAAACGGCCCCGCCGCGGACACATTAATATGTTTTGATGGAATCTCATCGTCATTACATGTGTCTTTGAGGGTAAAAGAGCGCCCAGTTCCATTCAAGGCTAGCAGGAGCCAACTGAACAATTCCACTATATTTCTACGGGAATCAGTAGAACCCCACAGTTCAGCTATTTGTCTTTTTAGTCTTTTAGCTGTTCTCTGACTGATTATTGAGGTTGGCCCTTCGGGAGTATCGTGGTAGTTGTGGTTTCGAGGCTCTCGCTTTAGTTCTGTGGGTCGACTGATTCACAATGAACTTAATGAATGGTCCAGGCCCAGTGAGCATGATTGCCGTTGTGTTCTTGAATTTTACTAAGCTTCATGCGTTCTGAACTAGGAGTTGGTTAGTTTCCAACTCTTCACAAGGAGTGAAGGCTGTGGCCTGCTTCGGTCTTTTGAAGTTGCAACTAGAAGTGACCGAAGGATATATGTATCTGAAGGCGTTTTAGGACGAGGATGATGCTACATTTCATCCACAGTGGTATGATCCGCCATCTGGTTATGGCTTACACAGCTAGGTACAGATGTAAATTTTGTCACGTATTGCCAAACGTTTCCTTCAATAAAACAAATCTGAGACGAGCTGTGTTAGATGTTTCGCCGGTTTTTTTGGAACCACATCGCCTACACCTCATGGTTGTTCAATTGATGAATGAAAAAGTCTGTAATCATGGCTCTATAGTGGTTATCATTGACTGTAAGGTTCTCACCAGCATCATTTTTAAAGCAATACGGGCCGATGATTTTACCAGCAAAAAGAGTACAACAAACAGCCGCTTTTTCTGAATATAACTGTGTCTCAACATCAGGATTATCATCACTCGAAATACGACAGTTTTATGTATTTGATATTTTCAACAAAAGTGAGCTTTATCGGTAAACAGCATTTCCTTATGGAAATTGGAATCGACGGCAATTTTTTTCGTGGTGATTTGCCCAATTTGGAAGCGTTGTTCAGTCGTCTGTCATGTTGAAATAATTAATCAAACTAAACATTAATCATTTGAATAGATAATAAAAGACAAGAGTTAAAAAAGGGCCACTAACTTTAATTTCTATACCTCTATAATTTCTATACCTCTATAAAAACACCCGATAAAAGTAACCGGTATTAAGTTTTTTTTGTGACCTTATAACAAAGGTTTGCACATAAAAATTTTCAATCTCAAAGATCTCCCTTCTACAATTATAAAGATAAAAATTTTTGAAACGAGTACCCGGTATTTACAATTGGTAAAATAACGCTTTTTATGTAAATTCCTGTGCTTGTAAACTTTTAATAGATTGCGCACAATAAATTGTCCATTAATTATTCGATATGTGCGTATATTGTGCATATTTTTCCTTAGTTTTACTTTATTTTTGGTAACGAGTACCCGCTTGCCACAAACTATAACATGAAATTTATCAAAAAGAATCAGTTATCGCCGTATTAATGTTATTAATAGTTTTCACTGAAAATAAAATTTATAAAATAGACCCAAAATAAAACCTAATAAATTTTTAACACAAAGTTGTTATTACATTTTTATTTGAATCGGTTACCGGTTAAACATTTTATTAGTCACTACATTTAAACACTAAGAAGCAAAAATTTTTAATTTATTCTTATTGAAGCTGGCGGCTCATTTATCTTTCATAAGATTAGTGCCACTCCTTTATATTTACATTTCTTTTATTATTACACTGACATAATTTTTGGTTCTTGTTTAATAAATACACTAATACACTCTGAGAAAAAATTGGCAATAGAATAAGTTAATTTTCTATTTGTTTTCTTGCTCGTTTAATTAAATATTGTTTGTTATTGTTTCATATTTTTTTTTTCGTTTGTTTCATTTCTCATTAAGTACACTGAGCAAAAAATCAATTATTGAAAATATCTTAAAAATATAAACAATAATAAAACAAATAACTAAATATCTGTAATTTAAATATAAATATAGAACACTTAAAAACTATAAATATTTTTGAGAAAATTTTTTTCTATAAAAACATAACTTTTTTCTGTGTAAAACACCAGTTTTTTAGCTAAAAAAAACAAAACCCTAAAGGATTCTTTTAAAAAAATAACAAAAATCAATGTGCGTTATATATTCACTATGTGTCCAAAGAAACATAAAGATAATCCTTACACTGCATTATATAATTAGAGCACCACTCCATACATATTTATGGTTTTTGGTCATAATTCTCTATTTGCATTTAATTTTAGTCTTTGTGTTATAATTTGTATTAAGTTTTGCTATTTTATTTAAATTCTTTTTTGTTTTATTTGGTTAAATTTTAATTTAATTTTGTTGTATTTTAATTTATATTCGGTTTTTTTCGGTTTGCGTTTCGTCTGTCTACCTTCTTCTTTTGTCTCTTCTATTGCCACATTTTTTCTTAATGCAGAGATGTGTGCAGATTTTGAAATCATCACGTCAAATCAGTATGACGGTACGTTCGCCACCTACGCTTAATTCAACGGCACCACTGCATGGTTTTGGACCACCTTCGCGTGATCCCATGTATGCATCAATGGCCCCCCTGCTGCCTCAACATTCGACATTGCCACCAGGTGCTAGTATAGGAACATCACCAACAATTGGGCCATTGCCATATAGGCAGACGTGTTCCTGGATGGATAGACATGGTAGACCCGCCTCACCTCCCATGGAATATGGTGGACGAAGAAGGGAAAGAAGAGACCGGTAAGTTTATACAATAATTTTTTTTTTAAATAAATTTAAATTTAATTATACAAAAAGTACCTTTCAAATGTAGTTTCTTTAAAAGATATGTAATTTTAAATAAATTTCTTCAAAGGTATTTTTTTTACAAAAAGGTACTTTCAAAAATAAAGTACTTTTGGAAAAAAGTACTGTTAACAAAAAATATCTTTAAAAAGCATTTACCTGAAAATACATATCTCTTAAACAAGGTGTTGTTTAAACGGCTGCAAAGGTACTTTTTAAAAATGTACTGCTTAAAAAATATATAATTTTTATAGAAAAGTTGTTAAAATGTGTAACCACATTTCCAAGTAGATATTTTTCAAAGCCATTTTTTTGTTAAAAGAACTTTTTTCAAAAGTACTTTACTAACAAGAGTACTTTCTCTTACAAAAAGTGCCTTTTTAAAAACTCTAGATATCTTTTAAATAAACTAGCTTTAAAAGGCATATTTTTCAAGCATTTTGTAAAAGTATCTTTAGAACCCTTTTAAAAGTATTGTAAAAATTATTATTTTAAAGGGAAAAAATTAATAACTGAAAAAAAACAATATTAATAAAAGTACCTTCAAATTGTTATGGATATTTATTTACAAGTAGATATTTTTTAAAGGTATTCTTTTTTTTCTAAAAGAACTTTTTTCTAAGGTACTTTACTAACGAAAGTGTTTATGTAAAAGTACCTTCAGAACCCTTTAAAGGGTATGTTAGAAAGTATCATTTTAAAGGGAAAAAGGGATAGGGAAAAAGTCGTGTTAAAATTTAATTTAAGCATCAATAAATTAAAAAACTACAATATATTCATAAAAGTACTTTCAACAAAACGACGTTTTAGAATATATATTTTTTTAAATTGTTCCTAATAAATTGTGTTTAATTTCGCATTTTCTCTTATTTTTTAGAAAATTATTTTTAGCACAGCTATATGTTTTCAAAATGATATTTTTTAAAATACTTTTTAAAGGCTTCGAAAGGTACTTATACGAAATGCTTGAAAAATATGCCTTTTAAAAGTAGTTTATTTAAAAAATATGTAGTTTTAAATAGATTTTTAAAAAAGTACTTTTTGTAAAAGAAAGTACTCCTGTTAGTAAAGTACCTTTACAAAAAGGTCTTTTGACAAAAAAAGATAGCTTTGCAAAAATACTACTTGCAAATACATAGCCTTTAAAAAAATTTTCTATAAAAATTATATTTTTCAATTAGTACCTTTTTCAAAAGTACCTTTACAACCTTTTAAAAAATACCTGGTTTAAGAGATATGTATTTTCAAGTAAATGCTTTTCAAATTTATTTTTTGTTAAAAGTACTATTTTTCAAAAGTACTTTTTGACAAAAAAGTACCTTTGAATTAATTTATTTAAAATTACATATCTTTTCAAAAAACTACTTTTTATATAATTGTGTTTAATTTCGCGTTTTTCTTTACTTTTTAGAATACGTCGTGTTGAGTTGTTAATAGAACCGGGCCAATCATTAGGTCTTATGATACGCGGCGGTGTGGAATATGGTCTTGGCATATTTGTGACTGGAGTGGATAAGGATAGTGTGGCCGATAGGGCGGGCCTAATGGTGGGCGATGAAATTTTAGAAGTGAATGGTCAATCATTTCAAGATGTTACACATGACGAGGCTGTTAGTCAGTTAAAATACCACAAGCGTATGTCATTGGTGATACGTGATGTGGGTAAAGTGCCACATTCCTGTACCTCCATTGAAATGGAGCCATATGATGCTTACAGTCCCACGGGGACAAGGTTAGTTAACAATTATTTTTCTAATAATTATTTTTTTTAAATGGCTTATTTATAGAGCACGACGAAAAGGTCAAATCACCGCCATGGTAGAAGAGAAAGCCCGCTCTCTATTACCACGTCAACATTTTGCAAGCCTTTCGTATTATATTGCCGAATATTGTGCGAAAGCAATGACCATAGATGCCTTTGTAAACGTCTTATTAGAAATGTTAGATACATATGAAAAGGTATTTAAAATAAAATTACACTGAGAGAAATAGATGAATAATTTTAAAACTTGTTTGTGATTAATAATGGCAGCATACACTAGTGACGGAAATCCGTGAACTTATATTTCCTGAGGATCGTACTCGTTATGATGAATTAGTTTATCGTATGGAATGTGATCCTTATAGTGGTGAACGAATAAGAGTAAGTTCTCTATTTATTTGTTGTAACATTACAAAGAGAAAAATATGTGATAATGACTTGTTTTTTTCTCTGCTTTAATTTCAGCGTAAGGGAGAGAGTGCGCGTGATTTGCCGGTAAGCTTTTTAGAAGATTTGTTCTACGACACTGACACTTTTTATTAACAAACCATTCAAATTAACAACAATTCTAATAATAACTACTTAAGGCTCTATACCACTAAACAAAAAAAGAGAGAATAAAAATAATAACTCTTTATAACCTCAAACTATTTATTACCTCAAAATGCTTCATTGTTTTTAAATAAAATCTTGAAAGAATATTAAAGTAACAGCATGTTCTATGTAAAACGTATTAGTGTTATTTTTCAATTTTATAAGTTTTTTAAGCAAAATTTCTATTTTTTTGGTTTTTTTTAATATTTTTTTTTTATTAAATCAAAATTTTAGTTTTTTATTTTTTTTTTTGTTTTTTGAAAATAATACGAAATTGGGATCTGAAATGTTTTGGTTTTTTTCTTTGTTTCATTTTTATATGTGTGTTGTTGTGTGTTATTGTTTAGAGTTATTGTTGTTGTAACTATTTAAATATTTTATTATGATTTTGAAAAAGAAAAGAGAAGAAAAAAACACTCAATAGATAAGAAAGTTTTATATGAAACAACAACAACAAAAGACAATAATAATTTCCTTTATTCCAAATTAAATAAATTTACAAAGAAAGAAATTTTAAAATATAAAATATTTATAAAATTAATTAGTCCTTTTTGAAACTGTAGCCAAAGAAACAAATAAAAAAATAATTTTAATTAACGTAACTTTCAATTTAAGACTTAATCCTTAATAATGTTGTTAACAATTATATAAATTAACTTTTGCATGCTCTATCTACTCTTATTCTATTCTACTCTATTCTATTAACTATTCTTAACACTTTTTGAATTTTTTCCCAATAAAGTTATAAAAAATATTTGAAACAATAAACTAACCAAACAAAAACCACATCACTAGTCAATTGAGAATTTTTTTTGCATTTGTTTTTGTAATTTTTGTTTGTTCCTTTTATTGTTAAGTTTCCTAGTATTTATATGATTTTTCTCAGTGTAGGCTGTTTATAAGTGCCGAATGTCAATTTTTATATTTAAAAAAATCATCTATTAAATTTATATTATTTGTTGAAAGCATTTAATTAGTTGAATTTTTAAAGTATTTTTGTTTTTAAAATTATATGAAAATTTAAAAAAAAATTAAAACAAAAACATAAATGTATGACAAATATATCAAATCGGGTGGAAATTAACAAAAACAAAACAAAAAAATAACTATTAAATGTATTTGGGGTACCAAAAAAAACATTTTAAAAATATGCCTAAAATTATACTAAACAAATTTTAAACCCCTTTTTCCGGCATGAGTCACTTGTTTGATAAAAGTCACTTTTTTTAAATTTTTCTAAAATTATAAAGCGAAAAGATTTGTTTTTTTGGTTTGTTTCGAGTAGGCTTCGACACTACTGAACCGATTTTAGACATTTTTTTTGCCATTGGGAAGACACACTATCCCCGAGTAAAATCTTTATATATATAATTCTACTGTACGTATGTTGTGACTGAACTCGGCTGGGCCGATTTGCATAAATTTATTTGTATGCGCTTGGGTGCCTCCCCGGGTGATTTAGATTTACAATTCGGTCCAATTGGACAAAGGGGCGTGGTGTCTCCCATACAAACCACAAATTAAAAATCTTTTATTTCTGCTCCGGATACCGGTATTTACCAAAAATTTGGAACGTCAGTTTGGTGTGCATTTTTTAAGTGCTGCTCTAAATATGGGCGGGATTGTACAAAGAGGCGTGGTACCTCCCATACAAACCACAAATTAAGAATCCAATATTTTTGCTCCTGCTAACGGTATTTAAACAGAATTTGGTATTTCGGTTGAGTGAACATACTTTAAGTTCTGCAGCAAATATAGGCGGGATTTGATAAAGACGCGTGTTACCTCCCGCACAAATCTTCTTTATGTATATAATTCTACTTTACGTGTGTATGTCACCGAATAAATTTTGTTTGCCACTTAGGATGGCTTGCATTCACAAACCAGCCCGGCAGATGGTAGCTGCAGTCGGTATTCAGATGATTCAACTACACTGCAACTACACGACTGAATCGACTTGAATGAATTTTTGTGTATTCATTCATTCAATGCATTTAATTTTTTTGTGCGCTGTGTTTTGATATTATGTGGCATCGCATTTACGTAAATATTGAGCGTTGTTTACTTCAAAAATACACACACGCCATAAATTCGTCGCCAGCCGCCAACTGTCTCCAATGTGCCTTGGCATATGATGGTGAAAGGGACAAAGTAACATCGACTTGATTACTGCGGCCGTTAAAATAGTCGCGGTTTGCATCGAGGTTATTTGTTTGCGTTTCTTCTTTGCGATCTCACAAATTCGTTCTTAATGGGTCAGCTAGAAGGCGATAGTTTTTTGACCACACCCACTTATTTATTTTATGTAAAATGGAGGACGGCTGGAACGAGTTGTGTCATAATCTATTGGGAAGCTACACCATTTCCGGGTAACATAGTCTATATTTTTTTTTTGCCACACCCACTTACCCGCCGGCCTTTTTTTAATTCATATAAAATGCAGAACGGCTCAAACGATTTGTCTGATTTTTATTACGAGTATTAGGTTTCTACAAAAACAAAAATTTATCCCGCCCTCTTGTACGCCCTTTTTTGCAAGCTAACCAAAATGGAGAACAGCTTTATTTTGGATACTCCATACAAATGATATCACAAGAAGCAGTGTATGGCGTAAAATTTACTTAAATTAAAAGAAAATGTTTCAATATAGATAATAGATCGATTGTTCCTTATTCTCCACTATTGTGTAGGACGTTTAACGCTCATATAAATTTAGATTACTGCCACTCAGTGCAGGCCATCAAATACATTTGTAAATACATCAACAAAGGATCTGGCTAAGCTGAAGTGAAAAACTATGTGAATGGACGGTACATAAGTACATCCGAAGCTGTCTGGTGAATATTACAACTTCCGATTCATGAGCGACATTCTACAGTCTTTCAGTTAGCTGTCCACTTAAAAAATGGCCAAAAAGGTCTATTTTATCGTAGAAACGTCCGAACAAGTGGCCCAAAACCCACGTAAAACTACTTTGCTAGTTTTCTTTGAGCGCTGGAAGGAAAATGAATTCACCAACACACTTCTATAGGGTCCGCAATCTAAAGTTTTTTTTTTTCAAATAGTGCTTATTTCGTGAATAGTAAAACTTAGCTCATGTTTTATTTGACAAATAATTAGTTTTATCCTTCCGCTGAACGAATATGGTTGTGCATAAGCTTGAACAATGCTTCGCTAAGTGGGCCTGCGTTCGACTTACAGAAGATGCCAATTTTGCAAAATAAAAATCTTTGCAGATGCAGCTCATTGATCTTGGCGGGTATGTAAACAAGCAAAATTGTCGCATTTGGGGCACAGAAAACCCGCACGCATACATTGAAAAGCCGACGTACCCAAAATGCGTCACTGTTTGGTGCGGATTTTGGTCCAGAGGAATGGCCGTTACTGTCAATCGCGATCGTTATCGGCCCATGTTAAGCGAATTTTTGTCCACAAAAATTGATGAGGAGGATATTGACAACATTTGGTTTCAACAGGTCGGCGCTACGTGCCACGCAGCCAAAGCTGTGTAGTTTTGTTTATAAAATTATAAATAAACATAGTTATTTGGCGGACCTGTTATATCACGAAGTCCCGCAATACTACATGTGGTTCAATGACACATTCATAAGAAGAAGGCGTGATAAGAACGTAGTTGGCCACTCAGATATAAAAAAGATATCGCTTAAGAAAGAGTCTGTGGTGTATATCCTTCTCTATCAATGTATTTTAATCTTAAACTGTTGCTTCATCACGAACGCGTTCCAACATTTTTAACATTTTTGTTAAAACCCGTGCAAAGCCGGGGCGAGCCGCTAGTAAAATATATAAATCTTTTTGTTAAAAGATACCTTTAGAATAATAGATAATTTTAAAATATCCTAAAGACAACTTTATGTTACAAATTTTTAAACAAACTACTTTTAGGCTTTTATCCTTGTGGATAAAAAGTACTTTTTACTGTAGTTATTTTAAAAAATGGACATTTTAAGTACAAAAAACAAAATATAGTTTCCCTTACGTTTCAAAAGTTATAATTTACATAAAAAGTACTTTTTTCAATCAAAAGGTACCATTTCACTGAAAGTACCATTTTTGGTTTTGGTTCTTTTTTTGGTAAAACTAATTTTTAGCAAAAAATAAATCTTTCAACAAAAGGTACGTTGTGCTGAAAATTAAGTTAATTGTGGATAAAAAGTACTTTTTATATAACCTACAGTTAATGCACGAAATGGTTTTATTAAATATAAGCTAGAAGATATATAAAGGGTGGATAAAAAGTACTTTTTTAATGAACGTATCCTTTTGGTTTAACATGTATCATTTCGATTTAAGTACCATTTAGATTAACAAGTGTTATGTTTATATTAAATAGAAAATACGAAATTTAGCTTTCTTAACGGTTTAAAATTTATGATTTAATTAAAAAGTACTTTTTTTAATCAAAAGGTACCATTTCATTTAAAGTACCATTTTTGGTTGAAAAGGTTTTTTTGTTGTTAAAATTTATTTCTTTTTTTTGGTAAAATTAATTTTTACCAAAAAATAAATCTTTCAACACAAGGTACGTTGTGATAAAAATTAAGTTCATTGTGTATAAAAAGTACTTTTTATACAAACTACAGTTGAAGGACAAAATGGATTTACTAAAGCTATGTACTTTATGAAGCCTTTTTTTCAAATAAAATTTCCAATAAGGTATCTGATCAACAGGACTAAAGTCCTAGACCCTAAAACTTTATCAAAAGCATTAATAAATAGACATGATTTCCTTTATCTTTATCCTTTACGTAATGCCCCTAAATAGTTCGGCAATTACCAACAGCATAATCTTAGCGTTGTTGCGTTACTTTTGGCATCCACCTAATGAATCACACATTATCAAATTTCATATCTTTCTCTTTCGTGTTGCTCCAGTCGGGCCACCCATGCAGTAGACACATTGCAAATTTATTATGGAAAAATATTCGATAAACCAAAGTGTTTTAATCGTTAAAATATTTTATCGAAAATCAATCATCGATTACTGTAACGATGATAGTGTTACGTGAAATATTTGAGAGAAACAATGTGCCAACAAAACGCACTATTAATCGGTGCAGTGAATGATATCGAAGAAAGAGGACTTGTAGGTGATGGGCTCAAGCATGTACCACAACATTACTGCTACTCAAGAAAGTGTTCAAAACAATCTATCAACCTACATTCGACGCCGTGCTCAGGAGCTTGGTCTTCACACAACTATGTTGACCACACTTTTGCACAAAGATTTGCATTTGTTTCCATATAAGATTCAGTTGATGCAAGAGCATCTTCCACAAGACCATTTACGCTGCCGTACATATGCCAGTAGGATATTACAGCTCGCCTATGACAACACCGATTTTCAAATTATTTAACATTAACTTCTGCATCCCTTAAAAGTGACGGTCTGGTGTGCAATTTGGTCAGGAAGAATCATAGGAGGACGTTACTTCTTTGAAAATGAAAATGGCGTAACGGTAACTGTGAATGGGGAGCGATATCGTGATATGATTGAAAACTTTTTAATGCCACAACTGCATGCTTTGGGCTTGCTTAACATGTAGTATCAACAAGACGGTGCTACGTCGGATACAGCCAAGTTACAATGGAATTAGTGCGAAACCTCTTTCCACAACAGATGCCTCTGTAGGCTGGTAGATATGGCACTAGCTTATTAGTCTGGGGGTTGCGGGTTCGATTCCCAACAAAGGCCTTGGCTGTTTTTTGCACTACAAAAATAAAAATTGACTGTCGGTGTGGCTGCTTAGTGATGAAGGCATGATCACCGGTCACTGTGCTGTCTTATACAACAGTTAATTTCCGTAACTATCCTTCTACTTTTACCACCTGCCTCAACTCTTCTCTATCCCCTTTCCTAAAAAATGCAGCACGGTACTTGACTAAAAAGGCATTGTTGCCTGAAGTGCTACTTCTCTGGTGATGTTGATTGGCCTCCACGGTAGCCTGAACTTATTGCTCCGGACTTCTTTTTGTGAGGATATCTGAAAAGCAAGGTCTATGCAAACAAACTAGAAACGCTTGAGCAGCTCAAATAAAATATTCGCGATGAAATTAATGAAATATGACGTGAAATGTGTGAGAATGTGCTCAACAGTGCTCGCATTTCGGAGGCTAGCAGAGGCGGACATTTATCTGATATTGTATTCCATACATAATGACCGACATTAAATAAAACATTTATTAATATAAAATAAAATAAACAAACAAAGTAGTATACCTTTCCGACGGGCACCCTGTATATTTAAAAACTTGTTGTTGTTCCTTAAACAACTCCATCAATTTTAAACATTTCAATTAGCCAACATTTTCAAAAGAGAAACTTCTAAAGTTGGTGAACAAACGCAGATTTAATTGGCACTAAACGAGTGTATTTTGCCTTTGAGTGGAAAAAGGTACTAAAATTTTATTTAATTTTTAGGCACTAAAATAAACACTTGAAATGTTGTGGTTGCTGCCTTAAGAGCTGCTGCATAAAAAATTTTACAATTTTTGGCCATAAAATGACGGTAGTAAAAAATGCAATAACAATAAAAAAATAGAAATAAAACAGTTAACAATTTACTTAAGAAATAATAGTACACTTTGCAATAACTCTGATATGTTAGCTAATTTTATAATAAATTAGTTTAAGTAGGCAAAGTGAATATGTCCTTAAAGAATGTTCCATAGTTAGAAATCGGAAAAATATATATTTTTATAGAAGAATATGGGAAAATAGAAACTTTGCTGGAGCATTTAGAAATCTTTAGATTTGCTATTGATAATATCACTCATAAAACCCAATATCCAGTTTTAAATTCCCAAAAAAAGCTTTAAAAAACGCTTAAATCGGATAGGGGTGGCATCCGCAAAAATCACAAGAAAATGAACCTAAAAAGTTTCTCTCAAACTCAGGCGTAAACACAACTAGACGTTTTAACTCGCCTTAATTAAGATCGGCATGGCATTATTGAGTAAAATGGCGAAGAGAAAAGTTGCGTATGTATAGTAAAGGGCATTTTAACAAGAAGTTTGTTTTCTAAAACAAAATAAAACACAAAATTTAGATTAAAAATATTTATTGCGAATATGTATTACGAAGAGAAAAGTTCGGCAATTATAATTGAAAAATGATATCTGGCAAATCTCCACCACGACCACGCTGACAGATGTCAATTCTCTCATCGAAGTTTTTAAACACTTTTTGCCAAAATGGCGGTCGTGTTTTCATAATCACGTATGTATATTAAAGCTGAAATCAATTTGATTGGCTCCGTATAGACTATTTCCTTAAGAGAGCCTCACAAAAAATAAATTAAATCACACGATTTGGCTGACCAATTTCTTTTTTTTTTTTTTGTTCTTGGATCAGCTTTCAGGGGATGACCCCTACACATGCAATGCATTGTGCCAGAACTACGAAATTAAGTTATGGAGAGGAGGAAAGAGGGAGTACTGTTTGTGGATATTCAATTTGAACTTTCCTACATTGAAAGTGACAGGAGACACCTCTAGTGGAAGTTTATTCGTTGAAAAATTTGTTAATTTTTCGCCAAAAATGGTAACAGTTATAGTGATCGATCATATGGTTATCAATAGCTTATTTACTGTCATACCTTCATGTTTCTTTTTTCTGTTTTAATAACGCAATAATTTCTAAATTTTAAAATAAAACGAAATCAAAATAATTTTAGTAAAAAAATTAAAATTATTAATTTTCAAATTGGGAGTTTGTTAATCATATTTAACAAAAATAAAATAAAAAATTAAAACAGTTAAAACGAGAAGAACACAATTCTACATAAAAGCATTGAAATATCTCATTTTTTCTTTTAACTAAAATTAATTTAAAAAAAGTTACCTTCACCACACTTGTCTTAAACACACATTAAACTCACCTCTCTACACCGAAAGAATTTAAAAGTAAAGTAAATGAACAAACAAAAAAAAAGCACTAAATTACGACAAAAGTATTTAATTTACAAAAAAAAAAAAAAATAAAAATTTTTAAGCACTTTATGGACATTATTTTTATAATTATAAATATAAATATTAATCAATTGATAAATTATTCACCATTCACCACTTAATAATAAATACAACGAATTAAAAATAACGATGTTACGTAGAAAACAAATTCGTTAAGAAAATTTAATTATGTAAAACTATAAATTACGTATACTACCCCCCTTACGTAGGTAACCGATGTGGATTTGGAAGTAAGTGCAGCTACTGGCAGGAGTCCATCATCGGATTCAGGGCTGGGCATGACTATGACGGATTTAAAAAATCGGTACACAATAATTTAAAAAACTGATTTTACTTCAAATAAATTAAAATTTAATTAATGACAATTTTATTAATTTTTTTCTCATAAAAAAACAAATTATTTTCTTTTATTTTGTTTTTTTAATAAATTATTTTACTACAAAAATTAAATGACAAATAACAATACAATACGAAAAAAACAAAAAAAACTTAGACCTTTACAACGTTTACCATATCGACCCATGTCGGCCGAACCAATTTTGCATCGTTCATACTATCATCCCACACCACTAAAATTACCATCAACATCTGAACAACAGCAAACACCACCGCCACCCAACTCATCCTCCAATGCATTACCAACATCATCATCAAATTTCTTGCATCCCCATTTCAATGTGCAACACCGTAATAACACCCATCATGCCTCATTACGTCATCTGGGTGGCTTTGGTTTTGGTTCACGTTTGGGCGGTGCCTCTTCATCGACTTCGAAAATAATGGGATCCACATATCACAGCAGTACCACCCATAATACGCCTCAAAAGCAGTACATGTACAAACTTAATGACAGCAGTTGCATGGGCCTCATCAATCAAACGCATTTTGACAATCAGCATCAGGTGATCATTTTAAATGAAAAAAAAAAAATTTTAACATAAACTTAAATTTTTTAACAAATGAAAACCCCAAAAAGCAATTTAAAAAAATTTGAAATTTATTAAAAAAAAAAATAGGTTCTCTTTCCCTTACTCTTGTTCTCACTGTCACCTTCTCTTACTGTTAACTCTTACCACTGCTCTGTTTTTCTTCCTCTCTAACTGCTTAACATTTTATAACTCCCACTCTTGTTTTTTTTTCTAATTTTTACACTTTCAAATTATAAACTGCGCACTATTTTTTCCAGTTTTTAATTTTCAATTTTATAAAAAGTGTTTTTTCAAAATAATTTATTTAAGAAAAATTGACATTCGAGGTTTGTTGCTCTCAAGGGATTTTTTCTATTTATAACAAAAAAGTAATCTGTCTTACATGCAGGGTGTAGGCTTTTTAATGTCACCCATTGTAGTTTATAAATGTTGTATATCTGTTATATTTATATTTTTTTGTATAACAGATTGTTTTGTCGTCGTGTGTACATGTTTGTGATTTTATTCTCTTCTTTGTTATTTTATTTTATTTGTTTTGTTTCCTAAATTTATTTGCATTTTCATTTTAGAAATTTTCTTATTCTGTGCTGTTAATTGGTATTTCTGTCAGTGTATTTTTTTAGTTATTAATTTTTAATCGATTCGTATTTGTGTTTTTGTGAAAAAAAGACCAGTTTTTAAGTGCTGAATTGGTGTTGAGAGGGGAGGTGAAAAGGAGACTCAAAGTCCACCGATTAACGAGTCATTAACGATCTTTTATTGCTTCAAAACATCTATGACGTAATTGTGAGTAGGAATGTAGGATTAGAGTTACTACACCATAACCAATTTTAGTACCACTCTCACGTAAGCATGACTACATTATGGTTTCACTATAACTAAAATGTCACTTAAATATGCCAAAAAAATTATCATAACACAACTACAAATTATCTGCTGCTGAACTTAAGGATGTTTAAGTCTAGAACTTTAAGTTGGCAACACTTTTTAACTGGAAGCCATTGTGTGAGGTGTTTAATATTTAGTTTAGTGTGACATTTCAATATGAATAGCCTGATGCCTAAAGAACTCTTCCGAATTGTAAGTTGTGAAATTGAAAATCATGGTTCTGTTCGAAGTACGTATTGCGCAATAGCGCTACGGCCATTTAGTGATCAATATAACTGCCCATCAAAGCAATTATTTCGATTACTCACGTTTACTCTGAATAATAATCCACAGAGACGTCGTCAGTCTTATTAGGCGTACTCACCAAATCCAACTCGTGCAAGAATTGAAGCCCTACAGTAACCTAACAAAACGTAAATTAGCTGGAATAGCCCGAAGCAAGATTGTCGTTGATCCTGATTCTTATAAATTGTGTTTAGCCACGAAGCTCACTTTCGTTTGAATGGACAGCTCAATAATAAATAAATCTGCCGTATTTGGAGCGATGACCCTAAAATATATGTTGAGCCATTGTAGCAGCCAAAAAACTAACTGACTGTTAAGTGTGCTTTTTAGACTGGTGGTATCTTTGGAACATACTTCTTTAAAAGCCATACTGGTCAGAATGTTACAGTAAATGGAGACCGCAATAAAGCCAAGATTATTCAATTTTTCATTTATCAATTCAAGAATCGCGATGTGCAGTAGCTGTGGTTTCAACAAGATGGCGCTACTTGTCATACAGCTCATAATTTTTTTTTGGACCAGCTCTGAGGAGATGACCCCTATACAAGCAATGTATTGTTCCAGTACTATGAAATTAGGTTATGGGGAGGAAAAACGAGGGAGTAGGGTTAATGGACATTCGATTTAAACTTTACTACCTTGTAATTGCCCAGTACCGGGCACAATGCCTTCTGCCGGTACTAGGAAATTAGGTTATGGGGAGGAGAAAAGAGGCAGTAGGGTTTGTGAGCATTCGATTTAAACTTTACTACCTTGTAAGTGCCCTGTACCGGGCACAATGCCTTATGCCGATACTAGGAAATTGGGTTATGGGGAGGAGAAAAAAGGCAGTAGGGTTTGTGAGCATTCGATTTGAACTTTACTACACTGAAAGTGACAGGAAAGGCCTATGAATGGAGTTTATACCACATGCGGACTGTTCTGCTAAAAAAACGAATGTTTCCTAAAATGCGTAGTGTGATTCACTGACCAATCAATCTCAAATGGATGCGCTCTCCACGAAAGTCGAACTAAACCCAAAAATGTGCCAATAGTTTGATTTACTAAAGGAAACGTTTGCTAACCATTCAGTTTCATGTTACGGACCTGTGAGTTTGCGATTTAAAGCCTCTAGACTATTTTCTGTGCGGATATGCGAATTCGCACGAAATGTTTGATCACTTGGTCGGCATCGTACGCCACGATATTGCCGATACACGCCTAAAATGTTGAAAAAAGTCATCGAGAAATCGACTTCCAGTGCATCCGAGCCAGCCGTGGTGGTCATATGGCGGAAATCATATTTAAATTATAATTCCATCCGAACATTTTTCAAATAAATTAAATTTCTTGTCAATTTAAAAAAACATTCCTGGTTTATTCTATTTCAAAGTGTTATACCTGTTTAAAAAAACACCCTTTATAAACAAAAAAAATATCACAAAATAGCAAGAAATATTACTAAAATATGACAAAACTATGGCTAGTCCATTACTAGAATATATTAAATCGAAGGAATGTGAATCGTACACATATTTCTGATGACAGCAATCAGTGAAAGGGTAACGCAACCACAAAAGCCTATGGCTCATGAAGAATATGTAACCATATTTAAGGAGGAAATGAATAATAAATGTATTCTTTTTTACACCTGAAAACACTTTAACTGCTACATTCCTATAGTGCTATATACTTCCCCGAAAAAAGATTTACAGCCTAGACCCGGCTGGACCGGTTATTATAAAAACATGGTGTTTGTCTGGTTATCTTTCACTCCCGAAGTGATAGCAAAACGACTACAAATGTCGTGGAATTTCAAATTAAAATTCATCTGCTTGGCGTCTCGTTTAGTTATCCTTGACTCCTCAGTTCTATGAAACCTTTAAAGCACAATCTTTTAGCAGAATGATGTTAAAATATATAACAACACTGTCGACATTTATTAAATTTGGCGTGCCTTTGTGGACCGCCCTAATTAAATGAAATTTACAAATAATAATTTTAGAGTTAAGAGATTTGATTTCGCCTACGTGGAGTCTCTCTTTGTGTTTCTCTCTTAAAAATAAATAAACTGCTCTTAAAACTGGTCTACTGTTTTCCAACCAATTAAATATAACTTTTTGTTTATTCTTTTAAAATATATTTTAGAATTTTATGTAAAATTTTTATTTCGACATCAGAAAAGAAAAAAAAATTTATTTTTTTTAAATTTTCTTTCATTGTTTTTTTAACCTTTATTTCTTTCTACTATTTTTCGGTGAAATGAAATGTTTGATGAAATACAAAAATGACAAAAAATTGCAAATATAAAATAACAAAAAAAAAAAACGAACAAAAAATGTACAAAACATTAGGAATATGGCTGTGATGACCATAGGTCTCGAAGAATGAGTGAAAGCCATGTACTGCCTCATACGGACTATGAACAAAATGTGGTGAGTAAAAGGTTTTCTTTTCTCTTTTTATTTACATAAACTCTCTTATGCGCGCACTCCCTTTAAAAGTAAATTCACTTAAAAAAAAACAAATATCACAAAAAAAAAGAAAAACGAACCAAAACTCTTTTTAGAGCATTAAATGAAAATAAAGTGAGTGTAATATGTAAGGCTAATTTCAGATCTCGGCGGCATGATAACTTTTAAAGGTAGCAAAACAGATAGAAACCACTTCCATATTTATGTTCATTCAAAGCGACCAAGCGGCCAAGCGGCCAAAACAATCATATTGCAAGCCGACATGAGTATATTGTCCTGATTGCGTGCGGAAATTTACCGCACGTAATGTACGATTGTAGGTAACATTTAATAACTCTTATTTATTACCACTATCGATTGAATGTCGCGATCATATTCTAAAGTGAAAACATTATCCCCCTTAATAGGTAATTTGCGTTCTGCTAGTATTACCGACCTGAAGTTCTTGTTCTGGTTACCTTGTTGCAATCATCTACAGGTGCCCCTTTAGGCTAGTAGCTAGTGTGCTAGCTTATATGACTGGGGGTTGTGGGTTCGATTCCCAACACAGACCTTGGTTTTTTCACTACATATAAAAATTGACTGACGGTGGGACTGCTCACCCGGTCGCTGAGCTGTCGTATACGACAGTTAATTTCCGTAGCTATCCTTCTACTTTCACCACCTGTAGCATCTCTTCTCTATCACTTTCCTAAAGAATGTAGCACGGTACTTGACTAAATAGGCATTATTGCCTGAAGTGCTACTTCTCTTTTAAAAAAAAATCATCTTACAAAATAGTGACGTTCAGAACATTTAGGTGTGAATGTTGTTTGCCAGGCACCGGATAACTTTCTCCAATAATAGGTGATGTTTCAACCAATACTGGACAAGATAATATTTACGTTTGCAGCAAATATCCCCAGGGAGTTAAACTGGTGGTACCATGGTTTTAGATTCAGCTTTACCATTGGGCACTAATACTAAGGAGCCTTGTTTTCTTTTGAGCATTCTCGAAAACTTTAACTGAGGCTGCCTTAATGCTTAAATTAAATGCGAAATCAATAATACGAAGTCAGGCGACCAAATTCATTATAAAAATAAACAAGCAATGTTCTGCTGAGGTCTAATTTGATTTGAAGCATTCCGGTAGGACCATAGTATACAAAAATAATGTGTTATCTATAGGATGTTCGTGGAACGTTCACAAACCAAATTTGACAAGGGTTGACATAAAATCATGTCCAAATTTGTGGAGCATTTTCAGGAGAGTCATTTTAAGATCATTTCTGATCTTTGGAGTTTACTATGGCGCTCACTTTTAAGGTATAATTCCGCAGTAGAAATACATTATTAGCAGTTGCATCAGTTACTGTACTTAACTAACCATTAGAAGTAATAACATTATTAGGCAGTCTCTTTGGGCAAGATATTTTTAATCATCAACTGCTGGCCAACAGGCTTAAAGATATATATTACTTGCATATTTGAAACATTCATTCACATTCTCTCTAAACTTTGGCTTCAGGACTACTGGTATTTTTGTTCATTTCATTTATTATTTAGAAACTTAATTTCACAAAAATATTTTCAACATTCATAACGCTGTTGGGACTTGCTCATAAGGCAGCAATAGACCACGAAAAATATAGGAAACAAATTAAAAAAAAAAATAATATTGTTACGTTTATAACTTTTATAAACATTTTGTTGTGAGTTCTTTATTGCGAAATAAATAACACCAGTTTTTTTAGAGTTTTTAAATTAATTACAAATTTATTTATTTTAACTACGCTCAAAGTTGACACCACAGAAGACTTTACTTAAGATGCACATCTTTACCTCACAAGTTTTAATTTCACACTAACTAACTATCCACTCAGATGCTGCCCTTTAATATTTGTCCACTAGAAGTCTAGAAAAATTAAGAATCTTCTACACCCTTTGTATTATGTATAACGCATAGGCGCCCGTATGTTTGTGTGCATTTTTGTTTCTGTTTTTTATGGTGATAAAATTTCTTCTTGGGATTTATTTTAAAATATTTGTTGTTGTCGTGTAAAGATAAGTTTTCTCAGAAAACCATGCAGTTAGTAAACAGCATATCAAATTTTTAGTGTTTGGGTGTAGAAAATTCAAACGCAGTTTGTAGCTAAAAATTTTTAAGCAAGGAAAACTTTAATATTTTGTACAACAACAAAAAAAACAGCTGCTAATAAAATAAGTTATAAAAATAATTATTTATTTAATATATAAAAATAAAAATATACAAAAGTAATTTCATTATTTTAAAGATTTGCAAATACTTAGAAAATACCTAAAACACTTAGAGAAAATTCAATTAAAACTAATCATTTTTAGCTGCAAATTAATAAAAAGAAATATATAAATATCTAAGATATTTTTTAATTTAATTAATTTAAATTTAACCATAAGTACTTAGGCTATTAAACAATATTAATTTTATATATATATATATATATAAATAAAAACAAAATCTAAATTTTGGGATGCAATGATGGTCGAAAATCTTCTCCACCTTCTGGGTAGGAATGCTGGTGTGAAATTATTATTGTTTCATTGGCTGTTGTTAAGTGATAATCACGAGGCGGCGTAAAGGGTCTCACTAAAGGATAATAGCCACTGCGTAGTGAACTATTAGCACTGGGTTCGTATTTAGGACGTGGTATGCGTAATTGCTTAATTTCCATCAAATATGATTCCATGTTAAATTACCTAGAAAATAATATTAAATAAATTTAATTTAATTTTTTTTTAATTTTTTGTTAAATAAAAAATCACTCAACTTTAAATGAAAATAATTTAAAAGGCGCTAACAAAAACAGCTTTAATTTCATTTTGTTAAATAATGTCAATGAACATCTAGTAAAATGATATTATAAATGAAAAAAACTAAAAAAATAAAAAAAGTATTTATGCCTGTAATTTAAAACCATTTGCTAAAAAAAGTGAACTGAAAATAAAACAACAACAGTGACTTTAATCTCACGGGTCTCATACACTTAATTACACAGCCCAGTATGAAATTTTCTAAAAACAAAAATAAGTCATTTCTTTTGTCGTAAAACCTGAATAAAAATAAAAGGTTGCACTTAATTTAAAAAAAACCCTCTTTTTTTATTTAACTTTTAATTTATTTTTTAGTGTTACAAGGGTTACACCAAACCATTTGCGAAAGCAGCTAATAGAACAATAAGGGCGGTCTACCCAAAAAATACGATTTTACTTGTAAATAAACAAAAAGTTTAATTTTCATTATGATCCGCAAGCATCTATAACAATTATGTGTGAATCAAAATATCGGCGCGATCCTTACCTCGGATTTAGCAGCATATATCTATGTGATGGTTCATGTTTGCAATGACTTTGTGACATAATTGAGATTCAATGTGGTTAGCTCTTGAATTGTTCTTTTCTTTTAAATATCTCTGTAAAGGGAAGACCAGCAGTGTCACATCATATGATCGTGGTGGCCACGTTGTAAGTAAAAACGGCCATTTATTGTGTTGTGCAAAAGAGTCATAATTTCCTTGGCTGTGCCTCAAGTCGCTCCATCCTGTTCGAACCACACATCGTCTAGGTTAACATCATCAATTTCTGGTCACAAGAAAGTTTTTGTTTAAGTTTAATTTAAATAAAATCTTCATTCGATTATACTACAGATACACAGTATCCACTCGCTTATTTGTAAACTATTAATAGTTTCCCTTAAATTTTGTTTTAAATCTATTTCAACCACAGCCACATTATCGTCATCTTTTATATTGGAAGTGGCTAAAATCTTTGGGGCTAAAACTTAAATAATTGATGCAAACCTGCTCTAAACTTTTTTGAAATTGTTTGTATTCATCTAACCGGCTGTCGTCTGTCGATTGTAGGATTTCTTTTTCACAGTTCCCTCTCCCGTTTTATTAATTGTTTGCGGCAAGTTATACCACGAGCATAGGTCCTCCTATCTTTGTTACATTACCAAGGGACTAATAGAAACGCAAGACGCTTTAGAAAGCTTTTAATATTAAATCAGCTAAAAGCCTATTTCTTTCCTTCTCGCTCTTTAAACAGTCATATAAAGCTAACACTCTTTCCATTTGTCTATCCAAAGCCATGCACAGCTTGTATTCTTGTTTTTAATCTTCTATTAAATAATATTCCAGCTCTGAAATTGTTTGCCAAATATATTTTAAAAATCATTATCAGCTTCATGGTAACTGCTTGGCCGACCTTTAATTCGTAAAACTACGACCCGGCCGCATCAAACAGTCACACTTTGTGAGTGTGTCGGCTTTGCAACAATCGCTCATGAATTCTTATTCTGTTTGTTAGCGAATACACTGAGTTGAAAGAATGCTTCGTCGCTAAAGATAATTTTCTTTATAAAGACACGATTCACTTCTGTCTATTCAACGAACCACTTGGTTTATTGGCGACACTTTAAAAGGTCAATATACTTCAGCTCTTGAATCAATTAAAACTTGTAAGCGCGTAAATCCAAATATACGCATCAATGATGTTCCTGAGATGTCTCCCCCCGGGGGCACATAAATATGGTCTTTATAGAACTTCGGCTATCTAGACACAGTGCAACCGGGGGAAAAAGGGAGCCCAGTCTCCTGAAGACAGCAGGGGTACAACTGGAAACTCCACTTTATTTCCACGGGAATCAGTGACCCGCAGCGTTCCGTTATTTGTCTCTTTAGACACTTAACTGTTCTCTGGCTGATTATTGAGGTTGGCCCCTTATGGGAGTATCGTGGTGGTTGTGGTTTCGCGGCCCCATATCAATCTATGGTTCTATGGTGGCCGGGTTCATTTCACCTTTAATAACACCTACCTGGTGCAATGTTCCCAGATCCAGTGAGCATGCTAGACATGTGTTCTGGACAGGAGTTAGAAAGTCTCCAACTCTTAAGCAACGAGTGATGATTTGCAGCCCTGCTCTGGAATCATCGAAGTTGCAACTAGAAAGTTCTGTTGCATAGAATTGTGGCTTCGGCTTCCTAGGACGAGCATGACGTTCCAAATTATGCAATGGTTTGGTCCACCATCTGATTAAGGCTTCATGGCCAGGCGCGGATGTAAATCGAATCACACACAGTTCCTGAGATGTTTAATTGTTGAGCATGAGAACGGGTCGAGCTAGAAGACTGTTCTGCCACACTATCGTTTTTCGGATAACGAGCTCATTTTCTAAAGAACTGTTCTTCTAAAATTTGCTTACAATTCTTTCGATTGTGGAAACGTTTGCTCAAAGTGTATAAAAAGCATTTTAATAATCTTAACTTAAATACTCGCGTAAAAAAGCCATTGGGTATATGGCAAGTGGCACCATTCTGTTCGAACCAGACATAGTTTCCAGAACGGTATCCTCAATTTCTGGATACAAGAAGTTCGTTAATATCTCCTGGAACTCCTTTTGAAAGAATTACCGTTCAAAATCTCTGCCAGCCTATAAAACGCACATGGAAATATCGACTCATTTACCGAAATGTGGCAATTCTGCTCATTAACGAATCCACTGGAGTGAAAGTGTACCTCGTCGTTATATGTAAAGTCACCATTCATTTTTGGCTGCTCAACTAATCATTTGGCATTTTGACAAAACTTAAAATTGTCAATAGGCTACAACTCTTGCATATTGTACTTGCGTACCTAGCAGTTAGCCTTAACCAGATGGTGGTCAAACCAGTTTGAATGATTTTAAAACAAACGTCATTCGCGCCCTAGGAAGCCGAAGACTAATTCTAGCAACAGGTCTTTCCTAGTTGCAACTTTAGTGATGCCAGAGCAGGGCTGCAAACCACTACTCCTTGCTGAAGAGTTGTAGACTTTCCAACTCCTGTCCAGAACACATGTCTAGCATGCTCACTGGATCTAGGAATATTCCACCAGGTAGGTGTTACTAAAGGTGAAATGAACCTAGCCACCATATAAAACTGACCTGTCTAATATGGGGTCGCGAAACCACAACCACCACGATACTCCCGAAGGGCTAACCTCAAGAATCAGTCAGAGAAACAGCTAAATGCCTAAAGAAACAAATAGCGGAAACTCTGCGGACTACTGATTCCCGTGGAAATAACGTGGAGTTCCCATTTGACCCCTGCTGCCTTCAGGGGACTGGACTCCCTTTTTCCCCCAGTTGCACAGGTCTAGATAATCAAGTATTTTATCAAGACCGATAAATGTGCCTCCGGGGGGGATTGTACTTGTAATACCTGGAGGATAAATAGGAAACAGGTTGACGAAGTTTCAAGCGATTTAGAATATAAATTTCATTCCGCTGGTGCTTTGTATCCGCCGGGAAGGTTTGTTTATAATTTTTGATTACATGAAATAGAATGGATCTTATATTGACAAATGTTTTATTTAATATCGGCCATTATGTATGGAATATAATATCAAATAAATGTCCGCTTTTGTTGGCCTCAAATATGCCCGTTGGAGCACATTTTTCATTCATTTCATTTACATTCTCACACAATCCACGCGGTATTTCATTAATTTCATCACGAACACTTTGTTTGAGTTGCTCCAGCATTTATGGTTTGTTGGCATAAACTTTGCTTTTGAGATATCCGCGGAGCAGTCAATTCAGTCGATCGTGGATCAATCAACAACACTATTTCTGGAAATAACTTGTTGTGGAAAGAGATCTCGCAGTAATTCCATTGTAATCATGGCTGTGTGCGTTGTGGCGTCGTTTATAATTAAGCCCACAGCATGCCGTTGTGGTTTTAAAAAGTTTTCGATCATATCACAATATCGCTTCCCTTTCACAGTTATCGTTAATCCGTTTTCATTTCCAAAGAAGTATGGTCCAATTATTCCCCCTGACACCAGACTGTCTCTTTTAATGGTTGCAAAGGTAACTGTTGAATAATTAGAGGGCTTCCCCAATATTCCCCAGAACCGACTATTTTGTTTATTTATACATTCATTCAAATGAAAATGTGCCTCGTCACTCATTCTGATTTTTTCATGAAAGTCGGGGGTTGTCATGGGCGAGCTATAACATCCTTTTGGCCCATGCACGGCGGCGTAAATGATCTAGTGGAAGAAGCTCTTGTGTCAACTAAATCTTATTTGGAAACAAATGCAAATCCTTGTGCAAAATTGCGGCCAAAGTTGTTCTTTGAAGACCAAGCTCCTGAACATCAAGTCGAATTGAGGTTGATGGATTGTCTTAAACACTTTCTTGAGCAGCAGTAATATTTTCAGCCGTACTTGCATTACAGACCCTCTTTCTTTGAAACCATTCACTACACGATGAATACAGCGTTTTGTTGGCACGTTGTTTCTGACAAAAATTTCACTTAACTTTCTCATCATCACAGTAGTCGCCGATAGACTATGATAAAATGTTTTAACGATTAAAATATGATGGTTTAATCGAATATTTTTCCAAAATAAATTTGCCACATGGCTACTTTACAACTGTTAAATATGAACTGTCAAGACTACAGGTACCCCTGTAGTCTAGTAGGTATTGTACTGGCTTATAACACAGGGGGTTGTGGGTTCGATTCCCAACAAAAACCTTGGTTTTTTTTCACTACAAAAATAAAAATTGACTGTCAGTGGGGCTGCTCAGTGATGAAGGCATGGACACTGGTCGCTGTATTGTCTTTATACGGCAGTTAATTTCCGACTATCCTTCTACTTTCACCACCTGTCCCCTCTCTTCTCTATCCCTTTCCTAAGGAATGTAGCTCGGTACTTGACTAAATAGGCATTGTTGGCTGATGTGCTACTTCTCTTTCAAAAAAAAAAAAAAACTGGCGGCAACACAAATATCTTTCCTTACAAAAAATAATAATTTTCTTAATATTGCAATTTAAAAAAAATCTCCACGTTAAAATTTGAAAACTTTTATTTTTCAAAAGTTTAAAAATAAAATCTAAACATTTTATGAGTTTGGTTATTTGTAGAATTTTAATCATTAAAAAAACCTCTTAATTGAATCATTTGCTCATTCCATAATTTTTTCCGCTTGATTGCGGTTTTTAAGTGTCATTGCCTTGGCAACACATTTTCATTGTCTCACATTTTCAAATGGGCGGTGCAGTGAATGCAACCGCAAAGACGCTTCTTAAGTGATTTTGTTAATGCGGCAAAAAAATTAATAATAACTATAAAATAAACTGATTGATTTTTAAGTAACAAAAACCAACAACAACAACAAAAACACAACAATGAAAGGTTAATTAAGAAAGTAAAAGATAAACCTGAACTGTACAATTAGTCACAAAAACAAAACAAATTATAAAAGTTTTATCACTCCGAAAGGCACACAATGACTTAAACAAATTTGTCGATTTTATTAATTTATCATTTATATAACAATTAAAACTTCAAATTACAAAAGTAAAATTTCTCTTGCAACTAACGACAATTGCAATAAATCACACAACGCACTTTTGTATGAGACAATCTTAAACTTAACCAAAGTTTTTTAAACACAATCAATTACAACTTTTCTTTCTTTCTTTCTTTTCCATATTAAGAAGTTGAGGTGAGAACACAGTTGCCAGATGTGATAATTTATATAGGCAAAAAAGAGTTTTTAATTTAACGATTTCTTCAACTGGATTTGTATATTCTTTTTTCTTTAAAAAAAAATGTATATAAAAATAATTTTACTGGATCATAACTACTCTCAGAACGCTTGTGTAGGACCTATAATTGTAAAAATTTTGTAGTGCTTTTAATATTGACTTTGTGTAATCGTTACTTTTAGTTGGGTTTAAAAGCATATGAAAAAGGTTTGATCCATTAGCTGCTATTAACAGCATTGCAGTATAATTATATAGATCTTTCATAGAATTTATAAAGAAGAATCAAATTCAATTTCATTTTCACAAAACCGAATGTTCCTCAATCGATTAAAAACAGTTACTTTAGAAATGTAGTACTTGCGCAGAGGCGTCTGAGAAGTGTGATGTTAATAAGCTTGTCTATACATAAAATCATTTACAGGATGCAGACATGGCTGAATAAATCTTTAGAAGTACGAACCCATAATGATTCAGACTCAGACCGCAAGACCGAGAAGAAATTTCAGAGTGCAGAAATTTTGTTGCTTAATTTTTGACGTCATCATTCTTAATTTCCTCCTCAAAATGTCTAGTTATGTATTAGGTGTTTATTTCCGGACAACTATTTTATTTTATATATTTTGAATATCTATCCCTTCGTCTCTATGCATGAGCAACACAAGGAGAATAAATCTGCTGCCATGTGAGCAGATAACTTTCCTATCCTTTCAACTGCTAGCCAACCTTTTCTAAATTATATATAAAACACTCCCATAAATACTACAAATATCTTATTAAATAGCCCGCACTAGAAATATTAAGAATATTTTCACCTTAAAAGAACCATAAGAAGCATTGATGTATGCTTACACATAGATCTACGATCTACGTTTGGTAATGGTGCTGCATCTGTTACTTTGGATGATATAAGTATTATGGTGCCCCTGTAGGATAGTAGATAGTGTACTATCTTATAAGACTGAATGTTGTGGGTTCGATTCCCAACAAACACCTGGGTTTTTTTAACTACAAATAAAAATTGACTGTCGGTGGGGCTGCTGAGTGATGAAGGCATAGTCACTGTGCTGTATTATACGACAGTTAATTTTTCTAACTATCCTTCTACTTTCACCACCTCTGTCTACCTCTCTCTATCTCTCTCACCTCTTCTCTATCCATTTCCGAAAGAATGTAGCACGGTACTTGACTAAATAGACATTGTTGCCTGAAGTTTTACTTCTCTTTCTAAAAAAATTACGGAAACGGAAACTCTTGATGTTCTTGGCATGAAAATTCAGTGTGATGCTCGCTTGACTAAAAACATCCTTTTAATATCTCTAAAGAAGCTTTTATGCGCCTCGGTTTTCTAAAACTGTGTAAACGATACTTCATTCCATCCGATCTCCGTGCTATTCATATCACCTATATCCATCCAAAAATGGAATCTTACTCTCATGTATAGGCCGGTGCTCCAAAGTCTTTTGTGGAATTGCTCGACCACGTATAGGACAGGACTAAAAGGCTTATTGGCGATGGTAGGATATCCAACTCTATTGATTCTTTAAAGCATGGACGTATGTAGGTTTTATTTTCACTGTTTTATCGTTACTACAATGGTAAGTGCTCTAACTAAATTAGAGAACTTGTTCCCGAAACTCGCACGTTTTTGCATTTGACTCGATTTTCCTTGAGAGCACACTCATTTGCGGTCGATTGGCCAGTGAATTGCACTACGCATTACAAACAAAATTTGTCTTTTAGCAGAATAGTGGATAACAATGCATTGCAAGTTTTGAAGTATTCGTAGCTGATGCATTGGCAATTGTTATAATGAATTCAATTTCGCACGAAAATCCCATTTAAATAATTAAAATCCATTATGAGAATGGTTGTTCTGTTAAAGTAACATTTCGTAAAATTCGTGATATTTTCGGACAACATAATCGTCCTTCTTCTTAGGCCGCTATTAAGAATTTGGGCATTAAATATGAGTCGACAGGCTCGATACAAAATGTGCGAGCACCGTGTTATTTAATTGAAAACAATGAAGCCGCAAGCCACAGTGTTGAAACAGATAAAAATTTGTCAATTCTTCGACGTTCCCAACAATTGGGGTTTTTCTAAATTACCACATAGCGATTTTTGCGTAAGAATTTGACTTTGAAGCCTTACAAGATTCAACTGGTGCAAGAATTGAAGCCGACCGGCTGGTTTTTCTAACAATTTCTTTTTCAGACAAAGCCCATTTTCACTTGTCAGGGTATGTCAACAAGCAAAAATGCGGCATTTGGGCTTCTGAAAATCCTAGAGCGATTATTGAGAAGCCTTTCCATGCTCAACATGTCACTATAGGGTGCGCTATGTGGTCTGGAGGTGTGATTGGGCCGTCTTTTTTCAATGAGTCACGCTATTGCTAGATGTTTACAACTCAATGTTAGCCTATTATTGACGACATCAATTGCTTGTGGGTTATTCACGTAAACCCAGGCTTACTAAAAGCTCCAGAGAAAATAATTCAGCGGCATTAAATCACAAGGACGAGGCGAAAAATTGACATCACCAGATCAAGAAATTACACGGCGATATTTTTGGGTTGCTGTGTGGCTTGAGGTGCCGTCTTGCTTAAACCAAAGATCACTGATGTCAATATTAGTCAGTTGTGGCGGTTTGGTAGTGCAGAGAATTCACGGTGACGGCGTTTCCCTGTTCATTTTCGTAAATTACAAGCCGACAATGCCACCGATCACAAACCACATCATACTATTACGCAGATGATTTGTTCAAATTTTCAAAGAAAATAATTATTACTAAAAAAAAGTAAACGAAATGACCTGTTGTGTGTTTTACAAACTGTGTAGTTTTCTTAAAAATCTTATACACACAAGGCAACAGCAACATACTTTAGAGATATTCCATGAAATAAGTGACAAAAAAGAAAACAGAACCCTTGAGTGCTTGTCCGGACGAAAAAAAAATATAATTAAATAATTAGAAATTATTTTTTTGAGTCATGAATTTTTTGGAATTAAATAAAAATTTCTTAGATTTTTTATCAAAAATAGTGAAATATTAAATTGATGTTTTTAAAAAGTGCTTCTGAAGAGTTTAATACTTGGTTGTGGATTTGTTTAAAAATTTAATCTGGCAACTGTGTTTGCTGGTACTGCGGTTGCAAATGAGATCAGCGCTCTCTTTCTCCAAACAATTAAACATTTTTATATAATTCTCAAATTTAGTGTGCGTGAGTTAATGAAAGAGCAAAAAGGAAAATAAAAAATTAAAAAATTACTTCAATTGTATTTAATTTCAATTTGCTTCTTGTACATCTCCACTTGTAGCTGTTAGCAAAACAGAAATTTTTCCAGCGTAATTTCTTTTGACAGAACAGAACAGATTGTTTAAATTTTACCGTTATAAATTAATTCCTTAAATAAAATGATTATTTTACGGGTCTGCGGCAGCTGTTGTTTACTTAATCTTTACTTTTGCAGTGTTTTTCAATTGTTGTTGTTGTTGTTGTTGCTGGTTTCTTTTTAATTTTACTGGTTACTGACCGGTTACTTCTTTTCAGACACTGTACACTGTGTACCTTTCTCTAAAGACATGACCTACTTAAGTTTTAAATTACAAAAACAAAACAAAATAAAGAAAAACAACAACAGCAACAAAGTAATAAAGGAGAACCATCTCATGCATATGGAAAATTAAGAAACAAAACAGGTCTTGTCTTAAATAGAATGATGTCAAATAAGTCAAGGAAGGTGCACAGTTTTATTGACATGCAGTAAAAGAAACATGTAAAACACACACTGACCAACTCAGCTTACTTTGTCAATGTACATACATATGTATGTATGTATGTAAGTATGTATGTATATGTAAGTGAAATTTATTAAACAAAATGTTAATTCAGATGAATGGAAAAAATGTTTGGTAACCCCATTACACTTGCAAACATTAAACAACAAACAAGAGAGTTAAAAATTTTTGGAGTGTGTCCTAAAAAAATTAGAAATCAGCTCTGCTGGCAATTAGATTTATTACTAATGAACTAATGAAATGTTGTTTGGTAACCAAGCTATTCAATGCTTAAACTACCGCCCCCTAAAGTTTAAGTTACTTTCATTAACATTTATCTCGGCTAATATAACAACATATGCTAAAATATAACAAATAGCTGAATTGAAGAAGAAGTCATTTTTAGAACAAAATTTTTTGTACTAAACGGGGTTTAAACGTATATATTTCAATCTAAAACTTTTGCGCCATATTTTTTTTAAGCACCTTCCTAGTCGTGTTTTAGAAGTAATATTTAGCATAAAATTGTTGTACTAAAACGTTTTCTAAACATAAATTCCATTTCGTATGCATATAAATTAAAAAGAAAAATGTTGTGCCTTATTTTGTTTTAAGCTGCTCACTAGTCAACATTTAGAAATATTTTTAGTACAACAGTTTTTGTATCTAAACGCTTTGTAAACATATAAATTTTAAAGTAAAATTTTTTGCTCTAAGCACCTTAATAGTCGTATTTTAGAAGTAGTATTTAGCACAAAAATTTTTGTACTAAAACAATTCATAAACATTAATTCAAATTAAAATGTTGTAAGCATATAAATTAAAAAGGAAAATGTTGTGCCATGTTTTGTTCTTAGCTCTTTGTTCTTAGCTTTTTTGTACTAAAACGGGTTTTAAATCATTTATTAAATGTTAAGCTATTTGAAGTCTAATTAACAATAAAAAATTATTTATTTATTTATTTATTTTCCCATCTATTATAATTAAAATTATAATAAATCTTAAGAACTAAAGCACTAGTAACTAAGACTATCGTTTAAGTTTGAAATTAAACTTGTAGTAGTAAATTTTTAGTACTGAAATTTTGATACTACATTTTTGTACTAAAACGGTTTCTAAAGCATTTATTAAATGTTAGGCTATTTGAAGCCCAATTAAAAATAACAAATTATAATTTTTAGCTTTGTTTAATGTTGATATTAAACTTTTAGTACTAAATTTTTAGTACCGAAATTTTGATATTAAATTTTTTAGTACTAAAGTTAATTTTTTACTAGGAATTAAAATTTTTTAGTAGTTTAAATTTAAGTGTCCTGAAGTGTTTGGTGGAACGAGTGATTTATTTCTTCTTTTTAAAGTTTTTATTCTTAATTTTGTTATTTAACATTAAGTTATTTATGTTATTTAATATTAAGTAACATAACAATATAGCTGATATTGTGATGGAGGAATTACTAAATTCATGTATTAGTAAAATGCATGTTAAACTGAAGATTATCACAAAATATGTAGATGATTTATTTTGTGTAACTTCAGAAGATGCTGTGGATGATATTTTGCCAGAATTGAATAGTTTTCATCCGAAAATTAAATTTACGATTGAAAGAGAGTTAGAATCTAAACCTCCATATTTAGATATATTGATAATAAGAAAGGGAAATAAGTTAGTGTTTGATTGGTATAAGAAACCAACTTCTTCTGGAAGAATTGTAATTTTTATTCCAAACATCCGTGAAAAATGATAATAAACACAGCGAAAAATATGATAGACAGACTATTGATTATAAGTGATAGAGAATTTCATTTGAAGAATAAGAACACAATAAGAGATATATTTCATGATTCACGATTATGTGTGGAATACAATATCAGATAAATGTCCGCCTCCATTAACCCTTTTGAGCACATTTGTTTTTATATTCTCACACATTTCGCGCGATATTTCATTAATTTCAACACGAATATTTCGTTTAAGTTGCTCAAGCGTTTCTACTTTGTTTGCATTAAACTTGCTTTTCAGATATCCCCACAAAAAGAGGTCCAGAGCAGTCAAATCAGGCGGCCGTGGAGGCCAATCAACCTCACACTTTCTTGAAATAACTCGTTGTGGGAAAAGGTCTTGGAGTAATTCCCTTGTAATCCTGGCTGTATGCGATGTGTGGCACCGTCTTGTTGATGTCACATGTTAATCAAGCCCAAAGCATACAGTTGTGGTGTTAAAAAGTTTTCAATCATATCACGATATCACTCCCAATTCACAGATACCGCTACGTCGTTACCATTTGCAAAGAAATAAAGTCCAATGATTCCTCTTAACCAAATTGCATACCAGACTGTCACTTTTAATGGATGCATAGGTGACTGTTGAATAATTTGCCGAGTTTCCATTCCCCAAAACCAACTATTCTGTTTGTTCTCATATCCATTCAAATAAAAATGTATCTGAGCTGTAACATCCTATTGGCATAAATGGTCTTGTGGAAGTAGCTCTTGGTCAGCTGAATCTTATATGGAAACAAATACAAATTCATGTACAAAATTGTGGCCAAAATTGTTTTTTTATGATCAAGCTCCTGAGCATGAAGTTGAATTGAGGTTGATGGATTGTTTGGACAACTTTCTTGAGCAGCAATATTGTTTTCAGCCGATCTTGCTCTACGTTGTAGTCCAAGGCTTGGGTCTTTTACCTAGATATGCCCTTTCTGCGAAATCATTCACTACACGATAAATAGTGCGTTATGTTGGCATGCTGTTTCTCGCAAAAATTTCATACAACTTTCTCATCGTCACAGTAATCGATGATTGATTTTGATAAAATGTTTTAACGATTAAAACACATTGATTTATCGAATATTTTTCTATAATTAATTTGTCGCGTGTCTACTTCACGACTGCCAAATATGAATTGTCAAGACTAATGTTTACCAAAATGGCGGCAGCAAAGTAATATATTCGCGGGTGGATTTATTCGTTTTTAAATAAAAATCATTTTCAATTTAATTAATGAAAAGCGCTAAAAACGGCCTTCGAAAATTAATTTATAACTCAAAGTTTTGTTTTAGCATTAATGCGTATTTTAAATAATGATAATTTCAGGAATTTAAGTTGTTCCTGCGATATTGGTCTCTTATACGCTTTCGTAATATAAGATGATTTCACACTCCATTTGGTAACATTTTAATCATCAAATTGATGAAGTTCCCTGTTATGTATGCATGTATGTACGTATGTATGTATGTTTTATTATTGTGAAATAATAAATTTATAAGGCGAATTATAACGAATTAAACGACTAAACTGTTACCGAATATACCTAAGTGTAAAGTCACTTATTAATTTTAAATTCCAAAGGTGTTTTAAGCCTGAATTATTTGGCATGCAGTTAATGTTTGCAATTGGTGTAAATTGGTCAAGTGCAACAAACCATTACATATGAAAATTTATTTGTTTCAGTTGTTTAATGCCTTCTTCTGGCTAATAACGTTTTTAAGAGAAATAAAACTTTGCGCATATTTAAGTCTTTTAGGTTAAAACATTTCCATATTAAAAGTTTGTTAAAATAATTTAACAAATAAATACTGTAATGTATGCATACACACATATATACGTGCATATATTCACACACATACACATACATACATACATACATACGTACATACTTACATACATACACACATACACACATACATACATACATGCATACGTATGTACATGCATATGTACATACATATGTATATCGTATTTTTCAATAAGAAGTTTGTTTTTCAATTGTGTTTAGTTTTTCGAAGTATTCGTAGCAGATGCCTTGGCAATTGTTACAATGAATTCAATTTCCACGAAAATCGCATCAAAATAATTAAAATTTACTATGAAAATACTGATTCTGTTAAAGTTACATTTCGTAATTTTTTTTTTGTTTTTCCTTTCGGACCAGCACTCAGGGGATGACCCCTACATATGCAAAGCATTATGCCAGAACTAGGAAATTAATTTACGGGAAGGAGGATTGAAAGTAACAGAAAACCAAACTTCTCGTTTGGTTTTCTGTTACTTAATACATCTCTTTTTTTTGTTGGCAGTAATGTTAAAGGTTTAATTTTAAAAATAGTTTAAATCGTTTTTTTAACGTAATAAATTTAAGAATTTTAAAGTAAAATTATTTTGGTTTTTAAAAACAAAACAAAAATTTATTTAAATTTTGTTTTTATAAATCATGTTATTTAAACATAAAAATAAAAATCAGTTGATAATATGCAAAAGGCCCCTTTTTAGAAATTGTATAATAAAATTAAAGATTTTAAATTATGTAATAAAATTAAAATCTACAATTTTTCATTTTAATTAAAATCTAATGTTTTTCATTTTTCTTTAAATTATATAAAAATTAAAAATTTTAAATTTGAATTTAATTAAATAATTTTTAATTTTATTACACAAATTAAAATTTTAATTTTATTACATTTAAAAATTTTAATTTTGAGTTTTATTTTCAGTTTTATTCGACCTTTTTTTTAAATTTCTATTAAATTTTAATCTTTTTACTCGGTCCTTTAAATTATAACGCTTTATTTTTCTTTTTTTCTCTCAATATTTCGCTTTCCTTTGGAAAGCTTCTTCAGGAAATTATTATTATTTTTTTCAATATATAAAAAATAATTTCCTGAAGAAGCTTTCCAAAGGAAAACGAAATATTGAGAGAAAAAAAGAAAAATAAAGCGTTATAATTTAAAGGACCGAGTAAAAAGATTAAAATTTAACAGAGATTTTGAGTTTTATTATATAATTTTTAATTTTATGACACAAATTAAATTTTTCATTTTATTACATTTAAAATTGTTAATTTTATTACATTTAAAATTTTTAATTTTAGTTTAAATTATATTAAAAGTAAAAATATTAAATTTTTAATTTTATTATATAATTTTTAATTTTAATTATTATTACATATTTAAAAATTTTTAATTAAAATAAATTTAATTAAATTTAAATTATATAAAAATTAATAATTTTAATTTTCAGTTTTGTTACATAATATTTAATTTTATTGCATAATTTCTAAAAAGGGGCCTTTTGCAGATTTTCAACTGGTTTTTATTTTTTTATTTATATAAACTAATTTATAAAAGCAAAATTTAAATAAATTTATTATGTGACTACAAAGTCGACTTGGTTACAAAATAAGAAAAATTGATTAATTACTTTCTTATATTTAATTAAAAAGCGGAAACAATTTTTCCTGTTTTGTTTTGTTTTCATTTCATTTCGTTTTATTTTATTTAGTTTATTAATTTATATTTTAATTTTTTTTTTCTTTAATGAAAATGAAAAATGTTAAAACTTTCAATTTTTTTCTGGTTCATAGGATTCCCATTAATTTAATTAGATTTATTATATAAAAGGCTAAATTGACTAATATTTCCTATTAGGCTTCTTTCAAAACACCTTAAAGATGTTGTAATTTCTTTTTTTTTATTTTTCTATGAATTCCTAGAAATATTAACATTTTTAATTCGAAATAAATGGAAACGTGACTAAACGTGATTTAAAAATGCTGATTTTTTGTTATAAATTTTCCATCTAAAATTTTCTTCTTTACAATTTTTGGTCATTGAAACATTAAAAATTTCATTCAAAATAAACTGACCATGCAGATGAGCAGAGCACATCTATGCACACACATGTATACTTACATACTTGTAACAACAAACACGCTATGATAACGTTTAACATGAAGCCATTTACATAAAAGTAAATGAATACCAAGAAACTCATCTAAAAACAGCAAAGTACAAATGAGAGTACAAATATGTACTTATACTCAATTAATTTTCTCTACCACACTCTTTAAAGCAGTATTTAATTAGCTTACAACAACAACAAGGAACAAGTATTTTTAAAAGCAGTAAATCACTATAGAAGAGCATGATGGGGCAACAACAAATGCCAACAATTAAATAACTTTTAATCTAATTTTAACCAAATGAGGGGGTAACAACAACAATATTCTTCTTTTTTTGTCTTCCTCTTTTTATTCATTTGTTCAATCATTTAGTAGTGTTTTAAGCATAAAACAAAAGAAAATAATAAAAAAGTGAAAGTAAATTTTCGCTACAAAAACGACACAAAGTAATTTGATTAAACCATTTTCTTAATAAAACCTAACAACAGCAACAACAATATTATTATTAAGATATTTTCCAATTTTCAATATTATGGCGTTTTTTTTTAAATTTAAACATTTTTATAATAAATTTCCTAACAAGACTATTCCATTCAATCAATCATTTTTCTTCACATTTATTTGCACATCATTTTGTTTGACTTTCAACTGTAAAATTTCATTTCTGTTTATAACTTATTCATGCAGGGAAATGTGGTAAACAAAACATAATAATAACACATGTAATTAAAATGTGTATGTATGTATATGTATGTATTTCTATATATTTTTATTTAGGCAAAAATTGTTAGCAGTAACTTGCAGTACCCTGTCTTGCCAGATTCTGCTTAAGTCAAATCCTTTAATTAAGCGTTTTTGTTGAAAATAAAAAATCGCAGCAATCACTTTATATTACCCCAAAATTCCCTTGAAAATAATACTTCTTAAATTTAAATTTTTAACGATTCCGGCAGTGCCTAGTCTTGTCAGATTCTTTTTGAGTCAAAATCTATTATTAAACGTTTTTGTTGAAAACATAAAATCACAGCCAGATTCATTTTGAGTCAAAGTGTTTAATTAAACGTTTTTGTTGAAAACATAAAATCCCAGCAATCTATTGATATTATCACCAAAAATCCCCGTAAAATTATACTTTTTTAATTTAACTTTTAACGATTCTTACCAGATTCTTTTCAAGTTAAATCAGTTTATATTATCCCCAAATTTCCCTTAAATTAATACTCTTTTTAACTTTAATTTTTAAAGATTCCGGCAGTGCGTAGTCTTGTCAGATTCTTTTTTAATTAAAAGCGTCTTTGTTGAAAACATAAAATCCCACCATTCAGTTTATATTATCCCCACAATTCCCCTGAAAATAATACTTTTTTTAATTTAAAATTTTAACGATTCTGGCAGTGCCTAGTCCTGCCAGATTTTTTTTAAGTCAAAGTCTTTAATAAATGTTTTTGTTGAAAACATGAAATCCCAGCAATCAGTTTATATTATTCCCAAAAATTCCCCTGAAAATAATCCTTTTTTTAATTTTAATTTTTAAAGATTCTGGCAGTGCCTAGTCTTGCCGGATTCCTTTTAAGTCAAATCCTTTCATTAAGTGTTTTTGTTGAAAACATATAATCCCAGCACTCGGTTTATGTTATTCCCAAAAATTCCCCTGAAAATAATATTTTTAAGGATTCAAGCTGTGCCTAGTCTTGCCAGATTCATTTTTTAATTAAATACTATAATTAAGCGTTTTTGTTAAAAACATAAAATCCCAATATTCAGTTTATGTTATTCCCAAAATAACCCTGAAAATAATGTTTTTTTTTATTTTAAGAATTTAACGATTCTGACAGTGCCTAGTTTTGCCAGATTCTTTTTAAGTCAAAGTCTTTAATGAATATTTTTCTTGAAAACATAAAATCCCAGCCATCAGTTTATATTATCCCCAAAATTCCCCTGAAAATAATACTTTTTTAATTTTTATTTTTAACGATTCCGGAAGTGCCTAGTCCTGCCAGATTCTTTTTAAGTCAAAGTCTTTAATTAAGTGTTTTATTGAAAACATATAATCCCAGCACTCGGTTTATATTATTCCCCAAAATTTCCCTGAAAATAATGTTTTGTTTTTTTTAATTTTACTAATTTAACGATTCTGACAGTGCTTAGTGTTGCCAGATTCTTTTTAAGTCAAATCCTTAATTAAGCGTTTTTGTTGAAAACATAAAATTCCAGCAATCAGTTTATTTTATCCCCAAAAGTCCCTGAAAAATAAGAGTTTTTTTGTTACAATTTTTAACGATTTATATTTCCAATTTTAATTTTTTCCCTTGACTGACGAATTTAATTCTATGATACATATTCCCAAAGTTGAAAAATATTATTATTTCTGGAGGTGAGTTAAAAGCTTCACAAGAAATATAATTATTATGGAAGTGTGTTATAATTCTGTTTTAATTACTTATTTGCTTTCATTGCCTAAATAAAAAGGCTTTTTGCACAAACATTTCTTGTAGGTAATCAAGGAAGAGTTAACACCAGTTAAATTGAACCATTTAAACTTTGATGTTCAAAGCATGTTAAATATCCCCAGAAAAATCTTCGATCCTCAATGTATTTATGGGATGTATTTATCCCAATTTTGAGGATAAATTTCCCTAATTGATGAGTGAGCTTCAAACTTAAAAAAAAAACAAGGAAGACCCTTTAACCCTGCCTTATTATGGAAGAAGAAAACTTACACAAATGCAGTCAATGTCTTGCTTTAAATTGACTATTTTCACTTTTTTATGTTCAAGTTCATCACTAAAACTATAGTCACTTTCGTTTTGACTAATAATGGCGATTCTACTGCACAATAATTATGATTTACCTAGTCGCTAGTTTTAAGACTGAAATCTGCTGTGACCTTCGCATCTCAGCTTACAACAGGCCTTTAAGCTTTACGAGTGTTATTTTTTCCAATAGTTTTAATTATCAATCAATAGTATGGTTTCTGTAGAGGGCGCCTTGCTGGCTTTCCGATCTGAAATCTGATGTATGGTGCAACTTCATACATCATTTCGGAGAGAGTAAGGTGATGTCTCTAGATATTTCCAAGGCATTTGTTAGAGTGTGGCATGATGTACTTCTATTAAAACTTGCTGATTTTGATGTCGCCGATAATTTCTCTAGGTTTATGTCGAGTTTTTTCAGGAATGGCACTATACAAGTTGTTATAGATGGGATTTCATCAAATGAATTCAAGATTAATTCAGGTGTACCGCAAATGCTCCGTTCTTTCTCCTATCCTACTTCTTATTTTTCTAAATGACCTTTATCAAACTTCCACTTTCGCAGACGATACGCTCCAGCACGATCTCGCGACAATCTTGGATGGGTTCGATTTTTTTTAATGCCTGTACGACGCAATGTTGCATAGATCTGTGTTCAGAATTGGTATTGTATCTATAACTATGGGTGATATAGATATTAAGGAATTGAGCGCTCTTAATGTTCTTGGCATGAAAATTCAATGTGAGGTTCGATGGGCTAAACACATTTTTCAAGTTTCTAAGAAGATTTCAAGTGCCTCGGTCTTCTAAAATGGTGTAAGAGATACTTCACTCCATCCGATCTTTGTAGTATTTATACCACCGATATTCGTCCAAAAAAGAAATACAACTCTTATGCATGGGCCGGTGCCCCAAAGTCTATTGTGGAGTTTCTCGACAGCGTACAAGAGGGAAAATAATAAGCAGCTTTTATAGAGAAAAAGTTTTGGAAAAATATAAAAAGTACATACAAAAAGTACATATTTGAAAAAATACTTTAAAATGTATTTTTTATATAAAATACGTTTTGAAAAAATGCATTTTCTAAAAAGGTATCTTTTTGGGAAGTACCCATCACACCTACAGTGTTTTGTATCTTAAAAATAATAAAAAAAATATATATTTTGGGTATTTGATTTTTCCAAAAAAAACTTTTATGCTGCACATAAATCATGATTAACCTCACTTTTGCAAGATCATGTATAATAATAGACAGTGAAGTAAATCGAGAGATTGGCATATCGTAGCAGTAAAAATTCTTTCGTTGGGACAAAGACCAGTAATGCAGATTAATCATGATAGCGAAGCTAGATATAGACACATAAATACATATTCTGAAGTCTCTTCGCAAAAGCAAACTATAATATGGCCGGCTTTATATCAGCATAGTTCTCCGATTTCGTTTTTGCCCTTATATCGGTAAATATAGTATAACAGCACATTTTTTTTAAACTACAAAATATGTTTTTAAGAATTAAAGTTTTTTGTCTTAAGTAATTAAGGAAGAAACAGAGGTTAAGTACCATAAAATCTGGCAACTACACATATATTTCTTTCTCTTATTCTAAAATCATTCATATTTATTTTGCTAAACACACTTTTAATATGAGATTTCCGTTATTTATTTACACCAAAAGAAAACTTTTAAACAGAGGCTAACTTGCAGACACACACACACACACACACTATGTACAAGGACTCACATTGGCCCTTGCAACCCTAAATATGGGTTTTTCATTTTTGTTTTTCCTTAAGTTGAAATAAAGTAAAAGAACACTCAGTCACTGGTTTGCCACAATCCCCAACCATTAAAAATGGGTGGCAATAAATTTCTGATTGTTGTATTGTTTATATTTGATTAAGTTTAACATTTGTGTGCGCGTGTGTGTGTGTATGTTCAGCTGCATCTGTTGCGGAAAATTTGCTGTGCAACAATTTTCCGGTTTGCAGCGTTTACGTTTATTTAACAATTTAAAAGTAAAAGCAAAACAAAACAAAACAACATGACAAAGAAAATTTATTTTGTTTTTCCGTATGCGGAGAGTTTTTGTTTTAATTTTTATACGTTTTGGAGTTTTCAATCAATTTTGTTTTTATTTTTTTTTTATTATTGCTGTTCACTTATTAATCTGTTTGTTGTTGGTGTTGATTGGGGGTTTTCAAAAAAAGTTTATTTTTTTTGTGGTAAATTTTGCATGTTGATGTTTTATGGCTTTAATTGTTTGCTTTCAGAAATAAAAAAATAAATTATTGAAAACACTCAGGATGCTAGTTATAAAGACAGTTATTTTTCTTTTAATTGTTTAAAGAAAATTAATTATTATTTTTAAATATTTAATTTTTTCTTTCAAATAAATAAAAAATTAAAAAGCTCTTAGTGTTAAAATTAACCCTTGAGAAACCAGTCTTATTATAATTTGCCTGAGTGTGGCTTCAATAAATAAACGTGTGTATACAATTTCTAGTGCCTTAAGAAGAACACAATAAATAAAATAGTGAATAAAATCAAATATAAAATATTAAAAATATTTAACAGAAAAAAAAACACTCAATAACAACCATTTAAACCACATCAATCAGGAAAAATAATAATCAAAATCAAAGTTAACAACTCGACTGCAATTAAATTATTAAATTTCAATTTTTGCACTAGACAGATTGAAAGGGCATATAAGGAGAGGGAGAGATAAAGACCGATGTTATATGATACAAGTTCAATGAAATATTAATAACAAAGGTCACAAAAATATTATAATGACTAATAATAGTTTCAAGTTCTTTTAACTGGTTCTATTAAGTGGTCAAAAAATTACAAAATAAATAAATAAACCTACACAAAAAATTAATCACAATTAAAAAATTAAATGTTTTGTCCAATTTTAGAAAAATTATTATGATGTGTCATTATTTATTTAAAATTTTTATTATTTTTTTTTTCTTTAAAGTCGTGCTAATTGGATTAAAAAAAGTGTTAATCACCTTTCAATATAAAATAAATATATTTTTTTTTAATAATAATTAAGCGAAAATCAAAATTATTTTTGTTTTTCAATAGCGCCATCAAAAAAAATTGTTCTACAGCATCATTAATAAAAAACTGTAGTCGAACTTTTGCTTACCCTATACCAAACTTTCTTATCAACTACCTAATTGATAAAATATGTGATAAAGAAAAATATATGACCGTGATTTTATTTTTTATTTGCATTTTGTACTTTTGCAGAGAGAGAATACAGATAGTCCAACTGTATTGTACAATGTTAGCTCTATGAGCTACACCTTAACCTCAAATTTTGTGCTCAACTTAATTTCACATTTCACCAGAGTAGAAATTTATTCATGAATGTGCAGCACATGTGCCAAAATTTGTGTACATGCACATGAATATGTGCAACAATTTTTGATCTTAATATGAAGGCACATGAGTGTGCATGGACAATAGAAGCACACGCACATGTGCCAAGTGCAAAGTACAGGCACATGAACGCTCATCTTCATGCACATCATTATACTACGCAGTTAAAATTATTTTCAAATGGGTAAACATTCAACACATACCATAACAACAAAACACTACAATTTATTGTTGTTATTATTGTACTTCTTCGTCTTGCACATACATATATTAATGTGCAAGATCATGTGCACTCATGTGCCGCACATTTTAAGAGCGGCACATGAAATGTGCCATTCATTTTAAGAGTGGCACATGAAATGTGCCTACGCAAGTTGAACTTGCACATGTGCGTTTAGTAGGCACATACAAAAATTGGCACTTACGCATGTGCATGTGCGTATTTATTTTGTGTGCATATTTGCCTTCATGTGCGTGTGCTGCACATGAGTGTGCAAATCCGTACCCTGCATTTCACCCTTGCAACCCTAAATATGGGTTTTTTCATTTCTTTTTCCTTAAGTTGAAATATAATAAAAGAACACTCAGTCACTGGTCTGACACAATCAAATTCACCTACTGAAGCTTTTTACGCAAACGGGCGTCCAAAAAAAATTGTAATAAACAAAGTATACAAATTAATAATGTCGATTTTTAAAAAATCTATTTACTTTAAACACACACAAAGTTGACACTATAGAACAATGTACTTAAGATGCACGTCTTTACTTCACGAGGTTTATTTTTCAACTACCTAACTGACTATCCACTCATATGCTGCCTTTAATATTTGTCCATTGAAAGTCTGGAAAAATTAAGAATTTTCTACTTCCTTTGTATCACATTTTGTTGTTGTATATTGTTCATTCAATGTATAGTAGGCGCCTGTATGTCTGTGTAAATTTTTGTTTTTGGATACAATTTCTTCCTGGAATTTATTTTATGATAGTTGTTGTTGTCTTGTGTACAAAAAAATTTTTTTAGGAAACTACGCAGTTACTAAACAGTATACTTAATAGTTGTTGTTTTGCGTGTATAAAATTTCTACGCAGTTTGTAACTAGAAATTTGTTGTTGTCTTGCGTGCATAAAGTTTCTTAGCAAACTATGCGGTTAGTAAACAGCATACTTAATTGTTGTTGTCTTGCGGGTATAAAATTTCTATGCGGTTTGTAAACAGAAATTTTTTTGTTGTCTTGCGTGCATAAGTTTTCTTAGCAAACCATGCAGTTAGTAAACAACATACCCAGTAGTTCACTTTCTTGCTTAATTATTTTCTTTTAAAACTTAAGCAAGACACATCCGTAACAATATGATTCCACGCTTGAGAACTACTCCAGTTTTGTGGTAAAGAATGAATTCAATTTCCGATAATCTGAGCTATAGTAAAGCGTTTCCAGTAAAGGCCTTCTGCAACGATTCAAGCAATTTGGTAGTCACTGTTTTCCAAATAGTTTTTGACCAGTCTTGCTACAGTGGCCGAGCGTTGTCATGATTAAAGATTATGGCCTCCTGCCTAGTCGAATATTCGAGTCGTTTTTCGTCGATTGCGCCCTTCAGGTCCCCTGAAATCGTTTGTCATGATTTTAGCAGCTCACAACTCAAAACATCTGATCCCATCAAATACAGAACATTACCTTGGCCTCATGGATATTTGACTTGATTGGCCTGGCTTTACATACATATGACTTTGTGCATTTGAGGTCATCGTAATGTATTCATTTTTCAACACCAGTAATAATACGATGCAAAAATAACTTCTTTTTGTAGCGTTGAATCATCATTTTCGACATGCAAAATCGCCTTTCGTGTTCTCTTTTTTTTTTCTTAAACAGAAGTAGCACTTCAGGCAAAATGCCTATTTCGTCACAACCTCACTACATTCTTTAGGAAAGGGATAGATAAGAGATGAGACAGGTAGTGAAAGTAGAAGGATAGTTACATAGCCTTCAAGCTCTCTTTTTTTGTAGGGAAAACAACCACCCCTAGATTGGTGGGCTAAGTAAGCTACCTACCAGCCTACCGGGGTAGCTTTTATTTCTAGAAGGCCCATGTTATCAGAATATAATTGTCCTATAAGACAGCATAGCGACCAATGACCATGCCTTCCTCACTGATTAGCCCCACCGACAGTCAATTTTTTTTTTTTTTGTAGTGAAAACAGCCTAGGTCTTTGGTGGGAATCGAACACACAATCACAAGCTAGTACACTACTTACTAGCCTACAGGGACATATCAATTCACATGGAATTTAAAGAAATCTTAATGCTTGGAATGTAGGGATATGGCATGTTATGTAACTCCCAATTATAATGCAAGTTCGTTTTAAGTTTGACAATAACCCTTGCCGGGGTATTGCTTTTAAAACGACATCTTCCAACTTTTTCACCTGATCAGGCCTATCCTTATCTTCTGTGTCGAAATCACCACTTATGAATCGCGCAAACTATAGTTCCCAAATATTTTTCAATTGATGCTTCTATAAACAATCGATAACTTTTAAGCTGCCGTTTTCTTCAAATGAAATCAGGTTATCAGACTTTTGCGCAAAACATGTTGTGGCGGTTGAAAACAAGGTGTGTTTGTACTTTGGCATCGTGAATGCGTTAACAAGCAGAATTTTTGCTTTTTTGAGAATCAATGACTGACTATTTAGTGCGGTGTAGTAGCTGGCGGCCTAATCGGGTCTTACTTCTTTAAGAATGAGGTCGGCTAAGCAGTAACTGTGCATGGTGTTCACTATAGTGAAATGAAAACGAACTTTTTGTGGCCAGCAATTGAGGATATGGACTTGGTGTTGTGATTCCCAAAGGATGTTACTATTTGCCACACAGCCTACGAAACAATGGCTCTTTTGCAGTATAAATTCAAGGGGCGTATTAATTCACATTGTGGCGATGTTAATTGCCTGGCACGATCATGTGATTCGACACCTTTGCCCGTCATTCTTTGGGAATATTAGAAACAAGCGAAGAAAAGTTCAAGAGCAAAAGAATGAGATAATTCGGTACATTAATGGCATTAAACCTTAATTATATTTCAGATTTATTAAATATATAAATCATGGAATAGAGGTATAGCGCGGAAGCAGTGGCGAGCAGTTGACCGATATTTGGTTTCACACATAATTTTAATAGAATTTTCTATTGTAAGATAATTCTCTGATAGCTTGCTTTATTTACAGTTGACATTATGAATTTTGGTTGCACCACCCATTAGATTGAAAGCTAAGATTGAACTCGCAAGATTTTCTGTTGTGGCCACTTCGTGTCAGAGCAACGCAGCTTGCTATTGTTAAAGTGAAAACTAAGCCAGAATATTGTTTGAATCTAGAAGGAGTTGGATAGCAAAGTTGAATAGATTTTTTGAATTTGATTATAGAAGAGAATTCGCGGTAGAGGAAGCAAAAGTATTTTTAATCAGCTGTAGCTTTTGAGCCCATAAAATTTTTTTAACTTACAATTTTGTGTTAGCAATTAACACTATTCAAATAATATAAATTTTCCATAGAATAACAATATTTATTTTATAGTTGCTGTTGTTGTTATCAATTCCAAAATGTTCATGTTTTTTAAAATTTACACTTAACCTCTAAATAAAGAGGTTTAAGAGAATTTCCTTAAAATTTCACAACAGAGAAAATTGTATTGCATTTCTTTGCTCTTTACAAATGGGGAAATTAAAAATTGAACTTCAGTATTCAAAGTCTTTAAAGGTGAGCCTGTGAGTGAGTGAGTGAGTGTGTGTTATTTCAATGTAATAGAATTAAGTCCATTATCTAATGTTTAAAAAGTCTTTGTTTAGTGCAAAGTTTGCACACAGATGAGGTTAATTAAATTCAAACAACATAAAAATCTCATACACATGTTGCTGCAATACCAACACGTTTGAAGCCAAGTTAATACAGATGCTGCAAATAAACATATATACATGAACTCAAATGGTGTCTGAGTAAATTTAGGCCTTTTGTATTGACTAGTTAATACAACATAAGTCAAACAGGCAGACAGACAGATTGTTTTAAACGGTCGCTCGATGGATGGTTGGTTGGCTGGTTGGCTGGTTGGTTGGTTGGTTAAGCATATGTACAGACATATTGTTGTCTGACTATATTTTGAGTTGCTGCTAACACATATGGCCAAATTGTTATTCTTTTCTTATTTTTTTTTTTTTGTTGCTTTTCTAGTGCAGGCCAAGTTATGGGAAACCAAATTCGAGGTTTCACATGATCTATGTGTAATTTTAGACATACAAACACACACGCACATTCATAAAAGATTTACTAATCAGTGTTACTGAAATTTTAGCTGTTGTTTTTTTATTATTATTATTGTTGTTGTTGGTGTTTTTGTTTTCTTTATATTTGGCTAATAATGTTACCGTTACATCACTATCAACTATTACAGATTTAAGTCTTATATGATGGCTCCTTGGTTGGCAGTGCTTAATTAACTGTGTCAATTTTACGATGCTAAAAATGGTTGTGTTTATTTAAAACAAGTTTTTATTTCTTTTTAATTTTTAATTTAATAATAAATTAAATAAAATATTAATTAACTTTGTTAACAACTTCATAGCGTCAATTATTTGGAAGTGAAATTTAATTATTAACCACTGAATGTACATTTTGTCCTAAAATGTTGGTAAACTGCCATGTCATGTCCTTTTGAATGCATTTGTTTACTATTCATTCAGTGATGCCAATATAAGAAACACACTGCGAATGCAGATTCAATTAGAAATATTGTTATAAACAAAATATTCGCAAGTCTAAAAATATAAATGAAAAATTATAAGCCAAAAAATTGGTCACCTCCGAAATCAATTACTTAAAATTAAGCTGACCAACCAGGAATTTAACCAGGTGGCAGTGCCTTAAGAAAAATTAACTGTTTAGTGACGATTTTAAGCAGACGGCATAAAATTTTCAAAGTTCTTCGGAAATGGCGATGGCAAGTTTTTAAGTGAACAAAGTTAGCATTTCTTCATGGGAACTCTCTCAGGTGCTTTTTGCAGACTAGAGAAAACTAAGAGTTGTGCCAACTTTAGCAAAGGTGACATAGAGAAAAAATTTAATTAACTTAAGCTCACAAAGCTTTATTTTATGGCAGCTTTCTAATCTTTGGAATCCTTCTTTCTTCCCCAATCCATTTCGAAAAATGTTAGAAACTATGATTAATGAAATGATGAAATTCTACTCTTCTACTTAAAAAAAAATTTAACTTAAACGACCTCGATAAAACTTTCACGAGAATTGGCTGAACGCAGATTTGCTACCACCCGTAGGAATGTAAAATTCAAGATCGCAAAGGACTTTTTCTTGTGGCGACTTCTTAAGTCACGACAATAATTTTATAAGCCGCTAAATCACAAATAATACTCACCAGCTGCCTTTTACCTTTTGAAATCCATTTCGAAAAATGGTAGAATTTATTAACTGCCGATATGCTGCTCCTCAGTTTAAAAAAAAAATCTATATTAAAACCTGCAGGAAAGTTAACTGATCAGTAATTTGCCAGCATTTACAGGATTTAAAAATTCTGCAAGTTGAGCTCGCAAGACTTTAGGAAATTTTTAAAATCACGGGTCCAATACTATGAGTCGCAACCGAGCCTTAAGTTAACATAACCAAGAGTGTCATTGGACTTTAAGAGACAGCAGAAACTCTATAACGCCATATAGCAGGCATTATGAGGATGCCCTATTTCATACATAAAAAAATGACTTTCAAATAATAAAATATTTTATCAACTCTATTTTCATATTAACACGTCCACATCTTAACTTATATGAAACTAAAACGATTTTTTCAAGAGAGTAGCACTTCAGGCAACAATGCCTATTTAGTCACAACCGTGCTACATTCTTTAGGTGAAAAGGGATAGGGAAGAGATAAGACAGGTGGTGGAAGTAGAAGAATAGTTACATAGCCTTGAAGCTCTAATTTTTTTTGTGGTGCAAACAGCCCTAGATTGGTAGGTTAAGTACACTACCTACTAGCCTACCGGGGCAGCCTTCATTTCTAGAATGCCCATGTTATCGGCAATTAATTGTCGTATAAGACAGCACAGCGACCAGTGACTATGTCTCACCGACAGTCAATTTTTATTTATTGTAGTGAAAACAGCCAAGGTCTTTGTTGGGAATTGATCTCACAGCTCCCAGACTGATAAGCTAATATACTACCTACTAGCCTACAGGGGCACCTGATAAAAATAAGTGTGGCCACATGGTTTGAATACGTGGATACGTGGCATTTTTAACCAATCAAAGTTATCATTTCAGTCAAGAGAACCAAAAGCTTGGCTTTTGGAAATCTATTACATTGGCAAGTTCATTTTCAGGCAATTTATATTAACAGTTTTATGACCTTGACCTTAATACAATTTTTCGTAAAAGAGTTAAGAGTTAATATTTTTATTTAATCAATAATTTTCAATTAGTCTTGAAATAAATTGTTTGAAATTAATTATAAGTCAAACTATTTAGTATCAGCACCAAATAAATATTTTTAATTCGGCTTAAGTTTTCGTTTATTTTGGAAACTTATTTCCAAATTTTTTACAGGGTGACTGCCGGGAAGGAAAGTAGTATCACTTTGTTTGTTTATCATTTTTGATTAAATGAAAGATGAATGTTTTGTCGACACTTATGTATGGAATGCAATACCAGATAAATGTCCGCCTCTGTTAGCCTCACAAATGCGAGCTCTTTTGAACACATTTTTCATTACATTCCCACACATTTCACGCGGTATTTTGTTATTTTCATCACGAATATTTTGTTTGAGTTGTTCAGGCGTTTCTATTTTGTTTGCATAAACCTTGCTTTTCAGACATCCCCACAAAAAAAGTTCAGAACAGTCAAATGAGGTGACCGTGGGAGATACTCAACATCAACGTTTTATAAAATAACTTGTGGAGGAAAGAGATCTCGCAGTAATTCCCTTGTAATCCTGGCTGTATGCGATGTGTGGCACCGTCTTGTTGATGTCACATGTTAAACAAGCCCAAAGCATGCAGTTGTGGAGTTAAAAAGTTTTCAATCATATCACGATATCCCTCCCCATTCACAGTTACCGTTACGCCATTTTCATTTTCAAAGAAGAAGACTGTCACTTTTAATGAATACAAAAATGACTGTTCAATAATTTAAAGGCTTTCCATTCCTCAGAACCGACTATTCTGTTTATTCCTATGTCCATTCAAATAAAAATGTGCCTCGTCACTCATTATGATTTTTTCATAAAAATCGGTGTTGCTATGGATGAGCTGTAACATCCTATTGGTATGTGTAAATGATCTTGTGGTAGAAGCTCTTCTGTCTTGTGAATCTGATATGAAAAGAAATGCAAATCCTTGTGCAAAATTCCGGCCAAAGTTGTTCTTTGACGACCAAGCTCCTAAGCACGGCGTCGAATCGAGGTTGATGGATTGTATTGAACACTTTCTTGAGCAACAGTAATGTTTGTTTTTAGTTGATCTTCCAGTACGTTGTGGTCCATGCTTAAGGCTATCATCTTCACATTTCTTCGAAGTCTTTCACTACACGATAAATAGTGCGTTTTGTTGACACGTTGTTTCTTCTAAAAATTTCACGCAACTTTCTCATTGTCACAGTAGTCGATGATTGATTTTGGATAAAATGTTTTAACGTTTAAAACACGTTGGTTTATCGAATATTTTTCCATAACAAATTTGCCACTTATCTTTACCAAAATGGCGGCAAAACAAAAAAGTATACTTCCTGGCAGACACCCTGCATTAATTTTCAAGGAGAATGAAAAACAAAATTTACCAAATAAAAGTGTATGTGTCGATTAATAAAGAGAACAAAGGCAAACAATTTAAAAAAACGCCAAAATTATTAGATATTGTAGGGCTGATCTTAAATATCCCAGACAAAATACAGTGTTTAAAAGGAGAAGCTGGTTCAAATAAAACCACATTTTCGACTTACTTAAAACTAAAATGAGTGATTGTAGCAGTATAAGAAATGTATGGGAACCCTCTTCTGAAATTTTATGCTTTAAGTGGAACAAATTGTAGTCAGAAAGTACAAGGTCTGGGCAATAAGTGGGATAAGCTAAAACTTCCCATCCACTGTTTTTGAAATATTTTTCGACCGGTTTTTCATTGATCATTGATTGCTTTCTTACAACAAATGAATTGTCTTCGCCACACAATCCTACAATCATCTGACTCATAATACGAAACAAGCTTCTGATCCTAATAAAAACAAAGCATGGATGGCGTCATGGATATGCGGCATCTGCATTGATTTTGCTAGTCGCCCGCTCTTTATATATATGACCTTTTGGGTTATCGTAATTTGTCCATTTTTCTTCCCCAGTAACAATACAATGCAAAAATAATTAACTCACTCTTTTCGTATAATTTTCGTACTGCAAAAAGGTTTTTAGAGACCTTTAAGGTTTATATTTACACGGAACCCAATTTACTTATATTTGTGTGAATCCCAATCCCTTCAAACGGAGGGACATGACTTTTTGTATGACTTCAAACGATGATACAAGTTCATCTTGCTTTAGACAACAATCTTCGTCGTGTAAGGCTTCCAATTCCTAATCTTCAAACTTTTACGACTTTTCAGTCAAACTCACAACTTTTGAATCGCGCAAACTATTGTTTATATCGGAGCTGGTGCATATCGTCCGTAAGCTTTTACCAATAATTCATAACATTTAGCAGTCTTTTTCTTAAATTAAAGAAGGTTGCCAGACTTTCCTTTTAAACGAAATTTTTGACATTATTATAGTGATTGATAAAAATTTGTGTTTCTACCTTGGAGTCTATCAAATACTGAATTATAGTAACAGATGTTTATCCCCAAAATAGCGTATTTCTTATTATTGATACAAACCATATGGGATAGTTATGCCATATGATATCTAAATCGACATTTTTTTGCTCAGCAAAATTGAACAAATGTATCCATAATCGGGAGAACTGTATATCAATTTCATCAAAACCCGATTTGTGTGCAATTTGAAAACATCTGTGCGCACTAGGCAGCAACCTCATTCGATTTTTAATGGTGTCCACCAATTGAACATCTTACGAACATCACTGATGCGAACTTTGAAAAAAACATTTAAAATTACTCTCTCACAAGATTTAATTGGCTCAAGATTAAAAGGTTAAAGCTTTTAAGGTTTCCTACAGACGGACAGATAATTTTGATAAACACAAAAGATGCGATGAAAAAGCATAAAAACATTAAATATTGATTACATCGGCTTAATGCCTTACGGCCACACTTAAGGCAAGCTGTTTTAGATAAGAAATAAATATCTAACAAATTGTATTAAACTTGAAATCTTCGCAAAAGTCGCTGCATTAGCCATACTTGCCATAATTTATATTACATGTTTCACAGACTTACAGCTACACTTAAGAGAAGATGTTTCAGATGAGGAATAAATTTCTAATAACTTTTATTAAACTTTTTAATCTTCGCAAAAAACGCTGCATTAGCCATATTTGATATAATTTATATTACATGTTTCACAGACTTACAGCCACACCTAAGGAAAAATGCTTCAGATGAAGAATAAATATGTAATAAATTTTACTAAACTTTTAATCTTCGCAAAAAACGCTCTGTTAGCCATACTTAATATAATTTATATTACATATTTTGAGAGACTTGTAGCCACACTTAAGAAAAGATGTTTGAAATGAGAAATAAATATCTAACAACCTTTACTTAATGTTAAATATTCACAGAAAAGCGCTGCATTAGCCATACTTGATATAATTTATATTACATGTTTCACAAACTTACAGCCACACCTAAGGAAAAATGTTCCAGATGAGGTATAACTATCTAGCAACTTTTATCAACCTCTAAATCTTCACAGAAAACGCTGCATTAGCCATATTTGATATAATTTATATTACATTTTTCACAGAAAATTAACATGTTTTTTCTTCCTCTTGCTGTTGTTGCATTTGAAATAAGAATAAATGATGAGTTTAAAAAAAATGATAGATAAAGTTGCTAATGATATTTTTGCTGGCTGATTGCTTAATGACGATAACTACGATAATAATGATGATGATGAAATAACAATGAAAATAAAAGCAAAAATCTCAATGACACACTAAAGTTTTGTAGAAAAAAAAAACTTTTCAAATTAAAACCATAAATTAAAGCAAAAAAAAATAAAAAAAAAACCAACAAAAATAAATAAAAACAAACAAAGTCTAAAATAAAATAATGTAACAAACAGCCAGCAAACAGACAAACTGTTTTAAATTTATTAACGTGACTTTTGTTAGCAGCAAAAATAATAGAAAAACAACTGCAAAAATTGCTTCATGTGCAATAAAGTGATGCAGTTTTTTGTGATCTTTAGGTAACACTTTTTGTATTAAGTGAATGTGCTGTAAGACACACTCAGAAAAAGAAATGTTTTTTTTTTGTTTAATGAACAACAATAATAACAACAAGAACGGCATAATATTTGTGCGTTTCTTCCTGTTTATCTCTTTTGGACTGTCGATTTTTAATTAAGTTGTTTAAGTGGCGAAAATAGACTGCAATTAAATTTAAAAAAAGCAGCTTTTAACGTCTCTTATTAAGTGTTTATTTTGTTTTTTATTTTACCTTTTTAAAGACTTAAAGACTTTTAACATTTTATTCCAACAAAAAAAAAATAAAAAGAAGTTAATAAAAAATTAGTTCACTTTTCAGTGTGCTAAAAATATATTTCCAAATTTTGACCGACTTAATCATCAAAGTTATAAAAATGAAAGCAATAAATACAAATCATTAATAGAGCGTGTTACAAATAATTTTTTAACAAATAAAAAAAATTTAATTTCTTGTTCTTCCATAAATTTCATTTCCTTTTCTTTTTATAATTAAAATTTTATTGGCTTTTTTTAAACCCACCTTTTTTTTGGATTATTTATTTTAAATATCTTGAAAGTTGTTTTTAACTTTTATAAATAAATAACTTTTTTTTTAAATTTCGTGTTTTTTAGATAATTCTTATTCCTTTTTTAAATATTATTAAATTTTATTATTAAGATTTTCTTTAAATTTAAGAGTTATCGAACCGCACACTTAAAACGCTGACTGTCAACTGACTGTTTATATTTGTTAAGTTTGTGGCCAAAATCGTATGCCAAAAGCCGCAAAACACAAACAGCTTTAAATGAGTTTGTTTTTTGTTGTTATTGTTGTTGTTATGATTATTATTGAAGTTGTATACAAAATATAAAAATCACTTAAATCAGCTACATCTTATAAAGCAATCATATTAGTTAGAGAAAGTACTTAATTTAGTTACAATTTTAAAAGTATTTAACTCAAAAAGTACCAGTGGGTCCAACTAAAAACCACAATATCAAGTAAATAAAACAAAAGTTTTCAGAGAATTTAATAAATAATTTTTTATTATGAAAGAAGGATCTGTGGCACTTATGTGTGAAACAAAATATTGGTCCAATGCTCGCCATAGCTTCGATGGCATACCTCTGTCCGATGATTGATCTGAGATGTAAATGTGGTTCAAGCTAAATGTTCTCGTCCTTTAGCTTTTGAATTGTACTTGGTTTATTGAAATACACTTTTCCTTTTAAATATTCTCAAGGAAAAAAGTCCAAAGGTGTCAAAGCACATGACTGTGGTGGCCAATAATTAGAGCCCTTGAATTTTCGCCATTGTCTCGTTGGCTATCTGGCAATTGGCGTTATGTTGGTACAATATGTCGTCCAGCTCTATGTCCTCAATTTCTAATCACAAAAAGCCAGTTATCATCCCGCGATAGCGAACACAATTCACGGTAGCTGCTTGGCCAACCTCATTTTCGGCCTTATGACGATGCCAGCTCATAAACCGCACTTGTGACTCTTTGTGGATGCAATCGCTCGTGGTTAATCATTTGCATAAATGCGACAATTCTGCTTCTTAATGGATCCACTGACATAAAAACGTGTCTCGTCGATGAAGATGATTTTCTTTAAAAAGTGATCATTCACTTCTATCTGCTCAATAAACAATTTGCGGTATTAAAGATGTTTGAAATTGTCAGTAGACTTCAAGTGTTGAGCCAATTAATCCTTATAAGAGTACAAATTCCAATTTTTATTCAAATTTCGCATCAGTGGCGTTTGTGAGATGTTCAATTATTGGTCGTGGCGACGAGTCTAGGTTGACAGCTCTATTGCCACACTATCGCAAACAAAAGTAATATTTTCCGCAGAACGAACTGGGCGAGCATGCACACAGGTTTTTTTGTTTAATTGACTACAGATCCAGTTTGCTCAAAATTGTGCACAATGATTCCTATTGTAGACACATTTGCTCGATTATACTGACCAAAAATATCACAAAAACATGAAGTGCACGAAATGCATTCCAATTTGATCGCCACGCGCTGCATAACTGCGCACCTCTCACATTAAGTGGGGCAAAACCATTTTTTAAAAATTGTTTCGCATGGTACTTCTCCTATAACCACAATCATTCTGTTTCAGGGATATTTTTTTCCTCGTTTTCGCTTAATTTAAAGTGGAGTATTTTATTTAAATAAAAATCTTATATCCAGGTGATATTCAAATTTACACTGATAAAAAGTTTTTTAAGTTAAAATAAATCTAAAAAATTGGAATTACAGAAAATATATTAACAATTTAATTTAATTTAATTAATTAATTCAAATGAGTTTTAATAAAAAATCAGAAAACTAAAAAAAAAACAAATAATTAGGGAAAATTTCATACTTTGACTAAATAGAGCGAGTCATGCCGTAAAAACGTGTTTAAACAAATTTTAAGTGAAAGTTTAAAAATTCAAAATCCTAGAAAATTTTCAATTATCTACAGTTTAAGATTGTGTGCAAAATAGTATATTGTTAAAAATTTTTTTAGGGTGTAATATTTTCAAATTTGTGTTTATTTTTTAAAGTTAACACTTTTTTACGAAAATATTCCCTTTTGAAGATTTTTGTATTTGTTAATTAAAAAAAAATAGCAAAATCCTTGTGTTGCAATGTAAGGTGTTTATAAGTCCCATTCTACTTGGTTATTTAAAAAGTTTTTACATTAATGTTGTTGCTGTTGTTGTTCTTGTTGTTGTTGAAAACCCCAAATTGTTCCACCACTCACATTCACATATTATCGTAGTTGTACTCTGTTGTTGTTGTTGTTGTTGAAATTTAGTTTATGTTGTCGATGGCTTGCTATTGTGCTTAGTATTGTTATTGTTGTTATTTAGTTTTGTATTTTGGCTTTGAGCTTAATTTTTATATCTGGCTTTCTCAAGATCTTTCTCTGATTTTTCATTTTACCTTGTGGCTAAATAATTGATGACGATAAAAAGAGTTTAGTTTTCAGTTTCGTACAATTTTAGTACTATACAGTTTTAAGTTAAGCGTCCAAAGTTTATGGCATCAACAAGAAATAAAATATATAAAAAAGCTCTCACATGCAATAATATGCAACACATACACACACACACACATCACAGAGTTAATGTTGGTAGAAGCTGGTACAGCTGAATCTATATATAATGAAATCGGGCATGTGTGAGAGTCTAGAAGTGGTATATGATGAGACAGATGACCAACAAACACTCTTACTTACTATTTAAACATGATATAACACATACTTAACCGCAACAAATATTAACAAACGATCTTTTAAACCAGAGTCACACAAATGAAGAAAGAAATATTAAAGAAAAACGCCATGATATTGTTAAACATGTTATTACACTTAAAGACTTTTTTTTAGCTGTTTAACTTGGTTTTAAATAAATTGAACAAAAATACAATAAAACAAAAAAAGAAATAGCACAGCACTCACTGACGTAGCACATTATAAAACAGCCACACAGCAGTAGACCATACGCAGACGCATACGCAATTATGGCCTTCTAAATGCCAGAACTTTAAAGAAAATTTAAAAAAAAAATGTGTTTATAAAAAACAGCAACAACAAAATACATTTCTGCAGATTCTTGGCGGCTTGAAAACTATAAACGACCACAACATCTTCAGTATGGAAGCACACAACAACGCTAACGACTTTAAGAAGAAGCGCAAAATCGTAGGTCAAATTTTTTTGAATTGGCGGTATATTCATTCTTGCAACTTGCTTGGGCGTAACAAAAACAAAAACAAAAAGAATGAAAAAAAGGTTTCAAAATAATTGGTAACTTAGCTAGTTGGCTGGCTAGCTATCTGTCTAGCTATTGGGATGATATCTTTTCAAAACGAAAAACAAAAAAAAAACGCAAATAGCAAAAAACGACAACCATAAGAAAATCTAAAAATGTAACATTAAAGATCATTTTAAGATTCTCAGACATTCCTTTTTGGCCAGTTTATTTTTATGATCTACAAAATTCTTTGCCACATAACATCGTGATTGTAGCTTACAAAACAAGAAACGACAAAATGTAATAAAATCCCTGGAGATCATTTTTAAGGCGGCGAAAATTAATAATAACTTTAAAATCAAAACAAGTTATAAGCAACGCATAGATGCTTATGAACAGACCAAAAAAAAAAATTGTGTAAACTATAGGGTGTTTTTTATAGAGGTATAGAACTTTAATTTGGCTACACTTTTTTAAATGGCAACCACTTTGTCAGCTGTCAAGTGATTTTCATTTGCAATTTCAACATGAATAAACTAACACCAGAACAACGCCTCCGAATTGGGCTAATTGGTTCCAAAACAAGATTACCATTGATCCCGATCTTCATAAGCGAATTTTGTTACTCACTTTTATTTGAATGGATACATCAATAAAGAAAACTGCCACATTTGGAGTCATAATCCTCAAGTGTATGTATGTTTTATTGGCTGATTGAATCATTGGTCCGTACTTCTTTAAATACGATGTAACGATAGGTGCCCTTGTAGGCTAGTGGGTAGTGTACTAGCTTGTCAGGATGGGAGTTGTGGGTTCGATTCCCAACGAAGACCTTGGTTCTTTTTCACTACAAAAATAAAAAATGACTGTCGGTGAGGCTGCTCAGCGATGAAGGCATAGTCACTGGTCGCTGTGCTGTCTTATATACGGCAGTTAATTTCCGACTATCCTTCTATTTTCACCACCTGTTTCATCTCTTCTCTATCCTTTTCCTGAAGAATGTAGCACGGTACTTGACTAGATAGGCATTGTTGCCTGAAGTGCTACTTCTCTTTAGAAAAAAAAAAAAACTATGTTGGTCAGAATGTTACCGTCAATGGTGACCGCTATGGAGTTATAGTTACTGACTTTTTCACTCATCAACTATACAATTATGATGTGCAGGGGCTGTTGTCTGCCTGAACAACCCTTGCAAATTTTGTAAATTAGGCCCTTGACAAGATTGCCTTTGATTCCGATTTTTATAAGAGTTAAGTGAAGAAGTTTACCTTTCCTAGACTGGCTACGTTAATAAACCCACCTGCCGTAATTCGAGTGCTATTAATCCTCATGACACCGTTATATCTAAAAAATTTAAGGGTTTAATCGTTGGTCCACACTTCTTTAAAATGTTGGTCAGAATGTTACAGTCAATGGTGACCGCTATAGAGCCATTATTAGTGAGTTTTTCGTTCATGAATTAATTGATTCATGATATGACGTAGTAAGATTTACATCTGCACCTGGCTGTGGGACGGGTGGTGGATCATTACCACTGTGGATGAAATGTAGCGTCATCCCCATCCTAGAAGGTTTTCGGATACGTATATCCTCCGGTCACTCCTAGTTGCAACTTTAAAAGCCCGAAGCAATCCGCAGCCTTCACTCCTTGCTGAAGAGTTGGAGACTATCCAACTCCTGGTCCAGAAGGCACGAAGCTTAATATAATTAAGAACATGACGGCATTCATACTCAGTGGACCTGGACCATCCCACTCCTGGTCCAGAACGCATGAAGCTTTATATAATAAAGAACACGACGGCATTCATACTCAGTGGACCTGGACCATTCATTGTGTTCATTGTGAATGATCTGACCCACAAACTCAAACGAGGGCCTCGAAACACACAGCCACCACGATACTCCCGAAGGGCCTACCTCAATAATCAGTCAGAGAACAGCTAAATGCCTAAAGAGACAAATATAGAAACTCTAAAACTTTACTGATTCCCGTGGAAATATAGTGGATTGGCCAGTTGGCTCCTGCTAGCCTTGAAGGGGACTGGGCTCCCTTTTACCCCTCAAGACACAAGTGTAGATAGTTGTGTAATCCATAAGGACTTATAAAATGCACTCTGGGGGATGATTCATGATGTGTAGGATATGTGGCTTTAAAAACCAGCGTACCAAAGTACTCTGCTCTTGGCTCAATTGATTTTTTGAAGGAAATGTTTGGTGACCGCATAGTTTCACAATTCGTACCCGTGAACAGGACTTCCTGATCGTGCGATTTAACGTCATTTGACTATTTTCTTTGGGGATTTGTGAAGTCGCTAGTTTAAGGCTGAAACGATTGACCACTTGGAGAACAATATTCACCTCGTTGGTGCCAATACAAAGCCACAAATGAAAGGATCATCGAAAATTGGACCTCTAGATTAGCCTACGTCCGAGCCAGTCAAAAAATGTATCCTACGAATGAAGTAAGTTTCATTTCAATTTAAGCAAATCCTCTTTGCTGTGGTCCATTTCAAAGTTCTATACCTCTATAAAAAGCCACCCTTTATTAATTGCAAATCATTTTCGTGATAATGGACATTATAAATTAGAGCTTTCATATTTTTTCAAACTTATATTTGTCTATATTGTACTAACTTAAAAAATAGCAGATTTTTTCTAATTTTAAAAATAGTAGTTCCCTTACTTGAAAAATAGTAGTATTTTGCTACCTTTTAAAAAAATTTTTATATACTTTTTATTATTGAAAAGAAAAATATTTAATTAATAACTTAACCTTTTTTTGATTTTATTAATTTTTTTATTTATTTTTTATTTTCTTAACATCAAAAAAAGGTATTATTTTTATAACAACCTTTCTTACGGTTTTCTCAGCGGCTGTATAAAATTTCTTTGTAGTGATTTTTAAAAACAAAAAGCAGAAACAGATTGTGGAGAAATTGGTGTTATAAGAATATCTTAATGTAAAAAGTACTATTATAAAGAATTTCTTATTTTGTTACTCGGGAATATAATAGATTTTAGTACTTTTTGTTAGAAATAGTTATTCATATCGCCTAAAAATAAAAATATTTACTATTGCTATTTAAGGTTCTATTTTACCATTGTTTGCATTTCGTGGAAAAGTAGTATTTTACTACTTTTTTAGTACTTTCTTACTAATTTTTGTAGATAGCAGATTTTCGTATCGCAAGCAGTTTTTCGTATCGCAAAAAAAAAATCTAAAATATTTACTGTCGCTATTTTAGGATCAGTTTTATCATTGTTTGCATTTAGTTGAAAAGTACTACTTTACTACTTTTTTAGTACTCTTTTACTATTTTTTGTAGATAGCAGATTTTGGTATCGCAAGCGGTTTTTCGTATCGTAAAATATCATAAACATAAACTGTAGAAAAGTACTATTTTACTGCCTTTTTAGTACATTTTTTACTACTCTTTGAAGCAAACAATTTTCGCATCGCAAAAAATCATAAATATATGCTGTAGGTATTTAAAGTTCTATTGCACCATGTTTTTCAACATGAAAAAGTAGTATTTAACTACATTTTTAATACTTTTTAAAATTTCTTTTTAGGAAACAGTTTTTCGTAGCGCAAAATTTTATTAACATTTGCTGTTGTTATTTAAAGATTTATTGTATCATGTTTTGCAACTTATTTAAAAGTAGTATTTTACTACCATCCTCATCTAGAGTTTATTAAAGATTATTTAAATTTCTTGGCATGTTATATTAAAAAGTATTATTAAAAAATATACTAAGTTCGGTATGTTGTTCTATAAAAAAAGTCCCCATTTTAAATACAAACAAAAATTTTTTTTGGAAAAAATTTCGTGTTTTTATATGGCGCTCACTATTCGCTCACCGCTATTTAAAATTATTTGGAATTATAACAAAATCAGCTTCAGTTTAATAGTTTTCTTTTTTATACTTTTAATGCTGCATAATATTTTTCTCTGAAATTAATTTCGTTATTTTAAACGTTAGATTTTTAATTTTTAGCTTGAAGTGTTTAATCGTGATAATTGTGGAAATAACGCGTTAATTATTTTTACGACTCATTAGAAAAGATGTTGTTTTTAAGAGATTAAAAAAATGTAGAATGTGAAGCAGGATGTTAAAAAGATTAAACCTGTGGAAAAAAATACATATAAAAATCAGGTTTTTTTCTAAAATAGCTGATGATTTAACTGGTACAAAAATAAAAACTTTAATTTAAAAGAAACTTTAACAACTTTGGCTGAAACTTATAAAAATGTTGATCTCGATATGTAATGTTACATTTTTTTCAGAATTATATAAGCCATTCATTCGAATTTAGAATAATGTGTGTAAAAAAGTACTTTGTTACTCCAGCTATTTAATATAACGCAAATAATTCACGATTTCATTGCGCTTGAAGCCATCAAAATTGTACCAGCCAGACAGTAAATAATTTTTTAAAATATAAAATTTAACAATTAAAAAGTCTTTCCATTAAAGTACCTTTTTAACATAGTACTTTTTTAATATATAACTCTTTTAAATATAATACTTTTATAATTAAACAATTTACGATTTCATAGTCCTAAAAATTGTAAAAAGTTTACCGGGCAAATATTAATGTAATGGCTGATAATGTGATATCTATTAAAGCACCTTGTTATTATAGCAATTTTAGTATAGTACTTTTTTAGTATAGTACTTTTATAAAGTATTTTTCTGATTATGCAGAACTTTTCTGAATTTTTAAATTGTCCATTTTTTTATAAAAAAATTTTATAGTTTTTTTAATTTTATAAAATTGAATGAATAATAAATCATGATTTTGTAATGACACAATTTCCCTGGTTGCTGGGGTATGCTCAACGGAGTCCAGGATCGTGTTATGCCAATGTTTAATTAAAATACGGCTGGTTGATTCAATATAAATCTTCAGTCTTTATGTGCAACTTATCTCCTTAACGGCAGCTCATTTTCTAGCGAAAATTGTGCAGGGTGAGAATAACTAGAATACAATTTAACGCTGCTCTGATCGCTCTTAGTAGCCACGGTAGACATAAACCGGACTGAGTAAAAACCGTTGCACTAGTTTGAGACCTCACCGGTGCTGCTGTGAGCAGCACTACGAGACAATAGTTAGTGTACGAGGGATATATCCGAAAATTTGGCAGGATTATAACCACTAGAACACAATTGAATGCTGCTCGGGTTACTACCAATAGCGACTGTAGCCACAAACCAGGCTGGCTAAAACCCACTGAACCAGTTTGGCCCTATACGAGTTAATAGTTAGAGTATGAAGGAAATACCCAGAACAGCGAAATTCTGCAAGGCAATAACCACTAGAATACAATTTAACGCTGCTCTGGTCACTTCCAGTAGCGACAATAGGCGCAAACCTGCACGAGTATGTGAGTTCACAGTATTTGCCGAAGGTACTCAAAGAAGGTATTTTCTAGCGACACGCTCCCATACATTCACCATCTCCACAACCCCCCGGGGGCACATATATATAGTCTTTATAGAACTTCGACTATCTAGACACAGTGCAACTGGGGGAAAATGGGAGCCCAGTCCCCTGAAGTCAGCAGGGGTACAACTGGAAACTCCCACGCAGAGTTCATTATTTGTCTCTTTAGACATTTAATAGTTCTCTGGCTGATTATTGAGGTTGGCCCCTATATGGGAGTATCGTGGTGGTTGTGGTTTCGCGGCCCCATAACAGTATTTTGGTTATTATGGTGGCCAGGATCATCTCACTGTTAATGACACGCTAAGTGAATGATCCAGTCCAGTTAGCATGCTAGACATGTGTTCTGGACAGGAGTTGGAACGTCTCCAACTCTTAAGCAAGGAGTGATGATTTGCAGCCCTGCTCTGGAATCATCGAAGTTGCAACTAGAAAGTTCTCTTGCATAGAATTATGGCTTCGGCTTCCTATGACGAGCATGACGTTCCAAATTATGCAGTGGTTTGGTCCACCATCTGATTAAGGCTTCATGGCCAGGCGCGAATGTAAATCGAATCACACACCCCACCTCTACAGTTGATTTATAAAACAGCTTGTGGCTGCGTTTATTATCAGCCGCCTGTTATGCGACCACGTAAAAATGGCACTGCCCAGCGAACTGCCGTTAAACAAAAAATTATAATTAAAAACTCATTCGACTTAAAACTAAAATTATAAATAAAATATAATTATAAACTGAAATAATAATTATTCAAATAATTATAAAATAAATTGCCGATGTCGCTAAAAACGACCATCAGGTCTTTTAGCGTTACAAGTTAACAAATCATCAGAGTGGTTATGAAACTATTTTATTAATTTATACATCCGCTCACAGATTCATATTTTGGAATGCTAATATTTTTAAATCAATCAAATGTTTATTTCAAAATCTTCAATCCCGTTAAATGGGTCAAATAATAGGCCACGTATTACAGTGATGGGAGAGGAAAAGCTAGTGAAAAACTCTTCTGCGCTATAAATAGCATTCATTATTTAATAGTCCTTAGTTATAACTTTATTTTTAAGTAAAAGGTTCTTTCTATTAAATATCAGATATAGAGTCTCTCTTTTATACAACAGGCTGCTTCTCAATCACTTGAAATTTTAAAATAATTTTTGAAAAATCCCCAAAACTAGTGCTGTTTCAAAAGGTACTTTTTTTTAACTTAATGAATATTATTAAAATTAGTACTGGTGAGTCAGTGTTCGCTTAAGATAATGATGTTTTCACATCAAAAGCGCTCGCCTTTAACTACAAGAGAACAACAGCCAGATAAGACGGGAAATGACGACCGTATTTCATTTACTGGCGGGGAAAATATAAACAGCATAATACTGTAAATTATATAGTAAAATAGTACTATCTGATAAAACCCAGTACTTTTATAAACAAAATTATATATTTTAAAAGTTTTTTTTTACAAAAAAATGAATGTTCCCAAATAAGGAGTTTTAGTTTACAAATAAATTGAATTTAAAGATTTTTATTATAAAAATTGATTTTTTGTGGAAAAATATTTTATTTAATTTCTTAGCCGATGACAGAATTTTATAATTGATAATTTTAATTTAAAATAGTTCTTTTTTTTAAATTAAAAATCAAACAAAACTTATGAAAAAGTACCTTAAAAAGGTATTTAAGAAAAATTTAATTTTTTTTTATAAAAATTTGAATAATAAAGTTTTTATAAATAAAATATTTAAAAATGGTTCTTTTTGAAATTTTTCATTTGTGCTATATAAGTAGGTTGTTATTTTATAATTATATACTTTTGCGGAATATAATCCAAGTTTCTTTCCGTAGGCTTCATTAATTAAAAAGAAAATTTTGATATGATAGTACTATTTTACAAACAAAGTACTACTTATGCAAAACATTGTTTACTTGAAGTTAATCTTTTTCGAAAACTGGCCCATTTAAAAACTATTCTTTTTATAAAATGCTGTGTCTTTTATCCCAAAAGAATGCACTTCAAAATTTAATCTCTTTAAAAAGTATTTTTTTAAAGTACTTCCTGAAAAAAAATTTGTTTTCAGAAAAAAGTCCTTTTTTTAATGGTGCATACGAAAGTGTTTCCTAAAGAACCAGTTTTAAGTATCACCTTTTAAAGTACCTTTAAGTACTTTTTTTAAGTACCTTTCTTAAGTACGTTTTTTATTGAAAATTTTAAATATAAGGAAATAAATTTTAAGTAACCTTGTTAAAGTACCTTTTAGTAAGTAGCTTTTATTAAGTACCTAGTTTTAAGTACTTTTTTTAAATTTTTTTTAAGTACATTCCAAAGTACCTTTTCTATTTTAGATTAAAAAAAATAAGGAAATTTTTTCAAATTTCTATTTTAGATTAAAAAAAATAAGGAAATTTTTTCAAATTGTTGTTGTTAGAAATTTGGGAAATATCAATTTCATTAATGTTCACATGCATAATCTATCTTCTATTCTCATAAGAATTTTTAAGTACTTAATTTTTAAAAAAAAATTTTTTACCTAAAAAAAAGTACTAATAATATTTTTATTCTTTCTATTTTCATATTGATTTGTTACATAAAGGAACAGGTAAGTTTTTAATTATTATCAATAACATAATCATTCTGTACATTTTATTTCAAGCTGAAAAATTTAAATTGATTCCTTAAAATATTGTTTGAATTAAGAGGATTAAAAAAATTAATTAAATTAAACTAAAATAGGAGAGGATTTAATTATAATGAAACACAATAAAACATAATTATATTTATACACACACCAACACCATGACATTTTCTTTTTTGGTCAATCTCCCCTTATTTAGTTAGAGAAATTTAGCATTTTATAGAAAACTTGTTTTTAACAAATTTTTCTTAGTCTAGGTTACACACGTATTAATTGATAGATTTAGAGATTTTTAGGTTAGGTCCTAGATTATCATCTAAAAAGACCATTTTTTAATTAGCAAAAGTGTATTTTAAATGTAATTTATATATTTTTGTTCCTATTTGTGGATATTGTTTTAAGAATTTAGTGGTATTTTCCTTTTTTATTGTTTATTTTTTTTTGTTTTTGTTTTTAATTTCTCATAAATAATTTAATTATTTGTCCCTATTCATGTCATATTTTTCATAACGATTTCCTTTATTTCATTTTATTTTATTTATGAGAGCGGTTTTCAAAAGACTTCTACAAAAAGATTCTTCCAGTGTATTATTAAATTCTGAGTTTGCTAATATAGACTTGATTAACACTCTTCTCTTTCAGTTTGATAATTGTTTATTGTTCCACCACAGCAGACTGAATCCATGTATGAATTAGAAGCAACCATTTGCCTTTATGGCTGCGAAACACTTGACCACAATTTGCAATGATTCCAAGTTATCGCTGGCAGCTGTTGAACTCCTTGAATTATTATTAAATTATTAGAATTTCTTTTCGGCTGTAGTCGCTATTCGTCTACTTTACAACTCAGTGTGGTTATCTGAGGTTCGCAATGCCATTCACGTCATCTCGTCTCACCACAGTATGAAGAAAACTCTACCAATGTTGCTTAAGTTATTTTTGTGTGACTTTTAAATTCCACAGCCTTACGATCTGCCAATCAGGGGAAAGAGCATCATTGTAAACAAGGGTGATTAAAAAAAAATTATGGTTAATCTGCTGCTCTGTGATGCCTCCGCCCCCTCCTCTGGTGGCGCGCAGTCTCGGTGACCACCTTCCATAACTTAAAATTGTAACCTCTGTGGCATACGCTAGCAGGAGTCTGATTCTTGGAGATAAGTACCTACGAAGTCCGACCAACTTAAATAACCAACTTAAACTACGAGAACCAGTAGCCCGCTGTGGGTACGGCCCTTATACCCATTATTAGTTTGGTCGTTAGGGGAGTAATGTTATAGCTGTGATATTTCAATCCAATACGCGGGAAGGTGTGGCTTCTTCCTATCATCTGTGTATTTGCATTCTCAAGGGAATATCGCCATTGGTGTGATGGTAATTTACAACGAGGGCACGGCCCTGCTTGCTGTTCTCCTAAAATTGGAACTCGGGGTATCGCTATATGCCTCGAAGGCTTTGGAAGATGATGTAGATTTTATCCTATATTTTAAGACCAGGGTTCTAATTAATTGAAATAACGTTTTGAAGGATGTCGATTAGAAAATAAAAATTTGATTAGTACGTAATTGGAATTTCAAGAAATCAAAACTTCATTAAAAAAATATTTACCAAAATTTCATTTAAAAAAATTGGTGAAAAACAATTTTCAAAGTCTAAATAAACACTATTAATCCCGGCCAAGCCTATAGCAAAGGCCAAAGGTTATGGTATGATTTTTTAAGCTTGATAAAAAACTGCTCTGCATTTTACCAGCTGTGTCAGAACGTTGACTTCGATATCTAGGCAAAAGACTAGACGATCTGTTATACGAGATAAGATGGAAGTTATTTTTTTGTTTTCTAGCTTTCCTAATTCTGGAAGCTCTCAAAAATAATTCCCATATATTAGTTTTTAATTAAGATCTTGTCAATATTTTTAAAAATCTTTTGCTACAAAAGATTTGATTTGTTTAAATAAACCAAAAATACTCATGTCACTTGAACAGGGTGTCCGCCGGGAAGGTATACTACTTGTTTGTTTATAAATTTTGATTAAACAAAAAAGAATGGATCTTATATTGATAAATGTTTTATTTAATGTTGTTAATAATGTATTGAATACAATATCAGATAAATGTCCGCCTCTGTTAGCCTCACAAATGCTTGAGCACATTTTTCATTATATTCTCATACATTTCACGCGGTAATTCACTTATTTCATGCGTTTCTGGTTTGTCTGCATAAACTTTGCTTTTCAGATATCTAGGCGACCTTGGAAGCGACTTAACATCACCATTTCGTGAAATAACTTGTTGTGGAAAGAGGTCCCACAGTAATTCAAAAAATAATCCTGGCTGTATGCGAAGTTGCAACGTCCTGTTGATACCCCACATGTTAATCAGGTGGCGTTAAAAAGTTTTCAATCATTTCGCGATATTGCTCCCCATTCACAGTTACCGTTACGCCGTTTTCATTTTCAAAGAAGTAAGGTCCAATGATTCCTTCTGACCAAATTGCACACCAGACTGTCACTTTTAATGGATGCAAAGGTGACTGTTGAATAATTTGGGGGTTTCCCATTCCCCAGAACCGACTATTCATTTAAATGAAAATGTACCTCGTTACTCATAATGATTTTTTCATGAAAGTCGGGGTTGGCATATGTTCAACGGCGTAAAAAGACTTGTGGAAAAAGCTCTTGTGTCGACTGAATCTTGTATGGAAACAAATGCAAATTTTTTGTGCAAAATTGTTGCCAAATTTGTTCTTTGAAGACCAAGCTCCTGAGCACGGAGTCGAATTAAGGTTGATGGTTTGTTTTGAAAACACTTTTTGAGCAGCAGTAATGTTTTTAACCGATCTACCAGTACGTTATTTTCCATGCTTGGACCTATCACCTGCAGACCTTTTTTCTTCGAAATCATTCACTAGACAATAAATAATACGTTTTGTTGGCACGTTCTTTCTCCCCCTCATCTACTATACCATCCTGGCGAACAGCTTGAATATTGAATGAATTGAGAATTTTTATTTAATAATTTGTCTTCATTTAAAATCACCTTAAAACTTTTAATATTTAGTAAACAATGTTGCCACCTTTCAAATAACACTTTCGATGCGTCAATTGTGGCTTGGTAAAGTCGCTCTTATAAATTTTTTATCAGATTTTTTATTTATTTTTTTTTTTTTGTATATTTTTTAATTTTAAAATTTTTGTTTTTGGTCTTCCTTTGTATGTACATATTTAATGATTATGTGTGTTTCCCATGAAAAATTAAGCAATTAAAAAAAAAAGAAAACAATATCCTTTATAACGTTCAACAAAACAAAAAAAAAACCATTTCCATATCCGCTTTTGTGTTTCTTTCTTTTATCCCTGTATTTCCTTTTTTTCTATTTTTTTCTTGTGGTTTTTTTCTCTCGTTCATTGTACATTTCAGGGAGGCTACCTAGATGGACTACGTTCACATTTGGGTGGTTTAACACAACGTGTCAAATCATGGTATTGGGGACGACCTCTTGTAAGTGCAATTGTATTTTTCATAAAACAAAAATCCTACAAATTATTTGATTTCTATTCAAATCAATCAATCAATTAATCAATCAAACAACAACAAAAAAAACCAAACTACTACTACTATTAAAAAATAAAACTTCCTTACAATTTAAAACCAAAAACAGCCAGTTTATAAAAAAAAATTTCTAAAAAGCACATTTTACTAACATTTTTAATAAAGTTTTAATATTTAATGAAATAAATTTTTCTTTAAATATTTTTTTTACAACATAAAATAATAATAATAATAATAAAATGATTTTGCAATTTTCATTTTCGACTTTTTATTTTTATTTTTTTTTTAATTTATGTCCTTTCCCTTGTTTTGCCAGTAAAGACATTATTTTTAATTTTAAGTTCTTTTCAAATTTGTCTGTTATCAAAGAATAGCTTGCTTTTATTATGAAATTCAAAACCCATTTACAAAACAAAAAAAAAACAAAGAAAAATCACTTCAATGTGTTATTTTAATTTTATTAAATGGTCATTTTTTAAATCCATTTCCCCCCTTTTTGTAGTTGTTTTTCTTCAAAACTTATGTTGCACTTGTATTTATATTTTGTTTTGTAACTAAAAAAAAAAACAAAAAATAGTTTCAATTGTAGTATTTTGCAAGAGTTATCGAATCCAAATTATTTTTTTCAAACTTTAGTCTTTGTAAAATACGTAAAATAAATAAATTTGCCAATGTAAGTATTGCCAACATAAAGTAATTTATACTAATAAAAAATAAAATATAATAAAATAAAATATGTCACAGAACATGAACATGAACATGAATGAAACAGAATTTACTTCAACTTTCAATGAAGAGCTTGAAAAATATAATTGCACCATACCGCATGAGTCACCCTGTATTAATTTCAATTTCATTTCAATTAGTTAGTTAGTATCATTTTCTCACAACTTAACTTTTATATTTCATTTAGTAATTCATGCACTCATTCTTTAGTATTCTGAATAATTTTGCATTTCTTTATGCTCCAATTCAAAGTAAAATTTTTGAGTTTGAGGAAAAAGTTCTGAGTTTAAATTTAATTTCCCATTACACAACTCCAAATACCCAAAATTTGATCCTAAATAACAAAAAAACATAAAGGGTGGTCCAAACAAAATGCCCAATCATAATTGTAAATGACACAAAAAGTTTTCAAAGAATATCTAAATATTTTTCCACTAGGGTGACAGTTATTCGTGAAACAAAATATCGGCCAAATACTCGTCACGGCTTCGGTGGCATACCTTTATCCTCTAGTCTTTATTTTCAATGACTCTGAGATATAATTAAGGTTCAATATCGTTAATGTGCCGAATTATTCAATTGCTCTTGGCTTGGCACATAATGGTCTTTATAGTACGTAACAGCTATCTATATCTGTGCAACTGGGGGAAAAAGGGAGCCCAGTCCCCTAAAGACAGGCAGGGAGTCAACTGGAAGCTCCGCTTATTTCCACGGGGATCAGTGAGCTGCAGAGTTCATTATTTGTCTCTTTAGACATTTAATAGTTCTCTGACTGATCATTGAAGTTGGCCCCTATATGGGAGTATCGTGGTGGTTGTGGTTTCGCGGCCCCATAACAGTATAATGGTTATTATGGTGGCCAGGATCATCTCACTGATACGCAAAGTGAATGATCCAGTCCAGTGAGCGTGCTAGACATGTGTTCTGGACAGGAGTTGAAAGTCTCCAACTCTTTAGCAAGGTGTGATGGTTTTCAGCCCTGCCCTGGAATCATTAAAGTTGCAACTAGGTGGTTCTGTTGCTTAGAATTATGTCTTCGGCTTCCTAGGACGCATGTATGACGATCCAAATTATACAAATGTGGTTTGTCCACCATCTGATTAAGACTACATAGCCAGGTGCGGATGTAAAACGAATCACACTATCTGTTCTTGGCTTATCCCCTCCGGGGGCAAATTTATCAGTCTTTATGGATTACTTAACCATCTAGACTTGTGTCGTTCGGGGGTATAAGGGAGCCCCGTCTTCTGAAGGTAGCTGAGAGTCAACTAAAAGCTCCACGTTATTTCCACGGAAATCAGTAGGCCCCAGAGTTCCCCAGCGGAAGTGGTAGTGGCTGTGTGTTTCGCGGCCCCTCATGAATTTGATTAGCGGGCTGACTAACGGGTGAATGAACTGGGTTCATTGAGCATGCTAGTCATGTGTTCTGGGCCACGAGTTGGATAGTCTCCAACTCTTCAGCAAGCAGTAGTGGTTTGCGACCCTGCTTCAAAACCGCTGAAACTAAAATTGGAAATGACCTGTTGCTAGAATTAGTTTTCATTCCACAGTGGTTTGACCACCATCTGATTAGGGCTTACGGGCAGGCGCAGATATAAATCTTATCACGCTCTATTCTTAGTTTATTAATATCACTCTTCCTTTTAAATATCTCTAAAGAGGGAAGTGCGACGATATCAAATTATATGGCCATGAGTTGAGATAAACCAAACATTAAATTTTTCGAGCAAAACAGTCATTGCCGTCGTTGGCTGTGTGAGTAATGGCAACATCTTATTGGAATAACACACCATTCAGTTCTGTATCCTCAATCACTCACTCACTCACTCGATACTAAACACCATTCACGATAGCTACTTTGCCGATTTAATTTTTGAAGAAGTACAGCTCGATCCACTCCTAGTGGATTCATTGGCTTTTTAACAATCATTCGTTGGATTCTCATTTTTCGAATGCGTTAATTCTACTAATTAATGAGCCCCCCCGAGGTTAAAGTGAGCCTCGTTGCTGAAAATGATTTTCGTTTTGTAAAGCCATCATTCACTACTGTCTTTTCTTCCAACCGCCCCCATAATGGTCAGTGGTGGGCTTTAGCTTTTAATCCAATTTAACCTTTTAAGCCTTTAATTTTCAAATCTTTATTCAAAATTCCCATCAGTGATTCTTTTGTGGTGTTAAATTGTTGGACAGTTCTGTCTCACTATTACGACCAACAGCAATGTTTTCTGGAGGACGATCTAGGCGAGTATGTACATACAGTGTATTGACGATGCTTGAAATGGTTAGTGGGCTTCAGTTCTTGAGTCAATTTAACCTTTTTAGCTTTTTTTTTTAAGAGAAGTAGCACTTCAGGCAACAATGCCTATTTAGTCAAGTACCATACCACTTCTTTTAGGAAAGGGATAGAGAAGAGATGAGACAGCGACCAATGACAATGCCTTCATCACTGATCAGCCGCACCGACAGTCAATTTTTATTTTGTAGTGAAAACCAGCCAAGATCTTTGTTGGGAATCGAACCCATAACCCCCGAACTGACAAGCTAGTACACTACCTACTAGTCTATAGGGGCACCTTGTAAATTCAAATCTTTATTCAAAGTTTGCATCAGTGATTCTCGTCTGATGTTCAATTAAGGGGTACGACCAGGGCACTTCTGTCACACTATCGCAAGCTATACGAATGCAGCACTATCTAGGGGAGTTTGCACAAATGTTTCCTTCAGATCCGGTTTGCCAACATTTCGAAACAATTCTTCCGATTGTGATCTCATTCGGTCAATAACGCTGACTAAAAAAAATCACAATGTGCAAAGTGATTTAAACGTCTATTTTTATAAAATGCTTCAACTATGTGGTTGAACTTGTCAAACACCGAAATAAAGAAAAGTCAAATTAAGGTGGGCAAAAAAGTTGACATTATGGGTTGACTTACAATCAACATCTCGCATTGTGGTTGGACCTCCCGTTACTTGGTATTTTATGTTATAGTACTTTTTAAAAGTTAATTGTTTAATTCTTATAACTACAATAATAATAACACGCTAAGTTATACTTAAAATATGTGCCACAAATGTTGACCACTAAACACAGAAATTATGGAATTGATCTTAACGATTTTTTCGTTGAAAACATCTGGCAACTTTAAATACACAATAATATTAATTTATTATGGGAAAATATACGAACTACATCTGCTGCTTTTACAGTTCGTTCCAATAACGATTAGAGACTTCAATCGTTATTCTAATCATTCTGCTATTTGATCCACAGTGAGTGAAGCTGAAACCAACTAAGATATAGAGAAAAAATAACACTGAAGATGGGACATAGCCTTTTAGGCAAGAATATTTCTAATGGGTATTTCAACAAAAAGTTTGTTTTTTAATTGCGGCAACACCAACAACATGATAGTTTTGACATTTAGATTTTTGACGTATTCGTAGTGGTTCTGTTACAGTTATATTTCGTAAAATTCTTAATATTTTCGGACTTTTGGAGACCTTCCACTATTAAGCATTTGGTCGTGAAATTTAAGCACAACAGGTTCGATACAAAATGTGCAAACACTAGCGTGTGTTCGACCAGGTCATTCAAGTGAAGCAAATCTAAATTTGTCAATTAATCGACATTCTCCTCAGTTGGGGTTATCCCAAGCCACCACATGGCGAATTTTGTGTGGGATTTGATTTTGAAGCCTTATAAGGTTCAACTGATGCAGGATTTGAAACCGTCAGCCGTAAATTTGCCCAATTCATTCAGGAGCAACCGTTTGGTTTTTCTGAAAAATAATTTTTTTAGACGAAGCCCATTTTCACTTGTCCGGGTGTGTCAACAAGCAAAATTGCCGCATTTGGACTTCTGCAAATTCTAGAGCGATTATTGAGAAGCCTTTGCATGCTCAACGTGTCGCTGTATGGTGCGCTAGGTGGTCTGAAAACGTGATTGGTTAATTTTTTTCAAAGATGAGGCTGGCAATGCGGTAACGGTCAATGGATCACACTATCGCAAGATGCTAACAACTCAATTTTGGCCTATTATTGACGTCGTGGATATCACTGACAATGTGGTTTCAACAGGCCAATGAAACGATCAATTTAATGCAAACCAAATTCGTGATGGCATAGTTTCACTACAATCAGCAGTTAAGTGGCCAGCCAGATCGTATGATTTAACACTATTGGATTATTTTATGTGGGGCTATCTTAAGGACAGAGTCTATACGAAGCTAAGGGAATCAATTTTAGCCGAGATGTGATTATACCACAAAGTAATTAAAAACTTTGATGAAAGAATCGACAGCTGTCAGCGTAGCCTTACATTATAACAAGTTCACAATTGTGTTTTTGGACGCGTTTAAGCAAAATGTTTTCAAATTTAAACACAGCCGTTCACAATATAATTGAGATGTTCAAGGCTAACGTTTTATCTCCTTTTTTTACCTTAAAAATTATTTTTTTTAGTGAAAACAGCCGTTTTAGTTGGGAATCTACCCAAAGCCCACAGACTGATTAGCTAAGTACACTACCTTCTAGCCTACAGGGGCAAAAACGCACTTAACACAAATCAAAATTAGAGTTGCATTTGCCATTTACGTGTTTAACTAATTTGAGATGTTTAACAAAACATATCAATATATGGTAAAACATCTCAAAGTCGACGTGTTTAATGCTTAATAATGAACATAGTATAACATTGGTCTTCTAGTAAAACTCTCAAATAGTTTATGATTTTTTTAAAACATATTAAATAATTTTAGCTTTTCGAACAGTACAGCTAAAAGCTTTTTGATTATAAAATCAATGAAATAGCTTTTGATTAAATTTATTATTAACTGAAATAAAAATTATTTATTAGAGTCCAGAAGCAATTGATTATTAAATCATGTTTAATTAAGAAAAAGCTTATTTGGTTAAAATCAGAACTACCTCAACTACTTTAATTTGAAATTTGTTCTTTTTATTTGTTTTTTAATTTGTATAAATTATTGTAATATTCTTTTCTCGTTTTAGTAAATATCACAAACACACACACACCTTTTAAAGCCAAACACTTGTAGTTTTGTGTGTTCTTAGTTAAGCTTGACATTTACTTTCGTATGTATGTTAAATAACTTTTTTAAACTCGTAGAGCTTTTCTGAAACTATCCTTTTCAACAACCACAAACGTAATGTTGCTCTCTTAAATTTTGTTTGTAGTGTGTCTTCACTAGTCTTTCAGCATAATATCTCATACACATACACACGTACATACTTACATGCATACATACATACATACGTTAGCAATAGTAATATATTCTTGCATTTAGTTTTTTTTTAATTATTCTCTTTTAAATCAACAAACAAACAAACAAAGTCAGTCATAAAACGCCGCCATTTTCATTTATTTTCACTACAAACAAAAAAAGAACAAAAAAATTAATTAAAGAAAAATCTTAAAACAAAAGTTTACACTTAAACATTAAAATACACTGACACAAACACAAATTTGTTTTGAAAAAAAAAAACAAAAATATTAAAAAGTTATTAATAAAACTGTGAAAAACAAGCGTTGTCATTTTAATTTTTATTTATTGAAAATAATTGTTAAAAAAAATATAAACAAGTGACTTTTTATCTAATCAATTGAAAAACAATTAACATTAAGTGAAATAGTACACAATAATAATTAAAACATCAGCTTTTAGCAGATAATTGCTAATTGTAGAAATTTGTTCTTACGAGAGTGGAGCGTAATATATCTGGCCTGACATGTGGAGAGCGAAGCAATAAATATACAGAGAGCGGTTTTTATAAAAAAGACAGGCAACACGAATAAATACAAAATTTGCAAATATTAATTTGACATTAATTATGAACACTCCAAGTAAATTGAATATGGAAAATCTGGTCTAATTTAGAAGACACCAACACTGACACTGAGGACAAAAGGCAGCGTTCTATTTTAATAAAAGCAATAATAAAAATTAAAGAAACATATTGGCATTGTGGGTGTTTGTTTTTTATTTAAAAACGCCTCAGTTCCACAAATTTAACAGCTGCTCACAAAATGCTGGAGACAAATAATGCATTACATTCTGTTCCAATTTTTTTTCCTAAAAATTGCCAAAAAATTATTGTCTCCTTAGTTTACATTGTGATACATTACCAACTAAGAAATAAATATCCTTCCTTTAGTCCCTGCCCTCAAACGAACAGCATGATTTGATAGGGTCCCAAAATTAAGAATAAACACATTTGCCAAATTTAACAGTTCTTTAAGAGACATAGCGATCCACACATATAGAATTCCATCTTTTATTCGCCTCCGTACATTGTATAGCAGAAATTTTGTTTGCCATTCAACAAGCTCTTAGGCCTTCCATTTAGACGGTATTTTATGAAAAGGCCTTATAAAGGGTCCACCAATAAACTTTTTTTTTTTAATGCTATAAACTCCTGAACCAATTGGACTTTGTATGGCGTCATACCAAGGTCTTTATGCAAAATTCGTCTCAATGATGTCTCTGAAATGTTCAATTGTTGAGAACGACGATGAATTGATGTTGATGGCGCTTCACGCAAACTTTCTGTCACAGCAGCAATATTCTCGGGTGTACGCAATGTTTTTGACTTTTCATGCTTTGGTTTATCGATGAGAATGCCAGTTTCTTTCACTTTTTTCACAAGATAACGAACATACGGAGCTGACGGTGCTTCTCTTCTTCCAAAATCCGTACGCAATTTTCGCACACACATTCCTCAACATTACCATGATTTTCAAAGTAATGTCGCAATATTTCCCAGCGTTCTTCAAGCGTATACACAACCATATTCCATCAGCGGAATGATAAAACTAATTATCAATCAAATCAAACATCAGCTAAAGAGAAGTAGCACTTCAGGCAACAATGCCTATTTAGTCATTCTACTACATTCATTCATTCTGCTACATTCTTTAAGAAAGGGATAGAGAAGAGATGAAACAGGTGGTGAAAGTAGAAGGATGGTCGGAAATTAACTGCCATATAAGACAGCACAGCGACCAGTGACTATGCCTTCATCGCTGAGCAGCCCAACCGGCAGTCAATTTTTATTTTTGTAGTGAAAAAAACCAAGGTCTTCGTTGGGAATCGAACCCACAACCCCCATACTGACAAGCTAGTACACTACCTACTAGCCTACAGGAGCACCTGGACCCTATATTTTAAATACATTTAATCTAGGTAGCAGCAGTAGAGTGCTGCAAGGCTAAGAAAACCTGGAAGGTAAACAATTTCAAAAGCTTGCAAGCTGCTTAAGATTCACACTCTAGTTTCTCTAGTACATTTACAGTAGTTCCTAATCTTGCAAGTGCATTCGTTCTTAAAATTCCTTGATTAGTTCCTGGCATACAAAAAAGCTGAATCTGAAAATGTTGAGACATCTCACCAACACACTTTTTCAATTCACATTTTTCTAGACATTTTAGAAAGGCTTCGCCAGCAGTAAAGATGTTGACTTCTACCTTAGATCAACTCAACTCTCATTTATATTGCACCCCTTTTATTAGCCAAGATTTCTATATGAAACGCACTAAAGTCATCAAAAAATCTTCTCAAAATGATTGCTATTCCGTTTTTAGAAGTTTAAAAATTCTCTCTACCTCTTCTTTCCGGGTACCCGACAGTTTCGCTCAGATCTATCCAGTATATAGATAGAACATTTTCGTTGTAAATAAAGGTTTCGGTAAAGTGCTAGACAGATCTAGCTTTAAATTAAGCACAGTACCATCTTCTGATCACAGAAAAAAATTTCATAAGTAAAAGAGTAACGACCATTTTCCCAACCACTGTCTCCAATGGACAATATATGTTGCATTACAATTATTACATACGCTGGCGTTCGTATCAAAAATGTAGAAATTCTCTCTACTTTACTCAGATTATTGTGAAAGACAGTGGCCGATTCAGTAGACGAATAAACAGAAGCAATAAAATTGAAAGCAAAATTGAACCTCAGTCTAACTAAAATTTGTTCATTTAGTAAATTGTTTTTTTTTATGTTTTTAGCAAATCCCTTAGTTATTATGAGAATAAGGTGAAAAAAATTTGAACACCTGGCCCCCGAATCCTGCTCGACTTTTTTAATTTAAAGCTAAAAAATCGCTCAGTCAAACCGCCTCCTAAAAACTTTGTTGTTATTCCAAAAAGAAGCTTCAAAGGTATACGTTAATATACTTTACCGATAACCCTGCAAATTCGAATTATATATATATTTTGCTAAATCTGACAATCCTGAATCCGCCAGGAATAGAAGAAGAATTTACGTAAATCATAGCCTACCGTAGATGGTTTTTAAAAGGAAATTTGAAACAGTTTGTTCAAGAGTTTATTTTAGAGGTATAGAGACATAAATTTAATTCCGATATTCAACGAATCAAGAATCAGAATCCATATTTTTGGAGGCTTCACTAACACTGCCTTCCACTGCTTGAATATTAGTTTGATTAATTTAGCTTTTCTTCTTTTTCTTTTAAATTTTTTAGTTACTCTCTTCTCTGAATTAACGATGTTTTTCGCAGTCAAACTTTTATAATTTTTTCTGAACTCTAAGCTGGTCATTTTGAATTTTTATTATACATGATTGGCATCACTTTATGTTATAAAAATTAATTGCGTGTGTTTTTCATAGAGGCATGGAACTTTCAGTTGACAGCACTTTTTTAACTGGCGGCCATTTTGGCATCCATCAGGTAATATATGTTGAGGTTTGGCATTTTCACATGAATGAACTGACGCCTGAACAATGTTGCCAAATTGCTCCCAAAACACCCTACACCCCCGGACCACATTGATATGTTTTGACGGAATCTCACCGTCATTACATGTATCAACGGGGGTAAAAGGGAGCCCAGTCTCCTTCAAGACTAGCTGGAGCCAATTGGACAATTCCACTATATTTCCACGGGAATCAGTAAAGCCCCAGTGTTCAGCTATTTGTCTTTTTAGCCTTTCAGCTATTTTATGACTGCTTATTGAGGTTGGACCTTCCGGAGTATCGTGGTGGTTGTGGTTTCGAGGTCCTCGTTTGAGTTGTGTGGGTCAGATCATTCACAATGAACACAATGAATGGTTCAGGTCCAGTGAGTATGATTGCACTTGTGTTCTTAAATCTGATTAAGCTTTATGCGTTCTAAACCAGGAGTTGGATAGTCTCCAACTCTTCAGCAAGCAGTTAAGGCTGCGGCCTGCTTCGGGCTTTTGAAGTTGCAACTAGAAGTGACTGGAGGATATACATATCTAAAGGCCTTCTACGGCGAGGATGACACTACATTTCATCCACAGTGGTATGAGCCACCGTCTGGTTATGGCTTACACAGCTAGGTACAGCCGTAAATCTTATCGCGCATGCTCCCAAAACAAGAATAAGCGATTTTTATAAGGGAATTTTGTTTGCTCGCTTTTATATGAATGGATACATCAGGAAACAAAACTGTCATATTTGGAGTGATGCTAGTCCTGGCTGGGATGTGATACAGATTATGGTCACCACCTGGCTGTCAGCATCTGGTCTGACGGTGGTTAGATAACGCATTCACCCACGCCCCTAAGGCGCATGCACACCTCCGTTTATACACGCCTTAGTTGCAATTTTAAAGAGCACAGCAGCAGGGTCATACCCTTACTGCTCCTGCTACATGCGTAACATCGTATATTGCATATTACCCTTCGTAACATCTCTTTGGAGGCTTTAAAAAACAACCGATTTTAAACCACAGCCACTACGTTGCTTCTCCAGTGGCCGTAAAAATAATGAGGACAGGACCGTGGCACTGCGGGCAACTGATTGCCATGGTAATATTGCGCCATATTTTTCCATATCCCATTTCAAAGTTCTGTACATCTATAAAACACCCTGCGAATTAAAATTCTGCGTGGTTTCAACACGTTCTTCATTATTTAGATTTACTTGGAGAATGATTTCACGAATAGTTTTCCTCATTTACTGACTTAACTGACCTCTTTAACGGATTATGGCGTAGCCTATTGTCTCTGGTTTGAATTTAATTTGTATAAATTTAAACTTTCAGTAAAATAAAGAAGCTTGAAATTATGACGGAGTAATTATTTGAATTTTTTGCTTCCACCTCTCTCTCTCTCTCTCTCTCTCGTGGACAACTAAATTGTTTGTTTTTGTTACAAAATTATTATTGTTGCTATTTAAAAATGATAAAGTAATTTTACACAAAATGTCGGCTATTTTATGAAAAAACAATTAAATGTGTTTTTTGTGTTAAAATTTCTTTTCTTCAAAAAAAAAAAACAAAATAAACAAAAAAATTAAAACTACTAACTTACACTGTGCACCAATTTTTTTTTTTTAACAATACAATTTTTTTTTCAATTTAAAAATCTTTTTTTCAATCTAAAACTCGAAAAATGGGCCATATATTTTTACAAAAAAAAAAAATTCGTAAAAACTAAATTTTAAATATAAAAAATATTTTAAAAAACTAAAAAAACATCATATAAAAATAAATTAGGAGTTGGCCACAAAACTCTCTAGAAGTTTCGATATGAAGGAGGAAGGCGGCACATTACTGGGCGATAAAGGTGTGCGTAGACATCAGGTAAGTAAAAATGAGAGTTAAGGGCACAATAAACAACAGAATTCCTAACAAACCGAATTAATTCTTATTCTAAACACTTAAACAGAAAACTCGATAACAAAAACAAATCAACAGACAGCAGCAAAAACTCAATATTCATTGGAATTCATTTATTCAGACATTTTCATTACAATCAATTAGCTTTATATTTTGTTCCAAAAGAAACACCCTTTGTTGAAAATTTATTTTCTAAAAATAATTGAGTTTATAGTTTTGTCATTTAGTATAATTGGCTTGTTTGTAAGTGTATTATTTATTTAACGAGAAAAAATAAATAAAATCAGAAAACACCTTTTTCAATAAATTTATTTCCAAATAAAATACTTGAATAAACTCTGTTTATTGTTTCATTTATAATTATTATTGTTTTAGTAACAACAACAAATTAATTAATTACTTAATTACAAATTGCCTGCTAGTTATTGTTTTCAATATTAATTAATTTATATCAAATGTTAACTTCCCCTTCAAATATTTAAATAAAACAAAAAAGACACACCTTCAAAAATATACTTATATTTTTTTTTAATATATATAAAATTAGTGATTTTATTTATAAAACACCCTTGTTTTTTATTAACAACTAAATAAATTAAGTTTCTCACAAATTTTAAAATTATACAGATTTTTTGAAAATACGATTCAATTTTAATTTTATTAATAAGTATAAATTTTTATAATAGAATTTGTAATGTTATAATTTGTACTAAATCAAGCAAAAAAGATACACCTTTTTCTTTAATAATTTTAGCGCTAAATGTTTTTAGTTTAGTAGTAATTATGATATTATTTTTTTATTAATTCAAAATATATATTTGCAAAATTTTTATTTAATAAGTTTGATGCTATTTTTATTATATCTTACATAAAAAATATTTATTAATAATTTTTCTATTGCTATAATTTGTACTAAATTAAGCAACAAGAGAAAAACGCACAAATATATTTTATAATAATTTTTCTTTAATATTTTTAGTTTAAAAAAATTGTAATATAATTTCTTTACTTAGCCAAGAAAAATTATTTGAAAATTTTTTGTTTAATATGTTTGTTGCTAATTTTACTATGTCTTAAATAAAAAATGTTATAATTTTTTTTATTGCTATAATTTGTACTAAATTAAGCAACCAAAAAACGCACAAATATATTTTTTAAAAATTTTTCTTTAATATTTTTAGTACTAAGATTTATGTTTTTTTTAGTATTAATTATACAAACAAATTATGAAATTAATTTGTTTTAATGATCCAAGAAAAATTATTTGAAAAAATTTTTTCAATATGGTTGGTACCATTTTTATTATATATAAAAAAATAATTTTTATAGTTTTTTAAACGATCTTTTTTATCTTTAATAAATATCTTTTTTCTTTTTTAAGATCTTTTTTTATATATTTTTTCTTTTTAATATTTCGCTTTCCTTTGGAAATTATTATAATTATTAATAATTAGTATTTTCAGTTTTATTCGACCTTTTTTTTAAATTTTTATTAAATTTTAATCTTTTCACTCGGTCCTTTAAATTAAAACGATTTATTTTTCTTTTTTTCTCTCAATATTTCCCTTTCCTTTGGAAAGCTTCTTCAGGAAATAAAATATAAAAAATAATTTCCTGAAGAAGCTTTCCAAAGGAAAGCGAAATATTGAGAGAAAAAAAGAAAAATAAATCGTTTTAATTTAAAGGACCGAGTGAAAAGATTAAAATTTAATATTAATAATTAGTTAATTAATTATTAATAATTTTTTTGTTTTCAAAAATATAAAAATTTTTTCCTAAAGAAGCTTTCCAAAGGAAAGCGAAATATTGAAAAGAAAAAATATATAAAAAAAGATCTTAAAAAGGAAAAAAGATATTTATTAAATATAAAAAAATATTATAAACTTTTTTATTTTTATAATTTGTACTAAATTAAGCACCAAAAAACAACCCACAATTCTATTTTATAATAATTTTTTTTTAATATTTTTGGTACTAAAAGTTATTGTTTTTATGGTTTTTATGTTTTCGATTTAAGTTCGATTTATGTTTTTTTAGTACTAATTTTAGTAACAATTATAAAACTAAACTTTTTTTGTTAATCCAAGAACTGCTATTTAAAATATATTTTTTAAATATGTTAATTACTAAATTTTATTGCTTTTATTTCCTTATATAAAATTTATGTAATTTTTTAATACTAATTTTAGTTCCACTAAAAAATTTTGGTTTTTTCTTAATTTTAAAATTATTAAAATAATTTTTCTTTAAGGTTATTAGTACTTAATGTTATTAATTTTTTATTCAATGTAAAATTTAAGTTATTTTTTAGCTGTAATTTTGTGATCAATTATGAATAAAAAAAAATATTGGAACAATTTGACTTTAACATCCTTAGTACTAAATATTATTACACTTGGTTTTCAGTATAAAATTTTAGTACTTTGTTAGTATGAATTCTAGTACCAAATATATGAACTTAATTCTTTTATAAATTTAAAAAAAATATTATATATATATTTTTTTTTTATTTTTTTATAAGAAAAATATTAAAACCAAATTTTTTACTTGGTCGTTGGTCTAATAGTTAATCTGAAAGTAAAAAGAAAAACACACATTAAAAAGAATTATTATTATAAAAAAAAAATACCTTAATTATCTATTCAGATAATTTCTTTCGATTGTTATCCTTGATAAAATTATATTAATTTTCCTTAAGCCTAAAACTGTTTTCATGTTGATATTTTAATGTCTAATCAGTTTAGCAAAGGAAATAACAGCAGTTATATTCGTTTACGGTCACGTAGAACTACCTCAAATAAATTTACTTAAACAAACTTCTTTACTTGAGAAAATTTATTCGATTATTCGAATTAAAAAAAAAATAATTTATAGCACTGAAGAATATTCAATTTGTTTTGCAAAATAAACACATTCAGTAAGGGGCAGTTTTAGGCTCAGGGATGTGGGTGTGAAAGAGCTCTCTCACTCTCTCAAAAGTAAAGCAAATTTTTGTGGAAAATCTCCTAAGGATTTTTATCACTTGGCAGAAAAGGACAGGGCGTTTTTATAGAGGTGGCGAAATTCCAAATAGAAAAAGGTGAAAAAGTGAAATTTTTAAATTTAAATGAAATCGACTCCATAGCTTTTAGCATTGACTGTAACATTCTGACCAGCATTCTTTTTAAGGAAACACGGACCAATGATTTCACTAGCCTATAAAGCACCACAAACAGTCAGTTTTTTTTTTTATGTAACAGTGTCTCAACATACATTTGAGGACAATCATCACTTCAAATACAACAGTTTTGTTTATTGAGGTTTTCGTTTAAACGCTAAACAAAATTCGCTTATGAAAATCGCAAACAACGGCAATCTTGTTTTTGATCCAATTTGCAAGTTTTGAAAACCTTGTTGAGACGTCAGTCTATTTATATTGAAATTCCAAACCAACCTAAACATAAATCTCTTGACAGCTGACAAAAGGGCTGCTTTTCGTAACTGGCACTCACAGGTCCCCCCCCCCCCGGGGGCACATTTATCGGTCTTTATAAAATACTTGACTATCTAGACCTGTGCTGCTGGGGGTATAAGGGAGCCCAGTCCCCTGAATGCAAGCAGGGAGTCAACTGGAAGCTCCACATTATTTCCACGGGAATCAGTAAGCCCCAGAGTTTCCGCTAATTGTCGCTTTAGACTTTTAGCTGTTTCTCTGACTGATTATTGAGGTTGGCCCTTCGGGATTATCGTGGTGGTTGTGGCTTTGCGGCCCCAGCATGAATTGATGTATGGTGGCCAGCATCATCTCGCCTTTAATCACACCAACGGGTGAATGATCCGGATCCAGTGAGCATGCTAGTCATGTGTTCTGAGCCAGGAGTTAGATAGTGTCCAGCTCTTCAGCAAGAAGTAGTGGTCAACCCTGCGTTGGAACCGCTGAATCTGCAACTAGGAAAGACTTTATGCTAAAATTAGTCTTCGGCTTCCTAGGCCGTGAATGGCGTTGCTTTTGATTCACAGTGGTTTGCCCACCATCTGATTAAGGGCCACGGCCAGGTGCAGATGTAAATCTTATCACGAAATGTCACACACAGGTCACTAAATACACGAACGTGAAATTGACCAATTCTTACATTTTTTTGTTCAGACATTCAGCTTTTTAAAAATTTATTTAAATTAAGAAATTGAGGCCTTTGATATAGATTTAGGTCCAGGGCAGTTCCAATTAAATTGTAACAAGCGTAAGAACAAGTAATTTACTGACCTGCCATCTTTTAATAATATTTCTTGGAAATAATTATAAGAAATAATAAATATTAATAAAAATGTAAATATAAAAATTCAAAATTAAAAATTCAGTATTACTATATATGTTAAAGTTTAGTACTAAATATGTTAAAGTTAGTTCTAAATATATATAATTCAAAGTACTTAAATTTTTAACTTTATTCCTATATTTTTTTTACAAAATTTTTCTTTAGTACTAAAAATAATTGAAAAATTATTGCAAAATATTTTTAGTACTAAAAATTATTAAATTATTTTTAGTATCAGTTAAAAGCACAAATTATATTTTGTTCAGTTTGTTATTTAAAAAAAATCTGTATAATATTAAAATTCTTTGCAAAATCTTAACTATAAATTAAATATTTTTTACAAAATTACCCAACAACCATTTCAGTCTATGCAAAGATTATCGGCTGAACAGCAACAACAAAATGGTTCAACGACTGAACAAACAACCCGTGAACACAATCCAAACGTCGTACCTGATCATAGAGGCAACCTACAAGTAACAGTTAAGAAAACAAAACCCATATTAGGTATTGCTATCGAAGGTGGTGCTAACACAAAACATCCGCTTCCAAGAATAATAAATATACACGTGAGTAGAAATAGGATTATAATTTTCTAATGGAAGAATATAATTTAATATTTGGCGCTTTTTTTTTTGTAAAGGAAAATGGAGCAGCATTTGAAGCGGGAGGCTTAGAGGTGGGTCAATTGATACTAGAAGTAGACGGTAATAAAGTTGAGGGTCTACAGCATCAGGTAAGAGACCTGATTATTTTTTTGTATTATAAAAAACAAATAATGTTGATTTCATATGATTTTTAAGGATGTGGCTCGTCTTATAGCTGAATGTTTTGCAAATCGAGAAAAGGCTGAAATAACTTTTCTAGTTGTCGAAGCAAAAAAATCGAATTTGGAACCTAAACCAACTGCTTTAATATTCTTAGAAGCCTAACATTTGCTTGCCCTGCCGGCTACTGATGACCCATTAGAACAACAGAAACTAGAGTTTCTATATGAATGGGGTATCGATTTAACGACAACGCCAAAACCAATGCCAACACCAATACCACTAACAAGAGCTAAAAATCCACCGCCACTGCCAACACTAACACAACAACAACAACAACAACATTTACATTTATTACATCCACAACACCAACAGTATAGCAACCAAAACAACCACACCAACAACAACAACAACAATATAAACTACAACACTACAAATACAAATTCGAATATTACAGCAAATAACACAACAACAAATACAACCATGAATACGACAACTACAACAAATGAAAATATCAACAAACAAACAAAATCCTCAGGTATATTTACACCAGCGAACAGTCAACAACAACAGCAGCAGCAACAACAACAACAACTACTTATACAAAAACACCACAAACTACAGCAAAATGCAGCACCTCAACAACATCAACATTCACACCACCAACATCAGGAATCAACTTTAGAAACTTTAACATCTCCACTGTCATCCAGTGAACACAACACTCCCACACACCATCTTTACACCACCAAAAAGAATTATGATTCCGTTTACCAATAAATTAAAAAAAACAAAAACAAAAAACACACATCAACAACAAAATAAGCCAAATGTAAATTGAACAACAACAGAAACAAAATGTTTTTATTTTATTTTATTTTTTTTTTTTTTTTGTTTTGTTTAATTAAAAGAAAATTATGTGTGCAAAAAAGAATAAGCGTTGCAGCCTGATAAAAGCTTTGCAAAACAAAATGTTTCCAAATGAAAAAGTTACACGCTTCTACGCTTATTGTTTAAAAAAACGGTCAATTGTGCTATGCTTATTAAGATCCACTTCCGTTCCTAACCTCAAATTAATAGTGCTTCTAGAGGTTCTCTGCTTAGTGAAAAAAAAACATATCTAGTTAACGTTAAAGCTTAATTAACTGTGTCATTCCCTCTCGCTCTCTATCTCTCTCTCTCTCTTTTACCTTCACTGCATGATTTTAAATTAAAATGAGAGATTTTCTATATCTTGCAGCAATAAAAGTTAGCTGTTGCTTTAAATTTGTTTCACTATAAAGTCGGGTTATCCCAATGGCTATTAGCGGTTAATATCTTATTGTTTATGTTAAAAGTTGAACTGGGAATTATTAAATAATTTTGTTATATACATATATATATGTATTTTAAATTCAAAAAATCCTTATTGAAAATAAAAACAACTACAATTTTTGGCGCCAAATAAATTAACATTAAAAAATTTTGTACTAAATACTTATCAAAAACATCAAAGGCAAAATTTTAAACACTATGTATCTAACGTTTTGATTATGATATAAACAAAGTTATACTTAAAATCTAAAAGGTTTAAATATTTAGTACTAAAAAAAATTATAGTATTAAAAACTTAAGAAGCTCGAATTTTTAAACTTATATGCTTAACATTGATTATTTACAATTTAACCAAAAATTTTTACACTTTCTATACCAAATAATAGGTATTTAGTACTTATCATAAAATTTTTTAAAGCTGAGTTTCAAGCTAATAATTCAAATATGATATTTTTAATACTTTAGATTTTAATGTTGCCTAAAAATGTTGGAGCATTTTTGCAATTGTAATAATCATTTTATTTTTGATAGTAAGTTTTAGTACAAAACCTTAAAAAAAAAATTTCTTACAATAATTTTAATCACATAAAAAACTCAAATTTAAGTTGTTTTTCAATACTTTATTTAAGTGCTAAATTTACAATATGTAATTGTTATGTTCTGATCCTAAGATCTATGCAATAAAAACAAGCAATTACTTTTGGACAATTAATGTGCTAAAAATTTCAAATCTGAAACTAAAAAATTAAAGTAATTTAAAATTAAAATTAATAGATTACAAATTAATGTCGAAACTCCAGCTATAAAAGTAGAAATTAAAATTTTATGAACAAAAATTAATTGTATATAATATTACAATATTAATATTAAAAATAAATATATTAAAAAAAAAAACTTCGTAAAAATAATTGAGCCGTTGTGCCATACATTTTGTACTAAATATCAAATTTATATTATTTTAATAGCATAATTCTTACAAAATTTCCTGCTAAAAATTCAGTGCAAAAATTACTGAAAATGCTTCAGAATAAAGTTATTGTTAAAATTAGTACTAAAAAAATTTAGTGCTAAATGTAAGTACTAAAAAAATTTTTTAAATTAAGGAGTCAGAAATGTTCCACAAGTGCTTTAGGGATTTTTACGAATTCTTAAAATTTTAAAATATTTAATATTCTCATATAAATGTGGGCTTTCTAACTTAGAATTTTTTTTAATAAAAAGTTGTAATCCTAGAAATTAAAAATATTTTTTTTAATTCCATTGCCCATGTACATAATAAATAAAATATAGTTCAAATCTATTTTAGAACAATTTTCTTTTCATACAATTTTTTTTCTAAAATACATTTCAAATACGTTTTATTTATAATGCATATGGCCACATATCTTTAAATTTAAAAATCATTGTATATTATGTTTTTTAGTACTTCTTAGCACTTATTACCAGCAAGCTGTAAAAAAAAGCTTTTGTGAGGAAAAATTCTGCAGCATAAATTTTAGCAATAGTTTCGTCATAAATTTTTATAAACTTACTTTTTCTAACCGAAAGTTCAAAATAACTATCTCCTTAACCTAAAACTAATTTTGTTAAGCTTTACCCTTTAAATTTAATTTAAAGCTACGAATACTTTAAGATTATTATTCCTCTTCAATTTCAAAGCTTTGCATAACCTAAAATATTTAAAACTTTATAAGCTTTTTGGTAGAAAAATCCATACAAAAATTTAAAAAAAATCCACTGCCAATAAAAATTTAACTTCAATAAGAAAATCTAATCTAGAATTTCAACTAGAACGTCTTATGCCAGCTCATCAGTTGATATCCTTTATCTTTAGGCTCTCATATCAAAATAAAAAGGTTTAAGTTCTTTTTCAAAATTTTCCCCCTTTTTGAATATTGTTTACTTTTTTCGACAAAACAAAAAAACACATTTAAAAAACTTTAAAAAAAGTACTAGAAACTAAATATAACCCACCTAAAAATGAACAACAACAACAGCAACATAAATACCCAGTAAAACAAATAGTAGAACCAAAACTAAAACTATAAACATAACAATACACAGAAATCACACTAATACATACATATATACATGAATACATATAATTTCTAATATGTGTATATAAAAATTGACAAAATAAAATTAAAAATTAATTAAAAATATGATTAAAATTATAAATGTTTAGCTTATTTTCTTAAAGAAAACAACAACCGCAAAAACAATTACAACAACACCTTATCAAAAAAACATAAAATATAAATTAACCAAATTATTAATAAAACATACAACAACAAAAAAAGAAAAGAAAATAATAATTATAATATGTATTAGTACAATTATGCACCGCGCACCACTTAAAAACGAGTTATTACACCAACAACAAAAAAAACAAAAACTTAAGTAATTTACAACAACTAATATTTGCATCAATTACATTTATTTAATTTCATCTAAACAAAATATTTCACTTGGTAAACGAGTTATAAGCAAAACTAAATTTCAAGAAACAAACAAAAAAAAACGCAAAAACTACATTTTTTAAAAACAAAGGCTGGAATTAAAAGCAAAAGAAAAATCTTAAAAATTAAACAATAAGAAAATCTTATTGAACAAAAAAAATCTACATAAAAAACTACAAAAGAAGCTTAAATACAAAGGTTGATTGGCATTAAAAATTAAACACCAAAGAATAAAAATAAAAAAAAGAAATCAAGAAACGTTAAAAAAAGAAAGCCGACAGGGCGCGATTTTTCTGAAAAAACACGCTACTATTTATTTTTTTCAAAATAAAATAAACTAAAACACAAAACTATTGTAAAATGAACTCTCCCTCTCTCTCTCTCTTCTTAGACTTTTACTTACTTTTTCTATATGTATAGTAAAAAAAATTTAAATTAAAAATTCAATTTTATCAAAACACTTTTCCTTTAAAATTTATAATTTATTTTTTATTTATTTATTTTTTTTTTATTTATATTTTTATTTTTTTATTTTATTGAAATAAACAACTTTTATGCAACAAACAGCATTAGCAAATTAATTAAAGCAAAATATAAAATTTGTAAGATATTAACAAAAATAGTTACAAAAAAACAACAAAACAAATATTTTTTCTAGCTGCTTTAAATTTTCTTGAAAAGTATTGTATTTATAACATTTAACAAAATTAGTAAAGTAAAGCAAATAAATAAACAAACCTGGTTGTAGTTAAAGAGTTAAAAAATAATTATTTTGCATTATGATTTTGAATAAAGAGTTCATTTTAAATTACAAGAAGAAACAAAAAATTTTAATAATAAATTCAAAATTGTTGATTTTTCTGTTGGGCAGAATTATTAAAAAAAATCGAAACACCTGAAAATTTAAAATACTAAATATTTAAAAAGCTGTTAAAAGACATATACTGTTATATTTACAGTATGTCAAAAAGAGCAGATTTGACACATCAGTGCAAATTATAAAAATACATGAAAGCATTTGCTTGCAGTAATTAACACTAACAAAACCATTCCCACCCCACAGCAATTAACACTAACAACAAAACGGTTTAAGAGCGAGCATTCATAAACATAAATGTTATATTAAGAAAAACGGTACTTAATTTAATTTCCCCGAAAAATATTCTATACATTTGGGTATACTGAAATGTAATCAAATTATTATTTAATATATTTGGGTATATTAATAATTAATACAACCGAAAAGTATGCTATACGCTTTGGTATAAAGAATAGCGGAATGCTACAAAAACAATACTAATAAAGTAAAAGGGAAAAACAGTTTGAAGCACTATGATGCCAGACTAAAATCGTTAGAATGTTTTCCATTAAAAAAAAAACGTTAAAATCGTATTTCACTATGTAATAAATAATGCCTTATAATAGTTGATAAACGTACAGTGCACGACAAGACTGCTTTTAAAGAAGCATCATAATTAAATTAACAAGAAGGTTTATTTGACGAAAAGTATTATTCAATTTTTAAAAATTCAAAATTAAAATAAACAAGTTTTTGTTTGCAGTTCTAATTAAAAGTTTGTTTTTTTGTGCAAGACTGCAGAAATGCAGTGACAAAACTTTAGCACGTAAATTTTCAGTGACGCTACTTTCGTTCTAAAAAATCAGAAATAACAACAAATCGTTATTTTTTTTAAGGCCATTCGAAGTGCGTAAAGTGAAAATTTACATTTATTTACTAGTCGCATCTGTGCTTTTATAGTCGTTTTAAAGTTTTATGGCTGCTTGAAATAAACATTCAATGTAGTTAAAAGAAGAAATCATAGCTGGTTTTAATAATGGTGAATACATGGGGTCCATTGCAACAAAGTTTGGTATTAATCATCCCGGCTTAAAATCTTATAAAAGTACAAAGAAGCAATTTTTTCACGTAAAAATTGATTCGCCAGATTTGAATTTGCAAGGCAACACATTAATTGCCCTACTCTGCCTTTACCTTAAATCGTTTAGTCTAAAACCGTGCTTGACGTGTACATTCATTAATTGCAACATATGGCCACAAGAACAGAAATCGTTACAAATCATTCTACTTTATGGGAAAAAATCGTTAAAACGTGAATTATAGAAAATGATAGTCATAACGGGTTTTTCGACAAGATGTTAATTTTTTTTAAAACAAAATAAAACCACAAAATTTTGATTAAGATGACTTAACTTTTTGCTTTATTGCGAAGAGAAATGTTAAAAAATTATATCTGGCAAATGTCCACTACGACCACGCTGAGAGGTGCCGATTCTGTCATCAAAGTTTTCAATTACTTTTTGGCAAAATGGCGGTCCTATTTCGTGAATAACATCACAGATTTTAAGGCCGAAATCCATTCGATTGGCTTCGTATAGACTTTGTCCTTAACATAGCCCCACAAAAACTAATCCAGCGGAGTTAAATCACATGATGTGGCTGGTTTTATAACTGCTGATTCGCGTGAAATTATTAAAATAAATTGATCCTTGAAACCACATGTCAGTGATATCCAAGTCGTCAATAATAGACCAAAATTGAGTTGTTAGCATCTTGCGATAGCATGAACCATTGACCATTACTACTATTCCAGCCTCCTCTTCGAAACAGCCCAATTACGCCTCCAGACCACGTAGCGCACCAGACAGTGACACGTTGAGCATACAAAGGCTTCTCAAAAATCCCTCTAGGATTTTTAATATCCCAAATGCGCCAATTTTGCTTGTTGACATACCCTGACAAGTGAGACACCAACCGGTTGTTTCTGAATGAATTGAGCGTATCTACGGCAATGTGAATGGCCGGCTTTAATTCCTGCACCAGTTGAACCTTGTAAGGCTTTAAAGTCAAATTCTTACAAAAAATTCACCATGTAGTGGTTTTGGATAACCCCAGTTGTTGTCCCCCCGGGGGCACATTATAAGTCTTTATGGATCACACAACAAAGGGAGCCCAGTCCCCTTAGGCTAGTAGGAGCCAACTGTAAAATCCACTATATTTCCACAGGAATCAGTAAAGCCCCAGAGTTCCGCCATTTGTCTCTTTAGACATTTAGCTGTTCTCTGACTGATTATTGAGGTAGGCTCTTCGGGAGTTTGAGTTTGAGTTTGTGGGTCAGATCATTCACAATGAACACAATGAATGGTCCAGGTCTAGTGAGTATTAATGCCGTCGTGTTCTTAATTATATTATGCTTCAAGCGCTCTGGACCAGGGGTTGGATAGTCTCCAAGTCTTCAGCAAGAAGTGAAGGCTGCGGCGTACTTCGGGCTTTTGTGGTTGCAACTAGGAGTGACCGGAGGATATATGTATCCGAAGGTCTTCTAGGGCGAGGATGACGTTACATATCATGATCAACCATCTGATTTGGGCCCACGGTCTGAGAAAGGCGATTATGTTATCCGAAAATATCGCGAATTCTGCGAAATATAATTGTAACAGAACCACCACTTTCATCGTGAATTTTAAATATTTTAATGCGATTTTTATTCGGAATTGAATTATTTTAACAATTGTCACAGTTGCTGCAATTGAAAAACAAACATTTTGTTGAAAAGCCCATAAGAAATTGATACAAAAAGAATTTCTATCTGTTATCACAGTTAATAAAACGTAAATCACCTGACAGAAAAACTGTAAAAGCAAACGGTTTTCACAGTGGTTTGTAATGAAAAATAAATAAATAATATCTTTTAAATTAATTTAATTCTAAATGGTGGATAAAATTAAAAAAAAAAAAATAAAATGTTTGTAAGTAAATTAAATGTGTTTGGAAATATTTTTAGCTTGAAAATATTTTAATAATTTTGCCCAGCACTGTTGAGTTGTTATGAGTGTGATAAAAAGCTTAAATTATTTATGAATTTTCAATGAAAAAATTTATTCAAATCTTTGTTAAGAATTTTAAATTTTGTTTAAAGTCATTTAGAGGAAATATGAAAACAAGAAAACTTTGTTGAAACTTTTTAAAGAAACTATTTGATAAATTAAAAAAAAAGAAAAAAAAATATAATAGAAATACCATAAAAAAATATTTGTTGAATATTATGTAAAAAGTTATTTTTTTTAAGTGTAAAATTAAAAGTTATAGAAAATAACAGCTAGTACCTTTTTCTTTTTCGAGAATTTAATAATAAAAAAAATTGGAAACAAATTAAAACAAAAATTCTTAAGCTAATTTTAATTAGATATAGCTAAATTAAGTATTTATTGCCAAAAAAAAAAAAAACAAAAATCATAAATTTTTTTTATTTTTTTTATTTTTTGAGAAACTTGGAGTTTTATTTTAATAAAAAAAATAATTATGGTTAATTGCTCTTTTAATATTTTATAAATAATTATTTCCAGCTTTGGGACTTTATATAAAAATTAAACAGATATTATTTTTGCTTTTAATATTTCTCTGAAGATGGGTGGCATCTTCAGAAAGAGAAAGCTATAAACAATTTTTTAAATAATAAATTGTTTTAAGAACAAACATTTTTATTACAAAACTTTTATTAATTAAGTTTTTAATAAATATTTTAATGATTTTCTTTATAAATTTTTTTTTTTTTAGATTTTTTTTTTATCAATTTCTTCATTTATTGATTATTAAAAAATTAAATTAAATTAAAATTAATGGAAAATTACTTAATAAAAACAATTTTTTGTCAACAGTTTTTTCATTTATTGATTGTTATAAAATTACTTAATAAAAAAAATTATTAACAAAAATTTTTTTTTAAATTTTTTTACAACTTTTTCTTAATAAAAGGAATTTTTTGTTAGCAATTTTTTATTTATTAACTAATAAAAAATTACTTAATAGAAAATGGCTTAATAAAAAGAATTTTTTTTATTTTGAATTTTTTGTCAACCATTTTTTCTTTTATTGATTATTAAAAAATTCTTTAATAAAAAATGTATTTATTATTTAAAATTTATTATAAATTTATTTATTTAATTTTTAATTTTATTTTATTTATTTTTTATTTTTTCTTAACAATTTTGTATTTATTATTTATTAAAAAAAATACTTAACAAAATATTTATTAGGAACATTTTTTTAAATTTTTCCTTAATAAAAAAAAAATTTTTTATTTAAAATTTTTTGTCAACAATATTTCCATTTATTGATTATTTAAAAAATTTTTTATGCACTTTTTCTTCTCTGAACATGCCACTCAATAGTATGGCGAAATATTTATAATACAAACAAAAATAAAATTTGTTTAATTCTTAAATAAAAATCTTGTGCTGAAAAAAATATTTTTCAAATAAAAAGAAAAAAATTAAAATTTTTAGAAAGCGCAAAAAAAAGAAGTTAATAAATTACAATTTTGTAATATACATGAGTAAAAAATACCCGCCCCTATTGTTTAATATTACGCCATCATCAAGTATTTGCATAGTTGAAATTATTTTAATTAAATTTAGAATTCTGCTTTCTTCTTCAAGCTGAAATTGGGCATTGAATAAGGCAAAAGAACAGCTTTTAAAGAAGTTGTCTAATAAAAATCGTTGAAAAATCTTTTTATTTTGGAAAAATATCGTTAAACCGTAATTTATTAAATTAAAGACATGGAAAATGATAAATGTAAATAAAAAACTAAAAAACTGTGAAACAATATATTTTTTAAAGAAAAATAAATAAATTACAACTAAAGAAAATTAATTAAATTCTAAAGGGCGGGTAAAACATAAAAAAAATTAATTGATTCAAAAGCTTATGATTTTATCCAAATATTTTAAAATAGTTATTTAACAAAATATATGAAAAATATTTAAGAAAAAAAAATACTAAACAAAAAAAATCATTTTAACATTTTAAAACATTAATCATGTGTATAAAAAACAATTAAATTCAAACACATTTAAAATTTCAAAATTTGTTTATTAAAAAATTTATTCAAGAAAAGAAACTATAAACACAAAATAATGCTGTTGTTAATAATTTAAATTTAATAACTTAAAAAAATAATACTTTACCTAAAAAAATAATTAAACAATAAAATCTATAAACATTACAAGCATTTAAGACAAATTTTAAACATTGAAAAAAAGCTTAAATTACTAACAAATTGAATTCTTAAACACGAAAATAAAAAAACCAAAAAAAAATAAAAGCAACAAAGAAAAAATTGTATAGAAAAAGAACAACCTTTAAAAAAATTTGTTCACTTTGAATTTTAAAAATGAAATGTAGATATTATGTAAATTAAATTCTTTAACAAAAAATAAGAAAAAAAAAACAAAAACAAAAAAAAACTTGTATAAAAAAGCTTGCAATTTTTTCACTCTTAAATTTAAAGCTTGAAGTTTTTATGTGTGGCTTTTTAAAAGTTATTTTTGGTTAAACCTCTAGTTTTATTTGCAAGCTTTCTTAAAAAAGCTTTAATTTCAAAAATATATTTTCTTCCAAAATTTTTTTGATATAATTTTCTAAAAGACTTAAAAACGTCTCCTGTAAGAGGTTGTGAACTTAATTGACAATCGTTTGTGTTGCCTTAACAACACAAACAAAAACAACAAACAGGTCTGTTACTTACAAATAACCAATCAAGAGCTTGTAATTACAATATTTTGCCAAAAACAAAAAAAAAAAATAACGTGAAAAACTAAATTAGTAAACAATAAGCGATTAAAACTTATAACTTTTTTTTTCTTTCTTAAAATTTTATAAACAAATGAAACTAGAGGAGCTTTTTGTTTATATGTTTATTATTCTTAAAAAGCTTTGAAAGATTTAAAGTTTATGACACCGTAAAAAATATAATTTCAAAAACTTAAAAAAAAATAATTAGTTTTAAACAAAATTATTTATAATTTTTTTTTTTTATTTTTTAAAGTTATAAAACATTATTTTATTTGAAAAAAAAATTTAACCTATTAAGGAAAAAGGTGGCTTTATATATATTTTTTTTTAATTTAAATGATTAAGGACAATATGTTTTAAATTTCGAAAATATTGAAATAGTTTAGTCATTCTGCATTAAATTGGATCTAAAGTTATAACTAAAGTTATCAACAATTTTAAAGAATTTTTCAAAATATTTTCAGAATTTTTTTGAAATACTGTTATATATTGTTACTGAAAATTCTCTTACATACTTTTTTAAATTTTTAATAATAGCTTCGTATATTCTTTAGTTTTAAAAGCTTTATTCGATATTTTTTTAATCTTAAAATAAAACTTTTCAAAAGCTTTTAGAATTTCATTAATCTGTTAAGAGCTAACAAATTTTTATTTCCATTTTTTTAATGACTTAACAGTCTTGATAAAGCTTTTTAAATGCTTGAGAGTTTGACAGATGTTAACAGTAATTTTTCCCTGATTTTTTGAATCGTTGTAAGTTTGTAACTTACAATTTATTGATAAGTCTATTTAAAAACTTAATGTTTCCTTATGCCAAAGAGGATGCCAAAGATTTTTCATAACACCAAAGGCTTTATTAAAGTTTAAATGTACTTTTAAAAGTTTTAATAAGACTAAACTAAAAAAAGTCTTGCAGCTTTAAAAAAAAATATTTTAAACGTTTTTTATTTAGTTTGAGATTTTGAAAATTTTTTATACAATATTTTAACAGCTTTTCAAGAATAAGAAATTTCGTAAATCAAAAAAAAATATTTTTTTGAAACAATTAAAAAAGGTTTTTACAAAAGTTTAATAAAGTTTTTTTTATCTAAACTTAAAGCGCTAACAATTTTAGAAAATTTTATATTTTAATTTTTTTATCAAGACTGTCATCAGTGACGGTCCTGATAAAGCTGTTTAAGATTTTGAAAGCCTTCAACAGTATTTTTTCGATAATTTTCTCAACCGCATAACTTTATAGCAGTTTATTAAGAAGTTTATTAAAAAAATGTTAACATTTGTTTTTTATATTATTTAATTTGCAAACTGTTTTAAAATTAAAAAAGAAGCAAATTTCATGATTAAAAAAATAAAAAAGTATTCAAAATTATTTTACTTTTATAATTGATTCCTAAAAGTATGCCTTAAATCTATCATATCTTCAAAAGCAATTCTTAAGTACAGCTTTTAAAGCTTTAATTAATTTAAAATCTTAAAAAATCATGTGTAAAATTTCGAAATAAATTTCTGAAAACTTTTTAATTACGAAGATTTAAAAAAATTTTTAATAAAATATTTAAAGTGGTTTTCATTAGATCAAAAATATTTAACTTAAGTTTTCAGAAGCTTAAGTAAAGCTTTTTTGAATAAAAATTTTTTGATATTCTTTTTTTAATTTAATAACTATTTTTGAGTGAATTAAGAATTTGATTTCCTTGCTTTAAATATTTCTTTTCCAATGTTGCAAACAATTATTTAAAAAAAAACTTTTTTTAAATAAAGAAGACAAAAATAAATAATTTTTAAAATTTACGTGCCACATTAGAAATTCGAAAGCGAACAAAATAAAGACTTTTGAATTCAAAGTCATAAATTAGTAAAAAAAAATAGAAAAATCATGCAATAGAAGAAAAAAATATTCATCCTTTATATCCTTTATTATAGCAACAACAAAACAGTAGAGTTAAAAATGATAATTAGTTGTTAAAAGCTTTAAATAATTGAAGCTTTTAATTTACATTAAATTTTTAAATATAATAAGCAGCTTTAGCTTTTCTAAATGTGGTTGGATGAAGGTTCCCTATCGATATGAGTCAAGCAATCAATGAAATGGACACAGGAACTAGCTTTACTACCAATAACCAATTTAGAAATCTTATTTCAAATAAATTTAGGTTATTGGCAATAATAAATATAAAATAACCTCTTATTCAGTGAATTTTTTCTTTTACCAAAAATATTTTCCCAAAAAATGTGTGGGCGTTTAGTAAAGAGGAATAATGTAAAATGGCCATGATACCAAATATTTCCCAAGCTAATGAAAAATAAAACAATTTGTATTCAATTTCAAAATCTTCCTTAGTGTGCCCTTTTAAGGCATTATAAAGCTTAAGCAAGTTAAATATAAATTTCTCATATTTCTAGACATCAAGAGAGCAACTTCACAGTTCCGTACAGCAAATTTCAACGCCGTTTGATTTTTAAGATATTAAGACACTTGTTGACACTTGACACATTGTTACGTTTAATCCTTTAAAAAACGTTTAGTATATTATGTTAAATTAAATAACACGATTTATTTAGATGAGCTATTTACTTAATACATAGAAACACTCGATGGCAACTTTACCACTTCAACGAATGTTAGCTACTACTGTTTCAAATTTTAATGTCTTCACTTGATCATGATAAAGCAGTCAGCTTGTGGCTGACTGCTTTATCAACTGTTGTGTCTTCACACACAGTTAGACTGCTCTTGCCTACACACAAGCAGCCTTAAAACATTCTTTTGAGAAGCTCTAGAATTTACTAGAAAACTCTTAATTCATTTTACTGACTACAGATGTCATACTGATCATTATTCAGTATAGCTGTTTGTTGGGTTGTTTTTCTACCTTAGCATGTTATAGTTGTTTTACGTTCATAAGATTGCTTAGAAATTTCCTGATTTATTAATAGGCACAATAGGTCATTTCACTTTCTTTTTCTTTAGTAACAATTATCTTTTTATATATTAAACTATCTTCGCATATAGCAACAATCTAAGTTAGAGATGTGGCAATAGATGAATAAATTTTAGCACAGCATATAACGCTTCTAAATTTAGATGAACTTTTGTTCAATATCTTTAATAGTTTTGGAAATTTAAGCTAAAAAAAGGTTAAATAGCTTTCTAAGCATGTTCTACTTTCTTGTGGAGAAATGTAACGCTGTTTATTGCACGTCTGTGGGCGGAAGTTCCTAACCATAACCATAATTCTACCACTATTTTCTAGCTAAAGTCTGAAGAAAATCTTTGTACAATATTTTTATTTGTAAAAAAGAATCTACGCTTGTTGAGTGCTCGTTGGAAAGTGTTATAGTGTTGACAGCAGCTTAACGTAAATCTTAAAAGAGATTAAAAAGGCTGCCTCTTAAAGTAAAGACTTGCATTTTAGTAGTGGGTGTGGCACTTCTGGCTGCCAGTTTATTTTTGGTGTTTGAAGAACATGTTTTAGTCTAATTAAATTTAAAAAACACATTTAAAAAAAATAATATTAACCTTCAAAACTTAAAGTTAAAAATTTTTTAACATTAAATTTTTTTAACTGGACAATTTAATAGACATTGAAATGGGGCACCTCAAAAGCACATCTAAAAATCGCCTTTTATTTCTTTTATAAAATAAAAATGTTTATTACATATTGCTTAATTAACAAAAATGGGCGTGGCAATTGGTAGCAAATATAAACACAGATTTATTTCTTAAAGTTTTAGCTAAAATCTGGAGAAATTCCATGCTTAAAATATTTAGTTTTTTGCCAACGGCTGCTTAAATTTTAGAAATTTTTTTTTTCAAAATCATAAATATTTTTTAATTATTCTTCTATTGCAAAACAACAACAACAAAAAGATATGTAAAAATTTAAATAAATGTAAATAAAATTTTAGCAAGCTTTTAGATTTTACAAAAGAAAAACACAAAAAATAAATAAATAAAAAAATTTAAATTAAACAAAAACAAGAACACCATTGGATTTTAGAATTTATTCATTTAGATGAAAAATTTAAGCGAAAATCAGCGAGCTATATATTTATTACAAAAACATAAAATTTTTAAGAAACAAAAAATATATAAACAAAAAAAACAACAAAAATTAAAATTAAACACCTGTGTAAATTAATTTTTAAAATTTAATTTAGTAAACCAAAAACCTTAAGGTTAAACATTTAAAAAAAATTATATATATATATATATAAAAAATAAATAAAAAATTATATACCTGCATATATAAAAATTTTTAGAATATATAAATAAATAAATAAAAAAAATTAAATATATAGTATTCAAAATATATAAAAATAATTATAATTTCATAAATTAAAAACAAGACACAATGCATTAGCATAGCAAGTATATATATATACAAAAATATAAATATATAAATAATTTAAAAAAAAGACATGCTGATTTATTATTAAAATTATATATTATTAATAATTATTTAATTTAAAAAAAAATGTTTAATTAACAGCTAAAATAATATTGTCCTTAATATTTACATATACATTAAAATAAAAATAAAAAATTATATTAATAATTTAATAATAAAAAAAACAGAAAATACAACAAGAAAAATAATGATATTATTAAAAAAAGACAACAACAACAACAAAATGATAAAAAAGAAAAACAAAACCTTAATAAATTGTTTTTAAAAAATAAAACAAAAACTAGTTTTTATTAACGGCAGGTGATGCTCAATGGCATTAAAGAAAAATATTCAAAATATATTTTATTTTTAACTAGCTGACCCATTGCGAACGAATTTGTGAGATCGCAAAGAAGAAACGCAAACAAATAATCTCGATGCCCACGGCGACTGTTTTAACGGCGGCAGTAATCAAGTCGATGTTACTTTGGGCCTTTCACCGTCATGCGCCAACGCACATTGCCAGGCAGTTGGCGGCTGGCGACAAATTTATGTCGTGTGTGTATTTTTGAAGTAAACAACGCTCAATATTTACGTAAATGCGATGCCATATAATATCAAAACACAGCGCACAAAAAAATTAAATGCATGGAATAAATGAATACACAAAAATTCATTCAAGTCGATCCAGTCGTGTAGTTGCAGTGTAGTTGAATAGCCTGGATACCGACTGCAGCGCCATCTGGTTTGTGAATGTAAACCATCCAAGGTGGCACCCAAAACAAAAAAAAAGTTTATTCAGTGACATACAAACGTACAGAAGAATTATATACATAAAGAAGATTTGTACGGGAGGTACCACGCGTCTTTATCAAATCCCGCCTATATTTGCAGCAGAACTTAAAATATGTTCACTCAACCGAAATAACAAATTCTGTTTAAATACCGTTATTAGGAGCAGAAATAAAAGATTTTTAATTTGTGGTTTGTATGGGAGGTACCATAAAGGGGATAAAGGGGCATCCAATTGGATCGAATTGTAAATCTAAACTACCCGGGGCGTCACCCAAACGCATCCAAGCCGTTTAAGAGGAGTTCAGTCACAACACACGTACAGTAGAATTATACAGGGTGGGCCAAATAAGACCTACTAATGTTACATAAAATAACTCTTGCAATAATCATTTATTTTGGTTAATTGTTTTTATACATTGAATATATTTTATGTTAATTATGTATAAAATATTACATCAGACAAATGTCGCGTTTTTCATTACATCACATAATGTTTCGGGCTGAAGGCTCAGTATTTCGTCTCGAATATTTTGCTTCAGCTGTCTAATAGTCTCTGGTTTATTAAGATACACTTTGTCTGTTAAATATCCCCATAAAAAGAAGTCGCGTGCAGCCAAATCTGGCAAACCAGGTGGCTAAGGGAAATCTGAATTTTTTAGAAATCAAACGTACGCCAAAAATTTCACACAGCAGGTCCATAGTTTCCCTAGCAGTATGCGCAGTTGCTCGATCTTGTTGAAACCACAAATTAGGATACTTCTCCGCTATTGGCCGCAAAAAGTTTTCAATCAAAGTTCTGTAAAAAGCTCCTGAAATCGATTCCGGCGTTTCATCCTGATTTTCGAAGAAATATGGACCGATAACTCTAGCGGCCATAACACCGCACCAAACAGTACATTTAGATGGGTGCAACTGATGCTGGTGTGTCGTCCTTGGATTTTCAGAGCCCCAGAGCAACATTAAAATGTTGCCGATATTTACGCTGCATTAAAACAATTGATCGTTGACAAGAATAGAAAAGCTCAATAATTTTAACGCGTTGTGTTGTACTGTAGGGTACCATAATAAACTTCCAACAATTCAAGTACAACCCACAAAAAGAAAAAAATAAATATGTCAAAAAATAAAAAAGTTATTTGCGCTCAACGTTAGTAGGTCTAATTTGGCCCACCCTGTATATATAAAGATAATAATTATTATTATTGTTTGTTTATAATTTTGGATTAAGTGAAATGAAATGATGGATATTCGATTGATAAATGTTTTATTTAATTATGTATGGAATACAATATCAGATAAATATCCGCCTTTGTTGGCCTTAAAAAATGCGAACCCTTTTGAGCACATTTTTCATTACATTCTCACACAATCCACGCGAAATTTCATTAATTTCTTTACGAATATTTTGTTTCAACTGCTCAAGCGCTTTCTAGGGTGTGGGTGACGCTACATATCACCCACAGTGGTTTAATCCACCGTCGGATTATGGTTGACACAGCTAGGTACTGTCGATCATACCTGATCAAAAATTATAAACAAACACAGTACTATACCTTCCCGGCGGACACGCGGTATATGGAATAGTGTACGTTGTGTACGTTTATTTCACACATTTCATTTTGGGTCTCTTTTTTTCTTCAACAGATTTTGTTTATTGCTTCAACTATTCGTTAATATTACCCAACAATGTACTGTTGTTGTTATCTCTTTAATTAGTTAAGTAATAAATGACCTCTTTAATTGCTCTCTGAGAGAAATGAGAGAAATGTAAAATAGGTTGAACTACAGAATAAATAATCAATCAAAGCAAATCGTTTTATAGTACTATTCTTTATTAAACCATAATTATACTATACTGGCTGTATGACCCGGCTTCGCTCGGAAACTATTTGATAATGACTAATATTTCATAGGGAGTTAGAAATAAATTTTCACTACAAAGAAGAAACGACAAACAAACTTGCCTATAATTATTATTGCTAAGTTTTTGCCATCAGCGTTTTAATAACCAATCTAGTACCATCGCATAGTATTGGCTGATTAAGGTTAAGTAACATGACTATTACCGCTCCAACGTTAAGCTGGAAGTTATGTGGTGGCATTCCCGGTAAGTTTAATGAATTTAGGAACTCTACGGGGTGGTTAACAATATTTTTGGGATCGGTAATGGAACCAATCGATTTAAACGAATACCGTTCACCATTAATTAAGCTTTGGATTTTTTAATTTATTTAAGCAACGTATTTGTTTTTTTGCAGCAAAAATAGTTCTTGCACTTAACCAAAGTTAATAGCTATAATTTTGAGCAATGTACGTGAGCAGTTTTGCAATTAGTTCGTCTTTGGACGTTGTGAATTGGCAAGAGCCCATTGGAAAGGAAATCTGGCCTGTTGTAGATTCAGTCGGTTTTTTCCACTGCCAATGTCTAACAATATATAAGAATAGATAGATAAACCTAGACGTAGATAATCATTCAAATTTTAAGAAATGTTGACTGCTAACAAAATCGTTCGAAGTTTAGCTTTTATTTTTTACTTCAGCAATAAAATTTTAGAACAATAGAATTTTGATATTGGATTTTTCAGCATATAAGCGATATACATATGTATGTATGTATCGTTAAAATTGCATCGAGTAGAAAATTATTTTTTAACTTCAAAGTGAAGTGTAATTGTCGGTGACTTAATATTTTTAAGCCCCACTATCCAATATACCAAGGTTTTTCTTCTCTTATAAAAACTATGAATTTTAAAATTATGTGAATCAAATCGCACGAACAATTTTAAAGCACGGATAATGTGTTCACATGTATGTAGAATATACCTATATTGAAATTTTCACTTTTAGTATTATCCAACACGTCTAAATTAATTCACTGAGCACTGTTTAGGAATTTTATAAAGTTTAAACGTAGGCTAAGTAAAAAAATTGAGAAGTGAAAACGATTTATTTATGTTTTCACTAACATGATTTAATACATAGTATATTGAAAAGTGAAATGAGTTGTTCTTTAAATTTTCTCATGCGAAGAAAAATTACTTCGAAATAAAGTCTAGTTATTGAAAACGTATCATGTTCGTTGGGCAAATTCTATAAAATAAGCAAAGTTCATGTTTATTAAAACGTATGTGTGTATGTATGTACATATGAAAGTGAATTTTTTATATATGTAATTATATTTTTTTTTGGTATAAATTTATATACTTTAAGGAAAAAAACTTTAAAATGAAACTGAAAATGCATATTTGACTAAACTGAAAACAAATTCACCAAAGAATTTGAACTTTATTGAAAAACATGCAATCTATTTGCATACATATGTACATGTGATTTTATTGCGAATTTTAATTGAAGTAAGATTTTTTCGCCAAAATTGTGACGGTATTATCTCTAAAAAATCTGGCAGCTATGTATAGTAATGAATTAAAAAAAATTTTCAAACAAAAAAAATACATTTTTGACTGTTTACAAGTTAGAACAATGCTTGGTTTCGCCGAAGTTGAAGATGTTGCCTCTCTTTATTTTGTCTTTTATTTTCTTTTTGTTTTGTTTTTTTTTTTTTGCATAAGTGTGTTTGCACGTATGCAAACTCATTAGCATACAAACAACCACATAGATTCATCAAACCAGTTCGAACGAACATGTCGAGTCGTCAATAACTTATTTGTATTTACACCAACAAAAGCAAGAAGAAAATAAATAAATGAGTTTTCTAAGTTTTCCGGAAAATGTTATTATTTTTTTTTTATACAAACCATCTCCTGAATATTTCGAATCGAATAAAACAAAAATCAGCAAAATCGCTCCAGCCGTTCTCACGCCAACTCATTACATACGTGGACCATTTCATTTATATATATATATATATAGATTTGCTCTTCTTTTTATTATAACAATTAGCAAATTTCAATATTATCGATTATTATATTTTGCAGCACATTTTAATTGAAATCCAAACAATGAAAAATTGTTCCCTTCTCAAAAATATACAACTACGCCCTTTAAAACCAACACATCTCGGGTCTTAATTTAATTCTATTTAATTTAAAAACAAATAGACCAGTTTTTCATGTTCATTTGCATCTCGCAGCTCTTAAAAAACAATAACACCAGCTATCGCTGAAAAATAGTTTCGATAGATTCAATACCACAACAGGTCAGTTTGTTTTCAAAATTCTTAGCGACAACATTATAAACGAAACAAAAAAATATATAAAATTCATAAATAAATTAAAAATGCAAAAATGCCTTTAACAAAATCTTGTTTAAGTGCGCGTGATCAACAAGTGCTCGAATCAATCTTTAATCCCTTAGAATTAACTTCCACCCTACATCCCCAATTGAAATGTTCTGATGCCACAGAATCTCTGCTAGACAATGATGATGAAAATAATTACGCTTCAGAAATATTAAAGCAGTCAAAAGAACTAGAAGTAGCAGCTGTTAAATTAGCTGAAGAACACAAACTAGAAGAAGCTTTACAACAATTCGTAGCGGCCTTAAAATTAACACCAAACAGAGCCTCACTTTATAATAATCGTGCCCAGGCATTAAGATTAGCTGGTAAAGATGATGGTAAGTGGAAATTTACGGAACTGCTATTGGCGAAAGAAATTTTTTTTTCTTATAAAAACATTTTGACTGGTGAAATTTTTTCTATAAAAAATTATGACTGATGAAATTTTTTCAATAAAAAAATATTATCACTAATAAAATTTTTTCTTTAAAATAAAATTTCGACTAATGAAATTTATTTTATAAAAAAAATTATAACACGAAATTTTTTTCTATAAAAAAAATTATGGCAGGTGAAAATTTTTTCTATAAAAAAAATTATGGCAGGTGAAAATTTTTTCTATAAAAAAAATTATGGCAGGTGAAAATTTTTTCTATAAAAAAAATTATGGCAGGTGAAAATTTTTTCTATAAAAAAAATTATGGCAGGTGAAAATTTTTTCTATAAAAAAAATTATGGCGGGTGAAAATTTTTTCTATAAAAAAAATTATGGCAGGTGAAAATTTTTTCTATAAAAAAAATTATGGCAGGTGAAAATTTTTTCTATACAAAATTTTGACTGATGAAATTTTTTGTATAAAAAAAATTTGACTGATGAAATTTTTTCTAAAAAAAAATTATGGCAGATGAAATGTTTTCTATAAAAAAAATAAGGCAGATTAAATTTATTCTATAAAAAAAATTATGGCAGACGAAATTTTTTCTATAAAAACAATTTTTGACAGATAAAACGTTTTTTATACACAAAAATTATGACAGATGATATTTTTCTATAAAAAAAATAATGACAGATGAAATTTTTTTTTTAAAAAAAATTATGACAGATGAAATTTTTTTTATAAAAAAAATTATGACAGACAAAATTTTTTCTATAAAAAAAAATTATGGCAGGTGAAAATTTTTTCTATAAAAAAATTTTGACTGATAAAATTTTTTCTATAAAAAAAATTTTGACTGATGAAATTTTTTCTAAAAAAGAAATTATGGCAGATGAAATGTTTTCTATAAAAACAAATAGGCAGATTAAATTTATTCTATAAAAAATTATGGCAGACGAAATTTTTTCTATAAAAACAATTTTTAACAGATAAAATATTTTCTATAAACGAAAATTGACAGATGAAATTTTTCTATAAAAAAATTATGACTGACGAAAAATTTTATCAAATACTTATTATTGATTTAACTTTTTTTATATATGGCATATAATTTTTTTTTTAGAAAAACTCAATAAGCATGATATTTTATATAGAAAAATTTGGACTGATGATATTTTTTAAAGAAAAACTATGACTGTTTTAATTTCTTTATAGAAAAATTAAACCTAATGAAATTTTTTCTGGAAAAAATATAAGTAACGAAATTTTTTATAAAAACTAATAAAAATTTTCTACAGAAAAATTTTTAATAATGAAAATTTTCTATAGAAAAATTTTGAATAATGAAAATTTTCTATAGAAAAATTTTGAATAATGAAAATTTTTTATACAAAAATTATAAATGACGAAAATTTTCGATAGAAAAATTTTGAATAATGAAAATTTTCTATAGAAAAATTATGAATAATGAAAATGTTCTATAGAAAAATTTTGAATAATGAAAATGTTCTATAGAAAAATTTTGAATAATGAAAATTACCTATAGAAAAATTTTGAATAATGAAAATTTTCTATAGAAAAATTTTGAATAATGAAAATTTTCTATAGAAAAATTTTGAATAATGAAAATTTTTTATACAAAAATTATAAATGACGAAAATTTTCGATAGAAAAATTTTGAATAATGAAAATTTTCTATAGAAAAATTATGAATAATGAAAATGTTCTATAGAAAAATTTTGAATAATAAAAATGTTCTATAGAAAAATTTTGAATAATGAAAATTACCTATAGAAAAATTTTGAATAATGAAAATGTTCTATAGAAAAATTTTGAATAATGAAAATGTTCTATAGAAAAATTTTGAATAATGAAAATTTTCTATAGAAAAATTTTGAATAATGAAAATTTTCTATAGAAAAATTTTGAATAATGAAAATTACCTATAGAAAAACTTTGAATAATGAAAATGTTCTATAGAAAAATTTTGAATAATGAAAATGTTCTATAGAAAAATTTTGAATAATGAAAATTTTCTATAGAAAAATTTTGAATAATGAAAATTTTCTATAGAAAAATTTTGAATAATGAAAATTTTCTATAGAAAAATTTTGAATAATGAAAATTTTTTATACAAAAATTATAAATGACGAAAATTTTCGATAGAAAAATTTTGAATAATGAAAATTTTCTATAGAAAAATTATGAATAATGAAAATGTTCTATAGAAAAATTTTGAATAATGAAAATGTTCTATAGAAAAATTTTGAATAATGAAAATTGTCTATAGAAAAATTATAAATAATAAAAATTTTCTATAGAAAAATTTTGAATAATGAAAATTTTCTACAGAAAAATTTTGAATAATGAAAATTTTCTATAGAAAAATTTTGAATAATGAAAATTTTCTATACAAAAATTATAAATAATGAAAATGTTTGATAGAAAAATTATGAATGATGAAAATTTTCAATAGAAAAATTGTGATGAATGTGAATTTGTGTAGAAAGATTTTGACTGTTGTATAAAAATAATATGAAACCTTAATCTTTCGTTCTTAAAGGGAATATTTTTTAATAAATTTCCTTTTGGTTTGTGTCAACAATAATTTTGTTGTGTCAAATGCTTTAGTTGTGTCAAAACCCTAGAAATGTGAAACTATAATGGCAAAAATAGTTGGCAACACCAACTTATAGCAGAGGACTAACGTAGCATAACTTTTAAAGCACACTGTATATTATATTAATAACTTTCGATAAATAATTCGTCTTAACAGCTTCAACGATTTGTGAAGTTTTTATTAATTTCGAGAGCCACAGAGAGAGAGAGAGAAAGAGAAATTTCTTAACTTGAAAGCGAACTAAATGTTGCACGTTATTTTTCCCTTAAATTTACGTAGAAAATCTAATTGCTTAGTCATCATAAAAAAACTGTGGTATGAAAAATTTTTATTATTGATATTTTTAAATAAATTCAAATTTTCAATTTTATAAAAAATATTTTGCCCTTAATAATAGTTGGCAACAACGATAAGCATAAAAAAAAATTAATATTAAAGTTATGGAATTACATATATTCAAAAGAATTGCAATATTTAACAGTTTTAAGTTATCGAAAAAATTCGTATTTAAAACATCTTATGTATTCTCAGTTGTTATCGATAATAACGATAAATGACAAAAAATTTTACATTTAGGATAAGAAAACATATTCTAAATAAGTTCAGTGTTTTACTTAAAAATTAGAAGTTATCGAAAAAATTTTTCTTCATAACATAAATTATCGATAACATTAAATATCGAAAAAAGTTTTAAATAATGAAAATTTTCATATAAAAAAAAGTTTCCAATATAAATATGTATTATTAAAAAAATTAAGATAATTGTTATCGATAACATTAGATAATTTTCTATAAAAAAAAAGGCGGAAATGATTCTCAAAGCAAAGTATATAGTGTGCTTAAAATATTTTACGGAAAAGTTTAATTATCAGGAAAAAATATTTAAAGTGAGTTCTTTGTTATCGTTTTTTCGATAAATATATGGAAACAAATTTATTATTAATGATAGTTACAAAATTGCATAAAATCTTAAATTTCCCTAAAGAATATCAAATTTTTCTAAAAAAAAAATAAATATATTATCGACAAGATTCTAGGTATCCAATTTTATCAATAACATGTGTAAACAAAAATTAGTCATCTTTTTTTGGTAGTAGAAGAAATCTTTAAAAAGTTTTTAAAAATAAATTCAATGTTATCGATAACGTTATAAATTTTTCTATAAAAAAAACACGGCAATTATTCTCAAAGCAATTCTATTGCGTGGTTAAGATATTTTAAAGAAAAATTTAATTATCAGGAAAAAAAATTTTTGAAAGCAAGCTCTTTGTTATCGTTTTTTCGATAAATATAGGGAAACAAATTTAGTATTATTGATAGTTACAAAATTGCTCAAAATCTTAAATTTCCCTAAAAAATATCAAATTTTCTAAAGAAAATAGTATGTTATCGACAACATTCTGGGTATCAAAATTTATCGATAACATGTGTAAACAAAAATTAGTAATTTTTTTAGTAGAAGAAATCTTTAATAAGTTTTTGTTATCGATAACATGTTTTTTTAAAGAAAATTCATACACTTTCCATAACATTTAGAAGTGTTCTACAACAACACAAATTCTTTTCTTGAAACAACTCGAACAACAAATATTTGTTATTGATAACTCTAAAACATTGTGATAAAATCTATTTGAAACGAAAACTATATTTTGCAGGGAATGATAAACGAAATAAAATTTTATTGTTTTTATTTTCAGCTGCCTTTGGCGATCTCACACAAGCTATTGAACTTAGTAAAAATGCAACAACAACAACAAAATGTCATGCGTTATGCCAGCGAGGAGTGCTCTATAGAAAACGCGACAAAATAGTTGAGGCGAGAAATGATTTTGAAGAAGCTGTTAAAATGGGCAGCAAATTTGCCAAACAACAGTTGGTGGAATTAAATCCTTTTGCGGCCCTTTGCAATCAAATGCTACGACAAGCTTTTGAACAATTAGAGAATTAAGAAGGAAAAGATATGTTATCATTGTAGGAGAAGTTGTGTGTATCTTTAAGAGACATAACCACCTTTTTTAAAGTCGTGATCGTTTAATAAGTCATTTTTTGTTACAAAAAATAAATATAACGGAATTATTTCATATACAAACAATACATCATGTGAATTAGACTCGTGTTGAAATCGATCATCATTGATTTACAACTTGTTGCATGTATTAAAAATAAATTTTATTCCAAAAAAAAACCTGTCGAATTTCATGCAACCGAAATGAGAGGGAGAAACAAATAAATGCAAGGTGCGTTTTCGGTGCTTTATGATGCAGTTTACTCGTATTTATAACAATAACAACAAAAACAACAATAACATAAAATAACAGTTGCAGTCAGTCGTCAATGTGGCACGTGGTTAAGCCACGATTTTATACCATTTTAACACAATGAAAAGTGCAACTGTTGACTTTATTTTCAACTATTGCGCTGTTTCTTTTTTATTTTATTTTATTCTTATTCCATTTCAATGACCTGACAGTTAGTCATTCTTTAAGATCTTAACAGCAAAGAAAAGGGGTTTGAATGCAACAAAAGGACACAACAAGCGGAATAAAAACCCTTTTTATTTATTTGAGCAAAAGTTAAGAAATAAAACAGACTTTTTGTATTTAAGAAAAAATACATTTAATTTTGTAAATTTGTTGTTAAAATGCAAAATGGAGAGCAAAACAACAAACAAACAAACGGTACTATGGAATGTTTTTTTTTTTTGTTAAATGAATCCAAAAACAAAAAAAGGAAAAGAAAAAAAAGAACAACAAAATTAAGCCACAATAACAAATGTTTAAGATTGAAAAGAAATTTCGTAACAAATTCACGGCACACAAATTGTTGCCCCTTGTACCACGAAAAACCAAATTAAGCTTTAGAAGAAACACCAAAAAAAAATGAAAGTGGTTTTATTATCCTTTTTCATTTTCAAGCCAAAACAGCACAAACAACAAAAACCATATTTACACACACACACACATTTAAATACGGGCTGTAATAAACCCTTTTTGCTTTTGAAAAATTTTCTGCAAAACAACTTGAAAACACGCATTTTGACCAGATCGACAGGCAAGCAGGCAGACAGACAGACAAACAACACATGCAGCAACAGAATGCAATCGGAATAAAACGTTGAAGTGTGTGCTGTGGTTGACCAGGAATATTTTAATTTGGTTTGGTTTGGTTAACAAAAATTAATATTGGCACGCTTTTGCTTTAAAATTATTTACTCAGACCCTGCTGCTTGTCTGCTGCTTTATATGCAGCAGAATATGGTTTTCCTTTTGGTTTGATTAAATGGATTCCAACAACAACAAAACATAAAATCTGTTTTCATTTTTAACCGTCAATACAATTTAATCTGGTAACGCAACAGTTTCTTAATAATTTAATATCGATTTTAAATGAGCTACCACCAGGTAACGAGTAAGCTGGACTATATAGATTAGGAAACCAAAATACATGATCACGGCAAACGTGTTTTTTTGGTAAAATATTTCTTAAATTTAGAAAGTTAAAAAAATTTTTTTCAACACAAAATTTAAATTCAAATCCTTTTTTTAATATAAATTTCCAACAGATAGAAATATTTCGATTTATATATTTTTTTAAAATTTAAATTAAAAGCTTTAAATGATGATCATAATATGTTTATTTTGAATCACGTTATTATCATAAACTCATAGTGTTGAAGTCTATCAAGAAAATGAAAATAAATTTGTAGTTCCTAAAGCCCATTTTCAGATGGCTATTAATGAAGTGTGATCACAATTAAAGTGTTAAATTTGAACGGTATAAAGCCGCATTGCTTTAAAATAGCACATCTCCAAAGTTTGAAAAAATGTTTTGTTGAACTGCGATAAACAGACTTTTCTTCAATCTTGTTTCGTGACAGTAAAGACATTAGCGTTACTGCAGCAATAAGAAAAATAAAAAATATTCAATTAAAAAGTGTCCCACCAATTACACGTGGTCTTGTGTTTACAACGCAATAGGCAAACACAAGTAGTTTTATGTCCGCCATAAGATCAAATACGAAAAAAGAAAAATAAAGCTATAATATCGGGTAGATTATAGATATATTAAATTTAAAGTTGGCAACTTTATCTGGCGGTTATTTTGTCAGCTATCAAGTGATTTATGTTTAGTTGGTATTTCAACAGGAATAGACTGGCGCCTGAAGCATATTATATGCAGTCTTGGTGAATATCTTCCCTTGACTGTCCAAGATGACAATAGCCTAAGGAGGTTCAGGCCCTTCAAGTGCGACCAGTAACTAATCAACTGGTACCATGGGAAGCAATAGCTCACAGAGCTATGATCCTGTTTTTTTTTACTAGTGAGGTCTTTCGGGGAAAATCATGGTGCATGTGGCGGGAGGATGTGGCTTTTTTCTATCCAATGTGCTGTTGTATTACCACAGAATATTGCTTGTTGTCCCGGGCCGACAAGGAATACGATAGTCTCCTGCTCTCATGCAATTAGTGAGGGCACGGCTGCTTAGGGGTTTTGGTAGACACATAGTATTCACCACCATATAGTAAGACCACCACCAGGCTAGAGCTATGCGGTTAGATATTGACGTTAATCTGTAGCACAATCTGCGCAAATTATACCCAAAACAAGATTACCAGTGACGAATTCAACTTTGTTTAGACACCGTTACATCCAGAAAAACTGACTGTTTGGATTGCTTTCTAGACTGGTGGTATCATAGATCCGATTTTAATTTAACCCACACATTTAACGCCTACAGAGATGTATATATATATATATAGCTGTTATAAAAACAGGTGTAATATATAAATTAAAAAAATTAAGGTGTTTCCATAGACGTTGCAATATTGACGAATATTTTTTTTTATTTTTGAAATTATTATAGGCAGAGGCGGAGGGAATGTGTATTGCTATGCTATTAGGGCAGATACAACAAAAATGAAAATAAATGTTAATAAAGGGTGTGCTGTTAGTAACTTTATTTGCACACTGTAATCGTCTGGGACTTTAAACTTACACATAATTTATATTGCAAATTCACCATTTCAGAAAATATAGAAAATTAAAAGTAAAGGGTGTCCCAATAGTTAAGTTATTTTCACAAGGCTTTCAATTAAACGCAAGTATGTATAAATATGTCCCTTGTAGCAAATTTCAAAAACAAAATAAAAACTTAAAATGTGGCCCGGACAATGTTCACACTTGGCACATTGTTCTATTCTATTTTCTTTAAAATATTTTTCGTTATTGGCTGTTATTTAATGATTAAAAAGTTTTTTAAATATAACTGTTTTAATTATTGAAACCTTTAAATACCCATATTGCAAGGTGTAGGGTACAATTTGTTTTTTGTTCTCAATTACAATTTGTTTGCTCCTTTTTGTTTTTTGCTGCTTCTTTTTATTATAATCTGTGAAGAAAAGAGATCAAAACAGTTCAAAAAAATTGCTAAGATGCAACAAAAACAAAATCAAATGAGCCATTATAAATACAGCATTAACCCTACAGTGAGTCATATTGAAGGGTTATTTTTATAGATTTTATATGGGAATTTGAGGGAATTTTTTTTTACTATTGAAATAAAAATCAAAAACAAGAAATAAAAACGGAGGGAATCTTGGAGTTTCCAAAAAATATTACGTTTGTATGTAAAGACTATTCCAAGACTCACACAACATTTCCAAGAAATTGTGAGCTGCTATAAATTGTAAGCTGCTATAAAAACAGTTGCCCGCTTTAATTTTATTTTGAAATTACTTTTGAGAAAAGAAAAAAGGTGTAAATAGTTACTGAGTTTTTGACTAAACTTATTCAAAGCTGTGACTTTATAAATGTCAAACTTTTGATTTTAGAAACTGTCAAAAAAGGAATAAGTCCATTAAATGTCATCAATTTATGAGGATTTTTGGGATAAGGAATCATTATTTTTCTTAATTAGCTGTACAGTGATATTGTAACCTTATTATAGACTGATGTTGACTGGGACAGAGTCAAGCTTCATTTCAACAAATTTACTACGCATTCCATGCAACCTGACAAATAATTTAATAAATGAGAGAGACGTTTCTGTTTTTTTAAGCTCTCTATTTTCGTTGAATAGAATCGATTCTGTATTTTTATTTTTAAATTATTATTAGGTTTCTTCTACACAAGTCTAAAACCACTCGTTTTTGAAGAAGGCAAATCAAAGCTTTGTCAACGAGATTTGACTACATTTATGCAAAACGATTGTGATAAATTTCCACAAACCAAGGCCGACAAAGCACTCCTTACAATATTTCACCTTGCATAAACTATTCTACTTAATTTTAAATCTTTTTTTTTCATTTGGACCAGCACTCAGGGAATGACTCCTACACTTACAATGCATTGTGCCAGAACTAGGAAATAAAGTTATAATGAAGAGAAAAGAGGGAGTTGTGTTTGTGGACATTCAATTTGTACTGTCCTACATTGAAAAAGGCAAAAAAGACCCCTAGAAAGAGTTTATTCCTTACACGGGTGGTTCTGCTAAAAAAATCTACTTTCCCTGTAATACATAGTGCGATTCAGTGGCCAATCAACAATAAATGGATGTGCTCTAAACGAAAATCGAAAACGTGTGAACAACGGGAACAAGTTCTCTTATTTCGTTAGAGCACTTACCATTGTAGTAACGATAAAACAGTGAAATACATCCCACATCGCATCGATGCTTCAGAGAATAAAAATAGAGTTGGATACCTTACTCTCCCCAATAAGCCTCTTGGCCCTTTCCTCTATGCGGTCAAACGACTCCAAAGTAGAGTTTGAAATGCCGGCCCATACACGCGAGCTATATTCAATATTTGTACGTATGTATAAATAGTACGAAGATCGGATGGAGTGTGTTTAGATTTACATCCGCGCCTGGCCATGAAGCCTTAATCAGATGATGGATCAAACCACTGCATAATTTGGAACGTCATGCTCGTCCTAGGAAGCCGAAGCTATAATTCTATGCAACAGAACTTTCTAGTTGCAACTTCGATGATTCCAGAGCAGGGCTGCAAATCATCACTACTTGCTTAAGAGTTGGAGACTTTCCAACTCCTGTCCAGAACACATGTCACTGGACTGGATCATTCACTTAGCGTGTCATTAACGGCGAAATGATCCTGGCCACCATATTAAACAAAAGACCTGATATGGGGCCGCGAAACCACAACCACCACGATACTCCCATAAAGGGCCAACCTCAATAATAAGTCAGAGAACAGTTAAATGTCTAAAGAGACAAATAACGAACTCTGCGGCTTACTGATTCCCGCGGAAATAAAGTGGAGTTTCCAGTTGTACCCCTGCTGACTTCAGGGGGCTGGGCTCCCTTTTTCCCCCAGTTGCACTGTGTCTAGATAGTCGAAGTTCCATAAAGACCATATATATGTGCCCCCGGATGGAATGATGTATCTCTTACACTGTTGTAGAAAACCGAAGTACTGGAAAGCTTCTTTAGAAACCTAAAAACTGTATTTAGTCCAACGAACATCACACTAAATTTCATCAAGAGCTTCCGATTCCGTAATACCTTTATCACCCATAGTAACAGATGCAGCAACATTTCCGAACACAGATCTATACGTAAGCATGCAAAATTGCGTCTTACCGGCATTAGAATCGACACTATTCACACGACCCTATTCCGAGATTGTTGTGAGATCGTGATTGAGCGTATTATTCATGTTCTGCATTTTGGAACTCAGCTCCAATCTTGATTAAGTGATTCCGTATCATTTTTAAGGTTTATGTGAACTATGTGAATCATTTATGAAGCAATGTTATCCTTTACGACAAAAATTTCACACTTTTAATTTTTTATCTTCGGAATTGAACTTAAATTAAAATCTCTTTCACATACAACTTTTTCTCGAAACTTAAGAAAAATAAAGTTTTAAGCAAACAAATCATCACCTTTTCCAATTTCCGATCTAAAATAGTAAAATTAAAGAAACTATTTTTAACTCTTATTGCCCTTTAAGGGTTAAACATTACTACACCTCTGCTGTGGTTAACTGTTAACACTATTTTCTTTATATATAGGTAAAGATAACAAATCGTATTTAAAGGCAAAATAGCAGGTGCTTTTTATTTCAAAATTATAGCAGATTCTTAAATACAATAACAAAATGAAACACATTTTTGACTTTGAAGATTTCTTTTTGATTTAAGCAAAAAAAAACAAGATGAGTAAAGGAAAATGTTAAAAAACAAATATTATTTTTTGTTAATCCTATTAAGCAATTAACAAAAGAAACAGGAGAAAACAGGAGAGAAAATCACAATGGAATTTACGTATGTAATATGTAAAAGTAATTCTACAGGTTTGAAACATGTTGTAAAAATTTAAATTAAAAAATTAGAGATTTGTTTGCTCTGCAAACATAACACCCTTCCTTGCAAAACTTATTGTACTATTTTTGTTAAAAAATTATAAAAAATAACTAAACTAACTAAATCATTTGTTAGTCTCAATTGGAGATGTGCTAATGTTGAGTTATCGTTCATGGCGCCAATTTTCATTTTTCCTCCTTGAATTTTTTTAATACTTTTATATAAAAAAATTAATAATTTATAATTATTCGGAATCATTTTCAATAGTGAAATTGCAATATGGATGTGCTCTCCCCCGCAGTAATACATTTCAAATATTTTTATTTTTGTTGGAATAAATGTTTAATGAGAATATCATAAAATTTTTATTTTTTAATAAAAATTTTTGTAATAAATATTTCGTGAGAATATCATGAAATATTTTATTTTTTAAAGGAATCAAGCACTAAAAATAAAATTGCTTATAAAAAAATTAATGGAATATTTTACTTTAAAAATTATTGTATTCCTGCAGCCACTACGGCAGCATTTTTTATTGAATGGCTACACATAAAAATATTTTTTTAAACAAATACAATATTTTGTAATGTGAGCAGTTTCTCGCTTAAGTTATAGAAACAAGGCCTTTTCATTTAAAGCCTGACCTCATAGTTTAGAATTTGCTTGTAAAAATAATAGAGAGATTTAATGCAAATCTAATAAATAGCTTCGGATCATTTTTATATATTTTTTGAAATGTTTAAAGTTCAAATCTATACCGATTGCAGCTGTAAACAATTAGCGAAGTTACATATAAAAAAAAACCGAATCTGGCAACATAAAAACCAATTTAGTTGAACAGAATGTGTAGAATAATTGAACACAAGAGAAAAGCTTTTACTTTAAACACTACAACACTGTTCTCCACTCAAAGATGTTAATCATAATAACCACATCTGTGAAAATTTGTCACATAAAATTTTATGCCTTTTTTGAGCAGGTGTGCTCTCTCTACCTTACAAAGCTAATTACGTTTAAACGTTATAATGGTGTTTAAGTCCTTAAAAAAACGTTTGGGGTCCATAACAAAAAATGTTGTACATTTAATAATAAAAAAATAAATCTACATAAAAGATAAACGGTACGTAATACACAGGACCTTATCGAAAAACTTAAAGACATCAAGATAAACGAAAGCACACGACTTATTTTCTTTGACATCAAGGATCTATATACTCCAATAACAATACAAGAAACCTTAGTTATTCCACATAACAAACTAGACAATTTATATGGCAAACAATACGTTACCGAAATTAGAGATATTGCAAAGACGATTTTAAAACGAAACAAAACAAAACCACTTCCACAAACTATCGGACGGACTCGGCATGAAAAACTTAACTTTATCAATCTTCATAGAAATTTTCATGCAACATCTCGAATTATTATACATCAAGATACTAATGGAAAAACACAAAATAAACTAGATACGTGGATGACATTATATGCATCCTCGAACAAGACAACGCCGAACAAATTCTAACAAACATACACAGACAGAAATTTACATTTTCTTCGCATCACAATAGCACGAGAAACTTTATATTTAATATATGACATCTATAGAAAATCAACTATGATGGACACTACCATCCACATCGCTTCGAATCACCCTACCCAATATAAACTAGCAACATTTAGACATATGATACACAGAGAAGATAATCCCACTTACTCCGGATAAATAAATGAACTCGACACAAACAATGGCTAGAAACTAACTACTATCGTCAAACTTCTTAGATAATACAACACTAAAAACAGCAATAAAGAAGACAAAAAAATTAACCTCTACAACAAGACGGCATACTTTTACTTACACAAGACCAGAAATATACAAACTAATTAACCTTTTTCACAAAGAAGGAATACTCACAGCATTAAAACCCGACAACGCTCTGAGACACAATATCAGCACAGCGAAACAACTGACAAATTTTATTTCAGCGAAGTATACAGACTTACTTTTACCTGTAAATATACTTATATAGGACAAACTGGACGAAAACTAAAAACAAGATTTACAGAAGACATACGGTCCATACAAACATAAATGTGTTTGCCATCCATCACTTATTCTATTTGGTGCACCAAGGGCGTTTAGAACAGTCGCAACACTTTCCCATTGTATCTTAAAATTAGTAGGAACACCGCCTCTTCGAAATCCCCTGGCAAGTGATGGTTTTTTTTTTCAATTCTTCCACTCATTTTTCAAAATGGTTGGTTGGCGTTGGTAATTTTATTTTTTTCTATTTTTTATTTTATTTTTACTTTTTTATATTTTAATTTGTATTTTTAGTTTTCTTCAATCTTTTTAAATTTTCACAGACGACAATATCAACGGCAATTTTTTTTTTTTGTAAGAGAAATAGCACTTCAGGCAACAATGCCTATTTAGTTAAGTACCTTGCTACATTCTTTAGGAAAGAGATAGAGAATAGATGAAACAGGTAGTGAAAGTAGAAGGATAGTCGGAAATTAACTGCCGTATATAAGACAGCACAGCGACCAGTGACTATGCCTTCATCGCTGAGCAGCCCCACCGACAGTCAGTTTTTATTTTTGTAGTGAAAAAAAACCAAGGTCTTCGTTGGGAATCGAACCCACAACCCCCATATTTACAAGCTAGTACATTACCTACTTGCCTACAGGGGCACCTAATTTAATTTAAGGCAACATCAACGTCAGATTGTCTTACAGAATACCAAGCATGTATTGCCAGTCATCGATAAACGGCAATATTGCCAACGAGAATACGGACTTACAACAAACGATAAAACACGACGTCGTCTTGTATTGCCGTCGCCACAAGTTTTTCTTACCAAACTGACTACGTTGAAAAAGCAGACCAAAATAAGCAGAGAACGGAAACTAAAACAAAAAAAAAAGGTTTAATTCAATTTGTAAAATCAGTCTATAGTAACGTTACATTATAATCTTTGTTTATAATTTTTAAACTTATATTTTTTGAAAAAAAAAATTCTGCAAAAAGCCAATATTAAAAAAAGATCAAACATGAATTTGAAATTCTTTTTTTCTTAAAAATATAAAAAGTAAAAAAAAACACACCAGATAATTTTTATTATCTTTTTAACCAAAAAATCTCGTTCCATAATGAATTTTGCACCACAAAACTAACTGCCAGATGAATTCATAGCAGATAACTGCTTCAAAAGCAAATCAATTTTACAAAATTCAGAACAGTTTTCACACACAATACAAAATAAACGCAACTTAGGCATTTGCTATGGATTCGCCTGGGTTAGTTAAAATTGTCAATGTGTAAAAGTAGCAGAACTTTACTTACAAAATTTACATTGAATTTATTTTAAAAACACTGGAACATTCCATTTCTATATGTAAAACGAAAGATTTAGACAACGAACCTGATCCCTTAATTACTGATTTTTCATAATCGAAACAAAGAAACTGAGCTGGGAATAAAGCAAACAATAATTCTTGAAACTAACGAAACTCTTTGGTTGTTTAACATACAAAATAAGTTTAAACCTTGCTGTAAAATTATCTACAGTGACTGTCTGCAGTGACACCCATTTCTTGTTGAAACTCGCGGATTTGATTGTATGGCAGCAGCTACAGAAGCAATAGTTTCCGGCGTCCGAACTTAGGGATCTCGATGATAAGGCCTTCTTGCGATTGTGCCACGCTCGACAAAATTCTTCACGAACCTCATTATAGTCCAACTGCTAGGAGGTCCCCCCGGGGTTACATGATAGTCTTTATGGATCCTACAACAGCCACCTAGACTTGTGTCTTGCGGGGTAAAAGGGAGTCCCCTTCAAGGCTAATAGGATTCAACTGGACAATCCACTATATTTCCAAGGGAATCAGTGAGCCCGCAGAGTTCCTATATTTGTCTCTTTAGGCATTTAGCTGTTTTCTGGCTGATTATTGAGGTAGGCCCTTCGGGAGTATTGTGGTGAATGTGTGTTTCGAGACCCTCGTTTGAGTTTGTGGGTCACAATGGTCCAGGTCCAGTAAGTATGAATGACGTCGTGTTCTTAATTATATTAAGCTTCATGCGTTCTGGACGAGGAGTTGGATAGTCTCCAACTCTTTAGCAAGGAGTGAAGGCTGCGGCCTACTTCGGGCTTTCGAAGTTGCAACTAGGAGTGACCGGAGGGTATACGCTACATACCACAGTCCCCCCCGGGGGCACATTTATCGGTCTTTATAGAATGCTTGACTATCTAGACCTGTGCTGCTGGGGATATAAAGGAGCGCAGTCCCCTGAAGTCAACAGGGGTACAACTGGAAACTTCACGTTATTGCCACGGGAATCGGTAGCCCGCAGATTTTCCGCTATTTGTCGCTTTAGGCATTTAGCTGTTTCTCTGACTGATTATTGAGGTTGGCCCTTCGGAAGTACCGTGGTGGTTGTGGTTTCGCGGCCCCATATAGGTCTGTTTTTATGGTGGCCAGGATCATTTCACCTTTAATCAACCCTACCTGGTGAGTGATCCTAGATCCAGTTAGCATGCTAGCCGTGAGTTCTGAATAGAAGTTGGATAGTCTCCAGCTCTTCAGCAAGAAGCAGTGGTTTGTAGTCCTACTCTGGAACCGCTGAAATTGTAACAAGCAAAGACCTGTTGCTAGAATTAGTCTTCGGCTTCCTAGGACGTGAATGACGTCACTTTTGTCTCACAGTGATTTGACCACCATCTGATTAAGGCTCACTGCCAGGTATACCATCCACAGTGGTAATGATCCAGCATCTGATTAAGGCCCACGGTCAGGTGCAGATGTAAATCTTATTATGTCATCTGCTAGAAGGAGTGCCACCACACGTACGCCTATATTCTCTTTGGATGGAAACTACAAACTCTAAAGCGTGAAAGCGTTGCACTATACAAATTCTTGTTTCTATTATAGTTCTTATAGTTTTCTATTATTGTTAATAATGGAACAGGTTGGTTACACAGAAAATAATTTATTTCGTGTTTTTTTTAGGTAGCAGCTTTCATCAGCCACCCTGTATGTGATTTTTTTTTAACTATGTAAAACAAAATGGCTGCATATTTTTTTAGGGATTTAATGCAACGTGTTGGTGATGAAACTACAGAGTATCCGCCGGGAAGATACACTACTTTGTTTTGCCGCCATTTTAGTAAACATTAGTCTTGCCAGGCGTGAAGTGAACACGTGGAAAATTTATTCGATAAGCGTGTTTGTTTTATCAAAATCAATTATAGATTACTGTGACGATAAGAAAGCTACGTGAAATTTTTGGGAGAAGCAACGTGCCAACAAAACGTATTATTTATCGTCTAGTGAATGATTTCGAAGAAAGAGTATATGTAGGTGATAGGCACAAGTATGGACCACTGTAAGATCGGATGAAAACATTACTGCTGCTCAAGAAAGTGCTCAAAACGATTCATAAATACCAATTCGACGCCGTGCTCAGTAGCTTGGTCTTCAAGGAACAACTTTGGCCACGGATTTGCATTTTTTTCATATAAGATTCAGTTGACACAAGAGTTTCTTCCACAAGACCATTTATGTCGCCGCATATATGCCAATAGGGTGTTAAAGCTCGCCCATAGCAACCACGATTTTCATGAAAAAATCATAATGAGTGACGAGGCACATTTTCATTTGAATGGATATGTGAATAAATAGAATAGTCGATTTTGGGGAATGGATAACACTCAAGTTATTCAATAGTCACCTTTGCATCCATTAAAAGTGATAGTCTGGTGTAAAGTTTGGTCAGTTTCTATTCACTGCACGATAAATAGTGCGTTTTGTTGGCACATTGTTTATTGCAAAAATTTCACGTAACTTTCTTATCGTCAAAGTAATCGATGATTGATTTTTGATAAAATGTTTTAACGATTAAAACACGTTGGTTTATAAATTTTCCACGTGGCTACTTTACGACTGCGAAATATAAACTGTCAAGACTACTCCATACCAAAATGACGGTAAAACAAAGTAGTATACCTTCCCGGCGGACACCCTGTATTAGTACAACTGTTATATATCAATCCTCGCTGAGAGAATATTAAACATAGAAAAAAAAATGTAAACTACTGCAGTAGAAACAAAGGACCTCCCGGGGGCACATACATATGGTCTTTATAGAACTTCGACTATCTAGACACAGTGCAACTGGGGGAAAAAGGGAGCCCAGTCCCCTGAAGTCAGCAGGGGTACAACTGGAAACTCCACTTTATTTCCGCGGAAATCAGTAAGCCGCAGAGTTCGTTATTTGTCTCTTTAGACATTTAACTGTTCTCTGACTGATTATTGAGGTTGGCCCTTTATGGGAGTATCGTGGTGGTTGTGGTTTCGCGGCCCCATATCAGGTCTTTTGTTTAATATGGTGGCCAGGATCATTTCGCCGTTAATGACACGCTAGGTGAATGATCCAGTCCAGTGAGCATGCAAGACATGTGTTCTGGACAGGAGTTGGAAAGCCTCCTGCTCTGGAATCATCAAAGTTGCAACTAGAAAGTTCTGTTGCATAGAATTATGGCTTCGAGCATGACGTTCCAAATTATGCAGTGGTTAGATCCACCATCTTATTAAGGCTTCATGGCCAGGCGCGAATGTAAATCGAATCACACAGTAGAAACAAAGGAAAAATGTGGTTGAAAATGATTTTTTGCTATTGGGATATTTAGTGAAGATATCGGCTATATGTAGGTTTATTTGCAAAAAGGAGAAGCATTATAATCCTCTCATCGTACTTTATGTTTTTCTTATAATTTTTACAAATAACATCCACATAAATCTAAACAGGACATACGGTTGCTTTACATACTTCAAAGAGTGGAGTAGTCATTAACAACCATAGACAGATAATAAAATAAAACTCTTCTGAATACCATCATCAATAAATTGTTAATGAATAATAAAACTGAAGAACAGAAACAAAAAAAAAACAAATCAAGCGTCAGTTGTTGGTCAGTAACAATAAAAAGCAAAAAAAAAGGAATAAATAAAATACAAAAGGTAAAAAGAAATCCCTTATAAAAGAAAAGTGGCAAAAGTCAACATGCATTGTTCTGTTTGAGAACAGGCAGTTTTATAAGTCTTGCAACATATGTTGCCTTATAAATTTTCAATCACTCAATAATAAAACACAAGAAGAAAAAAAAAACGGCCAGGATTTTTAGGAGGCTCAACAACAAAGCAAACAGATGAATTAACAAAACAAAATGTTTAACTTTATTTTTAGTGTTTAATAACAAATAAAAAAATAAAAAAAAGGATTCTCAGGACCGGAACTGTAATTTGAGCAATCTTTACTCTTGCTGAAAGTATAGACAAATAACACACAAATAACCTAAAATATTAAGATTCTTATCTAAGTTTCAAACTTCCTTCCGTTTTGTTTAATCAAGTCGTCATTTTAAACTAAAACAAGAATCTTAATTGATCAGTGGTGATCTTGAAGGTATCAAACATATTGAATTTTATAGCATATTTAAAATAAAAAGCTTTAAATTTTTATTTTTTTTTTAATCTCATAATTTATCATTTGCTCAGAGTATCTTTTCCAAAATTTCTACCTGTTTTTAAAAATATTCTTCATTACCTGGGCGCGTGCCGGCTGTCGTCATTTATGGTTTCATTCAAAAACATTTTTTTTCCTGGACTCTAAATTTGGCAGGGTTGCAGGGTTTGTTGAGTATGATTTTTTATTTTATATTTCCTTTAGCTGTACATTGCATACATATGTATGTATGTGTGTGTTAAAATTTTTCTCTTTTCTGTGGTATTATCCTGTTTACTGTCATTGACTTTGGCAACAGCAAAAGCAATGTTTTCACAACATATGACGCTTACAGTTTATGTAGGGATTTTCAAGACAGTTTTATATTATTTTTATTGCTTTAAAGACTATTAAAATTAAAGAATTGTACAGGATTAAAAACGGATATTTAACGGCATTACAGCACTTCTCCCGCATGCTTCAAGCTACGACTACGTTTAAAATTATGGAAAATGTACTTGTCTATTTTGAAGCGTAGTAGTTTATTAAATACCGTTTAATTTAAATGTATTTCTTTAGAGGTACTTTATTAAAAAAGTACTTTTTTTAAAAGGTACTTTTTGAAAAAGTATGATTTTCATTTAAATATATTTCTTTCATAGGTACTTTTTTAAAAGTACTTTGTAAAAGGTACTTTTTTAAAAGATACTTTTTAAAACAGAACCTTAAAAAAAGTATATTTAACTTGAAAAATAAGTAAACTTTTCTACTGTTATTAAAAAAAAAATTAAATATTTCATAGGTATTTGTCATAAAAGGTGCTTATTTAAAATTCACTCTCTGAAAGGTTTTTCAGGCAAGTCTTTTAACAAGGTACTGTTTTTTTTAATTTATATAGCTAAAAGTTATCTTTAAAAAAAGGAAAAAGCAATAAACCCAACATTTTAAGATCTGTACGCTTGCTTCTATTTCTTCTTTTAATAGGCCGTTTTTAACAGTCAAAAGGTGTAAATCGATTCTATTCTTATAAGAAAGTTTAGATTTAAAAATTTGTGTTACGCAAATTTTTGTTTATACGGGTTTGAAATAAATTCAAAAATTACTATAAGAACTTTTTTGAAGGTTCTTTTTTTCCAAAAGTACATTTTTCAAAAAGTATTTTTGTAAAAGATACTTTTTTAAAAATTTATAATTTTGATTTAAATATATTTCTTTAAAGTTACTTCTTTAAATGTACTTTTTTAAAAGGTACGTTTTAAAAAAGAACCTTTAAAAAGTTTATTTAACTTAAACAAGTATTTAACCTTTTCAACAGTTAATTAAGGAGTTTTATGACAAACACCTAAGAGATTTTAGGTAGTTATCATAAAAGTTGCTTATGTAAAAGGTATTCTCTGAAAGGTTTTTCAAATATGTCTTTTAACAAGGTACTTTTTTTTTGAATATGCATATATAGTTAAAAGTTAGTTTTAAAAAAGGGAAAAACCAATAAAAAGAGCTTTTTAAAATATGTGCGTTTCTACTTTTTCGTTTAATAGGCCGTTTTAAAAAGTCGAAAAGATGTAAATCGAATAGAATCGATTACGAAATTTTAGATTTAAAAATTTTCGTTGCTGAAATTTTTTAAAAAAAATTTGTTTACACGGGTTCGAAATGAAATAAAAATAAAATATATATAAAATAAAATATATATATATATAAAATAAAAATAAAAATAAAGTTTTTTGAAGGTTCTTTTTTTCAAAAAGTACTTTTCTCAAAAAGTACTTTTTCAAAAAGTACTTTTTAAGGTACCTTTTCTAAAATTACTTTTATTAAAAATACTTTTTAAAACATTTTTGATTTTACTTCAAGGTATATTTTCAGATACTTTCCTAAGAACTTTTGATATTTTATTTAATAATTTTTTAAGGTTAGGTATTACAAAGGTACCTTGTTGAATGTGTAACCTTAAGTATTATTTTACATGAATTATGCTGTTTAACACTTATAAACCAAACCACAACAATCATTAAAACAATTGTCATTGTCTGAAAAGGTTGACAGCTGAAAGAGATTTTAAATCAAAGTGAACTGAAAAACATGTAAATAGTTCAAACAACAAATTCTTTCATATTTTTCCAATGTCAAACATTTCAAAACATTCTCAGTTGTCGTTCAACCATTCATTCATAAATTTTGTTAGTCAAGAAAAAACATTCGCAAATGGTTGCACAAAAAGAGAAGAATGTTTTACTAAAACTTAAATATGAAATCTAACTGTCATTTAATGATGCCAAGAGAACAATAATAACACAATCACCGCTCTAAACGGTATTTCGTAAAGGAAACTTCAAAGGGTATTCTGGAACTTCACATAACAAAAACGATCTAAAAATTCTTTTCGCATTTAGACAAACGTTTAGATATGAAGAAATTCACAGCCCAGCAAATACAATTGCAATTGCAAGACTGAACAGCAACTTTGTTTAGTTTTTTTTTTTTTTATTTAAGAGAGAGATTGTGTGTGTGTATATGTATGTAAGGAAGCTTAATCAATGCTTTTGTGCGGTACTTCTTGTCCTAGAGTCGTTAAATTTGTATTCAAATAATAGTATTTAGTGGCGTAAGCGCCATGATGGCTATTAACTATAAAACAACAACGAACGACATTATTTTGATGCCACTGAAGCTGCTGTTAGTGGACAAACGAAATAAAAAAAACAACAACAAAAACGTAGAAGAAAAAAACGTAGGAGCAGAGTTAAAAAGGAGTTGGAGTATCTTGCTGTTTGGGTTTAGACCTCCTCGGGAGTTGACAACATCAGCGCAATTGCAATAAAACAATTTACCAAACAAGACCATTTTGAATAGATATAAATGTGTCCAACAAAAGAACATATTAAACTTGTAAGCAGTACGTGCAGCAGCAGCGTAGCCAGAAATAAAAAGAAGGTTCACAAGAAAATCCTTAACGCTTTTTCATTGTGATAGAAAATCTATGACACACTATAGCAGTCTGAGCTACAAAAAAATTGGTATAGAGTCGCCAGACTCTTTTGGAATCGAATTCACAAATTAAAGATATTTATCCACAAAACGAAGAACACAATTTTATCTTAGAGGATTTTAATTTAAAATTTTGATTTTCGTTTCTCTTTCATGTCTAATATTTAAATCTTCTTAAATAAAGAGTTTTTCAACAAAAAGTTTGTTTTTCAATTGTGGCAACACCATCAACATGATAGTTTTGACATTTAGTTTTTTGACATATTCAACTCCTCACAAAAATCGCCTTAAAATAATTAAAATTCACTGTGAAAATGGTGGTTCTGTTCAAGTTACATTTCGTAAAATTTGTGACATTTTCGGACAACATAATCTGCCTTCTGAGACCACTATTAAGAATTTGGTCGGTAAATTTAAGTCTACAGGCTCGATACAAAATGTGCAAACACCAACGCGTATTCGACTGGGTCATTCAATCGAAAATATTCCAGCCGTGAGCCACAGTGTTGAATCAAATTCAAATTTGTCAATTCCTCAACGTGCTCAACAATTGGGGTTATCCAAAACCACCACATGGCGAATTTGCTTAAGGATTTCACTTTAAAGTCTCACTGGTACAGGAAATGAAACTGACCGATCAATCGCATCGTCGAAGATTCGCTCAATTTATTTAGGAACCAGCGGCTGGTTTTTCCAAAAAAAAAAAACATTTTTTCCAATGAAGCCCATTTCCACTTATCAGGGTATGTCAACAAGCAAAATTGTCGCATTTGGGCTTCTGAAAATCCTAGAGCGATTATTGAGAAGCCTTTGCATATTCAACGTGATACTGTATGGTACGCTACGTGATCTAAAGGCGTGATTGTGCCGTTTCTTTTGGAAGATGAGGCTGGAAATGCGGTGACGTTCAATGGATCACGCTATGGCGAGATGCTAACAACTCAATTTTGGCCTATTATTGACGAGGTGAATATCACTGACGTGTGGTTTCAACAGGACGGTGCCACATGTCACACAGCCAATTCCCCCCGGGGGCACATTATAAGTCTTTATGGATCCTACAACCATCTAGACTTGTGTCTTGCGGGGTAAAAGGAAGCCCAGTCCCCTTTAAGGCTAGGAGGAGTCAACTGGACAATCCACTATATATTCACGGGAATCAGTAAAGCCCCAGAGTTCCGCTATTTGTGTCTTTTATTCTTTGACTGGTTATTGAGGTAGCTTTTTCGGGAGTATCGTGGTGGCTGTGTGTTTCGAGGCCCTCGTTGCAGTTTATGGTTCGGATCATTCACAATGAACAAAATGAATGGTCCAGGTCCAGTGAATATGAATGCCGTCATGTTCTTATTTATATTAAGCTTCATGCGTTCTGGACCAAGAGACTCTTCAGCAAGGAGTGAAGGCTGCGGCATACTCCGGGCTTTTAAAGTTGCAACTAGGAGTGACCGGAGGATATATGTATCCGAATATATACCATCATACCATCCACAGTGGTAATGATCCACCATCTGATTAGGGCCCACGGCCAGGTGCAGATGTAAATCTTATCACGTCACACAGCCAATGTAACGAACAACTTATTGCAAGGCAAAGTGGCCAGTTAAGTTAAGTGGCCAGCCCGATCATTTGATTTAACACCACTGGCTTATATTTTGTGGGGCTATATTAAGGACAGAGCCTATACGGAGCCTATCGAATTTATTTTAGGCTTAAAACTTAAAATCCATGATGTGATAAACAAAATAGGACTGCAAAAAGTGATTAAAAACTTTCATGAAAGAATCAACATCTGTTAGTGTGGTCGTGGTGGATTATTTGTCAGATATCATTTTTAATATTAATGAATACAAATGAAAATCGCCAAAATTACAAAAATTTCCAAATAAATGGTTTTAATCTGGTAACACTGATTTGGAAAACAATTTTTAAAGCTCTTAAATTCAACATTAATAATTAAATACCCCCTCTTACACTCCCCTATAATTAGACGCCTCTTGATGAAAACAAAAACAAAAAATAAAATTTTTTATTGTGTTGGTTACATTGGCGCTATAGAACATTTATCATTTTCATTTATATTGTTGGAAGTTTTAGACCCGATGACTAGGTTAAGTTCGGTTTTTCCCTTACTAGCCACCAACAATAATAGAAATCATCATCAAAAGCACAACAGCACAACAATAACAAAAACCTTAAGGTGCGTTTGGTAGGCAAAATATATGAAAATTCTTTTACGGCGCCAAATACAGCAACACATGCACAAACACACAAAGCAACTTGAGTATAAATTTCTTCTTCTTCGTTTTTTTTCACTCAGCTGAACTACTTGATAAACTTTAACTAAACGACAATAACAACAACAACAACAAGTTGTGCAAAATAACAAATTTAAGCTTTTAAGCAAATATACAACTCAAACTTTTAACAAATAGATCTGAATATTCCCAAAAAAAGTAAAAATAATAACAACAACAACCACAACGAAAACAACCAAAAATAACTTTACAAAAAAAAACCTCTATCAATGGTATCGGAAGTTTCAACAATAGATTAAGAATAAAGAAAAAGATTTCAGTCAAGTCAAGACAACAACAACAAAACAAATAAACAAACAAAAACAAAAAAACAAACAGCTAAAAAGGTAACAGAAATATTTACACAGATTTACTACCAACTTGTTGCTAACGAGACGTGACGTATACAGTTCGCTTTTGCTTTAAGCCGGCAATTGAAACAAATATCTGCTGCTCGTACATACAATTTAACAGCAACAAGCACGTTTATTTGCCTACGGAAGTGGCGGCCGAAACAATGAAAACAGTAGCACAGCACACCGAGATCAAGTCAACTCAAGTTAAGACAGACCAGGCCATAGCAGGCATAAAGAAGTTATAAATGTGTGTTGGTAATGATGGTTGTATTACATACGAGTACTCGTTTGTAAAATCCCAACTCGAGTCATACACATTATCTCGCGGACTTATGCTGGGTGCTGCTGCTGTGGCTGAGGTGTGGTGTGTGTTGGAAGAATGTATTGTCAACATTGAAATTAATACGAGTAAATACAGCCAATTGAGTTTAGTTAGATGGACACTGACGCTCTATAGTATTTAGGTTAGTTTAGTTTTATTTTATTTTATTTTGTTTTTGTTTGCCGACATACGATTTGCATAAAAGTGTATTTCATTTCATTTTATTTCTTTTCAGTTTATTTTTTATTTAACTTTAGTTTAGTTCAGTTAAATTTAGCTTACAATGACAAAAGATCTCATAATTGCATGATTTAACTGGCTATTCATACGCAAAGCACAAATAATATACTACGATCTACTAATACACTCAACGAAAAAGTTGGAGAAAATTAAAAAAAAAAATTATTTTTTCAAAAGTATTTTTAATTAAAGGTACTTTTTTAATAGGTACTTTTTCCTGGTACCTTTTCCTGGATAAGTTCCACAATAAACGCTACCAAATAATACACTTTAGAATTTGCTGGAAAGATTTGTCCAAGAAAATTCCCATTAACTTTTAAATAATTGCAAAATTTTTTAAAAAATTATTTTTTCAAAAGTATTTTCAATTAATAAAGTCTCGTTTTAATAGGTAATTTTTCTTGGTACTTTTTCCTGGATATGTTGCACAATATATAAATTAACTATTAAAGTTTTATGTTCCCACAAAAAAAGAGCGCTACTAAATAATTCAACACTTAAAAATTTATGGGAAATATTTGTCCCAGAAAATTCTCTCTAACTTTTATAAAGTTATATGGCAATGCTACATAATTGATGAACATAGGGCATATTGCTTTTCTAAAAGAAACCAAAAATAGCAATAATAACATATTTTAACATAGTACACGTGGTATAATTATAGTAAGTCCCAAAAGTACCTTATAAATGTTGATTTTCTAACTATTCTAATATTTTTTCTAAATATTCTAATATTTATATTCATATTCTTCGTGCGATAATTCAGGCGCTGAGCGCTCCATTGTTGAAAATTTGAAAAAAAAGACTTCAAATCATAGTCATAGAATTGATAAAAGATACATTTGTTGCAATATCAAAGAAACTTTAAAAAAGTAATAAAACTATTAAAATTCTTTGTAAAAAAAAAATAATTTCAGTAACACACCAAAAGATGGACTTAGAAATAAGACTTTTAAAAAGTGTTTTTCAATTTTTGGAAGATTTTTTCAAAAGTTATTATTTTCGAGTCACTTTTTATAAGATAGTGGTTTTTGGTACTTTTATGCAAACATTTTTTAAAAACTATATTTGACAAGATTTCCGAAGAGGTGTTTTTGAAACCTTTTTAAGGGCTCATTCCTTAACTTCGTGCTATACAATAGATATTTACTACATCCATTTAAACAAAAGTTAATTCCTCTACTTTATTTAACAGAGTGTTTGCAAAAGGTACTTTTTTAAAACAAACTCTTTTAAACATACGTATTTTAGAGTACTTTAAAAAAAAAATATTTTCAAAGTAAAAAGTACTTCTATTTTAAAAGTGAAAGACTGTCTACTACTTCATCTATAAACATCTTCTTCTAGTTGCGCTTCAAAACGATATTTTTTGAAAGAAGGACTTTTTTAAAGGAACGTCTTTTTAAGCGACTCTGTTAAAAAATACATTGTTAAAAAGACCTATTTTTATTTGGGTACTATTTTACGTCAACTCGCGTCAAATTTTTATATCCTCTTAAGAAGCTAACTTTTAAAGGCACTTTTTAAAAATTAATTTTTGGTACGTTTTGCAATGTACTTTATTTATGTTTATTTTTTAAGTATTTTTTTCTTAAAGGTGTTTGGTAGATATTGCAATGTACCTTCTTCATGATTATTTTGTTTTTTTTTTTTTGAAAGAGCATACATATTGTAAAAGTAACTTATAAAAAAGTTTTTAATTTAAGGTACTTTTTTAAAAGTTATTATAAAGATTTTATTTTGTAAATGAGATTTGTATTTTTTCCAAAAATACACTTGTTCCAATATCAAAGAAGCTTTCAAAAAGTAATAAAACTATGAATATTTAAAAAAAAATAATTTCAACTTAACTTTTCCCCCAAAAAGTGCCTTTTTTACAGTCTTTTTAAGTTATTTTGTTAAAAAGCGAATTTTCGAAAGTTGAGTTTAAATTTTTAAAGGTACTTGTTAAAAAGTACTTTTTTGAAAAGTACTTTTTGTACATTTTGCAATGTACTTTATTCATGCTTATTTTTTTTTTATACATACGTTTTTGAAAATTACTTTTTGGTGTGTTTTGCAATGTATCTTCTCCATGGTTATTTTATTTTGAAAAAGAATACATATTGTAAAAGTAACTTATAAAAAAGGTTTTAATTTAAGGTACTTTTTTAAAAGTTATTATAAGGATTTTATTTTGTAAATGAAATTAGTACTTTCTCCGAAACTACATTTATTCCGATATCAAAGAAACTTTTAAAAAGTAATAAAACTATAAATACTTTTAGTAAAAAAATAATTTCAATTTAACATGTTTCCCAAAAAGTACCTTTTTTAAGCAGTTTTTTCAAGTTATTTTGTTAAAAAGCGAAAGTACTTTTTTTAAAAGTACTTTTTCATGTTTCATGTATTCATGTTTATTGTTTTTTAAATACTTTTTAAAAATTACTTTTTGGTGTGTTTGTTTAAGTAACTTATAAAAAGGTTTTAATTTAAGGTACTTTTTTAAAAGTTATACTTTCTCCAAAAGAACATTTGTTACAATATCAAAGAAACTTTTAAAAAGTAATAAAACTATGAATATTTTTAATTAAAAAATAATTTCAATTTAACTTGTTTTGCAAAAGGTACCTTTTTTTTAAGTTTAAAGTTATTTTAATAAAAAGGCATTTTGTTAAAAAGCATATTTTCGAAAGATAAGCTTTAAAATGTACGCCCTCCAAAAGTTTGCCTTCAATTTTTAGAGGAGGTTTTTCAAAGTTATTTTTTTGAAACTCTTATTGTAAGGCAAAGTACTTTCAAGCAACACTGTGTTTAATTAAAAAAATCCTTTAAATAGTTTTACCATTTTTGAGAAGACATTTAAAAAAGTTACTTTTAATTAATAAGAGAGGTTTTTTAAAATTAATTTTTTAAAACCTCTTTTTGTAAGGTAGTTTTTTCGAAAGGTACTATTAAGCAAAACTGTGTTTAATTTAAAAATTCTTTTTAATAGTTTTACTATTTTTAAAAAGCAGCCGTTTGAAAAGGTTACTTTTAATTATTAGAAGAGTTTTTAAAAGCTATTTTTAGAAGCCTTTTTTGGAAGACAGTTTTAAAAGGTACTTTTAAGCAACACTGTGTTTAATTTGAAAAATCTTTTAAATAATTTTACAATTTTTGAAAAGACTTTCGAAAAGTTTTTTTTTAATTTTTGGGAGAATTTTTAAAAGCTATTTTTAGAAGCTCTTTTTGGAAGGCTGTTTTTTCTGAAAGGTACTTTTAAGTAAAACTGTTTTTAATACAAACAATCTTTTAAATAGTTTTAATATCTTTGAGAATACTTTTGAAGAGTTGGTTTTAAAGCATAGTTAAAAAATAAAAACTCCTTGCTTAACTTCCTGCCCAGGTACTTTTTTTATTTTACTGCTACACAATAGATGGCGGTCACATTCAGTGCAACAAAAATATCCAAGTGTATAAAATATAACATTGTCAAGTGACACAAGATGAGTAAATATTTTATATTTCTGTATAAAATAAAGGTGTGAATGAGATAATGTGGGGGAGTCCAACAAATAAACGTCGCTAAAGAAAAAGATCTCAGTTGTTTAATAAAAAAAAGGGGGGAAAAAAGAGCAATAATAAACGTTAAAGAGCAATTAATAAATGTCGCCATAACTTAAAAAAAAAACTACTCAGTAAAATTAACATATTTAATTTAAATAAATATTTTAAACCATATATCCTTTTTAAAGCAGGAACAAAGGACTGGTTTTGAATTAAACAAATAAAATATTCCATTTTATTTGAAAAATAAAATTTAGTGGAATTTTTTTTTTATTTATTTATCAAAAGATTCTATAATTTTGTCTTCTTTTCTTCTGTTTTTTATTATTTTATTACAATATAAAATTAAAGAAACAGGTGCTTTAAAGATAACGCCTAGATAGACATAACATAGTCGTGTTTTGTTTTATAAAATTACCAAAGGAATGATATGTTTCATCATTTGTTGTCCTGCGAGAGAGAAAAGCGTACAAGAAGCAGCTTCGAAAAAAAAAAATCCAACTACTTTTGTCTGGGCGTTTTTGTTTTTGGTGTATTTGTTGTTGTTTTTTTTTGTGTTCCGTATCTTGTAATCGATCTAGCAGGTGGCAATGTAAATTGTCCTCACTTCCACATTGACTGTTGTTTTTGTTTTTTTGTGTGTCCATTATTATAATGCATTTTGTACAATATTTTTCCTCTCTCATTTTCCTTTTTATAGATTTTTTAAAATGTTAAAGTGTGTTGAATTCAAGTGTTTGTTGTGCAACAGCAGGTTGAAAGGACATCATTACATAGAACAATTATTTGGTTATGTTTAAGGAATTTATTAATTTTTCAACAAACATCAGCCGAAGCAGCGACCAACGACAACAGCAGCACTAACAACAACAACAACAATTAAAATTATTCAAAAAATATTTAAAAGTTATAGGTAAAAAAATAGGAGAACCAATACAAAATACAATTTAACAAAAGTCATGCAACACATGTTTATGGCCACAACAGAAAAAAAATATAAGAAACAAAGATAATTTTTAGTGGAACATTGATACACCTGATCTATTGGATTCTCTCCTTTTCATTTTTCCTTTTTGTTTGGAGGGAAAAATAAAAGATCATAAATTTATATTGTAAAACTTATTATAATATTCTTTAATATCATTTATCATTACAACATCATAAAGTTGTATCGGAAATTATGAAAATTTTTAAGCAGCTGAAAGCTTGTAAATCAGCCAGAAGTTAATGATGCACTAATCCTGTTTTGTAAGGGTGGTCCAATCAAAACGCTGTGACTTGGAAATAAAAAAAAAAAACGTTTTTAGATAATTCTCTTAATATTGTTTTATATCACAGAACTATCTGTGAAAATTGTGTGTGTGAAAGAAAATATTGGCCAAATGTTTGACACAGCTTCGCTAGCATGCTGCTATCCGATCAATATTCTCTATAACTCTAAAATATAACTTGGATTCATTGTCCTTAATGTATTTAATTATCTCATCCTTTAGCTCTTGACTTATTGTTGGCTCATTGATGAACACTTTTCCATTATAAAAGAACGCCAAAGAGAGAGAGAGAGAGATGTCTAATGGTATCAAATCATATGATCACTATGACGTGAGATAACACAGTCATAGAATTGATTTCATGCCATTCTTGGCTCCTTTTAAATATCCTCAAAGAAAAAGATCTAACGGTGTCAAATGATATAATCGTCATAACACATTCAATTAATTTCATGTCAATTTATTGGCTCCCATATGAATTGCAGCCGGGAGGCGTTGAAAGGCAATTTTGCAAGTCAAATATGATGCTTGAAGACTGCAAAAATAAGTCATTTTTGCTTCGTACTCTTACTGATAATAACAAATAGATAAAAACGATAATGCCAAGCCCAAAAAGTCATATGTAAAGCCAGGCCAGCCAGGCAAATCAACGCCGAAGCTACATAGCCATGACACTAAAACTATTATTTTCGAGTCTAGTGTTTTGAAAGGTATTTTTATGCAACATTTTTTTTCAAACTTGCTGCTTCTGGTGTCGGTGATAATTTCTTCAGACTTATATCGAATTTTTTCAGGAATCACACTATACGAATTGTTATAGATGGGATTGCATCAGATGAGTTCAAGATTAATTCAGGAATACCGTAAGGCTCTGTTCTTTCTCCTACCCTCCTTCTTATTTTTCTAAATGACCTTCTTTGTTAAAATTTCAATCCTATATACTCTTTTGCAGATAACAACACCGTTTGTCATTTATATTCATTTGGTAATAGACTAAGCCAGTTGGAGGTGAAGTTTCAAAAGGCGGAGCATTATTGATACGCTCGTGCCATAGAGTCAGTTGTAATGCCCGTAAGACGCGATACTGCATGCTTACGCATAAATCTGTGTTCTTATTACTATGCGTGATATATAGGGATTACTAAATCGGAAGCTCTGGATCTTTTTGCCATGAGAATTCAGTGTGATGTTCGATGGACTAAACACATTTTTCAGGTTTCTCGGCTTCCATCCGATCTTTGTACTATTTATAACATCTATATTCGTCCAAAAATTGAATATGGAATATGTATGGGCCGGTGCCCCAAACTCTATTTTGGAATTGCTCGACCGCGTACAGAAGAGTGTCAAAAGGCTCATTGGGCACAGTAGGCTATCCAACTCTATTAATACTCTAGAGCATTGACACAACGTGGTTTGTATTTCACTGTTTTATCGTTACTATAATTCTATAAGTGATCTAACGAAGTTAGGGAACTTGTTCCTGTTACTCGCACCTTTTTGCGTTTAACTCGATTTTCGTTGAGAGCACATTGATTTGCGGTTGACTGGCGAATGAATCGCACTACGCATTATAGCGAAAATTCGTTTTTTACCAGAACAGTCCGTATGTGGAATAAACTCCCTCCAGAGGTCTTTCCTGTCACTTTTAATGTAGGAAAATTCAAATCGAATGTCCGCAAACACTACTCCCTCTTTACTGCTCTCCATAAGCTAATTTCCTAGCTCTGGCACAAAGCATTGCGTGTATAGGAGTCATCCCCTGACTGCTGGTCCGACCGCAAAAAAAAATATTTTCGAAGGGGTGTTTTCAAACATTTTTTAAGTCACATTCCTTAACTTCCTGCTTTACTATAGACGTTGATTACACTCATTTAAAAAAAAAGTAAAGTCTTGCCGTTGAAATTGAAAAGTCGATCCCAGGAGATCTGTACCGGAGACAACTGATTCGTTTGAAGAGATCAAACGAGGAAAAACAAGCAGAATGTTCGATCAGAGACGAGGTCATAATCTTTCATCATGACAACTCTTGGCCACATATTGAAAGACCGGTAAAGAACTATTTGGAAAACAGTGGAGGGGAAGTTTTGCCTCATCCGTGTAATAGCCCAAATCTTGCCCCTTCTTACTACCACTTTTTTGGTTCGATGGATGCAGGACGCCCTTACCGAAATACGCCTCACTTCAAAACAAGGTATCATTTTTTACCTTAAAACCGAATCACTTCTTTTCGTACGGAATCACACGAAAAAATAGGAAAAAGTAGTGGCTAATGATTTTAAAGTTCTGTTATTCTCCAAAAAAAAAAAATACCCTTTAACTGGAGAACCTGCTCCAAAGAAAATACACTAAAAAAATTATTGGCTGCTTTCCTATTTCAAAAGAGAAAACAAACGCCCTATTAAAAATATCACGATTTAAACTGGAGTTGTTGCAGCAACTAAATTCTTTCTTCACAAGGCTTGACGGCAACAGCAAAATATTTCGTTGAGAAGGACATGTCTTGAAAACACATTTTATTGGGAACACCTTTCAAAATCCTCGCTGGCGAAAATTTCATTAAAAACTTGTGGAAACGCTGGCTGAACCAAAATAGAAATTGAAATAAATAAAAAAGAATCAATACAAAAAAATATGCTATTCAACGTTTTTGTAAGCATTTGTGTATTTGCTTAACTCTTTCGTTAATTTGTAATTTGTAATTTCATTGTATTAAAATACAACAATTAAAACGTATGGCTTCTTGTTTGTTGGGTGCACGAACGAACATTCAACTAAAAAAACCAAATTCCAATTTAAACAACTTCAATTTTCAGTCTTTTTGCATTATCACTATTAGATGTGATTAAATAATTGTTGTTGCTGCTGTTAGATTTAACAAAAAGTAGGAAACTATTTTTGAAAACCCTCATCGTTCCAACGGATCTTTTAATTAAACTCTATTCTCATGCGTAGGGATTTTCGTTTATTTATTTTTAAACTGCAATTTTAGTTAGATTTTCTTAACGATATGCTAAAAACAAATCTAACTAACTAACAACAACAACAGCAACAACAACAATTTTACAAATCCAATATGAACAATCTTAAAGAAACGAATAAAAGAATAAGAAGAAGAAATCGCCATAATTTGCATTTCAAAGTGAATTTATTTCAATTTTATTTGATATTAATTGCGTTTAGCTATAAAAAACCGATTTGGATTTTTTCGGTAATAGGCAACACAAAAGCAAACAAATATCAATTGCAACTATGCAACAGTGTGGTAAGGGATTTAACTTTAAAAAATATATAAGATATAACAACAACAACAAATATATGCCAACGAAAAAAGATTAAACTACCAAAAACCATAAGCTGGAATAAATGGCTGAGTACACACCAACTCTATGGAAAACTTTGGTTGGTTTTCTCATATTTGTTCCGTTGCCAAGTTTGAGTCGTAGTTGTGGAATCTATATAAAGCGCTTAACAGACAACATTCAATATACTAGCAATTGTGTATATTGTTAAGACACAAACAAATGTCCAATGGCCTGCAGCTGGTAGCAAAAAAAAACAAAAAAACAAAAAACGCTGATGAAGGAAAAACTTTTGCTGCCACAACTTAAAATTTCCTAGTGATCAAAGTGTGTTTGTGTGTGTGTGTGTGTGTGTTTATTGTTCATATGCCCGATCCATACCTACAACTAAACAAACCAACAAACAAACAAACATAAATCGTAATATCAACAAATATAAGAACTATATTTTTGTGGCCTAAAGGAAATTAAAAGTTGATATTGAATGCATTTCATATGTTTTTGTAGTTTAAAATTGACAGGATGTTAACAAAAAGAGGTGAAAAGTGTAATTGCAAAATTATAAACCAAATGTTGGGAGGTGGTACGTCGGTAGAATTACGTCGGTACCTAGTGCTGGCAGAATTACGTCGGTATCTAGCGTGTGTATGCCATAACCCGACGATAGTCAAACCACTGGGGTGATATGATGCGTGCACCCATGCCCTAGGAAGCCCGAGACATAATCCTAGCAACATGTCATTCCTAATTGCAATAGTATACATTCCCGTCGGACATCCTGTATATTTGTCTTCACTGAATTGAGGATGCTCTTCGTTGCCTGCCTATTCGACTATACCTTTTATGAGTATTTGAGAAAGGTTCACATGCACAAAGCTTCTTTTCCGAGCAATTTTATATTTGAACTAAAGGTCAACAGGCTTTTTTCAGGCCTTGGAATATTTTATTATAATTCGGATTAGGATGTTATGCGTGATAAGATTTACGTCTGTACCTAGCTGTGTAAGCCATAACCAGACGGTGGATCATAGCACTGCGGATGAAATGTAACGTCATCCACGCCTAGACCTTCAGATACGTATATCCTCCGGTCACTCCTAGTTGCAACTTCAAAAGCCCGAAGCAGGCCGCAGCCTTCACTCCTTACAGAAGAGTTGGAGACTATCTAGTTCCTAGTCCAGATCCCATGACAAGCATGCTCGCTAAATCCGGATCATTCATTCACCCTTTGTTCTGCGTAGAGGTGAGATGATCCTGGCCCCTTAATCAAATTCATGAGGAACGCGAAACCAAAAACCACCATGATGCTCCCGAAGGACCAACCTCAATAATCAGTCAAAGAACAGCTAAAAAAGGCTAAAAAGCCAAAAAACTGAACTCTGGGGTTTTACTGTAACGTGTAACTGTCCAGTTGGCTCCCTGTTAGCCTTTTACCCCCGGTGATACATGCAATTACGGTGAGATACCCTTAAGACATATAAATGTGGCGAAATAATTAATTTTTGCCATCAATAGAAATATTAATTTCGTTAAATTAAAAACCTATCCCAAATCTTTTTATACAGGGTGTCCGCCAGTTTGGTAAACATTAGTACGTAATAGAACTTGGCTTGATAATGATGTATTTACATCGAAAGCGATCGCTATTTGCGAACAAACAGGCGGGAAGAAAGTTAAGAGGAGGAATTGAAAACAGTAGGTCGGAACAAACCTAAACAATTTAGTACCATTAGTCTTGACAGCTCATATTTGGCAGTCGTGAATTTGACACGTGGCCAGTTCTTTATGGAAAAATATGTATCCAATCCGTGTGGATAAGTTTGTCTGGAAAGAGCTGTAGGTCACCTCTAGCATATTTTCCATCTTATAAAACTTTAGAGCATGATAAAATTCGATACTGCACAGAGATAAGCAACGCTTTGTTGCAAAATATGCTTCATAAAACGGACGCCTAAGACGTGCTAAAGGCGCACATTTGCCCGCCATCCTATTTCATTATTAATGTCCATACTTCTACCTTACATTGGCAATATTAAAAATTCAGGGTTTCCGTCGTTTTGCCGCTATTTTGGTAAACATTAGAGTCTTGACAGTTCACATTTGACAGTCATGAAGTAGACACATGGCAAATTTATTATGGAAAAATTTTTATTGTCAAAACATTTTATCAAAATCAATCATCAATTACTGTGACGATAAGAAAGTAACGTGAAATTTTTGGGAAAAACACCATGCCATCAAAACGCACTATTTAGCGTGTAGTGAATGAATTTTGAAGAAAGAGGGTCTGCAGATGATAGGCCCAATTATGGACCACATTGTACTACAAGATCAGCTGAAAGAATTACTATTGCACAAGAAAATGTTGAAAACAATCCATCAACCTCAATTAGACACCGCGCTGCACAGCTTGGTCTTCAAAGAACACTTTTGGCCTTAATTTTGCACAAAGATTTAAATTTGTTTCCATATAAGATCCAGTTAATACAAGAGCTTCTTCCACAAGACCATTTATGTCGCCGTACATATACCTGCATATGCCAATAGGATGTTACATCTCACCCATAACAACCCCAATTTTCACGAAAAAATCATAATGAGTGACGAGGCATATTTTCATTTGAATTTATCTGTGAATAAACGGAATAGTCCATTCTGGGGAATGGGAAACTATCAAATTATTCGACAGTCACCTTTGCATCTATTTAAAGTGATGTATGGGGTGGTGTGAATAGAGCAGATTTAAATGCCGGCAAGACACAATGTTGTATGCTTTCGAATAGATCTGTGTTCGGAGGTGGTGCTGCACCTGCTATTATGGTTGATATAAGTATTACGGAATCGAAAGCTCTTGATGTTATTGGCATGAAAATTCAGTATGATGTTCGATGGACTAAACACATTTTTCAGATTTCTAAAGAGGCTTTCAACTGCCTCGGTTTTCTACAACAGAGATACTTCACTCCATCCAAACTCCATACTATTTATACCACCTATATCAGTCAAAAGATTTAATACAACTTGCATGTATGGGCCGGTGCTCCAAAGTTTATTTTGGAATTGCTGGACCGCGTACAGAAGAGGGCCAAGAGGCTCATTGGGGACAGTAGGCTATCCAGTAGCATCGACGCAATGTGATTTGTATTTCACTGTTTTATCGTTACTACAATGCTATAAGTGCTCTAACGAAATTAGGGAACTTGCTCCCGTTACTCGCACGTTTGCGTTTAACTCGATTTTCGTTGAGAGCGCATCCATTTGTTATTGATTGGTAAGTGAATCGCGCTACGCATTATAGGGAAAATTCGTTTTTTTAGCAGAACAGTCCGCATGTGGAATAAACTCCTTATAAAGGAGGTCAAATGGAATGTCCACATACACAACTCCCTCTTTCCTCCTACCCATAACCTGATTTCCTAGTTCTGACACAATGGATTGCATGTGTAAGAGTCATCCCCTGAGCGCTGCTATTAGCACAATGAAGGAATGCGTGTGTATGTTTCTTTATTAAAACGTTTGCTATTAACACTTCTTTTTGTAGTACCATATTTTATAAAATCACTCACACAAACACACACACACCCATATACGAACTGTTGATGGCGCCTTTTTTTAACATTCTCGTAAAAATAAAACTCAGTTTCTGGCCACAACACACCAAAACCAATAAAAAAAAGGAACAAACAAACAAACAATAAAAACAATTACATGTGATATTACAATCAATTTGCAACAAATAAGGCACCGTTGTTGTATTATTGTTGTTGTATTATTGTTGATATTATTGTAACTTCTGTTGTTATAACAAGCAGCCACAACATATACATAAAATGTAAAGACAAATCTGGCAGCACTGTTTTGTCACATGTTTATTGTAAATACCGCACTGTTGGTTGCAATTCCAAAAAACAAAAAAATAAGAAAACAACAACAACAATACAGTTAATTTGTTGCTATTGTCGTTTAAATAATACTCTATTTTTTAATAAAACTTAAATTTAAGCTCAACTTAATTTAATTCAATCCAATACAGTTATTGTTGTTGTAAAATTGGTTTATAGGTTGAAATTAGTTTAAAATGCTGCCATGTTGTCTGTTTCAATTAAATAACGTTAGAAGTTGCAACGAATAAAATTGAGAAGAAAAAAAACGAAAAAATAAAACATTTGAATCGACAAGAACGTGTCGTTTAAGCCATTTATGGTCAAATTGTTAACAATTCATTAAATGCTTGCGAGCTGCACTTTTATATGGATGTATTTATGTGTGTGTGTGTATGTATGTAATTTAAAGCAGTTTAAGTAAAAATCATTTCGTTTGTTGACTCTGAGTGGCTGGATAGCTGGCTGGCTGGCCAGATAGATACTCTTGCAATGCTAAAGGTGTATAATTGTTAAAATATTTCAAATGCATTTACAACATTCTAAAGGTGACAATTAATACGACAACACTACTTAAGCAGCAGCCATGATAAACTCTTGGCAAGAAGCACAAATAGAGGTTAAATAAGGAATTTATTCTATTAATGCCACACAATCGTTAGGCCATTTAATTGTGAAAAAAAAACATTTTTGAAACATTTGAAAAAATCTCTCACAATAAACTTAAAATACTCGTCTTACACTTGTGAGTACAATTTTTTTATTTTTTTTTTTTTGTGTAAAATTTTAAACTTTTGTAAAATTTTACTACAGTCTAAGAGACTTGAATATGTATCACAAAATTCACACGATGAATCACTTTTTAAAAATTTTTGACTAAAAAAATTTTAAATTCTTAAAAACTTCTCTAAATATAAAATAACAATTTAATATGCACGTTATACTTCTTAAAATTAATTTGTTGATATTTAGCTTCTTCAATATAATGTTTGTCTTATTTTATAAAGAATGAATTTGTTGAAGGTTTAGAATTTAGTACTTTAATACTCTTAACTACAACCAAAAAGGGTCTACCTATTTTTACGAACATTTTCATTTTTTTCTCTATTTAATTTCATTATAAATCGAAAAAGAATTGTAGATTATTGAAAATAGAAACTTCACTAAATGATAGATTTTGTAATTAAAAAAATTAATTTTTTAATTGAAGCAATTAAATTTGTAATTGTCCCAATTAAGTTTTTAATTCAAATATTTAAGTTCTTAATGGAAACAATTAAGTTTTAAATTGAAATTATTGTTTTACATTGATTAAATTAAATAGTTTAAGGAAATCAATAAATTTATGTGATTTTATAAAAAAATGCAATTGCTGAACGTTTAGAATTAAGTATTTCAATACTCTTCACTACAGCTGAAAGGATCTACAGCATTTTCCCTGTAATGCGTAGTGGGATTCAGTGGAAAAACGACTATCAGTAGATGCGTTCTCAACGAAAATCGAGTTGAGCGTGCAAACGTGTGAGTAACGGAAATAAGTTCCCTAATTTCATTACAGCACTTTAGAAAAGTTGTAATATAGAGCTCCAATTCCACTAAAACCTCTGTTCAAACCATCGCAGATATAGTTGACTATATTTACTACTTCTTGGTCACTACCGCAATCTTTACGAAAACCATATTGATTTGGATGCAATAATTTCTCATTCTTCAAGAATGTTGATAATTGATTATATAAAATCGTCTCAAATATTTATCCTTATTCTGTTTGGCGACGGCAATACAAGACGACGACGTTTTTTATCATTTGCTGTAACTTTGTTGTATTCTCATTGGCAAAATTGTCATTTATCGATGACTGGCAATACATGTTTGGTATTCTGTAAGACAATTTGACGTTAATGTTGCCTTAAATTGCCGTTGATATTGTTTTCTGTGATTTTCGTGTCATGCTGTTATAAACAAAAATTTAAAAATTTTAATAAACTGAAAATACAAAATAAAATATAAAAAAAACAATTAAAATAGAAAATGGAAAAAATTAAAACAATTTGAAAAATTTGTGGAAGAATTGGCAAAAAATCCATCGACTGCCAGGGGATTTCGAAGAGGCAGTGTTCCTACTAATTTTTGGGAACAATGCGAAAGTGGTGCGACTGCTCTAAACGCCCTTGGCCCACCAATTAGAATGAGTGATAGATGGCAAAGGGTTCAATACATGTTTGACAAAATTCTTCTTTTTTAGATTTGGCGCGACTTAAAATTTAAAGTTAAAAAACAGATGATAAAAACCAAAATGGAATGCAAAACTACTGTAGGCGGCATATTTAATCAACTTACATACACTGAGCCCCTTGGAAGAAGCTGTGGCAAATCTGCTAAACATTTTGATTTTAATTTATTTTGATTTTTAATTTATTTTAGGCTCAATTTAATACAGATTTTATTTAATAAATAAGTATTTATTAAAGAAGAAACAAAAAGGTCAAATATAAATAATAAAAAAAATAGAGATTTTATTTTTTTTTTAACAATTTTTTCCAAATAGTACACAATTGAATCATCTGACTTAAATATTAGATATGTGTGTGTTTATAAAAATGACCGATAAACTGGCAACGTCATCAAAAGACTGTTAGGGAATACCAAATTAGCAAAGTGATGTTGCCTCAAAATCGACGACGATGTTGCCGTCGCCAAACGGAATAAGGGTGATTTTGTCGAGAACGGGCCTAAATTTATCAAACTTGCATATATCTTTTTATAAATTATTATTTCTCAGTTAGGCTAAAGTTCGTTATAATAAATTGTATTTTTTCTTAAGACTAATATATAAGAAATTTGATGCCAGGGAATGAAATAATTTTTTTGGTTAGCTACAACCTTTAACAACATCCTGTGTTGTAAACTTTTTAATGTATACACAAAAAAAATTCGATACTTCTTTATATTTATATAAAGGCTTTTCGATGTCCCCTCGTATTTTTAAATACTTATCAACAGCTAATTGCCACACTTTCAAACGTGTCACTTAAAGCGACAATGTGATAATTTTCTATATAAATGAAATTAAATTAAAAATCATTTTAAAACAATTTGCGCTGTATCAGTCAAAATTAATTTGGGCGGCGGTAAAAATTTGTTTTTGTTTTTGTTTGTGCTGCTGCCAGCGTTATTGATATCAATCATGCGTTTGTCATTCATTGTCTTTGTTTTGAAGCAACAAATGTTACCAAAAACTTTGACCACATGTGGTCACCATAAGCAACCAAAAACAAAAAAAAGACAAACTTACAACGACACTCATAAGACTGTTGCTTAAGGCAGGCAGGACGTTTAAAAAATGAACCAGAAACTTGAAAATAAAAAATATAAAAAATTATATTTGCAACTTAAAAACAAAATTAAGGAAAAAAATAATTTTTTATCATTTGAATAAAAAAAAGGAAATTTTAATTGTGTGTGGTAAAATACGGGATAAAGAAAAATTGCCTAGAAAGCAACCAAAAGCAACATAAACAGCAGCAGCAACAATAGCAGCAATAAAAATAATAATAAAAATGTGTTGCCAATATAAAGTCGCGCATTTTCGTACACATGTTGTAGTTTTTTTTTCTTATTGTTGTACTCGTTGTAATCATGTTAAAGGTTGGCGGGTGGTGTTACGCAGAATCTTTGACTTGCACTAAGGCAACATAAAAATACGATTGGAAGCTAGCGCGGTAATAATATGCTGCTATTAACAACAAAAACAACAACAACAATGTTAACAGCAACATCACAAGCAGGCAGTTGGCAAAACCTAAATAAAACTAAAACAGGCATTTTATCTTTTACTAAATTAAAAACAAATTGTCAAACAATTGGTCTGCTACTAAACAACAGTTTAACGTCAGAGTTTCACAAATTGTTGGGAAAGAAATAAAAAAAAACAAAAAAATTCTAAACTTTAAAGCTTTCAAAATTTTTAATTATATTTTTGAAAAAGAGACAAAGAGATAATTAAAAAAATAAAAATTTTAACAATCCTTTCTTTTTTTTCTCACACCAGCACTCAGGGCATGACTCCTACTTACCATTGTAGTAACAATAAAACCGTGAAATAAATCTCACATTGCGTCGATGCTCTACAAAATCAATAGAGTTGTGCCCAATGAGCCTATTGGCCCTCTTCTATACGCATTCCAGCAACTCCAAAATAGATTTTGGGGCTCCAGCCAATACTTGAGAGCTGTATTCCATTTTTGCACTCATATGACAGCATCATTTGTCATTTGTATTTATTTGGTAATAGACCGTTCCAGTCCCAATAGGCAGATACGCTCAATCACGATCTCGCAACAATCTCGGAATCGAGTCTTGTTTATAGAATCTATTTTAATGCCCGTAAGACGCAATGTTGCATACTCACACATAGATCTGTGTTCGGAAATGATGCTACCTCTGTTACTATGGGTGATATAAATATTACGATATCGGAAGCTCTTGATTGATTATCTTGGTATGAAAATTCAATGTGATGTTCGGTGGACTAAATACATTTTTAAGGTTTTCAAAGAAGCTTTCAAGTGCTTCGATTTTCTAAAACGGTGTAAGAGATACTTCGAAGTTTTTATATCACATATATCCGTCTAAAGAATGAATACAACTCTCATGTATGGACCGGCGCCTCAAAGTCTATTTTGGAGTTTTTCGACCGCTTACAGGAGAGGGCCAAGAAGCTCATTGGGGACAGTAGGGTATCCAACTCTATTGAATCTCTGGAGCATCGGCGCAATGCGGGCGCTGTTTCACTGTTTTCTCATTACTACAATGGTAAGTGCTCTAACGAAATTAAAGAACTTGTTACCATTACTTGCACGTTTTTGCATTAAGCTCGATTTTCGTTAAGAGTACTTTGAGGAAAAACTCCCAAATATTTCACAGAATCCTTCTCCTCCATAAATAAAGCTACGTCGCCGACATTCCGATTTAACTGGATTAAAAACCAATGTGCATCTCGTTCAGCATTAATTTTCAATACCAAATTCTCCGTATATGGATAGAGTAAGCATAATCCGTCAGCAGACATAAGAATTTAACCCGAATCGCAAGCGCTCGCCATTTGCGAATAAACAGCCAGGAAAGACGTTACGAGTAGAAATTAAAAACAAAATTTAACCCATTTAAACCTGGGTTGTTAATATCGTTACGATAAATATTAAACAATAAGAGCCCCAATAACACACTTCTTGAGGTACTCCAGACTCAACGTTACCTAGTCCATTTGTTTTTGATGGGCCAGTGAATCACCCTACGCCTGACAGGAAAAATTCGTCTTTTAACAGAACACTCCGTATGTGAAATAAACACCCTCCAGAAGTGCCCCTATAGGTTAGTAGGTAGCGTACTAGCTTATAAGACTGGGGGTTGTGGGCTCGATTCCCAGCAAAGGCCTTGGTTTTTTTTACTACAAAAATAAAAATTGACTGTCGGTGGGGCTGCTCAGTGATGAAGTCATGGTCACTGGTCACTGTGCTGTTTTTATATGACTGTTAATTTCAGTAACTATCTTTCTGCTTTCAGCAACCGTGCCATCTCTTCTCTAGCCCTTTCCTAAAAGAATATAGCACGGTACTTGACTAAAGAGCCATTGTTGCCTGAAGTGCTACTTCTCTTAAAAAAAAAAATTTAATGTCCACAAACATAACTCGCTCCTTCCTCTTCCCCATAATCTAACTTCCTAGTTCTGACACAATGCATGTGTAGGGGTCATCCCCTAAGTGCTCGTCCGAAGCAAAAAAATAAAAATAAAAACTTGCGTGTGCAAAATATGTTTGGGAATCACTTTTTTTGGTCTGTTGCTATTTGATGATAACCTATTGAATTGTTGAATGTACGAGTAGCTGCCTGCTCTTTTTCTATTTTAAAAGGTCCTTTGATGGTCGTCAATTGATAGCCAGATTTGTGCAATTATCATTTTAATAATTGCCAACAATCTTCACGATATATGAGACGCTGCGTGGCTTTTGTGGCCGCAAAATAAACTCTTAAAACATTTCTACTTGCAATTCATTTATTTCCTTTTAACTTTTGTTGGCTTTTGCTTGCTGGCTTAGCTTCGCTTAGCTTGGCTTGGCTTGGCTTGTTTGCATACCACAACTTAAAAAGCTAAAAGAACTTTGGGGAATTCAATATAATATAGGTAACATGTTGTATTAAAGTATGTAACAAGAGAGAACTGACTGGCTAGTTAAGCTTGACTTTAACTGTGGCGGATGCTATGACTTTGGTTTTGGTTGGCATCCTGCCTGCAGCGCTCATAACCAGTAGCCTAAATTGTAATAAATTTATTACTGATTTTGTCTGATTTCTTTTCACAACGTTTTCAACTTTTGGCTTTGTTGTGTTGTTTGTGTCTACATTTAGATTATGAACATTTTCTTCTCGCACTCTCGATCTTATTCGCTAGCTCGCTCTCTCTCTTTCGGACACACTACCATACACTGTTTTACTCTTCTTATGGTAATTTCGCATTTATTTAGATTTTAGTTGTTCATTTGTTTGTTTAATAAAAAAAAAGAAAAAAATTCTGTACTTTTTAGCCAGAAAAGTCATTTATCCATGTTGCCCCCCCACGGCAAGCAATAAAATTATAATAAATTTTATATGTTTTCAGTTAAAATGTTATCGTTGGTTAAATATTGACGCTTGTTTACTAAAGCGATTGTACGAATATTAACAGTCTGACGGGATTTAAATCAAAGTGATAGTGTTAATTAATAATAGAAAATATTAAACAAATTTTAATAATTGCATGCGGTGCCATGTTTAAAGTTTATTTTGTAATCGGATATTCTTAAGTTTTGCTTTTATTTCTATAAATTAATATTGGCAAAAATGAAAAATAAATTTAGAAAAAGCTAAGAAAAATATTCCGCAGATATTAATGGAATTTCAAAATATTTTCCATATTTTTGGTTTATATCTACATCTTGTCCCTTGGATCAATTAAAAATAATATAGTCCTTTGAAAAAAAAAGGATTTTAATTGGAGCATTTAGAAGGTAAAGTAAAGAGTGGGCAAATTTGAGATTAGGAAGTGAATTGGCTTAAATAGCCTAGTAGGTAGTGTACTAGCTTGTAAATATGGGGGTTGTGGGTTCGATTCCCAACGAAGACCTTGGTTTTTTTCACTACAAAAATAAAAATTGACTGTCGGTGGGGCTGCTCAGCGATGAAGGCATAGTCACTTATATACGGCAGTTAATTTCCGACTATCCTTCTACTTTCACCACCTGTTTAATCTATTCTCTATCCCTTTCCTAAAGAATGTAGCACGGTACTTGACTAAATAGGCATCGTTGCCTGAAGTGCTACTTCTCTTAAAAAAAAAAAAAAAAATAAAGTACACACTTTTTTTAATATCTTCTACAGGATGTCCGCCAGGACACTTTGTTTATAATTTTTAAAGAGAATTGATCTTCTATTGAAAAATGTTTTATTGAATGTCGACAATTATTTATAGAATACAATATCAGATAAATATCCGCCTCTGTTAGCCTCACAAATGCGTGCCGTTTTGAGTACGTTTTTCATTACATTCTCACACATATCACGCGATTTTCTGATAAGATTTACATCTGTACCTGGCCGTGGGCCTTAATCAGATGGTGGTCAAACCACTGTGAATAAAAAGCAGCGCCATTCACGCCCTACGAAGTCGAAAACTAATTCTAGCGACAGGTCTTTCCTAGTTGCAATTTCAGCGGTTCCAAAGCAGGGCTGCAAACCACTACAACTTGCTGAAGAACTGGAGACTATACAACTCCTGTCCAGAACACATGACTAGCATGCTCACTGGATCTGGATCTTTCACCAATTAAAGGCGAGATGATCCTGGCCACCATAAAACAAATCATGCTGGGGCCGCAAAACCACAACCACCACGATACTCCCGAAGGGCCAACCTCAATAATCAGTCAGAGAAACAGCTAAAAGTCTAAAGAGACAATAAGCGGAAACTCTGGGGCTTACTGATTCCCATGGAAATAACGTGGAACTTTCAGTTGTCCCCTGCTGACTTCAGGGAACTGGGCTCCCTTATATCCCCAGCAGCACAGGTCTAGATAGTCAAGTATTCTATAAAGACCGAAAAATGTGCCGCCGGGGGGGACATTTCACGCGATATTTCATTAAGTTTATCACGAACATTTTTATTGAGGTGCTCAAGCATTTCTGGTTTGTTTGCATAAACCTTGCTTTTTAGATATGCCCGGAGCAGTCAAATTAGACGACCGTAGGGCCAGTCAACATCATCATTTCTTGTAATAACATGTTGTAGAAAGAGGTCTCGCAGTAATTTCCTTGTAATCCTGGCTGTATGCGATGTAGCACGATCATGTTGATAACACGTGTTATTCAAGCCCAAAGCATGCAGTTGTGGCATTAAAAAGGTTTCATTCATATCACGTTACCACTCCCCATTCACAGTTACCGTTACGCCGTTTTCATTTACAAAAAGTAAAGTCCAATGATTCCTCCTAACCAAATTGCACACCAGACTGTTACTTTCAATGGATGCATAGGTGACTGTTGTAATGAAGGCCCCTTCGAGCACATTTTTCATCACGTTCTCACACATTTCACGCGGTATTTCATTAATTTCATCGCAAATATTTTGTTTGAGTTGCTAAAACCAGACGATCGCTCTTAATAGATTCAAAGGTGACTATTCAATAATTTGTGGGTTTCCCATTCCCCCGAATCAACTATTCTATTTATTCACATATCCATCCATTCAAATGAAAATGTGGCTCCCATTAACGACAGCGCTTAACTCACCGTCACATCAAGCTGTTATACGAACACATAAAACTACAGGGGGCCCCTTTGGGAAGGTACACTACTTTGTTTATAATTTTTGATTAAATGAAAGAGAATGATACTTATGTATATTGATGAATGTTTAATGTTGGCAATTATGGAATATATTATCAGATAAATGTCCGTCTCTGTTAGCCTCACAAGTCCGAGCCATTTTGAGCACATTCTCACATATTTCACGCGGTACTTCATTAATTTCATCACGAACATTTTGTTTGAGTTGCTCAAGCATTTTTGGTTTGATTGGCTAAACCTTGCTTAACAGATATGCGTACAAAAAGAAGGTTGGAGCAGTTAAACCAGGCGATTGTGGAGGTTAATCAACATCACTATTTCTTGAAATATTTTGTTGTGGAAAGTGGTATCGCAGTAAATCCATTGTAATCCTGGCTGTCTTGTTGATACCACATGCTAATCAAGAATTGCTTCCCAGTCACAGTTACCGTTGCGCCATTTTTATTTTCAAAGAAATAAGGTGCAGTGATATCTCCTGACCAAATTGAACATCAGACTGTCACTTTTAATGAATGCAAAGACGGCTGTTGAATAATTTCCCCAGAACCGACTATTTTGTTTATTCACGTATTTAAATTCAAATAAAAATGTCCCTCGTCACTAATAATGATTTTTTCATGACAATCGGAGTTGTCATGGGCGAGCTGTAACAATCTATTGACATATGTACGGCGGCGTAAATGGTCTTGTGGAAGAAGCTCTTGTAAAAACTTAATTTTATATGGAAACAAATGCCAATCCTTGTGCAAAAGTGTGGCCAAAATTGTTCTTTGAAGAGCAAGCTCTTGAGCACGGCGTCGAATTGAGATTTATGGATTGTTTTAAACACTTTCTTAAGCAGCAGTAATATTTTTAACCGATCTTGCAGTAAGTCTATCACCTGCAGACCCCCCTCTTTCATCGAAATCATTCACTACAGACTAAATAGTGCGTTTTGTTGGCACATTGTTTCTCCCAAAACTTTCACGTAACTTTCTCATCGTCACAGTAATCGATGATTGATTTTCGATAAAATGTTTTATCCATTAAAATGCGTTGATTTATCAAATATTTTTCAATAATAAATTTGCCATGTCACTACTTCACGACTACAAAATATGAACTGTCAAGACTAATGTTGACCAAAATGGCGGCAAAACAAAGTAGTATACCTTCCCGAAACCCTGTATTTTATTGATACCCATGTAAAGTAGAAGTATGAGAATTAATAATGAAATAGGATGGCGGTTAAATGTGCATCTTAGGCCTCAGCTTTATCAAGCACATTTTGCAACAAATTTTCTCTTATCTCCCCAATGCAGCAACGAACTTTATCATGCCTTAAAATTTTATAAAATGGAGAATATGCTAAAGCTTTTCAAGCAAACTTATGCACTTGGACTGGATACAGTTTTCATATCTATTTTAAGTGATAAATATTTGTTTTTTTTCGTATAACGCTTGAGGTAAATTCAATCAATCGTAATATGGGAAAAATAAATCACAAACTTTTCGAACTTAGCGGCATATTTTTGTTAATTAGAAATGCAAGCCCATGCATGGGCTTAAATTTTTATGGAAATTTGAGGTTAGGAAATAAATTGTGTGTGAAATGATTAAGTGATTAAGCTGTCTTCTTGAATATTTATTTAGTAAAAAGTTGGAAATTTTTAAGCCTGCAATGTTGCACTCTTAAACAAAAAATTTTAAAAGCGAAAATGTACAATCGAAATGGGGAAAATATCACACGATTCTTCCAGTAATATAAGCTTAAGCTAGAGTCTAAGGGAATGAAATAAATTTTTACTAAAAAGCTATTTGGCTAAGAAAACATATGTGCGAGGCCACCGGAACTTAAAATACTTTTTAGCTTATTTTTTTGTTAACCCAAATCTCAAGTTTTGGCATTAGTTTTATTATCTCTAAAAGCAAAAGCTGTAAAAATAAACCTGTGGCAGTAAAAACTGACGGCACATCACCTGCCTGCAGTGAAGAAAAAATTAAGCCCTTTCAAACAAAAAACAAAAAAAGAATGGAAATTTACATTTTACAACAATTTAGCCCTCATTTTAATATATTTCTACGACAATTTGTATTAGAGAAAGAGAACATAAATGAATGCATGTGCATACATACATAAATTAGCCTTAAACTTCAGCCCTTAAGACACAACAGAAGACGACACAAAAGTAAAACTATGATGATGATGATGGTTAAAAAAACACATTAAACCATGTTAACGGACAATTTTCCTAAGAAAATGTTAAACAATTGGCGGGCAGCTATAGAAATTGGAGTGACACGCGTCACATAGCAATACAGGCAACTGCCGTAAGTAGGAAAAAAGTCCCCTCTTTAAACAAGATAAAGCGCAGGCGCGCGCTAGTTTTTTACTTTTATTAACTGACTGCAGATATATGTATGTCTATGTAAGTATGTATGTATTTATATCACCACATGTAGGTACCTATAGGTAGGTATCACCATAATTGTTAGCTTCTTGCTTATAGGTATGGAAAATAATCCATCCATCCAATAGCTCTACACTTGACAGTCCAGCAAGATAAGCGAGACAATTGTACAAAAAAAAAACAAAAAACAAAATTTAAAAGAATAATCGAGCAAATATATAAAATGTTAAACTATTATCAGTTGGCTTGTGCCGTCAATTAAAGGTTGTTGTTGTTGTAAAAATATTATGCTTGAGGGATCTTGTAGGGGTGAATTTAATAAATAAAAACAATTTCTCTTATTTATTATTCCCACTATACCCTCATACATATACTCCATCTCTATACACCCATCCATTAAATAATGGTTGTAACGGATTCTCCGTATGCTAAATATCACAATTTTCTGTTTTCTAATGATTTTTTGTTTTTTTTTAGAGTGTCTAAATAAACAGGTAAACAAAAGCAACTCTATTCTTGCTTAGGATTTTTTTCTGTTTATCTCAGCTATAACACATTATACACATACATATATCAAGTATATAGTGGCGGGCATTATAGGTTCAACCCACTGCTACTTTTACTTTATAAACCATACGCACACACACACTTTTAGTATCGTGCAGTCAGTCACCTTTTCTTTACTATGACTCTTTGCGCATAAGGTTGCCAGAAATTAAATTAATAACAACTTGTGGTGTTTTAGGAAATAATTAATGTGACATAAATCTGTCTATGGAAAAAGTTAAAAAATTAATAATTCATTGCACTTTGTTTGTTTATTTTATTTTTGATTAAATGAAAGAGAATAGATTTTATATTAATAAATGTTTTATTTAATGTCGGCAATTATGTCCCCCTCCCCCCAGAAGCACTTTTGTCAGTCTTTATGTATTATTCAACCATTTAGACTTGTCCTGCTGGGGGTATAAGGGAGCCCAGTCCCCTAAAGGTAGTAGGGGTCAAATAGAAGCTCCACTTTATTTCCACTAATTGTCTATTTAGCCTTTTAGCTGTTTCTCTGACTGATAATTGAGGTTAGCCTTTCGGGAGTATTGTGATGGTTGTTGTTTTGTGGCCGCCCATGAATTTGATTTAGGGGGCCAGGATCATCTCACCTCTACTCAGAACAACGGGTGAATGAATTATCCGGATCCAGTGAGCATGCTAGTAATGTTGTCTAGACCAGGAGTTGGATAGCCTACAACTCTTCATCAAGGAGTAGTAGTTTGCAACCCTGCCTTGGATCCGCTAAAATTGCAACTAGAATTAGTCCTCGTCTTCCTATGGCGTGAATGACGTTGCTTTTTATTCCCAATGGTTTGACCACCATCTGATTAAGGCTTACGGCCAGGTGCAGATGAAAGTCTTATCACGTCATGTCGGCAATTATGTCCCAGAGGCGTCCGTTTTATAAAGCACATTTTGCAACAAAGCTTTGCTTATCTCTATGCAGTGCCGAATTTCATCATGACCAACAATTTTATAAGATGAAAAGTATGCTAGAGCTGACCTGCAGTTCTTTCCAGACAAACTTATCCACACGAACTGGATATATATTTTTCCATAATATGGCACGTGTCTAATTCACGACTGTCAAATATAACTGTTTACCACACTAGCGGCAAACAGGCAAAAGAAATCGTCATGTTTTTAATTTATGGAGATTGACATTTCAAATGATGGCAAAAATTAATGAATTCGCCAATGCCAGCATCATTGATATGTTTTTATGGAATCTCACTGTCATTACATGTGTCAACGGGGAAGAAACGGGCGCCAGTCCCCTAATAGGCTAGCAGAAGCCAACTGGACAACTTCACTTTATTTCCACTGGAATCAGTAAAGCCCCAGTCCCCCAGAGACTTTTTTGCTTTTAGCTGCTCTCTGGCTGATTATTGAGGTTGGCCCTTAGGGAGGATCATGGTGCATGTGGTTTTCGAGACCCTCGTTTAAGTTGTGTGGGTCGGATCATTCACAATGAACACAATGAATGGTCCTGGTTCAGTGAGCATGCTTGCGGATGTGTTCTGAAATTATATTAAGCTTGCATGTTTTCTGGACCGGGAGTTAGATAGTCTCCAACTCTTCAGCAAGGAGTGAAGGATTTGGCCTGCCACGATCTCTCAGAATTGCGATCAGAAGTGACTGGTGGATAGAGATATCCGAAGGCTTCCTTGGGCGTGGGTGACGCTAAAATCATCTACAGTGATTTGATCCACCGTCAGGTGATAGCTTACACAGCTAGGTATTGACGTAAATTTTATCATGCATGTCGGTAATTATGTATGGAATGCAATATCAGATAAATATCCGCCTCTGTTAGTCTCACAAGTGCAAAGCCTTTTGAGCACATTTTTCATTACGCGGTATTTCATTAATTTCATCACGAATATTTTCTTTGAAATGTTCAGGCGTTTCTGGTTTGTTTGCATAAATTTTACTTTTCAGATCCAAGCAAAGTAGTACAGCTTTCCGGTGGACACCCTGTAGTTTTGTTTTTTTATAACGGTTATTATAACTGATACTCACACTGTACAATTTAGCTACGGAAAATTAAAAAAAAAATCGTGCCAGGCCAATTAATTTAGCGAGTTCCACTTTCACGTAAAATAAGTTTTATTAACAGCTAAAAATTACTGAAAGCCATGACAAATAAAAAAACATAGTTTTGGACTAAGAGCAAAAACAAGTTATATCCAAGGACTAAAACAAAACTGGCAATAGTTTAAAAATTAGCCTTGTACGATAAGAGAATTAAAAACAATCGTCAGTACAAGAATTGTTTGCTCTTTAAAGCGCCAAATCTGGCAACTATACTGAACGCACTCACCCAATGTAAAACCAGAGTATAAGTGGTGAATTGTGTATTCTCTCACCATGATTGTACAAATAAAATACATAATCTTACAATCAACAACAACAAGTCCGTTATGAATGAGTGTGTTTGCCGGTTTCTTACATATTTTCCCTTGATTTTAATGTTTACAAAGCTGCGATTGGTTGTTTTGTTATATGAGAAGGCGTTAACATTAGTTTTTGCAGAGCTTCAATAACATTTTAGCTACACAATGGATAAGTGTGCACATTGAGTAGATACTTATAGGCATTTGTTTTTATTGTTTTGTTTTTTTTTTTTGTACAGGAATTCTATTCGTATTTGTTTGATTTTTCGTCTAACACAAACATTTTTAAATATAATTTTTTAACTAAATAATAATATTTTGCTTTTGAAAAGTCATTAATAGGTATAAAAAAATGCTTTTTTTTAGTTAAATAAAAACATGTGTTTTCATGTGATTTTTTTTTGGTGAAAAGAGAAAAAACCATTTAGACACACGTTTGCTTGTTATTTAATTTGAAATATTTCTTTCTTAGCGATTTCTTAAATAAATAGGTATGTTTGTTATGCACACATTGCCATGTTCTTAAGACTTCTATAACTGCAGTTAGCTAATATTAATATTTCTTTTGAGGCGGCAAATATGAATTCATTGTTTTGAATTTAAAATTTATTAGGAAATACCTTCAAAATAAATACGTACTCTGTGACTGTAAAAAAAATTAAATTTTTGCAGGTATCTACCTACAAACAGTACTAAAAATCTCTGGGAAAGCCAGCTTTTAAGTGCAGAGAATTTGTTGGCGTTCGAGTCTTCAATTAAGAAGATAGAAATTTGATAATATATTGATTTCTTAATAAAAATTTTAATATGAATCTAGAGTTAAGATCAGCGAAGATTTAAAAGTCAAAATAATAAATGATTTTAATGCTCGATTAAAATAAAAAAATATTTGTCACAAATATTCAATTATTAAATCAGTATTTTCTAAAATTATCAAGAAATTTAATGAAACAGGTAGGTACTGTGAAAACACTACATTCAGGAGGAAGACCACGTAAAACTACTTCAAGACAAGATAATTTAATAGCAAGACAGTTAAAAAAAGACCCGAAAATGACATCAAGAAAAGTTAAGAATATTCTGAGATTGGTTATTAGCTCACGAACAATTAGCCGCGGAGAAGACAAAGATGGTCTTGGTTTTTATCGTCCTACCTACAAAGAAACCACTAATATCTCAAAAAAACCGCACTGCTCCTTTAAAACTTGAAAGAGAGCACATAAATTGCCCTAGAGAGGCGATGGAATACGGTCCTATTTTCCGACGAATCCAAGTATAATTTAAGGGGGAAAGATGAAAGATCTTTTTTAAGACAGCCAAAAGGAAACAGATTGGATCCAAAGTATACTTGCAAAACTGTAAGGTTTAATGGTGGCAATGTGGTGTAGGGTTGTTTTTCTCGGCAGGGAATGGATCCACTTCATGTTATAAAGGATACAATGATAGGTGTAGGCTATAGATTAATTTTAAGCGACATAATCTTACCATATGCAGAGGAGAACATGCCACTAACTTGGAGGTATCAGCATGACAATAATCCAAAACACACCGCTAGGGTTGTAACTGACTGGTTACGTTCCAATGAGATATGTGTTTAAAAGCTGCCTGCCCAGTCCCTAGAACTCAATCCCATAGAAAATCTATGGGAAATAAGAGCCTATGTATATAATTACACACGGAAAGCAGTGCTTAGTGAATGGCATAAAGTTCCAAAGGACTGATAAACTAAATTGAATCAATGCATTGTCGTTGCGACGCAGACATAAAAAATAAAGGATACCCAACAAAATATTGATCATTGATAAATGATTGAAATGATTGAAGTAAAATTCAAGTTTCCGATTTTGCAAAAAATCATCTTTTCGGATCAAGCTCATTGATCTTGGCGGTTATGTAAACAATCAAAATTGTCGCATTTGGGACACAAAAAAGCCGACGCATCTAAAACGAGTCACTGTTTGGTGCCCCCCGGGGCACATAAATATGGTCTTTATAGAACTTCGACTATCTAGACACAGTGCAACTGGGGAAAAAGGGAGCCCAGTCCCCTGAAGTCAGCAGGGGTACAACTGGAAACTCCACTTTATTTCCACGGGGATCAGTAATGCCCGCAGAGTTCATTATTTGTCTATTTAGACATTGGCATAAATCGATTAATTATTTTTTTTTTCTTAAGAAAAGTAGCACTTCAGGCAACAATGCCTATTTAGTCAAGTACCGTGCTATATTCTTTAGGAAAGAGATAGAGAGGAGATGAGACGTGGTGAAAGGATATTCGGAAATTAACTGCCGTATATAAGACAGCACAGCGACCAGTGACTATGCCTTCATCGCTGAGCATGCCCCATCGACAGTTAATTTTTATTTTTGTATTGAAAAAAACCCTGGTCTTTGTTGGGAATCGAACCCACATCCCCAAGTCTTATAAGCCAGTACACTACCTACCAGCCTAGAGGGATTCGTGGTAGAACAAAAAATTGGCGTATGTTTGGATTCTTATTGGTGAACCCCGTGTTATTTCGAAATCGTGACAAAAAGTACCGTGTAAAAAAGAGTTGAGTTTATTTTTAATTTTTTTTATAATCAAAAATAGTGCAGGTGTGAAACCGTTATATACGAACATTTTTTAATTAGGCTTGAGTTTGCATTTACGACGATTGATATTTAGCCTATAAATTTAATATTTTCCAAATATTTTTTTAAATATTTTTGCCGCTTTATTAAGGAATAACCCTTTACAAAGTCTCAACTCTTAGCTCTCTATGCCGTATTTTTTAAAAAAAGTAGTTCTCAAATTATTAAAGACAAAATTTAAAAACAACAGAGGTAGGATAACGTGGCAATTTGAAGTCTTATTCATGAATTTTTACCATAGCAACATCACACGTGTACATCCTTGCATTGTCTTCTTACAAAGGAACTTTTTTCTTGGTGCTTATTTCAATTGCTCCATAAATCTAATGAATTGATTGTAATAACACTCATCATTAATTGTTTTGGCCTTTTGAAATTAGTCAACGTAGATTATACTTCATGCTATCCAAAAAACGGGTCTCTGATAAAGTCAGCTTGGCTTTCTTGCACTTAAAAAATTGTTTTGCTATTTATTGGATGCTGGTGTATTGTGGAACCCTGAAAAAGCTAAAAGTGCCTGAGATGCGCAGGATAACAGTAATCTCTCGCAATTCCACTTCTCGATCGGCTTACAAATTCGTAAATTTGTTTCACTTAAGGAGATTTTAAATAGATTATAAAGACCAAAACTTACAGGATCCTTCATGGTTACATGGCCACATCGTGTTTAAGGCCCAACTATATTATGCATATACTGGCTTAAGGCAACTTAAGCAACTGTGCAAATACCTAATAATCATATGTGGCGAACTATAAAGTACTTAACAATACTTTTCGTCAAATGTTATTTTCTTAAGCAAAGTACGAAACTGATCGCACATTCCGTACGGAAACAGCTGATTTTGCATTGTGGATTGTGTTATAAATACATTAGTAAACAAATTCCATTGGATGACGAAAGCGGAAAAATATATTAGCTGAATTTAATAGAAAACGTATAAAGAGCAAATTGCTTATATGACAAAAGAGACGCAGTTTATTATAACGGTAATTCAAAGGAACGAGCATGCTAAAAAGTAGCAGTAAAAGTGGTAAGTAACATCTTGAAGAATTTTGTTTGCGTTTTTCATTATCATACTGGTGTGAATTATATAAAGTCGCAGAGTACAAACACAGACGGAAGTTACTGTGGGAACGTTTCTGCAAGGAAATGAGGCAGTGGAATGGGCTATTTTGAGGAGTGGGCACTACTGCAGCCTTTGATGTTTTTGAAAAGCTCTTTCGCATCCCGCCGGTATAAGCATTCATATTGAATAATTTTTACTATTTTACAATGCGAATCGTTAACGTTAAAAAACTAGACCTTGGAGTTTGACAACTTAAGAGGCTTTAAACATTTTAATTTCTTTTTCATTTTTTTAACATAAAATTTCCAACAAAATATAATTTTTTATTGTTTATAAATTCAATGATGCACACTGTTGCATTTTTTTAAGTACTTTTGGCCCAAATATACATACAGCGAAATATAAGTAATTTTTCTTTCGTAATTTTATTTAGTTTACAAAATATGATTATTAAACGCCATTTTGTTAATAAAATTCATTTATTTACAAAGAAATGATTTTTTTGTGCAAAAGTTGGGCTTTTAGTTTTCGTTTCAGTGACATATTTTTGCTCGGCGTAATGAGAACAGGATTAAGTGATAGAGATAAACTAGCAATTGTTTTTAGACTTTGCTAACCATAAGAATCATCCTCGTATTAGAGCCTTACCAATTAACATCATTTTAATTTTTGTTATGTAATAGGATATTAGATTCAATCAAATTGTTTTATATGTATTTATACTGTAAATTAAATTTTAAAAAATAAATTTATATAAAATTACTAATTTTCGTAAGTTTTTTCGCATTTGGTAACTTTTTTAAGAAAATTTGATTAAAAAAATTTGTTAAAAAAATATTTAACTGCTGATAACTTTTGGAAAAAATATTTCAAAAATTTTAAAAATTATTATTTAAAATACAAAAGTACTTTTCCTTGAATTTATTAATTTATAGTTGGCATAAGTATTCATAAATATTATAATTTGATTTCAGATTTGGGGAAAATATCTCTGCAAATATATTTTTTATTTATGTATATAAGAACAAGACTGTTTTTTTTTTTTGGTTTGGAATTATGAAAAATTATTGTTTGAGAAGATTTAACAGTAAACAACAACAATAAAAATAATAAAATATCTTAATATTAACCCCCAAGACCCTTTAAGTGTAATACAAACGGTGTTTTCTTTTCACATTTTTGTGCAGAGTTTAAAAATATGTAACGTGGAATTAAAAGTGTCAGTTGGACAATCTACAAAATGTGTGTTGCAGCAGTTTCAACAACGAATTTTATACACAACGCCCGCCAAACATTCAAAACCAATTAGTAAAAGAGAACGCGTGCTAACAAAACTCGCTAACTGATCATGATTATAAAAAGAGAGTAGTTTTTGTTTTAAGTATAACAATGTTGGTTAGTGAGCATATTAAGGATGAGCATAATAAATAACTGTGTGTTAGTTTTTGACCCTAAAAGTTTACTTATGATCCATGATCCTGAGGAAAATATACACACAGGATCTTGAAAATTTTAGGGGTGAATTTTGTTATTTATTTTTTTTGCTTTTTGATTTAAAAGATACAATAACATATGGGGTAACTGGTTATAACAACAAAAATCCCTTACATATACGAACCTTAATAATAACAACAACAACAACTACAGTTTTAAAACCGTTTTGATTCGTTTCACCTTCGTTTTCTCTCAATATATTTACTTTTTTCTTTTATATATTTTCTTACTGGTAATAAATAAGTTTTCTCTCTCTCTCTCTCTTTCTCTCTCTGTGTCATTGCTACCGTAGTAGAATATTTTTATTTTAATAGTAGTGGTGGTTTAGCTTATTTTGGTTTTGGTTTAAGGCAACGATTTTAGCCATGTTATTATAACACACTTAGCTAACTAACTAACTGACTGACTTACTTACTTACTTGCTGGCTAACTACACCGTGCATCACAGCAGAGTATTTTCAGAACATAACAGTCATTAAAAGATTCAGTCAGGTGCCAAGCACCAAACCGAACGGACGTGTTTTCTTATGGTCATAAAAAAGGTTTAAACCATAAAAAGGAAGATCTTTTATTAAACCACAGTTAGACATCTTGTTTTATTAAAAAACGTTTTAAAATTGTTACTCCCCATATATACGTTATTTACGAAATTCATAAAATAATAAGAATCTTATATATTGAAATATAATGGCATTTTGTTTTAAAAATTATTAACAAGTGTGTAAAATAAAAAAAAATATTTTTTAAAAAAAAATAAATTGTCCATATTAAAGTGAAGAAACAAAAAATCTGGAAAATTCATGATTTTTATTTTCTAAAAAATAAAAAAATAGTTGTTGGTTTTCTAATTCACATTCATAATTCAAAATGAATCATTTATCACCACCGCCCTCACCACAGTCCAAGCCTACGCCTCTTAATAACTTTAATAACTCAGCTTTGGATATAAATTTAGGGAATTCCAAAAATTGGATACAAAGAGCCTCAGCTTTTAACAATGTCATGGCAAATGCCGCAGCTCAAAAACTTAATACCAGAGGTAAGATAAGACAAGACAGGACAAGACAAGACCATACCAAAACTTTAAGATTTTCGAAAAAATATATTAAAATTTATTAAACTATAGAAAGAATTTGATTTAAATAATATTAAATTAAGGCTCATTTGATGCTCATTAAAATTAAAAAAATATTAAACGTTTTAAAGCTTTTAGTGATATTTAGTTTACGTCCCAAGCTTAGCAAAATTTACACCGAACTATTTTTTTTTTTGGTTTTTAAAAAATATTATCTAGACTTAATACGAAAAATAATTATTATATAAATCTATTTTAAATTAAATTAACAATATATATTTTTTTTCTTTTCGATATTTCGCTTTCCTATGGAAAGCTTCTTCAGGAAAAAAATTTTTTATTTTTGTTTTCAAAAATAAAAAAAAAAAAATTTTCCTAAAGAAGCTTTCCACAAGAAAGCGAAATATCGAAAAGAAAAAAAAATATATATTGTTAATTTAATTTAAAAATACTGTAAAAAAGAATAAGAGATATTTATTATTATATAAATCCTTTTTTTAAGTTTATTCACATCTTTTTTAATTTAATATATAAAAAATTTAATTAAATTTCAAACGCTATTTAAACAAAACTTTTATAGAATCAAAAATTAGTTTTGCTATTTATTTAGCTTTTAAACAATTAATTAAAACTTTAATTTTTCGCTTTAAATATTAATTTTAACAAAACCCTTTAAAAAAAAGCTTTTAAGAAAGAGCATAAAACATTTTTATAAATTAAAAAATAAAATTTAAATTTTACTTGAAATTTGGAAAAAAACACAGAAAAATGTCTTAAATGCTTTTCACAAATTCCTCAAAAATATTAAAAAGCTTTAAAAGTTTATGGCATTTTATATATTAAAAAAATACACATCATTTTAAACGACTAAGTCAAGTTAAGCTTTTTTGTTTAATAAATAACTAATGATTAGGGTTTTATTATTTAATTATTCACTTCTAGTTCTCATAGCTTTTTAAGTTTAAGTAAAAGCTTTAATATATCAAAATGATTTACAAAATTATAACAAAATTAAATTTACAAGTACTTAAAAAGTTTTTCAATTAAGCCTACGAATAAGCTTAAAGTTTGCTATATAAACAAAACGCTTTTAACACTTTTGTGTTTTGATGTTATGCCTTTTTTATATTTTTCACAAAAACCTAATTTATGTAAACTTTTTGCGAAATATTAAAATTATATGCAAAGCTATCAACAGCATAATTATATTCAGGCAGCTTTAATTGCTTTAAAGCTTTTTAATAAAAAAATCAAAAAGTAAAAGCTTTTAACTTATAACTTTAAAAACACATTTTTTATTTTAATAAACTTTCAAGTATTTTTCTTTCTCTTCGGAGATGCTTAAATTATTTTCTAAAATTGTTCCTTTGTAATGCGCCAATAGATTGTGTGTGTTATAATTTTAAAGAAGCACTTTTTTTAGATGTGTTAGAACTGTCTTAAAAAAAAAATAAAACTGAAAATAAATTTTTTTCTTAGCTTTAGTTTTGTTTATTTGCCACCTGTATAAATAAATATTTAATTGAGAAATTTTAAGAATAAACTTAAATATTACATTCGTTTTAATATCCAATGAGATCAAAACATATAAATAAAACATAAGAAATAATACATACATACATACATATATACATACAGACATAAATATTTACATATTTTTATATTCAGTAACTACAATTGAAAATTTCCATTGCTAATTACAAGTAACTGTAATTGAAATCAGGGACTAAAATCAATTACAATTATTTGTAATTTGTAATTGAATAATTTCAATAACTCTACTTAGGAATTATAATTGGAAAATTTCAATTACTAATTACATGTACTCGTAATTGGAAAAATGTAATTACAAATTACAAGTAAGGCTTTTCTACGGTCGAATACTCCGTTAATACCTTTAGCAACAGTTGAAAGATTATATTCGTTTCCTAGCATTATTTTAATATCAAGACGAAAAATTACATGTAATGTGTAATTGAAAAAAAAACTGAATTACAATTGCACAATGCTAATGTAATTGTAATTAAAAATTTCTAATTACAATTACATGTAATTGAGTAATTGAGTGTGTAAGTAATTACAAACTGTAATTGATATCCGCCAACTTTGCGAACTACAAAATTATTACTTTCTAAAAGGCAAACTTTTCAAGCTCACACGTTGCTCGCTTTCATTTTATTAGATAAGGCAATAGCCAAGATAATACTATGATTACTGAACCTATCTATGTATCGTTTGCTAAACTCTTTGATTTCCTCTTTAGCACTTAGTATTTTTAAATCCCGATGAATGTTATCATTAGTCAGGTGCCAAGAAGCAGTCAATATAATTTTTAAAATCTTATATTAGTACTGGTGCAGTATTTTAATGTTTGAGTTCGAGTAACCAATACATTTTTTTCTGGCTTTGATATTAAGCTCTTCTTTTTTTGGCCTTAATTAGGTCTTTCCAAGTTAATCTCCCATCCAGGTGCATTTCAAGATATTTGATACAATTAGATTAAGGTTTTTGCTTTCCATTAAGAGAAATTGAAGAGCAACGAAAGTAAAAAAAGAGTTTAAGCAAAAATTAAGCTTTTTAAGCACAGCTTTTTCAAAAAATATTTTATTAAATATAAGCTATTTTCTTTATTAAGTAAAATTATAAAATGTAAAAGCTAACAACTTACAAAAGAGAGCTTTTTTAATAAAGTTTTTTTTAAGTATTTCAAAAAAGTTATTTTGATTAAAAAGTTGTAATTTCGACCTTTTATTTTTACACAAAAAACAAACTTTTAGTGAATAGTTAATTAATGATTTAATGAGTGAAAACTTATGTTATGTTTTATAAAATAAACTGTATTGCTTATTAATTCCTTTTGCAAAACAAGCTTTTAGCAATAATTAAAACTTTCAATTATATGAAATTCTAAAATGTTTCCTAGAATGTCGTTTTTATCGCTAAATGAGAGAAAAAAAACTCTTATAAATTATTTAAAGCAAAATAGAAAAGCACTTAAATCATTTTAAAAACTCAAAAGGATTATGGAAACGAAAATGATATTTTAAAAATATATTTTAAAGTGTTTAAAGTATTAATAAATCAAAATTTTAGTATTTGTAAGTTTAAAAGCTTATAAATTATTTTTATTACGTATTTTAAAAATAACAGCTGAAGGGATTAGAGCTTTATCTTAATTTTAAAAACTGTTTTTACTTTTAATACCCAGTTTTTTGTTTTTTCTATTAAATCCTTTAAGCTTTTAAAAAGTGTTTCTTCACAGGCTCTTTTACTTAAGGCTTTTATTAAAACGAAAGTTAAATTGTATACTTTTAAAAGTATTTTTTCTTAGTCTAAATTTCTCTTATATTAATTTTAAAACTTAATATTTTTACTTTCTCAAAAGCTCTTACTCTCTTGTTTGTTAAACTGTAAATTTTAAAACAACTATAATTTGATCATTTTAAAATTTGTTTTATTTTAATTTCACTAAATTAACTTTACTTTAATTAAACTTTTGTTCCCCATTCAGATTTACCGCCATTTTTATACAATCCACTGTTGTATTCAAGTGCCTTATTATGGCCTCAGTTCTTGCTATCCTCGGCTTCTGCTTTGGGTTCTCCCCACACTCCCATTACACCGAAATCACCCTTAACTATAACCAACAATAGAGATTATGCCTTAACACCCGAAAAGGAAGAAATATCTGGTTCTTCACAGGATGAATGTTTAAACGAAGATATGCCCTTAAATTTGTCGGTTAAACGATCCCCTGAAAATGGGGAAAATTTAGTGGAAACTAATACTCCTCCACCCCTTAGAGGTGTTCAATCAAATTCATCACCCCATACACCAGAAAATGAAGAGGACTATGAGTCTTCGACTAAGAGAAGATCACAAGGTTCACATATTTGGTCACCGGCCAGTATGTGTGAAAAATCTATTAGATATCAACATCATCATTCAGAAGAAGAACATGAAATGGATCCCATAGTGCGTAAATTTAAATATGAACGTCGTAATTCCTTTTCTCGCCAGCAACTGCAACACCAACAACACTTACAAGATGCTAATCTTTTAACGCCTTTATCCTCAATTTCTGGACCTGCCACTTATCCGCGCACATCAGCTAAAAAAAATCCTGACATTGAATTGGCACAACAGCAAATCTATGCTCATCGTAATGCCTTTATGGCCGGTTTGGCGGGCAATAATTTGGAATTGTTGACTCAACATTTAAAGGCTCAAACGCAAAGAGAATTGGACTTGTTGAGGCAACAACGTGTCGATTTGTTTGTACAACAATCCAGTGATAATGACAGCAATGGTGGTGATTTAACTATTAATGAAGATTTTGATGAATCCAAATACAATCAGCATCAACATTTTATTTCCCAACATCATCATCATCATCATCAACAACAACAACAGCAACAACATCCAGATTCAACGGCCCTGATTGGCAGTTTAACAGATGCGCGCATGTCATCTAGCACATATCAAGATAGTGATGGCGGCGGCAGTGGTGGGGCGATTTCTCATAATGGTGAAAAGAGAACAACTAGAAATTTTCAGGTGAGTGTTGTTGTTTTTCTTTTGTTTTTTTTAAGCTTTCAAGATTGTTTTTTTGATAAAAACAAATGCTGATGGAAAAAATTGTTTGCGTCTTAATAACTTAAAATCTCAGCGAAAAATGTTAAACGGCAACTTTAATAAAAATATATTTTTTTTTTAAATTTTCATTCTGTATATCTAACAAATTTACGACACTCTCAATACTGTGAGTAAAAAGATCTTTCTTTGTGGAAAGATATCGACAAAAGAATTTTAATTCAATAACTTTTACAAATTTCTAATATGATTTCAATATTAAAACAACTCAATTTAAAATAAACAGATTTCGCTTCTAATACAGCTTTAGGAATGGATTTTCATGAAAACCCATGGATGAATTGAGTAAAATGTTTAAGGCAGCTGAAGGGGTTAAAGTTCAGAAAATGTGTAGACGTAATAGAGAACACAAATTTCTCACCAAAACAAAAATTTAGTTTTCCTTTCATTTGTCATTTCCATTCTTAAAGTTTATTTTTACTATTTTATTACTAACCACCCTGCTGAAATATATAATGAGCTTTCATTAGTCAAAATGTTTCTATATAAAAATCAGGTCAGCCACAAATTTTCTATAAAAAAATTTCAGCAGTCACATTTTTTCTATCAAAAAAATATTACAAATCATGATCTCCGCAGAAAATTTTCATCAGTCATAATCTTTCCATAAAAAATTATCATCCGTTATGATATTTCTATAAAAAATTTTCATCAGTTATAATCTTGCTACAAAAAAATATCATCAGTTATGTTTTTTCTATAAAAATGCACGTTCAGTCATAATTTTTCTCTGGAAAATGTTCATCAGTCATATGGCTATATAATCATTTGAGCAGTCATATTTTTCGATTATAAAAAATATCATCAATCATATAGAAAATATAAAAGAATATAATCGTTATGATTTTTCTATATAAAAATTTTATTAGTCACAATTTAGTCACAACAATTTCAGCAACCATAATTTTTCTATATTCGTTATATATATTCGTTATGATTTTTCTATATAAAAAAGTCAAGAGTCACAATTTTTCTATAAAAAAATTTTAATAGTTATAATTTTTGTAGAAAAGAATGTCATCAGTTAATAATTATTTATAGGAATTTTAATCAGTCACAAATTTTCTATAGGTAAATTTTATCAGCTATAATTTTTATAAAAAAAGTCATCAGTCATAAGATTTGGGTAAAAATTTTTCCTTAGTCAGCCACAATTTTTCTACAAAAAAATATATAATCACTTATAATTTTTCTATATACAAATTTCATCAGTCATAATTTTTTCTTAAGAAAAAATCATCAGTTATGATTTTTCTGTAGAAAAAAATATCATTAGCAAGCATTTTTCTAAAGAAAATTTTCATCAGACATAAAATGTCTATATAAACATTTCATCAGTCATAATTTTTTAATTAAAAAAAATATCATCAACCATAATTTTTCTATAAAAAAAAATCATTATTTAAGAGTTTTTGTTAGAAATTTTCCACATTCATAACTTTTCTATATAAAAATTTCATCAAGTTAAAATTTTTCTACAAAAGAATACCATCAGTCCGTTTTTCTATAAAAAATATATCATCAGTCATAATTATTCTGTAGAAAATTTTCATCAGTCATAATATGTCTATATAATCATTTGAGCAGTCATAATTTTCGATTAAAAAAAATATCATTAATCATAATGTTTCCATAGAGAATTGTCATCAGTCATAATTTTTCTATAAAAAAAAAAATTGACTGTTTTTATTGCAACCTTACGCATCAGTAATCTTTATGCATCATAATGTTTATTCTCAATCCTTATGATATTTGACGATGGCCAAAAAAAAAAAATTCCAGGTAGGGTGCTAAATGTTTTCCTGCGTTACCTTAGGCCATCTTCTATTAAAAACGTAATTTTCCTAACTCATTATCAAGTCAAATGATTTTTAAAAGGAGATGTGTTGTTTTAGGTAATAGAGGCATTTAGTTGTGTACAACAATTAGCAGTTTCACGTTAAGGACTTAGGAAAGTTGGCAATTTGAATTTTGAAGATAAATCACAAAATATAAAACTTCCGTCAATTCGCGATTGTTTCCCACAGATGAATTACGACTTGGCTTTAAAGATCGAACGATTCGTTAGTGTCAGACATTTTTTTGGGGGTTATGCACAAAATAGGGTTAAACAGACAAATCAATAACATCTGGTGCGTTGATATAAAACATGCGCCATAAAAAACAATTCGAAACGTTGGACACGTTCCTCAAGGTGTCTTAAAGAAGATATTTGATTTATTTATTGCATTACATGATTAATATTGTAATCAAAAACCAATTAATCCAATTTCAACAACAAGTGTGTGTCTTATATAACCATTTTCTGAAAAGGTGGACACAAGAGTTGGATTGCAACATGTCAAAGTAGTCCACCTTTTATTTTAATTTTATTATGTGGCCTTATGTATTGCATTTAAAATTAATTTTTATATAAATTAAAATATAATTTTTTACGCCAGTTTTTGTCAGACCACCCATTTTCATAATTTTGTTTTTTTTTATTACATTTTTTGTTTTCTTTTTTGTCATAAAATTACAGCAGATGTAGTGCCTGCCGTTCTTATAAAATGAAAGTAATTTGGTTGCATTAAAGCCTGAAGTCTACAAGAAAATAACTGATTTTTTTTTTAAATTTGATTATTTTCAAAATAATATGAAAAAAAGATATCGTTAATACCAACCGACCGATAAGTATTTTAAGCCATCTGTTTATTCCCCAGAAGTCGCACGCACAAATTGTTTGTAATAAAAAAAAATTCACGATCAGTCGAATGAATGAACGAACAAGCGAACGAACGAACGAAGGATGAACATATTGGCTGGCTGCCATCAGTATCTGTTGGCCTTTAAAGAAACCCTTCAAACATATCAAGTTGCATACTTATTACCTCCTTGGTTGCATTCAACTTAACAACAACCAGGCTGTTGGCTGTTAAACAACAGAATTTTGTGAAAAAAAAGAGAGAAAACGACCATGTGCCGCACATTATTCAAGCATTTACAAATTAAATTAAAAGATGAACGTGTGAAAAAACTGAAAACTGAAAAATGATATTGATATTGATTGTTAAAACAAAAACAACAACAACAAACAAAATAAAACATTAAAATAACAATTAAAATTTGGCAGCACACGACTGTTTTAATTTTAAACTAAAAAAACAAAAGAAATGCTTTGAAAGCTTTTATAAAAAATTTATGACTGATGATATTTTGATATAAAAAAATTAAGACTGAAAAATTTTTTTACAAAAAATTTCTATAAAAAAATTATGATGCATGAAATGTTTTTATAAAAAAAAGCATGACTGATAGCAATTTTCTAGCACAAACTTATGACTGATGAAATTTTTTTATAAAAAGAGTCAAAATTTTTCTAGAAAAATTATGATTGATGAAAATTTTTATAGAAATATAGTGGCTTATGAAACTTGATTGCAACATAATGACTGTTTCTATAAAACAAAATAATGGCTAATAACATTTTCTACAGAAAAAAATATGACTTAATATTTTGCTATAGAAAAATTGTGACTAAAATTTTTCTTTATAAAAAATTTAAAGCTGATATATATTTCGATATAAAAAAATTATGTCTGAAAAATATTTTTTACAAATATTTCTGATGACTTTTTCTATAAAAAAAATTATGATGCATGAAATGTTTTTATAAAAAAACCAAAACTGATGACTGATGAAAGTATTTAAAAAATTAACATGGCAAATAAAATTATTCTATAAAAAATTTATGACTTATATTATTTTTAATAAACTTGTAACTGATGAAAATTTTCTAAATTATGACTGATAATATTTTTCTTATAAAATATGAGACTGATAACATTTTTAGAGAAAAAAAAAATTGGAAAAAATTTTTCTGTGAAAAAACTATGAATAATGAAATCATTTTTTAGAAAAATTATTACTGATGAAATTTTATGGGTAGATAAATTATGACTGAAGAAATTATTCTCTTGAAAAATTATGAGTGCTGAAAATTTTTATAAAAATATAGTGGCTTATGTAAGTTGCTTGCATTATAATGACTGGTGCTAGAGAAAAATTTTGGTTAATAACATTTTCTGCAGGAAAATTCATGACTTTGTTATAGAAAATATTTGACTAAAATTTTCTTTTATAAAAAATTTATGACTCATGATATTTTAATATAAAAAAATTATGACTGAAAAATATTTTTTTTTTACAAAAATATTCTGATGATATTTTCTACATTATGAAAATGCATAATTTGTTTTTATAGAGAAGTTATGATTGTTAGCAGTTTTCTACCAAAAACTTATGACTGATGGAAATTAAAAAAAAAATTTGGCAAATGAAATTATTTTATTAAAAAATTATGACTGATATTATTTTTAAAATGATTGATGAAAATTTTCTATATTATGACATAAATTTTTTTTTTATAAAATATGTGACTGATAACATTCTTCATAGAAAAAATATTCGGAAATATTGTGTAAGAAGTTTGTCGACAGTAATTAGTTTGTAGCCGTTGCCTTTAGCCATGGTGTAGATTGTGTCGAGTTTATTGCTGTATGTCCAAATGCTACTAGTTTATGTTGGGTAGGGTGATTCGTATTGAGGTGGATGGTAGTGTCCCTCATAGTTAGTTTTCTATAAATGTCAAATATTAAATATTCAATTCCTCGCTTTATTGTGATGTCCAGAAAATGTAAATTTCTATCCTGTTCTTCCTTCCATGGTGTATGTAATGTTATTATGGATTGTGTTTAAGTCGGTTAGAATTTGTTCAGCGTTGTCTTGTTCGAGGATGCATATGATGTTATACATGTATCTATAGTAATGGGCTGTTTTGTGTTTTTATGTGTAGTAATTCCAGATGTTGCATGAAAAATTCCATGAAGAATACGAAGTTGGGTTCCTAATGGCGAGTCCCTCAGATAATTTGTTAAAGTGGTTATTAAATCTAAAGTACAGGGTGTCCGCCGGAAAAGTATACTATTTTGTTTATAATTTTTGATTAAATGAAAGAGAATGGATTGATAAATATTTTATTTAATGTCGGCAATTATATACGAAATACAATATCAAATAAATGTTCGCCTCTGTTAGCCTTACAAATGCGAGCCCTTTTGAGCATATTTTTTATGACATACTCACATATATCACGCGGTATTTCATTAATTTTATCACAACTATTGTATTTAAAGAAGTCTGAAGCAGTCAAAAAAGGCAACCGTTGAGGGCAATTAACATTTCTTGAAATAACCTGTTGTGGAAAGAGGTCTCACTGTAATTCCATTGTAATCCTGGCTGTATGCAAAGTGGCACCGTCTTGTTTATACTACAACGTGTGATTAGATTTACATCCGCGCCTGGCCATGAAGCCTTAATCAGATGGTGGATAATTTGGAACGTCATGCTCGTCCTAGGAAGCCGTAGCTATAATTTTAAGCAACAGAACCACCTAGTTGCAACTTTAATGATTCCAGTGCAGGGCTGCAAACCATCACACCTTGCTAAAGAGTTGGAGAGTTTCAACTCCTGTCCAGAACACATGTCTAGCATGCTGACTGGACTGGATCATTCACTTTGCGTGTCATTATCAGTGAGATGATACTTGCCACCATAATAGCCATTATACTGTTATGGGGCCGCGAAACCACAACCACCACGTTACTCCCATATAGGGGCCAACCTCAATGATCAGTCAGAGAACTATTAAATCTAAAGAGACAAATAATGAACTCTGCGGCTCACTGATCCCCGTGGAATTAAGTGGAGCATCCAGTTGACTCCCTGCCTGTCTTCAGGGGACTGGGCTCCCCTTTTCCCCCAGTTGCACAGGTCTAGATAGCTGTTACGTACTATAAAGACTATAAATGTGCCTCCGGGGGGGTGTTTATACTACTACTAATCAAGCCCAGAACATGCAGTTGTGGCTCGTGGATATCGCTCCCCATTCACAGTTACCGTTACGTCGTTTTCATTTTCAAAGAGGAAAGGTTCAATGATTCTTCTTGACCAAATTGCCATTCAGACTGTACTTTTAATGGAAGCAAGGTGACCGTTGAATAGTTTAAGGGTTTTCCATTCCCCAGAACCGACTATTCGGTTTATTCATATATCCATTCAAATTAAAATGTGGCTCGTCAGACTATCACTTTTAATGGATACAAAGGTGACTGTTGAATAATTATTAATTCTGTTTATTTAAATATCCATTCAACTGAAAATAAGCCTCGTTAGTCATTATGATTTTTTCATGAAAATCGGGGTTGTCATGGGCGAGCTATAACGTCCTATTGGCATATGTACGGCAACGTAAATAGTCCTGTGGAAGAAGCTCTTGTGCCAACTGAATTTTATATGGAAACAAATACAAATCCTTGAACAAAATTGTGGCCTAATTTGGCCTTTGCAGACCATTTTCCTCATCACGGTGTCGAATTGAGTTTGATGGATTGTTTTGAACACTTTCTTGAGCAGCAGTAATGTTTTCAGCCCATCTTGCAGTACTTTGTGGTTCATGTTTGGGCTTTTCACCTACAGACCCTCTTTCTTCGAAATCATTCACTACACGCTAAATAGTGCATTTTGTTGGCACGTTGCTTTTTATCGTCACAGTAATCGATGATTGTTATTGTTAAAATGTTTTAACGATTAAAACACGTTGGTTTATCGAATAATTTTCCATAATAAATTTGCCATGTGAACTGTCAAAACTAATGTTTACCAAAATGGCGGCAACACAAAGTAGTATACCTACCCGGTGGACACCCCGTAGTTTTGTCTCTATAATTTCGATAACGTATTTTTTGTCATATAAATTGTCTAGTTTGTTATGTATGATAGCTAAGGTTTCTTGTAATGGTATTGAGATATAAAGATCCTTGATCTCAAAGGAAACAAGTCATGTGTTTTCGGTTATCTTGATGTCTTTAAGTGCAATAAGGTCCTGTGTCATACGTACCGTATATTTATTACGAATATTTATTTTTTCTTTGAGTAGGATGGGGTGGTTAAGTGCTTAGCTAGGTGATTTGCTGGTGCATGTTTGTAGTTTACAATGGATCTCATTGGTATGTTCTCTTTGTGCATTTGTGGCTGTCCTTTCAGTGTTGGTGGTTCTGGATTCATGTTGATGTATTTGCATATTTTTCCGTCAGTAAACGTTTTATAGCGCTTTAATAGGCTGTGTATTTCCCTTTGGAAGGATTCAGTTGGGTCTTCTTTAAAATTAGTGCAGTAGGACTGCTGTATCAATTTTATCTATATAATCCTTTTTGTACATTCCATATTATTTTTTTAAAATCTGTTAAATGAAGAGCATAAAAAAGTAACAGCAAATAACTAAGTAACTTAGAACAAAAATATAAAGTTTGGATTAAATTTGAGTGTCCTTGAAAACAAATATGTGCAATTATTCCAAAAAAAAGCTTATAACAGAGGATTTGTCAATTAGCTTTTAGTCAATTTATATTTTGTTTGTTTGAAAATCAAGGACAAGTAACACATTTAGAAACAATTTTTTCTATTTTTCTTTTTGAAAGACAAAATTGATTTCATTATTTGTCACCATTATTTTGTTGCACATTTTTTTACTTGCTGCCCCTGTTTTTAAGGGAATCTCCTTTGACTTGATTGTAGTTTTAGAAAGCAAAATTCAAATTAATTTGATTAACTAATTGCATGTTATAAGATTTCAATTTATTAGTTTGAAACTAAATTTTGTTTTGTAAATAACAAAATTTATGTGACACTTTTATCTATAATTTCGAGGGACACAAACAAACACGACGAATGCAATTTATGTACAACAGCAACTAAGGTTGCAAGGGTTGGAAGAGTTGGACTTGGACGCTTTTTTTTATTTACAAAGAGAACAATTAAATTATGTTAGAAAATCGTAAATAATACAGAAACAATTAACACAACTTGTCTCAGTAACACGCATTACAAAATAAACAAAACAAACAAACAAACAAACGCACGAATACAAACAACACAAACAACTCTTTTTTAAAGTTGTCTCTTCTTTATTGACACTCTTCAGTTTTTATTTCAATTAAATTATGTTTTCATTTCAAAAAGAGGTTTATTAATTTTCATAATTTTATTGCTGTTTTTTGGGGTATTGTAGTTCTTGTTGTTGTTGTTGTTCAATTATTTAAATTGAGGTCAAATTAATTGGTATGAGTATTTTTATGACTGATGTTAAAATCTATATAGGACACGATATTAAGCAATTAAAATCTATAATAGAAATTAAAGGATTTCAATTAAATTCTAATCGCAACTAAATATTAACCAAAGCAAATTTTTTGTGGGGGGTATTATGTTTGCCAAGAAAAATATTTTATTAAAATTTATTATAATATTTTTGGAACAGTAAATTAATTAATCACCCTTATTCTGTTTGACGATGACCATGCAAGACGAGGTTGTTTTTTAACGTTTGTTTTGTAAATCCGTATTCTCATTGACAATATTGCCATTTATCGATGACGGGCAATACATGTTTGGTATTCTGTAAGATAATTTGACGTTGATGTTGTCGTCTGTGATTTTGGTGTCGTGCTGTGTTATAAACAACAATTTAAAAAGATTAAAAAAACTGTAAATAAAAAATAAAATATAAAAAAGTATAAATAAAATAGAAAAAAATTAAAATTACCAACTTCAAACAATTTAAAAAAATTAGTGGAAGCATTGGGAAAAAATCCATCACTTTCCAGGGGCCTTCGAATAGGCATTGTTCCTACTAATTTGAGGGACAATAGGAAATTGTTGCGAATGCTTTAAACGCCCTTGGCCCACCAAATAGAATGAGTGATGGATGGCAAAAGGTATAATATGCAGTTCTTTACAAATACATATTTGAAAAAAAAAATCTTTTTACAGATTTGGCGCAACTTAAAATTTAAAGTAAAAAAAAAGATGGTAAAAAACAATGTGCTGAACATTTTGATTTTAATTTATTTTCAATTTATTTTGGGTTCAATTTAATACAGATTTTATTTTTCTTTTTTCACACAGTTTATATTATTTTACACCACCCTTTTATCAAAAATAGTACACAAATGAATCAGCTGAATCAAGATATGTGTGTTATATTTTATTAAAATGATCGCTAAATTGGCAACGTCGTCATAAGACTCTTGGGGAATACCAATTTAGTTTTGATGTTGTGTTATTGTTATGTTGCCTCGAAATCGACGATGATGTTGCCGTCGCCAAACAGAATAAGGGTGAATATTAATATTGTTTGGCAATATGTTAAAAATTTAAATACTTTCCTGAATTGTCAACATAGCCTTAAAAAAAATTAACCTAAAAAAAATCTTTTATTTTCAAACAACCAAAGTTTCCATTGTAACGTTTAAAATTTCTAACATTATTTTGAATTTGATTTCTATTGAAAAAAATATTTTCAAATGAAGGATGCTGTGCTATTTCGAATATTCAAAATATTTTAAAGATATTTTATATAAAAAACAAAATTTTGATTAAAATTATTTAAATTTTTATTGTATTACAAAGAGAAAAATTCGGCATGACCACGCTGGCAGGCATTGCTTTTTCGTCAATCACATCACAAATTTTGAGTTCTACGGCTGAAATCGATTCTATTGGCTCCGTATATACTCTCGCCTTAACATAACCCCACAAAAAATAATGCAGTGGTGTTAAATCACATGATCTGGCTGGCCACTTAACTGCTGATTGTCGTGAAATTATGCGATCGGGAAATTTGGCTTGCAATAAATTGATCGTTTCATTGACTGTGTGACATGTGGCATCGTCCTGTTAAAACCACATACCAGTGATATCCACATCGTCAGTAATAGACCAAAATTTAGTTGTTAGCATCTCGCCATAGCGTGATCCATCAACCCTTGTCTCATCCTGGCTCATCTTCGAAGAAAAATGCCGTGACACGTGATTTTTGTAATAAAATTAGCACTTGAAGTTTAGCATTAGAAGTTGAAAATAATTTAATTTTTTTTTTAAATTTACGTTTAAAAAATAGAACTTTAAGTTGGCTACACTATCACCACTGACTTGCTAGTTAAAGCGGCTATTTTATCAGCTGTTTGCTTTTAAATTGGGATCAAAACAAGATTGCCGTTGCTACCGATTTTCATAAGCGAATGTTTAGCGATGAAACTCACTTGTTTAAATGGTTTGTTGCACGCCAATAAATAGAAATGTCATATTAAGGGTGATGATAAGCTTTATGGGTATGTTTAGACAACGATCGCTACATCCCGAAAAGCTAACTGGTGTGCTTTATAAGCTGATGGAATCATGGGTCCACATTTCTATGAAAACCATTCTGGTTAGTAGATTCTTATTGTCAATGGCGACCATTATGGAGCCAAGATTACTAACTTTTTCGTTCATTAATTGAACAATCATGATGTGCAGAAGCTGTGATTTTAACTAGACGACGCATAATGTTACGCATCTTTCGGCTTAATTGATTTACTGAAGGAAGTTTTTGGTAACTGCAAAGTTTCACGTTTCAGACCTGTGAATTGGCGGCCGCCAAGGTCAGGCAATTTAACTCTGCTCGACTGCTTTCTATGGGGAAATGTGAAGTCGCTAGTCTACGGCGATAAGCTTAAAACGTTTGACACCCTTTTAACTCCTGCCTGGCTGCTAGCAACGCTTAAAAGGATAAAGACATACAATTAAATTATGTCTAATAATTGCTTACATATCATGACAGAAGACTATTAGACGGACAAAATGCAGTAAATTCATAACAAATCCATGCAGTGATTTCGGAGACAAGTTGTGTTGAAAAATTGACATGAAATTGATTTTTTTTTTAAATGGTCCAAAAATGACATGAACGTTAGTTTTACTTGAAAACTGTAATTTATGCCTAAAGAGTGCTTACAATATTATCTTTTCTTCGCCAGTAAATGACATACTATTGTCATTTTCCATCTTATTTGGCTGTTGTTCTCTTGAAGTTAAAGTTTCGATGTGAAAACATCATTGCCAAGCGGCGCTATAATTAGTACTGGTGACTCAGTGTTGATGTTCAGGTAGTTCTATTGTTAAGTTCTATCTATTCTATAAAGTTATCAACATAAAGTGCTCGTGTAGCAAAAGCGTAGTTCAAAATTTTTAGAATTTCGAACCCGCAAATAATTGAATGGAATTATTATTAGCACGTCCACAGCAAGTATCGCCAATTTTCACTTTTTTCACTTATAACCGTCTTACTGTCCTTGTGAACACTTGGACTCCTAGTTAAATTCTAATTCCTAGTTTATTTGAAAAAAAATATTTTTTTCCGAAATAGCAGCTTTGTGAAATTTATTTACTGAATAACTGAAAATATTATTTTATTAGTTAAAAGATATTTGCCATGTTAGAAAAATGAAAGAAAAATTTTATTAATATGTGCTTGGCTTTTCCGATATGTGCTTGCTTATTTAAATCTTAGAGGTAAAACACACTATTGGACTAGCACCAAGCGATTAATAATAACCATCTATTTAAGCGCATTATTAAAAATTTTTAATTTTAATTAATTAAAAATTTAATTAAATTAAATTAAATTAAAAATGTTTAATTTTAATTAAAAATTTTTATTAATTATAATAGACCAAAATAAATAAAATGTATAAATTTTTGTGAGAACAAAAAGCAAACTTTATTTTAAGTTTCTATAAGAATTGTTACCGAAAACGTGTCTGTTAGCAGGCTAAAGAACTCAATTTCCGTTTTATTTTTTAACTCTCAAAATATTTTTTCTCTTAAAACTCTTTAACAGCTCTTTCTTTTAAAGCGAAATTGATTTAACAATAGATCGTTGGATTTTATTTCAAATAAGGAAAAACACACAAAATGAACTTAAACCCATCACAACTAACACAACTAATTTTCAAAACACTTGTGTCATTATTAATTTTGAAATAATAAAACAAACAAAAATTGAAAATCAACAGCAAAATTATTTATGATTAACACGTACAATTTAGACAAAAGCTGCACTAACTAATTGTGACACATTTAATAATGAAAATGTAACAGAAAAACAAATTTTCAAACAAACAGCCATGTTAACAAACTGTGTAAATAAATGTTGAGAGACAAAAAAAATAAATAAATAAAATTTGTAAATAAGCAGCACAACAAAAATGTGTATAGATTTTTTTAAAAATATTTTTCAAAGAAAAAAAAAATATTAAAATAAAAATAAAAATTTTATATGAATGTCTAAATATATATGTATATATATAATTATATATAAATTTCTTTTCTTTTTTTTTAATAAGAAGCAAATAAATTGATTCAGCTGTATTTGAAATACAAACGAACTTTTTCAATAAAATATTTAAATATTAAAAAGGTAAAATTTATTTAGCTGGATTAAAATAAAAAATCAACAAGTTAAATACACACACAAAAATTTTTTTATAAATAGAATTTTTAAAAACAAAAAAAAAAAAATTTTAAAACTTTGATTAGTTTTGATTGTATTAAAGTAACAACTGTATAAATATAAGAATTTTTTTTTATTTCCTAACAAATCTACATGAGTAACAAAATATTATAATTTTCTCCTTAAATTTGTTCTCTTTGCAGTGCAAACAATGTGGCAAATCTTTCAAACGTTCCTCCACCTTGTCCACCCACTTGCTGATACACAGCGATACCCGTCCTTATCCCTGTCAATACTGTGGCAAACGTTTCCATCAAAAATCGGATATGAAAAAACACACTTACATACACACCGGTAAGTTTCTCTTTCTCTTCGTAAACACCAAAGAATTTAAAATTAAGTAACTAGAAAATCTTTTATACAAATTATTTTTTTAATAAAATATAAAGTTTTGTTACAAATAACTAAATTAAAGTTTTAATCTCCATTTTGAAATCTATAATGTGTGTTAAGAATGCACAACAGTTAGCAAACTGCCAATAGAAAACATTAATAAAGTAGAGTGGCCATATGAAAGTTAATTCACAAAACTTGATTAGCGATTTTACATTAATCTAATACGACAAGACATGCACAAAAAAACGACTGTTGTGAAAGTGGCAACATTATTAAGCTTAACAGCATATAATTTAAAAAGAAATTTTACAAATAATTTTTTTTAAGCACAAAATCTTTATATAAAAAATAAATAAATTTTATTCTTGTTTTCAATATTTCACCACACCATTGGTGGCATCTTTGTAAAAAGAAAATTTGTATAAATAATTTTTGAAAATGAAATGAAAAATCGTTGGCAAACAAATTCTTCTTCTAAATTTCTTTTACAATAACAAAAGAAACAAACATTTTAACGCCGAGGCACCCTGTATAAAAATGGACAGCCTGAAAAAGAATAGATCTTCTATTAATAAATGTTTTATTTAATATCGGCAATTATGTATGGAATACAATTTCAGATAAATGTTCGCCTCTGTTAGCCTCACAAATGCGAACCCTTTTGAGCACATTTTTCATTACATTCTCACACATTTCACGCGGTATTTCATTAATTTTATCACGAATATTTTCATTAAGGTGTTTAAGCGTTTCTGGTTTGTCTGCATAAACCTTGATATTTAGATATCCCCGGAGCAGTCAAATCAGGCGACCGTGAAGGCCTAGCAATATCAACATTTCTTGCAATAACTTATTGTGGAAAGAGGTCTCGCAGTAATTCAATTGTAATCCTGGCTGTATGCAAAGTGGCACCATCTTGTTGATACCACATGCTAATCAAGTTCAAAGCATGCAGTTGTGGCGTTAAAGAGTTTTCAATCATATCACAATATCGCTCCCCATTCACAGTTACCGTTACGCCCTTTTTTATTGTCAAAAAAGTAAGGTCTAATGATTCCCCTCCTGACTAAATTGCACACCAAACTGTCATTTTTAATGTATGCAAAGGTGACTGCTGAGTAATTTGAGGGTTTCCCATTCCCCGAAGCTGACTATTCTGTGTTTCCACATATCAATTTAAATGAAAATATGCCTCGTTACTCATTATGATTTTTTTCATGAAAATCGGGGTTGTCCTGGGCGAGCTGTAACATTCTATTGGCATATGTACGGCAACGTAAATGGTCTTGTGGAAGAAGCTTTGGTGTTAACTGAATCTTATATGGAATCTTAGGTGCCCCTGTAGGCTAGTAGGTAGTGTACTAGCTTGTAAATATGGGGGTTCTGGTTCGATTCCCAACGAAGATCTTGGTTTTTTTGTTTTTTTTTCACTACAAAAATAAAAATTGACTGTCGGTGAGGCTGCTCAGCGATGAAGGCATAGTCACTGGTCGCTGTGCTGTCTTTTATATATGGCAGTTAATTTCCGACTATCCTTCTACTTTCACCACCTGTTTCATCTATTCTCTATCCCTTTCCTAAAGAATGTAGCACGGTACTTGACTACATAGGCATTGTTGCCTGAAGTGCTGCTTCTCTTTGAAAAAAAAAAATGCAAATCCTTGTGCAAAATTAGAGCCAAAGTTGTTTTTTGAAGACCAAGTTTCTGAGCACGGCGTCAAATTGAGGTTGCTGGATTGCTTTGAACATGCTCTTGAGTAGCAGTAATGTTTGCAGCCGATCTTACAGTACATTGTGGTCCATAATTGGGCCTATCACCTACAGACCCTCTTTCTTTGAAATCATTCATTGCACGCTAAATAGTGCGTTTTATTGGCACATTGTTTCTCCAAAAAATTTTCACCTAACTTGCTCATCGTCACAGTAATCGATAATAGATTTTAATAAAATGTTTTAACGATTAAAACATGTTAGTTTATCGAATATTTTTCCATAATAAATTTGCCACGTGTTTACTGCACGACTGCTAAATATGAATTGTGAAGACGAAAGTTTGTATATTTTTTTTGAAAAGCCAGCATACCTTGGCGATTTCACATTTACCGCAACACGTCAGGAAATGGAGAAAAACGACAGTTGTTGCAGTAGCAACGTTATTAAGCTTAACATCATGTAATTTAAAACGAAAGAGAAATATTAAAAATAATTTTTTTAAGCACAAGATTTTTATATAAAAATTAAATAAATTTTAATTTTATTTTCAATATTTCACCACACCATATGATGGCATCTTAAGGAAAACAGAAGTGTAAAAACAATTTTTTCAATAATCAATAAATAATAACAAAAAATTATTGTTTTTTATATTTTATAAATAATTTTTTAGTGTTGGAAAATTAACGATTGATTAACTATAATTATTATTTAAGAAATAAGAGACAGTTTTTGCCCCAAGTTTAACATAGTTTAATATATGACACCAGTAGGGTGAAATTTCTTTTTCCCTGTAAGAGATGCGGGGTAGCAAGTGGGGTAAGCATTGATTTTGAAGGGATTTTTTGTTACTTAGAGATTTCAGCAGATGTTCCTAAAATATCCAAACTTATAGTAACGAATGTCAAATTCAAAGCGAATTTAAAACTAAAAATAGGTTTAAGACAATCGCATTAAAAATTGCATTATAAAGCCGTATAACCAAATTCGCAGCAACTTTAAATGAGAACTGAAAAGGTGGTAAAAATTGTTTATTGAAAAATGCTTTCTTAAATCTTATAGTGGTTGCACTTGCAAAGTCGAAACAGGTGGCAGCACCTTTTTCTTCTCTGTGTTTTGGAGAAAATAAAATGGCGATTTTGGTGATTTTAAAATTTATTTGATAGAGTACAGATTTAAAGTTTGTAAAATTTGTTTTCTATTTATAACGAGTTAAACGAGTCGTTAGAAATAATCTCATTTCTCAAATAACTGATTTTGACTAAATTCAAATCTTTGATGAGAACAAAAATGCTGTCCCATCAAAACAATGAACACTAGGGTGGTTCCAAAATATAAATTTTGGATTTAGGACGTCTACACCGAGAATAATCACTTTTAGAGTACCTGGAGCTATTCATCACGCCAGATGGATGGCAAAGGCTATTTATTGCCTTAAAATATATCTTTTCAGGAATCAATTTTCATTTACTTATTCAGAAAGAAATGCTATTGAAGATGTTTGCTTATGTATATTTTTGTGGCTTAACGCACACAAGCCCAGCCTGGCCCCTGACCAATACCTGCAATTATTAAAATCTTTAGTTTAATATAGAATAATTGACAAAGAAGTTTTAGAGGTATTGTCGAAAATAATTAACCATTTAGGTATCTTAATTCGGAGCATTCGGAGCCATTTCCTTTTTCGATAATACTTTTGGAAAAAAATGTGAAAACATGGGCCAAAAAAGAAAAAGATAACAGGGATCTAAAAGCAAAACTTAATTACGAAAAAGTTGACCATTTGTTGGACAAAGTGGTTGCAAAGTGGGTGACAAAAGCAGTGGACAGTTGAGCGGAGGTTTTAACCCAGCCAACCTTACTTTGTTTTGGTTTCCCTCGGACACTAACCGGTATACATAGAACTAAGACAACGAAAACCGCCGCACTCATACACACGCCTATGTACAGTAGACGAGAAGCGAGCTGCCGTCAAGCGGAGGATTAGTGGCAAATAAAGGCTAAGTTATAACCAAATCAACCAAAGCCTTTTATTTGTCCCAACGACACTATACGACCCTGTACGCCGCTGAGTATACCCCAGCAGCCAGGAAAAGCGCGTCGTTACATTTTTTGAGGTTATTTCATAATTTTTCATTGGAAGTTATTTCATTTATTTTGATAATTGGGAGTTATTCCATTTTTAATCGGAATTATTTCATTTTTATTGGGAGTTATTCCATTTGACTATAATTATTTCATTCAATACAATCTTTGAATTTTTTACAGTTATTTAATTTTTTTTTAATTTCTCTATCATGGTATATTGAGAATCGGTTTCGCTTACAAAGTTTTTCTGTATAGCCGGGCTAAAAGATTTTCTCATCTATGGTCTGTCGCTAATAAAATATTTTCCTCCTTCAACCTTCAGGTATGGTATAGAAGTTTTTTAATTTTAATTATTTAGGAGCCTCTGTAGGCTTATAAGACTGGGAGTTGTGGGTTCGATTCCCAACAAAGACTTTGGTTTTTTTCACATAAAATAATTGGCTGTCGGTTGGGCTGTTCAGTAATGTAGGCATGGTCACTGGTCGCTGTGCTGTCTTACACGACAGTTAATTTTCGGAACTATCCTTCTACTTTCACGACCTTTCTCATCTCTTCTCTATCCCTTTCCTCAAGAATGTAGCACGGTACTTGAGACATTGTTGTCTAAAGTGCTACTTCTCTTTAAAAAAATAATTAATTAAAGAGTAATTATTAGGAGTCAACAAATGGAATATATTTAGTTAGGACTTATTTCATTATTCTTGCCACAGAGAAAACTTTTAGTCAGCGAAGCCGATGTTTGTTATACCATAGAGAATAAAATCCTTCCGCTATGCAGGAAACTTTTGGTGAGCCCCATCTCCCCCCAGGGGCGCATTTATATGTTCTGACGGAAATCTAACCTCATTATATGGAGTCCAGTCCCCTAATAGGCTAGCAGGAGCCAACTGAACAATCCACTATATTTCCACATGAATCAGTAAAACCCCAGAGTTGCGCCATTTGTCTTTTTAGTCTTTTAGCTGTTCTCTGACTGATTGTTGAGGTTGACCCTTCGGGAGTATGTTGGTGTGTTTTGAGGCCCTCGTTTGAGTTTGTGGGTCGGATCATTCACAATGAACATAATGAATGGTCCAGGTCCAGTGAGCATAATTGTGGTTGTGTTCTTAAATTTTATTAAACTTCATGCGTTCTGAACCCGCAGTTGGATAGTCTCCAACTCTTCAGCAAGGAGTGAAGTCTGCGGCGTGCCTCGGTCTTTTGAAGTTGCAACTAGGAGTGACCACAGGATCTACGTATCTGAAGGCCTTCTAGGGCGAGAATGACGCTACATTTCATCCACAGTGGTATGATCCACCATCTGATTATGGCTTACACAGCTAGGTGCAGATGTAAATCTTATTACGTATTCGTGGTTTGTTATACCATAGAGGTTAAACCCTACACAGACCGGGATGGCTCAGTTATTTTTTTGTGGTATTGTCTGTATAGTCGGCCTTTGGTCTTATATCTATGATATATGATATGATATCAAAGTTAAGGACCTCTTTCATCGGAAGTTGCCTGTTATACCATTAGAGGTTAAAACAGCTAAACAGTGCCCGTCTGCAATATAAGTTATTTCATTTTTGTTGGGACTTATTGCATTTGGGAGTTATTTCATTTTTTTTTTTTGTAAAAATATTTTTATTTTGAATTAACGGTCAAGTTTTTGGGTCGTATTACATTTTGGCGTTGGGAGTTATTTCGTTTTTATTTTTAATTTGGGAGTTATTTCATTTTTGCTGGGACTTATTTCATTGGGAGTTATTGTATGGGGAGTTATTTCACGTTACCACAGTTTTTATTACAAGTGCTGAGATAAATGTAGGCATCTTGTTCCGGACTCTCTAAAAGCTGCCGTACTATAAAATTTCATTTTTAAATTATGATTTGCATTTCAAAATTATAATTAATAAATATTATTTTAACACTATTCAATAATTGATTTAATAAAATACATTTATAACAGATATAATTGATTATTAAAATGTTCTTTAACTTTTGCATGGGAATTCATAACGATCTGAGCTGGTAAATGCTAAATCTGCCAGAAACTCACAATTTTAGCAAAATAAATTATTAAAATTCAAAATTAATAAAAATAAAATTTACTATCAAATAAGACTAGAGTTATGTTCCTTAAAAAAATAGTTTCGATTTTAAGGATGAAAAACCAGGAGTTTTATTTTGTTTTGGAAAAACCGAGAACTTTCTTAACTTTAACCTCAAAAAGGAACGTGTTAATATTATTAGATTGAGACGAAACTTTGTCATTTTCTAGTCTATTGACAGATTTTATAGAGGAGCCGAAAGATCACGTTTTTTATCTCATATACCTTGCAACCACCCTAATGGGCACACATAGATTGAGTATGTTGGCTCATTTTCTCAGTGGGAAGAGGTTCTAAATTTAGTTTGACGTTTGTTAGTTAGAAATATTAGTTTAGGGCGAGTATTATGCAAATAGATTTTTTTTTTAAATTAATATAAATTGAAATTTTCTCGTACGCAAAAACTAGTTAAAACAATGAGACAGAATAGTTCTAGTTTAATAGTGAGCGTGAATGAGCTGTTTTATGAGAAATATTTAAATAAAAACTGTCGGCGCATGTTGTTTTTTTTTATTTATTATACAAATCAAATAAAAATATTTATTAAAATAAAAACGTGCCGTTTTACTTTAAGATCTGATGTGATTCATTATACCTTTTTAAAAATTATTATGAACACACTTTTTGGGTAAAATAACAAATTAAAAAGAAATATATTAATATAAACTAGTTCTAATACATGTTAAATGAATACTTTAATCTTGTGATTTAAAAAAAATATAGAAATTTTACTTAATCGCAAAATGAAGAAATATTTTACTTTAATAAATAAGTATTTCTCTTTAGGTCTTTTAATTAAATTTAACACATAATTAAATTTAATTAATTTAATTTTTAATTAAATTTATATACATAAATATTCATTATTTCGCTTTCCCTTGGAAAGCTTCTTTAGGCTATTAATTTTTATAAAACAAAAATTATTAACAATTTCAAAAAGATTTCAACAATTGACAACAATTATATAAAATATTTTTTTTTAGTAGTTAATTATAAAGCACTAGGTCACTAATTAATAAAAAAATTTTTTAAAAATTTTATTTTTTATTATTTTTTCGATATTTTCCTGGGCATCATCAGGAAAAACAAAAATAAATAATTTTCTTCATAATTTAAATTTCAAATATGAAAATGATAGATTGTTTTAATTTGATGTAGTTACACTTTTTCCAAGTATTCCTGTAGGTTTAGCTTTGAGGATTATAGAGGGGAAAATGGCTGATAATAGAACAAAATACGAATATTGAGAAGGAATCAATTTTACGTATACTTACTTTTTGCATTGAAGACAACAGGTATTTTCAATTTTATAATAGGATATATCTGCAGAATGAGGGCTTCTCTATGGGCTCTCCAGCATCACCAATTATAGCTGATATTGTGATGGCGGAATTACTAAATTCATGTATTAGTAAAATGCATATTAAATCGAAGATTATCACAAAATGTGTAGACGATTTATTTTGTATAAGTTCGGAAGATGCAGCGGATGATATTTTGTAAAAATTGAAGAGTTTTCATCCGAATATTAAATTTACGATTGAGTGAGAGTTAGAATCTAAACTAACATATTTAGATACATTGATAATAAGAAAGGGAAATAAGTTAGTATTTGATTGGTATAAGAAACTAACATCTTCTGGAAGTATTATTAATTTTTATTCCAAACATCCCAGAAAAATAATTATAAACACGGTGAAAAATATGATAGACAGTATACTGACTATAAGTGATAGAGAATTTCATTTGAAAAATAAGGACAAGATGAGCTGGTAATAAATGTGACAAAAAATATTAGGGATATTTCAGCACATTGTAAGAAATATAATTATCAAAAGTTTGAGGAAGCATCAATATTAGATATAGAAAAAACTCTATAAGAAACATTATATGTTAGAAATTTTTAATAGGTATACCAAAATATAAGGAAAATAAATTTCAAAACACACACAAGCAATTTAGCGCAGTATTATAGGGACTTAATTAAAAAATACCAATAATTCGTTATAAAGATTTCATAAGAAGGAATTTGTTATTTCATTTCCGTTTCTTTGTTTTTTGTATGTTTAAATGTTTGAAATTTAAATTTTGTATGTATGTGTGTGTGAAGAAAATTTAATTTTATATTTTTATTAATTGTTTTCAATAATTTTTTTTAAGTTGCTAATAATTTTTTGTTTTATAAAAATTAATTTTCTGAAAAAGCTTTCCAAGGGAAATATTAAGCAAAATATTAAGTTTATAAGTGTTAAATTTAATTAAAAAGACCTATAAAAAGAAAAATACTTATTTATTAATAAATAATTACTTAATTTAACTTTAATATTCCCTCCCTAAGATTTTCTTACAATGAATTTACAATTTTAATTAATTTGTCTTCAAGAACTTTTAATTACCCCTTATTTTTTATGTTCATTTAATCTGGCTACACTTTTAACAGTGCATTTTTCTCATCGCCATTAAATTAACACTTGTCATAACAGTCATTCTCCAAATGTACACACACACGAGCGCACACACATTTTAACATGTATGCATTTATATGCATAAAAAAATGCCCGCTTGCATGCATGTTAAGTTGAAGAGCAAACCAATAAAAACAAAAACAAAAGTAACACGTCACGTGACTTTAACACATTGTTTTTGTTAAGTGCCTTCCCCCCCTTTTGAAGCTTTGCGTTTTTCACAACGATTTGTATTGTATTTTAAATCACTAGCTAGACTTGAGTTGAGTTAAGGAGTATTTGTATATAACAAACGATTAGGAAAGCATAACCATCATATCTGATTTAATTTAACTAATAGAGTGAATAAATAATTAAACAATATTGTTGTTTTTTTTTACACTAAACTAAAATAGGGGAATTTTATAAAAACTTTTTAAATAGAAAATTAAATGAGATTGTTTGTTTGACATATAACTTTAAATTTTTTTTATATTTAGTAATTACAGTGGCTCACAGCTTTTTGCGTACAGATTGTTAACGAAATATCCATCTAAGAAAATGCATAATAAAGAAATTTGAAAAATTTCAAAAAAGAATTTATTTTTAGAAAAAATAGGTCACAGCTTATTTCGTGCAGTTTTCTTTCGTAGTGTTTCAGCTACGCCCTAGAAAACCGTTACTTTGTATTTTGTTTAGTATTCACTTCTATTTTATTTGAGTATTTAAAAAGTAGCATGTGCGTTTTGAAAGCTGGGTAGACGTAAAATTTCAGCAAAACGAGAATTGGTCCTAAAAGAACAAAGTCAGCAAAAAATGGTTGAAATGGTAGAACTGAATTTCAGTACAGTGCAATATATTATACAGCAAAATGTACGCGAGAATCGAGCGGTGGACAAGGGCAAAAATGCGGTAAATAAAATTTTTATGAATGCTGACAAAAAGAAAATTTTTCAAAAAAATTAAAGTTGTACAGCAGTTATATTTGCATCACTACGGTTACTAAGGAGGTATTATTTTGGTACATCGTCAGCAACAGTACCGAGAAACTCGAATTTAATGATTAAGAATGAGTCTAAGAAGTAGCCTGATTACCAGGAAAAGCTGCTTAAATTTTACGAAATGTTGAAATTTTTACCATTTTTATAGTGAATTTTCACAATTTAAAATCTTTGTTCGAGAGTGTAATGTTTAATGCTTAATATTTCCCCAACTTTTTACTATATAAATGTCAAAGGTTGACAGCTTAATCTTGACATTTAATAATTTAACAGATAAGTTACTTCCTAACTCTAAATTTACCCACTAAGATCGAGACAACTGTTAAAACGTGCTTGAAGCATAACCAAGCAAACATTCAAACTTACAATAAAATGTATTAGAAACATTTATCAGATTTCTATTATCCAAAAACTATTGCACAATTTTTAACGAATTAACTCTTCTTTTTTATTTTAAGGGGAAAAACCGCATAAATGTACGGTGTGCTTGAAGGCCTTCAGCCAGAGTTCGAACTTAATTACTCATATGCGCAAACATACCGGATATAAGCCCTTCGGTTGTGGCCTCTGTGATCAAGCATTTCAACGTAAAGTCGACCTAAGAAGACATCGTGAGAGTCGTCACGAAGAAAACAGTTTAACATCTACAACAAATGCCAACAACAATGTCACTTTAGTTAAAATGGAAGTTAGCAGTAGTTGTTGAAAAAGAGAGAAAAAAAATTAACTGTAAAAAGAATGTTTTATTTATTTAGAAAAAAAAAAGAAAGAAAGAAAAAACAATGCTGTTACTCTATTATAAAAGAGAAAACAAATTGTAGGAAAAAATCGCCAACTCTTTTTAAAGCCAAAGTTATTTTAGGCTCTCTTTTTTTTATAATTTTAACAGCACTCTCGTATTTGCCTTTAAAGCTCTAAAAACAAACGAACTAGAAATCCAAAATGCTAACTAATAAAAGGAAGTCAATTCGCCTTCATTCTTAATTAGTTTTAAGAAAACAAAAATCTATTTTAAGAATTAAAAAAAAAACAAAGTAAAAACATAAATAAGTTGAAGCAAAACAAACCAATAAATCTCCAAAATTCCCCAAAAATCCCATATTCTTAAGCAACTAAAATTTTGTATAGATTAATTTTTTATACACAAAAAAAACAAAAATAAAAACAAATACGAAAGACTTTTTTTTAGTTGATAATTTTCTATAAGATTCTTTTTATTTATTGTAGTTAAATTTTTTTTTAGTTTCTTATAATAGAAGAAAATAATTTTTATTTTGCTTTATACGAGTATTTTTAATATTTTCATAAGTTGAAGGAAGACATTGATTTAAAAGCAAACACATCCCTCTAAAACAATTGCAGCTAAATGTACCAAAGAATATTTATTATATTTCAATTATCCTTTAAAATCTATCCTTTTTTTCTTATTTTTTTTTTTAAATTGGTATGTTAAAACTGTTAAAACAATACAAATATTTTAACACATTTTTTTTCTAAGAATTTAATTTAATTTTAAATCTTTAGCATTTAATGATTTTTAAATTAACTTATTTATATTAAAATAATTTTTATTTATAATTTTTCTTAAGGTTTATTTTAAATTTTTTGTGAGAATTTACTTTTAAGTTGATTAAATGAAAAGAAAAAAATTATTGAAAATAATAAAGAAAACTAAAAATAAAAAAAATACTTCATGGTACTTTTTTTTGCAGCGGAAAAAAATTTGTGGCGCTCCATTGAAAAGTTGAAAGTGAATTTTTGAAAGCATTCTTTTATTTATTTAAAATTGTTTTTTTTTAATAAAAGTTTATTTAAAAGAAAAAATAAAAAGTACTTTTTGGAAAAAAGATTTCAGAAAGTACTAACTGAAACGGAGATTTCGTTAAACGCATTTTTTTTTTATTTTTTACTTTTTGCAAAAAAAGTTTCTAAGAAACACTTTGTGCAAAAAAGTTTTTTAAAAGTAATTTTTGAAAAAAAACCCTTTTTAAAAAATACTTTTTGAATAAATAGCTTTCTAAAAGTACATTTTAGGAAAAACGTTTTTAAAAACTAATTTACCATTTTGAAAAAGGTTTTTCAAAAGTTCTTTTGAGAAAAAATAAATTTGCATAGTATTTTATGGAAAAAATGTTTTTCGATAGTACTTTTGTAAAAATATTTTCTAAAATTAATTTAAAAAAAAATTATAAAGTACTTTTTGGAAAAATGTTTTCAAAAAATACTAATTGAAAGGGGGATTTTTTAAAAGAGTATTTGGAAAAAAGAGTTTTTTAAAAGTACTATTTGAAAAGGAGATTTTTTTAAATACTTCTTTACAAAAAAAAATTCTTAAGAAACACTTTTTGCAAAAAACGTTTTTAAAAAGTAATTTCTTGAAAAAAATCTTTTAACAAAAAATTTTTTTTTGAACAAAGAGATTTCCAATAGTACATTTTAGGAAAAAAGTTTTTAAAAACTAATTTACCATTATGCTAAAGGTTTTCCAAAAGTAATTTTTTGAAAAAAAAAATTTACAAAGTATTTTATGGAAAAAAAATATTTTTTTATAGTACTTTTGTAAAAATATTTTTTAAAATTAATTTTTTAGGAAAAATTATAACGCACTTTTTTAATACTTGTTTCCAAAAAGTACTAATTGAAAAGATGATTCTTCAAAAAGGTCTTTCAAAATGCATTTTTGAAAGAAAAAAAATTTGCAAAGGATTTTATGGCAAAAAAGTTTGTGAAAGTACTTTTTGAAATACATTTTTCAAAAATACTGTTTTATAAAAAGTTTTTCAAAATTACTATTTGGAAAAAAAAGCTTATCAAATGTGGTTTTCGAAAGAACAGTTTTTCAAAAGTAATTTTTGGAAAACAATTTTGTAAAAGTACTTTTTGGAAAAGATATTTTTCTTATTAATTTTAATTTTTAAGAAGTTTTAGTTAATATCGTTCAATATAGATACGACTGCAAAATAAACCTTGATTAAAATGAAATGTTTAATAAAACATAACTTTTTTTATAAATTCATTTAAACACAAAAGGCCCCTCGTCGCATAATCAAGTATTAAAAAAGGTTCAAAGACCTTATTAAGACAACATTTATGCGCTTTTTTACCTCTGACAAAGGTACTATTTTTCATACGAAAATGAAAGTGCGACTTACACAGAAGGTAGGGATCTCCTTATAGTTTTTTATTGTTTAATAGGTGATCGATTACACTTCTCTGGCAAATCTCTTTTTAAGTTTGTAAGGGGTGTTTTACAAAAGTATAAAAGTTTGCATTGGCAACACTTTCTTAACCGGTTGTTATTTTGCCAGCTGTCAAATGATATTTGTTTAATTTAGTTTGGCATTTCAACATGAATGTACTGAGGAAAGAAAACAAGATTGCCTTTGATCCTGATTTTCATAAACGTACTTTGTTAGAGATGAAACTCACTTTTATTTGAATGAATGTCTCAACAAATTAAACTGTCAATTTGCAGTACTTTTTTGATTTTAGTTGTGGAATATGTTTGTCATATGTTTTACTGTAGGGCTTCAAACAATTTTTTAGTATTTTTAAATTTTTTTTAGATAATTTTTTAAAAAGTACTTTTTGAAAAAAAAGTACCGGAAAAAGTTTTTGAAAAGTACGTTCTGGAAATACAGTTTTTAAAAAATATTTCAAAAGGATACTTGTCCGAAAGTAGTTTTTGGAAAACATTTTTGAAAACGTACATGGTTTGTAGTACTGCAGTATCAGTATCAGTCAGCCTGTCCATCTGTTGCTGGCTTCTTAAAACGTTATGGCTTGTCCTTAACCGCAATAACAACATATGCTTTTATAGGTGATTTTTTTAAGTTGATATGAAGTGTACTTTTTGAGTGTCAGGACCAATTTTCGATGATTTTTTCAAACATTTGTGGCCGTATATCGGCAATAACATGGCGAATGTTATCTTCCAAGTACTCAATCGCTTCGAACTTATCGGTATAGACTAGCGATAGACACTGAAAATTATCTAGTGACTTTAATCGTATAATCTTGGAGGCCTCTTCACGCATTCAAAACTTGACACAATGCTTTTACCAAACGTTTCCTTAAATAAATCGATTGTGACACGAGCTGTGTGACATGTTGTGCTGTCTGGTTGAAACCAAAACTCCTGCACACCATTTTTGTTCAATTGATAAATGAAAAATTCAGTAAAGATGACGGTCAGCATTGACTGTAACGTTCTGGCTGGTATCCATTTTAAAGAGGTACAGATTCCACCCAGCCCAGTTCACCAAACGGTGTCTCAATATACACTTCAGGCTTATAATCACTCCAAATGCGGCAACGTTTCCGTTCAAGCAAAAGTGAGCTTCAACGCTAAACACGATTCGCTAATGAAAATCGGGATCAAAGGCAATCTTATTTTAGGCCCCATTTGGAAGCGTTTTTAGGCGTCAATCTATGTTGGTTGTGGTAATTTCTCCAGATTTATATCGAATTTTCTTAGGAATCGCACTATGCGAGTTATTATAAATGGGATTTCATCAGACGAGTTTAAGATTCACGAGTTTAATTCACGGTTACCGCAGCACTACATTCTTTCTCCTATCCTATTCCTTACTTTTTTAAATAAACTTCTTTGTAAAACTTTCAACAATTTACAGTCTTTCGTAGATAACAGCACCATTTGTCTTTCGTATTCATTTAATAAGAGACCGGACCAGTTGGAGGTGAGTTCCAAAAGGCGGAACATAAATGTTATGCTCAATCACGATCTCGCAATAATTTTGGAATAGGGTCGTGTGAATAGAGTCGATTTAAAAGCTCGTAAGATACAATGTTGCATACTTACGCATAGATCTGTGTTCGGAAATGGTGCTGTATATGTTGCTATGTGTGATATAAGTATTATGGAATTGGCAGCTGGTGATGTTCGATGGACTAAATACATTTTTTAGGTTTCTAAAGCAGCTTTCAAGTGCCTCGGTGTAAGGGATACTTCACTCCATCCGATCTCCATACTATTTATACCACCAAAGATGGAATATAACTCTCATGTATGGGCCGGCGGTCCAAAGTCTACTTTGGAGTTACTCGACCGTGTACAGGAGAGGGCTAAGAGGCTCACTGGGTACATAGGGTATCCAACTCTATTGATTCTCCGTAGCCCCCCCCCCCCCCTTTATAGAATACTTGACTATCTAGACCTGTGCAACTGGGGAAAAAAGGGAGCCCAGTCCCCTGAAGTCAGACAGGGAGACAACTGGAAACTCCACTTTATTTCCACGGGAATCAGTGAGCTCGCAGAGTTCATTATTTGTCTCTTTAGACATTTAATAGTTCTCTGGCTGATCATTGAGGTTGGCCCCTATATGGGAACATCGTGGTGGTTGTGGCTTTGCGGCCCCATAAGGAAATAATGGAAATTATAGTGGCCAGGATTATTTCACTGATAATGACACGCAAAGTGAATGATCCAGTCCAGTGAGCATGCTAGACATGTGTTCTGGACAGGAGTAGGAAAGTCTCCAACTCTTTAGCAAGGTGCGATGGCTTGCAGCTCTGTCCTGGAATCATTAAAGTTGCAACTAGGTGGTTCTGTTGCTTAGAATTATGCCTTCGGCTATTTAGGAAGAGCATGACGTTCCAAATTATGTATAGTGGTTTGTTCACCATCAGATTAAGGCTACATAGCCAGGGACGGATGTAAAACAAATCACGCTCTGATTCTCTGTAGCATCGACACAATGTTAGTAGCATTTCACTTTTTTATCGTTACTACAAAGGTAAGTGCTCTAACGAATTTAGGGAACTTGTTCCCGTTACTTACACGTCTTTGCGTTTAACTTGCTCTTCATTGAGAGCTCTTCATTGGATTTTCCAGCGAATCGCAATACATATTACAGAGTACATTCCGTTTTTTAGCAGAACCTCCAGAGGTCTTTTCTGTCACTTTAAATCCTACGGGGGCACATTGATATGTTTTGACGGAATCCAACCGTCATTACATGTGTCTTCAGGGGTAAAAGGTATCCCAGTCCCCTTCAAGGCTAGCAGGAGCCAACTGGACAATCCACTTTATTTCCACGGGAATCAGTAAAGCCCCAGAGTTCAGCTGTTTGTCTTTTTACCCTTTTAGCTGTTCTCTTCGATACTCCTTCGGGGTTATCGGCCTGCTCCGGACTTTTGAAGTTGCAACTAGGAGTGACCTGAGGATATACGTATCTGAAGGCCTTCTAGAGCGAGGACGGCGCTACATTTCATCCAAAGTGGTATGATACTAGATGATGGATGGCTTACACAACTAAGTACAGATGTAAATCTTATCACGCATGTCACTTTCAATGTAAGAAAGTTCAAATTGAATATCCACAAACACTAATTCCTCTTTCCTCCTCCCCATAACCTGACTTCCTAGTTCTTACACAATGCATTGCATGTGTAGGGATCATCCCCTGCATTTGAAAATTTTATTTTATAATTTTCCGTATTTACTCGAAACATTTACATTTACATTTTGTATTTAAAAGTATTGTATGGTGTGTTGTGTGTAAACATGTATCTGAAAAAGAAACTTTCTAAAAAATAATTTTTACTTTTAAATAAAATGTTTAACTTGGTAACTTGTTTTTTCTTACAAAGAGATCAATGCGTTTGTTCAGTCAGAAGGATATAAAAGAATTTGAAAAATTTGACCTTGTAAAAGATCAAAGGAACAATGTCTTTTGATGAAAACCGCTTCTGGCCAAACGCCAATGAGTGAGTAACTTGCAAAATGTTGTAGAAATTAAAGACAATAGCATTTCATTATCACATATTATTTGTCACACAATTTAATAAATAGTTCGAAAACCCAAAATAATCGCAGTTGTTATTGGTTGCTGTTCTTACAAATAATAATTAATACAAATTACAACAACATTTTAAGCAAATTGTTGTAGGAATTTGAATGAAATGAAATAAAAATTTAAACACTAAAATAAATATTGATAAACTTGATTTTTATAAAATAAATTTTCCAACAAATTGCCAACAGTGATGAATGAATGGCCTCTTAAAAGGCTTTAAAGGGGCAGTTTAATTAAAAAAAAAACAACAACAAAAAAACAAAAGAAGAGCAAAACAAAAACAAAAGAAAAGCAACGCGGCATTTTGAAAAATCGATTTTAAGTTCGGTAATATTCATTTGATGTTTAATATGTTTTCTTGTTATTGATTTTGTTTTTTTTTGTTTTTTTGTTTTATGGGAATTTTTAACAATTAAACTTTTTGTAAAAAAACGCCGCGTCACTTCATTTGCTGCTGCTGGCGTTTTACAAAACAAAATACATTTAAGGACTTCAATTTCATACAAATTGTGTGTAAAGTTTTGCTTCTGTAATGGCTGCACTTGATTCCTGTTTGTGCAGGCACCAACAGGAAAAACAAAAAAACAAAGTTAAGCATTTCAAAAAGAAGAGCTTTTACTAATCATGGCTTTAAAATAATCAATACCCGGTATTTTATTGATAATATGACAATTACCAAAATTTTCAGCTGCTTTACTTTTTTTGTGTATCTTTTTCTGTTCAACTTCAAAATCTCGTTCATTCAATCTCGTTAAATAAAAACGAAAAAAAAAAATCTGTGAAAAGCAAAACTTTGCAATTGCTCAAATTATCCACCGGCCCTCATCACTCTTCCTTGTTATACAAAAATCATTAAATATAAAATTGATCAATGACTTTTTTTAAGTCAAGTGCGAATGGATTCATTTGTAGTACGTTTAAATACGTCAACTATTTAACAAATTGATCGGGCAGAAATATCGATTTAAAAACGCAACCAAAACAATTCAATTGTGTTTTAATAATGATCGAAAATTTTCACATGTTATTCAAGGACCTGAATATATTTTTAATTTTTGTTTTGTATTTTAAGTTGACATTTCTTTCGGTGGACAGCTAAAAAATTAAAGCACAGTGGGTCAGTTATGCAAAAAGTTTATAATAAAAATTATAATATTTTCTGCTATGACATCAGTTATTACCTATTAAATATTTCTTAAACGTGGAAAGCTAAAAATAATGCACAATGGGCCATATGTATAGTATTTTTTTAATCACTATTATGATATTGACACTTTTTTTATATCAATTATTACCTCTGTAATATTTCTAAAAGGTGAATTATTACCTCTGTAATATTTCTCGAAAGTGGAAAGCAAAACCTAATGCACAATGGGCCAATTATATAGAATAATTTTTAATCACAATTATGATATTTCTTCTTTTTTGATATCAATTTTTACCTCTGTAATATTTCTTAATTGTGGAAAGCTACACATAATGCACAATGGGCCAGTTATATAGAATATTTTTTAATCACAATTATAATATTTCGTAATTGTGGAAAGCTAAAAATAATGCACAATGGGCCATATGTATAGAATTTTTTTAATCACTATTATGATATTGCCACTTTTTTTGATATCAATTATTACCTCTGTAATATTTCTAAAAGGTGAATTATTACCTCTGTAATTGGCCAGTTATATAGAATACTTTTTAATCGCAATTATGATATTTCTCCCTTTTTGATATCAATTATTAGCTCTGTAATATTTCTCAAAAGTGGAAAGCTGAAAAAAATGCACAGTGGGCCAACTATATAAAATTTTTTATAATCAAAATTATGACATTTTCTGATTTCAGACATAAATTATTACCTCTATGATATTTCGCATAGGTGGAAAGCTAAAAGCAATGCTATCATAGTGCAGATTGCACTGAAAGCATCATCTACAGTGGCATAATTACTGCGGAAAACCCTCAGTAATAACCGGCAAAGATACTCCACCGATTCGCGTAATACCACTAGTTACGGGCCTGACTTTAAAAATCCTTATCGTCAAGTCGTTATATGGTTGACTAGCGATACCTAGAAAGAATAACTTCAGGTAGGTGGAGTTCTCAGGACATAATTGTTCCCGGGGTGTAACGTAACTGAGTAGAGGGAGGCCGAAAGCTTAAAAATTTCTCAGAGGTGAACCATCTAAGTATTCCTCCTCCTCCTATTCCTCCTGCACTGAACAATTTTTAAAACTGGTAATTTAACTAGGGTCTTTATAATGATTTGAGTCGAATCTCGTGAGAAATTATCTGATTTCTTACTTCGCTCTTCAGCACTTTATTTTGCCTACATATTTGAAAGAGAAAACTAATGAATTGAAAATGTTATGGATTTCAAATGTTTTTACATGTTATTTATTCAAGACTGTTTATTTTCCAACTAAAATAACTTCTAAACAATGATCAGCTGTCAAGTCGACTGTCAAAAGAAAATCACCCTTATTCTGTTTGGCGACGGCAATACAAGACGACGTCGTTTTTTATCGTTTGTTGTTAATCCGTATTCTCGTTGGCAATGTTGCTATTTATTGATGACTGGCCATACATGTTTGGTATTCCGTAAGACAATTTGACATTGATGTTGCGTTAAATTGCCGTCGATATTGTCGTCTGTGATTTTGGTGTCGTGCGGTTATAAACAAAAATTTTAACAGATTGAAAAAACTAAAAAAAAATTAAAATTACTAATGCCATCCAGTTTGAAAAATTAGTGAAAGCATTAGGAAAAAATCCATCACTTGCCAGGGGTTTTCATAGAGGCAGTGTTCCTACTAATTTTAAGGAACAATGGGAAAGTTTTGCGACTGCTCTAAACGCTCTTTGTCCACCAAATAGCACGAGTGATGGAAGGCAAAGGGTTCACTATATATTTGACAAAATTATTTTTTCAGATTTGGCGCAACTTAAAATTTAAAGTAAAAAAAAAAGATGGTAGAAACCCAAATGGAATGCAAAACTACTGGAGGCGGCATATTTAATCAACTTATATATACTGAGCCCCTTGAAAGAATCTGTGGCAAATCTGCTGAACATTTTGATTTTAATTTATTTTGATTTTTAATTTATTTTAGGTTTAATTTAATACATATTTTATTTTTCCTTTCACACAGTTTATATTTTCTTTACAACAATTTTATCAAAAATGGTACACAAATGAATCAGCTGACTCAAATATTTTACATGTGTTAAATTTTATTAAAATAATCGATAAAATGGCAACGTCGTCGTTAGGAAATACCAAATTACCACTAATGTTGTGTTAAAGTGATGTTGCCTCAAAATCGACGACAATGTTGCCGAATAGAATAAGGGTGAATAGTATTGCCGATGTTATAAGACACCACAAACCACAGTTTATTGTCAACACTTTATTTACATCCAAATTAAATGCTATTTTTAGTTGGACACTTTGTGCTCTGAAATAATAATTTAAAAAAATATAGTTAAAAATTTTTTTTTAATATTACTCACTACATTATTTGCCATCATTCCCACTGTGCTATACAAAAACTGCCAGCCAAAGTGGAATCTGCTCTACTGTTACAGCTTTTCTGTGCCGACAAAGTGATCGGCAAGCGTTTATTAGCGTATCGAAATTATTCAAAGAGCACGTGATAAAATGTCTGCTTTGTTTACGTTTACAATGAAGTGAAGATTATCAGGTTGCATGTTGCAATTCTTATTGTGGCTGGTTATTATTAAAACTGTCTTAAAGTTCAGATTTTTACTTAGGGCAATGACCAAAGAAGCTTTAAAATTATTTTAGCTTTTTTTCCTACAAAAACCATTTTCTTTTAAAATCACTTTCGAGGAGCAAAAACTTAACCTTAAATAATTTTTTCCTTTGCTTGGTAATAACTAATCAAGACTGTGTGTATACCTGGCTTTTACATCAAAAAACACCTTTTTTTAAAAGTCCTTATTTACACACTAACAAAAAAAAGGACAATCCCTTCCCAATAATATTTTATGGAGTACACAATCAATTCTTTGATAAAACAATGATTTTCCATTCCATTCAAAATCCCGCTTTTAAAACCAATCAAGCTATCAGGACTTTATTAGAATTCTTTACAAGTCTAAAAATTGTATTACAATCAAATACAAAAGCATAAATTTGTCACAATTCTTAAACAATCGAAAGAATAACACAAGAAAGAGAATAAAAAGATTTTTATGCTCTCGCTCCAATCCAACAAAGTCTCTAGATGATGCCTTTATAAAATAAAAATAAAATACAACAACTACAAGAAGGCAACATTAGTAAAGGAGCACATCATATTCCATGGATAAATCCAGACACTGAGTGAACATCAAATAAAAAACTATTGAGAAAAAAAACACGCAACAATCACCAAACTAAAGAAGAAGCATTAAAATTGGGTCAATGCAGGGAAACTATATATATAAAAAATTAAAATAACAACAACAACAACAACCTTGCAAAACCAAAGTACAAATGTATGCTGTATATCACAGTACTGACTTGGCTTGTTTTTTGTTGTTGTTTGTGTATTGGAAGGAGTGTGTGACAGGTGCAGTGGTAACAGCAGCCAAAAAGTGAAGAACTTCTTCAATAAGAAAAAAAATTGGTTTTAAAGTATTTTCTTTTTTTCTTTTCTTACACATAATTTATAACTTCATATACTGCTGCTGTTGTTGTTGTTTTCTTATATATTTAAAAATGCATTGTTAAAACATATATTTTTTGGGCACTTGGAATTGAAAGAAAAACCCACACTTAATCCCATTTTTCAAATAATTCCTATTAAGGGCCAATGACTGTTGTAGATCCTTTGGGATTGTGTTTTTTGTTTTTGTTGTTGTATTTTTTTTGCAATAATACACAAAAACTAATCGATAATAACACTTTAAACAAATAGATAATTTACTTTAAAAATTATTTATTACACGAAATTAAGGATATTAAAAAAAAAAACTACAAGAATAACATTTGAAGTGGAGATTTTTGACAAGGATTTTAGGGATAAGCACTAAAATCCTGTGTGAAATATAATAATTGACTTTGTTACATTAAGCAAATAATTCTTAAGCAATAAAGATATATATGTATGTGTATGTATGTGTATGCATGTAATTGTTAGGACTAAAGCGAAATGCGTGATAAGATTTACATCTGTATCTAGCTTTGTAAGCCATAACCATATGGTGGATCATACCACTGGGGATGAAATGTAGCGTCATCCTCACCCTGGAAGGCCTTCAGATACGTATATCCTGCGGTTACTCCTAGTTGCAACTTCAAAAGCCCGAAGCAGGCCGCAGCCTTCACTCCTTGCTGAAGAGTTAGAGACTTTCCAACACCTGGTCCAGAATGCATGAAACTTATTAAAATTTAAGAATGCAAAGGCCATAATGCTCACTGTACTAATGCTTCACTGTGTTTATTACGAATGATCGGATCCACACAACTCAAACGAGGCCCTCGATACTCCCGAAGGGCCAAGCTCAATAATCAGCCAGAGAACAGCTAAAAGGTTAAAACAACAAATATCTGAATTCTGGGACTTTACTGATTCCCCTGGAAAAATAGTGGAATTGTCCAGTTGGCTCCTGCTAGCTTCGAAGAGGACTGGGTTCCCTTTTACCCTCGTTGACACATGTAATGACGGTGCAATTCCGTCAAAATATATTAATGTGTCCCGGGGGGAGGTGGGGACTAAAGCGAAATATTGTGATAAGATTTACATCTGCGCCTGGCCGTAAGCCTTAATCAGACTGTGAAATGAAGAGTAACGTCATTCACGCCCTAGGAAGCCGATGATTAATTCTAGCAACAGGTCATTCCTAGTTGCAATTTCAACGGTCCGAAGCAGAGTGGCAAACCACTACATTTTGCTGAAGAGCTGGAGACTATCAAACTCCTGGTTCAGAAGACATAATTAGCATGCTGACTGGATCGGGATCATTCACCCGTTGGTCTTATTAAAGGCGAGATGATCCTGGCCCCCTAAACCACAACCATCACGATACTCCTGAAGGGAGAAACAGGTAAAAGGTTAAAGAGACAATTAGCGGAACTCTGGGGCTTACTGATTCCCGTGAAAATAACGTAAAGTTTCCAGTTGACTTCCTGCTTGCCCTTAGGGAACTGGATTCCCTTATACCCCCAACGACACAAGTCTAGATGGTTAAGTAATTCATAAAAACTGATAAATGTGACCCCGGGGAGGGGGCGGGGGGTAGTAGGGTTGACTAAAGCGAAATAAAAGATTTATATCCGGAAAAAATATCACAATAGCCTATCACTACAACCATAAAGTAGTTGTTGTAGCATTATACAGCGTGTCCGCCGGGAAGGTATACTATAGAATAGAATAGCAGATAAATATCCGCCATTTTAAGCACATTTTTCATTACATTCTCACACATTTTACATTTTACATTTATTTCACCACGATTATTTTCATTAAGTTGCTTAAGCGTTTCTGGTTTGTTTGCATAAATCTTGCTTCTCAGATATCTCCACCAAAAAAATGTCCGGAACAGTCAAATCAGGCGACCGTGGAGTCTAATCAATATCACCACATCTTCAAATAACTCGTTATGGAAAGAGATTTCGCAGTAATTCTTTTGTAATCCTGGCCTTACGCGATGTTGTGCCATCTTAATGATGCCACATGTTAATCAGACCCAAAGAAATGGTAAAAAATGTGAGGCTAACAGAGGCGAACATTTATCTGATATTGTGCTCCATAAGCCTAACAGAGACGGACATTCATCTGATGTTGTATTACATACAATTGCCGACATTAAATAAAACATTTATCAATATAAGATTCATTCTCTTTCATTTAATCAAAAATTATAAACAAACCAAGAGGGTATACCTTCCCGGCGGACAACCTGTATTTCGTCCAAGAATATCCACTTTACTTCACATCATCAAATTTGACTTGACTTAAGAGTCATCCTTCTAGTGTGATTGTTTGTCTCCGCTAAACGTTTTTGTGTCAGGAGTTTTAGGGAAAGGAGAAAAATCTATATTTAATATTGTGGGATCAGTGTCCTTGACTTGTGAGGTGTGAAACTGGGAGATTTGGGTCTTTCGAAGTTTGGTCAGTCTGATGGCACCACGGGTAACGGCAGCCAACAGGAATTCCTAAACCTGTACTGGTCACTAATGGGAATTTAATAGAAGTACGATTCGAAGAGAAGTGAAGTGACAATAATCCTTTAAATTATTTGAGTTTTATATGTTGTGAAATAAAAAGCTGGAGAGTAAAATGCACGACACGCAAATTTTTTACAAATATTAATTTTACAACGCAAAAATTATAAGCAAACAAAGTGGTGTACCTTCCCGGCTAACACCCTGTATTTCATGAGAATATTATGAAATATTTTTATTTATAGGAATCGAGCACACAAATTAGCGCAGATTAAGTGTGAAACATTTTTATATTTTATAATTTGCCTATTTTTGTTGTTATTTTTTGGTTTTTTTGCTAATTTTTTCTTAATTAAAAAAATCTTTGTTGTTGTTGTTGTAATCTTTTTAAAAGACCAGCCAGCATATGTATTTTTTGATCTGTGTCTGTTTCATAATTTATTAAAGATCCTTAAACATCTAAGTAGATCATTTGTTGGTGTTGGAAATATGCCTACACAGACACAGAATAAGTAAAACAAGAAATGCCTTTGAAAAAAAGCCTAAAAATAAAACGGACGGCAAGCTGCTGTAATTTTTCGTTACAAAAGCCGCTATATAAACTGAATATTGTAGCATGTGTTTTATTAAACGTCTTTCGGAGGATTTTGTGTTTTTTAGTTTTTTTCTTTTTGCTTCAAGAATGAATACCTCAAGTTAATGAAACCGGCTGCAGTGTTTTTTTTTGAGCCACTTTATTTAAAGGGCCAAGCTTATGGCTCAAGATACAAACCATAAAAACAACAAAAAAGACAAAACAAAAACATAATAATAAAAATGCAGTTAGTAGGATTTTGTGAGCAAGACCTAAAACAAAAAAAAAACGTTTAAAGGAAGCCTGCTGACGTTTCTTCAAAATTTTTTTCTTCATTAGTTTTTGCTGCAGACAGGTTTTAAGGATTCACATACACAAGCACACATACATATATGCTTAGGCGAAAGACCAAAAAACTAAATGCCATAGCAGGTGCTTATTTCAGCATTTATGTTGTTGTTGTTATTATTGTTTTGTATTAACCAAGATTGCAGCAGGGTTCTTCTCGTTAATAAGAAGAAATCTTTTCGTTTTGTTGTTTTTATTTTGTTTTTTTTTTTTGGCTTATTGCTCCTTTTAAGCGTTCGTTGCTTTACTAAGGGATGCCTCAACGGCATCAAAAACCTTAAGAGCCATAACAGCACATAAAGGATATAAAATCGCTGTCTACATTGAGTTAAAGGCTCATCGTTATTACAGCACCCGATTACATTTTTACAGGTGCCTTTGACAACAATGCAAACAACGATCGTGTTAGTTTTTATTGCTTTTTTTGTTGCTGTTTTTATTTTTATATTGTCTGTCTAGAAGAGATCAAGCAGCAGCAGCATCCTTTGCATTGCTCATATATTCATTACGATCATTATCATTATTATGAACTTGTTCACTATCATTCTCATTCATTTAAAGCGGCACTTGTAATAACATTTCGAGACTAATTGTAACTTAACAGGGTGTTTAATTGTTCTTTTTTTTAATTTTTAAACCCATAAGGGATCTAATGTCTTTGCTTTAAAATGAATTCCGATGCTTCTTGCATGACTCCCAATGATATTACAAGTTCTTGTTGCGTTTGGACATTAATCTTTGTCGAGTAAAGCTTCCAATTCCTTATCTTCAAACCAGTCCTCCCCTTGTCTTCTGTGTCGAAATGATCATTTTTAAATCACGTAAACTAGTGTTCACAAGTTTTTCGTATTGTACTAACAAGCGATAACTTTCAGCAGCTGTTTTATTTAAAACAACTTTTCTAAGGCACCGAATTCGATTATTATAGACAGATGCTTATCCCACAAAATAACATATTTGTTATTATTGATACAATCATATGTGATAAATGTTGGCCAAATCGACAATAGTTCAATTAAGCAATTAAATTTTATTGCAAACAATTATATAATCTTGCAAGAACCTTAAAAGATCAGTCATGCGTAAAGGCCCAACTATAATATGCATAAGCTGGCTTAAGCTAATGTCACAAATTGAACGAAAAGTGTGTCAAATGCTAAAGCGAATCATTGAGGACTTTTACGTGGCTATATTGTACTTAAATGAATATAGAAATTATTATGCAGAGTTGCTAATATGTTTTATTCGTACTTTAACAAAAAAATTATTTCATTCTAAATAAATGAAATTTATTAACAAATGAAATTTGTATACTTAATACTATGTAGTCTATGCAGTTTTATTAATTCTACTTCAAAAATATTCAACCTTTTTCATATTTAATTATTTTTTTTTTTTACTTTTACATTCAATGTTTGCTCTTTCATCTTTTTCAATTTATATGCTCACACTTTCTTTATTACTTTTAGTTTAAACCCTTTTTTATTATATTTTCTATTTTTTAATCTCATAATGTAAATGAAAAGAATAAAATTAATTTCACAAAAATTCATTTCTTTTATTATTAAGATGGTATTTACATTTATATATATTCACTGACTTAAGATATCACATATTATTCTTTTTGCTTTATAAAGAGAAGTAGCACTTCAGGCAACAATGCCTATTTAGTCAAGTACCGTGCTACATTCCTTAGGAAAGGGATAGAGAACAGATGAAACAGGTGGTGAAAGTAAAAGGATAGTCGGAAATTAACTGCCGTATAAAGACAGCACAGCGACCAGTGACTATGCCTTCATCGCTGAGCAGTCCCACCAACAGTCAATTTTTTATTTTGTAGTGAAAAAAACCAAGGTCTTCGTTGGGAATCGAACCCACAACCCCCATACTGACAAGCCAGTACACTACCTACTAGCCTACAGGGGCACCGATTTTCGTACTGATTTCAGGCGAGCTTCTATAATAGTCTTATTGTATTAGTAATCTTTGCCGCATTTTTGCTGATTTGTGTTTGTATTATATGTGTTTAAATCAGTTAGATTGCTTGCAGGAAATACGTGATTCCTTAAAATATAGAGAAGAAACCAGCTCACATTTGTTTAGTATTGTTATAATTTTAATTGTTTTTGTGATATTATGGCTGCTAAACGCAGTAATCGGTTTAAAAGACCTGTACGTTCGGTTCGTCGAAAGAAGACGTCCCGTAGGCGAGTACGCATTAGTCACCGAGTTGCATCGACTGGAACCCGTCCAGCTGCCGTGACGAGATATGCTGCTTTGAGGTCATTTGCTGTGTACCCTTAAAGGGCAAAGAATGATAATAAGGAAATCCCTGCTGATCTATGGTTGGACAAGTTATATAAATATGGATTGATGGCTTTGCGAATATTCTCAATGTTATTAGCTGCCCCTGATCCCAAGAAGGGAAAGAATGTTTCTGCTGACTGGCTTTTTGCAGTTACTTCTGTGTGCCAAGGATTTTGGGTTGGATGTGATGACTTTATTGTTAACTCCGCCATTAGTGAAACAGTCTCACGATTTGGCAAGAAATATTTAGCGAGATTTGATTATAAGCAGTGCCGTGTGTCATCTTTTACGGTTACAGTTAATCCAGGATCTGAGCTATCAAAGAGGGCTGGAGAGTATGTTGTTGCCATTGTACTTTTATCAATCGAACAATCTACCATAGTTGTCGACCCTAACTATCCTGCAAAAGGTGGTGTAGTCTACTTGCCTGATGAGGTGTCATTTGAAGATGCCACGCAATATCCTAATGCAGTTGTCTGTCCATGTGATATTATTCTAGCTAAATGCTACCTTAAAGTCTATTATTAAAAATTAAATAAAAATTTTTCTTCAATGACTACGATTAAAATCATATTTTGTTCCAAATTTATCTCACTTAAATTCTGGTGTTAAAAGTTCAACCAAGAATTGTCCTCAATGACTATAAAAAAAGTTTAGCTTATTATTAAAAAATAAATGAAACTAAAAACTAATTTTGCACATTTTGCTTGTCAGCTAAACGCTAATTTTTTATAAATTTTTAATAAAAAGTTTAGCTTTGCGTTTTAGAAAATCAGGCCCCCCAAATAAATAAAAAAATATGAAATATTAAAAAAGTAAATTAAAAACAAAACAGGATCACTACTACAAACTATGATCATTTCTAATAATTTCTGCGTAGTTTATAAAGCTCCTGTAATATGTTTGCTTGAAAATCGTCCTTTACTGCCACTGGCAGTTTGTTCATCAAGCTAACTGTTGTCTTCAAGAAGTAGAGTTTTCTTCGGTCGTTGATGCCAAGCTGCTCTCAATGTTTTCTATAGTCTCACCAAATTTTTGGTAAAGGCTATCTATCGACCGTTATTTTTGACTTCTTTGGAGGGGTTGAAGTTGATAAAAAGGCATATTCACGCTAACTGTTTCCACTGAACATAGCTTGCTCCAAGGTTGAGTCAGTCTATTTCTTCAACGTTATCACGAGTACTACAAAATAAAGATTGACATTATAAAAAAGTAAAAAAATAGTCAATGTAAATGCTTACACTAGCCTTAAGTCTCCCTTACGAATTTGTTGTGGAGCCTGTGCACAGAATTGATAACGAAAAAGGGAATTTATTTGTTGGTTATTTAAAAAATGTCTCGACTGATGCAACTGAGCTGCCACCTGTCGAAGGTAATACGGCAGTTATCCTAAGGTTTGAGCTAAGAGAAATTGAAAAGGCAATATCTGAATTAAATACCAAGAAAGCTCCTGGACTTGACAAAACCAGTAACAAGATGTTATTTGAATTAACCTGTAGAGACCGGGGAATTTATCTATAATGCCATTTTGCGCCTTAAGTACTTTCCCACAGAGTGGAAAAATTCTTTGATAACTATGATTCCTAAGCCAAGAAAAGACCACACAAAGGTAGAATCATACAGACCTATTAGCCCTTTATAAAATATATCACAACTGTTTGAGAGAATACTAGCAACTAAGCTGAATGCGATTTTGGGTGTGAAAGAATGTATTCCGAACCATCAATTCGGTTTCAGAAAATAATATAGTACGATCCAACAAATGTGCTTAAAAAAGACCTTTGAAGAAAAAAAACTACTGTTCTGCACTTTTTATTGATATTTCCCAAGCATTTGACAAGGTATAGCATGAAGGTCTTATACATAAGTTAAAGCTAAACTTGCCAAAAAACTTATATAAGATATTAAAAAAATTATTTAACTGATCGAATGTTTATACTAAAAGAAGGAGATTTTCTAAGCGCGCCTTAGCTTATTAAAGCCGGTAGTATTTTTTTTGGACCTATTTTATATATATATATATATATATATATATATATTTATTTATTAAAGACAAAGGCAATCTTGCTATGGGCCTATTTTACAAAATTTTATGGGCCTATTTTACAAAATTTGCAAGGATTGTTCAGGCAGACAACAGCCCCTGCTCATCATAATGTTATAATTGATGAGTGAAAAAGTCAGTAACTATAACTCCATAGCGGTCACCATTGGCGGTAACATTCTGACCAACATAGTTTTTTTTTTCTAAAGAGAAGTAGCACTTCAGGCAACAATGCCAATTTAGTCAAGTACCGTGTTACATTCTTTAGGAAAGCGATTGAGAAGAGATGAGGCAGGTGGTGAAAGTAGAACGATAGTTACGCAAATTAACTGTCGGTAAAAGACGGCACAGTAACCAGTGACTATGCCTTCATCACTAAGCAACCACACCGACAGTCAATTGTCATTTGTAGTGTAAAAAAACCAAGGTTTTTGTTGGGAATCGAACCCACAATCCCCAGTCTTATATTTGCTGCATACATCAGATATGCCGATTGGTACCCAAGTGCACACATCAACATTTGCTGATGACACAGCTTTTACAAGTATCCACAATACCGTCCAAATAGTGGTCACAACATTTACAAAATCACATATTTAACTTGGGAAAATGTTTGAACAAAAATGGAGAATAAAGGTGAATGAACAAAAATGTACTCATATATTTTTTACACTGCGTATGTGCGATTAGATTTACATCCGCGCCTGGGCATGAAGCCTTAATCAGATGGTGAACCAAATCACTGCATAATTTGGAACGTCATGCTCGTCCTAGGAAGCTATAATTCTATGCACCAGAACTTTTTAGTTGCAACTTCGATGATTCCAGAGCAGGGCTGCAAATCATCACTCCTTGCTTAAAAGTTGGAGACTTTCCAACTCCTGTCCAGAACACATGTCTAGCATGCTCACTGGATCTGGGAACATTTCACCAGGTAGGTGTTATTAAAGGTGAAATGAACCCGGCCACCATAGAACCATAGAATAATATGGGACCGCGAAACCACAACCACCACGATACTCCCATAAGGGCCAACCTCAATAATCAGCCAGAGAACAGTTAAGTGTCTAAAGAGACAAATAACAGAACTCTGCGGGTCACTGATGCGCGTGGAAATAAAGTGGAGTTTCCAGTTGTACCCCTGCTGAATTCCGGGGGCTGGGCTCCCTTTTTCCCCCAGTTGCACAGGTCTAAGTTGTTGCTATCTCCAAAGACCATATATATGTGCCCCCGGGGGGTAAACACTGCGTATGGCCTCATGCCCCCCAATTCGCATAAATAACCAAATGCTACTAAAGCTTTCAGACGTCAAATATCTCAGTTTACATCTTGATTGCCACCTTTCATGGAAAAGTCCCATAGAATCCAAACTAACACAAATGAAGTTAAAAGTCATCCAACTAAACTGGCTTATTGGCAGAAGCTCAATCTTCAGCTTAGATTGGAAACTTCTATTGTACAAGTCGATCCTGAAACCAATTTTGATGCTATGTAATACAATTGTAAGGCACTGCTTCAGCAAGCAATAATGAAAAAATTTAAAAGCACCTAAATAAGATTCTGCGAATAATCGCAGTTGCTTCCTGGTATGTAAAGAATTCGAACATCCACAAAGATGTAAATATGCCATTCGTCAAAGAAGCTTGAAACTCATCCAAATCCTTTGGCACATAACATTCTAAATGAACCTACTTACGTGCGACTAAAAAGAAGGGATACAAGTTTTCTTGGCCGTACACAAGAGAGATGACAGCTAAGCCGTCACTCACATACTATTTTGTATTGCACTGGCTGGACTTAATTTAAATTTTTAGACTTACGGTATGAATAATAATTGATAGTTAAATATATTGAAGATACAATAAATAATATATTTATGTAAAACAAAAAAAAAATTATATAATTTGAGGTTATGTTTTTAGTGGCTAAATTCTTTTTTTCTATTTTCTAACGACTTTTTGCTGTTTTATCGCGTGTTTATTCTCTCGCTCTCTCTCCCTCTCTCTCTCTCTCCCTCTCTATCTCCCTCTCTCTCTCCCACTCTCTTTCTCTCTCTCTCTCTCTACGTACTAAACAAAGAGATCGAATCTTTTGAGCCCAAGAAAACAACTTTTCCGAACTTCCCTATGTTTGGCAAAATTAAAAATAAATTCGATTAAAAATGTCTTATGTTCAAAATAAGCTTTTGTTGCCTTTTAAAAGTTTACAGGACGAATAAAATATTAAGAATCATTAGTTTATAAATAACGAAATGAAAAGATTTTGCAGAACCAGAGAAAGAGAGAGAGAGAGATCTTCTACAAGCTTGCTGAAGTGTAATATTTTGTTTATTATTATTTCTTCTATTCTGGGGCATTAGGAAATTTTGAAAGTTTGAAGCCAGTAAAATGTCACTAAATCCTAAATCACTTCCTTTCCAAACACCCTTTATTTAAAGCAGTTCACCTGCTTAGAGGACTGATTGCTAACCTGTCTATCTGTTGATCTGTGTGTGAGTGTGTGTGAGTTTCATTTTTGTTTTCTTTTTTGTTGCTTTTCTTGTTGTAGGTTTTTCTTACATTCATGTTCATAATATCATGCTACTCAATTTTATGACATTACGCTGCTAAGCGCTGCCTCTGCTGTTGAGGCTGGCGAAGATGATGATGTTGTAAATGATGTTGCAGCCCTTTGTTGCTTCTAGTAAGCACGTATGTACTTGCATATATACATATGTATGAATGTATGTATGTGATGTAAAAGGTGCGTTTGTTTATTTTAACTTTAATCAAGGCTCGACAAAAACAAAAAAAAATATATAAAAAACTAAAAAATAAACGACAACAACAAAAACAAAAACAAGAGCACACAATATTCAAGCAAAAGAGGCACAATTCCTGACCTAAGACATCATTTTTTTCAATAGGCCTGCATTTATTGTTGAAAATTCTGAACATGTCTTCTGCACTAAATTTAGCCAAAAAAATACTTTGGCTAAGTGTTGATGAACTAACTGAACAACACATGCATGGGGTTGATTGTCTTATTGCTGCTGCTGCTGCTGCTGCCCTTACCCTAGAAACTTTGATGTTGTTGTTTTGCTTTTATTTTGTTGTTTTTTTTTTTGTTTTTAGTTCATTGGAAACTATTTCAATTTTTATTAATAGCTAAAGTCACAAACACTTAAAAAAATCACCTGCATATTCAATATACCGCCAGTTTATTTCATTATTTTCTTCCTACTTTTCAATTATCAGTTTTGTATATCCTTTATTCAAGCACATATAGAGTAAATGTATGTGTGAGTATGTATACTCACTCACATATGCTATGAAATATTTTTGAAATGCCAGGATATGTTTTTTTTTTTTAATTCCTGGGCAGTGGAAATAGAAAACTAAAATAATGAACTTGAAATTTTATAAATTCTAATATTTTAAGCGGGTTTTTCTATATATTAAAATAAGAGTGATATCTATAAAAATAACATGACCAAACGACGACCCTATACGAAAATCACGTATTTATAGGGATGCCCTTAAATGCCTGCCCATATATCCCCGCCTGTGCATGTCTTGATGGACAACTTCCCATGAACGAAATATTAAGCCGTGTGTCCACTACCAAGTTTGCTAACGGAAGTTGCTTTCAGAAGTGGTTTCCAGATGTTTTGTCGTGTAAACACGTATTAGAAGTTGACTTCCAGAAGACACGGCTTGCAGAAGTTACTTGCAGCAATTATGTGGAAACACGTGTTTGTTGCTTGCTGGAAGTAACTTGAACAACTTGCTGTAAACTACAAGTGTTTTGAAGACTTGCAGAAGAAGTCGGGTATACGTGAGTAAACGGTTCTGTGGTATTCTCTTCTGTTTTCAGTTTTGTTTTGTTTTGTTTTTTTTAGTTTTTTTCGAAATTCATAAAAATGGCCAAAAAATAAATTCGTTTGAAGTAGTAAAAAAACACATTTGGTAATTGGAAAACAAGAAGGTTATCCTAAATTATAAGACACGTCCTCAAAAGACTATAAGAATAAAATTAAAGACGCACCGAAGAAGAGGTCAAACTACTTTTTTATACTGTCGTTCGTAAAAAAGCAAACTACTGCAAGCTGTACTCACATTGTGTGGAAACACGTCTGCAATTTCGTCGCGATATCTTCTACCAACTACTTCTGGAAGCAGACTTCCGCAAGTTTCAGTTTGAGTAGAAACACTTCAGCAAATACTTGCAGAAGTTCTTCTAGCAAGTAACTTGCTAGTGGCCACACGGCTTTAAGTACTGTTCTGCGACTCCTTGAAATTGGTAACTTATTAAGAGAACGCCCTTTCTGACTGAAAAGGCAGGTAATACCAATTGGTTAAAGTTTTGAATTATTTTGAACACTTTCGAGATCAGCAGAAATATTTTTAGCCAATCTTATAGTATGTTGTGGTCCATGCTTGGGCCTATCACCTACAGACACTCTTTCTTCGAAATCATTCATTACACGATAAATAGTGCGTTTTGTTGGCACGTTGCTTCTCGCAAAAATTTCACGTAACTTTCTCATCGTCACAACTGTTTGATTAGATTTACATCCGCGCCTCGCCATGAAGCCTTAATCAGATGGTGGACCAAACCACTGCATAATTTAGAACGTCATGCTCGTCCTAGGAAGCCGAAGCCATAATTCTATGCAACAGAACTTTCTAGTTGCAACTTCGATGATTTCAGAGCAGGGCTGCAAATCATCACTCCTTGCTTAAGAGTTGGAGACTTTCCAACTCCTGTCCAGAACACATGTCTAGCACGCTCACTGGACTGGATCATTCATCTAGCGTGTCATTAACGGCGAAATGATTCTGGCCACCATATTAAACAACAGACCTGATATGGGGCCGCGAAACCACAACCACCAGGATACTCCCATATATGACGATGAGAAAACCTTTATAGAACTTCGACTATCTAGACCTGTGCAACTGGGGGAAAAAGGGATCCCAGTCCTCTGAAGTCAGCAGGGGTACAACTGGAAACTCCAATTTATTTCCACGGGAATCAGTAAGCTCGCAGGGTTCCGTTATTTGTCTCTTTAGACATTTAACTGTTCTCTGACTGATTATTGAGGTTGGCCCCTATATGGGAGTATCGTGGTGGTTGTGGTTTCGAAGCCCCATAACGGGTTTGTTTAATATGGTGGCCAGAATCATTTCACTGATAATGACACGCAAAGTGAATGATCCAGTCCAGTGAGCATGTTTTACATGTGTTCTGGACAGAAGTTAGAAAGTCTCCAACTCTTTAGCAAGGTGTGATGGTTTGCAGCCCTGTCCTGGAATCATTAAAGTTGCAACTAGGTGGTTCTGTTGCTTCAAATTATGTCTTCGGCTTCCTAGGACGCCTGTATGACGTTCCAAATTATACAATAGTGGTTTGTCCACCGTCTGATTAAGTCTACACAGCCAGGTGCGGATGTAAAACGAATTACACTCCGCATACCCGGGAGCACATTGATATGTTTTAATGGAGATCCACCATCATTAAAGGCGTCAACGGGAGCCCAGTCCCCTGAAGGCTGGCAGGGAGTCAACTGGAAGCTCCACGTTATTTCCACGGGAGTCAGTAAGCCGCAGAGTTCAGCTAATTTTTTCTTTAACTTTTTAGCTGTTCTCTGTCTGATTATTGAGGTAGGCCCTTCGGGAGTTTTATAATGGTTGTGGTTTCGCGGCCCTCATGAATTTTAATTAAGGGGCCAGGATCATCTCACCTTTACTGAGAACAATGGGTGAATGATCCGGACCCAGTGAGTATGCTTGTCATGTGTTCTGGACCAGGAGTTGGATAGTCTCCAGCTCTTCAGCAAGGAGTGGTGGTTGGCGACCCTGCTTCGAAACCTCCGAAATTGCAGCTAGTAATAATCTGTTGCTAGAAATTAGTCTTCGGCATTCCTAGAGTGAGGCGTACGCATCATGTCACCCAAGTGGTTTGAACACCGTCGAGTTATGGCATGCACACTATGCATGTTTGTGTGTTAATTTTTGAGAAGACTAATTCGGAGAATTAAGACAGTAGAATGACAGTCACGTAGACGTGATACTTAGCTTTGCTTTGTGTATTTTTTCTGGATGCCGGTTCAAACTCATTTCATCAAAAACTGCTACTTTTAGAAAACCCTTTAAATTCCTCATTCAATTGTATGAAAAACTTCTCGCTTCTTTGATCTGATTATTTTGTATTTTACTTTTAGCTTGATTCACAACATTGTTGTTATTAATCGCTAATACTTTGTTTTAAACAGGATACCCCTCGCAGCATTTTCCTTTATAGGGGCTCTTATAATATCCCTGAACAAATGTTTAATAAAAACTAACGCTTCTAACTATACTTTCTCATTAACAAAAAAAAAAAAAAAAAGAAAAAAAGAAAGAAAGAGAACAGCAAGGTCTGTTAATAGTATTAAGTTATAAGACAAATTATGTGGGTTCAGGTGTTTTGTGTTATTGTCTGATAAAAAATTAATTTTATTTCAAACGGTTAAAGACCTTTAGGCTTTTTGGAGATAATAATTTAAATGTTATCGTATATTGCGTTTCCTAAATGAAATACTTTCAAATTCCCTTAATACAAATTATTAATTTGACAGAAGCTAGAGAGTGTTCTAATATTCCTTTCGTTGGTTTGCTTATTGAGCAAATCTGTAAACTACGAGGGTAAATTGAAAATTGTCTCTCACCTAAATAGCCCGAAATTCAGTTCTTTAAAATTCTTTAGAAATTTTGTAAACTCCTTCAAATAGGCATTTCAAAGAAGCTGTCGCTTTGATCTTATCACACAACGGAATTTTTTTATCATCGGTTCAAAGCACACATTGATATAAATCGCTAAGCCTAAAGTGAATGCAAACTCATTTTGTAGTATTAAATTTTTAATGATCCATGAATTATTATTTTATTCTTTCTTTAATTCATTTAACATTAAAGCTAAATAAAAACAATAAATGGTGGCCACAATTTAAGTGAAATTGCTTTCTTCTAGTCATCTTGTTCACCTGGTAGAATTTACTGTTGTCTTATCTTTGCTGGTGGAAGATGATATTGGTTTGGTAAGTCACTCTTCGGTTTTCAGTTTCAATCTCCTGTTAGCATAAGTAACTGGTGCCACCAGAAGCACATGTCGAGATGAGGAAAGGCTCCATCTTTACTGCATATCCCCGAGGGACTACAGCATAGAGTAATCAGTGATCTTTCCTTTCTTATTAAGAATCCAATTTTTCAATTTAAACACTTTTTAACAAGCGCCGATGGGAATTGAACTCATAATATTTCGATTTAATTAATACAAATATTTCCTTTTTATGCTGTTTTACATAGCACAAGTTGGGGAAAGCCTCCATATTGACTGCATGTCCCTGAGGGACTATTTGCATACAATAATCAGTGATCTTTCCTTTCTTATTAAGTCTCGGGTTTTCCAATTTAAACACTTTTTAAACAAATTCAGATGGGAATTGAACTCATAATACTTCAATTTTTTTTATGCTATTTTACATAGCACAAGTTGGGGAAAGCCTCCATATTGACTGCATATCCCCGAGGGACTAGTTGCATGTTGTAATTAGTCATCTTTCCTTTATTATTAAGAATATAGTTTTTTTCAATTTAAACACTTTTTAACAAGCGCCGACGGGAATTGAACTCATAATATTTCGATTTAATTAATACAAATATTTCCTTTTTATGCTGTTTTACATAGCACAAGTTGGGAAAGCCTCCATATTGACTGCATGTCCCTCAGTCTTTCCTTTCTCATTAAGTCTCGGGTTTTTCAATTTAAACACTTTTTAAACAAATTCAGATGGGAATTGAACTCATAATACTTCAATTTTGTTATGCTATTTTACATAGCACAACTTGGGAAAGCCTTCATATTGACTGTATGTCCCCAGGAGACTAGTTGCATGCTGTAATCAGTCATCTTTTCTTTCTTATTAAGAATCCAGTTTTTTAATTTAAATACTTTTTAAACAAGTGCCGATGGGAATTGAACTTATAATATTTCAATTTAATTAACACAAATATTTTCTTTTTATGCTGTTTTACATAGCACAAATTGGAGAAAGCCTCCATATTGATTGCATGTCGATTTTAATGCTCGTTAGATGCAATGTTGCATGTTTACTCATAGATCTGTGTTCGGAAATGGTGCTGCATATGTTACTAAGCATGATATAGGTATTACGGAATCGGATGCTGTTGATGTTCTTGGCATGAGAATTCTGTGTGATGTTCGATGGACTAAACACATTTTTGAGATTTCTGTAGAAGCTTTCAAGCAGAGTAGCGAAGTATTCACTCACTGTTCATACATGTATGAATATGTACATTTCATTTTTTAGCCGCTTCTTCTCATACATGTGTGAGAGACTACAAAATATTTTCTGTTTTCTCATTTGTGAATGGGACGATTTATTTTTTTTTTCTTTCTATCCATAAGTGAAAAAATGAGAAACACACAAGTGTTCATTTTTGAATATTTACAATTTTGATAATTTTTCAAAAATGAAAAGATCGTAAAAATATGTGCGTTAAGCATTCGCGTACATAAACGCACATATTTGATAATGCGCAATTGTCGGCGTATGCAGGAAAAAAAATGTTTTTTTTTATTTCTTTTAGAATATATTGCAATATTGTATTTTGAGTTAATATGTACCCATGTGTTTTTACTACACTTTTCGGTAAACTGCGATCGTAGGTAGAAAATTTTTTCACGTTCATTTATGAGAAATTTTATAAAATTTCAACGTTCATAAATGAACATGTACATTTATGAAAAATAACATTAATAAGAAGTAGCTAATTTATCATTTATCACAAATGAATAAGACTAATAATTCTTGTTGTTCGCATTCATGTATGAAAATAACCAGAACATTTTTTGTTGTTCATTTATGAGTGTGAAAAATAAATATAAAATTTTAGATTTCTCATTTATGAAAAATATCATGAATGTTGATTTTTGAATGTTCATAAATGAAAAATTCTGAACCCTGCTTTCAAGTGTCTCGGTTTTCTAAAATGGTGTAAGAGATAATTCACTCCATCCGATCTTCGCACTATTTATACCACCTATATCCGTCTAAAGATGGGATACAACTCTCATGTAACGGCCGGCGCCTCAAAGTTTAATTTGGAGTTGCTCAACCGTGTATAGGAGAGGGTCAAGAGGCTCATTGTGTATCCAACTCTATTAATTCCCTAGAGCACCGACGCCATGTACGTTGTATTTCACTGTTTTATCGTTACTACAATGGTAACTGCTCTAACGAAATTAGGGAATTTGTTCCGGGAACTCGTACATATTTGTGTTTGAATCAATTTTCTTCTTTTTAATCAAGAATCCGAGTTTTCAATTTAAACACTTTTCACACAAGCGCCGATGGGAATTGAACTCATAATATTTTGTTTTAATCAACACAAAGATATTTTTCTTTTTTCTATTTTACTCAGCAGACAACAACAAGATCAACTTGTTTTGTTGCAGATTGATATGGATTAAAATGGACTAATTAACCACTTGGTTTTGAAATTGGGTTGATATTAAAATAAAAACTCTTTCAATTATATTTTTGCTTAAAATCAATAAATTTTATTTTATTTTATTTTTTATCTTCAACATAAATTTGATCAGCGTATGTATATGAATTTTAAGGTGAATAAACTATTAAGATCAACTTCATGAATTTAAGATCCTTTTGCCAAAATTATTATACTCTAAAGCTATAAATATCCTTAAGCAATTTTGTTTTTTTTTTTTGTTTTTTGTTTTTTTTTCGTTTAATAAAAGGCGATTAAATGTTGCGTTAGGTTTATTGAACTTAGAATTGAAACAACGGTAATTGAAACAAAACGATAAATATTTGTATGCGTTTGAATGTTTGCTAAAAAAAATTCTCTGGTTGTTTTATTTGTTTTTAGCATTTGAAACCCCTATTTTTTTAAGCTACAGCTACAGCAACAGCAACAGGTCTTTGACATCTTTTAACTACAAAACAAAAAACAAAAACAATAAGAACAACACATGCATTTTGTGATAACGTATCATTCTTCTACTTGTGAAAGGTTCAATAAACCTTAGATTTCAAATGGCTCTAAAACTAAAAGTAAAACAACTACAACAAACAGTTAATCGTTTGATAAACCGACAAATATTTATTTTTTAATGTTAAAACAAAATACTCTTGCTTTTTTGTATGTGTTTTTGTTTTTGTTTTGTTTTTGTTTGCATTTTATTTTTTGCAATACGAAACTGTCAAAGGATCTTGCTTTGGCATTAACTCAAGACTCCTTTACTCCTTAATGTTGTAGTCATATTTTGGCTTGTGCTGTGTATTTATTGTTGCTGTAGCACATCTCGTTAAGGGTGCGTTTCAATACACAAATACAAACTTTTATTCAGAGCAAGATAAGGCCCCTTTTGTTTAATACTCACACATTCATAAATACGATAACATCATTTTCTATAAAATTTATTTATACCCAAGAGATGTTTATTACGGCAAGAAATATTTAGAAATTATTTTAGTTAAAATGAAGTCAAGCAAAAAATTTTTAAATAATTTTTAAAAAATTCGCGTGTCGTGCCTCAATCATACTCGACAGATTTTTATTTCACAACATATAGAACCCAATTAATTTAAAGGATTATTGTCACTTCACTTCTCAAAAAATCGTATGTCTATTAAATTCCCATCAATGACTCGTGCAAAAACTGCAATTCCTGCGAGCTGCCGTTTCCCATGGTGCCATCAGACTAAGCAAACTTCGAAAGACCTTAAACTCCCGGTTTCACACCTTACAAGTCAGGGAGACTAATCCCACAATATTTAATATAGATTTGTCTCCTTTCCCTGAAACTCCTGGCATAAAAACGTTTAGCGGAGACAAACAATTAAAATTTTCACAGTTACCGTAACGTCGTTTTTCATTTTCAAAGAAGTAAGTTTCAATGATTTCTCCTGATCAAATTATACACCAGACTTTCACTTTTAATGGATAGAAAGGTAACTGTTGAATAATATGAGGGCTTCCCACACCCCAGAACTGACTATTCTGTTTATTCACATATCCATTCAAATGAAAATGTGCCTCGTCACTCATTATGATTTTTTCATGAAAATCGGGGTTGCCACGAGCGAGCTGTAACATCCTATTGGCATATGTACGGCGGCATAAATGGTCTTATGGAAGCAGCTGTTGAATCGAATGAATCAAATGCAAATCCTTGTGCAAAATTGTGACCAAAGTTGTCTTTGGAGATGGAGGTGGATAGATTGTTTTGCACACTTTCTTCAGCAGCAGTAATGATTTCAACCAATCTTACAGTACATTGTAGTCCATGCTTGGGCCTATCACCCCTCTTTCTTCGAAATGATTTACTACACGATAAATAGTGCGTTTTGTTGGCACATTGTTTCTCCCCAAAAATTTCACGTAACTTTCTCATCGTCACAGTAATCGATGATTGATTTTGACAAATCGATTTTATCGATTAAAACACGTTGGTTTATCGAATATTTTTCCATAATAAATTTTCCACGTGTCTACTTCACGACTGCTAAATATGAACTGTCAAGAGCAGTGATGGGCGAACTACGGACCGCGGGCCACATCCGGCCCACGAGCGATTAAAAAAAAAATTAATCACCTATTAAAAAATTATGCCCAAAAAATAAATTTACATTATGTTTTAAAAAAGATTAAATTGACAATTTTAGCAAAAAAATGCGATGTTTTCATATTATATTGTGCCCAAACTGCGTAGTTTTCTGGGAAATATTGTACACACAAGACAACAACAACTTTCTTATACAATATTCCAAGAAGAAACTTAAAAAGCATGAAACAAAAACAACTAATATAGAAAACTGAACGTATAACATAACGACGATATATGTGAGATCTAGAAGGTTCTTGAATATTCGAGACAACATGCGCAATAAATATAAAAGGGCCAGGGATGGATTAATCAGCAATCAGTAGAAGTGTAAATTTCGTGACGTAAAGAATAAATTGTGAAGTAAAATTATAAAGTTGCCAACGTACAGTTTTATTTGTGTAATTAAAATAATAAAGTGTATTGTAAATACCCCCATAAATGTCAATCGAAAATAGAAAGAGAAAAGTTGATTCGGAATATCGAGTATTTCAAGAAGAGTGGACATGGAAGTACTTCTTTATGGAATATAACCAAAAAACCAAGAACCGGTAGCTGTACTAAAAGATTATAATCTCGCTAGGCACTTTAATTCAAAACATCTTCTTGGGTCGAAGTACTATAAAATGACACATGAAGACAAGAAAGTTCATTCAAAGGAATTGAAAAGAAAAATATCTAGTCAGCAAATGTTTTTTAAAAATCAAAGAAGTGTCCAGCGATCCTCCACGTTAGCTGGTCACATTGTTGCCTATAAAATAGCAAAAAGTAACAAACCGTTTTCTGAAGGAGAATTTATTAAGGATGTGTTAATTAGCATTGGAAAAGGATTATGCCCAGAAAAGGTAAAAGATTTCGAATCTATAGGGCTGTCACGTAGAACGGTCACAAAAAGAATTGAAGCGATTTCTTCTAATTTAACCAATCAACTCGATGGACGTCTTAAAAAGTTTAAGTATTTTTCAGACACTATGGACGAGAGTGTTGAAAGGAGTGATACAGCTCAACTTCTAATTTTTATCAGAGGAGTCGACGAAAACTTTGTAATAACCGAAGAACTTGCTTGTTTAAGATCTTTGAAAGGAAAGACGAAAGGAAAAATAATTTATGATGAATTTAGAGAGGGGATGGAATCTCTTAATGCCCCAATTTCAAAATTAATTAATTTTACAACTGATGGAGCACCTAAAATGGTGGGAAAAAATACGGGGTTTGCAGGAGTTTATAAAAGTCAGTATCCTGAAAGCGAAACAATTTTTTTACATTGTATAATCCACCAAGATGCCCTTTGCAAGGCTGCCTTGGATATTAACCAGGTAGTTAATATTATTTTAAAATTAATTAATACCATTCGAGCCCGTGGTTTGTTACATCGACAATTTCAAGAGTTTTTATCGGAAGTTAATGCTGAATTTTCAGATGTACTTTTTTACACAAAGATCAGGTGGCTGAGTTGTGGGCATGCCTTCTCGAGAGTTTGGAATTTTCTCGAAGAAATTAAAGTTTTTCTAAAAACCAAAACTGAAATTTGGGATGAGCGGGAAGTATTGGAGGATAAGAATTGCTGCATCGAGTTTGCGTTTTTCACGGATTTACTCGAGCACTATAACAAACTGAAGAAGAAGTTACAGGCAAGAAATCAATTTATAGATGAAACTTGGGGCAGTTTGAGGTCTTTTAAAACCCAATTGTTTATATTTTCTAAATGTTTGGGAAAAAATGATTTGACTCATTTTCCAAGACTTAATTCTTTGAGGCCTGTGAATGAAGAGAAGTTAAAAGTCTTTTCACAATCTTTATTAAACCTGTATTCAGAATTTGAGGCCAGATTTGCTGACTTTAAAAAATCCAACCATGTTTAGATATTTTTTCAATGCCTTTTAATGTTAATCCCGAGAATGTTCCATCTGATCTACAATTGGAAATTATAGAATTGCAATGTAATAATAATTTAAAATAGCTATTTTTAAATACAGATAAGCTTAACTTCTATAAATCCTTACCAAAAGACAAATTTCCAAAGCTAAATAATCATGCGCACAAAATTATGGCAATGTTTGCTTCCTCATATTTATGTGAACAGGCCTTTTTAGTAATGAAATGCAGACAGAAAAAATTCAATAAAAAAGACAAGAGTCTGACAATCGGTCGCATCCTCCCAGCTGGAACCAGATTTTGAGGAAACAGAGATTTGTCAGAAACAAATCCATGCTTCCCATACATCTGGAAAACCTTAAAATCATAATAAACCGTATCTTATAAAATTTTTATGTTGTTTTAAAATATTACGTAATATAACTAATAAATATACAGAGTGTGATTTGTTTTACATCCGCGCCTGACTATGTAGTCTTAATCAGATGGTGGACAAACCACTATTGTATAATTTGGAACGTCATACAGGCGTCCTAGGAAGCCGAAGACATAATTCTAAGCAACAGAACCACCTAGTTTCAACTTTAATGATTCCAGTGCAGGGCTGCAAACCATTACACCTTGCTTAAGAGTTGGAGACTTTCCAACTCCTGTCCAGAACACATGTCAAGCGTGCTCACTGGACTGGATCGTTCACTTTGCGTGTCATTATCAGTGAGATGATCCTGGCCACCATAATGTTATGGGGCCGCGAAACCACAACCACCACGATGCTCCCATATAGGGGCCAACCTCAGCCAGAGAACTATTAAATGTCTAAAGAGACAAATAATGAACTCTGCGAGCTCACTGATCCCCGTGGAAATAAAGTGGAGTTTCCAGTTGACTCCCTACCTGTCTTCAGGGGACTGGGCTCCCTTTATACCCCCAGTTGCACAGATCTAGATAGCCGTTACGAACCAAAATATCAAACTCTAAGCTTATTTGGCCATGCTTACGAAGATTTTCGTCATAAAGTTGCATCAGATCCCTAGATTTCCATCAAATACTTATAACGTGATTTCAAATTGTAGTCAACAATTTTCAGATATGCGCACTCGTTAGAACATGAGCGATAATATTCTCACAGGGTAGAACACTTAAGTTAAAGTTTATTTAACGCCCATTAATTGTTTAGTTAGAAACCAGTCACAATCAAGTGATGTCATCTCATAGTTCATAGCTCATAAGGCTAATCAAATTTTATTTAGCATGGGTATTGTGGGCGTCTATCTGACTAATCTGAAATTTCTCATTACTCTCAACTGGACAATTCTACTATATTTCCAAGGGAATCAGTAAAGCCCAAGAGTTCAGCTATTTGTCTTTTTAGCCTTTTAGCTGTTCTCTGACTGATTATTGAGGTTGGCTATTCGGAAGTATCGTGGTGGTTGTGGTTTTGAGGGCCTCGTTTGAGTTGTGTGGATCGGATAATTCGCAATGAACACAATGAATGTTACAGGTACAGTGAGCATTATGGCCTTTGTATTCTTAAGTTTTATTAAGTTTCATGCGTTCTGGACCAGGAGTTGGATAGTCTCCAACTCTTCAGCAAGGAGTGAAGGTTGCGACCTGCTTCGGGCTTTTTAAGTTGCAACTAGAAGTGACCGGAGGATATACATATCTGAAGGCCGTCTAGGGCGAGGATGACGCTAGATTTCATCCACAGTGGTATGATCCACCATCTGGTTATGGCTTACACAGCTAGGTATAGATGTAAATCTTATCACGCTTAAGTGCACTACTATTTGGATTAGGTAATGAGTTGTAGCTAGTCATAGCGTAGTAATTTTTTAGTCGAAATTTAAACTTAATGTAGCCATAGTATACACAAGTCAAGTTATAATACTCGTAGTTTAGTCATAATCTAACCATAAGTAACAAGTTATGGTCTCGCTATATTTCACTTCTTGTACGTTCCATTAAGAATTTCCTAATCAAATTTCTGTTACACTAAAATTTAAGTAAACAACATTAAATCCTAAACCATCATATGACATGTGCTGCATGTCACTTGTGTTGTTGCCTCAAATACAGTATAGAGTGCACACATTACAGTTTACTTACTTCACATGATTAACATGCATTTTATGTTGGCTGATCGTATGCTTGAATAGATTCATTTAATGTGTGTGTGTTATTTGTGATTAGGGCGAGTATTAAAGTAGTAGAGCAGAACAAGTAGTAAAGGTAGCGACTTGGCTCGTGTCATCTGTTGCCGCTTTTATATACGACCGTTGGCAAGAAATTAATTTTGCACCACATAGTTTTAATAAATAAATAAAACAACAAGAACAATAACAAAAGAAATCCTTATTGCAACGTATATGCAAGCACACACATAACTGATCACCCGAACCACAAACGAAGTAAAAAGAATTCATCTTCTTTTTTATTTTCTTTCGTAAGAAACAAGAACTTGACTGCATGTTTTAAAAATTCAAGTTAAAGTTCCTTTTTTCCGTTTAGTCAATCATTTGTAAAAATAAAAATAAAGAAATAAAAAAAAAACGTAAATTACGAAAGGACTCGAGTTGGCTATCGGGTATTGACAGAAAAACACAAAAAAATATATATAAAAACAAATGATACAAAAACATTTATAAAAGTTTCATTTTTTCCAAAGGACGTCTCAAACTGCATCACACCTGTCGCCGTTTTATTTTTTTCTTTTTAACATTCGCTCGATCATTTTCTTGTGTTTTTTTTTGCAGCCACAAAAAAAGGTGCTCTTGTGATGATTTTAGTTGTTGTTTTTATTTTTAGAAATCTTGTGAGTTCTTTATTATCACTTTAAGATTTTAACTCGATGTTTTGAAATTTTTGTTTCATTTTTAAAACAAAATGATTTTAAATCTTTTAAAGCATGAAATTTGGTTAAAGGATATAAGGAACTTATTTAAATATATTAAAGGACTCAAAAAACGGTTTCTTTTTATTTCTTACTTCTTATTTATAATGGCAACAACAGAAAACAGCTCAGTCAGTTAGCTGCGCTTTTGACAACCCTGTTATAGTTTACATGCCCCCTCTTAATCAACAAATGTTGTTAACAGCATTGAAATATGTTAACATTTTAGTGAGAAAATGAAAAAGCTGTTATTAAAGGCAAATCTATTTATAAAAATTTTAATTTTATTTATTTATAACAAAACAAAATAAAAGAAATTAAAAAAAGATAAAACAATTGCATGCATTTTTGAAATGCAAAAAAATAGCTCAAAATTGGAAAAGTGCCGTTCAGTGCACTACAGGCGGCGAAAGCCATACATTTATAAATTATAGAACTGTAAATGTTATATTCAGAGTTTGTATAGCTTTTTAGTAAGAAATTATGTAGTCCGCTAAACTGCATATTTCCGATTTTGAACCATTTTTGGATCACAGAAAAAAATTTATTTTTCTATTCTTTTTTTTAAATTTATTTTATTTTGTTTTGCTATGAATAAATAAAGTTACGATTTTTAATAATTATATAAATGAAATGTGTGAAATAAACGTACACAACGTACACTATTCCATATACCGCGTGTCCGCCGGGAAGGTATAGTACTGTGTTTGTTTATAATTTTTGATCAGATATGATCGACAGTACCTAGCTGTGTCAACCATAACCCGACGGTGGATTGAACCACTGTGGGTGATATGTAGCATCACCCACACCCTAGGAAGCGCTTGAGCAGTTCAAACAAAATATTCGTAATGAAATTTCGCGTGGATTGTGTGAGAATGTAATGAAAAATGTGCTCAAAAGGGTTCGCATTTTTTAAGGCCAATAAAGGCGGATATTTATCTGATATTGTATTCCATACATAATTAAATAAAACATTTATCAAGAGAACATCCATCATTCACTTTCATTTAATCTAAAATTGTAAACAAACAATAATAATAATTAATATTTTTATATATACAGGGTGGGCCAAATACGACCTACTAATGTTTAGCACAAATAACTTTTTTATTTTTTGACATATTTATTTTTCTCTTTTTGTAGGTTATAATTGAATTGTGGGAAATTTATTATGGTACCCTACAGTACAACACAACGCGTTAAAATTATTGGGTTGTTCTATTCTTGTCAACGATCAATTGTTTTAACGCAGCGTAAATATCGGCAACATTTTAATTTCAGATCAGTTCGCACAAAACTGTAGATTGTGGGACTCTGAAAATCCAAGGACGACACACCAACATCAATTGCACCCATCTTAATGTACTGTTTGGTGCGATGTTATGGCCACTAGAGTTATCGGTCCATATTTCTTCGAAAATGAGGATGAAACGCCGGAATCGATTTCAGGAGCTTTTTACAGAACTTTGATTGAAAACTTTTTGCAGCCAATGGCGGAGCAGTATCCTAATTTGTGGTTTCAACAAGATGGAGCAACTGCACATACTGCTAGGCAAACTATCGACCTGCTGCGTGAAATTTTTGGCAAACGTTTGATTTCTAAAAAATTCAAATTTCCCTTGGCCACCTCGTTCGCCAGATTTGACTGCGCCCGACTTCTTTTAGTTGGGATATTTAAAAGACAAAGAGTATCTTAATAAACCAGAGACTATTAGACAGCTGAAGCAAAATATTCGAGACGAAATACTGAGCCTTCAACCCGAAACATTATGTGGTGTAATGGAAAACGCGTTAAAAAGAGCCAATCCTTGTATTGAGGAAAATGGTGGACATTTGTCTGATGTAATATTTCATACATAATTTACATAAAATATATTCAATGTATAAAAACGATTAATTTAAATAAATGATTATTGCAAAAGCTTTTTGTGTTTAACATTAGTAGGTCTTATTTGGCCCACCCTGTATAATTCTACTGTACGTGTGTTGTGACTGAACTCCTCTTAAACGGCTTTACCGATTTGCATAAATTTTTTTGTATGCGTTTGGGTGGCGCCCCGGATAGTTTAGATATACAATTCGATCCAATTGGATAAAGGGGCGTGGTACCTCTCATACAAACCACAAATTAAACATCTTTTATTTCTGCTCCTGAAAACGGTGTTTGCACAAAATTTGGTACGTCGGTTTTGTGTGCATTTTTTAAGTGCTGCTCTAAATATCGGCGGGATTGTGCAAAGAGGCGTGGCACCTCCCATACAAACCGCAAATTAAGAATCCAATATTTCTGCTCCTGGTAACGGTATTTAAACAGAATTTGTTATTTCGGTTGAGTGAACATATTTTAAGTTCTGCAGCAAATATAGGCGGGATTTAATAAAGACGCGCGTTACCTCCCATACAAATCCTCTTTATGTATATAATTCTTCTGTACGTTTGTATGTCACTGAATAATTTTTTTTTGCATACGTTTGGGTGCCACCTTGGATGGTTTACATTCACAAACCAGGCCGGCAGATGGCGTTGCAGTCGGTACCCAGGTTATTCAACTACATTGCAACTACACGACTGGATCGACTTGAATGAATTTTTGTGTATTCATTCATGTATAGTGCCGTTAAAACAGTCGCGGTGGGCATCAAACTTATTTGTTTACGTTTCTTCTTTGCGATCTCACAAATTCGTTCTCAATGGGTCAGCTAGTGTAAACTATAATATCGAGTGACTGATCAATTTTGTAATTTATTTTTTAGTAATGCATTTGAATAATAAAACATTTTCATTAAAGTAATTCATGAAGTTTTGAAAAGAATTGAATTCATTTGGCCTCCACCCTCGGTGAGGGTGGCTGGAGTGTTACAGCGGTTATTGCCTCAATTACTGTTCGAATGGTTTGCTTTAAATCATTCAAATTTTTTGCGTTTCTTTTTTAAACTTCTTCTTTGCAATAACCCCACAAACACCCTCCCGGGGACACATTTATCGGTCTTTATAGAACTTCGACTATCTAGACCTGTGCAACTGGGGATATAAGGGAGCTCAGTCCCCTGAAGGCATCAGGGGTCAACTGGAAGCTTTACGTTATTTCAACGGGAATCAGTAGCCCGCAGTGATTCCGCTATTTGTCTCTTTAGGCATTTAGCTGTTTCTCTGACTTATTATTGAGGTTGGCCCTTCGGGAGTATCGTAGTGGCTGTGGTTTTGCGGCCCCATACAGGTCTGTTTTTTATGGTGGCCAGGATCATTTCACCTTTAATAACACCTAACTGGTGAATGATCCTTGCTCCAGTGAGCATGCTAGTCATGTGTTCTGGACCAGGAGTTAGATAGTCTCCAACTCTTCAGCAAGGAGTAGTGGTTTGCAGTCCTGCTCTGGAAGCGCTGAAATTGCAACTAGGAAAGACCTGTTGCTAGAATTAGTCCTCGGCTTCCTAGGGCGTGAATGACGTTGCTTTTCATTCCCAGTGGTTTGACCACCATCTGATTAAGGCTAACTGCCAGGTGCAAATCTTAAATCTTATCACGAAAACCCCAAAAACAAAAAAGAAATCAGGTGCAGCGAGGTCAGGAGACCTGGGAGGACAATGGAATGTGGAGACTCTTGAAATCAGTTTATTGGGGAATTTTTGCCGCGTGTCTGTGTAACAAGTTGCTCCATCTTGTTGAAACTAAACAGAGTTGAAAGGGATTCTCTTTCGGCATAATTCTTGAAAAAAAAATTATTTCAACATCTTTAACAGCGTTTTCTTCGAAAAAATAAGGCCCAACAATAAACCTTGAAGAAACTGCACACCACTCTGTGACGCGAAGTGGATGTAATTGCATCTGATGGAGTATCTGTGGGTTAGAATTACTCCATATTTGATAATTTTGTTTGTTAACATGTGCCTCGTCAGACATAAAAATGCAGTTCAAGACGTTTTCATTCTCTGAATGATCCATTTGAATGATCTTCTCACAAAATTTCAAGCGAATCGGAAAGTCTCTTGGATTTAGTTTGTTTGTTAATTGTATCTTATATGGAAATAAGTTTAAATCTTGGTGCAAAATTGTCTGCAGTAACACCCATTTGAACAGTTAAGCTCCTTGTCGAAACTCGAGGATTGGATTGTATGGCAGCATAAAGGGATCTCGATGGTAAAGCCTTCTTGTGATTGTGCCACGCTCAGCAAAATTCTTCACGAGCCTCATTATCGTCCATCTGCTAGGAGGAGTGCCACCAAATGTGCGCCTATATTCTCTTTCGACGAAAACTACGGACTCTAAAGCGTAAAAGCGTTGCGCTCTCCAAATTTTTGTTTCATTTACCCAGTTCCCCATTTTAGTTAAATTTAAAGATCAATCTATAAAATAAAATAAAACTGGAACAGGTTGGTTACACAAAAAATAACTTAACATTTTTTTTTTGGTAGCAGCATTCATCAGCCACCCTGTATAATGAATGAGCCAACACACATTCCTCGTGTTGAAGGGTGTAGCACTCTGTACTACCCCTTTTAACTTCACATCTCCAAAAGTATGAAGCTAGCGTTTGTGCACCTCCCGGCAACTCTGATCACTATATCATCTCCGCTTTCTTTTGATATTCGGAGCTTCTCAACGTTTCGAAACCAGCTACCAAACGTTTAGAATATATTTAAGAGAAGGCTCACTGGTCTGAGCTCAACGAATTGTTTTGACAATTTAATTGGTAACATTGTTTCTTGGACAATTATGTCGCTGCCATGGCGGAAATGATTGTAAACATCATTTTGTTTGTTGGAATGAAAACTTTTTTTCCAACCAATAAAATTCGATTAAAACCAGATCGAAATCTTGCTTTAATCAGACGTGCAAAAATGCAGTCACAACAAGAGAGGAAGCATTTAGTATCTGGTGTAGAAATAAAAACGCAGATAGTGATTAGCTACGCAAAATGGCGAGATCCTCGTGCATCAAAGTACTAAGGCACGAAAAAAAATCTAAACCAGGAGCACCTTCGTGGTCATCTGTTAAAAGAGTAAGGGATAATGCTAGATCTTCATCTTTTTACTGTTTTATCGTTACTGCTCTAACGTGGTAAGTGCTCTAACGAAATTAAGGAACTTGTTTCCGAAATACGCACGTTTTTGCGTTTGACTTGACTTTCGTTGAGAGCGCATCCATTTATGCACGATTGGTCAGTGAATCGAACTACGCATTACAGGGAGAATTCGTTTTTTAGCAGAACAGTTCGTATGTGGAATAAATTCCCTTCAGAGGTCTTTCCTATCACTTTCAATGTAAGAAAATTCAAATCGAATGTCCTCCTCTCCATAACCCTATTTCCTAGTTTACAATGCATTGCATGAGTAGGAGTTATCCCCTGAGTACTGGTTCGAACGGGACAGCACACACTTCAGATATCTGGCATTAGCAATGATATTTTTCTTTTTGTTTAAACTAAAAATAAAAAAAATTAATGAAAATTTCTTTAAGTGTAAAAATGTGTGCAGTATTAAAATGCCATTAAAAAGGTTTCATTTTTAACATTTTTATTTTTTTTAACGCACCCGTCACAGAAAACAAAACTGTTTCATCGTCATAAACCCATTTCAAATATTTGCCATTTTTATTGAATAAGTCCATTGCTATGAATGCTCTCCACCTCCGCCTATTCTGTCGTTCAACATTTATTTAAGGGTTAATATATTTATTGGTTTAGTTAATCTGATTCTTGGCTCTTCTTTTATATTATCGGTTACATGTTTTGTCATTGATTTCATTCATTTAACTGAGAATGGTTGGCATTTCTTACGATTTCTTTTAACATATTTTGATTCGGATTTGTCATGGCGGTCATTGCATTTGTAACGACTAAACAGATAATACCAACAACAACCAAAAAAAATACAAAACCTTAAAACGTTTTCAAAACAAAATAAAAAGTCAACTTAAAGCACAGCAAATTGCAATAGTGCAGTACAAATACTTGCGTTACCACCCACTTTCTCTACACAAATTTATTCATCGGGTATTACAACAATGGCAATACAGAGACAATGGCTTGTTGGTAGCATTTTTATGGTTTCAGATTTATTTGTACTCGAATAAAACAAGACTTTTAAAATGGAATGTGTTTAAATGGAATTAATAAAATAACAAACGAACAATGCAACAATAATAGACTTAAGTTTAACGTAAAAGATTTATTAAAGGAAAACAAATTAAGAAAACTAAATTCGCAATATAAAACCTAAATAAAAAGAAATTCTAAACAACTATTGGCTTGACAGTAAATTAATAGTCTTTTATATAACAAAAATAGCAACAAATTAATAAAATAATAAGATAATATTTAAACACTTCAATATCTTTTTAATACTATTTACATACATGAAATCCCTAGAAAATAATATTTTAATTAAGCTGGATCTAACAATTAGAAATCAATTTTAATAGAAAAAATTGAATTTGAAAAAAAAGAGTTATTTATTATTAATACCAAATCAGACAAACTCGTTATTTATTTTTTTATAACTTCTAAATATTAACAGCTTTGTATTCAAGAAATATTTCTAATAATTTTAATTTATAATCATCCTTTTTTCTGTTTGGCGACGACAACACGATACGACGGCGTTTTATATTGTTTGTTGTAAATATTTGGTAAGAAAATTTTACGTTGATGTTGCCTTAAATTGGCGTTGATATTGTCGTCTGTGATTTTGGTGTCGTGCTGTTATAAACAAAAATTTAAAAAGATTGAAAAAAACTAAAAATAAAATATAAAAAGATACATATAAAATAGAATATGGAACAAATTAAAATTAATTAAAAATTAGTGGAAGCATTGGGAAAAAATCCATAACTTGCCAGGGGATTTCGAAGAGGCAGTGTTCCTACTAATTTTAAGACGCAATGGGAAAGTGTTGCGAATGCTCTAAACACCCTTGGCCCACCAAATAGAATGAGTGATGGTAGGCAAAATGTATAATTTGGCGACGGCAACATCATCGTCGATTTTGAAGCAACATCATTTTAATACAACATCAATACTAATTTGGTATTCCCTAACAGTCTTATGACGCCGTTGCCAGTTTACCGATCATTTGAATAAAATATAACACACATATCAAATATTTGAGTCAGCTGATTCATTTGTGCACTATTTTTGATAAAATTGTTGTGAAGAAAATATAAACTGTGTGAAAATTCAACCTTTTTTTCTTCTTTATCTTTGTAGGAATTTCATTTTTATAAAAATTAATTTCCTAAAGAAGCTTTCCAACGGAAGGCGAAATATTTAATTTATGTGTATTAAATTTAATTAAAAAGACCTTTATAAAGATAAATACTTATTTATTAAATAAAATCTGTATTAAATTGAACTTAAAATAAATTAAATATCAAAATAAATTAAAATCAAAATGCTCAACAAATTTGCCACAGCTTCTTCCAAGGGGCTCATTATAAGCTGGTTAAATATATCGCCTCAAGCAGTTTGGCATTCCATTTTGTTTTTTACCATCTTGTTTTTACTTTAAATTTTAAGTTGCGCCAAATCTGAAAAAAGAATTTGGCAAACATGTATTGAACTACATACTACATCTTTTTCCATTCATCGCTTGTTCTAATAGGTGGGCCAAGGGCGTTTAGAGCATTCGCAACACTTTCCCATTCTTCCTTAAAATTAGTAGGAACACTGCCTCTTCGAAATCCCCTGGCAAGTAATAGATTTTTTTTACAATTCTTCCACTAATTTTTCAAACTGTTTGGCGTTGGTAATTTTAATTTTTTTCCATTTTCGCCAACCAACGGTGTGGCGAAATATCGAAAAAATAATAAAAAATAAAAGTTTTTTAAAAATATTTTCCATTTTCTATTTTATTTGTAGTTTTTTATAATTTATTTTGTATTTTTTAGTTTTTTAATCCTTTTTAATTTTTGTTTATAACAGCACAACACCAAAATCACAGACGACAACACCAACGGCAATTTAAGGCAACATCAACGTCAAATTGTCTTACAGAATACCAAACATGTATCGACAGTCATCGATCAATGGCTATATTGTCAACGAGAATACGGTAAAACGATAAAAAACGACGTCGTTTTGTATTGCCGTCGCCAAACAGAATAAGGGTGAATATCTTTGACCACCAGTGCCAAAAATCTCTGATATAATTGATTTTCTTCATTATTAAAAAACTTAAAAAACACATTTTTTATAAAAGTTATATAGACCATTTTCTACTGCATTTATGTTTTATTGCTTAAATGCGTTTTAAATCTTTTTTTTTATTTTAGCTGTTTTTAAAAATTATTTATTAATATCAAAAAAAAAAAAAAAAAAGAATAATACTGCCGAATTTACAATTAACTCACGTAGTTCATTCTACAACATGAATTTTTGGCGCTTGACAGGAAAGCTATGGGGAATTTGCCTATTCTCTATCACATTTTTAATTGGTTAATTTTCTTGTTCCAAAACTTGTTTCAAGCATTCCTCAATGATTTTTAACAGCACTTCACTGAGTTTTGTAGCACTAAATGGTTTATCCAAGGGAGGAACATGCACAAAAAGAGTACGAGAGCAATCGTGATCCAAAGATTTTAAATAAATGTAACCACACAAGTAATGGCCTATATCTTTGGACATTATGGCAATTTTCAGATTTGTATCCGCTGTCTTAGAGCTTTCTGTATTATCTGCTATGCAGGCACAATTGGCATTAATAACCTCAACAATTTTTTGAATATTCAATTTGGAAATTAAAGCTGATCTTTTTGCTGGGCAATTTTTTAAGCAGGCAGTTCCATTGGCCAAATGCTGTCCCGCATAATCTACTTTTTTAAAGTTATTATTGTAAGCCAATCTCTCTACACGAACACAGGTAGCAGAACCATGCACACCGCAATGTATTACTAATGTTGGTTTGCGTGACCAAATAGCTTCCACAGCACTGTCAACAGCTTTGTATTCAACAGGTATTTTTAATTTTTCTAATTTATAAGAAGTGTTTGTAAACAAAATTTCATCTGGCAGTATGCGTACCTTTAAAACAAACTATTAATTTAATACTTTTAATAGTGTATTATTACTTTTACCGCTTCCCAGCTAGCATTAACAGTTTCGTGGCCAATAAAGGGTCCAAATCCAGTCACAATTATCAGCTTTTCCAATTGACTTTGAGGAGAATCCTTGATTTTAGCTTGCCCTGTATTACTATCTACCATTTTGCTTACTTGAATAAGTAAATTTATTTTATTTATTCATTCATTAGTTTGCTTTTCTGATTAAAGCTTTATCATCACATTCATGCGATTAGATAAAAAAACTAAACAATTTGATATCCACATACAGAAAAACAAAAACAAAGGCAAATTAGGTACGGTAAATGCAAGCGAATTCGTACATATGACTTAAAAATTGCCACAGAAAAGCCTTTTAATATTGTTGCCAGATAAAATTAATCAGAAGAATTAACTTTAGTTGACCTCTTAATATTTTATAAATAATTTAATTAAGCATAATATCGTTATATAAAAATCAAATTTATATAAAATATTAGATTTATATATTTTTAGTAATTAGTCTTTTTTATAAAAAATTCGGTTAAACTCTATTCATCTTCTGGAAGATGCCAACCAATGGTTTGCCGAAATATCGAGATATTACATAAAAAAAAAATTTAATTGCATTTTTTACAAAAAAGACCTGGTGCTTAATTAATAAATTATTAATAAAATATTAAAAAGATCAAATAACTATAATTATTACATTAAATTTTTACAAAAGATATTTTGGTATTAATTAGGAAATGTACTAAAAACCAATTAAATTTTATTTGAAATCTCGGAAGTGTTGTAATGTTATGGATGCGTCTTGCTTAAGTTTTAAAAGAAATTAATTAAGCAATAAAGTAATCTACTTGGTATGCTGTTTAGTAACTGGGTGGCTTGCTAAGAAAACTTATGCACGCAAGAAAACAACAAATTTCTAGTTACAAACTGCGTAGAAAGTTTATACACGCGGAACAAAAACAATTAAATAAGCTGTTTACTAACTGCGTAGTTTTCTAGGAAAACTTACGTTCACAAGTCAACAGCAACTATCTTAATATATATTCCAGGAAGAAACTTTATCAGGCATACAGGCGCCTATACGTTGAATGGCCAACATACAAAAAGAAAATGTGATACAAAGGGAGTGGCAGATTCTTAATTTTTCTAGACTTCTAGTGAACAAATATAAAAAAGCAGCTTGTGAGTGGTTAGTTAGTTGAAAAATAAACCTCGTGAAGTAAAGACGCGCATCTTAAAAAAATTGTTCGGCAGTGTCAACTTTGTGTGTAGTTAAAGTAAATAAACTTTTAATTAATTTAAAAGCTCTAAAATCTAGTGTTATTTATTTTGCAATAAAGAACTCACAACAAAACATTTATAAAGGGTATAAACGTAACAATATTTCAATAAAACGGAAATGTATATTTTTTATCATATAATTAATTATAGGGAGACCCTCCTTCTGCAGATATATCCTAATATCAAATTGAAAATGCCTGTTGTCTTCAATACAAAACTTAAGAATAGGTAAAAAGAATTCCTTTTCAATATTCGTATTTTGTTCTATTATCTGCCATTTTTCCCTCTATAATCCTCAAAGCTAAACCTACAGGAATACTTGGAAAAAGTGAAACTACATCAAATGAAAATATTCTATCATTTTCATATTTGAAATTTAAATTTTGTATATATGTATGTATGTATATATGAAGAAAATTATTTTATGTTTTTGTCAATTGTTTTTATAAAAATTAATTTCCTGAAGAAGCTTTCCAAGAAAAAGGGAAATATTGAATACATATATATGTATGTGTTAAATTAATTTAAAAAGACCTTTATAAAGATAAATACTTATTTATTAAAGAAGAAAAAAAGGTCGAATTAAAATAATAATTAAAAATTTATTATATCTTTTTATTTTAAAGCATAAATAATTTTAAGTATTTTCTAAGTGCATAAAATTATCTATCCTTTTTATTTTGACGGCTTCGGTTACAAGGAAAGAAAACTTTTTACTACAGTAATTAAAATTACCTAAAATGAAACTCTGGCTAAATGTTTGACATTTCGTTTTTGTCAACATTTTCGTTGAGTTGTTTTTTTTTTCTTTAAATGACGTGTCGTTTTCTTTCAAACAATTCTCTACACTCAAAACAACATTTTCTTAATTTAAGAGAACGAATTCATTTAACATTTAAATATCGACGGGTGAGCTTCGTTGTTGGGCCAAAGTAAAATTAAACGCGCTTTTAAGAATTATTGCTTGTTCTTTGGGTATATTTTAAATTGAAAAAATATACATAGAAATTAAAAAAAAAATTGTATAAATATATAAAATGAATTTCTTATTTTGCTCGTTATTGTTGGTGGTGGCTACCGCCAATTTGGGTGTATACGCCGATGAAGAAATTAAAACCGAAGATGGTGTTTTAGTACTGACTGTGGACAATTTCAAAAAAGCCATTACAGACAATGAGTTCGTTTTGGTCGAATTTTGTAAGTACGCTCTAATATTAAAATTATATTTTGTAAATACAATATATATATATATATATCGGATTAATCTATTCTCGGTTTATTTGTTTAAGAATAACATATTCACTTTGACTGCGTGTGCAATTTCATTTTTAATTTTGCATACATTTAGTAGTTTGTGTTCTTTGTGTGTTCTTTTTTTAACTCGTTTCTTGTCGGGCTGGATTTTTTCTCCATTTATTTTATTTTTCTTGACAACCTTTTTCGTTCATTTATTCTTATTGCCTTTACCGGCATTTTCTGCAATTCATATTGTAACTTTTTTTTCCTGCTTTTGCTTCTTGAAGCAAACAGTTATTAGTTCTCTTTACTCTCTTTTGGAGAGCATTTCCTTTTCTTCTTGTTGACGTGTCATTTTTTAATTATGATTTAATAAAAAAAAAAGCATTTTGTATTAGAAAATATAATTGTGTGAATGCGAAATTTGCAAATTAACTTTAATATGGTTTTCAGAAGTCACATGTTATGCGATATCTAATTTACAGTTTTATAAACATACAGGGATGATCACTTAAAATATCCTATAAAATAGAAAATGAGTTTTTAAACCTGGTTTAGGCTGCAAAACTCAGAGCGAAGATAGATTAATCAATTTAAAAACATTCAAATAGCGTGCGACAAAATGTAATTTAAATGAGTAATGTCAAACTAATAAGAGCTGATTATTAACAAGATTGATAAGATAGAAAAACAATAATTGTACAATTCGAAAAGCAAACATACCAGCAGGCTTTGAGTTCAAAAACAAAAATTTTTCCAAAAAAATTGAAAAACTATTTTACTGCTGTTTAAATATTTTAACATACATACATACATAATAAGCAAGTTAGATAGTCATTGTCTGCTAATTAAAACACTTGTTCACAAATTGCCACTAAAAACTTTTTATACCTAATTTTCTTATCTAAATTCAAGCCCCCCCAAACATATTTATCTTCAAAACAATCTTATCATCAAGTTTAGTTATAAATATTTTATGATTTTAACTTTATATTGATAACATTTTTTTTTCTTAGCACAATAAAAAGTTTTTCTTAACTACACGGAAATTATTTTTCTTTATCAATTTTCCTTAGTGCTTAAGAATTTGGAGAGTTTTGACCTTTAGATCTTTGTTGATAACAGCGAAATTGTTGCATAAAAAGTTATGCTGAGTTGTCGTCAACAGCTAAACATCAAAATACACGTGTACATTATTCATATTTATTATTTAATACCTATTAATTTTTGTTTTTGATGATGTGTTATTTGATGATCACAACCTGTGCACATTTTTTTAAATGGTGATAAGAATTTAAACCTGAATTATAAATTTGTAAATGAAAATCGCATAGAGTTCATAAGAAATACATAATTTGTTTTAAAACAAGCAAAGATTTGTTGTCTCTTTTTTTCTTTTTTTTATTAAATGTGATCTTTTTTTTCTTCTCTTGATTGTTATTATAAAATTGTAACTTAAGCTCTTTTGTAATTTTTTGTTTTTGTTTTTTCTCTTCTTAGCTGTCTTTTAACTACGGACCGCCAATTCCAGTTAGTTACTTTTACCCAATTTTTATTTCTTTAATGTCATTTTCCGTCTCTTTTTTTATTTTAATTTACAAGTTCATTAACCTTTTTGGGCCAACAATGTATGATGTGTTTACTGAACGTTAAATACGTTTATTTATTTTTGCCATTTATGACAAAATAAAAATTGTATAATAACTCAAAAGTTACCAAACATATTTTTTCTATAAACAATTTTATTCAATTTGAAAGGTAATTGATGTGACAGTATTAAAAGTAAATAGTGTTCTCTCTGCTTTGGGTGGGAATATTGAGTTTTGTTTACTTTTTATAGCAATTTTACTACTCGTTGGAAGTACTTTTTGTTTTAAACCGTTATTAACCACAATATGGCGCTAAAGTTTTTAACAAATGTGAAATTATTAATGTACATGTTTGCGGTCTTAAAAAAAGTTTTATTTGCATCTAATTACTCATAAAAGAAATGTCAACGTCTATAAAAAACAAATTTGAAGATAATTTTTATGACATGAACTTTTTTTGTTTAACTTTTCTAATTCATAAGTGGTAACTGTTATATATATCTTAATACAAATACTCGTACAATAAATACACTCGTTTGTTTTGGAAACATGCACTTGTATAACTATTTGCTTCTTTAAACAAACAAAAAATTTAAAATATTAAAAATTGAAATATTAAAAGCACTTGTTTAAATACTTTTTTATCAGCAAAAGTAAATAAGGAAATTATTATAAAAAACGTGTCTCTTTGAGTTTGCAATAATAAAATTATTTAAATTATTATTGCAAATTAACATAAATCGTTTTAAAGATAATAAAAACACAAGTGTTGATTTATTACAATTGAAAGCACTGCCGTATTTACAAAAACTTTATCTGTTTGCTTAGTAGTAAAACAAAAAGTGTTTGGAGAAAAAAAAATTAATTCAAATAAAGCTATGTTTCACAATATTTATCTCCAAAAATATGCGAGGTGTGAACAATGTATTTTTTAATTTAAGAAAATTTTCACAAATTTTCAAAACAACGTGTTTTATTTTTATATTTTCTTTTTTATTTTGTTTGGTACTCCTGATGACTTTATGCTATCCGGTGGCTACTATGCCGTTGTCAAGCGATTTACATTTGTTGAGTTCCATTTTAGTTTTGAAAATTCTTAAAAGATCTTAAATTTATTAACTATCCAAGAATTGAATTCTTTGCTTTATGACTGAAATAAACATCAAAGGAATTAATTTTGAGAATTAGAAATAAACTTCGAAAATTCGAGCTTCACTTAAAATTATTGTTTTAAAGTCCAAGCCTGCAATTTACACTTAAAGAAAACCATTAAAAACAAAACATTGTTTCGCGCCAACTGGGTGTGGACTAGAAAACTAAAATTAGCTTCGCAAAAAAGAAGTTATTCTACCCAGTTTCAATAATAAAACACCGGATCCCATATCAAAATCCTGGTAGACTAGAGGGTGTGGCGTTTTTAAGATTTATTTACTTAGTTTAATCAATGATATTATTATTTCTCCTGTTCTTCCAATGAGCTGAATGCCCCGTAAATTTTTGATTTGTTTGCCAATTTCTTAAAGTTGATTTAAATAAACACTAAATATTCATGAGTACTGAAACTGAGCGGAAGCTCTCATTGGGTTCCTCCACATAATTTAGCACAATAATTACTATAGAATATAGTTATTGGACGTAACACTCGTGACAACCTCTAAAAAATATTTTGTTGTTTGTCAGCTTCAACTTGTGCAATAAAGACGTTTTAAATCACTAAGATACATAGACGATATTCGTGATAAGATTTACATCTGCACCTGACTGTAAGCGTTAATCAGATGGTGGTGAAACCAATGATTAACGTCATTCTCGCCCTAGGGAGCCGAAGACAACAGGTCTTTCCTAGTTGCAATTTCAACGGTTCCAAAGCAGGATCGCAAGCCATTACTCCTTGCTGATCTATATAAGATCCATTCTCTTTCATTTAATCAATAATTATAAACAAAGGACGACGCCCTGTAAATATATTGTTTAGTTATAATTAATAATTTATTTTTAATTTGGAGTTTTTGGTAGAAAATAGGTCTCATCAATTGCTTTTAAAAAAAGCAATTAAGGAATTTATTCTAATTCTTAACCACACCTCGTATTTAAGAAATTTATACAATTATTACGTATACAATTATTAATTGTATTTATTTTATCAGCTGTCAACCCAGTTGACTTCCTCTTGCTCTATCTTTCTCTTTTTTTCTCTTAATTTCACTAATTTAACAGATGCTTGCACATTATAAAAGACGTCACTCCTATAAGCTGTTATTACTTAAAATTCCTGCTTCAAATAAAACCGCCACCACCCCTCCCTTATTATTGTTAACTGATTTATTTTATTGACGACATTAAACGTACGTGGCTTTCTTTTCTTACGCTATTTGTAAAGAGATTTTATTATCTTCTGGCTAATTTGTTTTGTGCTTCACCTTTTCTAATTTTTTTTATAATTATCCATATTGTTTTCATTTAGGTGTAAAACAATTATCTTTTAGCACAGATGTTAAGTATTCTTATTTTTTTTTTTTTTTGCTTTTATCCGCTGGATTTAATATGTTATTATGAATAATTCATTTCTGAAAATTTGAATGAATGCATATTTTAGCAGTTAAAAATAAAGTGGTGATATGAAGAAGAAAAAAGGAATTAAAGCAACATCGAATATTTGAATGATTGTCTAGTACCACGTCATACATTTTCTTAAGCTTTGCCTTTTTTTGTAGCTTTAATAATTAAGAATTTTTATTGCAGACAACTTGACGCTTAAAATTACAAATTACAAGCAAAATAAATTTCAATTACTTTTCATTTTTATCTTCCTCTCTCTTCGTCAATGAGCTGCTGCAAGAGAAGTAGCTTAAATGTAAACAAGACAGTGAGGAAAATAATCATTTTAAGGAAACGATAATAATGCCACGTAATAGAGCAAAGATCGCCGGCTATACAAAAATTAATTTTTTTTGGCTATTTTCTATTATAACATAAAATTTACAACAAAAAATAATTATTATTTTTTTTTTTGCATTTCATTTATTTAAAGACATTTGAGCTTTAAAAAATGCAAAAAAAAATTAAAGCTTTTTTGTCTGGATAACGTGAAATTTAACAACTAGATTAATACATTATATAGGAACGACCTTGGTTAGGAATATTCAGGCAACCTATAAGCCTATACTCTAGAATTACTCTCGAAATACTCTCTTAACGGCATTCTGTTTTTTTTTTTTTTTTAACACACAACTTTTGCTTTATAACTGACGTATTGTTTTTTTGTATAGCAACTTTATAAAGAACGTAATTTCGAAAATTCGAACTTAACTTCGAAAGTTCGAAATTTGCTTTAAATTAATGTTTAAAAGTCAAATTTGGTTGTGTTACTATTAAGACATTAAAATATTTTTTTTAACTATGTTCGAAATTGTCATTTCCTACAAAAGCTGCAAAAAATAACAGATAACATATGCTTTATGACTGAAGTGATATTTTTTGTACAGCAACATCGAAAGAATTAATTTCGAAAATTCCAACTTAACTTCGAAAATTCATACTTTGCTTTAATTTAATGTTTAAATGTCAAAGTTTGCTATGTTACTATTAAGACATTAAAAAAGCTGCAAAAAATAACATAACGTATGGTTTAACAACAGAAGTGATATTTTTTGTACAGCAACATCAAAAGGATTAATTTCGAAAAATCGAATTTAGCTTCGAAAAGCCGACCATCACTTTAAATTAATGGTTAAAAGCTAAAGTTTGCTATGTTATTCTTAAAACAAATTTTAATTATGTTTGAAATTTTAATTCGTACAATTATTTCATGGAAAAACCTGCAACAGTTTGTAGAATTATTAATTTGTTTATATATGTAAATTAATTTCAAAAATTCTCACTTCGAAAGTTTGCTATGTATATTCAAGCAAATATTTAATAAGAAAACCTGCAACAGTTTGTAAAATTATTAATTTTTTGTATATTTATTTAACCGTGTTCTTTTTACGCCTTCTTAAGCACAGATGGTATTCTGTTGACCACTTCGTGCTGAATCCTGATAAGAATTAGTCGCAGCTGTACTGTAATTATTTTGTAAAAATTGTCGAACAACAAAGAAAAATATTAAAATAAGATTCATAAATAAAAATACATGATCAAAGTAACATGAAATAGTGTAAAATATCAGAAAATGTGTGTTCTTCTATTTTGGATTGTTTTCAGCATCCTGAACATTTCGAATAAAAAATACGTAGCAATATTTCGAAAGCAGTTTTGGTTGTCCTTTATTTTATTAATTTCGTTTTTGCTGATTGTTCAATTGTTTTTACAAAACTTTTTACATATTCTACTATTTTAGACGCTCCCTGGTGCGGTCACTGCAAGTCTTTGGCTCCCGAATATGCAAAAGCTGCCCAAACTTTGGCAGAAAAAGGTTCGAACATAAAATTGGCTAAAGTTGATGCTACTGTTGAAAGTTCTTTGGCTGAAACAAATAACGTACGTGGTTATCCCACATTGAAATTCTTCCGCAATGGCGCTTCCATCGAATATACCGGTGGACGTCAAGCAGGCGACATTGTTGATTGGGTGATGAAGAAGACCGGTCCTCCTGCTAGAGATTTAACTTCCGTCGAAGAAGTCGAAAAGTTCTTAAAAGATAATGAAGTATGATTTTTATGAAAAAGTAATGGAAAAAATTATTTAATTATTAATATTACAATTTTTTGTTTTGATTTCCTCCCTAATCTATAGATTGCTATCATTGGTTACTTTAAAGATGTTGAAAGTGAAGCCGCCAAAGTTTTTGTTGCTGCCGCTAGTGAATTAGATCGACTTCCGTTTGGTTTGACCAGCAGCGATGATGTTTTTTCGAAACATGAAGTTAAAGATGGTGCTGTTGTTATGTTCAAGCCTTTTGATGACAAGAAAACTGTTTTCGATGGCGAACTAAATTTGGATAATCTCAAGAAATTCGCCCAAGTTGAATCGTTGCCTTTGATTGTTGAATTCAACCATGAATCTGCTTCTAAGATCTTTAGCGGTCTAATTAAATCCCACTTGCTGTTCTTCGTTTCTAAAGAAGCCGGCCATATCGAACAATATGTTGAACCGTTGAAGGATCTTGCCAAAAAATACCATGAAGATATACTTTTTGTTACCATCTCTTCTGATGAAGAAGATCATGCTCGTATCTTTGAATACTTTGGCATGAGCAAGGAGGAAATACCTACTATTCGTTTAATTAAATTGGAAGAAGATATGGCCAAATACAAGCCCGACAACAATGACTTGTCTGCTGAAACTATTAAAGACTTTTTGCAAAAATTCATGGAAGGCAAACTTAAACAACATTTGTTGTCCCAAGAACTGCCAGAAGACTGGGATAAGAATCCCGTTAAAGTTTTGGTTGCCACTAAATTTGATGAAGTTGTGATGGATAAGAGCAAAGATGTTTTGGTTGAATTCTATGCTCCCTGGTGCGGTCACTGCAAACAATTGGCTCCCATTTACGATCAATTGGGTGAGAAATATAAGGATCATGAGTCAATTGTCATTGCCAAAATGGATTCAACCGCCAACGAATTGGAACACACCAAAATCTCTTCATTCCCCACTATTAAGCTGTATCGCAAGGGTGACAACAAGGTTATTGACTATAATTTGGACAGAACTTTAGACGACTTCATTAAATTTTTGGAAGCTGGCGGTGATGTTAAATCTGTAAGTGAAAGAAAACTTTAATGTCCATAAAAATTTCTTATTACTTTTTGTTTGTTTGTTGTTATAGCCGGATGTAGAAAAAACTGAAGAAGTCGAAGAAGAGGAGGAAGATCATCACAAGAGGGATGAATTGTAAATTATCGAAACACTTCCACCACATATTTTTCCCCTCCTAATTACTCTTTTTAGTTGCTATCTTTTCTCCGGCCACCATTGATTTTATATTTTTTTTTTGTTTTCATTCAAATTTATATACAAGAAAAGAAAAAAAACCGAAAACCTTCTTCATTCACAATAACAAACAACATTCGTATGTTTACTAATTGGATTTTTTTTAAGGAATTGCATTTTCTGTTTGCACCTTAAAAAATAAAATACAAGTCAGTGGGAATACTGGTTAGTCCCACTGTTTTTAAGTCTATAAGATTTTCATAAGACTAAGAAGATAACGATTTATTGTTATTTTTTTATAAAATTAAAAAAAATCTTAAATTCAGTTTTTTTGTAATAAGTTATAAACACCTACATGTTCTAATTAATTCTATTTTTATAAATGTAATTAAATTTAAAAAAAAAAACAAAAAAACTTATTGTATTTAAACATGACTTTTTAATGTTTTTAATTATAATGGAGAAATACAGGCCTGTTCTGAAAATCACATTTAATGAAAGCGCAAGAAATGTGTTCTGTGCACAAAATTTTGTGCTTTTAAAACGTTCGTTGAAATCACTGGGGTAATTTTGCTACTATCACAATGAAAGCTGTAAAATAAATTACTGAAATAATTCAACCAATATGTTTTAATAATTTTGTTATATAATTACTTTTTATTGAAAACAAACACTTTAAAATTAAGAAAATTGTAAGGGCACCTTTTTTACTGAAAATTTGTTATTTGCTTTTGCGTTTTCCATTGTGATTTCAATTTTGTTGTTTGCTCTCAGCTGTTTAAAGTTTTTCGAAAATACATAGAAGGTTGCCATTAGAATTTTTTTTATGGCTGCTTAAAATATTATAAATCAGTGCTAGCAAAAATGTTAAATTATAATATAATTTATTAAATAATAATAAGCTTTTTGCATAAATTCACTAAAAAAGTACAACAAAGTTTAAGCAAGTGGCATTCAAAACCTATTGTGTACTGTGGCAACTTTACTGGTTTGTTTTCTTTTTGCCAACAGACGTTAAGTTTTAAAGTTATTAAATTTTCTCGCGAAACCTAATTAAAATGTAACGAAACGCTTGGTAGAAACGGAAAAAATAAAATAAATGTTAAGAATTTTGATGGGGAGCTTATTGCAGATGACAAAATAAAAAGTAATATGTTTAATCTATATTTTTTGCAAATACCAAAAATCTTAAAACAAAAAATTTATTGTGAGTCTGGCGATTCCTGCAATGGACTAAGAACTTTAAATCAATACCGACAAAATTTAATCATACTTCTGCGCAAGAAATTATGGAAGTTATTTCACATCTTGACTCAACTAAAAGCTGTGGTTACGATGGAATCTCGCCAAAAACGTTGATTCAATGTAAAGATTTAATTCATATCTTTCTAGTATATTTAACAGCATGATTGATAATTCCGTATATCCAACGAGTTTAAAAATTGCGAAGGTAGTTCCCATGCCAAAGGAGACTCACGCCAATCAGTTAGATAAGTTTCGACCAATTGCATTACTACCTGTTATAGATAAAATTTTCGAAAAAATTATGCATAAACAGTTTTCCTCGTATTTGGATCAAAACAATTTATTATACAGATGTCAGTACGGCTTTAAAAAGGGTTGTGGAACTGAAGAGGCTGTGGTGAATGTTGTGAATAATATTTGCCAAGGATTGGATACAGGTTTTAGAGAGGTGGCTGGAATATTTTATGATTTCTCCAAGACATTCGATCTCGTGGATCATAACATACTTGTGCAGAAATTGCAATTTTATGGTGTGAGCTCAGAAGCAGTACTTTTACTAAAAAGTTATTTAACTGGTCGAAAACAATTTGTTGAAGTGAATAGCTGCAAAAGTCACATTGGATTAGTAGAATATGGGGTTCCTCAAGGATGTGTGCTAGGTCCACTTTTATTTAATATTTATATTAACGACATAATGAATCTTGGTTTGTTTGGTAATTTATTTTTGTATGCCGATGATATATGTTTGCTTTACCCATATAAAGATGAAATAGCACTTAAGACAAGTATGGAACGTGATGCATCATTAATTACAGAGTTCTTGGGGATAAATAAGTTATTTCTAAATGCTGAAAAGACAAAAATACTAAGATTTAAACCTTATTCACCTAATACTAACGAATTTAGCATAGTGGTTTCAAGAACATGCCTGATAGTTTTAGAATTACAAAAAAGCAGAAACAAATTTTTATTGTCGGTTAAAATTTTACAGAAGGGAGTACAGATCAGTTATTTTAATAAATGTTTTCGCAGTGACAAGACTTCACATAAAACTGCTCTATTGTATACATAAATTCTACCATTTAAGAAAAGTAGTATTTAATAAACAATCACATTTCTAACTGTCGGGTGCGCTTTTCCATATTTGTTTTTAAATGTTGCCGCCGTTGAGTTTTTCTCGTCGCTTCAAATCTCAACCTTTTTGCCATTAACATAGCTGCTGACGTTACTGTTTGCTGTCTCTCTTTGTAAAATACATATTTTATAACATTTATTGTGTAAAACTTTGCTTATCAGCATAAATTATTAGCAGAGATACCAACTCCCACAGTTTATGTTTGTAGGTGCGAATCTTAACTAATCATTACTTCAATACTCAGTTGGTAATGCTGCTAACGCCATGGTTCAAAAAACAAAATACCTATTTTAGCATCTCTTTTCCAAGAGTACATCAAGTAGCAACTGTGTGCAGAAAAAAAGAACCATAAAAGCTAAAGAAAATTTTTGTAGTCGCTCACGTCAAAATTTAAAATAGAATTTTAATATAAAAAGCTGTATTAAATAAATATAATACTTAAATATAAGTTATTTAAATGTTTGTGTGATAACTTTTACAAAAAGTTTGAGTGAAAAATATGTTTTGTTTTCTTAATGACAGCAAAATTAAGAAATGTATTTATTCCTTTTGGTTGAGGTCGCCATTTTTAATTTTTCTGTATTAAATTACCTCAAAAAAGAAAAAGCATGAAAAAAAGAAGAAAATAGTAAAAGCAAAAAAGTTAAATAAGTTTTAATAATACCAAATTAAAGAAATTTGACGAATAAAGTGTTTTTTGCTCCGAAATATTAAGAAAAAATATTGCAAAAGTAAAAAGTAAGTTGCGTCGTTATTATATTTTTATTGTGTTATTACTGTTTTTTTTGCACAGCTTTCTAAGTGTTAGTGAGGTGCTCGTTTACTGTTGTTGTTATTGTTGTTGTTGCTTTTGTTTATACAGTAATTTTTGTGATAGACAACTTTGCCATTAAACAGTTGGCTTTTTTAAAGGCTTGCTTGTTCATTATTTTTTAATTTTTCGGTCCAGGAAATGCCACTAAACGAACAAAGTGTATATGAAAGATGTATGAAAATAAATAAAAAACGTCAGATATATTTATTTATTTAGTTAAAATAACAAAAAAAAGTAAAGTTCATATAAAAAGCAGGTCTGCAAATGAAGCAGCGAAAAAACATAAAATTATCTTTGGCTGCGTATAAAAAAAGTTATCAAGCATTGACAAAACACAACGTTTTCACAGTTTAACGAATTGTTAAAAAAACATCTCGCACTGCAACCAAATGTAGTTTTTGTCTTCTTTACAAACGCTGCCTTAAATGAAAAAGTTTCTCTGTTAACCCAATCTACAAATATACCGATTTATGCATATTCGGTTTGCAAAAACAAAAAAAATTACAACAAGCATAAAATCCAAAAAAAAAAGAGAAAAAATAGTAAAAGTTAACAATGCGTGAGAATAAGTTTTAAGAATTGTACCTGCTTTTAATTTGTGGTGTTTTCTTTTTTTTTTTGTTATAATTCCTCCTTGTTTTCGTATCGCTAAATGGCGTTTAAACAGGTTCTCTTCTATTTGTTTTTTTTTTCTATTTTAAATATCACTACAAAGTTTCATAGGCAAATTATTGCAGCTAGATCATATTTAAAACAAACTGCAAATCTACCAGCCCAAACAGTGTTAGCAGATAATTTGTGTACAAAGAATTTAAAGTGAGTGTGTGTTAGTTTAAGGAGCTGAAGCAGTTAAAATATATAGAAACCTGAGTAATTTAAAAACAATATTGTCTTATGATTTAGTATTACGTAGTAATTAATAGTCAATATCATTTTGAGAGTGCAATAAATGCACTACCAATTGCTAATAAAAATCCTTTAAATGAGTCATATGAATAATAATTTTATATCAACTTTAAAATGTAAATCTTTAGAGATTAAATAAAATATTTTTAATTTATAAGCTTTTGTTTGGACACAAAGCTTCTTTAGAAATTCCCCTTCCAAAGCCTAGTACACGGTTTGAAATATTGTTTGTAAACAATACAGTAGTTTACAAGAAAACTGCCGTTTCTATTGCCTTTAAGTATGCAACGTTCTTATAATTGTGTGAACAAAAAACATATGTTTAGGTTTGATGCATATATAATTTATTTATTTTTTTACTTATTTAGTATTTATTAGTATTTATAATACTTTAGAATTCTCATTTACATTAATATTCACTATATTCAAATATTTTCCTTTAAATACAATATGATTTAGTTCCGTTCTATTATCATCTGTAAGCGTAATAAATAATTAATAGAATAATGATCTCTGCATCGCTGTTTTAGTTATTTTCCTTAGCCTGAAATTATCCGCATTTCGTAGTTGATATAGTTGTACATCACCGACATATTCGATTTGCTCGCATAGATATTCTGGTGCCTTTCCATGTTTAACTTTATGTATAATACTAAGAGTATTGAATTCCATTCACTGTTGATACATTTAAGTGTATCGATCATAGTTTTTATTGATGTATATCTGTTGCACTTTAGAATAATCCGCATTGCTTTATTTTGTAACTTTTGTAGCCTTTCCAATTGTGTTTCGTTGCCGCATGTAAAGGGTCCGCAATTTTACGTTTTTTTTGCACTAGTACTTATTTCGTGCTTGGTAACACTTAGCTCATGTTTTATTTGACAGATGACTAGTTTTATCCTTCCGCTGAACGAATATGGTTGTGTATACGCTTGAACAACGCTTCGCCAAGTGGGCCTGCGATCGACTTACAAAAAAAATCATCTTCTCAGATGAAGCTCATTGATCTTGGCGCGCAGAAAACCCGCACGCATACATTGAAAAGCCGACGCACCCAAAATGAGTCACTGTTTGGTGGGTGCGGATTTTGGTCCAGAGGCATAATTGGGCCATTTTTCAGGAGTGGCCGTTACAGTCATGGCGATCGTTATCGGGCCATGTTGAACGAATTTTTGTTCACAAAAATTGAAGAGGAGGATATTGGCAACATTTGGTTTCAGCAGGACGGCACTAAGTACCATACAGCCGAAGCTGTATAGTTTTGTTTATAGTATTAAAAACAGAAAGTTATTTCGCGGACCCAATGTATGAGTGTATCGTTCGCATATAAAACAACTTCACATTCACCCAGTATATTTGGCATATCATTAATGTATATAATAAATAGTAAAGCACCTAACATTGAGCCTTGTGGGACACCGAAGTTATTAATGATTCAAACCATTTATGTTCTTTGTCCTGGGTGCCATACATATGTAATTTCCGAATTAATATTTCTCTGTCGATAGCTTCAAACGCTTTTTTGAAGTCTAAAAAATAGCCATATTTTTTCCATTTTTCTCAACGTTTTTCCATCGATTAATAACAAATTATTACAACAATAAAAAATTTCGGAACGGAAAATAATAAAATAAAAAAACACAAATTTATATTTACAATTTTATTAATGTATTGATCAGTAGTAGTATACAATTCCATACGAAAAAGACCCCCTTTTTTGTTTCGAAGTTAAAAAAAGATGTTTCCCGAAACATTTTTTTTATCTAATAACGTTGCCTGAAACATTTTGTAACTTTTACCAAAATGAGCAGAGAAATTCAGCAACATTATTTTTTTATTTATTTCGCATGTTTTTTTTATATGGACTTTTGAGAGTATTTCGCACGAAATCATAAACGGCGTACCATGCTTTAGTCTCAATCTTTTAAATATTTGCGCTTACTCTCTCTCTAGCTTTCGTGTAAAACATACAGTATAACAAATGAAATTTTTACTGGCAAACAAATGCAAATAATAATTTTACGAGCATGACTACCTTATGAGTAATTAATTAACTAACGGCAAAAAAAGTACCAAAAAAGTAATTTGTTTGTCATAATCACTAGTTAACTAAGGTCTGTAAATATAAGTCTGTGTTAATGATCATTTGTATATGCAATCGGACAAAACGATTATCATCTATATATATATAAATGGTCCGCCAAATTACTTATTTTTGTTTTAAATGCTATAAACAAAACTACTGAATATTTTCTCAAATTTCTTTTCTTATTTGAAAGTACAATCCTTCCGGTTAATTATGGAAAATAATTTCATTCAAATGGCTGCCTCGGGCGGCCATGCAGTGGCCTACACGATCGGTCCAATTTTAAGCACATTATCGATTTTGCGCAGCTGTATTTCACCAATGGCTTCACGAATATTGTAACACTTATCTTTGACGGCACTCCACAAATAATAGTCCAACGGTGTCAAATCGCAGCTCCGAGGTGGCCAAACAATATTACATCTGCGGCTGATAATGCGATCTTCAAAAATAGGGCGCAAAATGTCGAGTGTAGCTTCGGCTGTGTGGCACGTAGCGCCGTCCTGTTGAAACCAAATGTTGTCAATATCCTCCTCTTTAATTTTTGTGAACACAAATTCGTTCAACATGGCCCGATAACGATCGCCGAGGAAAAAGGGTCAATTATGCTTCTGGATCAAAATCCGCACCAAACAGTGACTCGTTTTGGGTGCTTCGGCTTTTCAATGTATTATGCGTGCGGGTTTTCTGTGCCCCTAATGCGACAATCTTTCTTGTTTACATACCCGCCAAGATCAAAATGAGCTGCATCTGAAAAGATCGGCATCTTCTGTAAGTCGATCGCAGGCCCACTTAGCGAATGTACGCTCAAATAAAAAGCTTTTCTTGACTATGTAATAACTGTTAACTACTAACTAACATTAAGGCTGTGCATTTAAGACAATTGCTTACATTCCGATCAAATTTTGAAAAGAAGAGAGATATGAACAAAGATTTTATTGTTTTCAGAAAATTAACCTTCTCTAAATATTCTGCCTTTATCGGCTACACGACCCTTTAAACATATGTGGAAAATTGTTGACTTACCAATTTTTCAAACCTCTTTTCAAATTAAAAGACTTTTTCAACAGTTCCTTAACACCTGTTTGAAAAAGCAAACGACACTTTTCTTTTTTTTTAATTGCGTGTAATAGATGTTATTAACACTAAAACTCATTTTAATTGAAAAATAATATTCATTGCTCTGAATTCATTTTAATAATTCTGCGTCGAAACAACAATAAAAACAATATTTTTTTTTGTGAAATAGTTAACTTGTTATTTATTAGCAGCTGGCATTAAATTTTTTTTAATTGTTATTTTTTTTCTACGCAACTTGTTTAGAAAATGTTGTTGCAACAAGAAAATAAACCAAATACACGTACACTAAACAAAATAAAACTAAGAATCATTAAGACTTTCTTATGTGCAAAAATTTGTTGTTAAAATGTTTTGTTTTTGTTTTCTTTTTGAATACATGCATGCAAAAATACCTGTATCATCAATAATATTTGTGCAGACAAAATACTGTACTCAAAACTAGACAAACAAAAACTAACTATAAATTATTATGCTACAACTTGTTCACAGTCTAGACTTGATGCATGCAAAACAAACGAAAAAAGATTTTAAGTTTGTTTAAGCCACAACATTAGCTTTAATAGGAGACTATTAAAGACGCAGTGATGTATCAGCGTAACTAATAATTATTCAGACAAACTCTTTTATCGAATTTCAAAGTAAACATTTTTTAATTACTCTATTTTAATTATTTATTTATTTTTATTAAACTTTATTATTATGAAACATTAAAAAATGTCGAAAAAAAATTAATGGTGGAAACTTGAAAATCGTGTTGGTGACCAGCCACAGAAAGAAAGTATAACAAGTTTTTTATATGTAGCTTATGTCTAAAATATAAAGGGTTTTTTTCTAGAGGTATGAAACTTTTCATTGGAACAAACCTAAGGCGAATTTTGTAATTGATATAAAATTTGCTTTATTCTAAAGACAATTTTCCGGCATTGTAATTTAAATGTGACTTCTGGCATATGACCGTCACGTTTGGTTGGGACCTAGTTTATCCTGGATGACTTTTCAATATTTGTGGCCGTATATCGACAATAAAACGGCAAATATTATCCATCCTCCATTCGTCAATCGTTTCGGCCTTAGCGACGTAGGTTGCAGATTTACATATCCCTACAGACAATAGTTTAGTATTCGATCTTTGAGGCCAATTCACGGGTGAAAAATATTAAATGATGCGGTTACAAAAGATTTCCTTCAATTAATCAATTGTGGCACGAACTGTGTGACATATGATGCGTAATCTTGCTGAAGGCAAAGCTCCTGGGTGTCATGGCTGTTCAATTGTATCACGAAAAAGTCAGCAATCATGCCTCTACAGCAGTCACCATTGCAATGTTCTGAGCATCATCGTTTTTAAAGAAGTAAAGACTTCAATGAGCCCATAACGGACGCAACATATACTTGGTGATTATGACCATTACAATTACGGAAGTTTTGCTTATTGACGGATGTATCCATTAAAAGAAGAGAGCTTTATTACTAAACAAAATTCGGTTGTGAAAAACGGGATAAACGGCAAACTTGTTTTAGGTCCAATTGCACAAATTGGAAGCATTGTTCAGACATCAGTCTATCCATGTTGAAACTCCAAATCAAACTAAGCATAAAGCACTTGATAGCCGACAGAATTGCACTAGTTAAAAAAAGTGTGGTAAACTTAAAGCTCTATACATCTATAAAGCACCCATTATTTTATGTTTAATTAACGGTTAAAAATAAGACAACCCTTTTTTTAATCTTTGAAGCACCTCTGGTATAAGCTTTCTATATGAAATTTTAAAAAACCACCTTATTTGTTGAAATAACGACTTTGTATATGATGAAAGAAATAAGAAAGTTTTATTATATACATTATCATTTTCTTGCTGCCTTATTGAATCTACATACCAACAAAATCCATTAATTTTATGTGATATGAAAATGACACATTGAATATTAGAATTTTGTTCAACTTTTCTCCAATTAACATTTTACGGGTACAAACAAAAAATGCAAATCTGTGTTGTTTTCTTGCTTTATCTATATAAACTGTGTGTCAGCACATAATATAATATAATATTAAAAACAACAACAAGAAAAAAATTTCTCACTTTCATTTAGAGTGGGATACATATATTTATATATATAAAAATAAACACAAATAAAATACTTAAAAATTTGTTATTGATAATAATGTCTTAAACAATGTGAGCACTGTTGTTGTTGCCAGCCGGCATGCAGTTGATAAGATTTTTATTTTTTTTTTGTTCCCTCTTGTGTGTAAGAATATTTGTACCCAGTAGAAAACTAAAAAAAAAGAAAATTGCACTTAAATATGGTCGTGTTAATTACACTTGCCCTATATTTCAATATTTTCGTTTCTCTGATTGTATTTTTTTTTAGCATATTTCAGGCTGATCGAATATTGTCAGCTCTATTTAAAGTTTTAAAACATATTTAGAACAATTCCTGCAAATTTGTTTGAAGAAAAAATAATAAATAATATACCGCTACAATTTACTAGTCCTGAACTACTCTCACTATGCCGGTGACCCGATTAATGTCGTCGCTAAATATTGGCTTTATTCACCTTCAAAATATCGGCTATATTTCTAGCCGACGTTTATGCGTAGTTATTTTCTTAATTTAAAATTGAAACATTTTCTAAGTCAGAATAGTGATTAACTTTAGAATGATGAGATAATGCCATTTTTTGTGAACCAGTATTATCCCTATATTTTTGATCTGACTTATGTATGTCCTTCTATTCTATATATTTTTTGTTGTGCGTACGTAAACTTTATTATTACAATTCTCTTTATTACTATCTTTACACGGTATTTTGCACTTAGCTTCACTAAGCAATCTATTCAACCAAAAAATAATTAAATAAAATTGTTGAACCTACAAATTCCTAGAAAGAGTCTCTATTCTAATTATACGTATAATAATATTGAATAATTAACGCAGAATCTGATGACTATTAATAATTAATAATACTCGCACATACAAAAATATAAAAGAAAAAAAGAATAAAAGAATTAACTAGAATAAGATGCCAGATGTTTTCATAATAGAAGAATCGACACAATTTTACTCACCCATAAGGTTGTAGTTGAATTAAGAATAGTATAATAGTATTAAGTAAAATTTATAGCAGATATCTTTGTTACGCATAGATCTGCGTTCGGAAATAGTGCTGCATCTTTTACTATGGATGATATAAGTATTACGATATCGGAAGCTCTTGATTTCTTGGCATGAAAATTCAATGTGATGTTCGATGGACTAAACATTTTTTCAAGTTTCTAAAGAAACTTTAAGTGCCTCGGTTTTCTAAAGCGGTGTAAGAGATACTTCACTCTATTCGATCTTCGTACTGTTGATACCACCTACATCCGTCCAAAAATGAAATACAACTCCCATGTGTGGGCCGGCAGCAAGGATCAAGAGGCTAATTGGGGACAGTAGGGTATCCAACTCTATTGATTCTGTAGAGCATCGCACAATGTAGCATGTATTTCACTGTTTTATCGTTACTGTAATGGTAAGTGCTCTAATGAAAGTAGGGAACTTGTTCCCGTTAATCGCACGTTTTCGCGTTTAACTCGATTTTCGTTGAGAGCTCATCCATTTGTGGTTGATTTTCCAGTAAATCGCATTACGCATTACAGGGAAAATTCGTTTTTTTTTTAGCAGAATATTCCGTATGTGGAATAAACTCCCTCTTTCCTGTCACTTTCAATGTAGGAATGTTCAAATTGATGGTCCACAAAACACAGCTCACTCTTTTCTCCTGCCCATAACCTAATTTCCTAGTTCTGGCACAATGAATTGCATGTGTAGGGGTCATCACGTAAGTGCTGGACCGAGAAAAAAAATGAAATTGCGAGGAGTTAGTGTTGTCTACAGAATTTTGCAAAGATGAGTGTATGAATTGGTATAAAAAATAATACTTGGCGTGTTTTGATTTAACCCACAAAAATATTACAGTGTCTAATATAATTTGACTTATTCCAACTGTCTGAGTTTCTGCTTAAGTTACCTTTGCATCAGGGATTTATTTTTTGTTAAGTGAAGGTAAAGGAACTTAAGTTAATTTTTCTTTTTGTTAGCGGAGCAATATTTTCAAGCTTCTTGGGGCTGGCACAGTCTTTTTTGTTTACAATTTTGATAACTAAATTATAAAAACAGTAGCAATAAGTCGCTTTGAATTTTGTTAACTTTGATCTTATTAAGATGTTCGCAAAATATCGAAATTTTATGTGTTTCGAAATTTTTTTTTTTTTTTTACTTATAGGTTCCCGTTAGGTATTCTAAGTAAAATTTAAACGCAAAAAATAGAGAAAATAATCAAAATAACAAAATAAATAAATAAGCAAATGAAATTTTTACACTCCACAATTTTTTTCTGCCACGTCCTGATAAACGCTTATCGTTAAAATTTGAAATTGGTGGCTTTAGATTAAAAAGCAAACTGATTTATTTAAAGTTAAAAATCTTTTTAAAGGTTTTGTAAGTCAGAACATTGGAAACACACATTTAGCGAAAAAAAATAATTCCGATTTAACCATATATGTAACTTTAAGTTGAAATTTCGTCTCTACGATTTTAAGTCGTGTCATGATAACTGTGTCCAAAATTATAAATTTTAGCAATTAACAAAGTTCTAACAGCAACAATTTAAATGTATGTTTGTATTGATTTTAAAAGGACTCTGTTTTCGAATATTAAAAATTGGTTTTCACATTTCAATTAATTGAAACTCTGAACCAAAGGGATTTAGGAAACACCTTTGAAATTCATGTCAGTAAAATATTTTAATGCAAAATAAAGCATGTAAGTTTAGGTATCTGATCGTATGGTAATTTTACAACTTAATGGGAACTACATCTGCTTTAATACTTACACACACACTTACACATAAACTGGAATTAGGTAGTAAATATTGTTTTTACCTGGTCATCATTATTAGGATATTTTTATCCACATTTTAACAAAATAAGTTTCCATCTATAATCTGTCTTAGTATAAATAATGTAGTGACACATTCCACTAAAATTTCTATTTTCACACGCTAAAAGAAATTGAACATTTGATTTATAACGTGCTAAATATAAATATATTAAATTTTCGTTAATTTTGTTTGCAATTGCCTTGTATTTTTAGGATGATGTCTTTTAAAGAATTTAAAACTGTTTGTAAGGCAAACGTGGCTGGACCACAAGTAGAACTAAATACAAAAAACTCTACAGTTTTACCATTAACTACTTCGACTCCCTCACCCTCGCCATCAACATCATCGGCAACGCAAGATGAAGTTCAAGTGAAAATGTGTAAAATGTTCGCTTTTATTGATGACACTTATCGGGGCTTGCGACGTTTTAATTCAGGTTTACACAAGAATTCTGTCAGTTCACAATTAATACAAACACTTAATAAATATAAAAGGTATTATCTACTTGTTATTATTTTCTGTTATTTTGATATACATAACTTGATTAATTTTTTTTATATTTTTAGCGGTTGCAATAATCTCTATACAAAGGCTTTGGAGTCATATGATATCTGTTATAAGTTGGCGCAAAATATTGTACAAACCACTGATATATTCAAGGAATTGTGTACATGTCTAACAGATGTAAGTTTAATAAACGGCACATCCGTTTTGCAATAAATAAAACAAAAAAAAAAATACAGATAAAATCGCTAGATTGACATGAAAGTAATTAAATTGTCATTATTTTTCAAAGATAATTTTTTAAAAAATGCAATAATAATAAACTTTTAGTCTGATAAGCACACACATTATCAAGGCCAACTAAAAAATACTAAAACTTGCATACATGTGATATCTTTTGCAAATAGCGTTCCCCCCTGGAAGTAGGCAGTTTTGGTAGATATCTTCCTTCCTTGTCATCTAACTTGATATGCGCTTCTGGGAGTAAAAGACGGCACCAGTCGCCTAGGCTAGCAGGAGCCTGCAACTGGACGAATTTGACCGTCGAAGTCCGAACGTTGACTTACCAACTAATGCCATGGAAACCGCTAGCCTACAGGACTACGGCCCTTTACCGGTTATTGGCGAGGTCCTTCGGGGAGTAATGTGTGGTGGGCTGTGGTTTAAACTTAAACCGCGGCAAACTGCAGCTTTTTCCTATCCGATGTGCTATTACAGACATAATGTCGCTTGTTGTTGGAGTTTAGATAGCCTCCGGCTCTCAAGCAAGGAGTGCCATGGTACTGATGGCTGTTAATTGCCATCATGGGAGCGTTAGTAGACGTAAGATCAGCGTCAGGTTGGAGCCAAATGGCTAGGTGCTGTATCACGTTCTGTTGCAAACAGTGTTGCCACTGACTTTTTATTACAAACAAATTTGCTACAAATTTAGTTCGATTTTTTTTATTAGATCAAAATCATTCAATATGTGTTAGTGCATAATAGTGTGCGCTCATTAGTTTCGGTCAATCATTTCTTGTTGGAAATCAACTTCTGCAACTGTAAAAGTTCCATAAAATTTTAAACCCTGTTTCTGCCGTTTGCTCCTTTGATCCTATTGTGAAAAAAATTTTAGATTATTTCTTAGCAGATGTAAATATAGCAATCGGGAAGTATAAGTGAAATGACAAATTATAAACGGTGGGTAAATTTGAGGTTAGGCAGTAAATCGATTGTCAAACGAATAAATGTCAAGAATTGAACTAGCATCCTCTGGCATTTATTTAATAAAAAGCTGGGAAATTTCGAATTTTGTTACACATTTCAGGGTATTGTATATACCATATTCCTCGAAATTAGACTGCTTCTGAGGCACTTGCGTAACATTTTGCATAAAGATCTTTACGCTTATAGAATTCAACCGTAAAAGAATTAAAGTCGGCGTATCATTTATAAACTGAACGAAAACAATGCTTTCTAACATAATCATCTTTAGTGATGAGGCTAATTTTCAATTAGGCGGCTATATAAACAAATATGATTCCCGTATATGGGGCTCACAAAATCCAAAAACAGCCCTCCAAAGAAAGTGACTGGTGCAGTTTGTGGTCAGGTGTGATTATTGAATCGTTTTTTTTTTCGAAAGGAAACGTTATCAAACCATGATAACGGCCACAATTGGCTAATGTTAACAGCAGTGTCATTTGGTCTTAGAAACACAGCGCCACATGTCACGCAGCTACCCAGTTATTGCATGAGAAATTTCTCGTTCGCGTAATTTACGATTTGGCGATGTCAATTGGTTCGCTTCATCCTCGTGAAATAACGCCGTTGGATCATTTTATTTGGGATCATAAGAAATATGGAGTTTAACGTTGGCAACGCACAACAATAGACGCTGAATATCGAGATAAGCGCAGCTTTGTTGCGAAATGTGCTTCAAAATTGTGTGAAAAGAGGGAACGTTTGCCGACGTGCTAGAGGTAGATATTTGCTCGACATCATATTGCATTAACTGAAGTTTTTAAAAAAAGTGTGTGTTTTAAGCCAATTTACTTTCTAACATCAAATTTGCCCGACCTCTAGAAACTAAGGAAAAAAAATAGAACTAGTTTTGCGGCAAAAATGTTAAATAGTGTTAATTTAGATAACAAATAATATTGAAACAACATATTGAACAAGGTTTGTAGTAGCTTAGAGACTTAAAGTAACTTTGAGAATATCAAACTTTATAAACGTTTTTGTTCAGTTTCTTTTCTAAAAGTCTAATTAGAAATTGTTTAATATTTAATATTTTCTCTTTTTTTTTGTATATTTAGCTGGAAGAATACAACTACAGATTATGTGAAATTATGTCAATATTTATAGTATGTGAGCTAAGGCTAAGTATTGAAGCTCCACAACAAGAACAACTTTTAATAGCGCGTCGTATTATTTATATAATGCGAAAAGTTCTAGTTCAAGAGGAACAGGTAAAAATACAATTCATAAAATATTCTTGCAATGTTAATTAAATTGAAATTTGTTATTATATATATAATTTTTTTTTAATTTTAGAATGAAACTCTTTATAACATTCTACGAACGTTGGTTTACATACCAAAATTTTTTAATGCCCGGGACATAATGTGCGCAATATTTGGGTAAATATTTTTTTTTTCATTTTTACTCTTTTGACAAATCACCAAAGCGATAATCAGTTTTCCTAAAAATAAGAATGCTCTTTTTTAATTATAGTGAATTTATACCTATAAAACCTGTACCAAAAGTCAATACCCTGCCCGATAAAATTTATATATTGTACATAATTGTTTTCTATCGGTGGATGATGATGCAAAAGGATGACGATAATAAACAGTTAATTGTTAATTTTGCCGAAAGTTTTATGAAACCTTCTGTTACACTGTGCTCGAATACTTTATATGCCGCCTATTTACCCATGTACACAACACATAGTACTGCAACACGTACAATTTTAAATAATTTAAAATTTTATCGGGATATTCGTAATGTAAGCGATAAGAGATAGAACTAGGAAAAATTTTTAAATGTATTTTTAATTGCATTTCTCTGTTTTCAATTGCAGGCTTCTATAATAGATAATGCTTTTAAAAACATTGGAAATATTGTGGTAAGTTTTTATTATTTATATTATTATTTGAAAATTTTGCTTTAAAAGTAGACCTTAAAATTAAGAGTGATTATAAAAGAGTTTTAACGTCAAAAAAATACTCAACAATCTATTATACATTGCATGTTGTATCCAATATAATCTAATGTATTCTCTTAGCTTCTCTTGCTAAAAATAATTAAGATTTCATAAAAATAGAAAGTTTAATAATCTTATGTTTATGCGCAGGGTAAACGTTCCGTTCAAGATGAATATTTGAAAGTTTTCTATACAATAAAACCATAAAATAAATTTTCTCGAGATAATTTTATTAGTCATAATCATAATTTTCATCAGCACAACAAATATGTTTCGCAAAATAAACTTTTCTTTCAAAATTTTCATGTGTCATCATTTTTCCATAGAAAATTTTCATCTTTAATAATTTTTTTAATGTCTGTCGTAATGTTTTTATAAAAAGTTTTCATTAGTAATAATTTATCTGTCGAAAATATTCATGTTTTGTAAAACAAAATTTATGAAAACGTAAATTATATTGGATTTTTGATACGGGAAAAGGATTGAGAGTTCTGCTATATGTAGAATTTACTTTATAAATTGCAAAAAATTTCACAACCATTTTATTTCAAAAAAAAGAAGTATGTATTTTGACTTTAAATCGATGTTAGAGTTAATATGGAATCTTGTTCTATTTTAAATGAAGAATTAGTAAAAGGTCTGATAGTCTTGAAAAATTCTTATATTTTTACTGCACAAATTGCGGCACCTATCGCTGTAAACTGTGTGTTAAGTAAAAAATATGCAAAAGTATCAAGAACTAAAAAGATAAAAACTTTTAAGCTGATGAAAGTAGTTTTTAGTTAAATTAACAGTTTTATTTGAAATCATTTCAATATATATATATATATATAATGTTTTTTTATGATTTTTAATCAGAATCTTTGCGATGATGAGGAGGATGATGTCATACTGGTAGATAACGCATCTACTACAGATTTTGCCCAAATATTTGCTTCAGTATGTTTAGAACCTTTAAGTGGTAACATGTCAAATATCAAACTGGAAGAGAAGACTGTTGTTGGAAATATAGATTTAACAGTGGAGGAAGAAGAGGAGGAGGGGAAGACAGCAAATCCTGTAGCATTCATATTTGAACGCCACAACAAATGGTTGAATGAATTTCACAGAGCAGCTAAGGAATATCGAGAAGCACAATTGTTTTTGGAAAAACAACAAAATAATCAATTGAGGTTAAATGGTGAAGAGCGGACAATAATTTGTTTAGACAGTGATTCGGAGGAAGAATTAGAAGAAGGGATCTCGGCGGCTGCTAGTAAAGAAACGGCAGCAGCTCCAGCTGCAACAGCAGCAGCAAAATCAGCAACACCTGTGCAACAAAACACTACTGAAGATTTATTTGTCGATAGTTATCCGCTCACAAACACACCAATCAATTGTGATTCTGATTTGGAGTCTTTAGAAACTGAAGACGAAAATGACGTAACAAAAATATCTTCGCGATTTTTAACAGGTACTTTACGTACCTACCACGCCAAAAAGAGTTATCTAACTGAAGCAGAAGATAAAAATAACTCGGATGCCAATGAAAATAATAAATCGCAAGATATGAATAAGGCATATAGAAGAGATAGTATTCATATATCTTCTTCACCGCCAGAAGGCTCACAAATTGAGGATGATGAAGGCACCGATGTACAAGACGAGCATGATGATGACCTAATCGAGGATGAAGATGAAGTAAACAATGCCTACAATTTTTTGCCTACAAGCGTAAAAAGAGCAGAAAAGAAATTATTTCCCAAAGAGATACGACCAATGGGACCCTATCCCACTTACAATAGCATGCAGAATGATAAGGTAGTCTACTCACAGATCTTAACACGTAATCCAAAACAACAGCAGTATCAAGATAAACAGCAACACTACTATTCTGATAGTTCAGAAAAGGTAAGTTATAGAAAGAAAAACGTAATAAAAGTTAGAGAGAAACGATTTAAAATATTTTACAAACTATCTTACACAGACACCCAAAAAGCAAAAGAAGAGAGTCCAATTTAACACAAACCCCCTAGGACCAACATCTTCAAGTGCACCACAAAAAACTCCCCTTAAACCCGCCCTACAGCAACCGAAATATAAAGTCTCAGATGATCTAGAATATTTTCACTTACGGGGCTTTGAACGTTTTTCGTGTGCTCCCAGCATAGCAGGTTCAACATCAACTTTAGCCTCCAACTCAACAACATCTTCCATTAAACAACAAGGTAAGAAATTATTATTTTCATTTTTTTACTTACAATTTTATAACTTCTAACATCTTGATTAAACAAAAACAACAAACATAAACAAGCAAAAACAATAATGCTGGGTTAAACTACTCATAGAGTTTATAATATTTAATTTATTTTTTTTTTAACCAAAACCAATCAAAAGTTTCTAATATAATTGTTTCTACTCAAACAAAACTGCAGAACCTACAAATGAAAAATGTATTAATCAACCAACTTGTAATGAAAAAAATTTAAATCACATAAATAAGTGTTCAAATTTGTACAAAAATTTGTCAGTTTTTAAACAAAAATTTTCGAATATGAATTTTAAACAACAGAAATCCTTAAGAAATGTTAAGATAAACTTAAAAAAGCTAAGATTAGGTAACGATATTTCATTAACCAATTTAAAAACTAGTTTTATTAGTAATAAAAAGCCACATACAACTACACTTTACACTTTAATTAATAAAAATAATTTAAATAATAATATTAAGAAGACCACCCCTTGCAAACAAACTGAATCATGTCAAATAATAAGAACCAATCCCATATCAGCAACAGCAACTGTAACAAATGAAAACAAAGATGATGTCATTTTCAAGAAACCGCTGCCAGTAACCAAAAAAATTTTTAAATCACCGAAACCATTAAAAATAAAAGAAGTTGTATCCTTAAGAACACATCCTTATTATTTCAATCGTAAGCAAATGAACAACAAGATGAACAACACTGATGGAACTAAAATAATAAAATCCCCAGTAAATAAGCAAATATCAGATATTGAAACAAAAACAAATTCAGAATTTCTAACTAATGATTGTGATTATACTGATATGGATGACTTATCGAAAATAAGTAAATTACTTACCGAACAAATCAATAATTTGACCAGCGAAACAATTAAAAAGGACAAGATTAAGCAAACACAAATAGACAAACAAAATCAAAATATTTTACAAAATGATTTAGACATTCAGACTGGTGGAAATAAAGAGTCTAAAGAAAAACAAGATGAGAGAGATGAACAAGTGCAAGAACAAGAACACGAACGAGAACAAGAACCGGAACCGGAACAGGAAAGAGCAATTGTTGTAACAAACAGTGCTAAGAATGCTGAAGAAATTTCACACAGCTTCGAAAACGTTGAAACAATTGAAAAACATAGTGAGAATTTAGAAAATTCTATCAAATCCAGTGATAAGAAAGAAAACTTGTCCAATTTTAACGAAGAAACAAAATCCTTATTAATAGCAAAAGAAAAACTAACCATAAGTGACAGTCTAAGAGATAATGAAAAGAGAAATGAACTTATGGTAGACGAAGGCAAACATAATTTTCTATTACACAAAGATCAGACTGAAAATGACATTGAAACTGAAGAAGCAAAAATTCTAGACTTAAATCAAAACTCACAAACCAACATCGAAATATTTTTAAGCGATAGCATACCCACACACTTCGCGTTGTTGGAGAAGGAAAATAATATAAAGTTAAATATAGCAGAAAATATACAAGATTCAAACAACAAACCGGTCACAAATTTCAGTGCAGAATTCTTGGCTGGTTTACCGAATGAACCCTCACCGTCACATAATGATAACAGCGAAAGTGAATTCAAAACCAAAAATGATATAGATTTTGAATTTGAAAATAATTGCTCAACACCTACAATGTGTCGCATCGATTTGGACGAAATGTCCGAAAATACTTCCGATGTACCGCCTGCCATGCTAAACACAATATTGCCAATCGAAGAATGTGAAGCAGATAAACTTTTGGAAGATTTTAACCATAAGACCGAAGACATTGTAGGAAGCGCTTTAAATAAAAAACCTTTAACCTCTGAAGCGACAGTTTCCTGCACTAAAAATAATGATGATTTACCTAAAAATGGAAAAGAACCAAATAAAGAGTCTTTACATGTTGATAATGCTAAGGAAGCTCCAAAGCGATTGTTAGAGGAGACAGTATTAGATGTCGACGAGGAAGATTTGATAAATAAATCTATGAAAAAATCATTAAATGATGAATGTCTGACTGCTGCCGCTGGCCCGAATGAACAGGCCTCTAAAATTTTAAAAGAATCAAAAAGTCAAATGTCAAGCAATGAAGCTGTAACGACTACTACCGAAATAAATCAAAATGAAGATATTGCTCTCGATTGCGACCGAAAGAAGGATTCTGTTAAGTCAAAAAAACAATCAAAAATGGCGGCAGACTCTAAAAAAAACCGTAAAATACCGAAAATCAAATTTTCAAATCAAGAAGAAACTAATGAGTCACTTTCTTCAAGGAAATCAAACAAAAAATCAAAATCATTCCAAAGATATCCAACATCACCTCTAAAAGAACTTCCCAAGGATGCTAACAAGTCTCCAGGTGCTGAAAACTCTTGCGAAATTAAAGAAAATAAAGAGAAAAGCAGTAGTGAGGAAATAGAACAAACGGCTAAAGAAGAAATAAGGCCCCAACAAATGGAAGCATCCATTAGCGAAAATCAACACATGACTGTAGAATTGGGAAATTGGAAACAGGAGGTACAAGATGAAAATAAAACTAATGATTCTGAGACGGGAGGAGTTTCCGCCATATTCTCATTTCCAAAAATACCCATTATTTCCATATCCATACTCACTTCACCAAATAATAAAACGTATTTCAAGATATCAAATCGTGAAAATGAGGGAGAGAAAACAAAAAAAGCAAAATCTGCTGAACCAGATGGCGAAGAGGAAATTAAAAATGATGAGACAGTTGTTAAAGAAAATATGGAAACCAACGACGAAGAAACAAAAGAGGCAAATAAGGAAAAACTAATAAAATATCCAGTGGTGGAAGATAATGAATATGGGGAAAAGGAGGACATTGAAAAGGAGGAGGAAGAAGAAGAAGAAGGGGAAACAGATTTTGAAATTGAAAAATTTTCTCATGATTCAAATTCAGCCTGCTCTTTGCCATTGAAGAAGAGGCCTACTCAGTCTGAACCGAATGGCGACACAGAAGACTCTCAACTTGTTGTAAGCAGCAGCTATGAACAACCTCAAGAAATTGCAGCAGAAGTTGTTGTAGAAAATACCTGCAAGGACAAAACGTTAATGGATGGCAACAGCATTACGCTTGAATTAGAGCAAGATCATGAACACAACAATCAAGAAACTGCTACACAAGAACAAGAGCAAGAAGACGTGATGCAAGATATTTTTAGCACAGATGAAACTTTAAATTTACAAAGTGACTTAGACGAAAGTAAGCCCTCTACTAGTCTAGCTTGTTTCAGAAAATTGTCGGATCCTAGTTCCCCATTTAAAAGACGTGTTCATGTACCCACAAGACCCACAGGCCAAACCCCAATTCAAATCGTAGCCCCACAGTTAAAAGAAAACTGTCTATCCCCATCTCAGGATCATAGAGCAGCAGAAGCTCAAGTTCCTAGTGCGCCACGTTTGGCAGCACAGAGTATTCAACCTCTGCCTGAGTCATATCCTGCCACGCCCATGTTAAGTGTGGCCAATGTAGAAAAATTAATGGACTTTAACCGTTTTATAGAAGATCTGCTGGCGTCTCCAGACGTCATGACCATAATTGATAATGCCAATGCTTGTGGTTATTATGCCGAAGGTCAGACTTATGAAATGGAACGTATTGCTATATTGGAACACTACAACATTGCCAATGCCAAAGGCAATACTTCGGCCACAAAACCATTATATTGGAAAAAGAGTGCTGGCGATACGATTTCTATATTTAATGATAACGACAACGAATGGATTTCATTGCCTCCTTCAACAGCCAAGCAACTACAAAAGTTGTCATTTGTTTTATCCATTCTGCAACAACAATATAAAGTTAATGATGTAAGGCAACGCATTAACATTGCCCTAACCTTTCTTATACGCAATACATCTAAATTTAAGAATAACTCAAGCCCTAGTACTGCACTTCCACAACGTATACAATCTTATAACAGAAACATTCCTGATATTAACAGCGCCTCGCAATCTTTGCCACCTACCTCATACTTTAGAGGTGCTACAGAAAATGAGTCACTTAATTCAAACTTAAATATTGAAGCCGTACAAGATTTGCTTTTGAACGATTACGCCAACAACCAGCAACAGGTCGAAATGACATTGCAACATGAGCCAACAACTAATAATAATCAAAGTTGGAATAATAATTTAAAGCAATTAGCAAGTACTGGTACGGCACCACAAGCTTCTGAGCAAATTATCTCAACAAATAGTCCTCAAAGCTCTAGCTCCTACAACATTGAGTGCGAACAACAGCAGCAACAAATCTCAACGCAAGAAAAACGCAAGAGTTCTTGTGATGAATCGAATAATGATCAATTATATATCAATCCTCCCTGTGCTACTAGTCCTCAAAATGAAGTTATTGTCAATACAAATGGCGTGGAATTGCACGAAATGCCTCAGGATCAACAAAATATATTTATTTCAATTACAGATGAATCGAATACAACGAATCTAAATGCTGAATCTCCTCTACATAAGTACAATACCAGACAACAGCACCAACAACAGCTACAACAGTTCAGGACTTTAGGGGAAATAGAAGGCTCGTCGCCATCTGTATCTCTCGCACAACAAAGTTATGGAAAACGTGCGTGTTTAGGAAATAATGGTCCTTCGTCTTTGCTGCCAAGTCACTTGGTGCGTAATACTTTCATAAACACTTTTGGTAATCAAGAAATTATTTTGCAAAATCCATATCGCATGCAACAACAACAGCAACACCAGCAGCAGCAACAGCAACAAGGGATAAATCAAAATTCAAATACAAATTCCAATTTCAATTTCCAACATCAGCAACAGAAACAACATAATATATCACCTCAAAATTCACCCATTAATGTCTACAGCGATAACCGGCATTCCTCTCCTTTGGTACAAACACAACAACATACACAACAACGTATGCCTGCCAGATTTTCTTCACCATTTAATAATCAGCTTACGAACAATAATGCTGCTCCAACCCCAGCTAAAAGTAATGAATCAAATTACAAAGAAATATTACAACCCTACATAACCTATTTGATCAAGGATCACGAAAAGACTTCTAAACATTTACTACAAGTTTTCGAAGAAGTTTCTAATTCGAATCTCTTAAACGCACCTACGGCTAATAATAATTTGAATCCAGCCATGTCACATGTTCAACACCCATTTAACAATTTATTGCCTCCCTTAATAAAAAATCCACAACAAAATCATATGCCCGGCTTGTATGAAATGCCAACCGGGGGCAATAGTGGAGTATTACCTTCGTTAATAAGAAATCCTCAACATAATACTTTGGTCCACAGAGACTCAGGTGCCTTGCAAGTGGTACAATCATTTTTAGAACAGTCACAGACAGGTTTTGTGGATACTCAACAGCAGCAGCAGCAACAGCAACAACAAAGTATATGTAAAAGCAAACAATCGACATCACCTCTTATTCATCCTGGATTTGCTAAGGAATATGTTAATTTCATTGGTTCTCGAGATGAGATAGAACAAAAATTACAATCAAAAACTGTCGACAGAGAGCAGCAGCAACAACAATTAAATAATCAACTTTTGCTGCAGCAACAAGACAGCCAACGCTTAAACAGCCTTAAGCGCAAATGTCAAGAAAGAAATGATAAATTATCTGAAGTTTTGAAACGTAAAATGATAGAATTTTCTCTACTCAAACATAATGTTCATATAAAACTTTTAGAAAGAAAACAATCAGAACAACAACAGCAAAATGAATTAAATCAAATTGAAAACTGTATTGTGACAACAACCAACAAACGTCGTGGTAGACCAAAAAAGACCAACAATAAAATGTCGTTAGATAAGAATAATGAAGCCAACAGCGTTAGTAACTCTGATCTCTTTCCTGCTAAAGAAAAATGTATAAGACGATTGACAAGAAGGAATCAATCAAATAGTGATTTTCAAAATGTCTCAACTACAACGGATCATGCCTACTTTAAACAGCGTTCGGCAGCTAGAGAAGCTGCCAAACGTATAAATGCTTCAGTTAACAATAATTATCAGTAAAGAAATCAATGAAAACTTAAGAAATATTTTATGCGAAATTCAAGCACTTAAAAGCTTTTCAAAGTGTTCAAGGCTTGGGGGAGTCTTTTTGCAGACCAAAACTATGACTCCAAAATAATGTATGACAAGGCAAAACATTGCAAGCACTAAACGTTTCTCCCATTGAAGTTCATGATATATAAGTATACAAAGCTTTGAATTTTTATAGGTTAAAAAAAATCAAAATTCAGTTATATCACCTGATTATCCGCAAAATTAAAATTTATTAAAATTTCGAGACCAGCGTTTTTGTTTTAGAAAAAATAAATTTATTTTTTGGAATAATTTCTAGGTTAATCTACGTTAATGTGTTAGATTCCTTTAAACTTAAATATTTTATTATTCGAAAATTAAATTTCAAATAATACATTTTTTATTTCCGTTGCCTGTGCAGCACATGGTGTTTTAGTAAATTTTTTTACAAAAAATTTTTTTATTTTTTTTATATAAACAATTTTATTTCGAGCTTGATTCCTTTAAATAAATATTTCATAATATTCTCACAAAACATTTATTACAAAAATTTTTATTAAAAAATAAACATCTTATGATATTCTCATAAAACATTTATTCAAATAAAAATCAAAATAAAAAAATTTGAAATGCATTGTAATAAAAAAAATAAAAATAAAAAAAAATAATAAATATTTTGTGAGAATATCATGAAATATTTATTTAAAGGAATCAAGCACGAAATAAAATTACTTAAATAAAAATGATTCCGATTAATTATAAATAACTTATTTTTTTTTATTTTATCTAGAAAATTGAAAAAAATGGGAAAATAGTTTCATAGATGTGACTGTTTTTTTTGTTTTGCAAAAGTTTTTTGAGTTTTGTTGTCTTTTTGCTTTGTTGACTGAATATAATTCTTATTTAATCAATTTGGCTTAAGATATACGACTCTGGAGTTTTCTATACAAAATTTGGGGTAATACCCACTGATGAGCTATATGAGCATGGGATATGCTTTCCCCATAGTAATACATTACAGTTTAAAAATAATAAATATTTTATAAGAATGTCATAAAATACTTATTTTTAAGGGAATCTCTAGCACAATTAATGAAAAATAAGTTAAATAAATATGTTTTTTATTTAATAATTTTTGAAAGTAGCACTACCCACACCCACGTGAGTTGCTTAAGATGATATATTATACTTAGTGTACTTTTTTTTGCATTGTAGAAGTTTATGTTGTAAGTGTATGTATGTGGTTAGATTAGAATTAACTTCATAAAGACTTTTAAAGACCTAATAACATTATTATTTTGTTTTAATTTTATTTATTAAAATGCTGTTTTATTTTTGTTTGTTTCTTTAAACATAACAAAAACAATATCTTAATTAATATGTCAATAAAGTATTTAAATGCTCATTCGAATATATAACAGTAGCATTATTTACTATCAAAATTAAGCATTTAAATACTTTTGACATAAAACTTAAATTTAATTGTAAATATTTTATATTGCACACCTTGTTATAAAATGTTATGAACCAATTCAGATTTAAAAAAAAAAAAAACAAAAAAAAAAAAACCGACTTGGATTTCATGCATTTCAAACATTTACATTACGCGCTAGTTATACTCTTTGAAATGAAAGTAAACATTTTTGAGTATATTTAATATGAAATATAAAGTATAGTCAACTCCAATATCACAATTAAATTTGAATATCAACATGCAACATACTAAATGATGGGCCAAATGTAATACAACAATCAACAAACTATATCAAGGGATTTTGAATATAACAATCAACAAAACGATCACCATTCAACATTTTGATTACAACAATCAACATTATGATCAGCATTCAACATACAATATAGAAAAGGAATTACAAATTAACAATCAACAATTAACAGTCAACAAACTGGAATGACACATAGAAAAACAATCAACACAGTATGATTACATCAGCCAGCATGCAACAACATACAACAACTTTACATCAACTGAAGTAAATGTGAAACAAAATATAACAACAATCAACATACCAAAAGATGAGAGCAACAATTCTTCTCAACAATAACTTTATATTCTGGAATTTGGAAAAGGATTTTAAAATAAAATTTTCACTGCGATAAAATTATAATAGTCACTCTACTACAAAACTCAAAAGCAAAAAAGAAAAAAGACAGGCACTTGGTATGCAACAGCAGAGTGACTATTATTTTCTTTCGTAATGAACATTTTACACTTCTGATGTTTGGAAACCAAAAAAAAAAAAAAAAACAAAAATCACATAGTTTCTCACAAAATTCTAATGCTTACCTAATATTTGAACATTTATAATTTTTATTTTTTTTTCTAAAATTCTAATAATTTAAAAACTGACAAAACTTAAAAAAAAAAGATCGAAATATTTCCTTAATATTTTTAATTATTAAAAGACAAAAAAAATCTTGTAAATGTAGAACATGTCTACAATAAAAAAAATTTTATTATTAGTAGTTTTTTAGAAATTAGAAAATAAGTTAATTTATAAATTGAATTATCAACTCTTATCATGGAACCAATCTAAATCAAACTTCGTCCACAAATAATTGGTAAATATGAAAATCGTAGAAAACAAAACTCTTAAACAAAAGTTTTATATATATATACAAACTTAACGGTTTAACAACAACAAAAATTCCAATATATATAATTTATTTTTTAATTTTGAATTGTCTTTAAGGCCAATGTTAAGTTTTCAATTTATTTTGTTTTCTGACAAAATGCTTTTGTTTGGTTCCATAACATTTTACAACAAAGGATTCTTTAAATAATGGTGATTTTTCTATTTACAATAATAAATAGTATTTAAGTGTTTATTTTCTGCAACATCTGTTTTTTTTTTGTTATTTTCATAATAAAATACACACAGTTTATAAAAAAAAAATAGAAAAAACAATAAACTTTTCTAACTTTTCATAATTGGTTCATGAAATATCTGCTAGTCACAACAACAACAGTAATAATAATTATAATAATGAAAATAATATTAATGAAAACTAGTCAATAATTAATTTAATATATATATATATTTTTTTTTAAATTTGGCAGTGAGTAGAAATAATATTCAAATGAAAAACTAGTTACTACTAAACTCATCTTTTATCATTTTATCTTAATTGAAATTCCTTCTGCTTTATAAATTTTTTTTAACAATTAACACTGCTTGCTCTAAGAATGAAAATTTAAAATCATCACATTCCTTTAAAAATTTCATACCACCACAAACATATTTTTTTTTGTTTTATTTCTCTTTCCCCTATATATTCTTAAAAAAGAATAACGTATTTTTCTTTTTAACAAATAATTATTAAATTAATTATATTTATATTAAAAAAAAACATCAAAAATAAAAATTAAAACACTTAATAAACTTTTGCAATTATTAAATAATAAGACATGAACCATGTTAGTTAACTAATGTTTATGAATCCAAACAAAAGTAATATTTTGTAGTGAATTAATTGAATGAAAATCTAACAACTAAAGTTGATTTGTTTTTTTTTATGTATATTTGTATTATATCTTTCTTAACGATTGTTATCTATATAAGAATTTGTTAAGTGGCCAACAGTGGTCATTTTTATTGATTTGCATTTAATTTTGGAAAATTGTCTGTTTGAAATTATGTCGACAGATGTCCGCAAGTTATCAGCAAAATATATAAATCTAGTAAAAAATCCTTTTTATCTATTTTTATTTACATATATTTATCTCTTTCCTACACTTTAGCTACTCAACTTTTAAATGTATTTTTTAGTCAGTCACTCGTCGCAAACTTTAAGTTTTATTGCAACTTAACAACAAGCACTCGGAAAAAAAATCTTCAGTCAATTTTTGTATAGAAAAAAATTCTTCAGTCGTAATTTTTCTATAGAAAAAATACTTCAGTCATAATTTTTCTATAGAAAAAATACTTCAGTCATAATTTTTCTATAGAAAAAATACTTCAGTCATAATTTTTCTATAGAAAAAATTCTTTAGTCATAATTTTTCTATAGAAAAAATACTTCAGTCATAATTTTTCTATAGAAAAAATACTTCAGTCATAATTTTTCTATAAAAAAACTTCTTCAGTCATAATTTTTCTAAAGAAAAAATACTTTAGTCATAATTTTTCTATAAATTTATGTGAAATTTGACATTTGGACCACCGGCGAAAATAAATGAATTCGGTTTTTCATGATTATAACTAAACAGTTTGACGAGCGATAAAAAGATTTACAAGAATATGCATTACTTTTGTTAATTTTTGAATGTTAAATCTCAGGGGTACAACGTTCAAGTATCAAAACTATTTGACTGCAAACGTTTATTTTTACGTAAAACTAATAATTTTTTCTTTTACATTCTCTTTTCCCCACAACACTATAGAACATTTAGCGGCAGCAGCAACATTATTTCGTAATGTATTTGATAGTGTGCGTCAGAGGCACTCTTATCATGGACCGTTTTCACCCACTTCATCATCATTGTCGTCACGTTCGTTACCATCTCCAAGTACAGTGTCAACAACACGGAAAAAATCTCGTCTACAAAAAAATAAAAAAGCCATTAATTTCAGAAGATCAACGATGGGCACAAGAGATGATTTTTTAAATACTTACGAATCAATAACAAACAACGATGACTATTATTCGATTATCAGAAGTCATGAGATTTTAAGTGATGGCTATAATTCAGCCGGTGGAATTGATATGACCACCCGTAGAGAGCGATCCAATGATTATGGTGCATCATCGGATTCAGACATGATTATAAATGGGAGATATAAAAGTGATGCCAAACTTCGTAAACGTTGTGCAGTAGTGATAACACCTACTAAGGAAGTAATACAGTACGAACGTAAACGTAATGAAATGTACAATGAAATTTTACAAAAACAAAGAAGAAAACTGGAACTCAGAGCTTTGGAGAAACAGAGAGAAAAGGAACAAAAACGACTAGATCGTCGGGAGGAAAAAAGAGAACAAACAAAATCAAATAATATAGAAGATATAACAACAATTACTGACAAAGTTGCCACGTATTGTCAAAGGACAAGGAATTATAAAGAAATTTTTATGAGCAGTGAATCAGAATATGAAACCAATTTCCAAATTCGTACACGCAAGCATAGACAAGAAAAATTTCAAGAACTGGAACCTCTTAACATAGAAATTGAAACGACAGGAGCCACAACAACATCATTGCTTAGTCAAATTGATGCCCATTTGGATAAATCATCAACAACAACAACAACAACAAATTCTTATCAATATGAAGTAAATGAGAAGCAAGACCAAAATCTGTCATGCAGAACAGATAATAATCAGCAAATATGTGATATTAACTGTGACAAAAGTAGTCCAACAAAAATGAGAGAATTAAATCTTTTAGCAGATATAGCACAGCATTTATCACCATATCAGTTAGATTTACCTGAAAATAATAATCTACCAAGAACTCTGTCACCCGCATATGTGCCGCCTCCAATACCTATACCTCCGCCTCCTTCACTAGCACTGCAGGAGATTAAAGAAGCGCCGAAAGAAAAGGTAACTGTAACGGAGCATCTAATCATACAATCATTAGACAATCTCTTAGAGAAAACAAAGTCACAATTAAATAATAATGATCAACAGCCACAAGCTTCTGAAAGTTATACTCATGAACCGCAACTAACTAAAGCAGCTATTTCTAAAACTAGTCCGTGTGAAAATTTAACCCAAATTCAACATCGAATTCGACAGCATAATACTCAAGTAGACAGCAAAGATAACCCTCTTCCAAGTAATTGCACTGAAAAAGAGTTTAATTCTAATATACAAACCGAAAGAGCGTTAGAACAAATACTTGAAGAGTCTATGAGTGTTTTAAAATCTGTATCTAGTCCTTTTAATGCTCTTAACGACTGTCCTGGTGTACAAGCAAAAACTCACAGCAATTCTACAATTTCGTTATTAATAAGTAACGTGGAGTCATTAAATCATCATAGCGAACAAAACGATACAAATGCAATGACAAAATCTGATGATAAACTGCATTTACTTTTGAAAGATGTAACGAAAAACAATTTCGAAAATATTGTATTAATTAACAACACAGAAATTAATGAAAGTAGTAAAAATGTAGTGGTGGAACAAACTGAAAATGAAACAGCAACAGCAACAGTAGCAGTAGCAGATTTACCTTCAACTACTTTAGAACAAGTTGAAACTTCAATAATGTGTGCCAATGATCTGGCACACAGACCTGAAAATGAGACAGAAATTTCACAAGCTTTTAAGCCATCTTCTCTGTTGGCAGCCGATTTATCTGATATTTCCCTAGAATCGGAAATTTCGAAAAATTTACCTGAAATAGCAGAACCCTCACCTGTCGTCACCGATATGTCAGATAATTCCAATGAATCAGAAGTAATCAAGAATTTTGGTCTTCCTATTCCTTCAATTAATAATACGGGAACAACTAGTGCAAGCGGGGATGCTGAATTAGGTTTGCCCGATTTGCCTTTGGTAATGACTAACATAGCACATAACTCAACAGACCAACAAGAACCTTTACAAAACAGTTTCAATCAATTTAATTGCACCCTCAATACGCCAATAAAACTTGCCATCGGAATGTCAAGAATAAAAGAACCCACCAACAATTCCATAAACGAGTTAAATACTCCTCTTAAGTTCCCCATAGAACCTGATGAGCTGGAAAGCAACAATATGCCGCCAAAAATTACCTTGGAACCAGAAGCCGATAATAATGTTACGAAATTTCTTGATCTGATATTAAATAAAACTGTAACAGATGCAGAATCAGAGGCACGGGACAAAATTATCAAGGAACTAAATGCCCTTACAGCAGACACTACAGTGGCATCCTCAGAAACAAGTAAAAGTAACAATAATGAAGTACTGCCACAAGAATCGAATACAAGCGAGAATGAAATAACCCAACCTAAGACGATTGAAGAAAATAAAAATTTAGAGGAGACGAAAGGTCCTGCAGGAGAAAATTTAAGCGCGTTCAAAGAACAAACTATTATAACAACACAACAAACTTCAGAATATTCTTCCAAAAGCCATATAGAAAAGAATTTTCCTACAGCAGAAATTGTAGAATCTAAGACTATCGTTAAGGAACCAAACGTCTCACAGTTACGAAGTGCAAATAAAGAATTAAATCTTAACCCACCAATAGCAAGCTCTACAAAAGAAACTACTTATAAATTGTTAAATGACATTGCCACTACGCAGTTATCGGACACTGTACCGTCATCCACTTTAAATGCTTGCACCAAATTCAAGATGCCTGTAGTTAAACAAAAGTTTAATATAAAGTGTAGAGTGCGTCTTAAACGTCTCAATATTGATGAACACTGTAAGACACCCCACAAAGAAACTTGGATAGCCATACCAATTTCCAAACAGGAAGAACCTGTTAGTTCAAATAACCATATTTCAAAATGTGATACTGTAACGGAAACAACAACGAAACTTAAAAAAACATGTCTAAAACGTAATAACAAGTCAGCAGGTGAAGAACTAGAAGAGAAAACTGGTGAAAACTTTGCTCTAGATAAGGCAGCGGCTGAGGTGGTGGTGATACCTATTAAAAAAACTAAACTTGAAGTAGAACAAACAACACAAGTAGAACAAATAACACCGGTAGTAACGACGCAGCAGCCACCAATATCAACACCAACACAGGCACCAACGCAGGTTTCACCAGTGGCAACACCAACTTTAATATTTAACACCACACCACACACAACATTACCGCCAAATTCAAAACCGAAAAGCAGACCTTTAAAAACAGTAACATTTGATTTGTCTAACTTAAATGATGAACTGCGTGATAGTACGTCATCGTCAAATCATAAACAAAAATCAAGGTGTCATGCAGCAAATATTGCAGCCGGAGCACTGGGCTGTTATTTGAAAAATTCTAGACAACACAGAAAATTGCCCGATAATACCTTAAGAGCCGCTGAGACTCTTCAAATATTCGTTAATACCATCAACGATAGTACACGCACCCCTCCACCCGCAGAATTTAACAAAAAACGTAGTCCTATAAAAAACAAATGCATAGCAGAAGATGAGACACCGCGTCCACCACCGGCCTCTACATTAATGGGAACACCGCCCTGCAAGAAAATATGCACGGAAAAATCGCGTTCGCAAATAACTTCCTCTAAATGTAAAGATCAATTGGTATCTTCCCTGTCCACAGGCTCCATATCAAACATAAGTGATATATCTACAGCTAGAATTTATACATCCTCTCCTTTAGATCAAACCCTGCCTGAATATGACGATAACGTGGACACGGTAGCAGATTCAGAGCTTATACTACCCACTACCGGTGGCAGTTTGAGGCGAAAGTTGAAAAGACCTAAAAAATCAATGTCACGACCGGAGCCAGTTGATGATATTAGCACGGATGACATCAGCAATCAGCCAGAATGCAATGGCGAAGATGACACCGATGCAGTAGTAGACAATGAAGATGATGTGTTCGCTGAGGAATTGTTACCCATACCGGCTGCAAATGAACACATATTAGAAGAGATTGTCAGTGGTAGACCCTCACATATTGGCACCGGAACGGTTATAAGAGATGACTACATGAATATAGAAGCTACGGCTACAGTACCCGTTTACTTGTTCAATGATGAAAGTAGTGATTTGGTAACGCCCGATCCCGTTCAAAGTACCAATGCCACAAACGTGGTAGACTCTTCATCGTATTTAAATACTTCATCTGCAGCGGCTACAAATAAAGTGGTGACAGCAACTTCGGCCAGTACAACCTCTGCCATGGTCAATTTAGAAAAGTCAATGCTTTCGCCGTCGGAGCATGAAGTATCTTCAACCCAAGAAACATTCTTCCAAACACCCACCAAAAGCAAGCAAACAGAGACCTTCGCAGAAAAGTCCACAACGAGTAAAGACAAAGGTAATAGCAGTGTCGTCTTTACGGCCAGCAGCAATTCAAAACAAAAACCAGACGATAACAAATTTCAAAACCACGAACAATATCAAACCTCCTCCACCGCTGGCTTGTTGCAAAACAATCAGGTAGACACTACCAATCATTCACCGGAAATGTGTACTTTATCACTGACAGCAACAACTACAACCACCTCAACCCTAACAAACAGTCGTAAAATACGTAAGGCCTCTACACACGATGAAATATTATTAAATGAATTACAACAGCAGCAACTGCCTTCAAACAAAAGAAAATCAAGCACAACAACATTTTGTTGCGAGTCGACAAGCGATAATAATAATAGCAATATCACTGCTAATAAAACCAAAGTTGTAACAAAAAATTTAGAGGATGTCAAATCGAACGGATCCCTAATTAAAGTAGAAGATAAATTTAAAAAGTTATTGAAAGAAGTTTGCAAACGAGATAAAGATCAAATCGCTAGGGATTTAAATGTGGGATTAATACCTGCAAGTAATGGTGGAGGAGGAGGGGGTTCATCTCCATCCACTACCACCACGATTATGGAAGAAAAAATATCAAGATCCAAGCGTAAAAAACTTAAGTCTTCAAAAACTAAAAAACTTAAAAATCACAGTGAAAGATCTTCGAAAATTGTGCTTAAAGCATCCAAACTGACACCTCACATACCCGCCAATCCATTGATTATAACCATACCTAAATCAAGATTACTTAAATCGCCATATACATCAACACCGTCAACAACAGCACAAGATAAACAGCAACAAAATGAATATTTGGATATACCAAATGCTAAACTTTTCATAGAGAAGAATAAAGACGCGACAATATCAGAAACAGCCAAGAATAATAATCATCACCGCATCATGCATCAACATAATCATGTTGTACAATCGAATGCTGAGGGGAGACAAGAAATTGTTAATACGGATTATCCAATTAATTTCCAGACTGAAATTGTTGATGTCAAAACAAATAAATTTATTGGATCCGAAGTGCAGGAAGTCATATGTAAAGCAAATGATACAATAATGGAGAAAGAAAAATCACACTCCAACAACAAGTCAGTAACAAAAAAGAAAGAGAAACATAAAAACACCAATAATCCCAACATTTCAAATTTAAATTGTACAAACATTAACAACAACAATAACAATAACAATAATATAATATTTGTAAAGGATAAATATGATTTGATTAAAAGCAAAGACAAACATTATCACCAGCCGAGTCATCATCATCATGCCGATCTGCAAGAGCAACAGGATGTTAAAGAAAAATCAAAGGCAAAAACAAGTACTCAATCAAAAGCTGCCGTAATTTCAAATAATACTCGTCTGCATAAAAGTTTAACCAAAGAGAAGATAAAAGGAGAAAAAGTAGAAAAGCATAAAGAAAAACATAAGGGTAGTGAAAAATTAGCCAACCAACAATTACAATCCGAAATTGTTTTAAAACTAAACAATTTAAACAGCAGCAATAAATCCTTAAGTTTCTCAACTTCCACAGCAACAACATCATCATTGTCATCATTATCCTCAAGCAACGCCAAACAAAGCAGTAATAAATCAAAAAGAAGAAACTCCTCCTCATCATCATCATCTGCCGCCACCTCTGCCATACTTAAATCATCTAAAACGAATCTCTCGTCAATACAATCACCAGCAGCTCTAAACGCCGACCCATCACAGATCATGACGGCAACACTATCAACAAACAATGTACGTAAGAAATTCAAAATAAAGTAGCCTATAAAGAAAGATTGGTTAAAAATGCCATTAAAAAAGCGAAGGGTGCTCAATTATTAAACAGGAATAAAACAAAAAAAATTATACGTTTATAAAAAAATAATAATATCAACAAAAACAAAAATAAAACACAAAAAAAAAAATTAATGGATGGCCAATAAGGAAAGAAAAGTCTATGGTGTGATAGGTGTGATTGCGTACTGTTTTAGTTGATCAAAATTTATTCAGTTAATTTATTTTAAAGCCTGAACACATTTCTTAATTTTATTGCCCCTAATTTTTTGTGTAGGCATTTTATAAAAATGTAAGGGGTGACATGCTATTTATGATACAAACATAAACGAGAGTAATTCAATATAGCAAAGCATTCACAGTAAAATAATTACAAAACAAACAAGACGAATTAAAATCAAACAAATGTTTTTAATTAGAACTAGTTTTACAAATGCCTTCAAGGTATATTTAACACAAAAAATATTACAGTGAATCAAATCGAAAATTGGACACGCCTTAAAACATCACCATTTTTTTTAACAAAACTTATATTTCTATTATAAGAAAAATGATTTTATTTATTTATTGATAAGAGAAAAGTAAAAAAATTCATTTTCTTTAAGAAATATTAGTGGCTATCTCAAACAATAAATAAATCGGATAAATAATAAAATAAAAAAGTATAATTTTACCTTTAGAGGAAAACACAATTTTTCAGGCTTAGGACAATACTTTTTTAATACTTGTTTTAGAGAGTGTACAATACACTCTGTAAGTTTTATGTCTGCATCTGCAGCCTTGATTTTGTTTTTAAATTTGTGTTTACAGAAAACATGCTACACCCTGTACACATTTCGACAGTCTCTGGCTCCTTGAAAGATAATTAGGTGCCCCTGTAGGCTAGTAGGTAGTGTACTAGCTTGTAAATATGGGGGTTGTGGGTTCGATTCCCAACGAAGACCTTGGTTTTTTTTTCACTACAAAAATAAAAATTGACTGTCGGTGGGAGTGCTCAGCGATGAAGGCATATTCACTGGTCGCTGTGCTGTCTTATATACGGCAGTTAATTTCCGACTATCCTTCTACTTTCACCACCAGTTTAATCTATTCTCTATCCCTTTCCTAAAATAATGTAGCACGGTACTTGACTAAATAGGCATTGTTACCTGAAGTGCTACTTCTCTTTAAAAAAAAAAAGAAAGATAAAGCCCATAAACTATGTACAGTGGTGGTAACGAATTTAAGACACGATTTTTCACTGATATTTTTGCATCTTATGTAAACAATTTTAAATCCATTTAAAAAAAAATATAAATTGTTTGCTCCTTATACTTAGTTAGGAACACATATCAATGCAAGTTTTAGTCTGTTCATGAATTTAAGACATAAGCAAAATTAAAGTGAATTTTCATTTCATTAAAATTTGAGTTCTGAAAATTTGGTGGGGAATCCTTTATTTTGGAGCATAGCAGCGCATCTTTTCGGCAAACTTTCAACTAGGTTTCAACAGGGTTCTAAAACTGATCATAACTAAACTAGTTACATGTAGTGTCTTAAATTCGTGGTCACCACTGTATATGCTGAATCTTTACATATAAGAAATGTCCGTATGCTTTTTCTTAAGTTTTGTTGTAGCTGTTTTTTTAATTGTTGTTATATTTTGTTTTTTGGATCAAATTCAGAAAAAAAACTAGGAAACAGTGTTTTAGTTAACAATTAAAAATGAAGCAAAATTTCATGGAAATATTTTATTTACATTAAAAACTAATAATTTCATAGAAAACACATAATAATAATAATTATTAATTTTGTATAGAATTAACTTAATTTGCACACGCTTCTGGTGGCATTTCATGCCATTCTGGTTTAAGAGATACTTTTAGTAAACCGTTGTTGTTGTTCAACGAGTTTTTATAAATCCTAAGCGTTAATTCATTCGAAAAATGTTTAATGATGGTGGGAAATTTTTAAACAGTTTGGGACAGTAATAACTGATATACGGCGGTATACTTTGGATCATTATCTTGATAGGAAGTAAAATTGTCTTGTAAGCGCAGTTCTTTCAACGCTTTATTTGACATTGCTCTTGAAAATGTTGAGGTAGACATGTTCATCCATTTTTTAAATAATAGGTGTACAAACCCAACCGAGTCATTCACTAACTAAATATTGTTGTCATATCTTTCCGTCTTTGTTGGCTGTTTGTTTGGTATGAACGGCGAGCGCTTTCGGTGTCATGACATCATTCTCCAGCCGTCTTCTAAACTGTACTGGTGAGTCCGTGTTCGTGTGTTTAAAGTACGACTTGCGAATAATGTCATCACCTCGAATGCGCTCGCCGTTCATACCGAACAAACAGCCAGCAAAGAGGGAAAGCAATGACCACAGTATTTCATTTACTGGCGAAACAGATCCAAACAACTTAATATAATATTAGTAAAGCCAAATATAAACTCAACAATTAAAAATAAAAAATATAAAACTGATCTAAAGAGAAGAAAACATTTAATGAAAACCTTGCCAATATTATTTTTTTTATAAAAAGATGAACACAACGACTACAATCGCCGGTTTGAATTAAAACAAAAAAAAAAAATAAATTGTGTAATATAAAATAAGACTTATTTACATAATAGAAAATGTTAAGCAAATATTTTCTGTTTTCCCACTCTCTCTGTCCTAAGCTTGTATCAAATTGATTTCAGTTAACATTATAAAAACATATAAAGTACGCAAACACACCTAAAATCGAAAAAATAATTGTTTTAGTAAATAACTGTATTAAACCATTATATATCGCCACCTAAAAAGCAAACCGCTCGAGGTTGTAAAAGTCTTAAAAATTAATGATTAATTGATTCTAATTCCATAAAAATGTATTTGCAGGAGAAAAACAAATTCTTTCTAAGAAATTAGCAATTTAAAATACAATTGAAAAGGTATTAGGACTTAAAAATGCTTTTTGCTTTTGAGGTGATGATATTTAGCTTTTGTAGCAAAAGTGTTATAATCCAAAAACTTTAAATTGAATTTAGCAGACAGAATTAGTCTTTTTTCTTTTGTTTTTTTGTGATATAATTAAGAATTATGGCATTAAGAATGTTTAAGATTTTAGCTTCAGCTGGCTTAAAATAATTTTTAAAACGTTCAACATCATTTAATCATAATTAAAGTTATTTGGAGATATGGCATTCTTGCAACAAATGCTCGTTATGTATGGTCAAGAGTTTGGTTTACCTATTATAATAGATAATTTTTGTTGTTGTTGTTGTCCTCATTTGTGATTCCTTCATATTTAATTGTTATGTTTACATTATTGGATTACGGCCCACTATATTCTTGTCCCAAACTGCTTCTTCTTACCCCCAACTAATAAAACAAATTTTTTCTTAAGCCAACCAGCGGTTATTAAACAAATTTTTTAAAGTTTCAAACCCCCCCAAAAAATATGTGAAAAAGCGCCTTTTCTAGTGTAAATGTAGCATTTAATTTATATATAAAAGGAGTCGCAAAAACTTTAAAACTAAATGTTTAATAGACTTTAGTGTAAGAAAAGGCCAAACAGCTGAAAAGCATAAAAAATAATATGGCAAGAATTAAAGCCATAATATTATTCATTTTTCATTAATTTTTATATAAATTAATTTTGTTTTTACATTTTTCCATAACTCTTAAAATTGCAACTTTATTTAATTGAAAAATATGTAGTGCTTTGTTGAAAAATTAACGAAAACAGAACCTTTTTTCCTTACATTATTTGAATCAATATGAAATCAGCAATTTGCTCAAATATTTAATTTTAAGTTTATGTTGTTTTTGTTTTTATTTGAATTCAATATTTTTTTTTTTTGTTACAAAATTTGTAAATTTGAATTATTTTAATTTCAACCGATTAGCTTAAAAATTTCATTATAAATGAAAATTTTCTTTAAGCAAGCTTCAGACTGTATATTATTAATTTATATAGAAAAATATATATATAAATATATATATTTATTTAAAATAAAAAAAAAACAAAAAATGAATTAAAAAGCATATAATTAAATAGATAAAAAAAATACAATTAAAATTAAATTTAAGTTATTTTTATTATATAATTAATATAAATTTATTTATGGATAACATGAATATAAAAACAAAAATTTATTGAAATTAAAATCTATATATTTAAAATTTTTTAAATAAAATATATATTTAAAACAAATGTGTACAAAAAAACAAAAATTAAAAAAGCATAACTAAATTTAAAGAAACACAAAATACACTTACAAAACCACATACACTTATTTAACTAAATAAATAAATAATTAAATAAAGAAAACATGGAATAAACAGAAATATTTTATGTTTAAAATAAAACAATATAATAAATATATATTAATTAAAAAAAATATATACATAAAACAAATATTTGCAATGCGTAAGTTTAACATAAATTTACAAATATAATTAAATAATATAAAATAAAATGAAAGTGTTTTTAAGTTATTTTTATGTATGAACAAAATATATATATATATTGTATATGTTTTTATTTCAATCTCAAAGAAGTAGTGTTTTATTTTTAAATTAATTTAAATCAAATAAATAATGAGGTCGTAAATAATTCAAATTTTTATTTGTTTTTTTAAGCAATAAATAAAAAAGGTGAGTAATTTTTTTAATTATTGAAACTAAGTAATTTATTCATCGGAATCATTTTCAATCTAAGTAATTTTATTATTTGTGCTTGATTCCTTTAAATAAATATTTCATGATATTCTCACGAAATATTTATTACAAAAATTTTTATTAAAAAATAAACATTTTATGATATTCTCATAAAACATTTATTTCAATAAAAATAAAAAATATTTGAAATGTATTACTGCGGGGGAGAGAGCATATCCAAAAAAAAGTGAAATTGCAATATGGATATGCTCTCTCCCCCGCAGTAATACATTTCAAATATTTTTTATTTTTATTGAAATAAATGTTTTATGAGAATATCATAAAATGTTTATTTTTTAATAAAAATTTTTGTAATAAATATTTCGTGAGAATATCATGAAATATTTATTTAAAGGAATCAAGCACAAATAATAAAATTACTTAATTATTGAAACTTATAAGCAAACAGTGTCACAAAACTTACGCATACGTTAGTTTTAACTATGAATTTCAAACAACGTGCTTAAACACGGGCTTCTCGTTTATGCATTATGGACCTGATATTGCATCATATGATTTAGAAAAAACTTATTTATTCCAAAGGCACATTGAAACTCAGATGCTGTTTTGTTTAAGTTGCTGGCTGTAAGCATGGTACATTATACTCTTGAGTAAAGAACTTTAATTGTAAAAGTTTACTAGTCCAGTCCAATTAGTAAGATTTTACTTCGTGAAATTCGAGCAACTCATACTGATACTGTTGTGCGCAACTTAGTGGCTGAATTAATACGTCAACTCATTGACGTCAGCAACATTCGGATATCGCTAATGGCATTTTGCACAACATTTTGCAAAAACATCTTTATTATTTTCACACTTATAAAGTTAAATTCATTTAATAATTAAAGCCGAAAGTTTATGAATTATGAAAACGGCGCATTTTTCAAAAAAATTATTTATAGTGAGAAGCCTCAAGTTATGTAAAGAAACAAAATTGCCACATATGGGGCTCCCAAAATCCAAAAAACCAGTACGTCCAAAGAAAGTTACCCTATGATAGGGTTTATGATTAAACGGTATTATCGAGCCGTCTCGTTTTTGGATTTAACGCCACTGGATCATTTTCTCTGGGCCCATCCATAAACGACTAACGATTGTTAGTTCATATATTTCTAATTTACATTGGTATTAATATAACAATTTGTCGAAAAAAAGGGATATTTTAAACTAATTTACTTCCTAAGCTCAAATTCGCCCAACCTATATAATAATGAGTGCTCCCACGATAATAAATAAAAATCTCGGTACATATACTTTATATTTTGTGTATTCTAAAACCCCATCATCAATATTGACCTATTTGAGTAAGAACAAATTTAAATTGTCTTTCTCCACGCCATTTTTCAAATCCTTTTTTAATTTGCAGCGATTTTTAATGAGCATTTTAACAATTAAATTGTTCATTGCATCTGCATTTTGAAATTTTGCTTTCAATATGATATTAGTTATTGTGGTTGTTATTCCATATCACAAATATTAGCTATTATAAAAAAAATGAAACATACATAAATTAAATTTTAGTTTCTTAAAAAATTAAGTAAATTTTAAGCTCTGTTTTATATAAAACTATTAATTTAGTGACAAGATTTTTTCGCAGAGAAATTATTGCATCGCATTATTGCACTGTTGCATTCAATGACTTTTGCCCAAACTACAAAAAAAAAACAAAATTTTAACTTTAAATATTTACTTTGTTTAGAATTTAAAAAATAGAAATAGCTAATTTTAAATTTAAGTTGTGATTTGTTTTAAATGTATCATTTAATGATTATCGATAAATTTGAAGTAAAATTTAAGATGGCGATTATTATACAATTTCAAAAAATTATCATGTCTGGCAACTGTAGCTGTCATCTTTTTCTTTTCTTCCTTTTATTAGTTTATGTTATTCACTACTCAGATACGACGTTGCCAAGAGCAAGATTTTATTATCAAAACAAAAAACATCTGTGAAAAAAGGCACAGACACAATTTTAGAAATTTGATAGCAAAGGGATTTTATGCATTTAACTCAAACAAAGTTTCCAAAAACATCATTTTGAAATGCTAGATAAAGTAAAACATGTGATTTTAGTGTTGTCCGGCAAAGGCGGAGTGGGAAAATCAACTGTTAGCACACAGTTGGCCTTGGCTTTGAGAGAAAATGGTCATAAGGTAGGTTTGGGCAATAAATCTAAATTTTCAGCTAACAATACAAATATATCATAGGTAGGACTCTTGGATATTGATTTATGTGGTCCCTCGGTACCTTACTTATTGGGCCTAGAAGGTAGCGACATTTATCAATGTGAAGAGGGCTGGGTACCCATCTATACGGATGATACGAAAACCTTGGCTGTAATGTCTATAGGATTTTTATTAAAATCACGCAATGATCCTGTTATATGGCGTGGCCCCAAAAAAACAATGATGATTAAACAATTTCTAAATGATGTTAAATGGGATGATTTGGATTATTTAATTATTGATACACCACCTGGCACCTCCGATGAACATATAACTGTTATGGAATGTATGCGTGAAGTACATTGTGATGGCGCTATTATAGTTACAACACCACAAGGTGTTGCTTTAGATGATGTACGCAAAGAAATAACATTTTGTAAAAAGACCGGTATAAATATTTTAGGTATTGTGGAGAATATGAGCGGCTTTGTTTGTCCTCATTGTACAAATTGTACGAACATATTCTCCTCGGAGGGTGGTGTTGAATTGTCTAAATTTGCTAATGTTCCTCACTTGGGTACGGTACCAATTGATCCCCGTATTAATATATTGAATGGTACAACACGTTCTGTTTTAACTGAATTGCCCGATTCAGGTACAGCCGCTACATTTAGAGAATTGGTTAAAAAAATTACAGTGTAATTATAAATGATAATAGTTTTTTAATGCCCAAAAATATATATTTTATGTATAAAAAACTTTGTTTTGAAATAGATTTTGTGGCAAAATATTAAGAATCTCGATTTAAAAAGAAATAATTGAAATATCGGAGATTTTGCCTATAGATATCAGTTATCCTGTAAACAAGGGTAAACATGCTTTTATATATGGACAAGCAATTGTTATATGTATTTGATCGGTAAAAGAAGTCGAAAAATACTTTGGAGATGTGTGTTTAGCTGTTTAGCAAAGCGAAACTTATTTATTCGCTTGAGTATCAGATGAAACAGCTTAAATCGTTGTTAGAAAAAATATCTGACAACGGTCTTTACAAATACACCTGACATGGAGAATAAAGATTTTTATCAATTATTACGAGGATATTGTACGGTTACTACACTAATAGATGACTCATCAAGAAACCCTTGAATTGCTTCTAGTTTTATTAGAGATGACAATTTAATTTTCATTCAACATGTTGGCTGTTAGATATTTTTGGACGATTATTGTGTTAAGCAATTAAAATCCTTAAAGCCATTATTTTGAAAGAGGATTAGGAAGATTTAACGCCAGTGATTCATATCGAAAGAAAAAAAGCAGTGAAATGACTTTAATCTATAAGACCGCTGCGGCTGGTTTGAACGTAGTCTAATTTTGAGGTGCAACTTTCGTTTGCTCTTTTTAATGGCCATATTATATGAATAACGCGGCGAATATTGTTCTCTAAATGGTTAACCGCTTCGGCCTTATTGACGTAGATTAGCAATTACACATGTCCCCACAGGAAATAGCCTAACGGCTTTAAATCGCACGATCTTAGAGGCCAATTCAAGGATCCGAAACGTAAAACAATACAGTTTCCCAACATTTCCTTCAATTTATATATGGCGGCATAAGCTGTGTGGCATGTTGCGCTGTCTTGCTAAAACCACATCTCCTGCACATCATTGATGGTTCAATTGATGAACAAAAAAATTCAGTAACGATAGCTGTACAGCGGTCAACATTGACCGTAACGTTCTCAACAGCATCATGTTTAAAGAAGTAGGAACCAATGATTCCACTAGACCATACGGTACACCCAACTGTTACTTTTTCTGCTTTAAGTCTATGTTTAGATATTTGAGGATTGAAATCACTCTTAACACGGGACTTTTGATGACTGAAATATACTTACAAAAAGTGAGTTTCTAAGCTAAATAATATTCGCTTATGAAAGTGGGGATTAACGGCAATCTTGGTTTGGAGCCAATTCACACAGTTTGGAAGCCCTATTCCGGCGTTAGTGTATTCATCTTGAAATGCAAAACTAAAGTAACCACAAATCACTTAACAGCTGATAAAATGAACGCCAGTTGATAAAGGGTGGGCAAATTTGAGGTTAGCAAGTAAACTGGCTTAAAACACAAATATTTTAATGACTACTTCAATTTTATTGACACCAATATAAAGTAGAAGTGTAGGAAATAATAATGTTATATGACGTCTATGACCTTTAGCTGTCGATAGATGTCTGCTCTTTTCATTAAATTTTGAAGCACATTTAGCAACAAAGTTTCGCTTATGTTGTTAATGCAGCGCTGAATTTTATGTTTCAGAGCGTTAGTTGTTTGTGGGTTGTTCACCTAATGGCCTCAGAGAAAATAATTCAGAACGAGGCGGGCAATTGACATCGTCAAGTCGAGAAATTACACAACCGGGAAATTGCTCATGCAACAGCTGATTTGTTTGGGTGGCTGTGTGGCTTGTAGCGCAAAGGTCACTGTGGCCAAAAAAAAAAAAATTGGTCATCATGGTTTGGCAGTGCAGAAAATTCACGGTGACAGTGTTTCCTGGCTAATTTTCGATGATGCAACCTGGTCTCAAACCGTACCAAATGGGTACTTTATTTAGATATAGTGATTTTCCGATGACTGTTTATGGATTTTGTGGCAGTTTTGCTTGTTTACCGCCCAATTGAAATTGAGTCTTATCACTAAAAATAAGTTTGTTAAAAAAATTCTCAAACAGTCAATTCAAAAACGTTCGAGGCAAATGATAGTCGGTTGGCTTGAATTCTTAAACGAGTTGAAGTTTATAAGCATTCAGATGAAGATCTTTATGCAAAATGCTGCGTAAAGTGTCTCCAGTGGTGCCCAATTTTTGCAAACGTCATCGAGTTGTTTTTCCAGGCATCACTACGGCCACTACGAGCATAATATTTTGGTGTATTATCAGTAAGAATACCAGTTAAAAAATACGGCGTTATCAGCAAGAATACCGTGAGCGTACAACTTATCGCTTAATTGCCTACAGTGATCTCAGAAGGAATCTGATTATGAGGAAAAGTTGATATAAAATCCTTTCCTCAAGGGATGGCGTTTCGCGCTTAAAATTTTCCATTTTTGTTTTACAAATAAATGTCAAAGGATAGGAGCTTAATTTTTGACATTTAGACATTTGACACACAATTTGATACCTAACCTCAAATTTGCCCACCCGAAATTTCCTTGCAAATAAAACACAATTTTTTATAATATTTTTAAAAGTTTATTTTTATAACTTTATTTATCATTTGTTTGTTTTTCCGTTTTTATTATTTGGTTTTAAATTTCTATAAAGTATATAATATATAATCTGCCTTTGTAATTAATATTTTTATGTCTTTATGTTTATTTATTTTTATTTTTAATTTTTTTTTAAGTTTTTAAATTTTTGTTATTTTCATTTTATTTGTTGTATAATATATAATTAATAATTTTTGTTTGTTTATTAACTTATTTTTTTGTGTTTATTATTAATTATTTATATTAATTAATAATGAATTCATAAAAAGAGATTTCAGTTTGAGTTTGATAATTGTTGAAAAAACGGTGTTTATTTGAATGAAAAATACTGTTAAAAATACTGGTAAAAATAATTATGAATTATGCAACTAAATAATTGTGTTTCTTTATGGTGTTTAAGATTTTTTTTAAATAAAATAAAAAAAAAGTGTTTTATTTTTTTTGTTTTTATTTTTACATAAAGTTTAATAGAATATTTTTTTGTTTTGTGTTTGTCATGTTGACGGATTTTAATTAAATGTCATTATTTTATAATAATTTAATGCTATTTTAGTATTTTTAGTTTAAGAGACATTTTTTTTACTTCTGCTTGTTGTTGTTGTTGTTGTTAATTATGTGTGTATGTGTTTTTTGGATTCAAATCTTTAGTTTATTTTTTTTTAAGTTCATTTAATTAGTAATATTTTTTTTTTCATTATTATTTTTTTAAATAATAATATTAATTATTATTATTTTGCCTGTTAGTTTTATTATTATTTTTATTATTATTGGTTGTGTAAAAAATTAATTCATTTTATTAATAATGATAATTCATAATGATAATAATATATAATTGAATTTATAAGTTTATAATAATAATAATAATAATGATAATTGTAATTAATAATTTATGTAATGATTTATAAACTGACCAATTTTTCTACCATGTTTGTTTTTTTTAATATTTTTTTAATTTTTATATTATTGTTTCTATTTACAAGTAGAAAATATTTGACCATTATTTTAAATACTTGTATTATTCGGTGTTTGCTTTCATCCATTTTTTGTTTTGTTTTGTTTTTTTGCTTTTGAATGCTGCCTTTACAAACATGCATCCTTATGCAGTATAATTTTTAAATTATTTATTTTTAATTTTATTTGTTTTCAACTATTTGATTTTAATAGATAATTAATAATAATATAATAATAACTGGTAATTATTATTTTATTTGTTTTAATAAATTTAAATCTTTTTTTTTTCATTTCACCTTTTGTTTTTCCTTCTACTTTCAGCCATCTATCATTTTATATTTTTATTTTATTTTTATCTTAACAAGGATGTGAGTTTGCTTTTAGTCTATTATTATTATTATTTTTTATTTTTGTTATAAGATATTTTCGGTTTAAATTACTAATTTCCCTAAGGATTTTAAATTCAATTTTAATTAAACAAAAAAAAAAACCAAAATAATTTAAAAATATAATTTCAAAAATATTTGGAATTTTGTATTTCCTTTTAATAATAATTTTCAAATATTATTTTTTTTTAATATAATTAATATGACGGTTGGTTTATAATTCAAAATGCTATATGTTGACAATTTAATGAGATTTTCGTTTGTTCATTTAAATGACAACGATAACGAGGAGCTGCACTTGTGAAGGTCTAGGTTTTACACAATGTGTTCATTATTTGTGTTTCTTTAAAAATTTCATAAACAAATGAATCATTTTTATTTTTTTTTTTTGGTAACAACAAAAACATTTGTATGCATAAAATATTAATTACGATAATTTTGTCTTATAGAGGACGTGACGAAAAAATTAGATTTTGTTCCCTTGAATAGTTCATTGGTTTTTATAAAATTTATTTAAAAATAAATTAAAAATTCTCTTTGAGTATTGAAGAACTCGATATCTAAATGAGTGTGGCCAGGGGTTTTAAATTCCCTCAAAATTTTTCTATTAACAAAAGAGTTATAATAAAAAAGTTTAATCAACTTTGGTATATTCCAACAAATTATGTTGAAACTATTTACGTTTACCTTTACCTTTATGTCAACAGATAAAAAAATTACACACATGTCAACAAATGCGGAATTTCTTTTGTTGCGTTGCTTAGCTTATTTCTGTGTTGATTTTGTTTTACTTAGGCTTTGTTTTGTTTCCGTGGTAGTACTGGCTTTACCCAATACATATCATTTATCGAAATCCGCCATGTACGGAATAAAGTATGTAAAGTATGGGGGCATGTTTCAGCTATTGCCTGAGAAATTTCCCAGTCGTGTAATTTGGAGATGTCAATTAGCCGCCTTGTTCTTGTGATTTAATGCCCCTAGAATTTTTTCTTTGTTTTTTGAATAGAGCAGACATCTGCCGACGAGTTTGAGATGAATATTTTCCCATATTTATATTCCATTTTAATTTCCATACATCTACTTTATCTTGGTATCAATAAAACTGCAGTTGTCAAAAATAGTGGGTATTTTAAGCCAATTTATTTTCTAACCTAAAATTTACCCACCCTTCATTTTATTTTACCGAAAGCTGCTTTCTAAAGGTTTTTTCTGAAAGGCTAGCGAGCCTGTTGTAGCTTTTATTAAGATGAATTACTTAAAGTTTCTAAGTTACTAAGCATGCTAACAGAGATGTTATCTCCTGATTTTACTACAACTTTGATTAAAATAAATAAAAAATAAACAAATTAAAAATAATTAAAAAGAGCAGTCGAACAGACCAAAAAACTTTTTATTTAAAATTAAAAAAAAAATATTTAAAAATTAAAATTTCGATTTAAGGCTGCTTTTAAAGGATACTTGCTACTCTCATGAGAAAAAAAAGTGAGTGCGATCTAAATAAGAGTAAATAATTTAAAATCATATTTCCATCCCTGTTTTTATTTATGTTATTTTGCGGAACCGTTAAATAGATTTTAATGAATTTATGAGGGAACCGATAGGTGGCGGTGTTGTCAATATAGAATTTTTTTTATTTATTTGAAATTTTGTTAATCTCTTTATGATTTAATAAAGTTTTAAAAGTAAATAATTTTTAGCTGCTACATATTACAGTGGTGGACATTAGGTTAGCACATTTCATGTGTATTGCATTAAAAAATTTTTATTTTGTTTAAGCTGTTGTATATGGCATGATCGTTATGTAGCGTTATATTTTTTTATTCCCTTTTGCCCCTTTTATTTAAATTTTTGACAAATGTTTTATCAAAGTTGGACAGTTCTTTAGCACATGTTTCTAAATTCGATATTATTATTATTATTATATTAAATTATAATCGCTAAGCTTTGTATATATTTTAATTTGTAAATTGTAAATGGTGCACAGAGGAGCAGCGTAAGATTATCCATCAAATGAAATCGGGAGGCAGTAGCGTTTGTGATATTGCTACAATATTAAAATGCTCGAGAAAGATGGTGTATAACGCACTAAGTTATATTCAAACTAATGGGACACACAAAAATCTTCTTTTGTATACAAGACCTAGAAAATCTTCAAGTAAAGAGTGATTCCCCCTTATTTATAGAGCTTCAGTTGCGCACCCCTTCAAAACCTCAACTTAAAATTTAAAGGTAAGTTTTAACAAAATTTGGTATTGGCGTCTCCTCACGAACAATTACAAGATGATTAAATGAAATAAAGAAACATTTGCGTGGATGTATTGTATAACGTAAGCCCCACGTGTTGAAGAAAAATTTGAAGTATCGAATTGAATTTGCCCGGGAACACAGGGACAAGTCTCTGGTGTTTTTTGGAAAAATATTGTTACGGATGTGTCTTGCTTAAGTTTGAAAATAAAATAATTAAGCAATAAACCGAACTACTGGGTATGTTGTTTACAAACTGCGTGGCTTGCTAAGAAAACTTATGGTACAACAACAATTTTATACACGCTAACAACAACAATTTGATATGCTGTTTACTAACTGCGTGGCATGCAACACAAATTTCTGTTTACTAACTGCATACAAATTTTATAAGCGCAAGACAACAACAAACATGTATGCTGTTTACCATCTGCGTAGTTTTCTAAGAAACCTTTTCTACATGAGACAACAACAAATATCTTAAAATAAAGTCCAAGAAGAAATTTTATCAGTATAAAAACAAAAATACATACAGACATACAGGCACCTATACATTGAATAAACAACATACAACAACAAAATGTGATACAACGGGAGTAGAAGATTCTTAAATTTTGTAGACTTTCAATGGACAAATATAAAAGGGCATCGTCTGAGTGGATAGTCAGTCAGTGTAAAAATAAACAACGTGTAGGAAAGACGTGCATCTTAAGTAAATTGTTTTGTTGTCTCAACTTTGTGTAGTTAAAGTAAATAAACTTGTAATTAATTTAAAAACTCTAAAATCTGGTGTTATTTATTTTGCAGTAAAGAACTCACAATAAAACGTTTATAAAAAATCCTCTGGAGCGATGAATCTAAATTTTGTCGATTTAGATCTGATGGAAAGAGTTATGCAGGGCGTCCTCCAAACATAAAACACAACATCAGGTATAAAACAAAGACCGTAAGGTATTAAGGTGGAAGCGTAATGGTTTGGGCTGCGATTTCTTGGCACGCTGTCGGTCGTATAATTAAAATTGATGCGCGAATGGATCAGTATGTTTACAAAAATATAAATGCGAATACAATGATTCCATATATAGAGGAAAGTATACCACTTAGATGAAGTTTCATGCACGACAACGATATAAAACACACTTCAGGTGTAGTGAGAGGTTGCTTGGAACAAAGTAGTATTGATGGCGAGTAGCCAGGAATGGCCAGCAGAATTGCCGAATCTCAATCCAATTGAGAACCTTTAGAACGATATAGAGCAACACATTACCGCTGCTTAACCCAAAAATTTGAACGAATTATGGTCCGTAATACAAAGGGCTTGGTATGCTATATCAAAGGAACGCTGCATGGACCTTGTGGAAAGTATGCCCAGAGAATGTGCAGCTGTGTTAAAGAGTAAGTGCTATCCTATCAAGTATTAATCATTTCTTAAAATTAATATGTTAGTTTTTGTCTTGCAGAGTTGCAGAGAGAGTTATTGGCCAGTACATTGTTAGGGTTCATGGTTAATTCTAAAAAAAAATTATATAAACAAAAATAAAGTTTTGTAAATTAATAACCTAGACTCTTGACACCGACAATAACACATTAAGATATAACAATGACTAAAATCATTTATAGGTAAAAAAAAATACAATTTTAAAAGTACAAAAAGGCATGTGCTAAAATCATGGCCACCACTGTATATGGCCGTTCATGGATACTTTTATGAAGTTAACAAAAAAAAAGGGTACGCAAAGTGTTTAAGAACATTTTGACCAATTCGACAAATTTTTCCTTTTACATTTGATTTTAATTTTTATTAAATAATAAATAAAGCAAGAACTTTATTAATAATAAAATTCATTAATCTCGCTTATTTTGCTGTGTGTTTTTTTTTCTTAATAATCATATTATTTAAATTTTAATTGTTTAAAATAATTTGTTTGACACGTTTTCCTTTAATTTAAGTTTAATTTTTCTTTGTTTTTATTTTTTCAACTAGAGTGCAAACCAAAAAAGTTTTTTTTTCGGTTTAAAAAAATCCTTTGGTTTTTATAAATTTTGTGGAAAAAATTTATGTTTTTGTTGTATTCTATGACTCTTTCATATTTATTTCATAATAATATATGTAATAGTTGTTGTTTTGGTATATACTAAAATTTATTTATATATATATATTTTTTTTTTATTTTTATATTTTTATAAAATGTTAAAGATTTAAACTCCTAGATTTCTTGTTGTTGTCTATATAAGTATATAGTATGTGTTGTATATATATATATATATAATTATATAAATCTTATGCATAAAAATGTAATTGCAAATATCCCTTGCCTCTTTTTGTTTAATTATTATTATTATTTTTTATTTATATTACTTATTGTATACAATAAATAATTTGTGTGGTGTGTATGTAGTGTATGTGTGTATTTTTTGAATATTTCTATAATAACAATAAGTTGTTGTTAATTATTAAAATGCGTTTTATGTGATAAGTTAGAAATTAGAAAGGTTAAAAACGAAAATGTTGCCTTTTATAATACTTTTTTTATTTATATTTAATGCATTTGACTAAAATAATTCAAAATTAACAAAAACATATATATTTATGTAAATTATTTATTTTTTTTTAAATTAAAAAAATTGTAAATTTAATTTTGTTTTAATAATTTTTTTTCACTAAAAAAAGAAGTTACGTAACGTAAACAATTACGTAACGTAAACAATTACGTAACGTAAACAATTTCGTAATGTAAACAATTACGTAACGTGCATAATTACGTAACGCAAATAATTACGTGGCGTAACATTTATTTTACATAACATTAAATGTTACATAACTTAGTTACTTTAATAAACTTCAACTTTGGTTCACCTTACATAGCTTATCTCAAATATAAATGAAAGCAACTTTTTCTTCTCACCTGAAATTCAAGAGCTTCCTTAAGTTTCTCTTTGTTTACTTTTTATTTTCATTGAAGAAAATGTTTACATAGAAAAATCACGTAAGTAGTTGCATAACTTAAACAATTACGTAACGTAACATGTTTTACGTGACGTAAAACATTAAATATTACATAACTTATTTAATTTATTAAACTTCAACTTTAGTTTACATTTTATAGCTTATCTCAAAATATAATAAATCGCCAAATTTTAAACTCACCTAAAGTTCAAAAGCTTTTTTTTATTTTGCTCTTTGTTTACTTCTTCTACGTTAAAGAAATTGTTTAATTTTCAGTATATAGAAAACATATGTAAGGAATTACGGAACTTAAACAATTATGTAAAGCAAATAATTGCTAATAACGTAACATTAAATGTTATCTAACTTTGTTTCTTGAGTATACTTCAACTTTAGCTTACGTTATATAGCTTATCTCAAATATTATAGCTTCTCACTTTGTATTCTCACCTTAAGTTGAAGAGCTGTTTTAAATTTTCTATGTTTACTTTTTCTTTTCATTAAAGAAATGTATAATTTTGAGTATATAGAAAAATGACGTAAGATGTTACGTAACGTAAAAAATTGCGTAACGCAAATAAATACATAACGTCATGTTTATATTACTTAACGTAATATTAAATGTTATATCACTTTGTTACAATTTTAACTTGCGTTATATAGCTTATTGCAAATATAATTGATTGCCACTTTTTATTCTCACCTTAAGTTTAAGAGCTCTCTTAATTTTCTCTTAATTTAGTTTTCAAAATGTGTGAGAACTCTTTTTGTTACCAGCTCTGGTTGAATTTATTATTTATTACTAAAGTCTTGCCAATTATCCTGCACCCACAGAAAAACCTATTTAAAATGTAGATTCCATTAGTCTATAATAACACCTTCATCTTTCGCTTTAAAAATATTTTATTTTAAACGATATCGGCAAGACATATGACAGAGAAGTGTAAAGAGAAGTTCATTTATTGAAGTTAAAAGAGTGAAATTTTGCCACAATAGCTTATTCGTCCCAAGTTAGGCAGCTGTCTTTTCATTTAAATTATTTTTTGCTATTTGAAAATAGGATCTATGGGGCGCATAAGTTTATAATGTTAAGCGATCTTAACTGAAAGATGGGTTCGGTTATCACAATTTCCTCTATTTTGAAAGGATTTTGAAATAGTTCCATTAAAGAAAAACTAGCCATTTTACCTTTATTAGGTTCCGCCTGATAGTTTTTGATTTGCTAGCAAACAACAAGGAGGTTTTGAGTATCACTTTATGTATTCGCGTCATAGTGATAAGGAATATCACTTAAAAGCAGTCCAAATTAATAAAAATGAATAATTTTAAAAATAGTAAACTATTGAAAAGAATCGATTTTTTTGACTACGATCCGGTTATAAATTTTCCTTTCTTCAATCTAATGAGGAAAAAGCAGCAGACAATATATGTCGATATCAAGTACAGATTTTGAATGGTATCACGAGCAAGGTAGTCGTTTAGGCGAAAAGTTGTGCTGGTCTTACTGTTCATTGAGAAGCCTGATACTGCGAAACAGTAAGAATGAAGACGACAAAGAAGTGACGGTTTGGAACTTTGCCAAAAAAAAAATTTTTTAGTGAAATAAAAGAAATAATAAAAGATGGAAATATTGAATTAGCCTCGCATAAAATGCCAGCTGATGGGACAATTTACCTTTATAAATATATACACCCTAATAAAAAGAATGACCTTAACCCAACACTACTTATACGGAGAATATAATACTTAATACTAACACTCCAGCACTATCTACCTTGATAATGATGTCATCGCATCGAAAGCGCCCGCCAATAATACCAAATAAACAGCCAGTAATGACCGAAAGGAATGGCAACAGTATTTCATTTACTGGCGGAATAAATTCGATATTTAATACTCAATAAAAGACGCCTAGAATGCAGGGGCCCCCAGGGGGACCTGTCCTACCTTAACATTTTTATTTACTAATTAAAATGCGGCTTGATAAGATGCCATATCATCGGAAGCACTTGCCAATCGTACCAAATAAATTGTCAGTAACGACCGAAAGTAATGACAGTGGAATTTCATTTACTGGCGGAATAAACAACTTAAGACTAAATAAATATCGCCTGCCATGTAGGTGGCTTCCAGAGGCAGCTGTCCTATCTCATTATTTCTATTAAACATATAAAGGAGTGACAACAGTATTTTATTTGGTGGCGGACAAATTCGATATTTATAACTAAATAAAAGACGCCTATAATGCAGGGGACTACCATAGGAACCTGTCCTATCTCATTATTTTTATTATATATTATGCTGATGAAATTATAAGTTCTTAGACAACAAAAGGAGAGAATACGATTTTTGATTTCTCTAGGAATATGTAGCTCAGGAATTTAAACATTTAAAAATGTTTCAGATTTCCTAAAACAGGTCGTTACTTTTCCTCAACAATCATCAAAAAACAATAAATTAAATATTCGTTATTTTTGTGATTGTTGTAAATGTGATGCCACCTTTAAAAAAAAAAATTCTAAAATGAATAATTTAGCGCTAAACTGATTTGCTTCGTTTCAATTAATTTTTGTATTTTTGTTTTAATTTAAATAAAAAATTAACTAGATTTTTTACAAGCCTATATTTTTTTGTTGCTTATTTTTTTAAATATAATTTATATTTAATATTTTAAAGGACTAAAGTTTTAGTTTAATTATTTAATTTTTTTATATGGTTTTCAATAAAAACAAAATATATCCTTTTTTTGTGGTAACGCTGAAAAATCTCTAAAATTTATTTGTTGATTTTCGTTAAATTTATTTATTAATTGTTTTTGTTTTTCATTTTTTTTTATTTTAAGTTAAGGAAAAGAATGTTTTGTATCTTAAAAAGATTTTTAATTATTAATTAATTTAATTTAATTTCATTTAATTTCATTTTGTATATAAGCTGATATGGTTTTATAAAAGCCGCAGTATTTTTTTAAAGAGTGTATTTTTTCGTAAGAACGTTTTTGTTTGAAAACAAAAAAAAATTGTTTAAAAAATTAAATTACACAACACAAAATCAAAATAAAATTAAAATTTAATTATTTTTCAAGAATTTTGTTTACATATTTTTTTTTGTTATTTTGTTTTACGTCCCTGTGTCTTTATTTTTAATATATTTTCTTGTATTTTGTTTTTATAATCGTTATTTCATAAACTATTTTTTTAGTATTTCGCTTTATTTCGAAAACTACTGGTTTTTCATCTATTTTTTGTTTTTGTTTTAGTTTATTTTAAATATTTATTTTGAAACCATTTTACTAATATTTTTATTTTTTTCATTTTTATTATTATTATTATTTTTTTTTTATAATTTTGTGTTTGTAAGGGATTATTTTTAAAAAATATTATTGTTTTGTCTCAAAAAGTGCAAAATTTTAAGTTTTTTTTTTAATTTTTGCGTTTTAATTTGTTTTTCTTGTTTTATATTCTATTTAATTTATTTAAGTTATGCTTTTCAAATGTTTTTAATTAAATGAAATTAAAAAATAATGTTTAGTTTTTTTTGTGGTTGTTGTTGTTGTTGTTAAAGTGCATTTTCATGATTTACTTTTTTAGTAGGTGGGTCATAGTTTAGAGGAATTTCTGTGTATACTTTCGTTTGTTATTGAGGGTTGGTTCATAAAAGGAAAGCAAATGAAAGCTTAAAATTTATTAAATAAAAAGCAAAAAAGTTAAAAAACAAAAACTTAAAATTAACCATAAAAACAGTTCAGAGAAATTTTATACTTTAAAAAATGTTAAATTAGGAACCTCAACAAGCGGTTTAGGGAATTATTTAATTTTCAGACTTAAACTTTTGCTCTTTTGAACTCTACTCTACGGTATACGACTCATAAGTGCTGTATATAAAAACGCAAATAGGAGATTAAAGCGAATATTGCTTTTTACGACTTACTTTAACGTTACGCAAGTCATCGTAAATTTGAAAATATTATTTTTCACAATCTTCGATGTATGATTAAAGTCTTATAAGATAAATAAAGGAAAGTTATTAACATTACGTTACGTATACTATGGATACGTCATAATCCACGTTAGATTTTTTTTTCCAATTGCGTCACGTAGTCAAATGACAAATGTATGTATGTTTACCCTCACCTTTTCGCAAAATCATTCTTGGGCATAAAACTATGGCGTTGGGCAGCCAAACAGCAGCATATTATAGCAGATTTATTTGTTATACATTTATTTTGCATCTTACGTTATCAGTTACGAATATATTTTTCAGTTATTTTTTGTAAGCACAGTTTTAAGTTATAAAAAAGTTTTGCAATTATTAATAGATGCAGAGACAGATATGCTAACGCAGAGATTTTTATTGAACTGGCCTTTACTTTACGTTACGTTACTTGCACAAGATATATATTATTACTCTTTACAAAAAATCACACTGCATCGTAAAACTACAGATTAGAGTAAATCGAAAATTTTAATACTAAAGATTTACTCGTTAGATTTTTTTAATTACGTTACGCAGTCGACCTCATTGCTGAGTATAAAACTATGGGGTTGCCAAACAGCAGTATGTTATAGCAGATTTATTTGTTATATAATTAGTTTGCATCTTACGTTATCAGTTACGGATATATTCTTTAGTTATTTTTTGTAAGCACAGTTTTACTTTATAAAACTGGTTTGCGATTTTTAATGGATGCAGAGACAAATATGCTAAAGCAGTGATTTTTATTAAACTGGCTTTTGCTTTACGTTACGTTACTTGGGTAAGATACATACTTTTACTCTTTACAAAAAATCAAACTGCATCGTAAAACTGCAGATAAGAGTAAGTCAAAAATATTAATACTAAAAATTTGCTCGTTAGATTTTTCTTTTTTGAATTGCGTCATTCGACTGCGTAAATGACGCTTAAATAGGAGTCATTATTACATTTGGTACATTTACCACAGATGAAAGAAGATTCTTACGTCTTTGGAGTCTCAGTTGGGTATAGTGCCTATTATTTGTTTAGGGTTATTGTTAACAACGCATGTAGTGTTGGTTTTGATTCGACACTGTCTCATTCGGAAGTATATACTTGGGTTAGAAGTTAGATCGGAGTACATTAGAATATTTGCCTCTCTGCTGTATTCTAAAATCGAAAGCTTTTAAATTTTGATTTTATTTCCATTTATTTTATCGTGTACAAAATAAATCTATTGTGGATTCTGGCATATAATTCAAATGAATTAATGTGTATGTTCCAGTACTATTTAATTGCTATAGATCCTGTCCGGCTATAGTGTCGTGACAATCTTAATCTTAATCACTGACGTATTTTTATTATGGGATATATGTATATCTCATATCAGTACATCAGTATATACTGAAACAAGTTACCAAGTCTAATGTGGTATGGGAATGGGCAGTACTAGAGATGAGAGATTTGAAACCCTTTATTGAACTATTTTGGAGCTTGTGCACAAATGCAGGCATGGAAAACTGTGTTAGTTCTATTATCAGATCACTTTTAAAATTGCTTTCTTATATAATTGAATTGCAAAAAAAATTGGCTTTTTGTATCGAAAAAAACTTTCTGAACAAATTACAAAAGTGATAAATTCTCCATCTCTGGTACAAACTCAAACCAGTGATAACAAGCAATCGACGATGTTAAAAGTAGGCTTATGCTCCGACATTGCCACGTACGTGGTGAGTAGAACCTGGAGAGCTTAATGTATTCAATCAGGAGTAATATCACGGATAGATAAGGACATCTTTGCAGTTGCTTGCAGTAAAACGTAACCTCATTTGTTTAAATTTCTTTTAACTGTTTTTAGAATTTTATTTTTAATTAAAATATATAAAAAAAAATTATAAAAATAATTTTTCGGGCCTTCATTAAAAAAATGTTTTTTTATATTCTTTTGAAAAACTCAAATAAAATTACGTTTTTTTTTAAACGTTTTAGTTTCTCTTTATGATTTTGGTTTCAAGTTGGGTTTTGATTTCAATTTCTAGATTTTATTGTTCATTTAAAGGTGCTCTTGAAATATATTTTTACTTTTGTTTACTCTTTTCTATATTGTGTTATTATAAAAATTATAAAAAAAAATAAACAGAATTAAGAACACGGACGGAATTTTTAAAATGAATTTACCAATTTAATTTTACTGAAAAAGTGGATTTTTAAATTTAAAATATTAGTTATAAACAAAAAAAATTCACTCCAACAAAGATTAAATTTAAAATTAATCTGCTTTTGCCTTTGTTTAATTTTTCTTTTTAATTTATTTGATTATTTTAATAACTGTTATGGTTTTTAATTATTATATTAATAAATATATATATATTTTTTTTATTTTGTTATTTACAGTATAAATTCGATTACTGTTTCTTATGTTTTTTCTGCTTTGATCTTATTTTTTTGTTTTTAAACTACAATTTAGATTTTTTTTTAAATATTTACAAAAAATAAAAATATCTAAGGAAATAGTTTTTGTTAGTTGTTGTTGTTACAAACTAGATATTTTTTTTTTAATTTAAATAACATTTTTTTTTATAATTTAGTTGTTTGTGTATTATTATAAATTTTTTAAATTTATTTTTAATAAATGCACTTTCTTAGCTTGTTTCTTTTAAATATTTATTTTAATAATTTCAATACAAGCACTACCAATTATTGTTCAATGTATATTTTTTTTATTTAAAAATTAATATATTAATAAAACAGTAAATAAATAATTAAGTAATAAGAAAATAATAAATCAAATAATTTATTTTTTATATTTTGTTAAAATAAATTTTGATTTTCTATAATTAAGCAAAATTAGGTAACATAAAAGCAGAAATAGTTTAGAAAGATTTTCAAATTTAAATGAGGAGTAGAGAAACAATTTTGAAAATCGTTTTTTATAAATTTCAACTTCCACAACATCAAAAATATTTTTTGCTAAGCACTTGTAAAATAGCCGACTCAAACATTTAAAAAAAAAATTATAATAAATTTTTAATTTTAAAATTGATTTTATTATTTAAGCTCTTGCTCTGCTAGGCAAAAGAAAATGTAGAGACTCTTTTTGAATTATGTTTGAATTATATTTAATAACGCCGTTCGTTTGTAGTTTATTGGCAGGCAGGGGAATCTTGCGTCTTAAGAGAACCCAAAATGGCGATTTTTATTTTAAAATGGGTGTAAAACAAATCTAGTTTGGTAATTTGGGAATTTTTCTTGGGAAAGTTTAATTTTTTGGGGAAATTTTCGAAATTATTTCTCTTATTATTGTAACCTAATTCTAATTGCCATTATTTAACACTCTTATCTTGTAAGCCTTTCGAAATGGCCACCAAAATATTGCTCTGAATGAAACTATGAAAATAATAAATTGTACAGTTAAATATGATTTGCCTTTAGATCCTATGATGTAATAGCATTGTTGTTGACTCTAGTTAGTATATTCAAAAAAAAAAATTTTTTTTTCGGAAATGAACTTAATTCAGAGAAAAATCAGGAAGAAATTAAGAATTACAAGAAGAAAGAATTTAATTTATAGAGTTTGTTAAAAAAATGTAGCACTAATAAAGATGGATATATCCATGCTAATTAGGTGAATTTAAATAGTTAAAAATTTTTAAGGATTTAAAACACTAAAATAAATTTAATCCTGGAGATTTTCAGGGATAAAGAATTTTGCTTAAGATATTTGATGAAAAAAAAAAATTTTATCTTTGCATTATAAGTCATGCCCTTAAAATGTATTTCTTGAAGAACTCTTATTATGGCGAGGGCAAAGATATTAGGTCTCTCCAGATGGAAAAGTAATAAGAAAAACGGAAAATTATGAATCTACTTTATAAAGAGCAGAGTGCGAAAGATTTAAATAAAAACGTATAATCGGAAAATTCTGCCCAGCTGCCCAACTAAATCCAAACGAAAGGAGACATTTAAACAAAAGCAGCAGATGCTTTAGTGTTGCTTTCTTTAAGCTCGGCACTTGTATTGGATAATGGCATTTTAAGAGTTACGCTCTTCTAAGGCCTAGAGCTTAAAGACATAAGTGGACCGCAGAGACTAGTGCTCAAAAAAGTTTTAGTCGATAAAGAAAAGTAAATTATACCACTCGTTAATTTACTTTTCTTGTAAATTAAGATATTAGAAGCATGACCTGACATTAGAGTGAGACCTCTAGGCACACACAAATTGTTTCAAAAGCTGTCTGATAACAGCTAAAAATTTCTTACGTTTGGAGTGGTATTTTATTATCTAACACTGGCTGGACTGAGAACTGCAGGAACTATGTTAAATGTAAATGCGGTGGATAAAATGTAGTAGAAAAAACGTTATAAAAATGTATGACTAACTTAAGCAGCCTTTCCTTTTGTATAGTTTTTTAAAGAGCAATATAACAGTAAAACCAATTTTGCCACGCCTTCTAGAATTTGTTTTTTATATTAATGGAATTATTAATAAATAATATAATTTATCTCTTAGCGTTTTTTATTTTATTGATGTTACACTCCTCAGTTAAATTATAAATCCTATAGCAAATAAATATTTAAGAAAACTATAACTTTTATTTGCTTTCTTTTATAAAAGGCTTAATTTTGTTTTTAAACTTTTTGTGGTTTTTAATTTTTTGTTTTTTAATTGTTATTAAGAGTAGGAGGCATGTATATGTAATAATTGCATTTAGTACCCTGTATCCTATGTGATTTTTCTTGTGTTCATTTAATATATTAATTTTTTAGTTTTTTAGTTTTTTTTTTATTTGTTTATTTATAATAAATAAAAGTAATTTCTATTCTATTTTTTTTATTTTATTTTGATACTTTTAATAATTTTCCAAGTGTTAATGTTAATGTTTTAAATTTAAAAGCCTTGTTGTGTTATGTTATGTTGTGTTTTTATTTTTGTTTACTGCAAAATTTTGTTTTTGTTTGAATAAAAAGGCAAAAAGTCTATTTAATTATGCATACTTTTAGGGGCTTTATATTACGCAAAAGTTTAAGATTTTGTTGTTTAATTAATTTTAGTTCTTTTTTTTGTTTTGTTTTTATTATTTAAATTTAATAATGACTTAAGTTCTTTATCATGTAAAGTGCAAAATAGTTGTAAACCTTATAATTCAGAGGCTTTATTTTTTTTTAATTTTAATTTGTATGTTTCTATTCTCTAACAAACAAAAAAAAATCTAATTAATTACTAGGATTTTTGCCATAATTTCAATAGATTTATTTACATTTCTAAATCTTAACTTTTTGGTTTTTTTTTTTCAAAATGGACTAGTTGTTGTTTTTCTTTGCTTAATATTCTACTAAATTATTTACATTCTATAAGAATGTTTTTTATTTTTAAATTTAAAACTATTTAATATATATATATATATATATATATATATATATATAATTTTTTTTAAATTTAAATAACATTTAAATTTTGTGTTTTAAAGTTAAATTTAATTTGTATTTTATTTTATTTTAATTTATTTTATTTTATTTTATGTGTGTACATTAACAGTGCCGAAGTATATCGTCTTTTTAAAAGATTTATTTTTTCCAAAACTCTCAAAAAAGAAAAACTAAATTTATACAATTTGATATTTTTGCATTAAACAAATACTACAAAAAATCAGTCACAAATTTTATTTATTTATTTATTTTATTATACGATTTTTCTTTTCTTATTCATTTCATTCATAGTCTTTTACAGCGTGTTTTCTTATTTAGCAAAATAAATAAAAAACAAAAAAATGAAGGATAAAGAAAAGAAACACGTTTTTGTTTAATGAAATCTTTGCAGGCTTTTTCTTTACTTGAGAGGGAAAATCAATCCAAGATCCTCGCCAGCACTGTTTTTAAGGAACGTCAAAGATAACTGTATTGTTTATTTTTTATTTACAAACTTACAAGTAATTTTTCTTTTAATTTAAAATTTTTTTTCCTTAAGCGAGCTTAACTAAAAATTACATAAAATTACATTTTCTTTTTAAAAATAAAAACAGCATGTAGACTCTAGAAGTCATTAAACTTTAAATTTTATTTAATTGATTTTTTTTTAAATTTTTTAAAAATAGTTTTGGAAAAAATATTGACTAGTAGTAGTGGTTATGGCGCATGTTTTCTGAAAGGCCCAAATTATTTTCAAGTTTCGCTGTTTACTTTCAAAGCCCTTCAAAAAAGAGTTCAAAATATAAACAAATTTTTCTGCTCCCTGTTCCGCTAGAAATGAAGCAAAATAAGCTACCAAATGTAGGTAAAAAGTAACAGATCTAATTAAATCTTAGATCTAGCTAACTGTCACCTTAATATGGCCTTTGTTATTGGTGAAGCCAACAAGTGATCAATATTTTGATAGCCAATACTAAAATTCAAATTTAAAGTTAAAGAACTTGTTTATTCCCCGGCCTTAAATCACTAAAAGTGTTATTTACCTTGTGATTGAAGATTTGTCACTTTAAAATGCCAGCATGATTCATGGTAAAACTGAAACTATTTAAAAGCATGAGGACAGCATTGCTAAGCTTGTCTAAAGAGTTTGTTTAGTTGAAGTCTGCATAATTTACACTTTTATAATGTATTATTTTAAATATCAACATAATTGATTTTAAAAAGCTGTGTAGCTTTTGCAGTACCCCCCTTTATTTTTGAGTGACAAAGGATTTAGCATTTTGTCATGACGTTGTCATGGCCCATTTAATTTGATATTTTGAAAAAAAATTATATTTTAATCTAAATTAAGGCGTTTAGTACTACTTGAGTTATTGCTGTCATATCATAGTAATAGCCCTGTTAACCCTGCTCAGAAAGCCTTAAAGAAAAATATCAAAAACTCGGTTAATCCATTATTTCTTGCCGACATATATACACTAAAGTAAAGTCTGTTAACACTATTTTTTTAATTATACAATCACTGAAGCTCTTCCTTCCCACGTAAACGAGAATCTGTCACTTTATAATGTCACCATGTTTGGTGGTACCGCTGAAACTATTTAAAAGTATTGTGGCAGGCTTGAGATGCATTTCTAAAGTGTTTGTTTAGTCAAAGTCTAAATAACTAACATTTTTGCAAGTAATTTTATGACAAATCAAGGTATTTGATTTTTGTCACGTTTGTCATAGTCAAGCAGTATGCCCTATTTTATTAGAAAATTTAAAAAAGATTTAATCTTAATTAACTCATTTAGTGCTACTTGAGTAATTGCTATCAGATCATAGTCATAACCCTGTTAACTTTGTACAGAAACTCCTGAAGAAAAGTTATTTCTGGCCGATTTTTATAGTCTAAAGTGACGTCTATTAATATAATTTTTTATTATACAATCATTGAAGTTCTTCTTTCCTACGTGACGGGGAATTTAACACTTTAAAATGTCATCTTGATTGGTGGTACTAACTAACACTATTTAAAGGCATTTTAACAGGCTTCAGATGCATTTCTAGAGAGTTTTCTTTGTCGAAGTCTGAATAACATATTTTTACAAGTATTTTTTTGATATAAAATGCTGTGCCTTGATAATGGAATGTCTTTATTTCTGAGTGGCAAAGATTCATGGTGTTATCATGGATAAACAGTATGTTGTATTTTATTTGATATTTAAAATATTTTTGGGCTTTAATTTAAATTAACTCGTTTAGTGCTACTTGAGTTATTGTTATTGTTCCTATGAATTCTGTCCAGAAACAGTCTAAAATTACAAAAAAAAAAACAAACATCAACATAAATTTTCGGATATTCGTATTGTTCTAAAATCATGGATTTTTTAATTTTTTTGTGGCCGATGTTAACAGTCTGTAGTGACGTCTGTTAAATCTATTTGTTTGTTATTCAGTAAATAAGTAATAGTATATTCTAATGATGATATTTAAAAGTCATCTTTAGTGACGAAATGCACTTTGGAATGACAAACTATATTAACAAGCATAACATACACATGGATCACTAAGTAGTGCAGATTGTAGTAAATGAAGCTGGTGAAATTACCAGCATCAATTGCCAGGTCCATAAAAGCCAATTGATTTTGGCTCATTTATATGAACGTGGATATAAAGCAGTTTTAATAAGACGACACAATATGACATCTTGGACTGTGACTTAAATGTGCTACAAATCATCACTTTGCTTCTTTAACTAAAAAAATGACACATAAGAAAACTTTCATTCAGGATTGAATAAGATACCAGTTTTATGTAAAACTACTGACTGACGCTCTTAAGGTCACAATTAATAATGCAAAATTAATAGATGCAAATTAAATTATTTGAAATTAAAGCAGATATTTAAGCGAAGTCATATTTAAGAAAAATGACATCACGATCTTACACATCACGACTCATAAATTTTTTGTGAAATTGCATTTTTGTCAAGTTATTAGGGGATTTCTGCATGGTATCTACATTTCTGAATTCTACTATGACTAACAGGACCTTAAGTGTTGGAGACTTTAAGGTAAGTGAAAGTTAAAATTGTGAAGTGATAATGAGTAGTTCTTGGACTTAGAAAATTAAAAATATTTTGACATAATTTTTTGCGCTATTCTTTGGAGAAATACTAGTAACGGGACTTAAAAAATTTGACCTATAAGGTATAAAACGTCAAAGATTTTATAGATAAAAATTGCTTTATAAGAATGTATAAATATACATAATTTACAATTTCCAAGTAAAAGTCTCTTTCATGGCATTTTCAAGAAAACCAGCTTCATTGGTATTTCTTTAAAACAACCTTGGTTATATTACGAACAACACAACAGATATATTTCAAAGTCAGTGTATTTTGCTTATCTTAATAATCTTGATTCAGGATGTGTAAACACTACTCAGAAATAATTTGCTGTTTTTAGGTAAAAGTCACTTCCAGGCTATTTTAAAGAAAATCAACTTCATGGTGATTCTTTAAAAATACAACCATAGTTATCTCCGAAACAATGCTGTTGTTTATGTGTTGTTGATTTGTTTAAAAATCAGCTCATTTTTTCGCTTAATATTCTTCTATCAGAATGTTAAAAAATTGTTTAGACTTAATTTACAGTTTTGAAGTAAAAGTCACTTTTATGCCATTTTTAGCGCACTGTAAATGAAATCAACTACATGATGACTCGCCAATATAACCACTGCTATCTTCAAAATAGCAGCATATTTTTTTTTCAAAATCAGTACATTTTATTCGTGTAATATTTTTCTAACCGGATGTGTAAATGTTGTTTGTAGACATATGTAATTTACAGTTTTCACTTTAATGAAATAAATTTTATGATAATTTTTTAACACAACTATAGCTATCTCCAGAAGAAATGTATAGATTTTTTGCGAATTTAATGAATTTTGTTCTTCTAATATTCTACTCTTACTGTTTTATTATATGTTTATGTGTGCAAGGCAGACTTCTAATTGAGCTGACTATTTTTAGTGATAACGATTGTTATAAAAAAGGCTTATAAGTGAAAAGCTTATAGTGAAGCTTAGTTGATATTAATTCCAAAATAAATGTTATATTTACTAATAGGCCCTGTTATTATCAGTTAGCAGTGGGAACAAAATAAATAATGAAACAGAGAAAGAGAAAAATTTATGATTTGGGCATGATTTTACGTACTGTATAAAGAGTATAAAGAGAACACTGAAGATGGCAAATAGCCGTAACCGGCGTGTACACAAAACAAATTACACGCGGGTTGACGTAAAATCATACCCAAATAAATTAAACCCCATCGGAAAATATACAGCAGTATCACCCACCACCACAAATTTAATCGATTTAAGCTGCTTTTTTGATATTTTGCTTTAAGTAATTGTTGTTCTTCTTTTTGTTGTTGTTGTTGTTGTATGTATCTATGCCAAAGCTGTGCATTTTTCTGTTATGTGGAAAAAAGCAAAATGCTTGTATTTTTTATTAGAATTATTATGGGAGAAATTTACAACTTTAAAACTAAAAACCGAAATTATTTAAAAATTTAATTTAAATATTTTTTAGCTAATTTTGTATCTGTTTTTGTTTTTTTGTTTTTTTTTTTTTAATATTGATATGATTTAATAAAATTTTTACATAATAAGAAAAAAGATACCTTTACAGAAAATTATTATCTAAGAAACACTGAAATTGGCACATGAAAACAAAACATAATTTTGAGATTTCATTTTTAAAAATAATTTAGATTTCTTCTTAATGTTGTTTTTTGTTTTTTATTTTATTTTTGTCCAATTTTAAGGTACATTTTTATATGATATATCATTTTTATAGATATTCATATTTTTTTTTTATATATGTATATATATTTAATATTTTTTTTATAAATTTTCATCACATGTTTTCCATTATAATTTTCTTAAAACTTTTTTGAGCTTTTTATTAACCGACAACACAAATTTATTGTTTCTTTTTTTTTGCTTCTAGACTTTTAAAGAGCTTTATTTTATTTATTCAGGGAAATTTCGATTATACATATTTTTCCTGGGGGTAGAGGGAGGAAGGAATAGGCAAACACATGTAATCTAAAGTTGTAACTATAGTGGGAAGAGTACTGATGTTGAGAGCAATATCAAGAAATAAAATTGTAGTTAACTGTTTTTTATATTTAGCCGGTTAAAACTTGGGCAAAAGCTTTAAGGAACTGAGAGCAGAGCAAATCTTTGGTCTGCAGCCTTGCGTGCAAGCCAGCTGTTAAAATATTTTTGAATTATTTTTTATATAGAAATGGATAAAAAAGTCTAAAATGCTCATGATTTAATAAAGATTAAAGGTGTTCGCCTAGTCCTGCTCTTAAGTGTGTGTTAGTGCAAAAGAGAGAGCTAGCAAATAGTGCTTTAAAGAGAGCAAATTTTTAAACAGTGTATTTGTGAGTAAATTGTTTTTGCTTTGCTTACAAATGTTGTGTTTTGAATATATTTATTTTCTTTTTTAAATTATAAAAAAAAATAATTTTACTTTAATTATAAAGTTTTTATGCTTGTTGCCTTTAAATTTGATTTTGTATTTGTAGTAAATTGTTAAATTTATTTTGTGTGTATTTTTTAATTATTTTTCTTTTTTAAATATTCAAATCACAGCCCATTTGTGTAGGTGTTTTAAAAAAAATTCTTTTTGTTTTCTTAATAAATTAATTAAATTAACTAAATTAAAAGAAAAAATATATTAAATAAAATAGCATACAAACCAATGTTAATTGTTCAGATATTTGTTGTTGTAAGTAAGTGTTGCCATTATTTTTATTTTTGGTTTTAGTTATTATCTATTAAAGCAGCCAGCTTTAATTAGGGATAGGCAACAGGCATATGCAAAGTATTTCGTTATACTCAGCCCTTTTCTTATATAAAGTTTGTTGTAAAGACATGCTTAAGTCTGCTAGTGTTAAAGGATTTGTAAGCTTTAATTAGTTAAAAGACAAATAAAAAATATATCCTATTGCCTATCCTGGCTTAAATAATTGTTTAATGGCAGAAAAAATAAAACAATTTTAAACAAGTCTTTAATTTTTTTAATAATTTGGTATTTTTATTTAGTTTTTGGTTTTTTTTAGTTTATTATATTTTTTTTCTATAAATATATAAATAATAATTATAACATTGGCTTTAATTTCATATATATTGTTATATATAAAGCATTTATATATTTATTTTTAATTAAAAAACATCATTAAAATAATTAAAAAAAAATATATATATATATAAATTATTTGCCAAAATCAGTTAAGTTCTTTTGAAATAATTTTCTGCAAGTATTTTAAATACAAAGAGAAAATAAAATTGTTATTATTAAATTTTTAAATTTATTTTATAATGTTATAGTATAATAATTTTAATTTTTGTATGTTATTATAGTAATTAACTTGAATTTGACTAGAGTGTGTATAACTTTGGTAAATGTGTGTAGTGTGTTAAGAGTCTTAAAAATTTAATTTTTATTAATTATTTTTATAATTTTAATTTTTTTTATAATGAAAAATGTTTATAATTCTCTTTTTACTTCAATTAGGCCTGTATCTAAAAAACTACTTTGTTTTATTTATTTTGCTTCTCCAATATGTATACATATATATATATATATATATATATATATATATATATATATATATATATCTTTAATTTTAAATACTTTATTTTCCAATAAAATTTTTTTGCTTAAATTTATAAGAAAGTGTTGTATATATTTGTGTTGTTTTTTTAATTTTTATGTTTAATCTATTATTTTTTTATATATATATATATAAAATTGTATAATAATAATAATATAGGTTTTGTGTAGAGTTTTCTTAAAAAAATACAACATATGACATGTTGTTATTTGAATATTTTTTAAAAGAATTTCTGCTACTTATGGGTGGTTCTAGGGGGGGGGGGACTTTCATCCGCCTTTCAGTTTTTTACTTCAAATATATTTACAAAGTTAAATATAATTATTTAATTTTTAGCTATATTTTAAAAAATGCAAAACAAATTGATAAATATAATATAATAAAAATTAAAAAAAAAATAAATACATTTGCGAAAAAATATTTAATTAAATTTTCCATAAAACTAGTTTTTCCAACTTTTACGTTTGTGCAGTTTTAATACTTTTAGCTTTTTTTCTTGTAATTTTAAATAATTTTTTTAACTTATCTAATAAAAGCTTTTAATAAAAACTATTCAAAAGAATTATTATGGATTCATAAAATTTTATTAAAATATTTAATATTAAATATTATTTTGGGGAAAAATTAGAAGAAAAAAAAATTTCTAAGAATATATGCAAACAAAGGCCTAAGAGCTTTAAACAAAATGTAAATTTCAGAGTCCTTTTGCTATTTTTAAATAGCATAGATTTGAAGCTGTTCGAAAAAAAAAATATTTCGCCTTAAGTTTTTATAGTACCACAGCTTTATAATGCATTAGCGCACCAAATTGCAAATTTTTACGTATTTGCTTTGCTTACGCTTAAAAGCTTTAAAATGTTTAAAGAAAACTAGGCTTTTTCGAAAGTTTTGTTTGCTTTTAAAGCTCAAATATAAAGCTTTAAAAGCAAACTATAGCTCGTTGAATTATTTCGAAATGTTGAGATAAAATTAAAAATTTTTTAATGTAATGATACCTAAAGCTAACGCATACTTTAAGCTTTAAATATTTAATTAACTAAAGCTTTCAACGTCTTTTTTTACATTTAAACAATTTCAATTAAATATTTAATTGAAACATTAAGTTAAATAAAATCTTTTTGATAGTTTAGCTTGAAAGCTTTTAAAAGCTTTAATATAAATGTGGAGTAACAACTTTAATTAAGGATTTGTTAAATCGGAAATTTTTTAATATTTAACCCATATTTAATAAATCTATCTATTTATTTTTAGTTTCAGATTCTTTGCCAGAAAGCTTTTTGTAACTGTGCGCAATATTATGAAAATTTTATTTTAAAATTTTTAAACTAGGTTTTATGAAAAATTTAAAATAGTGTTTTTTTTTATTTTAGAAAATAAAAGTTAAAAAAAAAATATGTATGTATAACACTTTAATTTATAAAGCTTTTCAATAAATTTTAAACAAACGAAAAAATATTTGCAATTAAAATTTTTTTTAATTATAAACGGACGGAAACCTTTGGGAAAAAGGTTTTTGATTTGTTTTTATAACTTTATTTTATAAAAAAACATAAGAAATACAAAAAAAAAAAAAATAATAAAATTATTGCACTTTTGTAGAAATTTAATTAAAATAAAAACAAAAAAACAAAAGCTGTTTTATTATTATTGTGTTATTATGCTTGTTTAATAAATATATGAAATATATTTTTAAAAAATTTGTTGTTGTTATTGGGTAGTTTAATCAAGTAGAACTAACTTTTATTTGTAATTATAAACCTTGTTGTGGTTCCTTTACTTTATTAATAGTTAAATTAATATTTTTGTTTTATTTTTTTTATTTCGCAATATATAATTTTATACTTTTGTTTAATTATTATTTGGCTTATTTAGCTGTAGACTTTATTTTAAATTATAAAAAGGATGTTATTATTACAATATTTGTACATTTTTAAAGGGGGGGTTTTTCAAATAATTAAAAAGAAAGCAGGGTCACCATATTTAAAGGGGGCTGGATGCTAATAATAACTATGGATAATCAAATAATACATGTTGAAAAAGCTTTTAGAAAGTTGTGATTGAGCTTTGAGAAAGAGAATTGTATTAATCGAATAAATGTTAAATGGAGCTAAACCTCTGTTGGGACTATTTTTTCAAGCAGTGTAAAATTTATTTTAATAAATTTAATACATGTTGAAAAAGCTTTTTGAAAGTTGCGACTTGAGCTTTTTAGGCAGTGAGAGTTGCAATCAAAATTGCCTACTTTACGAAAGATTTTATACTCATACTCTCTTTGGGGAAACAATGCCTCTCTTATAGATTATAAAACACTTAACAAACAAGCGATCTGATGCAATTCAAAAAATAAAAAAATTCCTAAGACGATAAGAAGAATTAGGTAATTTAATAGAAGTTTCAAAACTGGATGATATTGCCTCTTCTGAAGTCACTTATCTTATAGAAAGTGAGTTTTTTTACTGCCTTCAAAGAACATTAACCATCAAATGCAAGAAATAAATAGAAAGAGATAAAATAAATCTCAAAAGATAAATAAAAAAAGATCGTTAAAAAAAAAACTATAATAAATCTTAATCCAATCTTACGAATATACAAACCTTTTTAACGAAATAAAAACTGTACAAGATATAAATCGTTCAAGGTTTAAATATATTCGGTGTTTTCCTGTTTGGAATACATCAAACAATAGGAAAGAAGAGCAGGAAAATATAATCTTGTTTTTCGGAGTGTAGTAAGTACGCAAAAGTAAGTAGCCAAGGATATTGTATTATGATGATTCGACCCACTGAAGTGTGTACTCCCGAGCGGGAAGAGAGACACATAGACAGAGAGAGAGAAAGAGAGAGGATTTGAAAAATTAACAGATTGATAGAGAAGGATCCAAACTTTGCTAGAATAAGTCAATGGGTATTAAGCCATGTAACATGTTAGTGACACGTTTTTTGGTTTATGTTGAGATACTGTTAAGAGCCCCAAAAAGTCATATCAGAAGCAAACTGGTTTCTGAATCCTTTTGCTTAATACTTTCATTTTACTGCTCAAAAGAAAATTCAAAGGAATTAATTTAAAATTTACTAAGCAAATTTCTCTGCTAAAAACAAACACACAAACTTACACAGGGATTAAAAAGGATTTTAAAGGTTTTTTTAATATAAAATAGGACTGTTATACTTTTAAGACGGAGTAAGTAAAAGTTTATTTTTTCTTCAAAGTTAATATTTGTTTTTTCCAGCAAAAGCCCTTTAAAAATACAATTAAAAAATTTAATTAATGTGAAGTAAAAATTATTTAAATTAATTAATTATATAATTATAGATACAAGTTTGTTTTTATAATCAAGTGCAAATATAATTATTGTTTTAATTTTTATTTTTGCTTTTGTTTTAAATTTCATATGCTTTTTTGTTTTGTTTATTTGTTTATAAGTTGAATTTAATTTATTTATATTAAGTTTTTAAAAATATTGGGTTTTAATAATTATTTGTTAGCAAATACCTGTATTTATTATATATTTTATAATTATTTGTAAGCAGCTAAGTCTAAGCTATTTTAAGAGGGATTTTGTTTTTGTTAATTAAATTTTATAATTCAAAAATTTGTTTTTTTATATGGATTTTTTTTAAACTATACAAAGTAAGAAAAACTTATTAAGCAAAAAATTGGAATATTTAACAAAATACTGTTTTAGTGATGTAACAAAAATTTGTTGTTATTTTTTATGCTTTATTATTTTAAGTATAAAAAAAATGATTTTTATTTTAATAATTTTAAATATAACAAAATAGTGTTTTATAACAGTTTGTTTTTGTTTTATAGTTTAAAATTACTTTTTGTTTAATATTTTATAATAATAATAATAATTTTTTAATAATAGAAAAATGATATATTGTTTGTTAAACCTTAAAAGTGTATTTTTTTTTCTTTTAGTTTTTGGGTGATCTTGTTTTGTTTAATAAAAAGTTAAAAAAATGATTTTATTTCTTTGTTGTAGGTTGGGTTTGTTTATATTCTTTAAATAATATATATATTTCCTATTATTAATATTTAATAATAATAATATTGTTGTTGTTGTATTTAATTTAATTTAATTTATTTATGTATTTCTTTGTTTTAGTTTTTGGATTTGGGTTGTTTGTCCTACATTCTATTTAATAATACATAATAATAATAATAATAATATATTTTTACTTGTGTTTGTGTTTGTTTTTATTTTATTTTTATTTTGTTTTTAATATTTGACTTAATCATTAATTAAATTCGAAATTTTTGTTAATTTTTTTCTCTTTACTTTCTTTACTTATAATATTTTTAATAATAATATTTTATTATTTAATTTCTAAGCTAAAATGCTAAAAAGTTTTACTCCTGCTGCTTAATAACGGCATTTTATTTCTAATTTTTATTTAAATTTTATTTGTTTATTTATTTTATTTTTATTTTGTTGTTGGCTAGAAGTCCTCTCCTCGCTTGTTGGTTATAATTTATTTTAACAATTTTTTATTTACTTGAGTTTAGGTTTTTTTTTTGATAAGTTTTTCGTAAAATTATTATTTCTGTTTATAATTTTAATTAATTTTCTACAATACTTTTTTCTTTTAATTTTAATTTTACTTGTTTATAAATTCCCATTATATTTTTTTCTGTTTTGTATAAAAAGTATTTATTTATTTAATTTTTTTTTAATAAATTTTTGTTTGTTTTACTTTTTATTTTTGAAAACCCAGATCGTTTTTGGTCACTTGCCAGTCATTTTTTTAAATATATATACTTTTTGTTTAAATAAAATTTTTTTAAATTTAGTGTTTAAATTTTGAGATTTTTTTCGCTTTATTTTTAATAATCTCTAACAAAACTATGTTGTAATATAATGTTTTTTTTTGTTTTTAATTAATTTCATTAGTTAATAAATATATTTTTACGATACTTTGGCAAAAAAATTCTAGTTTTTTTTCTTTTTCTTTTAAGTTCAGTGTTGGTTTGTTGAAATTATTTCTCATAGTTTTCTCATTTTAAAGGTGTATAATCGGAATAAATATAAGTTTATAAATATTTGGTATTTTTTATATATATTTTTTTTAATATTTATTGTTTTGTAGTTGAATAAAGTGTGTGTGTATAAATGAATGTGTGTGTTTGTGTGTAAGCGTGTATGGAAAAAATGTCAGGAATAGTATTTTTGTAATGCTGGAGTCTTATCTGTAAGAGAAAATAAACCAAATATTAGAGGAGAAAATTATATATTAAGAGCTTTCTAAAAGAGAGAGAAAATTTTAACTGTTTTATTCTGTAATAAAACAGAGAGAAATTGCTTAGTTTTTCGAAAATTTATTAAATTCTTACCACTGATAAAAAATTAAATGATTTAAAAAACCAAAATTAAAAAAAAAAAAATAATAAATTACAAATCTTGTATTGAACTTCTGATATTATGTTTGCTGGGTATAACAAGTGGCAATTTCTAGTTCATTGTCGTGTATCAGAGCTGTTTGGTTTGATACGAACTAAAATTTGTAAAAAAACATCTCTGCACTTCATGGCTGGAAAGAACTCAAGACTCAAGAACTCAAAAACTTCAGTTCTAAGTACAATATCCAGCATTTAGTAAGCTCCAGTGACTTTATCCTGAGATATAGTCAGGACTTCTGTATCATGAAGTTTATCATAAAATCCTAGTGGACACTAAATAAGTAAACTTCCTAATACGCAATGGAACAACATGCTTAAGGAGCTATTTTAAATTTGAATGCGGATTCTAAATATCGGGTTTTTCAACAAGAACTTTAGTTTTTTTGACGTAGTTTTTGACGTATTAAAATGAATTCCAGCTCTCATTAAAATAATTAAAATCGACTATGAAAATGGTAGATCTGTCAAAGTTACATTCCGTAAAATTTCGTGATATTTCGAAGACCGCTATTAAGAATTTAGTGGTTAAATGTCGATAGGCTCGATACAAAATGTGCGTGCAAACACTAATTGAAAACATCGCTGCCGTGAGCCACAGTGTTGAAGCAGACCTAAATTTGTCAATTTCTCGAATTGTGATGATGTTATGTGCGTAAGAATTTGACTCTGAAGGTGAAGAAATTGAAGCCGAGCGACCATTCACATCGCCGTAGATTCGTCGTAGATTCGCTAATTTTTTCAGACGAAGCCCATTTTCACTTATCAGGGTATGTTAACAAGCAAAATTGAAAATCCCACAGCACTTATTGAGAAGCCTTTGCCTGTTTAACGTGTCACTGTATTGTGCACTATGTGGTGTGGAGGCGTGATTGGGACGTTTTTTCGAAGATGGAAGCTGGAAGCTGGAAATGCTGTAACGATCAATATATCACGCTATTGCGAGATGCTAATAACTCAATTATTGACGACGTGTACATGATTGACATGTGGTTTCAACAGGATGGTGTCACTTGCCATAGAGCCAATGAAACGATCACTTTATTGCAAACCAAATTTCCCAATCACATAATTTCACGACAATCAGCAATTAAGTGACCAGTCAGATAGTGTAATTTAACACGATGAATGCTTTATGCAAGCGGCTTTTTCCACTAAGTCCTCATATAATCCAGGATGAATTTCTTTTTAATGTTGTGATTTAACACCCCTGGATTTTTTGTTATGGAGATATGTTCAGGACAGAGTCTATACGGAGCCAATATAATCGATTTTAGTCTTAAAATTTTAAATCCGTAATGTGATTAACGAAATAAAAAAGTGATTAAAAATGTTGATAAAACAGCCGTGGTCATAGTGGACATTTGCCAGATATTATTTTTAATACAAAATTGGCAAGCTTTTCTCTTCGTAATACAATAAAGATTTGAATCAACATCTTAATCTAAATATTTTGTTTTATTTTGTTTTCGAAAACAAACTTCTTGTTGAAAAACCCTTTATTTGTGTAGCTGAAAAAGAGAAAGAAGAAGGAGTCGAAGGATTGGGCATACAACAAGGGAAGCTAAAAAAAATTCGCAAGCTAAAGGGTCATCAGATGTCAGTTACAAGGATGTGACTTACATAACTGCTTATTGTACGTCTTTTACCTTCTAGTGGTGGAACCTAATAACAGGCTCTTAGTAAAGCCTTGTCCAGCTTAAATACAGATGTATTGGTGCATATAAAACATTTGATTACTAGAAAGTTTCTGAATTTTAATTTTGTAGCCGTGAGATTCGTAGGAAAAGTACATAACTTCTGGCAAATATAGGATTAGGAGGAATCTAAGGGATCCTGATATTATAATCCGGAAATTGAAAAAGGAGAAGTATAATGGAGAAGTATAATTCCTTCATTAGATTCCTCCGTTTGCGAGGAATTGTTGTTAGAGCTGATCGAAACTTCATTTGTATAAGATGAAATTAACAGAAGATTCAGCTAGCATTTGGCTTAAAATTGCAGACAGTGGACGACGATAAAAACTAACCTGAGATAAATAATATATGAGAGACTTCTTGATGACAAAATCAGTTGACAGCTAACAGGCGATAGTCTAATCAATAAGACTTTCAATGGAAATAAGGGGATCGTAAATTTAAATAAAAAGTAGGATACGAAAAAGGACGCAAAATTAAATGTCGGCTGCGGATAACCCCTTTAGATATAAAAGAATTTGTGAAGAGATTAATTTGATAAAAAACTTCGCAGATTAAGTTCGTGTGAAAAGGCGAGGGAAAAATTATAGCAGTGGTAATCTTGAATATCCCCACCCAAGTTATTCTTTAAAGATGGCGGCAGGCTACAAGCTTAAGAAGAAAAAGCTGTTAAACTCAGGTTAAGAGTTTAACCACCGGCAATTTATTGACGTTTTGGAATAAAGGTGAATGTCATTGGAAATAAATTAAATATTCTAAGCCAATGACTGGACCAGTTAAACCAGTAAAACTTAACAGCTCTACGATATCAATAAATACAAGTTTAACAAAATGAGTACAAAGAGTACACTGAAGATGGCAAATAGCCGAAACCGGTTTGTTCACAAACCAAATTTGACGAGGATCGACGGAAAACCGTACCCAAACAAAAATTAATAAAATGATGTTAGAAGGCTGTGCTTGAGACAATGGCCGTGTGTGCAGCTGGCTTAAGATATCACTGTTTTGTGTTTCAGTTAAGAATTTAGAAATTAGTGCAGAAATTAGTGCGATTGATAGAGATGAAATATACCGATTACAATTTTTCGCCTTTAACAGTTTACAGTATTTCTCTTCTGAAGAGCAACATATTTTTAACATTTTCTCTCTTTTTTTTTGTAATGAAGGAATAAATATTAATATTTAATTTACCTGTTTGGTTTTTATTTTAATTGATGGAACTGAACTGATGCAACTAAATTTTTGTTACCATTAAATAACAAAAGTATGATGATATCTTCCCTTTATTTGAATAAATTTTTTTTTTGTAATTTTTTCTAATATTTTTTATTAATTTTTTTTGTGTAATTTTTTGACGATTTTTTTTCTCTTTCTCTGTCTCTCTAACGTTGCCAGGGAAGCAAATTATTGTGATGATAAAGGCGGGGTTGCTGTTGTTGTTGTTGAGTTATAAGAGGATTGCAGTTGGAGAAGGAAGAGGAATCAATGTGTAAAACATAAAATTTCAAAAATAATTTTGTGAATGCCTGTAGATTTAAGGAATTGTGAAAATAATGTAGCATTTGAAGGAACTCCGATTGTTAATAGGGTCGACTGGCATCTTTGGGCCGTTTCAATTGTACCTTCAGTCTTTTCATGCCAATCTGAAAGCCATTCATGGCTTGAATGGCAGCTTGAGCGCTGGCAGGATTATCAAATGAAACGAAACCTATGTAAATGAAAAATATATTAAAACAACGCATGAAAAGAAAACAAAAATATTATTTAAAATAATTTTTAAAGAAATTTTTTAAAGCAAAAAAGAAAAAAACAGAAAAACGTACCAAAACATTTGCTTTGATTTGTTGCACGATCAATAAATACTTTTGAACTGATGACATTGCCAAAGGGCAGGAACATTTGCATGAGCTCAGCATCTCCAAATTCTTGTGGCAAATGATATATAAATAGATTACAGCCCTCGGGACCCGAAATCGAACATCCTGGGAACATCAGAAAATCTTTAAAGGGGGACATGTCATAAAAGTAGAAAAAGAAAAAAACAAACGAAATTCGTTTCATATAATAATGATGAGAAAATCATAAGTAACTAAATCAGGTCTGTGAGTGGAACATGTTAAAGGAGTATAATTAAAAAAAAATATAATAAATGAGGTTTTATTTTTTTTTTTTATTTTTAACGAAACAAAAAACTAATTATAAATAATTTGTAATTGCTGTTTTGCTAATAAATGAGAGCTAAAAAAATATATCAAAATTATTGTGTATTTTAATTATAAAAAAAAAAACTAAATAAAATATTAACTTTGACATGCGTAAACATGCTTTAAATGAACATTTTTTTAACAAATAAAAACTATACAATAAAACAAAACATTAAGGTTTTTACAACATCTAATATAAATTTGTTTATTTAAGTAAAAAGTTTATAAAAACCATACTTTCTACACACGTACACACACACACACACACAAGCATACTTTAAACATTTTGTTTATTTCACAAAAAATGTCATACAATTTTTTTGTATTGTTTTTTGTTTTGTAATAATTGCTGTTAAACAATATTAACGTTACAAATTTGTTAATACCAATTTGCTTTTAACGAATATTTATTTAGTTGTGTCCCATAAAGTAGAACAACATATTAAAAGGTTGCTTTATTCTATAACAGGTAATTTTTTTTTATTTACATTTCATCTACACTTAAATATCAAAAATTTTTTATATTCCTTTTTGTGTAATGTGGTATCTACGAGGACTGTAGCCAAATGGGACGAAAAAAAATTACTGCTTGCAGCTAAATTTTAAATATTCCTAACTGGTACTTTTAATTAAATGTAATGGAAAGACTATAGCAAAAATTAATTTGTAATCAGAAACATGTAGGAGTTGCCAAGATTATATATACATATATATCTGTAGCATATGTATGTTCCTTCAAAGATACTATTTTTATAAAAGTACTTTTTAAAGATTGTCAAAATCTTTGCAAGTGTCAACAAGCACACTATTTTTATGAAATCACTTTTTAAGGATTAATTTTGAAAATGTATATTTAAAAAAATTACATGAAAAATATAAAAAACAAATACTTAAAAAAAGTACTCTTAAGCTTTGCACCTGAAAAGATTTTTATAAAATATATCCTTTTTAATGAAATTCGTAAAAAAGTCCAAGGAAAAAAGTTGTTAAAATGTAAATAAGTATTTATTTTTTAAATACACAAAAAGTACCTGATTGGCCAATTTCTAAAAAAGAATCTTTAAAAATCAATCAATGGAAAATTATTCATGATATAAAATCTTTTAAACCAGTAACCAAACCTTCAAAGCAAAATATGCTGAAAAAAGTATCTCCAAAGAATTACGACTGAAAAGTACCACCAAAAAGTACCAGATAAAAAAGTAGCAGAGAAAGTACCTATTAAGAAGTAGCGGCTTTTTTATAAAAGGTACTTTTTTAAAAGAGCCCGTTAAAAAGTACCTTTTCAAAAAGTTTCTCAAAACGTACAATTTAAAAAAATGGCACATTAAATTTATACAATATGAAACTGTTCTCGAGAAAAGTATAACTAAAAGTATAAACTATAAATATTAAAAACAAAACTCTATATATAAAGTACCTTTGACCACAGTGTCTTAAAATGTACCGCTAGCCAAAGTACTTTGAAAGGAAACAATTATCTTTAAAAGTAGTAACTTTCAAACTTGTCAGGGTATGTCAACAAGCAAATTTGCCACATTTGTGCTTGTGAAAATCCTAGAGCGATTATTGAGAAGCCTTTGCATGCTCAACGTGGGACTGTATGGGGCGCTATATGGTCTGGAGGTGTGATTAGGCCATGTTTTTTCAAAGATGAGGCTAGAATTGAAGCACAAGATGCTAACAATTCAATTTTGACCTATTATTGACAACGTGGATAGCACTGACATGTGATTTCAACAGAACGGTGCCACTTGTCACTCAGCCAATGAAATGATAAATATATTGCAAACATAATTTTGTGTCTGGCCTCAATTGTAAGCGGATGACCATTAAAACATACGTTTTTTCCAGCTCAATAAACAAAAGAGATATAATATATAAAATATATTCCAACCGACAAAAAAAAAGAATATTTTTAGAAAATTTATAATGCGAAACAATTTTCTGCAAAACGGAAATTGAAATATTTAATAACTTAAATTGAATATTTTTTTTGTTTTATAAAAAACAATTAAAATTCTATGACATTGTGTAGCCAGCCCATGGTTAATAAGAGTTTAACTTTTATAAAAAAATGGAATTTGGTTAAACAAAAATTGCAATTTACACAAATAATATTTTTTTTATAACATCAAAAAGATTTTTTATAGAGCTTTAAAATATGTATAACAGTTTGTATAACAGTAAGTATAACACTTTGTATAACAGTTTGTAAAATAGTTTATACAATAGAAACCGAATTGCCTAAATAAGCGAAAAAAATATTTACTTTTGCTAGAATGTACCAAGCCCAAAAGGACTATTCGTCCTGTCAAGTAATTACGCTATTCGATTAGATTTTTTTTGAATTAAGGTTTGATCAGTATTTTATATTTTATATAGTTTTGGAAGTCTAGTTTCAATCTATTAACTAATCGTTTGACTAAAAAGTCGAAATCCTATTTCCCTATTAAGGTAATTTTCTCAATAAAATATTTTTATTATCGCATTTAGTGCGTTCACGTTTTAAAGCAGCGGCTTCAAATCTTTTGTTTAGAATACTTTTTTATATTTTATTTCAAATTCCATTTTTTTTATATTGCTAACACATTAAAGAATAACAATTACAAATATTTAATATTAATTTAATAATAAATAAAAACTAACACAATAACAAAAATCAATAAAAAATAATTAAAATTTATTATCAATTATAAGAGATAACAAAAAAAAAAATATACAAAAACTAAAAAAGAAAATAATGGGATAAATTGAGTAGTATGTCATGAGCTTACCTTCACGTGGAGCGGGTGCAACCGCCGCTATTGGTGGTGGTAAAGCTTGTGGAATATGTCCATAAACGGCGGGAAAGGCTGCATTATAAATAATTTTGTTTGGTTTTACACAAAAATCGAAACATTTAAAAGACAACACAACAATTAAATATATAAATATTTATAATAATTTATATATATTAAAACAAAAAATTAGAAACAGAAATAAAACAACAAATCATATTGAAAACAAAGAGCTTAAAAATTTAAAAAAATGGAAATTATTTATTTTTTTTAACATTTATTTAATGTAACAATAAAACAAAAAGAAATATTGCATATTTGTAACAAATAACATTTAAATTTTATTTGTTAATTTAAGTACTGGTGTTTTATTTCTCAAATAATTTGATAAATCGTTAAATATAAAAATAATACAATTTAAGTGATTTTTTGCAGTTTGGTTTTTCTGGTTATATCTACACCCGAAAACCACTTTCTTTTGCCTTGACAATCGATGGTGTGATTAATGGAAGCTCTTAAAATGGTGATTCCCCATAACTAGATTTCAGCAGCTAACAAGCATTAGCTCTCTATAAGCAATATATATATAAATAATCACCATATTTTGTCGTTTGTCCATTGCAACATGTAAGTGCGGTATCGAAACTCTGAAAACAGTGTGTCACGGGTACTATAACGTGTAGTCATAGTCATTAAATCGATTGAAAAAAACTGTCATAAGTACTATTAAATGTATTAGGGTGTCCTGCTGTCCATGGACATTATGACATATATTCGCTTGTCACAATGAACGACAATGATGATAGAGCACATTTAAATGTTTTAGTTCTACGTTGGGCATGGACATTTTGACAAAAGTGTGTCATCAGATCGGCCGAAATTATGAGATACTTTAGTGTATCATTACATATATTAAAAGTAGCCATTGCATCCGCGGGAACTACGTGAAATGAATTACTGTGTCCTACTGCCCTCGAAACCTATGACATACAAATGTGTGTCACCACATAAATGGAAAGCATGACGTATATAATTGTGTCATGTGGTCCACAGAAATTACGACATGTTTTAGTGTGTCATATTGTCCACGTAAAGAATGACATGCTATAGTGTGTCATATTGTTAACGGGCAATATAAGATGCTTTAGTGTGTCACGTTGCCCACGGATAGTATGAGATGCTTTAGTGTACCATATGGACCACGGAAAGTATGGCGTACACTAGTATGTTATATGGTACACGGACAGTATATCATATGGTCCACGGACAGTAGGACATGCATTAATATGTCATATGGATCACGGACAGTATCACATGCATTATGGTCCGCGGACAGTATGACATGCATTAGTACGTCATATGGTGTCCACCGATAGTATGACATTCATTAGCATGGACAGTATGACATGCATTAGAATGTCATATGGTCTACGGGTAGTATATCATATGGTCCACAGACAGTATGTCATATGCTCCACGGACAGTATGACATGCATTAGTATGTCATATAGTCCATGGACAGTATCATATGCATTAGTATGTCATATGGATCACGGACAGTATGAAATGCATTAGTACGTCATATGGTACCCACCGATAGTATGACATGCGTTTGCATGGACAGCATTAGTATGTCATATGGTCTACGGATAGTATATCATATGGTCCACAGACAGTATGTCATATAGTCCACGGACAGTATGACATGCATTAGTATGTCACAGTATCACATGCATTAGTATGTCATATGGATCACGGACAGTATGACAAGCATTAATACGTCATATGGTGTCCACCGATAGTATGACATGCATTAGCATGGACAGTATGACATGCATTAGTATGTCATATGGTCTACGGATAGTATATCATATGGTCCACAGACAGTATGTCATATGGTCCACGGACAGTATGACATGTATTAGTATGTCGATAGTCCATGGACAGTATCATATGCATTAGTATGTCATATGGATCACGGACAGTATGAAATGCATTAGTACGTCATATGGTGTCCACCGATAGTATGACATGCGTTAGCATGGACAGTATGACATGCATTAGTATGTCATATGGTCTACGGACAGTATATCATATGGTCCACAGACAGTATGTCATATGGTCCACGGACAGTATGATATGCATTAGTATGTCACAGTATTACATGCATTAGTATGTCATATGGATCACGGACAGTATGACATGCACTAATACGTCATATTGTGTCCACCGATAGTATGACATGCGTGATGGGGCTGAGCTCAGGCTACCATCGGGGTCGCAGGTGGCGGATAGCGATTAGTTGCTTTTATGCAGCCCCCGACCAAGAGCGACAAGAGTGGAGGGTACGTACAAAAAATGCGTTCTGATACCCAAAGAAACTCATGTGACAGGGCGAGTAGGCGTCGCCCTTCGAATAGGCGCCTGCGGAGCTTAACTGATAGATTCAGAGGGCGAAACTACTATTTATGCCGACCTCGCAATGACATGGAATTACGATACTGGAAAACGATTTTGAATGGTATGATTTGGGCTGACGGCTGTGGCATTCTGTTACTTTAGTATACGGGAGTGACATCCCGTAGAAACGGCTCTCAGGCTAATGTCACAGCCGCCTTCCGTCCTAGTAAAACCTTGGCAGGGACTTGGAAAACGCTCTGCACGCTGTAACCGTTGAGTTGGTTTTGTAGGTTTAGTTGATATATGATCCTAATTAGTGCCTGACCTGGCTCTGAACACAAGTGCCCATAAGGTCTTGTGTCAACCCTCGCGAGGACCTCACTGCGTGCAAAGGGACCCTCGGGGTCAATTCACTGGCAACTACATAACGGGTGCAGACAACGAATTCGAGTTGGGACCCATACAGGAAAAATGACAACCCTAATAACAACCCCCAAAAACATCGATAGAAGAGAAGTGGGAGCTGTCTTAAGAAGCAGCTCAAAAACGAAAAAATCTCCGACTAGGGCGGTACCACCACCCGTAGAAGCCGGGGAGAACAGAGAGGAAATGGTCCTTGACACTCCTCAAGGAGCGGCTGATTCGGGCAACAGGCCCTCAGCAGAGGCTGCGACTTTCAGCTCGCCCAGGCAGGAGTTTATTCTCAGGGTGAGATGCTCCGAGGAAGAGGCCTACGCTGACTGCAGAAAGGTGCTTCGGAAAATACGGCTAGCGGTAAATAAACAGAGGAACATCAACATGGATGTTCAAAACGGAGTTTCAGAACTAGAAGAGCTCATGGATGTCATATCGTATTACCGAGGAAGCTGGAAAAGAGCAGAAAAGGAAAGGGAGGAAGATAAAATCCGGACAATGCAGAAGGATGCTGCTGTCAGGGAGAAGGTCAAGAAGGCAAAGGTGGCTGAAAACGCGACAACACCCTCGACCCAGCAGGGTAAACGGGGCGCAGCTAGCCCAGCGGAGCGAAACCGTCCCGAAAAGCGGCTAAAAGGAAAAGCTGATCAAAGCAGCGCAAAAAGAAAGGAGGACACAAATAAAGGAGAGCCTAGGCCAACCAGTGACAGTAAGAGGCCACAAAAGGAACAACTAAGGCCAAGAAGACCTAAGAAGCGGACAGATGCCGTTATTATAAAGCCACAAGACGGCCATAGTTATGCTGAAGTGCTCCGAAACTTAAGACAAAAGGTAAGGCCAGAGGAGACAAACGTCGCAGTTCGGTCTATCCGAAAAACCAAATCGGGAGCTATACTGCTCCTAATGGGTAACGGAGGAAGGAAGGATGAGTTCCGCGATTCCATCAAAGGCACTCTAGGACAGGAGGCCATAGTGGAAGATAGAAGGCCCAAGGCCACTATAGAGATACAAGACCTCGATTCTCTCTCTACGGAGGAGGAGGTAGCTGTCGCTGTGAATAAGGCGTCAAGTGCGGATAGAGCGGAGATTACGGTCCGACTAACGGCCACGAACAGCAGAGAACAGAGAAGGGCTTTTGTATCTCTACCGGTCGCAAAGGCGAACGAACTACTGAGGACGAACAGAATAAGGATCGGGATGACGAACTGCCGGATTAGATTCCGCGAGGAGATAAAACGTTGTTTTCGTTGTTTTGGAGCGGGCCACTTTCAGTGGGAGTGCAGGGGCCCCGACAGAAAGGGCATGGGACTATGCATAAGGTGCGGCCAAAAGGGCCATGGGCTGAAACAGTGCAAGAACCCTCCTAGGTGCTGCATCTGCACGGATGAGGGAAACAGCTCGACGGACCACATGCCTGGCTCTAGGAGCTGCAAAAGCGGAGGAAACCGAGCACCCTGAGGATATTGCAGGCGAACATGCATAGAGGAAGAGTCGCGCACGCTCTGCTGCCTCAGATATCTATCGAGCAGAGAACGGACATCATAATGATTAGCGAGCAGTATTGCAGATGCACGAATGGACTATGGTTTGACGACGAGTCAAAAACTGCGGCAATATGGCTCCCGCACAGTAGTTGCGCACGGGTCAGAGGAAATGGCAAGGGGAACGGCTTTGTATGGATACAATTGGAGAATGTCACGGTGGTGAGCTGCTACCTCACACCTAGTGACAATATTGACGATTTCGGAAGGAAGATCGACGGTATTGAAGACCTCGCAAGGAACATTGGAGGCAATATCTTAGTTGCGGGAGATTTTAACGCCCGGGCAGTGGAATGGGGAATGCCGATGACTAACTCCAGGGGAAGAAGGATACTCGACATGGCTGCAAGGATCGGACTAATTGTTGCGAATGTGGGAAATACGCCCACGTACAGACGTCCTGGATGCGATGGCACCATCCCTGATATAACGATGGTATCTGAAGGGATCGCCGGTAAAATAGGAGGATGGAAAGTGCTAGAAATATACACGGGTAGCGACCATCAGTATATTTCTTTTTGTATAGAGGACAGCGGCACTGCTCCCGCAAATAGCGCAAATGGGTCCACCCGTAGGTGGAACGTGAACAAATTGGATGTCTCGGCATTATTGGCTGAAATTGATAGACAAACGGAAGCAGCGGAAAGCGCAGGAGAGAGCGATGCTAGTACAACCGCAAGCAGGATCATGTCCATTATTACTAGCGGCTGTACCAGAGCGATGCCGAAGCTGACGAAACCGAGGAACAATAAAACTGCGGTGTACTGGTGGAACGACTCAATAAGTGCAGCTCGGAGTAACTGTATTCGTCACAGGCGTATATATACAAGGGCCAGGCGTAGGGGCGAGGCTGACGCGGAACGCCTGCAATACAAGGAGGCAAGGAAACAGCTTCGAAATGCCATAAACAAAGGAAAAAAGGAAAAATGGGAGGAACTAAGGAAGGACATAGACCGGGATCCTTGGGGCCTAGGATACAGAATAGTCATGAAGAAGCTGGGCACGCAAAGGCCAGTGGGAGACATGGATGACGAAACCATGTTAAACGTAGTGGAGACGCTCTTCCCGAGACACGAGATAAGGGAGAGAGAGGCGGAAACTGGGCGGATTACCAACGTGCCCCTTTTTACGGTGGAGGAATTGAAAATTGCCTCTGGCGGCCTTCGGAACAGGAAAGCGCCTGGCCCGGATGGAATCCCAGCTGAGGTCATGAAGGAAATAGCGGACAAGCGCCCCCAGCTGTTGCTCGGAATGTATAACAGCTGCTTGGAATGGGGCATATTTCCAACCGCATGGAAACGGCAGAGACTTGTTCTCATTAACAAGGGCAAGGGCGACTTGACGTCGCCCTCCTCGTTTAGGCCGCTGTGCATGCTGGACACGGCTGGCAAGCTGATGGAGCGACTGATAAAGCGAAGGCTTGAACAAGCCATCATCGCGGGAGGAGGACTATCACCTAGGCAATACGGATTTCGTCCAGGGAAATCCACCATCGAGGCCATAAAGGAAGTGGCAGATGTATTCACGACGGCACAGTTGAAGAACCGCCATAGCAGACCTGTGGTTCTTTTGGCCACTCTGGACGTTAAGAACGCATTCAACAGCCTCAGATGGGCAGATATTCTGAGCGCTTTGGCAGGCGATTTCAAGCTGCCAAAGTACCTTATGAGGATAATTGGAGACTATCTTAAGGACAGAGTGCTGATTTACAGCACGACCAGTGGCATCAGGAGAATGGAGATTACCTCGGGAGCTGCGCAAGGCTCCATATTAGGCCCCGATCTATGGAATGCAAGCTACGATGGAATACTGAAGATGGATATGCCTGAGGACACATTTTTAATTGGATACGCTGATGATATTGCGGCAGTCATTCAGGCGAGGACCACAGAGGATGCTCGACGTAAATTGCGACAAGTCATGATGAGGACCAAGACATGGCTTGACTCACACGGTCTGCAACTTGCTGCGCATAAGACAGAGCTTCTGCTGCTCACCAGGCGACAAATCCCTGTCGGGATAGATGTTCCGCTAAATGATATGGTGCTGCGCACAAGGAGGATGGTGAATTACCTCGGGGTAAGACTGGACCCAAAGCTGACATACTGGGATCAGATCCGATACTCAGCATCAAAAGCGGCGAAGATAGTGTCACAACTCTGCCGACTTATGGCGAACATCGGGGGACCCAGCGCAAGTAGGCGAAGGCTACTGATGGAGGCCTACAACAGCATCCTACTATATGGGAGTGAGATCTGGGCGAGGACATTGAGTGTTAAGCGCAGGGCGAGGGCATTACTGTCAGTGCAGAGAACAGCGGCATTGCGGGTCGCTTCTGCTTACCGCACTGTATCCGCACCTGCTGTCCTCGTAATAGCGGGAATGCGGCCGATAGATCTGCAGGCGATAGAACGGGAGAGAATCTACTACGCTAAACGGAATAACTCCCTATCAGCACCCGAAGTGGCTGCCATAAAACGGGAAACCATGGAGAAATGGCAGATGCGATGGAGAAGTGAGAACTACGGGAGATGGACATACCAAATGATCCCGGTTTTGCATAAATGGATATGCAGGGAGAACGGAGAGGTAAATTACTACCTAACGCAGATGCTATCTGGACACGGATACTTCTGTAAGTACCTGCACGATATGGGGAAGTGCAGCACTTGCTTCTGCATTTACGAGGATGACGATGTGGTAGACGACGCCGATCACACTTTCTTTAAGTGCCACCGCTGGGATGGATACCGCGCGGAGATGGAGGCACAAACTGGGCAGACGACAGCAACGAATATAGTGGACAAAATGGTTAGCAGTCGCGAAAACTGGACTGCCGTAGCGAACTATGTGGAGCGAGTACTTCGCACGAAGAAACGTGACCTAGACATGGTGACGGTGAACCAGCACTAATTTAGTGCTCAAAGTGGGTACCTGGACGCAGGCTTGGTACGACAGGGCCAGACTGGCCGGATTGGGATCCTCCCCGAGGTCATGCGAGAGCGGTACCGGGGAGGTCAGCATATCCCAGACTTAAGGTGGGTTTTTAGCCGGTAGCCGTAACGGAGTCCGGCATACGGCGGAATGACGATTCTCGCCAGATACGTAATGTATTTTCCCATCTTACACCCAAAAAAAAAAAAAAAAAAAAAAAAATAGTATGACATGCGTTAGCATGGACAGTATGACATGCATTAGTATGTCATATGGTCTACGGATAGTATATCATATGGTCCACAAATAGTATGTCATATGGTCAACGGACAGTATGACATGCATTAGTATGTCATATAGTCCATGGACAGTATCACATGCATTATGGTCCGCAGACAGTATGACATGTATTAATATGTCATATGGATAACGTACAGTATGACATGCATTAGTATGTTATATTGGCCACGGACAGTATGATATGCATTATGTGCTTTAGTGTCTATATTGTCCAGGGAAACCATGGCATACAGCGTGGTATACTGTCTCCAGACACTGCATGCATTAGTGTGGCATAGTTTCCCGGTCCGTCGACGCTATGACTTGCATTAGGGTGGCACTGTCTACGGAAATGATAACGCATACTAAAATATGTAATATTTTGTCACATTGTCATTGGACATTTTTACTTTTACGTCCAATGTGCTATTACTTTATATCCATGTGCTATCATATTCCTGGATACTATGCAATACAAAATTAGTTCACGATGTCGTTAGAAATTATTATATGCATAAATAGGCCATAATGTCCAAGTATACAATGATATATATTAGTGCTTTATCTGCCCATGGACACTACGGAACTAACCTTTGAAACTAACTATGCTAAAAGCTAGTGTGTCATAATCGTATGTGAGTAATATGAAATGTATTAATTTGTTATAATATTTGTGGCACATCTTAATGTGCCATAATGTCCATGTATGCCATAAGATGCGTTATATGCCCGGCAATAGTGTATATAATATTATATCCCGATATAAAATGACATCCGTTAATCTGTCATTATAAAAGTTTGCCAAAGCTCATGTGAACGGAAAATATTTATGTTACAAACTGGCCAGGATACTCAATAGGTAATAAGATGGCATAACATCTGTAAGCTTAGCGACATTTATATGATATAATATCTATGGGAATTGTATAATACTATTATACTGTTTCTGGATATTATATTATAAGAAGGCGCCACAGAGATAAGATCGTTAAGAAGTTTAGTACTAATGACAACAATAACTGAGTTAATATAAAATTATTTTTCAAAAGTATGTGAAAAACAAAAATTTTAAAAATCACGTTTGAAAATTAAAAACACATTTAAAACAAAAAGTAACGTAATTAAATAAAAGCTTTAGAAAACAACAACAAAACAAAGCAAAACCATTTTATTTCATTTTTGTTTTGCTTTATTATTTTGTTATTGTTTTAAGTTTTGTTAAACAATTTGACTAGAACAATTATTATTTATGGCATGACACAACAATTATAACTGTAATTCAACAAAAAAAATTAAATATTATTATAAATAAAGACAAATCGGATAAATGGTTAATGGGTGATTTCTGAATAACTATTAATTTATTTAAATTTAAATATTTTATGAAAACCAAAGAAAAAAAAAGAAATAATAATTTTATGATTAACAAAAAAAAAAAAAAAAAAAAAAGAAACTTAAAAAATAAACTATTCTTTAAAAGCTAAAATTTACTTTTGTTAAATTGAAAAAAAAATAAAAAAGTAAAAACAATAATATTTTTTACTTACCAACTCCAGGAAATGGTGGCATGCCAGTGGCAAAGGCATGTTGTAAAGCAGCTGCTTCACCATTTGGCAGGCCTTGGGGTGGTATAGTTAAATGTAGAGGTGCTGCAAGTTGTACCAAAACTTTTCATATTAATAAAATTGTAATAAATATTAAGTTATTTTTGTTGTTGTTGGCTTAAAAATAAAATTATTATTTAACTTAAATTTCTTCTCTCCTCTCTTTATCTTAAATTAAATTATTTTTGAAGTATGAAACTGAGCTATTTTTTACTGGACAGAGGTTTTCTGTAAACTAAAATTCTAATGTTTTTTACTTAAAATTTATTTATTCTTATTTTAAAAACTATTTTATACAGGATGGTCCAATTATAATGCGCGACATTTATTGTCAGTCATATCTTAACGTCAAGTTTATTGTCAATTTAATATTATTTCTCTGTTTCAGTGTTTGACAAATTCAGTCATGTAGACAGTTGGCAGACCTGCGAGGATTGTTGAAGCCTTTGCATTTCATGCACCTCGTAATTTTTTTGGTCAGCATAATCTACCAAATGTGTTTAATTTCAGCAATCTAGATCCCTAGGAAATGTTAAAATAGCTGTGCTTACTTTTCTAGTTTCTTCTACGGAGAATATCGTGTGTACCAATTTGAGGCTAGAAAGTAAATGATCTGTGAAATAATTAAATGTCAAGTCTTTTATTTGGGTATAGTTTTCCGTCGACCCTCGTCAAATTTGGTTTGTGAACAAGCCGGTTTCGGCCGTTTGCCATCTTCAGTGTTCTTTTCGTACTAGTTGCGTTCTATTGGCAGCTGTGTTTGTATAGTTCGTCTTGTTCGTGTTTCCCTTCGTGTTATTGCATTCGTCAATTTCTCTCTTTTTTGTCTGTATATCTCTCTCCCTTTTCGTTTGCCTGTTTTTACCTAATTTGTCTCTCTTCCTAACTAAATCCTTTTACGATTATGCTTGTTGTCCATTTGTGTTTATGTGTGAACCTATAGGGTTTTTTTCTATGACGTAATATTCTGTAATTGTATGTTTATGATATTCTTTATTGCTTTGGTCTTGTGCACCTGCGTAACGTGTTTGTGTTGGTGTAATGTTTGTTTTCTTGTAAAAATGTTTCAATGGTTCAAATATTGTGTCCGAAGCAGTGTTTATTTGTTCATCTCCATGTTTTCTAATACATTTAGTCTCCTTCCTCTATGCTGTGTATGAAGCAGTTTAACCGTTGTTTTTATATGTCCTGGTATACATTTGTTGTTGACTATATGGTTCGCAAAACTTGATTCTGGAGTTGATTTTGGTCCCCGTAGTTTTCTGTTATAGTCTCTAATGTGTTCCCTAAATCTGATCTTAATTTTTCGTGCTGTTTGCTTGTACATGATGGCATGTACAAGTTAATTTGTACACCCCTTGTCTGTCCAGTATTAAGCTGTCATCCTTTGACATTTATGTAGCTGAAAGTTTAAAAATTTTAGGCATTAAACCTTACACTCTTGAGAAGAAAATTTTAATTTTCAAAACGGTGAAAATTTCGCTGTATCACCGTAAAATTCGAGCAGCTTTTCCTATTGATCAGACTCCATTTGCGACATTCTTAAATGCTAAATTCAAGGCGTACGGCATAGTTGCCGACAAAAGACTAACACAATACGCTCGTAGTCGCCGTAGTGACTCAAACATAGCCGCTGTGCTAGCAAAGTGTTGAGCATGAGCATGGAATATCAACTAAGTGATGTTTGTGACATCTCTGCAATACCAAACCATGACAACTAGTCTTTTGTTGTCAATTGTGCCCACAAGATTAGTCACATGATCACCCAGACAATTCAGTTTTTGCATGAGTAATTTCTTTTGTGATGTAAAATGGTCGCCTCGTTCTTGTATTTTTACGCCGTTGGATTATTTTCTCTAAGGCCATTTGAAAGAACGACTTTACGTGAACAATTCACAAGTAACTGACGCTATGAAAGATGAAATTCAACGATGGGATGCTTTTTTGCAAAATGTGCTTCAAAATTTGGAAAAAGAGCGGGCGTCTGGCGACGTGTTAAAGGTAATTATTTACCCGATATCATATTATGTTATTATTTCTCATATTTCTACTTAAACTCTCGTTTAAAATGGATAATGCATTAATATAGTGGATACAATTTTTTTAGCACTTCAAATCGGAATTAGGCTCGAATGAGTATAAAATTGAGTTGTCCCATTTTCAAAATCAACGGCTCATATGTTGAAATCAATCTTATATAGTACGACGATATCAATTTAGGCGAATTTAAATTTTATCACGTAAAAAATATATTTTATAACGCTACACTAATTTTCTATCATAAGGCGAAAAATGTAATAAATTTTAAAAAATACTTACGTCCTGGGAATGGTGTCTGTGGTGGCATACCATTTGTGAAGACACCATCAGCAGCCGCAGCTGCAGCAGCGGCAGCAGCAGCACTGCCTGGCTGGCCATTTGGTGTTTGGGCACCCATCTGAAAATTGGGCATAGTCGGTGAGGGTAATGACGGTTGACCAGCGCCATTAATGCCAGGAGGTATTTGAGTGGCCAAAGCAGTCATGGGATTTATATATGAACCAGGGGCTGTTGCAGCGGCAGCCATTAAAGCAGCTTGCTGTTGCTACAAAAATAAACAAAAGAAATAAAATCAAGATAATGTAAAGTAATAAAAAAACATAAATTTATTTAAAAGAAAAACTACAGCAAAAACAACAAACAAAAAAAAAACAATTCAAATTTTCTTATAGGGATAATTTATGTTATTTGTGCTTGAAAAGAAAAATAAAAAATTTATTTACCTGCGCATAAGCTCCATATGGACCAAATTGATTAAAGACAAATGGATTAAGAAGATTCATATGACCGGCCATTTGTTGCATGCGACGTATTTGCCTTTCTTTTTCAGTATCAGCAAATTTAACTACCAGACTAGAGGAAGCACCCTGTAATTAAAAAAAAACAAATAATGAAAACATTAATCTTAATTTAATATTTTAATTTTTAGTGATTTGAAAATATTTATAACAACGTTTTCTAATTACAAATATTTCTTGTTTTCTTATTTTATTTAGAGCCTGACTGATGATACATTTTTTATAGAAAAAAACTGGGATTAATGAAATTTTTTTATATAAAAATGATGACTGATAAAATTTTCATTTAGAAAAGTTATGATATACATTTTTTATTAAGAAATTAGAGCTAATGAAATTTTTATGTATTAAAACGATGACTGATAAAATTTTCTTAGAGAAAAATTAATGTCTGACAAGATGAAGATGATTGATAGATTTGTTTTTTTTTTAGCAAAATTATGATTGTTGAATATTTTTTTACATCAAAAAATTATGACTGAAATGAAATTTTTAGGAAAAATATTGAATGATAACATTTTTATGGAGAAATAAGGACGAATGAAATTTTCTTTTATAAAAATTACTGATTTTTTTTAGCAAAATTATGATTGTTGAATTTTTTTTATATCAAAATAATGACACAAAATTTTTTTTTTAGAACAGTTATGACTGATAAAAGTTTTTATAGAGAAATTAGAGCTAATGAAATTTTCATATATAAAAATAATGACTGATAAAATTTTTTTACAGCAATATGATGACTGATAAAATTTTTTATGGAGAAATTAGGATTAATGAAATTTTGTTTTATAAATATGATGACTGATAGAATTTTTTTAGCAAAATAATGATTGTTGATTTTTTTTTATATAAAAATGATGACTGATATAATTTTTATTTAGAAAAGTTATGAGTGATAAAATTTTTTAAAGAGAAATTAGAGCTAATGAATTTTTCATATATAAAAATAATGACTGATAAAATATTCTTATTGAATTTTTTTTTTTAAATGATGATTGTTGATATTTTTGTGCAAAAAATTCAGGACTTGTGACTGATAAAATTTACTTATAGAAATAAAATATTGAAATGAATGACATTTTGTTAAAAAATTTGTTCTATAAAAAAATATGACAGGATATTTTTTTATAGAAAAACTATGACTGATATGATATTTTTACTCGTACAAAAATTATTATTGAAGAAATTTTTTATATAAAAATAATACCTGAGAAAATTTTTTATAGAAAATTGATGATAAAATGTCTTTTTAAATAAAAATTTAAATATATGATATATTTCAATTAATTTATGAAATATTTCGGGTTGATTAAATTTGAAAAAAAAGTATTGACGAATGAAATATTTTTATAAACAAATATGACTGATAAAAAATTTTTATAAAAATTTTGACTGATAAAAAATTTTTAAAAAAAAATCTTGACTGATAAAAAATATTTATGAAAAATTTTGACTGATAAAGAATTTTTATAAAAAATTTTGATTAATAAAAAATTTTTAATAAAAATGACTGATGACATTTTTTTACCGAAAAATTATGGTTGATGATTTAAATTTTTTTTTAGAAAAACAATGACTGATGAAATTTGTTTTATAGAATACTTATGACTGATGACATTTTGTGGTACAAAAACTATGACTGAAGAAATCTTCTAAAGAAAAATAATGTCTGATCAATTTTTTGTGGTATAATAATTATACCCGTAGAATTTGTTTTTATGGAAAATGCAGTATGAAATGTTATTTAAATAAAAATTTTGACTAATGAATTTTTTTAAAGCAAATTTTTTTATAACCAAAGTTATGACTAATGAAATTTTTTTATATAAAAATTTTGACTGATAAAAAATTTTTAATAAAAGATTTTCAATTGGTGAAATTTGTTTTGTAGATAAATTATAACTGTCGTAATTTTTTTATAAAAAAAATTTTGACTGATAACATTTTTCAGCAGAAATCCCTAACATTTTGACTTTTTATTAAAATGATTTAAAAAGAAATTTAATATATTTTCAATTTATTAATACATTTGCTATGGATATCATTAAATATATGATTGAATTGCTTTGTATAATTTATTATAAATAAAAGCATGTTCGATAACAGCCATATGGTAAATTGTGATATATGTATTAATGTATTAGTGCATGTAATAAATATTTTATATGTATAAATTATTTAATCATTATTATGCTAATTTCATTTCTGTTTTAATAAAGTTGTAGACTAGAAAACTATAATAAATTTTCAATCATTTTTAAACAGATCATCATTATAATTAATTTGGAAAAGATTGATAAAGAAAAACATTAAAGTATAAATTAGAGGAAATAGGAATTGAATATACAGTTGTATGTGTAGCTAAACATGTGCATGAAATATTCTTATACTCATGTAATAAACGGCATTATTTTTAACGAAGAAGAGAAGGAATGCAGCACATTTCCTAAAGGATGTATAGAGGAACATTTAATAGACCAGAAAAGGACAATAGAAATCTCCAGGCATCTTTCATAGACTATTAAAAGGGTGGTAATATCGTCCGTTTGCTTGTATCTAATGATAATTATTGATAAACAAAAATCACAATCACTGGTGAATCATAATTTTGCAACAATTTCTTTAAGCCATATTTTAAGGAAATTTGGAGGAAATTTCACCTCATTATTTTCTAGAAACAATATCTTTTCTACTTTTTAAAGTCTTAAACGTCCATGCTTTTCCCAAAAATTAGACTGTGAAAACTTAGAGGTCTATTTAACTGTGTAAAACACTTGATTAATTGTACAGTGTCAGCTAAACGGAGTGACGTTGATTAGCTGTAACCATGGAAATTTTATTGGAGAAAGGCAACTTTTTTGCTGGTATACTAAAGGCATATCAGGGACAAAAACTAACTTGATATATCGAAAATATCGCGGCGAGTTTTGTCTTCCAAGTGGTCAATCATTTCGAGCTTATTATGGTATACTAGCGATTTTGTATATCATCAAAGAAAATAGTCTACCGGCTTTAAATCGCATGACTTGGAGGCCAATTTATGGTTCCCAATCGTAAAAGTATGCGGTTGCCAAACGTTTCTAAACTTTTGTGGCGACGTCTTGTTGAAACCACAGCCTCTGCACATTACGGTTGTTCAATTAGTAAACAAAAAAGTCAATAATCATGGCTCAAAAGTGGTCACTATTGACTGTAACGTTTTGATCAGCATCATTTTTAAAGAAGTACAAACCAATGATTCCAGCCAGCCCATAAAGCACACCAAACAGTCAGTTTTTCTGGGTCTGGGGTCTCAACATGCAACGTTGAGGATTATCATTAGACCAAATACCGCAGTTTCGTTTATTGATGTATCCATTCGAATAAAAGAGAAAATCAGCGCAAAATAAAATTTTTTTATGAAAATCGGATCAACGGCAATTCTTTTTTTTTGGGTTCAATTGCCATAATTTAGAAGCGTTGTCAGTTTTCCAACTATTCATGCTGAAATGTCAAACCATACTAAACATAAATTATTTGGCAGGTGATAAAATGGCCGCCAGTTACAAAAGTGTTGCCTTAAAGTTCTTATAGCTCTATACCTCTATAAAAGAATACCCGATATATATATCGACAGTGGCATTGTGGTTGTCAATATTGTCAGCAATCGATTACTATTGTGTGATGTTTGGTATTTTTAAAGACGCTTTACAGATGACATCGACTTGATGTGACTGTGTTTTCTGTCGACACCTTCTTTGACAACGACTCGATATAATATTCTGCAACTGCTGTTGGGTATTGATAAAATTTAATTGAATTAAATTTAATCGGACTACCGAAATAAGGGATGCTGATGCTTGGCAAAAGATAAGCGATTAAAAAAGATGTAGTCAATTATTTTTAGATCTAAAATCTTTATTAGTGTAAATAAAAAAGGAAGAAGTGAATGCGACAGGAGGAGGAGGTTTATGTGAGTAATTTCCAGGTTCGTGCCTAGATAAACTGTTGCGAATATAGTGCTATTTCAAAAACCTAAAAATCGTGAAAGTGCCAAAAAAGAAATTTAATCTCTACGCCATCTCTGCAACTAATAACACCAGGAAATCCTCTTCTCTCAAAGAATTCCTACTTTGACTGACTCTTTTCTTCTTCCATTATATAAAATTAATCTTAACGAAATTATAAATGTCTTTTCTAAAATAATAGAGCTGCGATAATCGAAGGTTAAAATCATTTCCAGTGATAATACAATTTTCACTGAAGTTTTAATTTTTCAGAATGAATAAATTAAAATAAATTAATGCTTTCGTTTTTTAAAATACTCATAAACTTCTTTCTATTATTTATTCACTATCGCTATCAGGCAATTTGAAACGTGGCTGACCTTTGCCTCAATGCTTTTCTTTGCAGCTAAAGTCTGCGCATTTTCTTTGCATTGAAACTTCTTTGTAGTCAGACTTGAGAGACATATTTTAGACAATATTTTGAGTATCACAAAATTAAGTGTCACAAAAATTAAAAATATGTCAAAAATTTCTTTAAAATTATCGATAACCTATCGATGTCAATACAACACTTTTCATTAATATCGACTTACGTTTGGTAATGTCAACGACGAGGTAATGTGATATTAATAATGAAGTGGCGTGACGGTCGACGTTGACGTTGAATGAGAATTGTGATACAAATAATAAAGTATACTTTTAGGTTTAAGATTTTTAAGTTTTTTAAAGTTCACATGTTTAAAATTCAGAACATTAAATAATTTTTTTTCTTTTAGTTTGCAGTTCTATAAAAAAATCTTATTTAAATTTTACTACCCAAACAAATATTTTGTGTTTATTTTAATTCTATAACACAATTGAGTCATACATATGGCAGTTGCAATTTTGTTGCTGTTTAATATTTTTGTCCCTGGAATTATTTTATATGGTTTCTATTTCTTTAGCTGTAGAAGGCAGATAAATAAAAAAACAAGTAAAGTAAAACGGCTGTAGTTTTATTTGCTGTTGTTGCTAATTTTACACAATTTAAATTATAGTGCTTTATTGCAACACCTAGAAATATGCAACAGTTTTTAATACCACACAAAGTAGTCCTTTGGTAATATAAATACAGTGCCATGAGTTTTGTTATATGTTCTTATTTTCATACTATTCTTTTGCTTATATGTAAACATGTATGCATGCCTGCGAGAGTGTATGCATGTGTATTCGTTTGAAGCCTGAATGCAATAACAGGCAGGCACAAGCAATGAAAAACAAGTAGCTGAAACATAAAAACCACTGTCGTGTACAACATACGAATAATAATTTTGGCACGAAAGCCATGTTAACATGTCCCCCGTGTACAGAAATGGTTAAAGCAACTATATGAATATAGGCAAAACTCACATACATACATACATACAAACATAGATACATACTTTTATTAAAGCAGTTATTTGTAGAAAGACTGTTGATGATAAACTCATACTGATTGTAAACATAAATGCATTTAAAAGGCGGCAAGTTGTAGCGTTACTTCCGTACACCGCAAATGTATGAATGCATGTTGTGTGTAGAGACTTTATACTATCGAGATGTTATGGAAAACACTTTTTTGTTATGTTTTTTTTAAGTATAGAAATGATAGGGACTTTATAGGTTTTTACTTTATTTCACTAAATATGTGTGTATGTGTAGGTGTGTGTTAGTGTTCCTTTATTAAGCCAAGTCAATGCCACTTTTCTCTATGCAATCAGTTTATTATGTTCTCTGATATATATTTTTGGATTCCTTTATTTTTGTTGCTGCTGCTGCTGTTGTTGTTGTTGTTTCTGTTGTCATCATCATAATATTTTTTACATGTGTGATAGTCTACAATTTTATACTTGTTACACGTCAGACATTCAAGCTAGTATAAGCTAAGTTTATGCAAAGGCTTTTCGTAACAAACACCAATACTTATTCATAGTGGCAATAACAACAGTGCCAAAACCGTTAAATAACAGGAGCAAAAAAGCAAAAAAAAAAAACAAAACACAAGAAAAAAATAATCGTAAGCACTGTTATAATGCCGGATATACATGCGGCTTGTTCAACCATTAGTGAACATGTAATGTGAACATAGCCTGACACAAATCACAGTAAATGTTGTAAAGAGTGAGAGAGAGAGAGAGAGTGGGAGAGAGAGATCTGTGTTGTATATTTACATATGAATATTACTTTTAAGTGCGATACTCTAAAGGTGGTGGTAAAATTTTAAAGGACATTAAGGTATCAAAAACGCTATATTTTTTATATTAAACAATTTCAATTAGATTAAGCAAAAATTGATAGTTATTTTTAAAGTAGTACTAAAGGGTGCCACATATTAAGAACATACTTAAATTAGAAAAAAATAATACAATTTTTAGCATACATTTCCCCTTTTCATTTTTGTTTATTTTTTTTAAGAATTTTAAGTATTTAGAGGAATTTATTACATAGTCTATTTTTAATCATGTTATTGTGGGGAGGGCGTTAAAGCATATCCTTCTGATCATTCCGTTATTGCTTAAGTTTACTCTTTTGATTTTACCCAAATTATGTACAGAAAACTTCAAACTTTTACATCTTAAGTGAAATTGATTAAATGAGAATTATATTTAACTAACAAAGCGAAAAAACAATAAAATACAAAAAACCTTTTAACAGAAAAACAAAAGGAAACCATGTTCTTATTTAAAAAAAAAACATTAACTATCAGTCATAAAATATGCAAAGGTTAAAGCATATCCATCTTGCCATTCCGTTATTGCTTATGTCTTATCATTTGAGTTTACCCAAACTTTTACATCTTAAGTGAAATTGATTAAATGAGAATTATGTTCAACCAATAAAGCGAAAAAACAATAAAATTCAAAAAAACCTTTTAACGAAAAACTAAAGGAAATCATGTTCTTATTTAAAAAAAAAATAAGCTTAAGATCAGCCATAAAATATGCAAAGTAAAGAGTAAATTTAACAGAAAATGCTCCCTAACGTATGTAAAAATATATAAATACGCTTAAATGTAACTAGAAAGTATAGAGAGAACACTGAAGATGACAAATAGCCGAAACCGGTTTGTTTACAAACCAAATTTGACGCGGGTTGACGGAAAATCATACCCAAACAAAGTAACTAAAAAGATTGAAATTAACACATTTTCATAATACATGAGCTAAATCTAAATTATAGGTAAACACATTGACAGTTCCTGTTTCTGTAGGTGCCACCTAATGGTGTGGTGAAATATTGAAAATTAAAGTTAAAATTTCTTTTATAAAATCTTTAAAAATCTTTAATTAAGAAAAATTTTTTTAAAAAATTGTTTCACTTAAAAAAACAATTTTTAAACAGCCAAAAAGTATGCTAAACAAATAAAACAATTTCTATAACTTTGTTAAAAAAAATATTAAAAATAAATTTAGTTTCTACAAAAAATTAACACATTATATCTATAGACATTAATTTAGTTCACTTTAAATAAGCCATCGCCTGTTTGTATGCTATAGAAAGACCAACAGGTTTATTTGTTGGCTGTTCACGTACATTATACTCATATCATTTTTTTTGTCCTTTTTTCAAAAATCACATGTATATTATACATTATATGGAAAATGTTTCCATATTCCCTGTATATTTCTCATACTTTTCTCTAAATATAAGGGTTTTAATGTGTGTACGCTACTCGTCTAATAGAGCGAGTATGTATGTGTGTGTGTATATTTACTTTGGTGTTGGCAAATATTTAAATAAATTCGTGCGGATTTTATTTTTGGCGGTCTCAGACAAATTACTTTTTAAATGCATTTTTAGTATAAACATTTAATATAACTCACATATAGTCGTATCTATAAATATGTTTATAAAAACACTACATGTGTTTTAAATATTGTAAATGTGTTGTGATAGCATTCAGTTTATTTATCACACTCATACCACTGCCGTTTTTATAACCTTAAAAAAAGCAAAGGGAATTTGTTTGGGATATGTTAATATCTGTATAGCTGTATGTATGTATGTATGTATGTAAGTGCGTGTGTGCATGTATGTGTAGGTGTGTGTGTGTTATAATAACTACCGGTTTTAGTTTGTGCAACAATATTGTTATTGCATCAAGACAAATTGTACGGTTTGCAATACAAAATTTTTATCAACTGTTTTGCTTCTCTTTTTTTGCTTTGCTTTGTTTTGCTGCCTGTATGGCATGCTTCCCCACAATGAGTAAATGATTTGTGGTATTTAAAAAATTGTTAAAATATAATTTGTCACAATTTTAAAAGTCCCTGATATAAAGTAATTGGTAGCAGACAATTAAAAACGCTTTAAAGTATGCTTTACTTTTTTTTGTTAATCCAAAGCATAAAACAGTAAAATTATTATTTATTTAAAATAAAATTATTAAATTATTTTTAATTTTCAGGAAATAATTTTAATTTTAAAACAAAATTATTTAGTAATTTAATTTTCTTAAGTAAATGTCAGGCTTCTAAATATGTTGTCTTTTGTGGTATAAAGGGGCCTTTAAATGTTTGGTTAGTAAAAGTACAGTTCTAGGCTATTTAAAGCTGTGGTTCACAAATACAAATATTGAGGGATGAGAGTGGGACATAAATAACAAGTGACTAAGTAGAGTAAGAGTAAGTTTGCTCTATAGTGAGCTGCGGCAAAACGAAATCATTAAAGGCACTGAAGTACATTGGCCCCTTGTTGGGTTTGTTAACCTTGAATAATGCTATAATAAGGTTTCAGTTTTCTTATAGCATTTAGGCTAGATGCCTTATCAAATAGTACGCCATGAAAAACATTGAAAGAGTAATAAATATTGCCTGTGATCGATGTAACGCCATTACTACAGAATAATTTCTCTCAATAATTTTTGGCAGGAGACATTTCTGCTCGCGTTCTCTTTCTTTCTGTGCTCAGAATTATTACACTAATTCAGATATTTTCAAATCTATTTATCTATATATATAAAATAGGATGTATGTATGTTTATAAAGTATGGGCTCCAAAACGGTTGGGCCGATTTTTATGAAATTTTCAAGGAGCCTTCAGAATATTAAGGCGGGTTACACTATGAAGTCTAGTTTTTGAATTTCTGTCTGCGGGCGAAGGGCCGTAGCATAATTCATAAAATAAGAACGGCCGGACCGATTTCTGTAACACTTTTTGTGAGTTGTTCGTATTACGGAAGAAAATTTAGAAAAATCTCTCGAAAATCGAGTTTACGTATGAAATTTTGTGTGAAATTATTCCCTAATGGCTCTTTAAATCAAAAAGTAAAAAGTTCTTAGTGTAAATCATGGAAAATTGGGGAAAATTCGAAATGCGAAAAATTGGAAAATCTCTCCGCAAAAGTGGGAAAAATGGAAAATCCCTCCCTACTGATTCCATTCAAATAATTCACATTGAAAATATAAATAATTGTGTTGTATTATTACTCTAAAGTTTGTCTGAAGGCTTAAATTGGGGCGAGGCGAAATTCGCCGGGTCCGCTAGTAACTTATACGAAGAGATTAAAAGGTCTATCAACAAAACTTTTTAAAAGAGAAAAAGAGAGTAAGATATTTTAAAGAGGCTGTGAAAAGAATCCCTTAAATTTAAAATTTATTTAGGAACAACAAAAACAAAATTTTCTTTAAATGTTATTTGTGACATATTGTTTTAATTGTTGCATATAAAGATTTATTTTATTGTTATATTTTATATATTTATTTGTAAATAACCAAAGTTCTAAAAATTCACTATTCAAAATTCAGAGTGAGTAAGTGTGACTAAGTGCTTAATATCTCAATCCCTACAAATAAATATCAACTTCATTTCTACGCCCATTTCTTTTTTTTTCAAATGTTGGCTTGACCCATAAAAAAACAAAAAAACAAGAAAAAAATTATTGTTATAAACAAATAACAGAACTAACAGAACAGCACTGACAGTTTAATGGGCTTTTAAGCGGCTTTGGGCTAAAAGGCATTTTTTGATAAAATATTTAATTGATGGTTTTTATGTAGTCTCCTCTACATTTTTTTTCCTGTGCACAGTTTTTTTTTATTATTTCATTTTTATTTATTGTTTTTCGTTCTGCCATACTCTATGTGCTTCCCTATAGTTTACATTTGTAATTTATGGTGCACAGTTTTAGGCTGGCTAAATATTTTATATGCAAACACACACACACACACACATACTCATTCATTTACATTTTTATGTTGCAATATTGTTGGGCTGATTTGTGATTTTTAATTGAAAGTTGTTGTAGTTTAGTATTTACGTTTTTGTTGTAAAATTCTTTTCAGTATTTATACTTCATTTCATATTTAATGGAAATCAATAAATTTTTATGGAAAATGTGGTAAAAATAAAATATGTAATTTTAAGCAAAGCATACTTTTAGGACCGTTTTATTGTTATATATATATATATATATATATATATATATATTTATTTTTTAGTAAAATGTTAGGCGTCGACAATTTATGTTTCGTTTAATAGCTATTTGAAATTTATTATGAAATTTAAAATTTAAATTTAAGAAAATGTTTTAATAAATTTTCATTTTAATACAATTGTTTTGCTTTTTAGGCTTGAACATAGATTTTAAAATATTTTTTACATCTTTTAATTTTAGGAAAAAAAATTAAAAGTGAATGGAAAAAAAATTCTTACAAGCCTAAAAATATTTTTTCTTAAGAGCACCATGCAGCGACTAAAAAAATTGACGCATTGCGGGCATTGCATTGCATTGAACGAAAAGAAAAAAATTGTCATGATGTCAGGACAAATCCAAATCGAGCTATTGTCCAGATTTACAAAAAACGGCACAGCATAGCACTTAAAGAAATTTAAAGATTTTTAAGGAAACTTTATTTATAAAATCAATATTTTATGGGAACTTTGAATTTTTCTATATTTTGACATTATTTATAGACCAAATAAAATCATTAATTATTTGGCATTCAGGTACTATTATGCATCATTAAATCACACAAACAAATAATTTGAACATTTTTAATTCGAGTTAAAAATTTATTCGCATTCAGGCAAAATCAAATTTTTTTATTAAAATTTGATTGTGTAGCAAAGCTTTTTGAAAGCACTAAAAGCTCTAAGCAGCTTAAAAGTTGTGCAATCTTTAAATTTTTTTTAGGTTTAAGCTGTATTTGTATCTCTTTTACCAGAAATAATTACCCCGCTGTGAGTTTCGAGCTTTTTTTTTTAGCTTGCTGAAGGTTTAGCTTGGTAATAGATTATTTTAACCATAACAAAGTTTTTGAAGCAGTAAAATCCCAGAAGATGAGAAGTTTTGCAAAACTTTTAAAGTTTTTTTAAGGGTTTAAGCTGTATCTCTCTCACTGGCAATAATTATCCCGCTGTGACTTTTGAGATTTTTTTAAAGTTTTATAGCTATTAACTTGCTGATGGTTAAGCTTAATCAATTTTATGTGGGATATCTATCATTTGTGGTTTGTGTCAATAATAGCAAATATGATATTTTGTCATTATAATTCAGTATACGATAGACCTCAAAGTGTGAACACATATTTTTTTCAATCGCTTCAATAATGTGGAATTTTGGGCCTAAGAGAGATATTTTGTGGGGAAGTTGGATAAAATAATTTCATGTAAAAAAAAAACGGCGTTTGGCAGTTTTCGATTGGTTAATTTGTAGTTAACTTACATTAACTCAGATGAAGCCTGGTTAGTTGGAAAATTTTGAAGATAAAGAATTAAAAGCTTTACTTTACGAAGATTGCTGTCACACGCCAGAGGAACAGAGTAATATTAGGGGAGTCATATAACAAGATATTTTCATTTAAAAGCATTGGCATTCATTAAAAAGTACGAAAACTAGGTCCCATAAGAATTGAAGCCGTGAGATGTTGAAAGGCGATTTCGCAATGATGTTTAAACGCTACAAAAACAGGACATTTTTGCATCGCATTATTACTGGTGAAAACTTAAGGTAAAAGTGCAAAAAGTTTTAAATAAATGGGTCAACCAATAAAATCAACCCCTAAGCCGAATGTCCAAGAGGCCAAGCTAATGCTCTGTATTTGATAGGATTAGATGGATATTTTGTGTAATACTCTATAGAAATCGGGTTAGAAGATCACAGGAGAAGTGTACCTAACACAATTGATTCGTTTCAAGAGAACAATCAACGAAAAATCAATCAGAATGTTCGAGCAGATCTGATCAGTTATCAATTACAGTTTGTAATTAATTACTGAATTACATGTAATTGTAATTGGAAATTTTCAATTACTAATTGCAAGTAATTGTAATTGAAATTTTTCAATTACAAATTACGAATAATTTTAATTGAGTGCAGTCTCTAATTTCAATTACAATTGTTTGTAATTAGTAATTGGAAATTTTTACTTACTAATTACGTGTAGTTGTAATTGTAATTGAAATATAATTGAATCCCCCATGTGTGGAGCAGATATGAGGCCATAATCTTCCATCATGATAAAGCTTGGCCACATGTTGTAAGATGGGACAAAAACTATATGGAAAGTTTTGGTTTATCAGAATTATAGTCCAGATCATAGCCCCTTTCACACCCTTACTGGAAAGCACTTGAATTCAGAACAGGGTACCAGAAATTGGGTTGATTAACTTTTTACATCAACCCAGAGCAGTTTTTTTTTTTGGCGTGGAATCCGTTGCTACTAGAAAGGTGGAAAAAAGTAGTGCTTAACGATGGATGTTATTTTAGAAAATGTATGGATGTTATTTAAAAATCCATATAGTCAGGCGGTTTTGAGCTATGGGAAATGGCCAGTTTAAAATGTTAAAGAATATTTTCGACGCTCTATGATTTATGGCCAACATTCAAATTCATGGGGATCTAGAAGAAGTAAACTTTATATTTAGTATAACAAACAGATTTAGTAAATATAAAAGTAGACTAAACAAATATCAAAATCCATTGGGAATTTCTTTATAAGATGAAATTAATGAAATTGGAAGACGAAATATATTTCATGTATATTAGATCACCAATGCAATACAAAACTATTCTGTAAACACACTGAATTTTTTATGTATATTTAATATACGTGTGGGTTTACGGATTATTAAACTTATTGCAGTGATATTTTTTATATTTTATATTAAAATTTTTGAATGGAATGAAAAAGAAAATGAATATTTTTCTGTCAACATTTTCCATTGATGTTAAGACAAATTATGTAAAGCCCCTAAAACTAAACTCTATATTTCAACAATTTTCAATATGCTTTTCAAAAGTTCCGACATTTTTGTTGTTGTTGTTAATATTTTGTTACGAGTTTTCTTGCATTATACGTGTTTTCTTTATTTCAAAGTTTTGTAGGTTTTTTTCGTTTTTTTTTCATTTTGTAACTGTTAAAATTCAATTTATTTTCATTAGCATTAAAAGCTCTTTTATGTAAAATTTACCACATTAAATCCCATTTACTCTTCTATTTCCTTTTTCATTCTGTCTCTGTCTCTGCCACTCTATTGCTCTTGCTTTTGCTTTTGTGTGCTAAAATGAAACGATTTCATATATTTAAATCTGAAAAACACTATTTATAAAATCAAAAGCGAAACATTTAACTGAAACCGGCAGCAATATATAATAGGAATATTACAGTATAACAAAACTTGCTTCTTTCTACCTCTGCTATTGCCTTTCCCAAACAAAAGCTGACACAATGGCAGGAGTTGGAAAAAAAAAAAGAAAAACTAAATGAAATAAAATAAAAAATAAAAAAAATACTGTTAAAAAACTTTTTTAATGTAATTGAATTAAATGTGGAAAAAACGAAGTGAATTAAATAAGTTTTCGCCATTTGGCAAGTTTTGTTGAACATACAATGTCGACACAACATCACAGCTGTATAAAATTTTCTCATTCTACAATCTCATTCACCAAAAAGAACGAAAGAATTTATAGTGAATAGTGAACAAACTCTTTTTCTACTTCATGGATTTTGCATAAAAAACCTCAAGCCTTTTTACTTTAAAAAAAAAGCAAAGTTGTAAGTATTTAAACATTTTATCATCACACAACGTTTTAAAGATGACTATGACTATGATGGTAATGGTAATGGCATAAATCGGTGTGCTGGTTAAGGGGTATAAAAGTATAAAAAACAGGATCCTGGAAATAAAATAAGGTTGAGCTGGAAAGTTTTTTGTAGGAGTCAGTAAATATCAGGCTTTAGTGTTGCAAGGTTTTCTTGATGTGGTAACACTCAAAGTGGCTTTAAATTATAAAAAAAAATCAAATATTCCCAGCAACAACACTAAAGTACGAATAAAATATTTAATTTAATTTTAACTAAAGAAGACAAATGCATTGAAGCAAATGTAGAGTTTGAGATATCGCTAATTTCCTAAAAAGAAATTTTTGTAATGCTTTTTTTCCCCCATTTTAAAATTAGAAAAAAATTAGTTTTTCAAAAGAAAATATTTGTATTTTTTTTTTTCTCAACTAGATGCTCTTTCATTCTACTTCAATGAGTGATTTATTTGGCGTAAAAGATTTTGAGAACTCTGCTGTAAGGATTTTCTCAACAAAATTTGTATTTAATTTCTTGTTATTTCCATTTAGTTTGTCAGCTCTTTTTCTATTTCTTCTTGTTCTTCTTCTTATTATTACATTTAACATGCTTTATTTGTGTGTTGTATAAAATGAATGTTGACAACAAAATTAAAATGTTTTTCACTTGCAATACATTTTTAATTAATTTTAAGTAATTTTTTCTGTGAAAGTAAATGTTTTCTTTTTTTATTTAATATTGTTGTTGCTGCTGTTGTTGTATTTGTTTCACTTAGTTTGACTATGACATTTTTCTGTGTGCAAAATTAATTGAAAATGTCATTTGCCGCAAATTACTAAAAAAAAATTGTTAATACCTTTGCATTTGTATGCAAGTGCACGTATCAAAAAACACACACACACACACAAATTATATGTAAAAACGAGTAAAAAGTAATTTTGTTGATCGACAAATAAAAGTGGAAAAATAATTGAGGTAAAATGTTTTAAAAATAATCATAAATTACAGAAAAGATTAAGTTTCATTTTTAAATATTTAATTTTATAATTAAATTTATTAGTTTTGATAATTAAGTCAACAATGTTTATTGTTAAATCAAATAATAATAATAATTTCCAACAGCAGCGCAAAGTTGATGAAAATAATAAATAAAAATCTGATTAAATTCTCTGTGGATTTTTATATATATATATATATATATATATATATATATATATATATATATATATATATATTTCAAAAAAGAAATAACTGGACAACTGCCTTAAAGAAGGCAGTTAAAACAAGTTGTAGAACCAGTGTAGGCAAACTAAATATTGTATTTTAACACAGGAAGTATATTCTCGTATATTAATTTATATAAATTTAAAATAAAAATAATAATTATAGTTATTTGGCCTTTTTAACATATAAATATTAATTAAAAAAATTTATTTAATTTTTACTTTTACTTTTTAATTTTTTACACAAGGCGTTTGTCTTAAAAAAATATTTTCAAAATAGAACTATTTTTAAAATAAAAATTATTTTTAAAATAAAAATAATTTTTAAACTTAGTCGGGTAAAACTGGGCAAAAAAAATCCTAACTTTTATTTTAATAACGAGTTCTAATCTATTGTTCGGCCAAAAAATATTTCTCATAGCAAAATTTAAAAATGCTAGTAATCGAGCGCCTTAAATTAGGCAAAACACAACTAAAGTTTTACTCCTGCTAGTAAGCAAAGCATTCAAACAGCTGAAATAGATAAACAAGTTAAAACGTTAAATAAAACTTTATAAAATCCGTAATACAAAATATATATCAAATAAAATTTTACCTAAAAATTATTTCACAAAAAAAAAAAATAATATTTTTTTAAGAAACAATTAAAATTTATTTAAAATTGTTAAAAACAAATTACCACAAGCTATTGCACCCTGGCTATATTATGCGTACATACATTGATTTATCTTATACATACAAGTTAATAAGGTGGATTTGGTCAATATATAGTATAACTATCACATATAGTTCTGTGTCAATAATAACAAATACGGTATTCTGGAGAGTTAACATCTGTCATTATAATATAGTATTTGAGGGACGCCAAATTTTGTATCTAAAAAAATGTTTCATTTAAATTTCATTTAAAGAAAACAGGCTGCTGTACCAACGCAAAAAGTGGTTATAATGACACAGAAGACAAGAAGGGGTTCTGATAGCGGAAAAAGTTTAAAGATGAGGAATTAAAAGCATTACTCGATGAAGATTGCTATCAAATGCAAGGATCACACAACCACAAGCTATTTCCGTACGTTTAAAAGCATTGAAATTCGCTTAAATGCAAGAAATTGTCTTTCTTAGGAATTAAAGCTGAGAGACATTGAAAGGCGATATTGAATTTAGAATTTGTGCTTAAGGGCTTCAAAAAGAATACGATACGATAACCCCAGATACAAAAATCAACGCCGAAGCTGAATATCCATAATGCCAGGATAAAGCTGTGTATTTGGTGGGCTCAGAAGTGTGTTTTGTATTATGAACTGTTGAAATTGAGTCAGACATCCCATGGGACCTATACCGAAGACAAACAATTCGTTTGAAGACAGCAATTAACAAAAAACAATCAGAATATTCATCCATAATCTCCCATTATGACAACGCTCAGCCACATGTTGCAAAACCGGTAAGAAACTATTTGGTTTTGTCTCAGCCTCCTTTTAGCCAAGACCTAACCTCTTCTGGCTAACATTGAATGGGAAGTTTTGGTTTACCTGCTTTATAACCCAGACGTTGCCCCTTTTTTCGATCAATGCAGAACGTCCTTACTTGACAATGCTTGAGTTCAAAACAAGGTATCAGAAATTGACTTGATTTATTTTTTACCCCAACACCAGAGCAGCTCTTCTGGCGTGGAAATTCAGAATACAAGTTTTAATTAAATGTCGCAATTTTAACTATAAAAATTTTCATTTATTTAAAAATATAAAAATGTGATAAAATTACATTTTACTTCCTGGCGGATCTATTTCGAAAGACATCTTTGGTTATATTGTTTGTATATAATACAAAGCGCAAATTCAAAACAAATTTTAATGTTTTTGCATTGAATGGAAATTTCAGGAGCAATATTTTCTTTCGAGATAATAGACCAGACAATTTATATAGAAAATGCGATATTTTAAAACAAAAGTTTTAATGCTGCTAATTTTAATATCTGTGTTCACTATTAAAAAGATTGCCTATGATTTTATTTTTAAACATTTTTAATATGCGGGAAATAAAATAAGTTTTAAAACTTAAAAATTTTAATTTTGAGGCCACAGAAGAAAAGAACAAAAATTAAATAAAAAAAATAATAAAAATTTTTTTCGTTGCTTATTAATATCTGGTCATGTAAAAACAAAAAAGTTATTTCAAACAAACAAGAAAATCCACTGTAGATAATACTCTTCGAAAGCTTGCTAATTTAGATTGAGCAAGTTTATTTTATGTCCAACAAACTACCTCCCTTCTCCTATGATTGTTGATTTATTATTTTTTTAAACTACTGTACAACAGTAAAAATACAGCATTATCAAGTAGTAGTGTAATGTAATATTTCAAAACACTATGGCAGACAGCCAAGTATAACACTTTTATATGTTTTCATTTAAAAACCTATATTTCATTTTGCTCCCTTCAAACCTTTTTGTTTTTTTTTTTTTTTTTTGGTTCAACTTAATGCTACAATTCAAATTGTCCTGATTTGTAAGTGCAACCAATTTCCTGGCAATTAAAAAGCCCTAAAAATATACACACATTTTTAAAAAAAATTACTAGTTAATTTTTTTTTTTTAATTTGACACTTAGCACAGAAAAAATTAAATAAAAACTCCAGTGTTATTTTGCAAACGTTCTCATATTCAATTCAATTTCCTTTGGAAAACATGTTTTAAAACATCCGGTTTCCGGTTTCCTCTAATTTATTAACAAAAAAAAATCATTTTTTTTATGACAACTTTCCTTAGGCTGTTTGACAACAACAAGCGCGACAAACAACACAGTCACATTTATCACAAGGATTCAAAATTACAATATAAAGGAAATTTATAAAATGTTTTTTTTTTAGTAAAGAAAACAGTTTTGTAGTTTTCTCTCTCTCGCTACTCCCCTCTTTATTAAGGATTTTTAACAGGGGAGTGTTAAAAAGAAAGCCTGGCATTTGTTACAGATGTACGTTTTCAAAATTGTTATAAAACTTTGCATATGCAACAGGCCGTCTTTTAAAAATGATGCATGCTTTCAGCTTTCTCTACGTTAATTTTTTCAAGGTTTGTGTATACGTCTGTATATGTGTGTGTGTGTGTTTTATTTTTAATTTTCTTGGCATCATATTATAAAATAGCATGTTGCATGCAACTCGTTTAAAACTAACAAAAAGGCCAAACGTGACGCTATTAAAACAATTTTTAGTTTAACTTCCGTTTAATGTTGTACTAAATAAAAGTTTTTCCTTAGAGTTTAAATTCCTTTTTTTTTTTTTTGTTTTTTGGCAATTGCTCTGCTAATTTTTGCTACATAATTTTTTTTATACAGTTTTGTTTTTTATTTGTTTTCTTTGGTGGCAAAAGCCTTGTTGTCGTAGTTTTATTTTTATTGTTTTTTAATGCTGCCTGCTTTAGGGGATATTTTTCTTTTATTTCGTAGGTTTTTGTGGTAAGCTTTTGTTGGGCCACTTGTTTGGTGTTGTGCTTTACAGCAACTTATTATTATCATTATTACTTACAGCTTAACTAGCAAAAAAAAAAAAAACAAAAAAAATATGTTGCAAGTGTTTGGCAAAGTTTCAAAATACTTTAAAATGCTTTGCAACAGCCATATTGTTGAAGTATTTAATTTTGCCACGTTTATTTGTTATTTTAACACTTTATTGTTAAAGGAAACATTGTTTTTGAAAAGAGGATGTTTTGATTTCATGAACATAATAATTTAATGTTAGAATTTATTTGGCAAAACGAAAGATAATTGAATTGCCTTTTTGTTTTCTAAAATAGAAATTGGAAATTTGCCACTTTTTAATTGCTCAATTATTTTAATTTAATTTAATAAAATTTAATTTACAGTTATTTCAATGTAAATAATAATTATATCTAGTTTATAGAAAGAAAATTTCGAGAGGAAATATTTTAAGGTGTTATTCTCGCTTAAGTAAACTCAACCATCTGTTAGTTGCATCTCTTTTAATTAAGAGACTGAAGGAGGTTGAGAATAAGAAGAGACAATGTATTAAATATCAAGCACAAGACGATATGCATGCACATCTACATACCTTGTGGAACTCTGAATTAGAAAAAACTAAACCTTGTACATACATATAAAAGGGCGCTTTTTGTTGTTGGTTTCTTTTTTTTTAATTATTCTTGACTACAGTATTAATTTATTTTATTGGCTATCAAAAAAACTGCTATTGTGCCTTTACTGTTTTAATATTAATATTCAAGATATTCGGTTTTGATAAATGAGTTCAAGATTAATTCAAGAGTACCGCAAGGCTCCTTTCTTTCTCCTATTCTATTTATTTTTTTTTTCTAAATAACCTTTTTTGTCAAACATTCAACCCTATATATTCTTTCGCAGATGACAGCACCATTTGTCATTCGTATTCATTTAATAATAGAGCGAACCAATGGGAGGTGAGTTCTTAAAGGCGGAACATGAATGATACGTGATTGAGCGTATCAAAATCTCCGAATGTGGCCGTTTGAATAGAATCGATTTTACTGCTGTAAGACACAATGTTGCTTGCTTAAGCATAGATCTGTGTTCGGAAATGCTGCTGCACCTGTAACTATAGATATTACAAGTATTACGGCATTGGAAGTTCCTGATGTTTTTGGCAATAAAAATTCTTTATGATGTTCGTTGGGCTAAATAGATTTTTCAGGTTTCTAAAGAATCGAAAGCTTCTTCCATTTATAGGTGACATACCTATATCCGCCCGAAGATGCTATGCAACTCTCATGTATGGGTCGGCGTCCCAAAGTCTATTTTGCAGTTGCTCGACCGCATACAGAAGAAGGCCAAGAGGGTCATTGAGGTCAGTAGGGTATCCAACTCTATTGATTATCACGAGCATCGACGCAATGCAGGTTGTATTTCGCTGTTTTATGGTTACTACAATGGTAAGTGCTCTAACGATATTAGGGCACTTGTTCCCGTTACTTGCACGGTTTTGTGTTTGACTCGGTTTTCGTTGAGAGAGTATCCATTTGTGGTCGATGGGCCAGTGAATTGCACTATGCATTACAGGGAGATTTCGCTTTTTTAGCAGAACAGTTCGTATGTGGAATAAACTCCCTCCAGAGATCTTTCCTGTCACTTTCAATGTAGAAAAATTCAAATCGAATGTTCACAAACGCCACTCCCTCCTTTTTCCTTCTCAGAACCTAATTTTTAGTTCTGGTAAAATGCTTTGCATGAGGAGCCATTAGGGGCCATCCCCTGAGTGCCTGTCCGAACGACACAAAAAAAAACAGAATTGCCACATATGGAATGAAATAAAAATCAAAACAGACGCTACAGAATTCTTTGCATTTAGAAAAATATGCCACTTTACAAGTTGGTGGCATTATTTGACTTTATGCCATCAAGTTGCTTTTAAGGTCGTGCAGTTTGATAACTTTTGAATATCTTCTTTAAGGCCACCTGAAGTCACCTGTTTAAGGCTGCTCAACCAGCAATAATTGATCCGTTGGAAGTTATAGTTATTCATGTTATTAGCTACATGTGGTTAGCAGGGCTTTAAAAATGTGGCACTATATTAGATATACAGAATGTGTTTTGTAAAGTTCAGCCGCGGTGGCTATATGCCCGAAAGAATTTCAAAAATTTTTTTTTTATTTTTTAGAATTAAATTTATTTATTTTTTTTGTAACTTTTTTTTATAATGCAGTTACTTAACATCTTACGTGAGTTTCAGTGTTAATACTGATTCTTCCACTATCATTTCAGCTACTTGTTATAGACATTCTTGTAACAGAATTTTGCGGAAATTTTCTTCCTAGTAACCGATCGCGAGAGTTGCTGTAGCAGAAACAAAATTATTGCGATAGAAATATGAAATGATTGAGACTCACCCCATAATACAGTTATATATCTCCAAAATGTTATATCTGTCATAAGTCTTTTTAAGCTATTTAAAAAATATGATCAAACAAAAAACTGCATTGTTGGGAAGCACAATTTAATGAAAATAATGGTCAATGGCAACTTTGGCAGAACAGTGGCAACTAAAGGTCTATAACACATCTCCCTCTCTTTCTCTCTGATCGTGCATGAGCGTATCTGGAGCAAGAAAAGGATTGTTGCGGACTATTGAAACCTTAGCCCAAAAATATAGCCCGTCAAGGTGCCCCTGCAGGCTAGCAGCTAGTGTACTAGCTTGCAGGTCTGGGGGTTGCAGGTTCCATTCCCAACAAGACTTTGGCTGTTTTTCACTACCAAATAAAAAATTTACTGTCGGTGGGGCTTACTCAGTGATGAAGGCATGGTCACTGGTTGCTGTGCTGTCTTATACGACAGCTAATTTCCGTAAGTATCCTTTTACTTTTACCAACTATCATCTATTCTCCAGCCCTCTCCTAAAGAATGTAGCACGGTACTTGACTAAATAGGCAACAACTGAAGTGCTACTTCTCTTAAAAAAAGAAACAAAACGCTATCTATGGAATGAGATCAAACAAAAAACGACGGCTCGATGACAACTTAGAAAGAATAATGGTCACCACATGACTATAATCGCTCTCTGCCGTGCATGATGGTACGCAATATTTCAGGATCTACTAAGTACTCTCTTGTACTTAAAAGCAATAGAAAAGACTCCATCCATTTATTGATTACTAGCGTGCACGTGACTGCTTTGCAAGTCATTTGTGGTTATTTTTTGTTCAATTCAATCAATCATTCCATCATTCAAGAAAATTAATCAGAAAGAACACAATTTTTTTTCGTCTTTATATTTTTTTTTTAATAATTTTATCTTTTTCATAATTCAAAATTTTTATGTGCTTATATAATACGTCTTATTCTAATGCAATGCTTTTACAAACACGACATTCTGCGATTGATTTTGGTTCGCGGTATAGACAAACAAAGCAGTTGGTTTATTAACACGTGATTATGATACATATAATTGACCGTGCGAAAAACAGGGATCATTGCAAAAAGCAACACGTATGGGGAACTGAAGCTGTTTAAAATCAAACGGCAAATCTGGAGGAATCATAGGAATGCATGGTATCAGCACATCCTCTCCCTTATATTTTCCTTTTAAAATTTTTGCTTCAATCACATTTTCATGACTAAACGTGTCCCATTGCAAAGTCGTGGCTGGCAGATATTTCTAAGCAAAATAATTGGTACACCAACTTTCACTTGCAGGCGGTGGGGCAGGCAGTCCAGGTAACTCAAGCGAATTTTAAAATACGACTAGATAATTTACAACATCGTCTGGATTGGTAACAGAGTCAACCGATTTGTAGGTAAAAATTTCCCCGGGAATGTCATTCAAAATTGTCACAATCATATCCGAAACATCTGCATTTTTCGCAGCTAAGATAGCTCTTTCCCCCAACCAATCATGGTTTGAAAAACTTTGTGCAATACCGGGAAATACGTTTGTGACCAATTTTTGTTTTGTGCAAAGTGGCAAAAATTATCGAGACGCGTAATCATTTTTGTTTCACTTGGAATTGCGCCATTCCCAATATCTAACAATTGCTTTGAAAAAAGTTCGGTAGATGGATCATTATGCAATTGAACACGCAAATTACACACACACACAGAAAGTGCAACAGAATATCGAAAACAAAATTCTCTATTTGTTTGCACATTCACTCGCTATGAACATGAGCATATTCTGTGCAAGCATACGCAGCAACGTACAAACGAAAACACACATTTCATTTGATACAAAACATTGAGTCGAAGTATTCAAAGGAAAAAAATTTAGATTTTTTTTTGAAAAATTTGTCTGGTTTCAAACACGCACTGTTAACGCACTATTGGGCGTAAATGAAATTGAAATAAAGATACAAACCAGCGAACGACCATTACGAAGGTACTTTGGTGGAAATCCGACGGCGCATCTCTGGCTACCAACGGACCCCTATTTTAGGCTTAATTTTTATATATATCGATAAATTTATTTGTAATTGCAAAATTTTTAAAGCATACCTTTAGGCCTTATTTATTTTTATGGAAATGTTCTTTAAATACAAAAATATTCAATTTAAGCTAAATTTAAACAAATTTGTACAACATTTTTTTTTAATTGTCCTCAAACAAAGATTTCTGCTGGCTGTTGCCAACATAAAAATAAAATGTTCTCTCTATAAACCTAAAATAAATTTCTTCCATTTACAATAATGATGACATTTACAATATTAATGCAGCAACAGGCGACGGCAACATAAGAACACTGAGCATGAATAAGCAATACATACCTGTAAACATAACAGTAAAACAAAAAAACAAATAATAACAATAGCAATAACAACAACAATTTAAGAGCTAACAATAAAAAAGGAAAGTCAGAAAGACAACTGACCAGTAATACACTGTTTCTAAGGTTAAGTAGAAAGTGTTAAAAAATTTGAAATTAAAAAATTGCTAAAAAAAGTCAAGCTGTGAGACTGGATATTTAAAAGCTAATGTGCTATTTCTACTGTAAAATTTAAATTAAAAATTTAAAAAAATTTTTTTTACCATAAATTTTGCAGTTTTTAATCAGACTAATTGTTCAATAAAATTGTTATTATTTCGGCTATAAAATAATCAGAGTTAAATAGAAAGAGAGTCTAAAAGCAATTGTTTACAGCATTTGAACGTATAAAAAGCTGTTATTACAGAGCTTATGTTGTAAGTGAGTATGAGCAATAATAATTAATTAATTAACATTACATATACGTAAGTATGTAATAATAAATTAATATTAATCATACGCCCAGAGCAGATTTTTTTCTTTATAAATTTAGCAGCTAAAATATAATTGAACTTAAGCCCGCTTAAAATGATCGATTTGATTAAAATACTAAAATAGTTTGACTTAATTATTTTCAAAAATAAATAAACTTTATTTATTTATATAAAATATTCAGTTTTTACTTGAAATAAATTTTTTAAATAACTAATAATAGTATTTATAATGGGCCATAGTATATTTTATTTTTAGTTTATTGAAAATTCAAAATAAAAAATCAGGCTTTTAAACCAAACCAGACAAATGATAACAAGAGACTTTACCCAGCACTTAAGTGTCCACAATATATACCACGACCACTATTATTTTACCTTTTCAACTATAAAGAATCCTTTTTTAATATGTTGAAAACTACATAGAAATTACAATCTTTATGCATTTGGCTAGAAAAGCAGCATGATTTGACAAAGTTCACTTTAGTTGTGTATACAAACAATAGCATAAAGAAACGCCAGGCCATGCCTTTTTTTACAACACTTTTGTAGGACCTTTAATGTTTTGCAGAGACCTTTTTCTTAAAATATGTGTTGGGTGTGTTTGTAGTATTTGCACAAAATATTTATATATATATAATGAAAGAAATATCTAGAAAAATACTTAAAAAATAAGTAAAATCTAAATGGCTTTTATGCCACATTGAACTAACAACAACAACAACAAGAATAGCAGCATGTTGCTGCTGGAAGTCCTTAGTAGCATAGCTAGAAGTTGTGTAGAGGAGTTTTTTGTTTGAATCCCTGTTGCTTCTCTTAGGTTTACTTAGGTAAATGGTCTATACTAGAGTTAAGGAACACATAAACCCTTCAACAGTAAAAGCATTTTGCCTTTTTTTTACACAGGGACACATACACATACACACATATGCACACACGCTTACCATAAAAGAACAATAAGCTTTTTCAAATGCAACAAGACATTTCTTGAATACACTGCCAACGTTTCCAAACGAAAAATATACTTGTGAACACTTTTGTGTATGTGTTTGTGTATTAAACAACATTGAAATACACTTAAGATATTGCATGTGGCCTGAGTACTTAAGATACGAGTAAAAGCTGCAAACATGCAGAGAAGTAATAGGAAAAAGTGGGCGTTATTGTTTAAGAGAGGGGTTTTTCTTATAGAATTTTTCATGCCACGACGAGTTTTGCTTTAAAAATTGATGTGGTGTGTTGAGGGCAGGAAGAGTTTAATTTGATTGGAAAATTGATGAGTGTGCAGCAGTGTTAAGAGTACTTAAGAAAAGGGACTTGAATTTAATTACACTAAAGCTGTAGGGGATTTAAGACCAAACAACAAGTATAACTGAATATGTTTTTTATATATTTTATTTCATTTTATTTTATTTTATTTTAAAAGAAATTTCTATAATTTTTCAGACAGCTTTGAAAACAATAATAAAAGTTTTATTTTTTTTTGAGATTTTTTTTTTAAAACAACCATGAAAAGCTTAAGAAATAAACCATATTTAAAAGTAATTTAATGTTGAGTAATAAATTTAATAAAATTAATAGTGAAAAACTGCATACAAGACACTGTGGTCTTTACGCTTAAATTGTAAGATTACATTTTTCTATTATTATTTTTGATATGTATAAGTACAAGTAATAAAAGTTAAGTTATATTAAGTGTACGCCAAACTAGAGAGAGAGAGTTTAAGATTAAAGAAAGTTGTTTTAAAGTTTACGTTAAAGTTTTAACGCACTTAACGTTGAGATAAATTATTTGCCACAATCTGTCGAATGTCGTGTGTATAATTATCATTGTCAATATTACTTCTACTTTAAAGTGAAGATACCTAATTTAAGCGGATTAATTCAAAATAATGAGAAAATATTAATCATACGTCAAGGTGGTTATATTATGACTTTAATAAAATGTAAACGAAGAGGGGAATACTGTTTCCAATACTTTAACACTTTTATATATGACATTTTTAACTGACCAGCTAATTGCAGTATAATTTAACAGAATTATCTTTTTTCTTTTGGGTACAAGGCTAATGAGAATGATGATTAACTGTTTGTGAAATCCGTTATTTTCTATTATAATTTTGTCAGCATATGTTGTTTTATTAATTTTATTTCTAGTTGCGTTATCTACTTTTCTTTTGTTACTTTTAGTTCTGTTCTTTAATCGAAATTTTGATGATGCGAGTTGATAAATAAGTCTCTGAGATATTTAGCTTTTCTAATTTCCTTTAAAATATATTAACAGATATTTGAATAGATGTACATCTAGTATTCTTAAATATAAGTATTTTATCTTGAAGTCAATTAGCTGCTATAAGAAATATAAATCTCCAGTGTGTGGTATCGAAGCAGTATACATACAGCGTTTTACTAGATTATAAAATACTAATGGAAGTCAGTAGTTTCCGTTAATATTTTTTTTGTCATGAGATTATTGAATCAACTAAATTTCATTTTTAAAAATTTAATTTTATATTAAAATTTTCTTCTTTAGAAGGCAGAAAGTAGCATGAAGGATCTACTTAGTGGTAAGTATAGTTATCGTAAAATAATTATTTTGTGTAGTGAAAAAACTCTTATTTACCCCAGAAAGTAAAGTTTTTTAAATCCTTAAATAAAAAAGCTCTTGCAGAAGATAAATTTATTTAAAATAATTTTTTTTTAATTTAAATTAAAATAAATCATACGTCATGGTATTTTCAAACGAATATTAACACAAAAAATTATATATTGATATTTATTTGTTGTTCTAAAAAGATTTGAAGGCTTCAAAAATCTTAAGTAACAAAGTTAATGCTGTGCGTGGTATTAATGAAAGAGCTACCTTAAGCTGAACGAACACTGACTCACCAGTACAGTCCGATCACACCGAACAAACCGCCAGCAATGACGGTTTACCCCGAAGAAAATAACAACAGTTAATGCTCGTAGTTAAAAATAAGTAAAGAGAATTTTGGGAAAAAGTAGACGCGATGAATATTTGGTTGCCATTATATCAGCGCGACAAATAATTGCGAAATGGTTGAGCTGTATAAAAATGGCATTTGATTTTTTGTTTTTTGTAGAACCGTTATCCCAGGGACGATATTTGTTGGTAGAAGAGGTTTTTATTTGTTTGTTAGAAGAATAACCCTGAGTTTAAATCCCAACAGAGGCTTAAGTATAAATAAATACAATCGTGTTTTAAGTAGCCGCGTTGAATTAAATGTTTAAAAGATACATAAATGGGAAAAGCAATTCAAACCGCCCACAGTCTTGATAAGAAGAGAAAAATAATTATTGGGTAGACAAGGATAATGAAATGCCTTGATTCGTAGTAAGAAAAAAAGGTGAATAAAATATTAACAAGGTTTGAGTTTTAAAAAAATGGAAAAAATTGTCTGTGTGCCGTAATATATACTACATTTTATTTGAATTTGCTTTGTAATGAATTAAAAATATTTAACCTTTATCTCATTAAACTTTGGTTACTTGTTTCTAACTTTACAAAATATCTGTACCGTTTTTATTTCCTTTGATTTATTAGCCTTTTTTATTAACACCTGAATGTATGCAATATGAACACATAAAAATTATATATATTTGCTTGTTATTTTATCAGGGCGACAGATAACTGTAAAATAGCTGAGTTGAATATAATTGACACTTGATTTTTTTTGTGGAATTGTTTTCCCAGGAAAGATATTTGCTAATAAAGACCTGTATTATTTGTTTGTTAGAAAAATTACCCTGAGTTCAAATCCTAACAGAGGCTTAAATATAAAGCAAACAAACCTCCCACAGTCTTGATAAGGAAAGCAACATAATTATGGGGTAGACAAGGATAATGAAATGCCTTAATTCGTTGTATGTAAAAAAAGGGAACACAATATTAACAATTATGGAGTTTCTAAAAAAAAGAAAAACAAAAACGCCTAAATATATACTAGATTTTGTTTGAATTTGGTTTGTAATGAATTAAAAATATTTATATTTATTTTTTATCTTATAAAACTTTGGTTATTTGTTTCTAACTTTACAAAATATCTGTACCGTTTTTATTTCCTTTGATTTATTAGCCTTTTTTATTAACACCTGAATGTATGCAATGTTTTTAGTCAATTCTATTCTTAAATGATTATTAATATTTTATTATATTATTATTTTTTGATTTCTTTTTATACATAAAAATAAATAAATTTAAATTTATTTTAAACAAAATTCAATACACATATCAATTTTCATTATAACAAGTTCTTTTTCCAACAAACAAAATAATTCTGTTTACCTTTTCTTTTTTCTTTCTAGAAATAGCAAACAAAATAAAATTCTAAAATTTATACACACAATACAATTTTATTACAAATAATTAAATTTTTCAAATATTCAATACAAAACAAATTGTATCATATTGTCAGGCCATACAACGAAAAAATACAGATAGAAAACATATAAATTTATAAAATTTTGTGGCCATGGAACCCTAAAATGCAATATTTATAATTTGATTAACAACATGAAATAGAAACGAATAGAATAAAAATAATAATAAAATAAAAAAATTCTCAACAAAATAAAATTCTAAAATACAGATATCAGAAGGAAAAAAAAAGAGTATTTTCAACAAATCACAAATAATAAATAAATCAAATAATAGAACGAGTATACAACAAATATTCGAGTTTATTAAATATAAAAGCATTTAGAAAAAAGAAACTATTGCTGATACCGATGTTGATGACCATGATGATGGTGATGATGATGATGGTAATGACGACGATAATACTGTTATAAAATATTCATAACATTTCCAAAAGCTGGCTGGCTGGTTGGCTGACTGGCAGGCTGGGTGGCTGGCTGTATAGTCAGCCTCTTAACAAAAACTACAGTTTTTTGTGGCTGTGGACACAAAACTCTAAAATTGTTTAGCAAATTAAATTTTCAACTAAATCTTATTTGTAGTTTAGTCCAAAAATAACAAAAACAAAAAAAACGAGCCGTAACTTTTTTAGAGTTCAGTTTGATTTTATTTCATGTTAAAACTATTACTGCACAACAACAACAGCATAATACACAAACAACACGTCCATGAAAGCAGCACAAAAACACATTTAACTTAAATCAAGATCTAAATAAAAGGAAATCAAGCGTTCATAGACATTGTTAAGTTTACCAACTCAATGAACGTCTACTTGTATATCCTGGCTAAACCGTAATAAAAAAAACTCTACAATTGTAAGTAAACAGCAAACAGATCCTTAAATAACACACACACACACACACACACACATCTACACATACACATATTACCCATACACACCAACTTACGTAAAGAGCAATTGCAGTTTAGTTTTTTTTATTTTGGGGTTTTTTTGTTGTTATTAGTGTGTTTAAAAGAAAAGTAGCAAAACAAAAACAACTATCATCATAAAATACGTTTAGACATTTTACTTAAAGACCCTGGAAAAACAATAAGTTTTTAAGTTTTTACTTTTTTGTTTTTTTTTTGTATACAAATAAATTGAAACGCAGGGCGCTACTGTGGGTGTGTTTAAAATATCAAAGGAGTTTTATTTTATTTGACCAAAATTTAACAAAACAAAAAAGGATTAATTTGCAGTTTAAATGGTCAGCCCGGTACACCTTTAAATTTTTCCAAAAACAAATTTATTACTTTTTGAAGTAGAGTTTGTTATCGTAATAATAATAATAATAATAACAATAATATTTAAGCTGCTAGATTTGTGTGGGCTATTTGAAAGAAAAGAAAGGAGGACACAAGTTATTTAGGAAAATTAAAAAATCTATAGGAAGTGGCTGCGACATCCAGCCTGGTTTATGAATGCAGATTTTCTTCCAAAAAAATGGGAAGACAAGTTATTTTCTAACACTTCTTTGATTTAAGATTGATTGCTGAAATACTCGTTTATTTGTGGAAAGTCCAAAGCAACTTTTAAGCCTACTGTAGCCATTACACACAGCACAACATATTATAAGTTCACATGCAAGGATATTATATATCTTCCTGGCAAGGATTTTATAAGAAATTTATACTCTGTGATGAAATCTTGTTTTAGGATTTCCATTTTGCAAGATGTTGCGGAATTTTTAGATTAACGGATCAGCACGATTATTTTGGTAAATAACAAACAAGTTTAGTTATACTACAAAGTTGATGAGATATAACCCACTGTGGAAGCAACTTTCTGTAAGGACCATCGCAGCTGGTTATTTGTTACGTATGATAAGCAATTCTAAAGACATAATTGTCTAGTTGCGTCACGTATAGTCCTCAATAACAAGGTCGATCCTAACTTGAAGACATTAAAATACTAACACTAAAACCTTGTGATCCTTGCGCAAACTTTTTTAAGCTTTAAGCAGGATTAATTTAGACTCAGGCTCTGAGTAATACAGAGCGTAACTCAACGGAATTTAAGATATATATTGAAGTTTGTTCTGGCTTAACTTAAACTTTATATTTCCCTATTGTCAAATAAGTTTCATCGGAAAATTGTATAGCCCCTGTAGGCTAGTAGGTATTGTACTAGCTTATTAGTATGGGGGTTGTGGGTTCGATTCCTAACGATGACCTTGGTTTTTTTTTCACTACAAAAATAAAAATTGACTATCGATGGGGCTGCTCAGCGATGAAGCCATAGTCACTGGTCGCTGTGCTGTCTTTATACGGCAGTTAATTTCCGACTATCCTTCTACTTTCACCTCTCTATCCCTTTCCTCAAGAATGTAGCACGGTACTTGACTAATTAGGCATTGTTGCCTGAGGTGCTATTTCTCTTTAAAAAAAATCAAATTAGACAAAGCTAAGAAGAAGAGGTCTTTTCTCGAGTTCTTGGAAGTGAGTTTTTTAATCGCGTAGCAACTATAAAATTCTTTACTACCATTGACATGTTTAGGATATTCCCCCCAGGCTCCCAGGAGCACATTGATATGTTTTGACAGAAATCCACCGTCATTACATGTGTCCTCGGGGGGTAAAAGGGAGCCCAGTCCCCTTGACGTCTTTTTTTGTCTTTTAAGCCTTTTAGCTTTTCTTTGACTGATTATTGAGGTCGGCCCTTCGGGAGTATCGTGGTGGTTGTGGTTTCGAGACTCTCGTTTGTGTTGTGTGGGTCAGATCATTCACAATGAACACAATGAATGGTCCAGGTCCAGTGAGCATATCTCCGGTTGTATTCTTAAATTTTATTAAGCTTCATGCATTCTGGATAGTCTCCAACTCTTCAGCAAGGAGTGGGAGCAACGGCCTGCTCCGAGCTCTTGAAGTTGCAACTAGGTCTTCTAGGGCGAGGATGACGCAAAATTTCATCTACAGTGGTATGATCCACCGTCAGGTTATGGCTTACACAGCTAGGTGCAGATGTAAATCTTATCACGCATGTCTAGGATATTTTTATGACAGTTAACTGGCATGCCAGCTTCTATTCGGTTATGTAAGAATAATACAATTTTAAACTACGTAGTTAACAAATTTGTTACGAAAACTTTTGAAGTTTCAGGCAGCGTTCTTGAAATGTTTAAGAAAATATAAAAAAGAAGATTAAATAAGAATATTTTAATGTTAAATTATGCAGAATAATAAAATAATCTGTTAATTTTATTTTAATTAATTTTTCTACAGTTTTATTTATTTCTAATTTGAAAAGGGCAGCTCGGCCTTGAGTCTTGATTCTATATTAGAGCTTGCAGAAAGAATAAAAATAATAAAAAAATTAAAATAATATTTGAAATAATTAAATAATTAATTAAAATCATTAAATTATTAATTAAAAATATTAAATAATTAAATAATTTATTAAAATAATTAAATATTTTAAAATAATTAATTAAAATAATTAAATATTTATTAAAAGACTTTAAACATTAATTAAAAAAAATTTAATAAACTTTTGGTGCAGTTTAATAGGATCAAGTTCAAGTAAGTAAAACTTTATTATAAAACTCGATATTAAATCCTTACAAAAATATTAAAACGAAGAGGCTACGGCTTAATCTGGGTAATAAAATAATACTTTAAAGAATTAATTAAGGGGTTAATTTATTTAACTTATTAAATGATTAATTAAACTGATTAAGTAATTAATTTAACTAACTAAACAAATACCTAAAATAATTAAATGAGTATTAAGCTAATTACTTAATAAAATTATTGTAATTAAGAAAATAAATAATTAATTGAACTAATTCATAAAAATTTTAAAATATACAGATATTAAACGAACTGGATGCTCGATCAGTACATTTTACAGGCCTAAAGTTTAAATAAATAAAACTTTATAATAAAACTCCCTAAAGTATGTTAAAATTTTGAAAACCCATAAACAAATTTTGAAAGGCAATCATTTAGTCCAGCTATCTTAATATACCTTCTTAAACTACATTTAACTTCTTGCCTCCAACAAAATGCTCATAAGCGCAACTAAACGCATACACACGATTGCTTCAGTTTAACTGTATTTTGTCTTAAATGCATTAGTGTTTACTAATGCTTGTGTTGTTCATTTTCAGCTAAGTTCAATTCAATTTTTGTAGAACAACAATAATAACAACTACAAAAAATCCTTTTGTCTTTGTATCCTTCTTTAGCAAATAAAGCAACAATCTTATCCAGACATTGATTTAACAACATTAGAAGCATTTGTTAAACTTATTTAGGGAGATTTTGTTTGCTTCTTAAGGCTAAATGCAATAACAGAATATGCTTTTAATGCTGTGGCTGTTGGGTCACTATTTAAATTACAGGAGTGAGTTAAAGGAAATTTAAAAGGAAAATATTAAAAAAAAGAAAGAACTAAAATAGAAAGAAAAAGATTTTATAGTTTAAGATTAAATTTAGAACTTTTATGTTGTTGATGGAGTTAAGCGTATGATTAATATTAATTTTCTGAGGTAGAAGAGCTTGAAGGCGTATAAGAATTACTTTAAGGGTCTTTTAAAATTACAAAATATTTGCATTTATTTCATTTCTGTCTGATAATTATTAAAATGTGATTTTTTTTGCATAAATTAATTTAATTTTCCTTTAGCTGCTCACAGCATATGATTTGCTTACTTCCTTTCATTTTTTATAATTATCTATGCATCATTCGCCACCAATAGCATGAATATTATTTATACGTTATGCCTCATTGCTTATACACAAAGTTAAGAAAAGAAACCTCTTATAATTCATATATTCATTTCCCTTTTACTTGGCTTTTTTCGTGGAAACGTTTTTGTGTGTTTTTTTCTTTTTATTGGATAATTTAATCTTTTTAAACTATAGTTTTAAGTTTTTTAACTTTCTACTTTTGCTTCAACTTCCGTCTATCATTTCCGTTAGCAATTTAATACACTTGAAAAAGGTACAAAAAAATATAAAGGAAAAATTGAAAATCTTTTTAACATGCCACATTACATTTTTCTCCAAATGCATATCAATAGCACTACATGCTGTTGCCATATGTAATAAACGACTATACAAGGCAACAGTTACTAGATTTGTACTAAGTCTTCTTCTTATTTTTTTTTACATTGCTAATACATATCTACAGCTATATTAGTATAGACTTTACTATATCATTTCTCTATATATCATTATACTTCCTTTTAGTCAACTATAGATTCAGTATACTCGTATGCTTAACTAAGCCTGCAAGTATTTTGAAGGCAAACTATGCATAAATCTAAGAGCAACAACAAATTTGAGTGGCAGAGAAAAAAAATAAGGAAGAAAACAAGTAGAGAGGGAGAGAGAAAGAGCACATATAAACTTGTTTGCTATAGCGACAGAACAAATTTTCAAATCTATTTTTTCTAACATTTCAATATAAAATTCTAATAAAAAAAAAGGAATTCAAATTCTGGCAGTGTTGTTTTTTTTGTTTTATTTTTTGGTGTGATGGCAGTGTTTAAGGTTTTTTATTGCTTTTTTTATTTAAAGGCTGTTGAGCAAATATATTCATTGCAATATTTGTCGTTTATTTGGGCTGCACATACTCCACACACACACACATACACACACTTGCACGTCTACACACTTTTATTCCATTTATGCTTCAATAGCAGATAGTTACCAAAAGATTTTCTTGTGTATTCACTCTATTTCCTTTTTAATTTTTTTTTTGTTTTTTTCTAGAAGTTTTCTTTTGCAATTTCTTACTGTTGCTCTATTTCCTCTTTTTTCCCATTTGCTATTTATACCAAGTCATTTGTTGCAAATATTTTAAAGTTTTTTTCCTTTACTGATTTAAAAAAAAAAAATAATAAAATATTTATAGGAAGTAAAAAAAAAATATAAGCAAATATGTCTTTCTTAGATGCTAAAGGATGCTAAAGGATTCTTTTTAACTAGATTTTTGTATTAAGAAGAGAACAAAAATAAAAATGAAATGGAGCATATGGCAGAAGTGCTCTTTAAGTATGGCTTTCAAGTATTAAAATAGCTTTAGAATATTTAACAGCCATAAAGTAGGCTACATATATTAATAGTTTTTTTATATTTAAACAAAATTGTTATTAATTTTTGTGGCATTTCTATTAATTTAATTTTCATTTCGGGTTTTTGAAAGCCAAAAGGGTAAAAATACTATTTTTAACAATAATTTAAATGTCAAACTTAAGCCATGTAAAAAAAGTATTTGTTTTTATGCAATTTAATACTAAAAATAACGGCAAAAATTTATCAATTCGCCAATGACTGTGTGAATCGCAATATCATATATATTTCCTCTCACGACGTGTGATTTCCTTATTAAAACTATTGTAAGTTTTTAGAGATGCAACCGCATGCCGTAAAAACCTAAAGCTGTTTTTGTGTCGCACAATAATAACGAGCACAGAGCCTCTTTAGGCTTTCAAAATAGTCTGTTGGCTTACATTTTGTAATAAAGGTGAAGTTAAAAACTTGATCTCCAAATCGACAAATTGATTTAAAAGTCAATTCACTTAAAACTTAACTAAGTAGAACGATCCTTAGTGATCGTTATTTTAGGTTTTTAAACAAGAAGTTTGGTTTTCAATTATGGTAGCACCAACAACATGATAGTTTTGATGTTTAAATTTTCGACATAGTCGTAGTAGATGCATTGGCAATTACTACAGTCAGACAACAACCAAAAGTCTGAGACAATTAACGGAACTTTGCGGCTTACTGATTCCCGTGGAAATATAGTGGATTTTTCAGTTGGCTCCTTACTAGCCTAAGGGGACTGGACTCCCTTTTACCCCCGCAAGGCACAAGTCTCGACGGTTGTGTGGTCCATAAAGACTTATAAATGTGCCCCCGAGGGGACCACAAGGCAAATTTTGCGTAAAGAATTGATTTTAAAGCCTTACAAGTTTCAACTGGTGGAGTAATTGAAGCTTAGCCATCATTCACATCGCTGTAGGAACAATCGGCCGGTTTCGCTCAAAAACTCAGTTTTTCAGACGAAATCCATTTTCACTTGTCAGGACATGTCAACAAGCAAAAGCGCCATATTTGGGCTTATATGGCTTATATGGAGAAGCCTTTGCATGCTCAACGTGTTACTATAAGGTGCGGTATGTGGTCTGGTGGCGTGATTGAGCTGTTGTTTTTTTGAAGATTAAGCTGAAGATGCAATAAGGGTCAATAGATCATGCTATCGCGAGATGCTAGCAGCTCAATTTTGCCCTATTATTGATGATGTGCTGATTTCAAAAGAATGGTGCCACATGTCACACAGCCAATGAAACAATTAATTTATTTTAAACTAAATTTCCTGATCACATAAATTCACGACAATCAGCAGTTAAGTGGCCAGTGAGATTTTATAATTTAACACAACTGGTTTATGTTTTGTGGGGCTATGTTAACGACAGACTCTTTATGGAGTTAATCAAATCGATTTCAGTTTTAAAACTCAAAATCCCTGAAATGATTAACTAAATAGGACCGCTATTTTGTCAAAACGTGATTAAAAACTTTAATGAAAGACCAGACATCTATTAGCGTGGTCGTGGTGGACATTTGTCAGATATAATTTTTCTTTCATAATTGGTGAACTTTTTTCTTTGTAACACAGTAAAAATTTGAATCACCTTAATCTTAAATTCACCTTAATTTAAATTTCTTGCTGAAAAGCCCTTTAGCGGTTTACCATCAAGAAAATATCTTTAAAATTCGTATACAAAATTCGAAACTTTACTTTAAGAAAATATAGAAAAGTTAACTAACGTATTAGAACTGAAGCAGTCGGAAATTGATGTTACGTATTTAACTTGTTGCCTTCAATAGTAATGACGGTTAGACGATCGTTCCAAATTGTCTAATTTCTTTTATTGCTTATTGCACGAAAAAATTTTATTTATAAATATTAAATTTTAATCTTTTTACACGGTCCTTTAAATTTAATTTAATATTTATTTAATATTTATTTTGTACTCTTTTTTGGCAGCCAACATGTATAAAAAAAATTTTAGAAGTCTTTTAGTAAGTTAAAAATTTAATTGCCTTAAATAATTTAGTGTCCTTAAGTCCTAAAAATTAGCAGCTAAATCTAAAAAATAATATTGAGCGAATTTCGTTGCAGTTAAGAGATTCAACGAGGAATCCATTCTAAATAATTTTTATAATATATTGAAATATTTTTCGCCGCCCATTCTAAAGATTATTACATTGAAAAAAGGATTTCACTAGTAGCCATACAGCTTTTAGTATAAATTGAATAAGATTCTCTTTTCAAAACTATTAAAAAAGTAGCGCGGAATATAGCGGACGCCAGGTACGAACGCTATTTCCAATTGACAAAAATTTCATTGTTTCTAAATGATAAGATGTACGTCTAGATGGCGGTGATTTTATGGTTGATACCATTCCTTAATGGTGAGTGGCTAAACTTTTGTTGCAGGCTAATTTTTTTCACTGATCCTCACTAACTTTTATATCATAAAAAACATTCTCAATTTTGAAATGCAGGGAGTCCTAAAAGCTTTTTGTATCAACTGCAACTCTATTTAATTTATTATTCTTAACCATAGAGGTTTTATTTTTAAAGCAAGACTTCATGCTGTTTATGCTGAATACTCTGAAACAACAATATTATGGTTTTAAACTCCAAACTTAATAGTTTAATTACATTATACACTTTTATAACAAGCGCTTTACGAAAACATATGTTAATCCTTTGTGCTGGATAAATAAAATATAATTTCGAAAATTACTTTATTTTAAGTAAAAAAATTAATAATTCTCTAGAATATAAAATTATAATAGTTTTAAATTTACCAGCCTAGATCGGCCTAAGGGTAGGCCGACCTAGGCGTCCAGAAGTAGACTCTATAATGAATGTATTTTATTTGTGAAAATAACTATACATAATTTTTATGAGCTTTAATGCGCTATACCTTAAAATAGATTGCACAAACTATTTTTTAGTATTGGAGTAATTTTTAAGCAGCTTTCTCCTTAGAGTTATGCTATAGATTAAATTGCTATAGATAAATATCTACTTTTATTTCATTGATTTTAAGAAAAATTAATTGCCCATCTCTCTCTCTCTCTCTCTCTCTCTCTCTCTTAATAACACTTAAATTCCCAAGTCAGAAAAAGTTAAATAGTTAGGTATGCATCTTGACAAGAAGCTTATTTGGAAATGGCAGGTTAAAGCCAAAAGAAATCACAATCCATAAATTATATTGGTTAATTGGACTTAAGCCTCCATAACAAGCAAGATACTTATCTATAAAGCTATAGTAAAACTAGTTTGGATATACGGTATATAATTATGGGGACAAATAAGCAATTAAAACATAGAAATAATTACAACGATATCTGTTTGAGAACTATAGTTAATGCTGCCTGGTTTGTAAGCAACAAACGAATTAATAAAGATTTACGAATTCCATATATAAGTGGTGAAATAAATAAAGAAATCGAATAACCGTTATCTATCGAGACTCGGTGATGACTGCAATACTCTAGCCATATCCTTATTAGATGAGTCGCAGGAGGTTATGCGTTTAAAGAGATGGCATATTCTGGACCTCCCTTTTAGAACATGAATTTAGCAAAATATAAAACATGTTAACTTTTAGTATTAATAAGTCATTAACATGTATATGTAGCGCACTTATAACTATTGCATATAATACTGAATTTTTAATGTTATATTTTTATATTTAATGGTTTATTTTATATGTCTATATTTTTTGTTCAAGTCATTTAGTTAATATTGTAAAAATAGAGTGTAAATAAAATAGAAATAAAAAAATAATTACGTATAAAAATATTGAAATTAGTTTTTGCTTTAGTTTTGTTTTTAAATAAAATATAAAATATTTTTTAGTAATTAATTTTAAGCACTAGGTCTTATTTAACAAAAAATTTTTTAAAAAACATTATTTTTTATTATATTTTCGATATTTCGCCACACCGTTGCTTGGCATCATCAGGAGAACAACAATAATGAACAAACAAATTGAAAAAATTTTTTCAATATGTTTGTTCATTATTCAGCTGTCTTAATGCCAACCAACGGTGTGGCGAAATATCGAAAATATAATAAAAAATAAAGTTTTTTAAAAAAAATGTTTATTAAATAAGACCTAGTGCTTAAAATTAATTACTAAAAAAATATTAAAAAAAGGTCAAAAAATTATAACTATTAAAATATAAAATTATATTTAGTACATTTATATGCTTTTATTAAACAAAATTTCTATAATTGATGCAAGTCAACATTAAATTTTTTTTAACAATTTTTTTATATTTTTTTTTAGTTGTTTTAATAAATAATATATATTTTTTAATAAAAGATTCATCCATTCATTTCTTTGTTAAGACAGCTAGAAATATTAATTTCCATATTTTTCATAAAAAAATATTTTTATTCTAATTCTATTTAAGCACAGATTTTTCTTTAACAGTAATTTTGGAGAGAAAACTTTGTGATTTTTGTGTTATTGTTGGTCTAAATTGCTGTTTAAATCAATTTGCCTTTCAAGCATTAAAAAATAAAAAATATACTCTCAGCCTTAAAATCTTTTATTTTAGTCTTAACCCTAAAGATGCTGCAGGAAATCAACTTGAATAAAAACAGCAGCAGAAAAAAGCACCAGCTTTTCAATTTTCACAAAAATTTACTCTTATGACAGACCATTCAAATTTTCTTTAGTATATTTTTTTTGTCTTCGTCCTATTATTTTCTTTTTTTGCTTGTTCAGCCCAGAAATATGATTCTTATAATTTTTTTCCTTTTTTTCTGCAATTTTTTTTGCTTCCCTGTTACATGAGATGTCCTTTTTTAAACACAATTCATGAATCTCACTTAACTACGTTTTTTTTTTTCTTTCTTAAACCATTCTTTAATATTTTTTTTTTAAGTTTAAAAGATGAGGACTGTGATGATCAGAATGAAATAATAATAAAAAAAATATTGAAAAAATGGGACCGTTGCTGGTAAACGAAGCGTAAACTTAAGAGGCTGAAAACCATACTATACTTAAAATCTCATCGTAGTTATTTTCTGTTTGCATACAGAGTGCATTGCTTGACTGCCTGGCTGGCTTTCCTTAAACTACAATTGACTGCATCTTTTTTTTTTTTAGTTTTTTATCAACTACAGTGGGCTGGTTTTAATATCAACATAATTAAGAGTTTAAAAAATTATTTGCGAAAATGTTAAATTATTAAAATTAAATGGCTTTTCAACTTAAGTTTTATACTTTTTTTATATGTTTTTTAAAAATAATTATTGCAGTTAGTGTTGCAGTTACTGCTTCATTTATTAATAGAGATTTATCTATGGACATTTGAGCATTAAAAATATTTTACTTTCATTCTGCTCTATCAGCAGAGATTTAAAATTTTCTCTCTTTTATGCAAAAAATAATTTTGTTTTATTACTTAACATGCTTTTTTTAGCACTAAAACAAAATAGTGACTTCAATGTGATGCCTAATAAGGCAGATATAAGAGTTCTATATTGTTTCTGAAAATTTACTTAATGCTTAGTAATCAGAAGATTCTGAAACATGGATTAAAAAAAAATTTATCCTAAAAATATATCCAATGATACATCTGACGAACATACATGGCTTTCCAACCAAGAAAATTTGTTCTGCAAAGTGAGTGTTGGACATTGTTAGAAGAAATGTTTCTAAATTTCGTCGACAAGTCAATTTTTGAGAAAATTTTCATAAGAAAGAATTTTCTTCTAGCAAGGACCTCTTTGAATTAATTCCCAGTTACCAGTGCACCACAATCTACTCAATTAATAATTAATTATTAATAGACCTTTTTCATATTTTATAAATATATTTTTTCAAGCACAAGGCCTTTCTGTAAAAATTGTATCTTTAATTTTTATTTTCAATATTACGCCACACCATTGAGTGGCACCTTCAGGGGAAACAAATTATAAATTAATAAAAAAATGATTAATTGCTGACATTATTTTGAATTTATTTATCAACAATTTTTAATTTATTAATTGATTTATTAAACTGTTTATATGCTATTCTGTTTCTGAAGATGCCACCCAATGGTGTGGCGAAATATTGAAAATAAAAATAACATGCATTTAAATTTTATATAGAGATCTGGTAATTGAAAAAATTATTTATAAAATATTAAAAAGGTAAATTAACTAAAATTATTATTCAAAGAAAATATTGAAATTATATTTCTGTCATTGTTATGCAAAGAACTATGAAGGACATGAATAATGTTAGAAATTTAATCATTTTAAAATTCTTGTTAGACGCAGATAATATAAAAATCATTATTGAGATATGTCTGTTGATTATCAAAAGTAAACGCAAAATTTATTAATCATAACTATGGTCATAAGCCCGACTATCAATTCAAAAAAATCATATTTTGTAAATTTCTTGATCCTTTTTTAAATAAACATTTTCCAAGGCCTCGTCTCTCTCGCTCTCTCTCTCTCTGTTTATCTTAAAGATAAACTTATAAAATGACGTTAATAAATAAATTCTTTTGTTTTTCTACACCCACTGTCTTTTTGGGAATATTTTTCATAGCCATTCGTCTTATATTTTGCATGGTACATATAACAGTTTATACACTTTTTTTTAAAAAATATATTTTTCTTAATATTGGTTTCAAGTATTTTACGGAATTTGTTTTGTTGTAAAACAAAAAAAAAAAAAAATAAAAAAAAATGAAGGATCTTTTGTTATGGCAACCAGTTCATAAGAAGAAACGCAAGAAACGCTAGAAATGTAATGGAAGGAGTTAAAAGGTTGTCAAGACTTTAAACGTTAAAGAAAATTTGTGCTAAGATACTTATCCTTGGCAACCGAACAACCGTTATTATTTTTATTACTTATTTGCTTTTAATATATCAAACTTCCTTGGCTACTGCTGCTGCTGCTGATACTATGAGAGAGTAAGTGACTGACTGACTGACAGCCTCTTTGCCAGCTAAAGCAATTTGGACTAGGACAATAACAATGTTTAAACAATCTGCCATTACTGTTGCTTTTCTATATCCTTGCAAATATACAACAACAATATGAAGGCAAGTTAACGTCACAAAAACAAAACGGATGTCGTTTGTTGCTTTTCTGCATATTTTTAACTTTGGTATTTGAATATCAATAATTTTTCCATAAAGAAAATTCCACTCCAGCTTATATTTGCTTCTTCTTCTTTTACATTTCACTCGTTTATATTTCCATTTTGATTTTGACCCTTGTTGATATTGAAAATTGGTTAAGCAAATTTTCTTTAAGTAGAAGTTCTTCTGCAAAACCTCTTAAGATTCTTTAGTTTTTATTATTTAAGATTTAATGTTTGCTTTTGTTCATCTTAAATTTTAAGTCGCATCTATGTTCATAGGGTGAGACGTATATACATTTTATTTGAGTAGTTTTTCAAAAACAAAAAAAAAAACAACAAAAAAATTTTCATAAATTTCCCTATAGCCCGGGTAATCACTGTCAATGTTTTAAAAGCAGACATACGAACGAACTATTTTTTTTTTAATTTTTTGTTTTCATTTTTGCTTGTTATTTGCAGTTGTATTGCTTTTTACTTTCCACTCTCTTATGTTAAGTGGTTGTGATTTTTTCCTATTTTTTTTTTTTTTTGTTGAGAAACTAAACTTATGATCCTTATTCAATGTCCTTACATTGTTATTAATAATAAGCTATGCAAAGTTTTTCTTTTTAATATATTTTGTTTTTTAGCATAATTTCTATCCATCTTGTTGTTTTGCGCTTATATTTTTTTATAGCTCTATAGCAGTTTTTCTTGTGTTGTTTTTTAACTTTATATATTTCTTAAGAACAAGACAAAAATAAAAAATAAAACAAAAAAACAAAAATGAAATAATCTTTTTATTGTTTTCTGTCTCGCAGGATGTTAAGCTTCCTTTAAGCAAAACAATTAGTTTTTTATGACTTATAACAACTAAAGATTTGTTTCTGTTATATATTTTTTTCCATTTCGCAAGACATTCTAACAATAATAAAATACTACAAAGGATAAATAAAACAAAAAATCAATAAATTAAGTAGAGAAATCCCTAAAAATATGCTAAAAAAATGTTAATTAAAAATGTTTTTAGTTAAAGATTTCCCTCCCGAGTTTAAAGGATATAATTAAGGTAGCAAAAATAAATTTAGCATTTTAATTTGCTTAAAATCCAAGTTACCATAGTAATCCACAACTGGGTAGGGTAACATATCCCATTTGAAGCTACAGCAAGGCAGCTTTAAATTTTTAACACTTCACTACACAGCTTGCAGGCTGTTTTGCAGTAGTCTAGCTTATATAAACCGGATGGCAAAATTGTCTACTGTAGCTGTAGCAAAAGTGCCCAAAACCCTTAAAGTGGACAACTTATTTTATGTTAAAAAGAAGACATATTGGCTAGTTACGATCTGGGTCTGAAATATGCATGAACACACTTTTTGTATTAATTATTTAAGGACCCAATAAAATGTGTGTTTCAGTCAAATCCAATGCTCTATTGCGAAGAGCTTATGATCTCAGTATGATGAGAGATAGAAGCAAAAGGGGACCCCTAGTCATAATTGCAATGGCTACGACAGGCTATTGCCACATATACAGCTATTCAAATTGAATACCTGTGTCGTTGTCAGTCTTATTACAAAATAAGAATAAATTTACTTTCTGAGTTTCAAAATAGTGAGGCTCCGGTTCTTTCGGAATATATAAAAGTAAAAATTAACTGTCTTTCTGTTTTAAGTATCACCCAGAGACTTTACAGCTCTCAATTGATCTACTTTAAGATTGTGGGAAATTACGCATCCTGAAAAATCTAACTGTACTCTTGAGTCTAATAAGAGCAAAAGGTAGATATTTGTGATTTTAAATAAATATTATTTTCGTGATTTTGGTCTTGACCTGTTAACCGCAAAGTGATCCCTCTAAATCTGTCATTGTTTCCAACCAATGACCAACATTCTAAGGCATTTGGGCTATTCTATTCTTCTATTCCAACCAATGACCAACATTCTAAGGCATATTGGGCTATAACACTGAAGATGGCAAATAGCCCAAACCGGTTTGTTTACAAACCAAATTTGACGAGGATCGACGGAAAACCGTACCCAAATAAAAATAAATTAAACCCCGTCGGAAAATTTACGCACATATTTTCTTATCTCTTTAAAAATTATTATTCTTGGTTTTTTCCTCTGTATCAAAATTAAATTTAAATTAAATTTAATAAGGATTTCAAGTTCGTTTAGAGAAGGCGCACAATACCAAGACCCCAGAGAACCTAAACTTTCTTAAACAAAAAGAAACTAAACAATATTGTTTAATAATAAGATATAAACTTGGTAATGATATTATTATTTAAATATTAGCACAATGACTTTTAAACTAAACTCCTAAAATTATGCAATGGAATTTATTTTTTACTAGTTTAATTTTGAAATAAAAAAAAATATTAGTTGAGAATAATTAAATTAAACAAACAATTAAATTTAATGCACTTTTTAAAATATTGAGAGTTTACGTTTTCGTCAAAATTTTAACTAATATCCTTAGAGTATGCAATACCTTAACTATCTTAAAGACACAACAATCAAACAATTTCGTTAATGTCAAGATATTAAGCATTGCTTTTCATTATTATTTAAATATCAGTACAATAATTTTCATAAAGACTCCTTAAAGTATGCAATAAAGTTTATTTTTTACATGTTCAACTTTACTTATTGCAATAAAAAGAAACTACAGCTGAGAATAATTAAATGAAACCAACAATATTAGTACAATAATTTTATTTAAAACTCCTAAAATTATGCAGTAAAATATATTTTTTACTTGTTCAATTCTAGTTATTGCAATAAAAAGATACTGCCGGTGAGAATCATTGAATGAATTTAACAATTAAATTATATGAAGATTTTGAAATATTTAAAGTTTAATTATTTGCCGACATTTTTTAAAATTTTTTTACTCAGCAGCAAATTGCGAATTGGAATTAAAACACATAAATTTTTTTATAAATTTCTTGGCCACAGACGTTTAATATAAACTCCTAAGGTTATGCTATATTTATTTTGCACTTGCAAATATTAAGTTAAAAAATATTAACTCAACAAAATATTTTAAAATAAATTATAATTAAAAAATTTATTTTCGAAAACTGTTATTATTTTTTATAACACAACTACAAAATAAAATTTTCTATTTACCTTTATAAAAAAAAAAATTGTTTTTTTGTAAACCAAAAATGCTTTGCATACTTTTGTGTGCAATAGAAAATATAAATTTTCTTATTTTAATTAATATTTTTTTAGCTCTTAGATTTAAAAACTTTCAATGTTGTAAAATATAACAAAAAAAATAAATAAATGCAAGAGTATAAATAACATAAAATGAAAAATATAATAAAACAGAAAATATTTCAAATAATTAAATATTTACAGAGTGCATTCAGGCAGGATGTTTTATTTTATGCATGTGTATATACAAATATATCAATTTTTCAATATCTGTTGTTTACACTTAAAGGTAAAAAATCAACAGCAACAACAACAGAAACATAAATAAAAAAAATTATGAAATAAAAATAACTTAATGTTCAATATACAAACAAGCTAAACATACGCACAAGAATTTTTATTATATGTAGAAATGTGTTCATAAAAAATCGGGACATGTGTTAAAACTAAGGGTTTTGGATGTAAAATTTAGATAAGTATTTAACTTTTCGACATTTATGCGGCTCAAAATTCATTAAGAAATTTTCTTTTACAGTTTTAGAAGATGCAACAAAAGAACACCGAGACATTTCATTACTTTAAACTTCTGCAACTATGAAGATTTTACGCCTCCATAGCTATTGATTTGAGATCGTCACAGAAATATATTTTATCATACGTTTGAGCTAATCAATTTTAAGATAATTTTGTGAACAAAATCATTTTTAACCCATTTTCGCTTTCAAAATATCAAGCGATTGTAAAAACATTAAATGCATTCACCAAATTTAATTTTGTAATGGGGATTGTGGTCAAAATCCGCACATAAAAACCTTATGGTTTTTTTTTCGAATAAATACCTGGAAGGAAATCATTCGCTGCTCAAATTATTTTCTAATGATAAAAAATCAGACTTAAAAGTTAGAAGATTTAATTCTTTTAAATAGCTTGCTGCTATTTTTTTTTGGAAGTCATAAAGTATATCGAATGACAATATTCTAATGTAGCACCACTAATCTTCAGCCACATATCTTAACAAAGGAATGCTAATTAAGACTTTCATATAAAAAGTGTGAAGTCAGTAATATTTTTAGAAGGTCTGCTCATTTATCAATTACAAACCTTCTCTGTCTCCGGAGCCATAATAGCTTAATACTTATGTGTATATTATTATGTCTGCAAAAACTTCAAATAATAAAATAGTTAACAGTTAAAGAGTGTTCTTATATGCACCTGATTTTCATAGATATGACATTATCTTTATAAACGTTATTTAATAACAAGTATAAGAGCATAACAATAAAAATTTTAAATTGAAGGGCCTTCTCTGCATAGATTTGTAACTCGTCCTTTTTGTTTTTTATTTGTTCTCATAAAAAAGGGTCTGGAAAAGCCCTAATTGTATGAGTAATAAGTATTTGTTAATTTTTTAAAAACTGTGTTAAACGGTTATTTTACTAATAAAACTTTAAAGGACGACTTTTCGAAACAATTGAATTTAAATATATTTTCGTGAGGAACTGCTAGGAGCCTTGCAATTGTTTATTTCGCTGTATTGTAATTCAGAAGCATCCGGTTTTTTTCTGTTATTGTCCTTTTTTGTATAGAACAAAACGTGACTTTCAAGCTTATGAGTTTATCTTTAAATCCTAACCGGCAGATCCTTTTTTTAAACTTACAAGGCGCCCCTTAGAGAATGTGGTGTTGATAACTGTTGTATTTTTTTGACCTGCAAGACTTAAAAACTGTGAATGCTCAGCAACAAATAGTAAAAAGGAGAAATTATTAACTGAATTAGGAACTCTTCGTGTATGAGTGCAATCAGTTCTTGGTGGATTTTCTTAATAGTTTTCTTAATAAGCCGTCGAACGTAGAGTATGGCATGTGAAACCCAGATCACAATAAATAAATGTCTTCCTACAAATTTTCCTTCAAATTTAATTTGATATCGGATAGGTAGGCTGAATTAAGTTGAAATATAGTGGACGAATTTACAGTTTTCAAATAGAAGGATCAAATTACGAAAAATGATTGTAATACATATATCAAAACAATAAGTACGTAGAACAAAATGACGAATGGAGAGAAAGGAGACTATTCGTATTTTCTTCACGATTTTATTTATTTTGTTTTTGAATCATGAAAGCCATGATTAAAGCTCTGGCCTAAACGAACTCCTTGCAGCAGTGAGCTTCATATTTCAATGCGCACATGCTTGAGGTATATTGGCATAAACCTTTAACTTCAAATCACTTTAAGAAATTCTATAATGTTATATTTAGAATATGTACAGTGAGAAATTCTGACCAACATTATGATTATATCAATAGAGATGGGATGGAATATTTCAAATGAAAATAAAAAATTGATAATGAATTTTTAACTAATTTGGGCACTATTTCATAACGAGATTTTTTAATTTTTTCAAATTTTTAAATAAAAACTAAAAATAACACAATAACCATAATTCGATTTAAAGAAAGGCTACCAAATTTATATCGAACCTTTACGCGTATACTTTTACATCAATATGCACTGAAGTAGTTATAAATAAGTGCGTCTAAATGTAAGTGCAAGTGTATGTGTGCAAGCTTGTTTGAAAACCTGTTTGAATACGCGATTTTATTAACGTTATTGCAAATAGAATTTTTTTTCTTGATGTTTATTTTTATTTAATTTTTTTTTAATAATTTTTTTCCTTTAAATTAAATTGCATCCGTGCAAATAATGCTTAAGGCCTGAATTTTAATCACAATCTACGTATTTTGTAAAATTTATTAATTTTTAATAAAGTAAATCAGCATCACGAACAATAAACAACAATAATTTCAAACACTAAATACTGTTTATAAGTGTTTATAAAAAATGTTAATGTATTTTTTTATTATTTGGTTTAAAAGCATTTAGTTTCAAAATGTCCTCGAAAGGTGCATTAAACAAAATGACAATTTTCATTTGGAAAATTAAACAAAACAAAAAAAAAAAAAGAAACACAATGACATGAAAATAAATTGATTGAAAATTTTTATTAATTTTTGTTATCTGAAACGCTTAAAGGCATTAAATTTAATTAAGCCTAAATTCTAATTAATTTTATTAAAAAAATATATGTTTTTTAAATGCTTTTAACATCTATAAACATAATTTAGTGTTTAAAGCAGCCTGCTTAAGGGGCTGAAACTAAAATTAATTATGGTTTAATTTAATTTAACTTAATTTAAGGAACCAAAAAAAGGTCAACATATTAAATGTCCTTTACAGCAAGTTATTTAAAATAGCCTTTAAATAAATTATTATTAATACTTTATCATAGTCTTATCTATACAAAAGTGATTTCTATTTCACCTTAAGGCTGAGTAAGTTAATAATATTAGATAACTTTAATTTTTCGGCTATAAATTTGATTCACCTTTGATGTCTATATTTGAGGGCTTATTACACTCAAATAATCTAAATAATTTTAGGCAACCAAATTTATTTTTAAATACATTTTATTTCTAAAACACCATTGTAAGGCATTTAAAAAAAACCATTCACTCCTCATTATAAATAATTTTCTAGTAGAGTCTTCGCCGGAGCATTAAGATAACACAGCTTGTTAATGATGTCTTCACATCGAAAGCGCTCGCCGATAAGACAAAAGAAAAAAAAATAACAACATTACTTCAAACAACTTAATACCTGATGCCTCTATCTGTCGGACTAAAGTAATGCTAAACACACTAACTTATAAGACTTTACAGCTACACAAGACTATTGTGAACATACATTACACGATTACGGATTAGAACACGCCTTAAAAATAATGTTTTCATATCGAACGAACAACAGCCAAAGAAGACAGAAGAAAAAAACAACATTAGGCCGAAGATTATTTACAAAGTTTAGGGTACTAAAAATTGTAAAATAATTTAAGGCAGCTAAAAATTAATTATTATTATAAAAAAATAATTTTAATGCTTCTTTAATAATTATCTGAAATTTAAAAGTGTTGTTCTCGTTTGTATTAATTATTTAGCTATAATATTTTTTTATACTACATAAAGTATAATTTAGGAGTTAACTAAATTAAAATATTGTGGTCTACTTTCAGGATTAAAAAAATTTTTTTGCCTTACGACTTTGTTTAATTCTTTGTTCACAAACAGTTTTAAAGACAAAAATAAAGAAAATAATCAAAAAAATTCCTTAAAATAAACTATTGCTGCCAAATCAAATCAAAATCAATTGAACAATTATAGTTAAATAATTTTTCTTATTAAAAGCCGATTAAACTAGCAAAATATTTAGTTAATGTTGGGCCTCAAAGAAGTAGAATATTCCTTTAGTTGCCATAAAGAGAAGAACATTAAGAAAACAAAAGCTTGGTAATAGTAATGGGCGGCAGTACTTTTTAAAGCCACAAGTATATCATTTTAAACTATACAGGAATTTAAAAATTCAATACGTCATACAGCCGCCACTTAACGAATCAAGTAATTCTTCATTGATTGAAGGGAATTACTTTATTTTAATATAAAACAGGCTTTAACGAGGTGTGCACTTAAAAAAAACCTTTCAAGGAATTAATTAAGCATTTAAACTTTAAAAAGATTGTGTGCAATTAAACGCCTTCGCATAAATCTATAGACCATTAATTCTTATTTCAATTACTTTCACCGTAAAGGAATTTCAAATTAAATATATACAGAATTAAAATTTATTGTTTGGCCCCTAAAAATATGTAACATTTGATTGTAATACAAACAGAACCAGCTTTTTTTATTGCTACCCAACTAATACTATCAAAAATTGTGGTATTGTTATTACGCGTAATTGGACATTTTGTGGCAAATATGACAATTTCGTGGTTCCACACAAAATTTGTTATAAAATATTTTTGGGACATTTTTTCTTTATGTTTCCTATGTTATCTAGAATTGAATATAATATTCAATGGTTATAAAAAATAACAACAACAATAACGAAAAGAAATAGAACGAAAAACATGTTTTTGAAATTAAACTAGATTATATATTTAAATTGTGGTTAGTAGAGAGGAAGCAGCCAAAAATGTTTGCATGTGACAAATAAAAATAAATAGAAAAAACTTTATCATAATAGTTTTTAAAAAATTATATTTTCACTAGAATATAAACAGAATAAATATAAAATTTATTTTAAGATTTTCAAAATATTTTTTTGATAAAATAATTTTTTTTTTAAACACATGTGTCCTAGATTAAGCTTATGGTGTTCATTGAATTTTATGGTAGAGTAAAGCATTCAAGATGCAACTTAATAAGAAAAAAGCTGTTTGATTCTAAGCTATATATTTTAAAGCCTTTCAGAATGATTCAAAAAAAAAAACCAATTAAAACAAAAAAGTTTTAAGTAATTAAAAAAATGATTTTTAAACTTTATAATTTCAATATATTTTTATTTTATTGTGTCATTAATTTAAAAATTCATTGACCAACGAATTATTAAAAATTTATTAAGACAAAAAAAATAATTCATTTCAACAGCCACATTTAATCATATTTTTAAATAAATAAATAAAAAATAAATTAACAAACAACTAGTGGCTTATGATGACTATTATTCTAATGAATTTGAAAAGCAAATCATAATAATAAAAAAATAACATATAATGCCATTTATTTAATTAAATCATATTTAAAATCTAATAAACTTAATTAAAAGATTTAAATTTTATTAAAATAAAAAAAACGTTTCATTTTATTTTAATTTAATTTTTATTTGAAAATTCTGCCTGCTCCATTTTTTCTTTAACTAATTTTTATACTAAGATGACAATGATTATTCTTAAGATTTTCTTGTTATCTTTCTTACAACTTCAAAATTTAATGACAGTTTTCTTGTAAGTTTTTCTTTCTTCCTTTTGTCTTTCTTCTTTGCTGATTCTGAGGAAACCTTTTTTTTTGCCTTATATTTTCTGTAGTTATTACAGCTTGAGTTTCCATTTCCACTTGACTCTGGCTGGTTGCTGATGGTTTTAAGCTGACGAGTAAGTGAGTTGTTGCAAAATATATCTATCATCAACTTAAGTCATATAATTTTTATAAAAAAGTAAAAAAAAGATAAGAAACTAGAGCATAATTTCAGCAGTAAAAAAATATAAAATATCTAGCATGAAGAACAAGCGCCTGGTTGTATGCCTTAATAAAAAGTATAATAGTTATTATATTTGCTAAGCTTGTCAAAAACCGAAACAAATAAATTAATATTTTTTGATTTCTCTTTGTAGCCTTAAGGTATGCTAAATTTTTCATAAGAAAAAAAAACATTCTTCAGCAGCTGTATTATAAATATTTTAAAAATAAAATTTTTTTTTGTACATATAATTAGTTATGTATTTTATATATATTTAAGCTGCCTAAAGTAAGCTTTCCAACTATTATAATACATAAAACAACAGTCGTTTAAAACGAATCTTATTTATTAGTTTTAAATTCCTTAAACTTTTAAATCTGTTGGCGAAATTTTTCATTTAAATATTATCTTTATATTAATTTTAATATTTATTTAAAAATTTAAAGCATACTTTTATGTGCATATACAACATATAAATAAATTCATAGTCAAGCGTTAGGTGTTTAAATATCACTTACCTAAATCTTTTAATAACTTTATCATGTTAACATTTATGCTCATTATGCTAATGACATAACCGCAAATCATTAACTTTCAACTAAACACGAAATGCTCATATTACAAAATGAAACAAAGTAATATTGAGGTGCGGCAGAGACGTTGTTAATGAAGTTTAAAAGGGGGAGCAAAAAGTATAAAAGTAAGTTGAAAATTAAAAAAAAACAGGGGACTAAATAAAATACGCCTAAAAGCATGCTTTTACAAAAGAATTTTTGTTTTTGGCAAAATTATAAGTAGAAATTAAAAACGCCCTAAAATGGATCTCTTACAGAGAAATACATGAAATTTTACAGCGAAAGCTGTAAAATGGATCAGCTAAATATACGAAAAAGAGACAGAAAAAGGTTTTTTATGCGCCTTAAATTAGGCTTTAAAAATATTTTAAAAGCCCTGAAAAATTATTAGCCTGTTTGGAAAACTCTTAAAAAGCCCTACAATAGTCCAGCGAAATATACGAAAAAAGAAGCAGTAGAATTATTTTTTTAAATTCGCCTTAAGGTAGGCTTTTCAAAAATATTTTAAAAGTTGTGAAAAATTACTAGTCTGAGTGGAAAAGTCTCTCTAACCCTTAAGCGGGCCAGCTAAATATACGAAAAAAGAAGCATAGAAATATTTTTAAACGCGCCTTAAATTAGGCTATGAAAAATTACTAGTCTGATTAAAAAAGTCTTAAATCTGCTCCTTATACTTTAGACACTACAAACTTAAGTATTCTAAAAAGTCTTAAAACGTATCTAATACAACTAAATATATGAATAAAAATAATTTTTATATAACTCTCCTTAGAGAAGGCTTTCAAAAATAGTATGTTTCCATTTAAAAGTACACAATTTTGTTGAAAAACAAAAGCTTTAAAAGCACCTTAAAGTATGCTTTAAAATTTTATCGATAATTTCTTTTACCAAATGCAAGATCTTTATATAAGAACCTCACCATTGGGTGGCATCTTCCGGAAAAGATTTATGCTTTAAAATTTTATTTATTTTAGTTAGAGCTTATTTAACAGATATTAGAGATATTATTTTAAATAATTTTTTCATTTTCTTAAGGAACTTATTTACGCCCCTATTTGTATTCTAATAAACGCAGCAACTAGCTCCTCTGCTTTAGGTTTTTCGAAACTTGCACAAAAAGTTTTTTATTAGCTTCACATAAATTAAAAATAATATTTAGTTTCCTTAGAGCCTAATAATATTTAAAAGCTTAAAATTGAAAACAATTTGAAAAGTCCTTGTAATTAATGCATTTGAATATTAAGTAAATATGCACAAGACAAAAGTTTTGCATAGAAAAGTCATGTCATGTACATGCTGCTAACAAATGCGGTGTTAACAATTAAATGCTAACAATTCAAAAACTTAGACATCACTATGCAAAAAAAAATATATATGCCTAACAGTATGCTAAGTATATGTATAATATATGTACAATAACAGCTCACGCATATAGAAACATAAATAAATGGTTTGTGGTTTCTCTAGTGACTTTCATAAATTTTACCGAAGAGTTTATATTAGTTACGCTAAAAGAAAAAAAGTTAAAGCAAAGCAACAAAAAAAAAAAAAGAAAAGGAAATAAAAAGAGTCATGCGGTTAAATGTAGTTTTTCATTAGGCTGTGCGCAGGCATGTTCATGTACATGTTAATTTTGCTGTTTTTGTTCGTGTAGTGCCATTGTCATAATTCTCATATGAGAGTTTCAAATTGCACTGCATGTCAGCGTAATTATGTTGGCATTAGAGTGTTAACAGTTCAAAAATTAACATGTCTGCGGCTGTGTTTTGTATAAATGACTATTCCTTTTTCACTTACTCAACCCCCCCTCTTCCCCATCTATACTTCAGGCCTTTCATCTTTTGTAGACAATTACAATTGCCTTGAAAATGAATTGTTATTAGAAAGTCTTAACCAAGTGTTGCACTACATACATACAACGTTTAACTTACAATTATAAATGGCATACATTTTAGGGTTGTTTGGTTTAATTATTATGTGAAGCATACTTTTGAGGTGTGTGGAAAATGCAAACAGTTTTAAATTAGTTTTATTAGAAGGTTTTTTCCTTCTAGTTTTTCATAATTATATTTTTGTTGTTCTTATTTTAGAAGTTTATTTTTTGGGTTTAAGTAAATAAAGGCAAAGAAATTTAGAAATGTTCTTCTTAATTTAGAATTTAATTAAACAATTTTTTTTTGTCTTTAGTAAATTACGTTATGTAGGTTTTCCAATAGTATTGCACCTGTTGGCGTAACTGCCTTAGGGCGGACTCAAGATTTTCATAATTTCTTAGTATATAACACTGATTTTAAAATTATCCGAAAAATTATAAAGTTATCTAAAAGTAGTTTACATAAACATAACATGTGTGTAAAAATGCCAACAAAAAGCAAGGAAATTCTTAAAAAATTATCTGATGAAAGTTTTTAAATTCACCTTCAATAATCTATTTTTGTATTATTACAGTTATAAAAAGATTTAAAAAAAATGCATTTATTAAAAACAATATAAATTGCCAAGTTTAAAAAACAAAGATATCGAAACAAAGTTCGTTTCATTTGAAGAAATTACAGTTTCCCTTTTCAAAATTAAATTAAGATTTTATATCTTTTCGAAATTTTGTTTACTTTAACTAAAATTTTATTTGTTATATTTGAAATAAAAAATAAATACAATTTCATTTGTTATATAATTTTTAATTTATATATTTTTTTTTAATGAAACATGGTTTTTTGATAAAAGTTTCCAGTTTTTGCTAAATATTTTAAATTATTTTATTGTGATTTTTTAATGTTTTTGCAAGATATTGTTACAATATTGATATTGTTAAGAAAATAATTATGCTTAAAAAAGTAAACGAAATGACCTATTGTATATTCAAAAAGAAATACACAATACGTAAGAAATCCTATACACACAAGACAACAACATTATGCTTATTATAAATTCAACGAAAGAACTTAAACAATAGAAAACAAATAACACACCCAGCCAAGCAGGCGCTCACACTGAACCGCTTAAAATCTATATAAGCACCACTTGCTGGGCAAATGAGTTGTATCCAATATGAAGCATTGAAGAGATACAACAACATAAAAAACATCTTTTAGGCGCTACAGTAATGAAGTTACCATCGTATTTATTTTGGGTGTATTGAAAGTAAATAAATCGTTTAACTTACTTTTAAACTCTAAAGTACTGTGATATTATTTTATTTTAAAAGAACTCTCTCTATAAAAACATTTATTAAAAGAAATAAAGGTAACAATATTGATTTTATTCATGAAATCTTATTTGATCATTAAGATTAAACTATTTTCGGAGATATTTTTTTTAAAAAGGACTTTTTTTAAAGTACAGTTTAATTTTGTTATTTGTTGTAAATAGTTTTGTTTAAGTCCTTGTTTGTACGTGAGATTTATGAGAAAATAATATTGGTTTTTTTTTTGGTCAGAGCAAGACTCTTACTAAATTTGAAAAAAATTATAATTTCCGATAATTGACTGTATTTTAAGTGGAATTCGATATTTTGTGGAAAATAGTTTTAAATATATTCGGTAACTTTGTTTTTAAAGGCAATTTCGGTTTTTAAGGAATTTTTCTTTTTTTGATTTTTAAAGAAATATTTTAATTTTTGGTTGGCTATATCGGAAAGGTTTTATTAACTGCTATGTAAATAAGAAACAATTAATTTTGTATGCCTCTGGCATAATGAATGGCTTTCAAAATATCGGGATAAGTAGAGAAAAACCAAATGATATTTAATAAAGCTTAACAAGAAAAACACTAAAGCGTCCAATTTTAACAATCAAATTGGAGAGTTTCCATCGCCTTTTCGTTAAAAAAGTATACTGTTTTAATAGTATGACTTTCCATTTATCTATTTAGTGCCTCTGTGTGCTCTCTAATATAACACGTTATCGTCCCTCAAGAATACTGTCTTATTGCGGTTTAAGCCAGTTGCGACAAATTAGATTTCTCATTAAATGTTGACTAATTTGAAAGGTACCTTTTCATTTGTTCTACATATTTGCACTGAACTATTGCTTGTCGTAGAGATTTAACAGAGAAACTAAGAAGAGCATAATAAGGTAAATCATAAAGGTTGGTAACCATTTTTAAAATTACCCATTTACTTTGGATTATTCTTTATTGTAGCACTCCCATATTTATTTATGGAATTAAATTAGTATTTTATTTTTCTTTGTTTCCAGGTTTTCAACAAGAAGTTTGTTTTTCAATTAAGGCAACACCAACAACATGTTGGTTTTGACATGTAGTTTTTTGACGTCTTCTTAGACGAAAATCGTTTTAAAATAATTAAAATCCACTATGAAAATGGTGGTTCTGTTAAAGTTATATTTCGTAAAATTCATGCTATTTTCAGACTACATAATTGTCCTTAAGGACAACATAGCTAAAAGTTTAGCTTTATCAGTTAAGGGTAGAATAATAAAGGAAAGTAACTAAAATTATAAAATTGGTCACTCCACCAATTTTACCCTGGTCAAATTATTTAAACTACAACAAAAACCTTATAAACGGGTTTTCAACAAGAAGTTTGTTACTATCACGTTCTCTACAATTGGAGTTATCCATAATTTGGTGGTTGATTTTAGTCGACAGGCTACAAAATGGGCGAAGAATAATGCGTGCTTGACCGGCTCGTTTAACTGTAATAATCGCAGTCGTGAGCCGCAGTATTGAAGCAGATAAAGATTTGTTAATTCCTCGACGTTTTAAACAATTGGGGTTATCCAAAGTCACCACATGGCGAATTTTGTGTAAGGATTTGACTTTAAAGTCTTACAAGACTGACCTGGTGCAGAAATTGAAGCCGACTGTTCATTCACATCGCCTTAGATTCGCTCAATTCATTCAGGAATAACTGGTTGGTTTTTCTGAAAAAATCATTTTTTCAGACGTAACCCATTTTCACTTGTCAGGGTGAGCCAAAAAGCAAAATTGCCGCATATGGGCTTCTGAAATTCCTAGAGCGATTATTGAGAAGCACTTACATGCTAAACGTGTCACTGTATGGTGCGCTATGTGGCCTGGAGGCATGATGGGGTCCTTTTTTTATCGAAGATGAGTCTGGAAATGCGGTAACAGTCAATGGTTCACGCTATCGCCAGATGCTAACAACTCAATTTTGGCCTATTATTGACGACGTGGACATCAGTGATATGTGGTTTTAACAGGACGGTGTCACATGACACACAGCCATTTAAACGATCAATTTATTACAAACCAAATTTCTCGACAATCAGCAGTTATGTGGCCATTCGGGTCGTGTGATTTATCGTCACTGCATTATTTTTTGGGGGGCTGTCTTAAGAACAGAATCTATGCGGAGCCAATCGAATCGATTTCAGTCTTAGAACTAGAAATCCGTGATGTTATTGACGAAATAGGTCTGCCATTTTGCTAAAAAGTGATTAAAAACTTTTATGAAGGAATCGACATCAGTCAGCGTGGTTGTGGTAGACATTTCCCCGATATCATTATTCACTCATAATTACCAAACTTTTCTCTTCGGAATATACAATAAAAATTTTAATCATCTTGTCGAAAAACCCTTTATTTTTAATCAAAAGAAATGATCTCAAGTACTCATTGTTTTACTTTTGAGTAGAAAATTTAAAGCATAATTTTAGGGCTTTAAAAAAAAATTTTATAACTAAAATATATTTTAATTTATTCTTCAAACTATGTGTATATATCTGTGTGTGTGGGCATGTGTAAAAGTTGAAATTTTTGTTGAAATCCAACATATTTTTCGTTAAGATAAACAAAATTTATGGCCTTTTGAGCACACGAGACAAAATTAAACAATATTTTTAGTTTAACTTTTACATTTTAATGTAAATGTAAAACTCCATGTTAATATGTTAATTAACAACAACTAAACTTATTTGTGAAAACAAAAAACAGGACTTAATTTCTAAATTTTAAAACTTTATTTTAATACAACATAATGAAATAATAAATTTTATTTCATAAACTTTTTCTCTCTGCACTTATTTAACAATTAAAGTGAAACCATTAGAAAATGAAATAAAATGAATTTTTAACAATTGTTTGTTTAGCATTTTCAAACAAAAAAATAAAAATAAAATAAAGTTTGAGGAAATTGACAGGCAAACAAAACAAACAAACACAAGCAACTAAAGCGCATTTGTAATTGTTATAATATTTGCTAAATATTAACATACGATTATACAAACATATTAAAATTTCTATTAGAAAAATTGTTGGTTTCATTTAATGGGTATTTTAATAAGTCTCTGGTTATTTTTGTTGCTGCTGCTGCGGCTATTTATTATTGTTTGTTTTAAAATAGAAAATTATTTAGAAAAATTAGACTTTAAAATTAAACCAAACGCACCTAAACACAAAATATGTAAATTTTTTCTGTTCTGTATTAGAAAAGGATTTTTCCCACTATGGCTTGGTTTTGTTTTATTACACATTCAAATATATTTATGTTTACTTAACACACATACACATGCTCATGCATATTATAATATTTGTATAAAATAATCAAATGCAGATGTGTTATTGTTATTTAGTGAATGGGCTCACAGAGTTATAGGGTGACTTTATTTGCTATTTGGCCATTAGGATTTTTGGGTAAGACGGCCTAAAAAGTTGGGAGTTGGGTGTAGAACATGGTTATATAAGATTAAGTATGGAGGTCTAAGAAAAGGTTAGTGTGATGTAACTAAGCAAGTGGAATTTATTTCTTCTCTTCTAAGGACAAAGACAAAAGACGTATAAGAAGGTATAACGAAAATGTTAAGGTCGCTAAATCTCCTTGGCGATCATGATGACTAAAGCAACCATGATTATTAATAGAACAGACTTGCTTCCTTTTGAACACCGTAACTTGTACCTCTAGAAAACATTATTTAGCCACACCAGTGCTTAATTTCAAGACACGTTCATTTCTGAGAGCCTTTTTCAAAATTTTTTGATACCTCCTTTTCAATTTGCAGAAATTTTCAAACCAGTCGAAACAAAATAAAAATGAAGAAAATTTATTTATTAAAAGGTATGAGAGATTTAAGCGGAGCTAAATTCAGGTGATGATAACTTACTTTCCAAGCTCATATGTCTAATGTAGAGCTGTTAGGCAAAGCAAAAAAACAAAAAAAAAAAAAAATGTGCTGTCGCAAACATAAAACGATTTCGAAGAAACTATATTTTTAATATTTGTGAAAAAAGGATATATGAAGAACTTTTAAAAGGTAAAATATTAAAAAGGAATTTTTCTAAAAAAGGGTAAAAAATATAATATTTCAAATTGTTGTAGTAAATCATATGTAAATTTGCTGTGCTATCCTTTGGTAAAAAATATTTTTGTAACTAAACTTAGGTGATGGTGACCATTGCTTTGCAAGCTTATATCGCAAACGTTAGGCAAAGAAAATAAAAATTCCAGATAAACATTTGCTGAGGGAGCAGAATAGCTTTAGACATCATCACCGAGTTGAAGTCGAATAAAATATTTTCTTGTGATTTAGAAGATTTTGAACTGAGTACAATAAGACACATCGACTGCGGCAGAATATATAATTAAGGATAATGTAATTATAGGCTTAAAATTGAAGACAACTAATTATGTGGAAAAAGAACTCGACAGTCAAATAGACACTAAAAAGCTGGATGGCAGTGTAAAATATACTAAAGCACCTCTTTGAGTACTTTTACTAATTGTGTCTATATATCTCTCTCTTTTTCTCTTTTTCTCTGCTCTTTGCTAACGGCTTATTTGCATAAAAGAATTGGGATTTCAAAAAATACTTCATTTATTAAGCCAGGCCACAATTAAAAAGAGTGAAGAAAACCAATAAATAAAACGTGTGAGAAAAAATCTATATTTTGGATCTGATTTTGTACGGAATTTCACTTTGTTGATGATTGTTTTTGCAGACTTGTGTAATGCAGAAGGAGCTGTTTGGCAGAGAAAAAAAATTCTACAGAAACTTCAGTTATCATCACCCAGTTGAAAATATAAATCTTATGTTCTGTATGTAGAAGAGATGAGAGAGAGAGAGAGAGAAAGGGAGAGAGATAGAAAGACTACGGAAGAAAATGTGGTGATGCATAGTGTCAAATTTAAAACGAGAAATTATTTGGAAAGAGAACTTGATAATTGAATTGCTGCTGCATGAAAAAATAGAAAGGAGTATTAATTACACGGGTGTTGTACTGCTCTTAAATCACCTTTTTTGAACGTTTCTGCTATTTATTCTGCGTCATAATCTCTCTTTGTCTCTTTCACGCTCTTTCTTTCCTTTTCTCCTTATCTCTCTCTCTCTCTCTTTTTCTGTCTTTTAAAAATGAATATCAAACCGCTTATTCGCATTCAGGAAATGAAATTAAAGAATTAGTCCGCTAACGACATAGCATGTTTGCCTCTTCGACCCTGCAACAGAAATATACAGGAAACTTCAGTTGTAACAAAATTCCTTTATTTTGCTATTTTTTTCGAATATGGATTTCATAAAAAAATAATTATTTCGTTGTAAGGCCAGACTCCATGGTTTGTTATTTTATATTGAAGAATACGGAGATACTCAACTATAACATTCAAGACAGGTACTCTGCAATCGAATTAAAAATTATGGAAGTCAGTATAAAACGTAAATTGAGGTTATTTGTTGGTTTCTTACACTGTCACGTCTTTATTTGATCGCTGTCACATGTGTATCGCCGTCACAATTTGATCGCGTCACGTACAAAAAACGACACAAAGTTTGATTTATATTAAAAAAGTATCTTTTAGATAATAGTGAAGAAGATAACTGGATAGGCACAATTTATGCATACTTTTAGGCATTAAACAATTTTTTTTTGAGTAGAGGTCAGCATCAAACGGCGGTAGAATTAATTAGAATTAAGTATTTTTAATTTAAGCGTAATGAATCTATTAGTAGTCCGAAGACAATGAGTCAAGTATTCGGTTCTAAGAAAAAGGTTATTTTTGTGATTAGTTTTTAATACAAAATAGTCTTGTGTAAATGTGAAAAGTTCTATTAAATATAATTATAATATATGTAAAATGCTTGATTTAGTAATTAATAATTCAAGCAATGATTTCATAGCCATAATTCTCGTTCAGTTTAATATTTCCTTTAATCCTTTTAGCCTCTATAGGCTAGTGGGTAGTGCACAAGCTTATAAGACTGGGGGTTGTGGGATCGATTGCCAACAAAGACGTTGGTTTTTTTCATTACAAAAATAAAAATTGACTTTCGGTGGGGCTGTTCAGAGATAAAGGCATGGTTACTGGTCTTATGTGCTGTCTTATACGACAGTTAATTTCTGTAACTATCCTTCTACTTTCACCACCTGGGTCATCTCTTCTCTATCCTTTTCCTAAAGAATGTAGCACGTTACTTGACTAAATAGGCATTGTTGCCTGACGTGCTGCTTTGCTTAAAAAAAATAAAAAAATTCCTTAAACGTAACCCTATACAAACATAGATTTATTCATTCATTCATACGTTCATAAATATAAGCTGCTTTATTTAATAAAAGCCAAAAAGCTGAATAATGATTTTTACCAAAAATTTTATGTTCAAGTGTATTTAAGTTAATTGTGAAAAACTCGCTTTTAAGCAAATAATAATTGTTTTATATTTACATACATAATAAACCAATACGCACACACACACACATTTGAATATGAATACACAATTTGATTTATATAAAAATATCATTATGTACATGTATTTATGCGTATAAGTAATTACGCAATTGTTGGTATTTGGTTTTGTTTGATTTGCAGGCAAATTTGTGGATCGCTAATGAAAAACATTTTTTAAGGTTTTGTTTACATTTGAAGTTTTGGTAGTTAATTAAAATTATTTGTGATTAGCATATAAATAAAAATTGTAAATACACATACACGGTAATGCTTGGGAGCATATAAACCTAAAATTGCATGAATTATATTAAATCACATATGATTACTGTTATTAAACTTTAGAAATATTTATTTAAATTTAATTTTGAAAATTAAGAGGAATAAGCAATTTCGCATATTCTTTTCTAAGTTGAGTGATACATTAAATATGCTTAAGCCAAGTTATTATGATATGCCATTTTATTAAATTTATATTAAACGTGTGATATAATTAATAGGAATTAGGAATCTGTAAAAGAGATTTGTTATAAATACATTCAGCAAGAAAAATCTTAAACTCTGAGATTTTAAGCCAAAATCTTCTTTTCATTTTTTTTAACGAAAATTCATAGGTTTTTAAGCAGTTCAGGAAAGTTTTTGGCATTTCGTACAAAAAGGATATATGAAAAACTTTTTTAAAAACAATAGTATAAATTTAAAATTATGTATAACGCTAGAGTTTAAAATGATACAAATTGTAAGCTAAAAATTTTAAAACAATATTTTTTTTCGTCATAATAAATTAATATTTTTATTTTTTTTTATTCCTTAATTTAAGAAAAAAATTTTATGTGTAGATCTTTAATATCAAAAAATAGACAAATGTAATTTTGGGTTAATATTCAGGCATGTTCTTGAAATCACATACTTTCAAATCACATGTGGTTTTAAAATCACACTTGTGTTTTTATGCTGTTCTGTAAATCACACTGTTTTTGTAGTTTTCGATGTGATTTTACTTTCCTGAAAGCACAAGAAAACAGCTGATTTACCTGACAAACACAAAAAATGAAAACACAAAAGCAAATAAAAAATGTTCAGTAAAAAAGGTGCCCTTACAATTTTCTAAATTTTAAAGTGTTTGTTTTCAATAAAAAGTAATTATGTAACAAAATTAATAAGAAAACATATTGGTTGAATTATTTCAGTAATTTATTTTACAGTTTTCATTGTGATAGTAGCAAAATTACCCTAGTGATTTCAAATTGCAAGTGGCAAACGTGAACGTTTTAAAAGCACATAAATTTGTGCACAGAACACATTTCTTGTGCTTTCAAATCACTTTCATGAAATGTGATTTTCAGAACAGGCCTGATTGTTTAAAAAAACTTAACAGCAGTTGAAGAAATATAAAAAATATTTCTAATATTAAGAAAAAGGATATATGAACAATTTATTTTTATGTCTTAAAAATATAAGTGAAATTTTTTGTGCGGATGTCATTAAGAACATTACAAATATTAAACTTAAAATTTTTACGATAAAATAAATTAAAAATTTTTATTTAATTATTTTCATTTTAACTTTAAGGCTTTAATTAAATTAGAGATGAGATATTTTTAAAAATTTGTACCAAATAAATGATGTATTTGCCAATCCCAAATAAAAGCACAGAAAGACAAGACAAGCTTTTATAGCTATAGATATGCTTGGGAGCAATTTTATATATAAATTGACATTAAAGGTCCTTGTCGTTTCTTAATCACTTTATGAAATATGACCCAATTTTTCTTTATATATTGTGTTATTTCAATCCAGCATTTACTTTAAACTATTAACATGAATTTATTAAAATTTATTTATAATTTCTATTACCTTTTTCTGCATTAATCACCGCCAAAAAGTATGCTCTATAACATTTTAACTATTATCTGGCCAAACGACATTTGTAAAACATAACCTTAACAGCAATTTATTTTAATCAATTTGAGTAATTGCTTTAACAAAAAAAATATAATCTCTCTACACAATGTCTAAGTATCTAAGTAATAAAAATCATAAATCATAGCATAATTTTAGGCTAATAAAAAAAAGATGAACAAAACAAAACATTATTAAAATGAAAAATAAAACGGAAGAATAGGAAACTTTAAATGAAGAATTTTGTTTAACATAAAAAAAGGGTTGCAGGATGATAAAGTAGGACATGAAGAAAACACAAGAAACTTTTAAAACAATGACAAGTTACATGATGGACTGCTTAAGCATCTTTGGAAAAGTGACAAGCAACAGTTTTATGTTAAACTCAAAAGCATAAAATTATTTTTTGTGTTGTAAATTTATTTGAGAATTTTGTTAAATCTAATAAATCATATTCTAGTTTCTTGTTCGTTGTTGCTGTTGTTGACGAGACCAATGTAAGTAAGTAAGTAAGCACTACTGTTACAGCCTGTAAATAGGCTTTATAAATTGTTGTTTTCTTGTTTACAGTTTTATATTTTGAAAATTTTATTCTATTCTATTCTGTGTGTTACAGACAGGTGTTAATGAAGTGTTTATTTTGTAAATGTCATCGGAGAATTGTTAAGAAATTTTAACAAGATTAATGTTTGGAGTTATAAGAGTTAAGGTTATTTTTTTTTTAGAAATTTTTATTTCATCTTATAATTTGTTTTGCTATTAACTTTTTTGAAATGCTGTCTTAGTTAAAGTAGAGACATTTTCAGGAAAATGCAATTAAAAAAGTTCTCTTCTTGTGTATTTTGTTTTCTATGAATTTATAAAACTTTCAGTTTTCATTTGCCTTAAGACTGTTGAAGCTTGCTTCAGTGCGGAGTGAGGAGAAAACAAGTGACAAAACAAAAAAGCCTTTTATTACTTGTATTATAATCGAGGAAAACACTTTATCGTTAGTGCAACACAAATGTCATCATTTATCACAAAATAATTAAAGGTTGCATAAAGAGTTCTGCCCCGGCTTGCTTTTATTTTATTTTACCGTTTTTTTTTCTTAACCCTTGAAAAAGATTTATTTTTGAAAATATTTATTTTTGTTGTTATTGTTGTTGATCTAAAAGTTTTGGTAAGCGCTAAAAGTTTTCCATATACAATTTTTTTTTTTACTTTTCCAAGCAAGTAAACAAAATACCAGACAATATCATGTATAAAACCAGGTCTGGTTTCTTAGTCTTAAACTGTTTTTGTGTTTGTTGTTGTTACCGTTTTATTTCAGCTGTAAAAACCCAATAAGCAAAAGTTTGCTAAGTTGAGGCAGTTTTTTTTTTGTTTGTTTGCTTGTTTGTTTGTTTCACAGGTATGGTATACCTGCCCAAAAAGTTGTATGAAAACTTCAAAAAATATAATTTATTACACCTGAGTAAGATAAGACATGTAGTAAACAATTGAACAAAAAAAGTCCTGTGCTTAAAAGAAAAAGTGAAATTTGTTGGAAAAATTATTTTTGGAAAAAAAAGCAAAGAAAAAGCGAAAACATTGCCATACACTTAGGCACTTATGACAAAACTTTTTATTTCTATTGCACACTTTTGGGAGGCTTTCATAGGTAAAAGTTGTAAAAGTTATCAGATAAGATTTTTTCTTCCTGTTTACCGTTTAGTTTTTTAAGCCAAGAAACAAATTTTGCAAATACTCTTTTATCTCAGCTTAATGTTTAATAAAGAAATGCTAAATTAAGTGGAAGTAGCAATTGTTGATGTGATTAAGGATATTAATGGGGAAAGACGGTCCTAAAATCATAAACATTGAAATTCAAAAGTTTTGTAGAAAACTATAAAGTAAAAGAAATTTGTCATTAAAAAATTATTAATAATTTTATTTAAGCAGCTTAAAAGTTATTAAGGAGTATGCATGTGTGATTAAGAGTTATTCCATGCAACACCAGAAGTGCTTAGACGCGTTAAGAATGCAACATTTTTATAATAAACTGCTTATGGACAGCGCTACAAACACTAAATAAATGATTGAGAAATAAAATAAAGCTAGATAGCTGGGATATTTAAAAGCTTATAAAAATTAAATAAAGGGTGTTTTCTATAGAGGTATAAAACTTTAAGTTATCAGGCCTTGCTTTAATAGCGTCGATAAGCAATTTCAACATGAATAGACTGACTGCTGAATAACGCTTTCAACTTGTATAAATTGGGTTCGAAACAAGATTTCTGTTGAGCCCGATTTTTGTCCCCCCAGGGTGCACATTGATATGTTTTGACGGAATCTTACCGTCATTACATGTGTCACCGGGGATTAAAGGCAGCCTCAGTCCCCTAAAAGGCTAGCAGGAACCAACCGGACAACAAACACCACTTTATTTCCGCAGAAATCAGTAAGCCCCAGAGTTCAGCTTTTTGACTTTTTAGCCTTTTAGCTGTTCTCTGACTGATTATTGAGGTTGGCCCTTCGGGAGCATCGTCGTGGTTGTGGTTTTGCGGCCCTCGTTTGAGTTGTGTAGGTCGGATAATACAAAATGAACACAATGAATGGTCCTGGTGCAGTGAGCATGCTTGTGTTCTGATATTGTATTACGCTTGCATGTGTTCTGGACCAGGAGTTGGATAGTCTCCAACTCTTCAGCAACTCTTTAGTGAGAGCTGCGGCTTGCTCCGAGCTCTCGCAGTTGGGACCAGGATAGACATAAGGCTTCCTGGGGCGTGGGTGACGCTAAAATTCGTCCACAGTGGTATGATCTACCGTCAAGTTATGGCTTACACAGCTAGGTACTGAAGTAAATCTTATCACGGATATATGTGGTCCCAACCGGATGGTTCCTTTGGCCACGCAACTAACGAAACAGTTGCGTTTTTATGCGAGAATTTAATGGCTGTGTTATCTTATGTCGCGGCGATGTTATTTGGCCTCCACGATCATGTCATTTGAAATGGTTGGACTTTTTTCTTTGTGGATATTTAAAAGAAAAAGTGTGCGTCGGTATGCCAAAAAAGAGTTCAAGATCTAAATGGAATCACATTAACGACATTGAATCTCAATTATGTGTCACAGCCATGGAAAATATTAATCTCGAAGCAGTGGCGAGAATTTGGTTTAAATGACACATATTGTCCTTTCATCGTAATAAAAAATATTAAGATAATTCTCTGAAAACCTTTTTTTTACAGTAGACTTCAAGCGTTTTGTTTGGACCACAATAACTCTGGTTCTTTGTCTCCTTCAGGACTTTCGAATTAAATTGCTTTTTACACACGGCCATCTAAAAGCAACAAGATCTTTTGATTTATAAATATTTAAATCAATAATTAATGCAGCATGACTAGTGGCAGGCTTGTGCATGCTACTTATCTACTAAGGATCTAAATAATCTACTAGAGAAGCATATGAAAATCGTCTATTTTATTTAACATACTTTAAGGAGTATTTTTGACTTTTTAATAAATAAATAAATTTCAATAAAATACAAAAAATATTTTGCAGCATATCTTTGGGAGAATAAAAATGCAATGAAAAAATATTAGGATTTTTTCAAGTACTAACTAGCTTAACACATTGTAGCATATTTTAAGTTGTCAAAACTATATATAATAATTTATAAATAATTCAAATAGGAAACTTAAATTTCTAGTTGTTGTTGTGTGTTTTTTTATTTAAATTTTTTATTTGTTTTTGTTAAAATATTTCGTTTCTATTATTGTTGTCTTCTAATTCCTTGCAACGTATCAATGCCAACATCAACATCTAATATGCTTAGTATGCTTTATTTTGTTAATGTTTTATTGTTGCAATGTTGCACATTACAAAACTTTGAAAAATTTCCAAAGTTTTTTAATACGTTTTCTTTACGTTTTGTGTGTGTGAGTGTGTGTGTGTGTGTGTGAAAATATAGTATTTTCTTTGTAGACACCTAGCCAACAACAAAAACAACAACAACAACATTTAGCGAAATTGTTCACCAAACAGCTCTATAAAAAAGTTTGCATGTTTTTCATATTTTGACGCGCAAAACAAATTTTTCGTTTTGCTTTTTTTTTTTGTTGAAAGTGTGTGCATACACTGGCATATAAAAGCAGGACGTACAGGGAAAAACAAAGTAATAGATTGAAATATATTTAGACAAAAATATTTTGTACAAAAGGTAAGTTCTAGGCACGTAAAGAATGTACTGAAGCAGACACGTATAGTTACAACATACCTAGAAAAGGGCTAGCATACAAACACACACACACATACATACGCATGCATCAACCTATACAAGGTCTAGGCGACACAGGTTTGTTGAAATACTTTAGCGATGTGCAATGAGGTGAAGTAAAAAGTGCGAAGGAAATTATTTAGCAAAAGTGTCAGAATTTTTATTCTCATTCAAGCAGAATTTTTAATATTTTTGTTGTTTTTTTTTTTTTTTTTTTTTTTTTTGTAAAACTAGTCTATGTAGCTGTAGGATGGGTGTGTATTTTTCATTGTAATTCTTCTTTTATTCTCTTCGTTTTTTTTCTATTAAAATGAAAACTTTATTTATGATGTTGTTTTTCTTTTAAGTTGTTGCAATATGCTAAGGTGTCAGGAAGGAAACAATGTAGCAAATACTTTGTAAACATATTTTCATTCTTTAACATTATTGTTGCTGTTGTTGTTGCTGTTATTTTACCAAACGAAAGGTGAAGGAATTCTGATAATGTACTTCGTTTTTCTTTATATTTTAATGAGAAGCAAAGAAAAAATAAATAAATAAAAATTATCATAAAAAAGGGTTGCTACTAAATAAATAGTGATCTTAAAAGGAATGATTTTTATGATTCTTATTTCCATTCTTTATTCCTTTAGTAACATGCTTAGACAGAACTTTAAGAACAAAAATTTTAAACTTTAAATTTATAAGCTCTTTAATAAAAATTGTTTTTTTGTGTAAAAGAAGATTTCTGCAGCATTTTACTTATCAAGCATTTCAATTTTTTTTGTAGCCACTTTAACAACAAAAACAAAAAAAGAAACAGCAGAGTAAAAAATCTCTTTCATTTTAAACTGTCAAATCACTGTCTGTGTGCAAAGCTGCTACAAAAGGATAATATATATTTTTTTTGATAGCTTGAAAATCACCCACATAAAAATTGAATGGAATTAAAATATCTATCTTCACATGTTATTCCTAGACTAGAAATGATGCATACTTTAGGGGTTTGCCACAATAAAATATAGAGAAAAAATTGCTCCAGATGAAAACGAAAAAAAATAATGTTCACAAAATTAAGTGACACTTGTAGACGACAAAAATATAACCCGTGCATATATCAAAAACCTACAGTGCCAGCCAGCCAACCAGCCACACATATGCAAGCAAGCAGCTTCACTAGACTAGAGGAGTATCTTTCTTGTGTTGTTTTTGCTTTAATTTTTTTTTGAAGCAGGAAAATATGTGGTAAAAATTTTTGAGGTTTAAGGCAAGATAAAATGAAATATATAACGGAAATTTAACATAAAAAAATAAAAAACAATCAAACAGAGTATTTGGTCTAGATGGTTTAATTTGCAAACAAATATGCAAAGAAAATAAAATAAAAGATATTTACGCTAAAAGATTTCAATTGAAAATTAAATTTTGCAAACATTAAATCTAAAGATTAAATAGTGAAATAAATGTAAATAAAAGTAAATAATTATTAATTCCTTGAAAAGATTACTAACTGCTTATTTTAGCTTACTTTACCGTATATAGTTTAGACATCCAAAAATATATACAAAAATTTGTTGAAACTCTAACTAAAAACAAAAAAAAAAATCCTTCTTAAACCTTTAAAAAATTTTAAAATATATTTTATTTAAATTATTTAAATTGAAGGACCAACAAATTAACTAAATATTCTAAATAACTTTCATAAGTCCGAAATTTTGCCTAATTTAATTAAGTTAAACCAAAATTTTTCTAATAAGATGTAAAATATTCAGACTTTCATTACGTTACAATTTGCAGTTACACAGCCTATATGTTTTACAGAAAAAAAGAATTTAAATATTTAAATTGGTTTAAAACTTTGTCATATATCCTTTTTTCTAAATTTAAAAAATCACAATATTTTAAAGGGAAAACAAAGCTACGGCTTAAAAAAGGCTTAACTTAAACAACACATAATTTAAAAATAAGAAATTTTAATCAACAAACAAAAAGAAAAAAGGATCCTTCACATTCTCTTAAAATTTATAAGCATAGCATCAACCTCAGGTATTTTATTTAGAATTTAAAACTATTTTACCCTGCATAATACTCGTATTTAAAAAAATTATGTTCTTTACTTTTTAAGCCTTAACTATTATTTTTGTTAAAGATTTTATTTCCTTAAGTTTTAAATATCCTTCAAACTAAAATTTTTTGTTTTATATGATCTTTCTATAGTATGAAATTGATTAGGTAAGAGAAAATATTTTAGAAGCCTAGCATATATCCTTTTTAGTGTACATAAAAAATTTCGCTTTTTTTTTGCATAAAAATATTTTTATGTTTGACGAATTTAAATAAGTAAATGTTTGCTAAAGTTGTTTTAATTAGAATTTTTTGAAATGTCCTTGAAATGAATACTTACTGAGTGAGTAAAGTTGTGTTTAATAATTTAATGATTTTAAGCTTTAGCTTATTTTGAAATAAAAATTTTTTATATTTAATTTATAACAGTTCCTAACAAATTATTCATTTTAATATTTGCTTAAAGATAATTAAGTAATTTTTTCATTTTTCTTTTTATTGAAATTATTTAATTGCAACTTTGTTAGCTTTCACTAAATTATAAAAATTCCAGCCATATATCCTTTTGTAACACGAAATTTTTTTGTATATACTTAATAATTTAACGATTTAAAATTATATAAAATTTAAAATGAAATTAAATTTTATTTTAAGGATAGCAGCCTTATATCCTTTTTTTAACATGGATTTTTTGTGTGAATATTTTTATAATTAATTATTTAAAATGACATAAAATTAAAATTCTTGTTTAATTCAAGATTCGTTTGTTGGTTTTTTTTAAGCAGTGAAAGGATACTACCGGGTATCCTGTTTTCTAAATTTATTTTGTAACTCTTAAGATCTGTTGCAGTTTCTTTTTATAACTTTATTATTTTAACTAACTGTATAAAACATTTTCAAAGAGAGCATGGTTTTATTTTTTTTAAATCCTGTAATATCCTTCTAAAGTAAGGTAGTTTTTAGAAAGTTTGTGCATTACAACTTGTCGTTAAACATAATCTATATTGGTATAAACATTTTAACAGTTTTGGTTGCATAGTTAAGGAGCGAGTCATATATCCTTTATTTGTATGTTAAAAAAAATTAATATTAAGTTTTGATTTTTTATTAAAGATTTTTTAACAAATATTAATACCTTTGAAAAGTATGGTATTTTTTTTGTTATTTTAAACAAATATTTCTTGAACATGCTAGAAAATAGTTAAAATTTCTATTTAATACATTTTTGTTTTTCGTTGCAACAAATATAAATAATAAATATTTTAAAGCAACATTCAGCATAGAACACGAAATATATTAAACGATATTTTAAGAATTACTTGAATGATGCAAATAAAAAGAAATATTGTCTATGGTTATATAACCGAGAATACAAGTACAGCGAGACAGCCAGCGAAAGAGAGAAGGAGAGAGAGAGAGAGAACAACAAACTATTATTTATAGCTTTATATGCAATTTTAGAAACAATATATAGAAATATTTTTCAAAGTTTTGTAATACATATTTTTCAAGTGCTAAAATAACAATATTTCTACACGAAATAACAAAAATAATTTTCACATGCAATCGCACTGGCCCAAGTATGAGAAACAGCAGGGGCCATGCAATATGAGGGTGTAAAATTGAAAAATTGTTACAGAATAACAACAATTTAAAAAACAACAACAGCAGCAGCAGGAGCAATGAAACAAACAAAAAAAAAGGACATCAATGACATATAGTTATATGGCCAAATGCAATAGTAAAAATTGTTGTAGTTTGTGGTAAAAATGTCATAAACAGCTTTTGTTTTATACATGAGAAAAACTATTTATTTTATGTTTCATTTCTTTTTTCTCCCCTCCCCGCCTTCATCTTTTACAGCAGTTTTGATGAAATAGACAAATTTGCGTTTTGTGTGAAAATGTCATAACCTCAAACAAATGGCAAGAAGAAGTTTATACATTTTGTTTTTTCTTTTGCTCAGCAGCAACAAAAAACATTCCAAATTTTATGTTGTTGTTTGCATTTTTTTTTATTTTAAAGTAATAAATCATATGCATAGACATAAACAAAAACCAGCCGTTAAAAAACTACTACAAAAAGAACAATCTTGCAGAGTTTTTGTGGAAATTTTTTAGTTTTTGCATAAACACAGATTTGTGTGAAGAACGTGTTGTATTAGTCACATGAGTATGAAGACTTTTAAGTGTTGGTCTTAAGTGTAAATTGCAGTCGTTGATGCATTCATATTTCTCTGTGACACTGTTCAGCTCGTTTTTTTTGGTTTTGCTTTTCGTTTTTTTTTTTTTTTTTGAAATTTGATTTAAGGAAAAATTTGTTATATTTTACTGCTCTTTTAACTCATTCTCTCAGTCTCTGTAGACTGTGGTATATTTTTATGAAATTTTCATACATCCGTTTGGCTGATGATTGTTGTGCTCTTTTTTTTTTGTTTTGCACATTTTACAGTTGTATCCTGTTGTTTGTAGTTTAGGTAACAGTTTTGACGTGTGAAAAGCCATAAATCATGCAAAATTATTATTTGAGCAACACAAAATAGAAAAAGTATTATTAAATTCAAAGGAATTAAGGCCAAAAATAGAATTTAAGTTGAAATTTGATATATGTAAAAATATTCAACATTGTTGTTCAATTAAATAAGAAAAAAAAAATATTGTTTAAATATAAAAAAGGTCCATAAATAGGATATATGACCAGATCAAAATATCTTTGATTAAAATTTGTATAAATTCCCATATACATCAAAAACATTTGACTACAAATTTTGGGCGGAATATTTTTCGTAATCTGATATCCTTTTCTTGGATAATAGTGGTAAAAAAAAATAATTTCTTAACTTGATATTAATTTCAGAATTATTAAGATTAAGATTTAAATAATTTTAAATTAATAACTCTATTAAATAAGTATTAAAAAAAGGATATATGGTGAAGGTTGGCAATAAAGTTTTTTTAATTCTAAAATATTGTCATCATAATTATCAAACATTAGTATGAGTTGTTATATAAAAATTTTCTATGAAATGAAAATGGAAATTGATCTGCGATAGGAGGTAAAACTTGTAAGAAATATTTTACAAAAATTTGAAAATAATAATTTTCTTTTTCTTCTTGTTTAACAAAAAAGGATATATGACACAAAAATATATACACCAAGTCATTTTAATTATTAAAACAGATATTTTTAATTGGCATATTTATATTTCAATTCACATTTAATAGAAAGTTGTGTTTAATTAATTTCATTCAATAGAATATATTTCAATTTTATTTTTAATTTACATTCAATAGAATATTCATTCATTTTTTAAATTTATTTATCAGCAAAAAAAAAAAATAAAAGGGAGCAACACATAGTAAAAAAATAGAAAATTGTTACAAAATAAAAGAAATTGTACATTATCCAGTAAAAAAGATTAGTGATAATATCAAAAAAGATTTCATTTATTTTAGACTTAAAAAAAGGATATATAGGAAGCTTTACAGCTGTGATGTATACAATTAAAAACATTGGTGACTGTATTTTCCATAATTTTACACAAATTATTAAGTAGTTTAGAAAAAAATCCGTTCTATATGCCAGGATAAAAGCAAATTAAAAAAGGATAATCGAAAAAAATTATATGTAAGGCCACAATATTAAATGATTCCTTTTTTGTGGTTAAAATGTAGTAAAAATTTTTTTTTTTAAATATTTTTGAGAATTAAAAAAAGGATATTTGGGAAGGTTGGTAGGCTTGATGGTTACAACTTCAAAAATTATCAACCGTTTCTGAAATGGATTTTTAGAAGTAGTTAGCTTAACAAAATTTTTTTTATCATAAATTTTGTTTATCAAAAAGACACTGCATTAAAAGTTTTCAGTAATTTATTTTATTTGTGTTATTTAATTAATTTCTTTTCTGATGAATGAATGTTTATATCCAGCATTTTGTTTTGAGCAGCTTTTAAAGCTTTAGTTCTTTAAATTGATAACGAAGAACTTCATGTAGAAAATGTGTGTTTTGTTATCAAAATTTCTAACCTTTTTTTTGAAGACAAATGCAACAATTAAGCGTTTTTTTAATAAGTAAAAAATAATTTACAGACACCAGTAAATATTTATAAACACACAGCCAGCATCATAGAAAGCTTGTTTTTTTGGTCTTAATTCTTAGATAATAATTGAAGATATTTAACACATTTGGGATGAGAAACAAAAGGAGGAGAAACATTTTTTGAGTTATTTTCAAGCTTTATCAAATTACAGCATTTTCTATAGTTTTAAAATAGCCAAAAAAAGGCAAAGAATGTAATTTGCTGAAGAAAACATTAAAAAAAACAATTTGTATACATTTACATTGTAGTCTTACCCCTTTTCCTTACCCTCCTTACTTCTTTCCCGTAATTTCTTTTTTGGTTTTGTTAAAATTAGTATTTTTTTATTACTCTTTGTTGTTCATTTCCTTTCTTCTTTATACACATTTTTTTCTTATTAACTTTTTTTGTATTCTTATTGAGGTAATATCCTGTGCTGATGTTGTTTTTGTTGCTCATGTTTTCTTAACATCTTCTAAAGTTATTTTTATTTGTTTGTTAATGTTTTTGTTTTAACTTGAAATTCCTAATTGAAAGAGTTTAACGAGTTGTGTTTATTGTTTGTTTCTTTTCATTCCGTTCTTAAGTATATATCCTTGTAAATAAAAAAAAATCTGTGTATGCGTGACTTCTTCTTATTATATATTTATACTGTAACTAAATGTTTGCTTTATTTTTTATTTTTTATTTTTTTTAATGTGTAAAAAGTTTAGATCCTAATTAAAAGTGGCATTTTTGATACAACGCAAACAATGTTATCACGCTCTAGTGTGCAGTGCAAAATGCTTCGTTACTTAACATTTTTTCTTACTATATTTTAGTGTTCAACATAATTAAAAAATATAAATATTTAAAGTTAGATTTTGTATAATTTGTTTATTTTTAAAAATTCTAAAAGCAGGCATAATCGTTTGTTCCTTATATTTCAGTAAGCTTCAGTTCGGTTTTAATATAATGTTTTCAGCATCTTACCCTAAACTAAGGAACTGTTTGTTTTCTTCCTAGATATATGCTATAGTACAAGTTATTTTTTGTTTAACCTTTGTTAAAGTTTTAAAATAAAAATGAAGGCGCAACCCAATTAAATTTTAAATATGTTTTTCAAATAACCAATATTTTCCTGTTGAAACTTAAGGATAAAAAAATGTGATTTGAGATACTTATACAAAATGAGTTTCTAAATTTATGACTGATTAAATTTGTTATAGAAAAATTTCTAATGAAATTTTTATACAGAACATTTTGACTGATGAAACTTTTTTAAGGAAAGTTGTAATTGATGAATTTTAAAATAGAAAAATTACGACTAATGACATTTATTGATAAAAAAATTATCAAATGATATTCTTTTATGGAAAAGATATGACTGATGAAATTTTTGTATATAGAAAAATTATGACTCATGGACTTTTTCATACAAAAGTTCGACTCATGAAAATTTTGTACAGCACAATTATGACATATTACCAACGGAAATTTTTTATAAAAAAATCTTGACCGATGAAATTCTTGCATAGAGAAATTATGGCTGATGACATTTTTAGATAGAAAAATTATGAAAAATTTTGATGAAAACTATAATACAAAAAAGTATCACTATTGATACTCTTTAAAGAAAGATTATGCTTATTGAAAGTTTTCTATAGAAATTTTAGAACTGATGCAATTTTGAATAGAAGAATTACTAATCAAATTTTTATATAGAAAAATTTTTGCTCATGAAATTTTTGTAAGGAAAAATATAATTGATAAATTCTTAAATAGAAAAATTATGAGTGATGAAATTTTTGTATGTAGAAAAATTATAAATGATGGTATTTTTCATACAAAAGTTGTGACTGATGAAAATTTTCTACAGCAAAATTAAATGTATGAAATTAAATGATGAAATTTTTTGTGGAAATATAATGGCTGCACACAATTTTTTATAGAATAACTATGCCTGTCGATTATTGTTTAGAGAAAAATGATGACTGATGAAATGTCAGCATAAAACATTATGCTGATAATAAGTTTGTTCAGAAAAATTTTGACAGGTAATATTTTTTTTATAGAATATCTAAATCTGCTAAAAATATTCGATAGAACAATTTTGATTGATGACATTCTTTGTGATAGAAAAATTGTGATTGAAAAATTGTTTTTAGGAAAATTGTGATTAATGAATTTTAAAATAGAAAAAATATTACTGATGATATTTTTTTAATAGAAATATAGCGATTGATAAAATTATTGTGCAGAGAAATTATGGCTGATGATATATTTGAGAGAAAAACTTATGACTGACGGAAGATTATGATATGAAATTTTTTTATAGCACATTATGAGCTTTTGCATATTTTGCACAAATTGTCCAAGCGCACACTTAAGACAAAATTAACTGTAACTTCAATTGGTTCAAAATAGGAGACATGATTTTTTGTAAACGCAACTATAAATTTTAGGAACTGTTTTAAGCAAATGAGCAAAAAAACTTAAAAATTTTGTTAATGTAAAATTGTTCTTTTTGTTTTATTTATTTACATAAAAAAGGATATAAGGCAGAGTTTTGAGTTATTAGATATATTTCGTTACATTGCAGTGTTTATATTGCCTAGAGCATTCTGCGAGTTGTGATATAAAACTTATGTAAAATTTCTGTTCCTTTCGCAGGATAATGGAAAACAAAAAACAGAGTTAATTTTTATTAATTTAAAATGAATTTTTTAAAATTCAGTTTTAAGAACTTAAACGACTTTTACTGGCTATTTTTGTGTATATTTCAAGTCTTTACTTTTAACCCTTAAGACTATTCATTATTATTTGGCGTTTTTCTTCATTTTTTCATTATTCCTTTTTTTTATTTTTACTTGTTCCAACAATAAGATAAATTACAAAAAATATTGCTTGAAGGCATTATAAGTTTTTCTTTAGTTTTCTGACTGCAAGGACTTTTGCAATTGATTGTTTGGTAATTAATTATCAATTGAGAGCATTTATAAAAGCAAAAAAATTTCAACAAGTCTAGCCAATTATAAAGAAAACGTTAAAAAAAACTTTGTATATTAAAAATAATATAAAATAAAAAAGAAAAGAAATGAAATAAATAGTGTTAAAAAACTTACGAATTTTCGGAGATGGTTAGTTGTTGCAGAATATAGGAAACTTACCTGAAAGAGAGGAAAAATAAGGATTGATTACTTATTTATTAAAACAAAAAAAAAAGAGATAAATGTTTAACGTTTTTTATTTTTCATTTAAAACTTTTAAAATGTTAGTAAATTAAATCAGAGTCCATTTTAAACTTATAAAACTTTTTTATGAATTTTATGTTTAAAACAATCTTTGTTTTTTAATATATATTTTTTTGCCTACCTTCAGGCTGCTTTCAAAAGTATTTCTTTTGTTTTTAATTTCTTAAACAAATATTTAAACAATATTTCCTGGGTTGTCTTTTCAAAAAGTGCATTCATGGCAATAGCACAGCTAAGAGCAAACAAAACAAAAGAAAACAAAACAAAAATCTCTTGTCCATGTTTACAAACCTGAAATGAGCATTACGTCATTTGAAAAAATAATGACTAGATCCCGTTTGGATATGCAACAGTTTTTTCCCCATGTGCCTTTTTCTGTTGTTGCTGTTCAGTCTAAAAGACTTGTCATTTATTTTTAAAACATTCAAGTGTAATTTTTTTTTATTTATTTTCTTTTCTATTTATTTATTTTATAAAAGAGAATTATATTTACAACTATTATATAAATGTCATCAAGCTTAAAAAATGTAGGTACTTCAAAGTATACTTTTGAGATTTTTTTTGTATAAAGTATAAAGCCAAGTTAAGACAAAAAGGTAAAAGAAAATTATTTCTAACAAACTAAATACACAAAGTTGAAAGAAAAGATGCATTTAGGCAACAAAAGTTTATGCAGATTGAAGAGAATTGAAGGAAATTAAAATAAGTATACGAGTGATATTTTAAATACCATATAATGGCGCTTAATTATAAATTTTTATAATTATTCTGTAATTTTCTTGAAACTTGTTACCAGCCAAATTTCTTAATGAACTAAAAAAATTTTTAATTTGTTAATACAAAACTATCAGAATTATGTTTCAAGCCCTTTCCGCAAATATTGTATTCCTCAATTCCTATCTGCTATAAATGCGGCAAAGGGGCTAAGACTTCACAATACAACTTTTTTCAACTCACGGATATGGGACTCAATTTGCCCAAGTTATGAGCCCAAGTAATGAAAACTTCTATATTATTCGTTTTGTCAAGTTGTCCATATTAACAGAAGAAAGAACCGTTGCCAAAATGTTTATTTTTTGGATGCAATTCTCAGAGTTGAGTTCTCAAATCATGTGTTGTATTGTGTTATGTTCAATCACAGTTTGGAATGTTATTACTGCCCCAAAGGTGTTAAATAAAATTATCCGGCCAGCACCTGGTTGGAAATTAATGTAAATCTCGTAGGGTTTGACCATTTCTCTCCTCTTTTGAAAATCCATTGTCAATATCTGTGGGATTCTCACGATTTCTAAAGAAGTATTCATTGGAAAAGCAAAATCTATTCACATAGAGCTCAGTATGTGCGCTTTAGGCTAAATTGAAATTAGATATCGACCGTATTAAGCCAGCTTCCTAGCGAAGACAGGAATGGGGTTGTAGTTTAGACCTTAATTTTGAGAAGATATAATTCAATATTCAAACAGTTACGTTTAGCAGCACTAAACCGGGCCTGTGCTTGAAAATCGACGTTCTGTGTCAAGGCTACTTAGGTTATTTATTTAGGAAGCTTTGAGCCTTTTTAGCTGCTTGCAATTCATTTCTGTATTTTGATCTACAAAAGGATTCTGCAATAGGACTAAATGTGGCTTTATTAATTTTTTTGTGGGAAGTCCCTTGACGCATATATTAACAGCCAAGTACTTTAGGCTTTCAATCAGGCACTTGTTAGCAAGAGATATAAAGATTTTGTTTTCGTGTTATATTACGATCTCCAGCTAAGGCCCTGCTTCACATGCTTCCTTAGATGTGAAGTGTATTAGAAGTTTCATAAATTAGCGTGTGTATTTGCTTCTGATTTTTTGTATGTCCATTGCCATAGACGCTAACAGTCCTATGCTTCTATGCTTTATCTTATCCTGTTTTATCTTACGTCTTATCTGGCTGTTGCTCTCTTGAAGTTAATGGCGAGCGCTTTCGATGCGAAAACATCATTGTCAAGCTGCGACATAATTTGTCTCTTATCGATTGATCAACAAAACTTATTAGTGTATAAAATTCAGAAAACTGTTATAATTCTCATTTAAACTAAAGTCGCCATTTTCCAGCACTATGAATACCCCAGCTAAAATGACACTATTGCTGCTTAAACTGCTTGCATTGCTATTGTGTTCTATTACGCCGTGTCCAACGTATATCAAGTTCATATCTAACTTAAGGTCTTAGTATTATTGTGCTAAAACAGGGTGACTAAACACTTTATTTTTTTTATTACTACTCGTAACTTTATTTCAAGGAAACGAAAAGTTTACGGCAGGAATGAAAAGAATTAAATGAAATTTGAAATACATGAAAATATTAAAATTAAAGAACATGATTTTTTGTTTCCTTTTTGAAATGACTAAAGCATGCTTTTAGGCTTTTTAAAGTTTTTCCCAAGTTTAATTGTTTCATATATTTTGTTTTATTACTTTTTATTTTTTAAGCCTAATTAATAACCTAACAAATTTTTAATGAAGAAATTCTAAAGCCTACTTTAGGGATGAATTAATTTTTGTTATTATTTTTATGCCCTATTAAAAAAAGTTTATATACATATATTTTATAAAGAAAATCAGCCTATTTTAAGACTTTGAATATATTTTAATTTATGTAAGAACATACTTTAAGGCGTTTTTAAAATTTTTCATTGTTTTTTAAATTTGAAATAATATTCTTTTAATACTTAATTATAAAGTTTTTACCAGCTTAACAAACGCTGCAGGAATATTTGTATAATGTTTGAAGTCAATTAAAAATGCTTGCTATTATTCCTATTTGCCTGAATCATATTTTCTGCTAACGCCTTTGCTCTTCTTTAATTTCATAAGCTGGGCGTTTGTTTACTTTTTTTCTTTTTTTTATTTAATGTATCAATTAAAAATTATTAAGTTTGCTAATAATGTACAGGCACGTTTCAGTTTTTGTTTATTTTTGCTGTTGAATGCTCTTCCGTTTGTTTTTCACTTTATTTAGTTTTTTCCTTTTTTGTTTTTTGTTGTTGTTTTTTTTAATATTCCAATGGCTTTCCGTTTACTTTGGGTTTTGTTTTTACGCCTCAATGATATGGCTACATATCAATGATGTGAGAAGGGACTGTAAATTATAAAGCCGGCTTTTAAAGGTCTTTATTAAAATGGAATATATGCGATAATTGTTATGTGAGTTGTGTGTGTGCTGTGTATATAAATACACGTACACACACACACACACACAACGTTTGTCAGCTTGCAATATTTAATCAGGAAGGAAAATGGACTTTGTGTTTAAACAGCGAAACAGTACCAAGAAAGACTGGTATTTTGTATTAAAGGTCTACAAAGAACAAAAGAGATTTTAGGCGTGTATGCCAAATACTCATACAATACCGAATCCTTAAGCATAATTTGTATGCCATTGTATAATAATAAAGTATCCATGTACATACTCAGATATTGCGAAAGAAATTGTTATATGCGAATGTGTATAGCATACTTTCAGGTACAAGTATGGGCTGCTAGTTGCGAAGGCAGCAATTATATGAGATAGCTTAAGTGGTTTTTGAGGTTTTATGCTTTTGAATTATACTAATGTATGCATGCATATATCAACGTATCTATGTATGTATGTCTGTATGTGTGCTTTAATGTGGAGTTATATTAATTTATAGAACTAAATGAGGTATTACCAAACGTTACCTTATAGTGCAATAATAGCTAAAGAAAACGACTTGCATCTATTTAGATATATTCTATGGGGCAATTAACGTTGGCAAATATAGCCTGGCAAAAATGGAAACCTCAGACTTGACCATTATTATATTCAATTCAATTCTATTCATTTTACCAAACTCTGCTTATTAATAGACTACACATTAAACAGCACTAGTAGTCCATTTTTGTTATTGTTATTGCTGTTATTGTCGTTGTCGTTGTTACTTTAAATGGGTCTTATCTTTTGTAAGATGTACACGTTTATACTTTGTTATACTACAATTCTAGGATTTGAAGGCAAATGCATTTCCTCCTGCATACAATTCATTTAAGTTCCAAGGACTTTATTGTTATCCAAAGACAAACATTTTCTCTGTTAAAACAGATAAGGCTTACCACTGCCAACGTCATTATCATCAACATACACATCAAACATTCATTTTGTTGGTTTATATATCTATATATATATATATATATATATATATATATATATGTAGATAAAACAAAAAAATCACATATAGAAATGAATGTAACAGTGTGAGAGTGGCAAAGAAATATGAGTTTTTTAATTCAAAAGCAAACACATTTTAATGTATTAAAAACATGAAATATTGGTTAAGGGAAATGGTTGGAAAAAATTTCTGTCTAATAAATTAATATTTAAAATAATTCAGCTAAATCGTTTTATTCTAAAATTCTATGATTGTTTTTTCTTTAATTCAGTTAGCTGAATGGCATTTTTAATCTATATAAATCATTTATGTTTAGCTGAATTTAATCGTTTTGGCCATTTTAATTCCATAAAAGCTATAAATATTGTTTAATATTTAAATAGGCTGAAAATTTGAATTTATATCAGCTGAATGATTTTTTTTTATAGAAACTATTTCACTTTCTATACCCCCATGAATATTTTTGTGTTTATTCAGCTGGATTTTCCTTTAAAATAAAATAAAAATAATTTTTTATATATTTTTTATTATAAAGTTTAGCAAGTTTTGTTTTTAGTTTATACTTTCATAACTAAAGTGGAATTTTAAACTTTAAAGCCTAGATGGTTTTACTGTAGTAGCTTAAAATCAAATTTTTGGCTGTTTAATCCCTTAAGGCTATATATTATTGCAATTCAGCTAGCTGAATTTGCTTTAATATTATTTTTTTTCAATATTCATAAGGAAACTACACGGAAATACAAAGAAAAATATTAATAAGAATTAAGCCAAATTGAATAGAGTAGATTTTAATAGCCATAAAGCACAATGATACATGCTTATGCATACATCTGTCTACGGAAATGGTGCTGCACCTGTTTTTATGTGTGTTATAGGTATTACAGAATCTTGATTTTCATGGCATGACAATTCAGCGTGATGTTCAATGGACTAATTACATTTTTCAGGTTTCTAAAGCAGCTTTTAAATGCCTCGGTTTTCTAAAACGGTGTAAGAGATCTCCCTACTATTTATACCACCTTTCAAGGATGGAATACATTTCATATATATATATATATGGGTCCGCACTCCAAGGTCTATTTTGAAGTTGCTAGACCGCATAAAGGAGAGGGCCAAGAGACTCATTGGGGACAGTAGGGTATTCAACTCAATTGATTTTCTGGAACATCACTGTTTTACTATAATTGTAAGTGCTCTAACGAAATTTAAAAAACGTGTTCGTTACTCGAACGCTTTTGAATTTAACTCGATTTATGTTGAGAGCACATTCATTTGTATTTTATTGGCCAGTGAATCGCGCTACGCATTACAAAAAAAAAATTAATTTATATGGAATAAACTCTCTCCAGAGTTTTTTCCTGTAGGAAAGTTCAAACTGAATGTCCACGAACACTACTTCCTCTTTCCTGCTCCTCATAACCTAATTTCCTAGTTCTGGCCCAATGCATTGCATGTGTGGGGGTCATCCCCTGGGTAATGGTGCGACACGAAAAAAAAAACAATCGGCTGATGGCTTTTAAATTTATTAAATTTATTATGATATTTATATCTTTTTAATTCAGCTAGCTGAATTACGATTTTATATTTAAAATCCTTATCTCAAATATATATCTTTCGCAATTTTTTCATATTTAAAGTTTTCTCTGCAATTCAGCTCAGCTGAATAGTGTATTTTTAAAATTTAATAAATAGCGTGTTTATGGCTTATTCACATTCGACTGATGGCTTTTAATTTTATTACATTTATTATTAAATTTATATTTGGCTCAATTAGTTTTAGCACAACAAAATATTTAAATATTTTTTTTTTAATTCAGCTAGCTGAATTACGACCTTATACTTAAAATCCTTATCTCAAATATATATCTTTCGCAATTTTTTTCAGATTAAAAGTTTTCTGTGCAATTCAGCTCAGCTGAATAGTGTATTTTTGAAATTTAATAAATAATGTGTTTATGGCTTATTCACATTCGGCTGATGGCTTTAAAATTTTTTAAATTTTATTATTAAATTTATATTTGCCTCAATTAGTTTTAGCACAACAAAATTACTGAATTACTACTTTATACTTAAAATCCTTATCTCAAATATATATCTTTCGCAATTTTTTCAGATTAAAAGTTTTCTCTGCAATTCAGCTTAGCTGAATAGTGTATTTTTGAAATTTAATAAATAATGTGTTTATGGCTTGATCAGCTTATTTAGTTATTATAACTAATAATTAACCCAGCTTTTGTTTATATACATTCAGGTGGTTTTTTAAGGTAAAGTAAAATAACTTTTTCACATATTGTAGTTTTAAAATTGCTTGCCTCTGCTTTGCCCCTAAATTTTAATATTATAAAGTTGTTTTTTTATGTATAAATACTTTTATTCTACATGTTGCTTTTGCTATAATGATAGCAAGCATGCATTAATTTTTACTGAAACACATACCCGCTCAAATAAGTTTTAACATACATGTGTTGTATAAGCCTACTGTATGTAAAAGTGTAAGCTGCATGGGATTTAAATGATAATCGTTTAAGTGAAAATTTAATTGCATACTTTATGGATGTTTTTTTTTAAATATAATTTTGAAGAAAAATAAAAGCTGAGGCTTAGTTTGTTTGGTTGAGTGCTGGCTGAAGTAAACGTGAGAGCATGTATTTGTATGTAATGTTCGTGTAATATTAAGAAAATATATGTAAATTTTAAATGAAACAAAAACTTGGCATATACATAGTTACTCATATACACATTTATCTACATACATACACATATTAAGTTATTTACATATTTACATAATACAAGATAAAAGTTAAGGAAAATTATTTCATTTGGTTGATAAGTAAAAATAGGGGTCATAAGTGTAAATGAGCTAACGGAAACACATGTGTATGTTTTCAGCCTTAAAGTATGCTATAAATATTGCTCAAGTAAGGATTAACATTAAAATCATAAAATATAATAATGATAATAATAATAAATAAAAAACGAACACATGGGTCTTATTTTTTTCAGCTTTAGAATTAAAAGTATTTCTGTTTAGCGTGATCGTTATTAAATGATTTTAAAAGCTTTTGCCTTTACTTTGCTTTATTTTTCCTTTGCATATTTATTAAGGAAAACACCCTTTTTATTTATTTGTTTTGGCTCCACCTCCTTTGTTTGTTTTACTTTATTGTCTTAAGTGAATTTGTTTTTTTTTTGCCTTTTGTGTAAATTACTATTTATTGTCTTGCAAAAAGTAAAGGTTTAAGGTCAAGCGATTTGCTGTTCATTTACAAAAGAAAATATTAACACAACAGCAAACAAAGATTTTTTAATTAAAATTTATATGAAAACATAAAAATGTAATATTAGCACTTTATGTTGTTTAATATACAGTTTTTGCAATAAATTTTATTACTTTTTCTTTGCTTTAGTGATTAGGGTTTAATTAAAAAAATCTTTTTTTTTCGTATTTTGTTCAGAGTTAATAAATGAAGGGTTTTGATTATATTGTAAATGTAATTAAATTTCAAGGCTTTACTTCAAAGAGTCAAAGCGTTCTTTTTTCTGTGCAATAAGAAAGAAAAGCATACTTTTGGGGGGATGAGAAAGAGATAAAGATTAACTCAATTTTGTGCTGAACGATTTGAGGAATTTGGAAAGTTACTTTTTTTTATAAAGGGTGATAAACAACACAGCATCGATTTGAAAATTATCTAAAATAAGCTGAAAGGTTCTTTATAAATAAGGGATTCTCTTTAGGGATATAGTCTGAATTTCATTGATTTAACAACACATTACATTTTTACACAACTGTAAAAAGGCCAATCAAATTTTAAATGTATTGAACTTGTAAAACTTTAATGGTTTTCAAGGCAAATTTTTCACTGCCGCGTGTTTAAGGATAAAGTTTTGTTTATTTGAAGAACGTTTTATACAGTTGAGTTCAGGCGTGATAAGATTTACGTCTCTAACTAGCTGGTGTAAGCCATAAGCAGATGGCGGATCATACCACTGTGGATGAAATGTAGCGTCATGCTCACTCTAGAAGGCCTTCAGACAGGTATATCCTCCAGTCACTCCTAGTTGCAACTTCAAAGGATCGGAGCAGGCCGCGTCCTTCACTCCTTGCTGAAGAGTTGGAGACTATCCAACTCCTGGTCCAGAACGCATGAAGCTTAATAAAATTTAAGAACACAACCCCAATCATTGTGTTCATTGTGAAAAATTCATCCCACACAACTCAAACAAGCGCTACGAAATCACAGCCACCTCAATACTCCCAAAAGGCCAACCTCAATAATCAGTCAGAGAAAAGCTAAAAGGCTAAAAGACAAATAACAGAACTCTGGGGCTTTGCTGATTCTTGTGAAAATATAGTGCATTATCCAGTTGGCTCCTGCTAGCCTTGAAGGGTACGGGGATCCCTTTTACCCCCGAAAACATATGTAATGACGGTGGATTTCGATGCCCCCGGGGGGACAATTAAGTTCAGCTGAATTAAACACTTTTAAAAGTAATTTTTTGTTTAATTATTGATTGACAAATCATTTGCATAAAGCACTTGAATTCTTAAACTCAGCCAAGCTGACTACAATAAGAAAATATAATATTAACCTAAGATAATGTATTTTATTTTGCTAATTATATTCTTTTTAGCTTAGAGTGACAAACAATATAAGCCATTTTTTTTTGTTTGAGTACGATTTTCCGTCGACCCTCGTCAAATTTGGTTTGTGAACAAACCGGTTTCGGCTGTTTGCCATCTTCAGTGTTCTTTTCGTACTATAAGCAATCTTACCACAACTTCTTAATGCTTATTCACCAAATGTAGATTTGCTTAATAAATTCAGCTTAGCTGAATATAAATTAAACATAATTTAATGTTAGTATGCAAATATTTTTTTTTTGGCCAGACTAATTTTAATTAAAATAATTGCTACTCGAAAATGTTGTGATGATTAAACTATAATTTCTTTGTAACTGTAGATAAAGTACTTAAATTCAGCTGAGCTGAATTGGTTTAGCCTTATTGTTCGAGTAATGATATTTGCAAATATAAATATATGAACAGAATTCAGCTTTGCTGAATTATCATTGTTTTGTTTTTTTATTTATTTTGCTAAAATTATCTAAAATATTAAATTTTATTTGTTGTGCATAATTTAGATTACCCAAATTTTTATTTCTATTAAGACGAGCTTTTTAAAACTTTCTTTAACAATTAAATTATTTCGTTTGAATTTCTATTTAAAGTATTTTTTTTATTATTCATTTTTAAATATTTTTGTTTATTTTTTTATATTCAGCTAAGCTGAATTTAGTTCCTTCGAATTTTTTTCACTTTTAACTTTTAATTATTTAATTTTGTTGTACTCTATTTTAATTCAGCTTAGCTGAATTACAATTTTCTTATTTTTTTTTTTTTTGGAGATACCCACTAATACTTTAGACTTGTGCGGTTTGGAATTAGTTGCATAAATAGGATAATTTAATTTTTTTCGCATTTATAGTAAATCCAGCTAAAGCTACTTGAAATTGTTTTTCAATATTTTTTTTTGGTTTGTTTTTATTTTTATTTATTTTTTTTTTAAGTTTACAGCAGTTTGTAAAAGGTTCAATTGCACTGTTGCTGTTGTTGTTATTTGAAGCACTAAGAATAATTACTACAACGGCAGTGGCGTAAAATAATGAAAAACGTACTAAGAGCCTGCAATAAAATGAAGAACGTATGAAAGAAATATTTTTTTCGAAACATTACAAAAATAGAATCAGCAGTCAGGCAATTAAGTTCACCATGAGGCACAGCGTACTTAAGTGTAGAGAGAGAGAGAGAGAGAGAGAGAGGGAGGGAGGGAGACAGCGAGCTGAAGTAAGTGAAGCTAGTAAATAAGAGTAGATGTGGCAGACATTTAATCGACACGGGATTAGTTAAAAAGGACACTTTTACTGTCACTATGTAAAACACAGCTCAAATACTTACTTACGCCACATAGCCACACAGCTACACCACATGCTCACTTACTAACACGCAAGCAGGAAAGTTAGTTTCCTTAATTCCTCTCCTTATACGTCTACAATTTAAATTGAGAGTTATAGCTTGTGTGATATAATATATATATATGTGTGTGTAAGTGTAAGTGTGTGTGCGTGTGAGTTTATGTGCTTGTTTACATTGATAAACTCAAACATCCAATATTACGCAAACAAATACACAAACACTTATTTTTATTATTGTCGGAAAAGGACCTTTAACAGCAATAACAAAACAAAGTGATAAGGATTTAATGTCTTGGTTTTTTGGGGTGAAAGTAGTAGTCGTGGTAGTCGCGAGGGTGGTAGCTTTGGCTGGGTTAAATTTGTTTGGTGGTGTTAGTTTATAATGCTTTTAGTCTTTATTTATTTTTATTTTATTTGTATTTTTATAATATTTACCAGTATATTTTTTGTGTGTGTATGTGTGTGTATATGTGTATGAGTTTTCTTACTACAGCTTTGTACGTGCTTCAATTGTTTGGTTTTGTCATTTGCTAGGATTTTTCTTTTATACTCATCCTTTTTGTAGAATAATTTTATTTATCCATTTTTTTTGTTTTATATTTTATTTTGTAATTTTGCACGCCTGCAGTTAGGCTTTAAAATAAAACAACATTGAAATGAAAACAAAATAAAATAAATAAAATTAAAAGACAACATTTGGTGTGGGAAATGAAAACACAATTCATCACGAATTTTGAACAACAGCTACAGGATTCTTTTGAGATCTTTTTGGAATCCCAAGAGTCAAACATGGCACCTGCTATATCTAAGGAATCTGACTATTAAATCAATATTTTATTAATTAAAGAAATCGTTTAATAAATGGTTGATATATCGGGAAAATAATGCCAGAAGTGTTTAGAGGCACTTAAAGTCCTTCTGTGTATCTAAAGAGATCTAGAAGAAATTCCTTTTAGTTTGTAGAATTAAATTCATACCTGTTAGGAACTAGTAATCGTAGGAATTAAATTTTTTCCACAAGATTGATCAATTATACACGACCGGTATCTTTGCTTAAATTTTGTTTCGTTTTATGCGATTTCAATTAATTGTTTTGGGTTGGAAAAGACAGGTCATCCTTTTTACCAGATACCTGTGTTTCGGTCTTTATTTATGTGCAGTACAGGAGCTTATTTTGCCTTTTCTCAAAACTTATGTTTGATTTTTTGTTTGCCTTCCTTTTTAACCGACATACATTTAAACACTTCGAGCGGTTTCTATAAGCATCATCCTTTCCTTTTATTGAGGAATTTTTGCTTTTGACTTAAAGCTGTTTCGAGAGATTACAGACTTATCGATATTTTGTTCCAATTGATTGATCTAGAATTTGTCTTTTCTCCCTCGATAAAAATTAAACCTCTACAGCAATAGAGCCTACAATCATTTTGAGCGCGTTTTTATATTCCTAAGCTGAACTTTTGTTTCCAGCACAAAATTAATGCGGGGAAATCTGATATTCGTTCATTTAGGGAAAACGGCTGACAAAATTTATCGCCTGCTTTGAAGGATAATTTGAGTGATGTAAAAGTGTTGAATTCGTAGCAGAAGCCAAGAAGAACCTGCATTATCATTGAGAGTTATACAACCACAAGTCATTTCATTACGTTTAAAAGCTTTGGTATTCATTCAAAACCAAACACATTGGGTCCCCTATGACTTGAAGATGAGTTTGCATGGCGGAAATGATGACTAAACGCTACAAAAAGAAAGCATTTTTGCATGATATTGCTACTAAAGATTAAAAATGGACAAATTACGATAACCCCAAGAGCAAAAAGTGATTTGTAATGCGCGGCTTAACGAACGCTGAAGTGGAAAATCCCTGACCAAGACAATGCTCTGTCTCTGTATTTGATGGGATGAGAAGGGTGTTTTGTATTATTAGCTATTGAAATCGGGTCAGACGATTATAGAGGATCTGTACCGAAAATAATCGCTTTGTTTGAAGAGCATAATGAAAACCCATAACGCCGAAGCGGAATATCAGTAACCAAGGTATTTGGTGGGATCATAATAGTGGTTTTGTGTTATAAGTTATTGAATTCGAGTCCGACGATTATAGGGCAACTGTAATGAAGATTATCAATTCGTTGAAGAGTGTAATGAACGAAAAATGACCAGAGTAATCGTCTAGACATCTGGACAAATCAATAAAGATATGTTAACCACATGAAATTACTGTATTGATGACTTCATTACAGGAGGTTCCGTTGTATTAACGACACAACCGAATCATACTTTATACATTCAATTGTTCCTCCAGTGAGTTAATAGAATTTCATGGGGTATTCTATATATTATATCCAATGACATGCATCACTGTAAATAGACAGTGCCGTCGAAAAACTATGGAACAGATTTTGAACTACCGACCCATAAATGAGAGTTGTATTTCAGTTTTCATTTCTTCTTCTTTTATTTAAGGTCTTATAAAGATGGCATAGATAATAAGCAGATCAAATTAATTACAGTATCTCTTGTAACTTTTAAAATAATCAAGGCATTCGATAGGTTATGCTGTGCCCTTAAAAATATGCTTCTTCCACCAAACATCACAATAAATTGTATGCCAATAATCTAAATATCCACTTCTACATCATTTTTTTTTTAAGAGATGTAGCACTTCAGGCAACAATGCCTATTTAGTCAAGTACTCTGTTACATTCTTGAGGAAAGGGATAGAGAAGAGATGAAAAAGGTGGTGAAAGTAGAAGGATAGTCGGAAATTAACTGCCGTATAAAGACAGAACAACGACCAGTGACAGTCGACAGTCAATTTTTATTTTTATAGTGAAAAAAAACCAATGTCTTCGTTGGGAATCGAGCCCACAACCCCCATACTGACAAGCTAGTACACTACCTACTAGACTACAGGGGCACCTGTATCAATAAATGTCCTTTAAAGTTTTTCGATAGATTCATTTGTACAAATTTCATTCGCTTTGTTTTCATTAACTTTTTGATTTTTTTTTTTAAATTTATAGCAAAAATTGGCGATTTAATTCAGTTTAATTTCTTTATAAAAAAAGCAATATTTTCCATAGAAGAGTGGTTGTCTTTATTGGAAAGAATAAAGGAAATAGAGCTGTTTGTAAGACTTTTATTAAAATTGCAAGTCGATTTATATCAGCTGCCTAAATTATCATGGAAGTAAATCCTGGTTTAGTTTTTTGTAGGCAGTTTACTTCCTCCCTTCACTTAACTTCTTCTTATCAGAAATTTTGCTAGTTTCCTAAAATCCGTGCTTAGATTTATAGATCGAACTTTCTGCTGTCAAATAATTGTTTAAAGAAAAGTTCAAAATATTATTTTGTTTTGTTACATGCCAAACGACTTTTACAAAATGCCGCCTATTTCAATTACTTAAGAGCCAAAGTCCCCGTCAAAAAATACTAATAATGTCCTTAAAATATGCGTTGAATGAACGAGAGTATCTGTTGAGTTTATACAAAACAAAAAAAAACAGAACGTGCATGTATTTGTAAATGTATTAGTGTAGTGGATGCTGTTTATAAAACATTTCGTGTTTTTGTTTTTTTTTTGTTTTATGTGGGATTACCGCTGATTGAAATTGTAAATGAAAATTTATTTTAACAACGTGTTTTTATTTTGTTACATATTGTTGTTGTTGTTCTTGATATTTTCTGCGTTTTGTTTTTGTATGTCATTTCATTTGTATTTTTAACTTGTGTTGATTTTTAATTCCTTATTGTCCTTTCTTTATAGCGAACGCTGTGCTGTTGAGACGAGAGTCTAGTGTCCAGTGTGAAAAATTGTTATAGCAAACAGCATCATGTTGTTGTCAACACCACCATAGTAGCCTTACGGCTTAACAGGACATTGCCTAAAAATCCTTAACTAATGTTTTATAAATCTTTTTTATTTTTTCTTTTTTAATTTTTATTTTGTTTCTTTTTTGTTTGTTTGTATTGTTATTTTACGAATTTTATATTGTTGTTGCTTTAATTTACTTGTATACAAACCTTTAGATAGCTCATGCTGTTATTGTAAAGCCATGATTGTTATGGTTGTTATGCAGTTGTTGTTGGTAAATATATTTAAACTTAATTGAGTTACTGACATTTTATTTTAGTATAATTAAATTAAGCATGGATTAGTATTTGATTTTAATTTAGTTGTTTTGCGTTGTATTTTTTTGTTATTTATATTTTTTTATTTCTATTTGCTGATATTTATTTTATTTCAACTGTTTTGACAAAAAAAAATAAAACAAAATCCAGAAAATATTCAGTATACAATTCTATTAATAGTGCGAGCAGCATCATTTATTTGTATAATTTCTATCATTAGAGTATTTAAAACGTGTACGCACTAGGGAATAGCAAAAAGGCTTTTGTTTTTCCTTTTTTTTCGTATTTGTATTAATTTTTTTAAGCTCATTATTTTTCCAATTTTAATGTTTGCTATCCTGGCGAGTAGATTAAATAAGTCAGGTGATGTTGTTTTATTTATTTGAAAAGATTAAAAACGAAAAAAAAATTACACAACATTTTTACCATTAATACGCCACACATTTGTTCAACATTCATTTACCTACACAATGTAGATGTATCGCTGCTTATTTGTATCTATGTGTGTGTGTGTGTGTGTATGTGTTCTGTATGGGTATGTTTTTTTGTCTGGCTATATTTTTATTATTGCTTTAGCTTTCCATATAAATTAATGTTTGAGGATTAACATTAAAATGATAGTAATTATTTGTAATTAGGTGCCCCCTGAACAGAAGGTTAATGGAGAAGGACAAAATAATCCCTTGCCATATTTTCAATATAAATGTTTAAAAGCCAAATGAAAGAACATTAAATAACTCAATTTAATTTTCTCCAAAGAAAAATAAATATTTTTTAAAGGTAACATATGCAATATTTTTAACGTTTAATATGATACACCACGTTTATTATTAAAATACGTTTTTAAACCTCAAAAATTGTGATTTCTTAAAAGTGTTTTTCGAAGGTAAATTTGAAACTTAATAAATTGTTATAAAACTTTTAGTCAAAGGATCAAATTAAAGGCTTCTGTTAGCTTTCATTTATCACTAAATAAATTTAATAATTTAATAAAAATAATTCTTCAGTAAAAAAATAAACAAAATAAATATAACAATTTCCATCTCTGGTAAAAAAATTAATATTTAATTTCATGTTTTTCTGAAACTTTATTTTCTCTTGTAGGTGTCTGGAGAAAAAAACTCTAGATTGCAAAATAAGAACAACCTGCTCAATTCGTTTATATCCTTTTTAATTTTTCCCTTCGCAAACTTAACTTTCTAAACTGATTTTTAAATTTTTTCTCTGATTAAGGAAAAGACATAAAAAATGCTTAAAATTATCTATAACATATTATCGAAATTGGTATCACTAGAGCAAAGTCATGACTTGTGTAAATTTTCTTATGAAAGTTATGACTGATGAAAATTTTAGCGAAAAATCATGACTGTTGAAATTTTTTTTCGAACATTTATGACATAAAAAATTATATGAACAAATTATGGTTGATGTAATCTTCTTCTAGAAAAATTAAAACCGATGAAATTTTGTTATAGCAAAAATTTAATAATGAAAATTTTTTGTAGAAAAATTATAACTGATGAAAGCTTTGCGCAAACAACTTATGATGAACATTTTTTAATGGAAAATTAGGACTGATAAAAATTGTAGGGCAATTTTTTGGTGAATTTTTTTTTCTTGGAAAATTTATAACATAATAAAATTATATAAAAAAATTATGACTGATGTAATCTTGTTACAGAAATCTTTTAGCTGACGATATTTTTTTATAGAAAAAATATGACCTATGAAGTTTAATGATACAGAAATTATTACTGATTTTATTTTTAATAGAAACATCATAACTGAGAAAATTTTCTTATAAAAATTTTTGATTAAAGTTTTGTACAGAAGATTTTTGATGAAAATTATGTACAGAAAATTTTTGTACAGAAATTTTTTGATGTAAATTTTGTACAGAAAATTTTTGATGTAAATTTTGTACAGAAAATTTTTGATGAAAATTTTGTGCAGAAAATTTTTGATGGAAATTTTGTGCAGAAAATTTTTGATGGAAATTTTGTGCAGAAAATTTTTGATGAAAATTTTGTACAGAAAATTTTTGTACAGAAAATTTTTGATGAAAATTTTTTACAGAAAATTTTTGATGAAAATTTTGTGCAGAAAATTTTTGATGAAAATTTTTTACAGAATATTTTTGATGAAAATTTTGTACAGAAAATTTTTGATGAAAATTTTGTACAGAAAATTTTTGATGACAATTTGGTACAGAAAATTTTTGATGACAATTTTGTACAAAAAAATGCTTGTAAATTAAAATCCTTTTCTATTTAATTTTAACTTTTGAATTTTTTGAATTTTGACTTAAGAATTTAATTGATCATGAATTTTGACTCTTGAAATTTTGTTATAAACAAAATGATTAATGGAAATTTTTTGTACAAAAAAATCAGAACTGATGAAAACTTTGAACAAAAAAGAATTATGGCTGATGAAATATTTTACATAAAAATCATGACTGATGAAAGTTCTGCAAGAAAAGTTATATATAATGAAATATTTTCAGAAATCTTATGAATGAATGAACATTTTGTACAGAAAAATTATGACTAATGAAATTTTTATTTAAGAATTATAACTGATAAGACTTTTTCTAATGGAAAAATGTTGACTTTTGAAATTTTGTTATAGAAAAAATGAATAGTGAAAAATTTACTTTGCTCAGAAGCGTTATGACTGATAAAATGTTTTATATTAAAAATTTTTATTTGAGAATTATAACTGATAAGATGAAAATATTGAGATAAATATCTGGACCAGAAATATTGACTCATCTGTGCGAAATAGAATGCGGCTTGAATGCGCTCGCCATTCGCGAACAAACAGCCAGGAAACACGAAATATAGGAGAGAAATTGACAACATTAACTGATAAGACTTTTCATAGAAAAATGTTGAGTGTTGAAAAAGTCAGTATTGATTTTTTTTGCAGAAAAAACATAATCAATTTTATCCAAAAGAGTTACGACTAATGAAATGTTTTATTTAAATATCATGACTGCTGAAATTTCTCCCAGAATTATTAATAAGGATGAAAATTTTTTATAAGGAAATTCAAACTGACGAAATATTTTTAAATGATTGAGGAAATTTTTTTTGCAGAAAAATAATGATATAAAATCTTAGTAGAGAAATATTATGACAAAGTTTTATTTTGTTTATAGAAAAGTCATGTCGGATTTTATCATTTTATAAAAAATTATGACTGACAATTTTTTAAAAAATCAATTATTATTGGTGAAACATTTTTATAGAAAAGTTTGTACTGATAAAAGAATTTATAGGAAAATTGTGAGGAATGAAAAGGATTGATGCTTTCTTTTATTATAAAAACTATAACTGGTGGAATTTTTTTTATCGATCGATGAAATTTTAAAGTAATAAAGAAACCTTAGAAATTAAAAGGCCATCCAATTAATGGCTTGATTTGACTTATACAAACGGTCGTATATTTTTTGAGCCTTTGTAATCGTCCACCTGATAGTTATATTGCATGTGAGACAACAGATATGTTTTGAAATTAAAAGGACTCTTATAATTGACAAATTATTTATTTGACTGGTCTTATAGTCTTAGCTCTTGAATTAAAAGTTTTTATTTTATATAAGATAATCCTCTATCCATCTGTCTATTTTGAAGTTGTTTTTTTTTCTCTTAAGAGGAAATTTTTAAAATCTTAGTAATTCTCTTTCTTTCTCTCTATATGCTGATTTTTTGTTTTCATTTCTATAGAAATTAATATTTATCTAATGAAAAAGTTTTAGTCAGGATAGAGATCTTCTTTTAGAATTTAGAATTTTCGAAAAAAATATTAAATACAATTTAATCTCAAAGAAGTTAAAACAAGCAGTGTTCATATGTTATGCCAAAAATTGTTCTTGGCTTTTTTGTAAAGTAAAAAAAATAATCCTTAAAAAATTGATTTAGTTTTATTTCACAAGAAAAGAAAAATATTTAAATAATTTTTGGAACTTGTTTTAATATGACAATTTTATACGTATAGGATACTTGTGCTTAAAGCAAAATGAAATCAGAGTTTAAAAAAAAACAACCAGCTTTCCTTCCGCTTGTGTTAAGAAAGCCTACCTTTAGGCTGTTTGATAAATTATTTATTAATAAGAAAAGAAGAAAAAAAAAAAATAAGAAACATAATAGAAATATGAATTGTAAACATACACACATCTGCAAATATTTTAGTTTCTTTATATAAAAAAAAAATAACAACAAGATATGTGAGAATTTAAAGAAATGCCTTTGAGTGGTTGAAGGGAAAATTAGTTTAAAAAAATATTTCTGTAACTGAGATTCTACGGCAGGAGGTGGATGAAAGGAAATATTACTAAACCCTTAGGTTGACTGTTTAAATTAGAAAATGTTATAGGGTCTTGTATATACTAATATTTATAAAAATAGACAATTTAAAATAGGATTAGTTATCTTACTTCTGGTTGACTAGGATGCTGGTAAAATAAATTTTTGTTTACAAAACTTTAATGTCATCTAAAGTTTCCTGCATCTACACTAACTTGTAATCTATATTTTAATATGTTTGTATTCTCAAATGCAAAAATGTATCATCAACAATATGGCCTTAAGCTAAATTGAAGAAAAGGAGAACAACAAATTTTTGCAACATTTGATATGAAAGTTTGGTAGTTCTTTTTTAATGTTTTGTTTGGTATAGGAAATAATCTAAGTTAGAGCATAAAAATAACAAGATTTTGTTTAACAAATCTAAAGTATAGCATATATTAAGGGGTTCAAAAACAAATAGATAAATGATATTTTTTGTTTCCTCCTTAGCAAGGACAAATAAAACTAAGGGTAACATTTAAAATTGAAGCAAATAGTTTGTTTTTGGTTAAATAGACAACCGCAAATGGTTTGGGTTAAAACAAAAATTCATACATTCATTACTTAAAAGTATGCTTGTTTTTTTTACCAAATATATATATTTTTTTAATATACTTTTATTATATTTAAATATATTTTTGTTAACAAAATCCAACCACAAACATTTTAATATATATTTAATTTTGTATTTATTGTATTTTTACTTACTTACTTACTAGCTGGCGAATTTAACTTTATACACATATGTTTTCTTTTTTTTTTTTGTAAATTATTGTTAACAAAGCTGACAGCTGTCAAAATAATATGTAAATGTTGTTGAAAAAAAAACCCCATATCAAGTAAAAACAGTTATTTCCAGCGCATAATGTATGTTAAATTATTCAAATTCAAATAAAAAAGAAAAATACAAAATAGAAAATAAAATAAAAGAGAAGAGAATGGAAAAAAGTTTCAGCTACAAATGAGAAAATAATTTTTTTTTAATAATTCTTAAATTTAAACACAATATTGTTGAAAAACTATCACAAAAGGAGCAAAAAGGAAAACTCTTGTGTAGTAAAAAATATTTTGGGTTTAATATTAAAGCGTTTCTTAAGCAGAAAGATTTTGAAAAAAAGTGAAGTCTATATTCAGAAGGGTAGCAATATTCAGAAACTTAATAAAACATCTACAATTGAAGAAAAACAAAATATAGACAAAGTGTGTATTTCCATCTACCATATGAAATTGAGTTGTTATTTTCCCGCAGTTGTCCTATCTTTTACACCCTTGTGGACAGGCTCCTAAAATGCACACGGAGCCATTAACACTTTCTCCGCTATAACATTAAGTACAAAAAAATAAACCATAAGGATCTGCCTATAGGAGTGAGTGCCTGTGGTATATTTCTTCAAATTGTATGTTTCAATAAGAAAAATTATTTTGAAATATTTTTAATATACGACAATAGACGCACATCTTAAATTTTCAATTACAAACATTGAAAAAAAATAAAATTTTCCATTCTAGGGAAATATAAACGTGTTATGGTTTCTTTCGTTTGTAAGTCTAACTCGCAGGTTACTATCAATCGCCTTTGTTTCGTAGTAGGGAAAAACTTATGCGAATGATTGCCATGTGACGGCACTTAAATAATGCACTTAATCACCACCTTTTGGCCACCTTTGAAAAGACTCGCGTGAACAGTATTTATAATAAAATGCTCGGAAAATCCAATGCTTTGTGCTCTCTTACAGAGGCCTGGGTGCAGGCACTAATTCATCTATAACGATGATGTACAGGTTCCCCTGTAGGCTAGTAGTTAGTGTACTAGTTTTTCGGTGTGGGGGTTGTGGGTGCGATTCTCAACGAAGACCTTGGTTTGTTTTTCACTACAAAAATAAAAATTGACTGTCGGTGGGGCTGCTCAGCGATGAAGGCATAGTCACTGGTCGCTGTGCTGTCTTTTATACGGCAGTTAATTTCCGACTATCCTTCTATCTTCACCACCAGTTTCATCTCTTCACCTTCCCTTTCCCAAAGAAGGTAGCACGGTACTTGACTAAATAGGCATTGTTGCCTGAAGTACTACTTCTCTTTAAAAAAAAATGATGTACAAGTGGATATTCAGATTATTGACATACAATTTATTGTGATGTTGGTGGAAAAAGCATATTTTTTAGGGCACAGAATAACCTATCGAATGCCTTGATTATTTTAAAAGTTACAAGAGATACTGTAATCAATTTGATCTGCTTATTATCTATGCCATCTTTATAGGACTGGAATACAACTCTCATTTATGGGTCGGTAGTACAAAATCTATTCCATAGGTTTTCGACGGCACTGTCTATTTACAGTGATGCAGGTCATTGGAGATAATATGTGGAATACCCCATGAAATTCTATTAATTCACTGGAGGAACAATTAAATGTATAAAGTGTGATACGGTTGTGTCGTTAATACAACGGAACCTCCTGTAATGAAGTCATTAATACAGTAATTTCATGTGGTTACTACACATTACAGGGACAATTTAGTAATGAATGGTATATATGTGGACGGAAGATATATATTTTAACTTTCAATATGCAAAGATTTAAGCCGAATGTTTAATTAAGTTTGGACCCTCCTTCCTTTTTTCCATCTACTAGTTTTCGCACAATGCATTAAGTGATTAGGGACAATATCCCTATTGCTGATTTAATTTTAAAAAAATTATAAATCGATTTTCGTTATATGATTAAAGGATTATATATGTTGTACACCAAAAAAAATTTTTGTAACTAATAAAAAAAAAATTTACTCAATTTTCTCATTTTTTTATTTAATAAAAAAATCAATATAAAATATACTAACGAAATAATTAATTAAATTGATATTAACCCACAAACAATTTTTTTTATTAATAAATTTATAATTAAAGTAATTAAAAATTTAATTAATTTTTAAACGGCAATCAATTAATTTTTTAATAATTGTAAACATTTTTTTTTAGAAATACCTGAAAGGCAAGCTGATAAGGCTTCTTGCATAATTTTCTTAATTAATGTATTTTTATTATTATTATTTTTTTTAATTATAATCCTCTTCTAAAGAAATAATGTCTTTGCGATCCAGTTCCATAACCTGGCAGTGTTTTAATCCCTACGAAAACTTTAGCATTTCCTAAGTTTAAGCATTACTTTAAAGTATTAAAAAAAGTATTTTTGTAGATTTTTCAAATTTGTCTTCTATCATTAAACCTAAAAGTGTGCTTTAGTTTCTTTGCCCTTTTTAAGCCATACACACACACACACTCACACTTAAAAAATACCTAAAAAGCTTAAGCTGTTTTAAAGGGAAATGAAAATCGATAATGGCTGTTACTGGTTTTTTGCCTGTGTTCATTTAATACAAAATCTATAATTTTTTTACTTAATTTTTTTTTTCGATCCCTTAAAATTAGAGAAGAAAAAAGACAAAAAAAATATAAAAACTCACATGTGTAAAATAAATTTATTCATTTCTTAGCATTTACACACTAACACTTAAGCCAAAAACACCAACGTGTGTAAATCTGTTATTTTTTGCTTTTACAAAAAAGAAAAACAAAAAAAACATCAATTTCAATTTTCCTCTTCGAGTATTTCGAATGGAATGTTTTCATTGACGTTCAAGTCGGTGTTAATGTGAGTGTGCAAATAAATAGAAACGCCATTTTCAATAATGTCGTAATCTTAAATCTCTGGTAAACTAATTTTCTATAATACCTTGACAATGAAATTGGCAGATATTTATATATCAATATTGTAGCATACTTTTGGGAGCTTTATTTAAACATCACAGACAAATTCTGTAGAAAGAAATTTTAAACATAAAACGAAAAATTTATTATTAAAGTCACGTTTCAAAAATATATATTGAAAAATTATTTCCAACCCACACATATGCAAGTTAAATGTGTGTCTATGTGTGTTACAATTCAATATAATTTATGTTAGGAAATTATCTAAAATATCTAAATTTTATGAGAAATTGTGGTTCTCATTCATTTTAATTTCTGGCGTTAATAAATTTTAATGACCTTTTTGTCATTTGTTTCCTTTAATAGTTTATATTTAGGAAAAATTAGAAACGTGTTTAAGGTCCTTTTAATGCTTTCAAGATTTTTTGCTATTAAGCTGCTTAACAATAGTTTTAAAAAAATATGTTCTTCCAAAGTTGGAAGTCAAAGCCTTTGTCTGTTTTTAATTTATTTTTTTTCTAATGCATTTCGAAAATATTTTATGATTCATTTCTATGATGCCATAAAAATGCTAAAAGCTTCAAATTGCATGTCTACAGCAACAACAACAACAACAACAGTTAATGGCAAAAAAAAAACTAAAGAAACTAAAATAAAAATTCACAGATTATTTTCTGAAGCTCTTATCAGTAACACATCACAAATGGCCATAAAATTAAAGTGAAATAGCTGGCGAAATGCATTCACTTCAAAGCAAAAAAACACTAAACTGCGTTTATCTTTCGTTGTAATAAAAACGAACCAGAAACTAAAGCGTTAAGCATGCAGTTTTAATGTAAAGCTATAAACTTGAAAAAAAAACTATTTGTCTCCCATGGCAGGCAGGACTAATGCAGAAAATGATGTCGATATATGAACTCACAAGGTTGCGAATTTTTATGGCACCATTAAGTGCACCATTAACACACCAAAGAGCGTCTTGGAATTCAACTTGCTTCACATCGTGTGTTTTTTATACAGGTATAGAACTTTAAGTTGGCAATAATTTTTTACTGACGGCCATTTTGTCTGCTGTTCGCAATTCAACATGACTGACGCCTGAATAACGTTTCTAAATTGTGAAAATTCGGTTCGCCGCCCCCCACGAAGTCTTGATTGATCTCTTCCCTATCTTGAAATGTACCTTCGGGGTAAAAGGCGGCATCAGTCGCCTAGGCTAGCAGGAGCCCGATACTGGAAGTGACATTGGACTCTCGTAGTCCGAACAGTGACTTAGAAATGCAACTGGTTTCACGGAAATTAGTTGCACGCAGATCTTCGGCCCTGTTCTGATCATTGGTGAGGCCCTTCGGGGAGCATGTTGTGGTGGCTGAGGCTTAAATCGGGCTTTGAAGAGGTGTTAACGAAAAGAAAGGGTTAACATCCAAGTAAATGGCCTAGTTGCGCTTGTAACACGATCAGAAGTTGGATAGTCTCCAATTCTTAAGCAAAGAGTGGGGGCAGGGCCCTGCAATCGCAAATTGTAACTAAGGTGTATATGCACCTAGTGTGTATGCGTCTCAGGGCGCGAGTGGACGTTTTTTCCTACACCCAGTGGTAAGACCACCATCGGATATTGCCCACATGGCTCACTACATATGCAAATCTTGCCACGTCTCTGTGCAAATTTGGCCCAAAACAAGATTGCCGTTGATTCCGGTTTTCTTTAGCGATGCAGCTCACTTTTCGTTCAATAAATAAAACTGCCCTATTTAGTGTGATGATAATTGAGATGATATTTAAGATACCGTTTACATAGAAAAACTGATTCTTTGGTGAAATTATTGGTCTGTATTTTTTTTTTAAATGACGCTGCTCAAAATGTTACGACCATTGGTGACCGCTAAACAGCAACGATAGTTGTGCAGGAGCTGTAGTTTTAACAGAATGACGCAACATGTCATGTACTACAATTGATTTATGGAAGGAAAGGTTTGGTAATCGCCTCGTCTCATGTTTCGGACCCGTGAATTGGCCTCCAAGCTGTTCGTGGAGCCTCCAAGATTGTAGTGGAGATGTATAAACTCGCTAGTCGATAAGTGCAAAACAATTGACCATTTGCAGGACAACTGTCGCTACGTCATTGAAAATATACGACCATAAATGTCGAAAAACTCATCGAAAACTAAATCTCTAGATTAGATTCGGACCGAAATCAGCCATGGCCATGGATTATCTTACGATTAATGTAGATGTCATACATCAGTTATTAAACAAATTCATTCTAAAGTTCTATACCTCTATAAAAAAACACCCTTTCTAAAAGAATTATTAATTTTATAGCATATAATTAAGGCGCCCACTACACACTTAATAGATTTCAATTGCAACTTAAGGCGATGAAGGTTGAAGTAATTTAAAGTTTGCGTAATTTATAAGGCATAACATTTTTATATTTATAGTACTTAAACAGTAAGTTTCTAAAGCATATTTTCCAGCTGATTTATGTAATTTTTTTACGTTAGAAATCAGAGTTTATTGTAGATGTTTAAATTCATATTCTAAACTAATAACTTGACGCTACTTGCAGCTTTATTTGCTCTTGAAACTAATTTTTTTTATGTATATAAAAGAAATTGGGAAATTTTTTCAACTGCTGCATACTTTGAGGATTTCTTATAACTAATAAAATGCTGCATATTTTGCGGATTGATTTTTTTCATTGTGAATAAATTTTTTTCATATATTTATTACAGATATTATTCTTACTGAAGAATATTTCCATACTTATCTTGGGCTAAATTATGCAAAAGGTGTTTCAAAATTCAGGCAAACTTTGATTTAAGTAATAGCAGTAGTAGTAGTAATAGTAGTAGTAGTAATAGTAGTAGTAGTAATAGTAGTAGTAGTAGTAGTAGTGTTTTCTCTTTGTTCTGATTCATTTTTTTTTTTTTAAACAAGATAGATTTATATAGAAAACCTAGCCCGCCTGGCTCTGCTAATATATACTTCCATTAGAGTTTTACATAAAAATGCTACAAATTTGTTAATGTGAATTCAAGTGAAGTAAGAGAGGAATAGAAATTGGATCATTGTCTCGCTTAAGAAAGTTCAGAATGAAGACAAGGTCATGGGCAATGCTATTTGTTACTGTTATTTTCTTATTCAATTTAAGAATTATATAGACATTTCCGTAATAAATATATAAATTAAAAAAAAGGAAATATATTGGGTTGACGTAAATCCCATAAATCCTAAAATTAAAAATAAACATGTGGTATATTAAAACATTTAAAACAAAAATAAAATCAAAAAAAAATATAAATTTTCATAAATTTATGTATATCCCACAATTCCCAAAACGGTTAAACATTGTTCCAAACAGAGGGATTTTTTAGTTTGATTTTTAAGACGTATTTCCCACGAGACTTAAGGATAAAAAATGAGCTTGCAAGTAAAAAAAGCTAATAAAACTGATAAGATTTTATTCCATAATTCCCAGAAAAGTTAAAAAAAATGTCCAAAAAAGCATGATTTTTTTTGATAATTTTTTAATAAATAAATAGTAACGCACTATAAACAAGTTGTAATTGGGTCACTAAAATGGCGTCTTTTTCTGTTAATTCCACAACAAGTCATTATAGAGTAAAGTGCTGAAAACTAAATTTAATTAAAAGATAATAACTATAAGATAAATTAACGTTGTTCCCACAATACCCAAAAGAGTTAAAAATTTGCAAAAATTGGATGTTTTTTTACAAACCAAGGGCTTGAAGCAAGGTTAAATTAACATAAAATAATATATAATAATAGTAAGATAAAATAAGGCAAATCCCCAGAATTCCTAAAAAAAGTTAAAAAAACCTCCAAAAAGTGTAAATTTTAAAAATTAAATTTCACTTTATTTTCAACAAGAAACAACATGGTAAAGCACTTAAAATAGCTTCAAATTCAAATAGAGTAATAATAATAACAATCAATTTTATAAATCCCACAATTCCCAAAAAGTTATCCAAATTTCCAAAACAGTAGGGAATTTTTTTTTGCTAAATTTTGCTGTATTTGCAATAAGACGTTATATGGTAGAATGCTCCAAACCAGTTTAAATTAAAATATAGTAATAATAAAATTAATTATTGCAAATCCCACAATTCCCATAAAGTTATACAAATTTCGAAAACAGTAAGAATTTTTGTTTGCTGAATTTTGCTGTATTTGCAGCAAGACGTTATATGGTAGAATGCTCAAACCCAGTTTAAATTAAAATATAGTAATAATAAAATTAATTATTGCAAATCCCACAATTCCCAAAAAGTTAAACAAATTTCCAAAACAATAGGATTTTTTTTTTGCTAAATTTTGCTGTATTTGCAATAAGGCGTTATATGGTAGAATGCTCAAAACAAGTTTAAATTAAAATATAGTAATAATAAAATTAATTATTGCAAATCCCACAATTCCCAAAAAGTTATACAAATTTCCAAAATAGTAAGAATTTTTGTTTGATAATTTTTGCTGTATTTGCAATAAGACGTTACATGGTAGAATGCTCAAAACTATTTTTCTTGAATACTGGAAAAGTGTGTGTCAATCAATAGAAAAAAATTTATTAAAAAAAGAAGGATCATGCTATGAGCAAAAATCAAGGCAGGATGCAAAACATTTTAGTGGCAAAGTTTGAATGAACTTAATTAGGAACTAAATTATGGGATCAGATATTTTTCAAATTGCTACCTTAAATAACAAGTTTGTAAAGGTTTGAAATTTTCCTAAGTCAAATGCTACTTTTAACCCAAGCGGCACTAAGACTTAATACGCACCTTTGTTTTAGTCATGTTTGCGTTTCTTGTTCGTTTTTATTTATTTAAGGGGCAAAAAGTGTAACAAAGTCTTTTACCTCTTAAAAAAGTTAGCTTATGAAGCAAAATAAAGTACTTTTTCTAAGGGAAAAATATTCTTTAGGCAAACTTAATGTTTAAAAGCATAAAATTGTTTATACACAATAATTAAATATAAATTCTGTAGCGCACTCTTGTATTTTTTGGTCGTGCAAAAGTATGCTATTTTTATATGATCGATTGATGTTTTTAGCAAACAATTATTGGGTATCTGCTTTTATCCTGAATTAAGATTTAAAGTTCGTATTTCATCAAAGGCGTTGTCAAGTTTATTTATGCTTAACTTGCATTTTATACTAAACTGTTTTTATCTTCAAACTTAATACAAATTGCATTTTTGAAGAAGTTAAAATTTATATTTTTTGCATTCTTATTTTATTAACCGGTTCTGGAGAGTGATACTTTTGGGCAACATTAAATGTTAAGTTTGTTACCTTTAAATCTGTATACTATGACACTGCCTGTTGTCTTTTCTGTTTCGTATTTAAACTTTATAAGATGCTTTTGTTTTTTGTTGTTGTTGTTTTAAATTTTAAGTCTTGTGTTTTTATGGCTGCATATAATATTTCACTTTGCATATATTTTGTGTTGCTCATCATTTTGTTAAGACTGTGTACGTGCTTATACATTTTTCATTTAATAAAATTCTATCAACTTTCAAGGCAATACCCAAATGTGATAGATAGAGTGCATTTAACAAACAAATGATGCAGTTTATAAAACTTTCTGCAACAACAACAAGCAACAGCAAGAAAAATAAAAAAAAATGTATAAAATAAAAAGAACTTTCAAATAAAGATGATGCTAAAATTCAAATGTTGTAGATGAAGCACACCGAGCTATCAAAAAACATGACGATGATGACTCTGATGAGTTCGAAAATAACGTATGCAAAAGCTAAAACAAAAAAATCTTTAAGTGAGAGAGAGAAGTCCATACAAATTTGAAGAGTTTAGGAGATTCATTTTTATATTCCAAAACTACAAAACTTTAGTTGCTATAATTTTAAGAACCAAAAAAAAAAAAATGCGGCACACCCACACACACACGCACACAAAAGGATATCATTGATTTTTGAACGTGTTTTAAATTAAAAGCAAAACAAAAAGAGAGAAAAAAAAACAAAAACAAAAAGAAACTTAAATAAAAACAATGAGTTTATCTTGCCAATTCTGTTAGAAAAGCAAATAAAAACTAAAGTTTGTTGGTTTAAGGAAATAAGAGAAATGAACAGGTTGTGGATAAAAAAAAAATTCAAAATTCTAACCAACATTTTCTAAAGGGTCGTCCAACTATAATGCCCATTACTTATTGTGGGTCACACTTTAATGTCATGTTTCTTTTTCAAATTCTCATTTATTTATTGTATCTTGTATCAAAAATTGGTACTAACAATAAGCGTTCAAATCTTATCCTAAAAATATTCTGCTAATTTCAACCAACTTTAGACCAAATGGAAAAGTTTCACTGCTGATGGCAATATACGTTTATTTACGAATCGTGCTCTCGGCAAAGAGCAAGAGTATCCCTCCTTTTCAGCCGGAAATGGTCACGGTGATCGAGAATGTTGCGGACTAGAGTGTTTTGATGTGAAGCAAGCTTTTCTATTTATGTACCCTGTTACATGTTTTATGAATTCATCTTTAACCAAGGGAACGTTTAAGTCTTAACATACACACGAGTTATTTACATACCATCATACAAAGAATTTTGTTTCGCCGCCTCTGAAGTTTTTATATGTTTGACGGTGAGGCAGTGTCCCATAGTTGAATACCGTATTGGTTTTAAAAACGCGTTATATATTTATAATTTACAGTCTAAACTTAAAACAGAGTTTCTGCTCAAATTGAATTAAATTAAATTAAATTTGAAGGAATTTGAAATCTATGTGGAACTTTCAAGTTAAACGCCGATTCAAAATGGATGAGATATTTTATCTTTGCGTATTGAGGTATTATTTGATTCGTTATTTGAAATGCTGAGCAAGATTCCTGGTGCAGTGTTAAAATTCTATGTATGCCCTTTTGTTCATTAACTTTCGTTGTCCACATTTTTAACCAGTTCTCCAATTTATCAATGTGCTCTTGTAGATATCGAGTGGTTTGTTGCAAACTTTCATGAGAGCATTGAAAAGCTTGTAGTTATATCTGCGCTATGAATTAGGTATAATACTGGCCCCAGAATACTGCCATATGGAACGAACGATTAAATTAAATATGCTGCGCTTAAGAAGTCTCCCTTCATTTACCCAACTTAATTTGACATTTCTTTGTTTCAGTGTTGAACAAATTCAAAAATGATGAGATATACAACTGAGCAGCCAGTTAAGATTATTAAGGCCTTTTAAGAAATGTCTACAAAATGTTTACAGTCGTGAAAATTATGGGGAAATTTTAGCAAACTGGGTACATAGGAAATGCAAAAATACCTGTGCATGCTCGCCTACATCATTGTACAGGAAACATCAGTGCTGTTGTTCGTGATTGAGTAGCAACAAAGCCGTCAACTTTGACTTGTCGCTATGCCCAACAGTTTAACACTTTACGAACATCACTAATGCGAATTTTGAGTAAAGTTTGTTTGACGCAAGAAGTCTTCTAACTATTCAAAGTATCGAGTACATTTTGAATGATTGCTTGAACAGACAGACAGAAGTGAATGGTGACTTTGAGAAATGCAGCGTTGAGGCACACTTCCAACTCAGCGCACCCGTTTAACAAGAAAAATTACCTAACTTGAGCAAATACGAATCCACGAATGATTGCTGAAAAACCTTTGTATCCACAAAGAGTAAGTGCTTGGTGTGGCTTATTCGCTGGCGGCATAATCGGAAATGATGTCAACCAAACATTTACCATGAATGATGTTCACTATTGCGTGATGATAACGGACTTCTGATAGTAAGCAACTGAGGATATCGGACCCGAAAGGTATATGATTCTAAGAGGTGCCCGTTGCCACACAGCGAACAAGTTTTTGCCCGTATTATCTCAGGTCGTGGCAAGGCTAATTGGCCGATTTGACACCGTTGAACTTCTTTCTTTGGAGATGTTTAATAGAAAAAGTGTAGAAAAATTCAAGAACTGAAGGATGAGATAATTAGGCACATGAACGACATTGAACCTCATGACTTAATTATTGAATATATAAAACATGGGACAGAACTGTAACACCAAAACCGTAACAAGCATTTCATAGATATCTTTTCTAAAACATATTTGTCATAGATCCTTTTAACATAATTAAAAACAAATAAATAAAATTAATACTATCTTTATAATGGTCTTTGTAAGTAAATTTAACACATATTAATTGTTAATAATTTTCTGCAGAACTTTTCTAAGGCAAAACGAAATAATGAAAATTTACGTGCTAAATTTACTTATTTATTTAAGAGAAAAAAGGGTCGAATAAAAATAATAATCAATTAATTAAATATTTTAAAATTATTTTCTGAAAACTTTTGTTTTATTATTAATTAACATTGTAAGTTTTGGTTGGACCACCCTTTATAAACTTTCATAGAATAAATGAAATTTTCTAGGAGTACCCAATGCTTTGCTTAAGCTCAACGTATTTTTTTTATGTTAAGATAAATAAAAGCAGTAAAAGAAAATATAAAAAAATAACAAGACACGTCCAATATGAAAACGAATGATGTGCCATCATCAACGTGCTTAAGTATTAAAGTATAACAGAAATATTTTCATCATCATCATCATTATCATTTTTATAATTTCCATTTAAGACATGCCAGTTCAATACACCCAGCATAACTAAAACTATTAGAAATATTTACACTCACTATCGTTGACCACAGTTGTGTTGCATAAATTTACAAAATTTGAATATTTTTCAATATCTCATTATTAAACATAAACAAAAAAGCAAAACTGTTAAAATACGTTTCAAAAAAAAGAAGAAGAAGAAGAAGAAATAAGTCTTAAAAACTTCTTTCATAGACAAACGATGTCATCTTATTTAAGTAACTGCAGCCATGTTGCTTTTTCTTCTTTAATGTTGCTGTTGTTATTTTTTTTTTATTACATTTTCCTGCTTCCTTTAAAGGAAATTCATTTTTACCTGCATTTGTGTGTGTGTGTGTGTGTGAGTGTGTGTTGGTATATGTCTTTCATATCAAGCTTGACATAAATCCTCAACAGAAATCTGTTACTTTTCGTTTTACTAAATGACAGAAACTAAAGGAAGAATACTATAACAACAACAACAACAACAACAGATACAACAAAACAAAAAATATACAAAAATTATATTGAGAAACTTAAACTGCAGTTTTGATTGTCAAATGCTTTCGAGTTTATTAAAATCTTATGTTTGCAAGATTTAAGGTGTTTCAACTATCCTTTTTTTCCTTTCTTACTGCTCTCCTTAAACAAAAAGCATGCAAACGAAAAAACTTTGATTTGTTAATGTGAGTTTTTCTTCTTCTTTTACTACTTTTTTATGACTTTCTTATACAACTTGAGTTTCCTTTTTTCTTTTTTGGTTTGGTTTTTTGTGTAAAACTATAAAAAGCAAAGAGACAGAAATTTCTAAAACTCTACATCATCAACGCATTTGCACTATCTGTGGGGTATCAAAAAAAGGAGAAATGTTTTTTAAATTAAAATTAGAATTTCTGTTAAAAAATCACAATCTGAGGTCTAATAAATCCATTACCGAAATAAATGGTGTTTTACTTCTAAAGTCTCAACAGGTAGAAGGTAAGGAAGTAAATTGCCTGTCAAATGATTTGATATCCCAAATTGAGCTGACATTTATTTAGTAAAAGGTTTGAAAATTTTAAGCATGAAACGTTACACTCTAGAGCAAAGAATTTTATTTGCGAAAACCTACTATTAAAATGGTGAAAATTTAACTTAAAGCTCAAACAGCTTTTCCCCGTAATCAGGCTCCTTCTGAATACGCTGTGTGCTATTTTATCGCCAAATTCGAGACTCACAGTATTGTTACAACAATAGATCAAAATGATATGCCCACAGTGATACAACCACAGCCACTGTACAGCAAAGTGTACGAGAACGAGTCTGTAACCTCAACTGGTCGACATTCGCAATAATTGTTTGCATTGAGCGTTTGAGAATTGGCTGTTTGAAAAACTGAACGAAAACGATATATTTTTCAATAACTTCACCTTTACTGATGATAAGTTTATGTAAACAAACAGCTGCCCCTGTAGGCTAGTAGGTAGTTTACTAGCTTGTCAGTATGGGGGTTATGGGTTCGATTCCCAACGAAGACCTTGGTTTTTTCACTACAAAATTAAAAATAGTCACTGATCGCTGTGCTGTCATTATACGTCAATTAATTTCCGACTATCCATCTACTTTCACCACCTGTTTCATCTCTTCTCTATCCCTTTTCTAATTAATGTAGCACGGTACTTTAGTAAATATGTATTGTTGCCTGAAGTGCTACTTCTCTTTAAGAAAAAAAAATTATCAGGGGTCATAAATTCCACAAACTGCCTTCGAAAAATTATTATATCAAAAGGAAGTGGCCATTTGATGTTGTTTGTGGTCAGGCGGCAGCACCGGCACGTATCTTTTCGAAAATGAGATAGGATTTCTGTACACTACCACACCATGTGGCCACAATTGTCTAATCTTGATATCAGTGGTCTTTGGGTTTAGAGAGATGGCGCCACAAGTCATATAGCCACCCAAACAATTAAGTGTTTGAGTGAGAAAATTCACGGTCGTGTAATTTTTCGATTAAGCGATGTGAAATGGCTTGCCCGTTTCTGTGATTTAACGCCACTGAATTTAATTTTCTGGGGCCATTTGAAAGACAAGGTCTAGGTGAACAATCAAAAACACATCTGATACTCTGCATTGATGAGATCAGCGTAACTTTGTTGCAAAGTTTGCGTAAAAATTTTGTAAAAACGGCAGACGTCTATCAACCTGATAGAGGTGGGCATTTGCCTGAGATCATATTTAATTTTTAATTCCCACATTTCCACTTTACGATTGTAGCAATAGACTCGAAGTTGTTCCAAAAAACTGTGTGTTTTAAGCCAATTTACTTCCTAACCTCGAATTTTCCCACCCATTATATGCTTTACGTTCTTAAGTCTATAAGTTCCCTTAAAAGGAAGGAGAAAACCTTTAACAGATCATAATCATACACCATTTTTCATTTGTTATATTGTGGGCGAAAAGAAGAACGTAGTCATGGTTCAGCTACTGTATTTAGCAGATTTGTACCACTTCAAGCTTTTCCTGCTCACCAAATTGAAGAGACCCGGTGTTTTGTTACGAATGCAGAGATCAAAATCGATTCAGTGAGAGAGCTCAAGGGGATATCAAAAAGTGTTTATCAAAACTGTTTTGGGATTTAAAAAAAACATCTGTGACAAGCTTAAGGGGGAATACTTTAAAGAAGAAAGAATAGAAATTGAGGAATTAATAAATTTTTTTCGCGAAATATTAAAATTCGCTTTTTCTATTGAACAGACTTATTGTGGTAAGATTGCTTTTTTGTGATGTCTTAATTAATACAAAAATCAGTGGGACTTGATCTTAATAATGTAAACTAAAGATCACTCTCAAGTACAAATGATTATATATCCGGAGATATTCGAGGGGCTGTGTTAAAAAATTACCATGAAATTATCCTAAAAATGGCACGAAATTGACTTTTACTTAAAACTGTAAATTATTTGTTTTTACAATTAACTGGGAAACCCGATATAAAGTTAGATTTTTAAAATTTAAACTTTTGTTGCGATTTTAATATACCCAGAGTGCTCGGCTTCTTATTACAAGCAATTGTAATTGAAATCAGGGACTAAAATCAATTACAATTACTTGTAATTAGTAATTGGAATTTTTCAATTACTAGTTATATGTAATTGCAATTGTAATTGGCAAACTTCAGTTAATTTATTACAAATAATTATAATTGTAAGAAAGCAGCAACCATTACTTCTAATTGAATGAAATTTATTTATATTCTTGAAAATTTTAAGTTAATTTGAAATTATAAGTCTTAAAATGAATCTCTTGTGTTGTAATTAAAAACAATAAAATTCTTATTTTAAATGAAGTTGTAACATTGCGTTATTAGGTATTAAAAACGTAGGGAGCATATATTACTCCTAATTTATTTATTCAAATAGGATTGTTATTTTTTTTTGTAATTTTTTATAATTTATATGTAATTGATAAATTTTTTAATTAAATATTTTTTGACAACGTATAGGAAAAAAAAGCATTAATTACTTAAAATTTGCAATTACAAGTAATTGTAACTGATTTTTTTTCAATTGGTTTTTTTGTAATTGATTTTTTTTTGCAATTGGAATTAAAAAAAATTGCAATCTAATTACAAATTACAAGTAATTGTAATTTTTCAATTACAAGTAATTGTAATTGATTTTTTTTTCAATTGATTTTTTGTAATTGATTTTTTCAATTGCAATTGTTACAAGTAATTATAATTGGAGTATTCTAATTACAAATAACAAGTAATTGTATTTTCTCATTTAAAAATAACATGTAATGTGTAATTGAAAAAAACTCAATGACAATTGAAATATTTGAATCTTATTGTAATTGGGAATTTTCAATTACAATTGCATGCAATAGCGTAATTGAATGTGTACTTGATTACAAACTGTAAGTGATATTCCCCAAGTCGGGTAGAAGAGTATTTAGCTAAGTTAAGAATCTAAATTTTTTATAAATTTTGTACAGTTAATTCTTCTTATTTTTTAGTGTTGATAATATATTTGTTCCCCATGGTGGTGGAAAACATTTGGTGTGAACAATTTAAGGAATGCTACGTCAATTTTGAGAAAATATATCATTCCTGTTAGTATTGAGTAGGAGAGTTATTGTAAGAAATTGTAGTTAGTTTTCGTGAAACAAATGATGGAATTAAAATAGAATTTTATGATTTTTAAGATTTTATAAACATTTTTGAGATGAACATTAAACGAAAAAATTTGTGTGACTTCATATTCATAGATTTTCTTTTGAATTTCGATTAAATATTAAAAAATTTTTTTTTTCTATTTTTATAATCTATTATTGTTTAATGTTATTTTGTGACATTAATTTTTATTTATTTTCTTCTACTTGTCAACAAATTGTCATATTAAAAAAGAAAAGAATTATTGAAAAGAACAAAAAACAAAAAAAATACCATTTGAGAATTCGGAATTCCTAACATTTTTGTCTTTACTTTACTTACGTTACGGCATAATAAAAATGCAAGACTAAAGAATTCTTTTGGGGGTTTTTTCTTACTACGGTGGTCTTTGATGAAATAAATGTATATATAAATACACATATAAGTGTATATACATTTACAGATACATACGCTTAAATGCATGGAACCCTTAAAAAAATAAAAAAAAATAAAAATAAATGACAACAAATAAAAAGTACACAAAGCAATTTTTTTTTCTTTCTATAAAGTTGTCTTCAATTTCAATAAAATTTTATTAACGAATTCCGTTTCGGTATTTGGTGATATTCAATCGATAGCATTATTATTATTATTATTCTTACAATGACACCAATGAACAACAAGGAGAAGCAATGAATGCCTGCCAGTTGGAGGCAATAGTAAGACTACATGAAACACAGCAGCCATACAACTAACCGTCTTCGTTAAGTAAGAGAAACAAAAAAAAAGCATAAAAATTGAATAAAGAGAAATTTTCAAAACCAATGGCTTCTAAAAGTAAAAGAAAAAATTCTTAAAAATTATATTTCAAACAGCCTTAAAGGGAAGAAATGATTTTATTTTCAAGTTAAGTTGGTTTGTTGCTGGCATAAGCAATTGCTGTCAGTTGTTATCGTTAAAGCTAAAAAATATAGCTTCCTGTTATTTTCTACAGCTTTTTAACAAATTTACTATTATTTGTTTGTCATTACCACCAATTTAATTTTGACATAAAGAAAGAGACAAAAAGAAAAAAAAAGAAAACAGCTAAAAAGAAAAGCCTTTAACTTTTTGCTTAATTTTGCAATCTAAGGGGATTTCAAAATTACAAAACAGTTACTAAAAAGTTATCAGTCAAAATAATAAATAAAAAATAAAAAATAACACGAAAAAGTTTTTTTCAAAATTCATTGTAGTCGCGTTTTATGTGATAAGTAATGTTTTCCCTGAAAGCCTGCATTATTTTCCAAAGCTGCCAAATTATATTAAATTCATCTTTTATTTTTTACTTATCTTTTCTCTTTTTGTACGCTTAACTGCCATCAATAATTGTATTTATGTCAAATTTTCCCAATGAATGTGTCTGTTTTTTGTTGTGTGTTTGTACTAAAAAAAAAGTTAAGAAAACAAACACAGCATTTTATAAGGATGGGCATGAGCGTGTGCGGGTGCTATTGGTAATAATGTGCCCTCAGTATGATTATCAATAATTCATTTGTTTTAAAAGAAATGAAATGCTTTCTTTAGGGATTCTTGTGTTATTTTTAACTCTCCTCCCTTAAGAAATATATTTTTCTTTTTCAATTTCTTTATTTTTTTGTTTTAATCTTATAATGAAAAAGTTTTTTTTTTTGGTGGTTTAAATATTAAAACGGAAGCAGACAACGAGATGAAGAGTAAAAAAAAATTGTTTTGATAATTTCAAAGTTTTAAATTACCCATATAAGAGGCGCCTAAAAGTATGCACTACTTTTTGTTTTCCATTTGTTAGCTGTTAAATTAAGATTTATATCGATAATGTTTGGCCAAAAACTCTTAAGAAAGCAAAAACTCTTCTGTTTTTTGTCCTCACTTAAGGACCTGAGTGAAAACAAACATGTGTGTCTATGTCGTTAGTTTTCAAATAATAACATAATAACATCATTATTAAAGAGATTAGAGGAACAAAGTAAGTGTTTTTATTTCAAATGCTTAGTTAGCATTTTTTTCTTTTTCGTTTAAAATATCTAAGACACGAGGTTAAGACATAATAAAATTTTATTGCAGGTGCAATAACAATTTAAAAAAACAATAATATAGTTTTGTTTTAAATATTTTTCTTTTTTCAGAAAAATTTCTTTAAATTTTTTAAATTGTAAAGCATGCCTCAATCCTTTAATATTTAGGAAAAAGATGTTAAAAAATCAAGAAACTTTCAAAATGAGAAAAAAAGTAATAATAATTTATAGAAAGTGTAGGCTGCCTATAAACGGAATAATCTTGCTATTCTATCAAAATAGCCTTTAGAAGATGCAGCGAAAAACGAGTGAAAAAATCCAAAAGCTTTACATTAGAATCGTTCGACTGCTATTTTCCTTGTTCACAGCCTGCTTTTGGGATGAGGTCATTTAACTGGAACGTCATCTTGATGTTAATACTAGTGTAATTCATATTTAAATTTGATTCCATGGAATCTATTGGAAGGAGACAAATTTTGTTTTTTTTTTATTAAAACTTATAGCAGAGTCTTGAGTTCAATCCCCACAATGCTTTAATTAATTTATAATTAATTAGATAAAATTATTTTAAGAGTAAAAAAGGCTTTATGTTATTTAGTTAGAAACTAACCATTCCCTCGAGGTTTCCCCATATCATGAATGCTGTATGATGAGGATAGCGCTTCTAAGCTATTGATTAAAGTGAGGGAAATAGAAAGACACTTTAATGTTAATCGATACGAGTATCTTAGTTTACAGCAAAATTAGCTGCACTGCAGTAAATTTTTAATTTAAATGGTTGAGCAGCTGCTCCTCTGAATATTTTACGTTTCGGGTTATAGAAAGATTCAGGGCGTTACAAAAGCCTTGGTACTACTTTACGAGTTATATCGGTATTAGTAAGCTAATGTTTTCTTAAGGCCAAAGATATCAAAATAAAATCTAAGAAAAAGAGAAAGAAGTAAATAGAAAGTACATGCAGCTAAACTCAAGTCCTGTGTGCATTGGATTTCTTTAAAAAATTAATATGGTCGTCAGTTAAGATTGGAAAGAACTTCTTGGAATTTATTAACACTAAATGGGGCTTCCGACATTTCATTGGCGAAAAATCGTCTTAACCAGCAGTTAAAATGCTCAAAAACAAAATTCTCAGCAAAAGTGCAACTGGTGCCAAATAAAGGAAAGCCAAGCCTGATAGTGACAGTGGACAAAAAACCTTTGAGAATAAGATCATACATGAAATTGAGTGACTGCAAGTTTGAGATAAGACGTAAGTTGATTTAACTCGAAACTCAGCTATAAAATGGATGATTCTTGAGGATGATATCCATTTTATAGGCGAAACGAAAAACGAATATAACATGCTGCAGCATGGGGAAGAGAGTACCGCTACCGAAGTGTATATACGCTATCCTTTAGGCAATCAATGAAATTAGTTAATATTTTGTTATACTTATTAACTGGCAAATGAGCACTTAAGAAATTAATGTCTGAAGTATAAGCAGCTGCAATATGATAATTTTGAGAAATAAAAAACAATTAATTGAGATTAATTAAATTTTTTTTAAATATATATCATATAAAATCATAATATATAATATTGTGATTATAATTTAATTTAATAATTCAATAAGTAATTTCTTAGGCACAAGGTTTTTAAAAAATTATTTTTTATTTTCAATATATATCGCTAAACCATTGGCATTTTTTTAATATTTATTTGTTTAAAAAAATATATACATTTTATTTTATTTATGCCACCTAATAGTGTGGCATATTAGCGAAGTATAAAATTTATAAAAAAGTTTTTTATAAATTTCTTGTGGTTAAAAAATGAGTTATAAAATATTTTTAAAATATTATTTCTTTTTATTAAATCTTTATCTTCCTAAATACAAAAACTTTTTGCAAATATTTGTTTTCCTTAATATCCTTGGAAATGAGGTAATATTTCTGAGAAGTCATTAAATATGTCTTTTTATTATTTTTTTTATTTTTTATTTCAAGTTTTTTTTTTAAATAAACAAAAACGACATTTTTTTCTTATTAAAATTCAACAACAACTTACTAACAAGTTTAACAACTAAACCAATTGTTATATAAACTTTATGCCTAAAAGTATACACTTTTTTCTAACAATTCAAATATATCTCATTTAGCAAAAGATAATGGGAAAATAATGACTAAATAAACTAAGTGACACTACACAAAACCAAACACAAACTGAAGAAAAAAAAAAACACTTTATCAACATTAAGCAAAATTGAGGATATTGTTTTGTGTGTGTGTGTGTGTCTGTGAAAGTTTATACTTTTATATTATAAAGTTACAATATCATCAATATGATATGACAAAGTATGTGCCCTAGACTTTTGTGTATGGAAAATTTTAGTGGTTTGATATGAGTTGCATTTGTAGACTTGAGTAAAATTTTCCCAAAAAACAATGTCATTGTTAACTGGGTATAATTTTACACAGTCATCATAAAGCTATTTTAAACACCTGGTGTCAAAACCTTTGCTGCCCTATAGCACGTAACCGAGGGAAGAAGAAAAAAAGGATATTTGGTAGTAATTTAGGGACACCACAATTCAAACAGCAAAGAGTTGAAATTTTTGGGAATAAAAGAGAAATAAAATTTTAAGTAAACGAAAGTAGGATAGCGCTTGCATAAGAGGAGATTATTTTATTTTGTTAACAAATGTCAATGCGGGAGTTAATTGCTTTAATTGATTTGAAGATATTATCAGAATAGCATATCCAACAAGTATAGTTTTAAGATTTTTTTTATGGCCAAAAATTTTTGATGACAGATAGTGTTAAATAGTCATTTTAAATGCCAAACTATTGAAACAACGATAAATATAATACACCTACGCACTCATAAATAGATATGAGAGCAGAATACTAAAACCTAGAAAACTGGAGAGATAAGAAATAATAAGGTGACAGCAATAACAGCAAGTAAAAAAGATCTCGAATGCCTGTAACACTAATGAAACACCTACGAGAACATCTTACGCATGTAAGCAACAATACAAAAGCCCAAGTTTTTTTCTTTTGGTTTTTTCTAAAGTATGAAAAAGGAAAAAGTAAAATCGTTTATATAAAAAGTTTACGAAGCGTTAAGTTTTCTACCGTTCCGTAAAAACAATTTTTTTACATGTAACAGTATGTATCTAACGCACACATACACAATAACACATACTTATAAATTTATTTTATTATTTATACCTTTTGTCTACTTGCCTTACAAACAAAACAATCATCTGACGCCATCTTGGGCGCCATTTTTGTCAAGTCATATTAAGCGCATTTTTGACGAAAATTGACGTATACAGTTCTTATACTTCTTCTAGTTTTATACTTTATATTTTATACTTACATACACAAGAAATGTTAAAAAATATTAAAAAAAAGTATAAGAAAATTTAAGAAAAACATTTACAACATTACAACACATTACTAGAGCAACAGCCGCACCAATATTTACATTATTTGTTTAAAATTTTCGTTGTTGTGTTGTTTCTTTTAAAAAGACGAAACAGAAAATTTATGGAATAGAGAAAAAAAAATAATTGATGCAGCATGTGGTTTTCAAAAGAAAAATATTTGCTTACGAATAAAAAAGAATGTTCAACAACAGTATGCGAGTATACCATACCACACACACACATAGTTTTACACAACTTGAAAATTGTTTTGCATATTTTTCAGGGCTACATGTTGGGTGTGAGAGAAAATCGATTATTTATTTTAATTATATTTTTTAATAGTGATTTCTGGTAGAAATATTTATACTTCTAACATCCGGACACCTTCAGGCGGGTATCTTATCCTGGTCTTCTAAATTGCTAATGATACAACTTTATTTTAAATCATTGAACTTTATAAGTGTTGAGCATACATCATTCCTTCAAATATGTTTATTTTTCAAAGCAAATAATTTTGTATTATTCTCGCAAAATAAACCTCGTTAGCAAATAAGCAGCACAATAAAGTACTTTGGAGCAAGCAAATCAAATGTCAATTTCATAATTAATTTAATTTTTATTTTTTTAATTTGTTTTTTAACTCATCTTTACTTTTTCACGAAATCCAAATAATTTCGTCCAACTGGTGTACAGATTTTCTGTACCCTTTAGGGAAATTTTGATTAAAAAATGAAAATTTTAATTTGCTAAACACTTTTCGAACTTTTTCTTAAACAAACATTTTTTGTATTCGAATTCAATATCGATTTTTATTTTAAATTAATTTTAAAATCCCTTTCTTTTGTGAAGTTTTAAGATTTTTGTTAAATCATGACTTTGTGTGAGATTTCAATAAAACTCTTTAGTCAGTAGTTTTTGAGGAAAATATGAATTTGAAAAATTAATATTTTCTTTTTCTGAAATTTAAAAAAATTTTGTTGCCTAAATTTAAAATATATTTTTCATAATTTTCTCTTTTCTAATTTGTTAAATGTGTTTAAATTTCGATAGCGTTTGAGGTTAAAATTTGGTTTTTTGATAAAGATTCAATAATCGATTTTTAACTGAATCCCAATTTCTGTTGTAAATATTTTTTGTTTTTTAGTTTTTATTAAAATTAAACATTCTCGATATTTTAATTTTTATAAAATTGTCGATTTTTTTTATGAAATTTTTTTGTGGTTTTAAAAAAATACTTATTTTTTTTCTTCTTTTTATCAATCGGTAGAATTTTGATTTACTAAAGAATTTACAAAGTTTGACAAATTTTCTATTTTAATGAATATTTTTGATTTTATTAAATTTTGTGTTTCAGTGTAGTTTCGTTTTTGAACTCAATCATTTTTTGTATTTTTTTTTTCAAATTTAATTCATATGAAATCGCATAGGTAATCAGAAGCCAATAAAACAAAAAATAAAAGTAGTTTTAAAATAATAAATAATTATCAGTAAAAAAAGTAAACGAAATGACGTATTGTGTCTATTTTACAAATTACAAAGTTTCTAAGAAATCTTCTACACACACGACAGCAACAAAATGCTTTTGAAAAATTCCACCAAATAAAGTAATTTTGTTAGAATTTTGATTCTCTAAAGAATTTAAAAGGTTTAACAAATTTTCCATTTTTAATGAATATTTTTGATTTTAATAAATTTGCTTTTCTTATTGGTGGTTTCATATTTGATCTTACGTGAATAACAAAGAAGGTAACCATAAGGCAATAAAATAAAAATAAAAGTAGAGTAACTCCCCATTTTAGCCTTACTTATCGCTTTATGTTTGATTATGAAATTTGGAAAACTATTCATAATGCAGCAGCAGCAAGCCAAGAGGTTTCTGGATTGTTTCTTTTCTGGCTATCTTAATAATTTTATGCCAATCGGACAACTTTGTTAGGAAGATGCATGAATGTATTTCGTTTATGACTAAATGGACATTGTTGCCTACTTCTCTTAAAAAAAATAACTATCAGTAAAAAAAAGTAAATGAAATGACCTATTGTGTCGTTTTGCGAATTACGTTGCTTTTAGGAAATCTTAAACACATAAGACAACAATAAAATGGTCATGAAAAATGCCACGAAAAAAAGTAAACAACAGATAACAAAAACAACTAAAACGGAATAAAAAAACATACAATCAAGCAGGCACCTACACTAAAAAAACGACAACAACAACAATATGAGATGATGCTAAAGTAGGCGAGAACCATTCAAAACAGATTTGTAAGCACCATCTGCTGGGCAATAAAGTTAGTTCGAATAAAAACATTGGCAAGGGAAGGCATAAAGATAATAAAGCATCTTTTAGGCGTTAAAGTGGTAAAGTTATGTGTATTAAAGTGAATAAATCTTTTATTTTTATTCAAAAGCTCCAAGGCGTTATGTTATTATTTTGCACTAAAAGAACTCAGTAAAATTAAAGGGAATTAATTTCTGATTATAAATCTAAACTTAGCAAAATTTCATAAAATAACAATTCGAGGCTTTAAAACGAAATTCTATTTTACACTTAACCAATAAATTCAAAAAATTTAAAAATTCACTTTAAAAAATTATGCACGATATCTAGAGCACCTGTATAATTTTGACATGTTTGTTTTTGCTCAGTTTTACATACGAGTGTAGTTTAAAATACTTTAAAAACAATTTTTTATTTCTTTCTTCATATTTTTGTTATTGTTTCGGCATCAGCCACCTTTTAAGCAAATCGTGATTTTATTTTGTGTATAATTTTTCTCGAAAAAAAGGAAGAAAGAAAAACAAAAACAACAACAGCAATGAAGCAAAAGTTTTAAAATACTGTCAGTCAATTTGTTATTATTTCACAGTATGTTAAAAAATCGTTTGTTGAAATAAATAATCAAAAAAGAAAGAAAATAATAAAATTATTTTAAAATTTGAAATTTAAATTTCCGTTTTGTTACGGTAAATTGTTCTAATACACACACACACACGGACATCTTTCAGTTACAAATGTGAATAAAAAGGAGTGTAACATATGTTTACATTAAAACAGTTAGCTATTGTTGATATTACTTCTGTTGTTGTTATTATTATTATCAATATCGTTATTGCTGATTGCTTTTGCCGTGTTGCTATTTATGGCTGCATAATCAAGGTGCTTTAAAAATATTACGCCAACAACAAAGATTTTGTTAAATACCAACATATGGTGCCAAATATATGCGTTCATACTCGCTCTTCTATACGCAACATTATGATGATGAAATTATTGAAATTGTAAAGCATACCTTTAGGAGCTTAACAGAGTATAATATTTTAAGGTGGGGGGGGGGAGGCTAGTTACAACTGAAATGTTAAAAATGTTTAATCAAAATCACCAGAATCTTTAAATATTCACTCAATTAAATATAAATGAATAAAAAACAATTTATGCAAATTGTTTGAATTATTTGTGTAGCATACTTTTGGTATATTCAACATTTTCTTAACTTCTTAATTGTATTTAAATAAATTCATTTAAAAACAAAAATCCATAATTAAATATAAAAATCAATTTAAAGTCTTAAAATTTAATTTAATTTATTTAAATCACAAAAAGAATGATTTAATTAAAATTATAGGAAAATTTATTTAGTGCACTTTTAGGCTTAAATATATGACTGAAGTCTATAAATTTGATTAAAACAATTAATTTTCTTGAGCAATATTTTTTTTATGAAGTATTTTAATAAAACAAGCCTTATTTAATACTCCTAAGTACAAAATGTTTATGGTCTTAACATTTATAATGCATATTCATCCCACACACAGACACATATATTAGACTAACTAAAAAAAAATTGGAGACTTAATGCATGGAGGTGAAAACCTAAAGCTTGCAACTTGAAATTGAAGAGTGTAAAAAAAAATATCCTAGAAAAGAGCAACGTACGCAAAATGTTTTTACCAGCAACAAAGGGAATGAGCGAGGTAGATAATAAAAGGGAATATATAAAACTAAAATTTATAAAGGATATAAAAAAAAAACAAAAAAATTCTTTAGTAAATTGTACAAAGTAGAGAAAAGAAATTATGATGGCAAAAAATTACTCAGGGGTGTATTTTAATTTAAACTAAGCTTTGCACAGTTACATCAAGTAAAATATTTATGTAAAATGGGGAGAAAAAAAAGTCTGCCACGTTTTTTAATTTTAACATTTACTAGATTTTTTCTTGCCAACAAGTACAAAAAAACCTGGCAATAACGAAACAGCATTTAGACGAAGTAATTAATAAAAACAGAAAAGAACTGCTGCCCTAAGAATTATAACATGGCAAAAGGACAGCACAAGTAATCTGGGAGATCAAGATGAGTTTACTTTACACTCTACAATAGATGGAATTTAAAATTATTAAAAAAATGTTGGATTTAAAAAAAAAGTACTCACAAAGTTGAGAGTGATAAAAAAAAATATTTAAAAAATACCGTGCGCAGACAAACTCAGGTGAGAGTGTGAAATATAAAAGTCTTTAATCTTAGTTTAAGGTCGAAATAATCAAAATGATAAAGTCCTTAAATTATAACAGATCCCAAAAAGAGCCAGGGGAATTTAAACAAACTCCATTCAGCGTTTCTTATACTTATATACTTTGGGTGAATGTGCCTTCTCTTAAATAACTATATTCTATTGCAGAGTAGTATATATGGAGTGACCTAAATTTTAGGTATATTCTTCTCTCAATAATATAATGGAAATATAAACATCAAAGCAACAGCTCTTCATTGTAAGCTGTTAAATTTAAAGAAAAATTGTGATACTGGAAGAAAAAGGAATATTCAAAAATAACAAGTGAATTGTAAATAATCGTAGTGATGCTTTACGAGAATACACATCTTGTTAAGGCTTCAGGACATCATATCTCACATGCATATTCAAACTATAAAGATCAATGATAATTATTAATCAATTTTTTTCTAGCGATTTTTTTAGCACGATGAACAAATTATCAAAACATGCTTCTGGTGATAACGAGAACTTGGTTAAAACATAATAGAATATTCTGTTCGAAATATCAAATTGATTACTAAACCAGATACTGTAGTTATTGCTCCATTTAAGGCTGTAATTGATCATGGTCTATAATCAACTAAATCAAAAGGATGGTTTGCATGTGCAGACATTAATTTACTTCTCTAGAGTATACAGTTCTAAGAATAATAACTGCTGATTCTAAAACAATTGCATTTGTTAAAATGAGGGAAATCTTTACACTTTAATCAAAATTAATTACTTTTTCCAGTCTTGTGTAAAGGACTTCCGCAATTATATTTTTTATTAATTCCAAGTGCATTTATAGAATCTCTTAGTCTTAGAACACTTAGCTTAACTCATTACAATTCTATTCGCTAGAAAAAAAAAATAAGAAAATCAACTCAAAACGAATATTTTTGGTGAGTTAATTTTTGATATAAAAGTAGTAAAGACCAACAGAAGGTAGACTCCCTAAAAATAATAGTGTTGATAATAAATCCTCTAAAAAGCAGCTACGAAGGCAAAAATAAGAATAAAAACCCGGAAGAAATATTTTTAGAAATTTCTTGAATTAACGAACTGGAGAGAATAGTGCTCGTTTAAAATATTCAACGCCATTTGATCTTCTTTCAGACTGCGTCAATTATCGGTATATATCAAAAAATTAACGCAACGCTAATGGAAGGTATTTCGTTCAAAAGATTTTTAATTCTTCACAGACTAATAAATGCAGGAGACTAAAAGAATATCTTAAAAAAAAACAAAGCATTTAGTTCCTCCTTATAGAGCTGAATCTTTAAAAGTGCAAATATATGTGTTTCTTCTATAGATGTCATACAACGTGCAATATATTTTAAACGCTATGCTAAATTACATTTTATATGTGTATTTCGTTAACTACTAACAAAGCACGTGCAGTATTTGGATTTATAAAACGCTGGGCGAAGGAGTTTAGTGACCCATATGACACGAAATATCTTTATACTTCTTTTATCAGACCTATTCTGGATTCGGAATCTAATTTATAAAGTCCATAATAATGGGATCGGTGCAAAAGCATTTTTTGTTATTTTGTCTTTGAGGCTTACCTTTATTCTATCATGCAACACTAGTGGACGTGCTATATCAGTTGGTAATTTTGAGATTTAGCTTGCCTAAAGCTTAGGTTCTGCTTTAAATTATTTTTTACATTATTCCGTAATCTTGAAGCCAAGTGTTATGTTTATAGGCAAAAGTATAAAATTTACATTAATGGGATATTTGGTACATTTATATCATCTTTATCCGTCCAAAAATGGAATACAACTTTCATGTATGGGATCTCTGGAGCATCAACGCAATGTGGGTTGTATTTCACTGTTTTATCGTTACAATAATGTTAAGTGCTCTAACGAAATTAGGGAACTTGTTCCTGTTACTCGTACGTTTTTGCATTTAACTCGATTTTCATTGAGAGCACATCCATTTGTGGTTGATTGGGCAGTGAGTCGCACCATGCATTAAAGGAAAATTTCATTTTTTAACAGTACAGTTCGTATTTGGAATAATCGCCCTCCAGAGGTCTTTCCTATCATTTTCAATGTAGGACAGTTAATGTCCATAAACGCTACTCCCTCTTTCCTTCTCCCCATAACCTACTTTCCTAGTTCTGGCACAATGCACAGCATGTGTAGCGATCATACCCTGAAAAAAAGTGCTTACGGAATTTAAACATTCGAATTTTGAAAGCACAATTTATGCTTAAGTGTTTTTCTGAATTATCATATAATCCTGATGCCAAATATTAAACTCTAATAATTTTTGGAATTTTTGATGCGTGATAAAAATTTAGGAAATCGGTTTTTCTTAAGTACAACTAATGACCTGAGTTATTTTCAAAGTTATTTCTTGACCCTAAGCCATATTTTATAATTATAGGCTAAACTCAAAAAAAAATTTTTTTTGGGATTTTTAATACATGATTTAGGAATTTATAGTTTCAGTCTAAAAATAGTCTTTTTCATGCAGCAGCACTAAATTTCATTTAAATATTTTTATAACTCAACATTTCATTTAAAAGTTAAAAATTTTAAGCTTCATCGAGCGCAAACAATTTGTATGAACATTTCAGGGGAAAATTTAAAAAATGGGTACAATTCTACTAAAACAAATCATATTTTTAACTAAATAACACAAAATGTAAAATCAAAAACATATGGATATTCCCGTGTTTTCAAGATAAAACTGCTGAGTTCATGGGGATTCAGAGAGCAATAATAGAGGTTTCAATGACCCTTAAAGTTTAAATGATAATGTGGAAAAAATAAATGGTTCTTTTGATGTAGTACACCTAGCACAGTTTAACTATGTGTTTCATTTGCTCCAACCGAAAATGCTGACTGTTAAAAAATAGCTTTTAATAAAAATGAGAACAATTCTAACATGCTTTTGCTTGTCAAGTAGTTTATAAAAGTAGAATGAGTAACGAGAAAAATTGCACAAGAATTTAACATAATTTGTGTTTTTTTTTTGTTTTTTGTGCTTTATACCTTTAAACAAAATGTAAGTAGCAGCGCTATACTAATTACCTTGAAGTGTTATAACCAACATTTTTTGCGTCTCCAAAAAAAAAAAATTAAATAACGAGTTTCTTATGTTTCGCTCATAAAACAAAAAATAAAGAAAAAAAGGGCATTAGCCAATGTTTGTATTAAAATTGTTAATTTCTTTTTTAACCAGAATTAAGAATTTAGTAACAATACATACACACACATATACACCCCCACCCACCCATATAAAAATAAAAAAAAGCGAGCAGAAATTTTCTTGTTAGAGTTACTTAATAGCTCATCTTGAAGGTATGAATGAATGAATAAATGGTTCAGGTGAAAAATTGCAGCTGTTGCCAGAAGCTAAAGTAAAAGAAGCAAATATGTGTACAGACACTCATACTCATACATGTATATATATACAAATATAAATACTTTATGTACCCACTGTATACACACTATAATAGATTTTCATCTCGTTCATGGATTTATAGAGCATGTCGAGCATAAATTTGCTGTATTTTTTTTTTTTTTTTGGCTTGACGTTCTGCTTTTTTTTATGCCATTTGACTAGCGGCTATACTGCCACTTGGTGTAGTACGATTACATTTGTTTGTAGCTAAAAAGTGTGTGTGTGTAGTATGAACATGCTGTTATTTAAGCTTTTTGTGTCATCATAATCGTCATTATGTTGTTGCATAAATTAAAGTTTTCTTTTGTCTTTTATTCTCAGGCTTTTGATTTTGTTTGTTCGTATACTTCCTAATTGAATTATGAATTAGAAAGTGGGAAGAGGTCTCTTTAAGGATATGATCAACTATTTAATGTTAGAGAAATTTAAAAATTTAAATTTTCAAAAATTTAGTTAAATTCTTCATATTGTTTAGGTGCAAAAAAGGATATATGTACCGCTATTTTGTTGTTAATGAATTTTAAAGTTTTATTTTATTTTCTCCATTTTTTAACCTCCATTTTAATAAAAAAAAAATTGCTTTGCATAAAGTTGAGAAAAAAATTTTATTAAAATAAAAATCTTTTACCAATTTATTTAAGCTTTAGTTTAATTCATAATTAATATAAAATTAATTCAAATTTTTTAGACTGTTTATATTTCGTTATCTATATTTTTTTATAACTACTTTTCAGTTGGATCTTTAAAAAAGAATACATCAGCCTATTTTTAAACTGCAACTATATTTTATAAATTTTTAAACAGCTATTCTATTCTTTACCACCTCAATTCCAGGCTTTCAGATAAATAATTTTTCAATAATTGCGGACACTGTTTCATTTGTTTGTTATAAAATGCGGGCGGTAATATTTTGTTGCCGTTATACTTTTCAAGTTTCCCTGAAACTAACTTTTAAGCGCCTTAAACAAAAGATTTTTTCAAACACAAATTTTAAAAGCTTTCAATATACAACAAATGCAATTTATATTTTCGAGAAAAGGGATTTGATTTGGTAATTTCATATAATATTTGTAGGTGGACCTTCAGCTAACAGGGGACAGTTTGGTAATTTGGAAACTTATGGTTTCTATTAACTAAGACTAGATTGGTGATGACTTTTAAGCAAGCCGTCGAAAATTGATAGAAGGTTAATTGTAAAGAAAATAGAAGAAAGATGTTAATTTAGTCTGCACATTAATAAGAAAATCTTATTTAAGAAATCTCGAGAGAAAGTAATGAGGGTGCTCCTTTCAGTTCCTTCCTTATAACTGCTTTCTATGCAATTATTTCTGCGAACAGTTGAAGTGGCATAATTAATCCAGTTGAAAATGCCATCAAGTAGCACTTAATCAATTTAGGAAAGAATTTTTGATGCACAGAGTTACTACAACAATAGTAGCAGCATTAACAACAACAGCAATGGTTTTCTTAAATAGTGCAAACAATAAATGCATTATTAAGGAGTTAAATAGGAAAAAAACTAAAAATTATGTTAAGGATATTTATCCTCCCTTTACCTAGGCCATCTGTGATTAGTTTTGTTGAAAAAAATATAGATTAAGGGTCAGCTTGTCTCATTATTTATTTCATTCTTCAGATCTGATAATCCGCTATACTTTTTTGGCTTTAAATTTTAAGAAACGGCTTCATGGGGAAAAAAATGTTATTATTGCTTGGAGACAATAGCCATATTATATTCTTTGCAGTACAAATTTGGTTGCGGTGAACAAATTATAGTTGTTGTTTTTTTTTTAATTTAATCTATTATTAAAAACTTATAATGATTGGCTTAAACTCAGGAATTTTTCTTACAATTTAACCTCGATATTATCAGCCACTGATCGTGTAGTTCTGCCGAATTAATTACTCAAATGCGGATCCAATTCGAAGAATTTTTAAAGATATTAATAGATTTATAGATTATTATTTATCATTAGATATTGTAAAGCGTAATAGAATTGTTTATTTGAACGACTAGTTGCACTTTTAAATAGTCTGTAAGGATAACATTTATAGAACTACTAAATAAATAAATTAATAAATTTTGCCAACATGAAACTGATATAATAATATATAATTAATAAATATAATATTGTTATTTTTTACTAATTTTTTATTAATTATTAAATAATTAATAATTAATTATTATTATGATTATTAAAATAATACATTTGTATAAATAATACATTTATTTATCCTGAAGTTGCCAACCAATGGTTTGGTCTTTCAATAAAGACCTCGTGCTTAATAATAAATTACAAAAAAATATTAAAAAGGTCAGATAACTATAATTGTTATATACAATATGGTTAGTTTGCGATTGTGAAACGAAGATATAAGATTTTGTTTTAAAAATATTATGGTTGCAGCATTGGGTGAATGCTATTAAGGCACGTTGCCGCTGGTGCATTTGAGTACATTCAATGTTAAGATATCAAAAGTTTATAAAAGAAGGGAAAAGCAATTAATTGCAATTAAAAAAATTTATAAATATTAATAAAAAGATAAACGATCTAAAAATAGGTAACCATATTATGATCAATATTGGATAAAATAATGGTTTCTGTAACAATAATTTGTTTATTATAAAACCTATAATTTACTCAGAAAACTTCGCTGTTAAATCTTTTTTTTTACTTTTGATGCTGATGATAAAATATTCCAGACAAATGTAGAAGTAGCGCCTTGCAACAAAATCATATTTTTACAATCTTCAGAAATACACATTATTAAAAAAATTAGGAATTTTAAAAATCGCTAGATGAAGTGACTTGGCCATAATTATATTTTTGTTTCTCTAGAATTTCTGTTGGAAAGTTTTTCAGCTTAAAATATTCTCGATTAAAATATATTTCTTTTAAAAGATGCTTCATTAAATTTTATGTTGTTTTTCGCTATGGCAAATAACATCAAAAGTATAGCTGAAAATTGAAATAACATGATTGTTAAATAGCAAAACTTAATGCTTAACATGCAAAACACATGTTCAACAAAGAAAAAGAAAAAAATTTGGAAATGGTTGTTTGTCCTTTTTTTTCATTTTTCTAAAAATAAACACAAAAATGGAAATTGCTAGAAGTCTTGAAAAATAAAGATAAAAAAAAAAAATAGAAAACAGGAAATAAGCACAAAGAAAGAGAATCAAGGAAAATCAAACAACTAAATGAAGTTGCTGTTGTACTCAAAAACAATCACTACAGCGGATACCAAATGCACAGTGTTGATAATAAAAATAAAAAAGAGAAAAACGAAAATAAATATTCGAAATTTTAACAGCCTAAAGCAGTTCCGCTTTGTTGAAGAGTTAAATGAAAAAAAAAAAAATAATAAAAAGTTGGAAGAAAAATCTGGATATGAAAGTTTAAAACTTTTTGGTACGCTCAAATCAAAGGAAAAAATTGTTTGTAGCAGGATTTTGCATTGATTTCAGTATAGGAAATATTTGTTTTTCAGCCACCATCTTGTATTTAGGTAAGATTTTTTCAATAATTATTTTAATGCTGCGGGAGTGTTTGAAACGAAAAGGATTGCAAAACAAAGCTTGTTTACACGCAAATATAAAACGGAAGTGCTAAAAAAAGCAGCATCTACACTTCCGCTGGAAATAGAAAAAAAACAAACAAACAAAATCCTTTTGCTATAATTGAAAGAATAAAAAATGCTCTCTTTAAACGAGGTCTTAAAACTTTACAGACTCCATTAAAAAATGCTGAATTTTCCCTACACGTAACATGCTACAACAACTTTAATACAAATACTCTAAAATAAATAAATTTTTGTTGGTTTCCCTGCTGGCTTAAGCTTTTTTTAAAAAACTTAATTTTATAAATAATTAAAATATTACAAAAAAAAAACAAGTTAAAAAAATCTACAGTATACTTTAAGGCTTAATTGATAATTCTGCATAATTCATATTGTTGTTCGTTATTATTTTCCACCGCAACTTTTGCTTTTTTTTCCTACTAAAAATTCTTTTTTTTTCTATTGGGTGTTAAAAGCTTAACACAGGGGTTTTTGCTATTTTTTTTTTTACTTTATAACTGTGTTTTCAAAAGTATAATTTTTCCCCAGAGCTTGAAAGGTTAATAGAAAAAAACTATACTTTAGCTTTTTTTACGTTTGTTTTTGGTGCTTTTGTTGGTGGTGTGTAAAAATATTTATAAATACTGAAATTCCTTTTTAATGAGTGTTTTTTACAAAGTTCGAAATGCAAAAAATATACAAAAGCTGAAAAAAAAGTTTTATTTAAAATAACAACATTTGCTTAAGCAGCTTATGGTTTTTATGGACAAGAGAATATTATAAAAATTAGCAAATTCTTAAGCTAAAAAAATTAAGTTAAAAAATCATTCAAAATAGCCAAGCTAATTTCGTTGGTATAAAAAATTTTTCTTTTTATAAAATTCTTAAAAATATTGTTGCACCAAAAGATTTAATACTGTTTCGCAACTGTAACTGATGTTTAATAAAAAAAATAAAAAAAAATTCTGCTTTTATTTTTGAGGTCTTTTTAGCTATACGTTCACAAGTACCGGTGTAAAAGCATAAAAAAATTAAAACAAGCTACCGGATCGTTTCATTTTGGAAGAATCTAGACGTTTTAAATCGCCTATAAAAATAACCCCCACAGCAGGGCATTATTATTTGTCTAATCTTATAGAGAAAAATAATTAATGTGCTTCAATTGTATAGGAAGCATCACGCCCTGTAATGTTTCTATAGTACATATTAGAAATAGTATAGAACAATACCAAGATAATAACCTATACCAAGCTTGATAATTCCAACTTATGTATAGTTTTTAAATAAAAGATTATATCTATTATGCAGGCCCAAAATAACCGCGCCTTCTATTTCTATTATCGTATGTTATTAAGGTTCTCTTAATAATAGTTTCCTGTTCGTGCGCTTCTTTTGGAAAAACAGTTGTTAATTTTATTTTATTTGAAAAATGCCATACCCGTTATTACTTTTACGCCCACTTGTCATCCAAAATTCAAAGATTTTATTAACAAGTGGAACACATTATCGAGGCTTGGTTTATATGACAGGTGCCATTAAGATATTGCATAAAAAGGCTTAGTTTGTATGGATACCTTTTTTTCTAGACAATGGGAAGGACAATTTACGAGTTATTATTCTTTTTTTTAATATTCGTAATTCTTGAAAATAATTCCTACTCAAACAATTATAGTATTTTATTAAAATGATCAGTTTAATGCAGCTTGAGCGCCTTCGTGCTGCAGTTCTTGCTACTCCTCGGGATAGCAAGAGCTTTTGGTCATTTGTGAAAAGAGAAAGGAATAACTCTTGTTCGTCAATTTCGACTCTTTTAAAGAAAGACCAAATATTCACAGACCCAGTTGATAGAGCTAAGCTTTTGGCTGGTATATTTACAAATAATTCTTATATGGCGGAATCAATCAACCACTGCCCGAGTTCGACAGTGTATCTGTTACTATGCCGAATATATTTTTTGAGCCCGAGCGTTTAAAAATGTTTTAACAGATCTCAACATCAATAAGTCTCCAGCACTGGTCTTGAGACAATGCTTTCGGTGCTAGCTCGGTCTCTTTGACACGTTTTACCGTGTCGGAGAATTTCCGTAGTGCTGGAAGGTTGCTAATGCAATACCGATCTCATAAAAGAGTGAGGCTAATAACACTGAAAACTACCACCCAAATGCATTTTGTTCTGCACTTTCTAATGTGATGGAAAGTATGATTAATTTTCATCTTGTGAGGTAGCTGGAGTCCGACAGCTTACTTAGTGACCGACAGTATGGTTTCCGGGTAAATTGCTGGCTTTCCTGTGGAACAATGGTGTAACTGCATACATCATTTCGAAGAAAGAAAAGTGGTGGCTCTAGATAGAGTGTCCAAGGCGTTTGATAGAGTGTGGCATGATGCACTTCTGTCAAAACTTGTTGCATTTGGTGTCGGCATTAAGTTATCCAGATTTATATCGAGTTTTTTTAGAAATCGCACTATACGAGTTGTTATAAATGGGATTTCATCAGACGAGTTCAAGATTAATTCAGGGGTACCAGAAGGTTGCGCTCTTTCTCCTACCCTAATTCTTATTTTTCTAAATGACCCTCTTTGTCAAACTTTCAACCCTATATACTCTTTTGTAGATGATAGCATCATTTGTCATTCGCAAGCATTTAGTAATAGACCGGACTAGTTGGAGGTGTGTTCCAAAGGGGGAAGATGAATGATACGCTTAAGCACGATCTTGCGGCGATCTCCGAATGGAGCCGTGTGAATAGAGTCGATTTGAATGCCGTAAGACGCAATGTTGCATGCTTATTCATAGGTGCTGCTGCACCTGCTACTATGGGTGATATAGGTATTACGGAATTGGAAGCTCTTGATCTTCTTAGTATGCAATTCAATGTGATGATCGATGGGCTAAACACATTTTTCAGGTTTTAAAGGAGGCACTTGAACCTCGGTTTTCTAAAACGGTGTAAGAGGTGTTTCACTCCATCTGATCTCCATAATATTTATACCACCTATTTTCGTCCAATACAATACTAAGGGAACACAACACTAATGTATGGGCCAGCACTCAAAATCTACTTTGGAGTTGCTCAATCGCATACAGGAAAGGGGCAAGAGACTCACTGGGTACAGTGGGGTATCCAACTTTATTGATTCTCTGGAGCATCGAGGCAATGTGGGTTGGATTTCACTGTTTTATCGTTACTAAAATGGTAAGTGCTCTAACGAAATTAAGGAACTTGTTCCCGTTACTCGTACGTTTTAACGTTTTTTCGTGGTTGATTGGCCAGTGAATCGAACTACGCATAACAGAGAAAATTCGTTTTTTAGTAGAACAGTTCGTATATGGAGGAGGTCTTTCCTATCATTTTTTATATAGGAAAGTTCAAATTGAATGTCCGCAAATCCTAATCCTTCTTTCTTTCTGTCCATAACCTGATTTCATAGTTCTGGCACAATGTATAGCATGTGTAGGGGTCATCTTCTGAGTGCTGGTACGAAATGAAAACAATAAAAGAGCTGTAGAGAAATATTTATTGAAACAAAATTACAATTAATATGGAGAGGATTTAATGTCCTTATAAAGAATTTCATTTCAAAGTGCTTCTCTAAATCTCAGACCTTCTTTAGGGGCATTGCAAATAATAAATTCTTAATTAAGCATTTGCCATAACTCGACACGCTTCATGGGTTTTATGAAAAAATTACAACAGAAGAGGGATCGCCTTTCTCCCTTTAATTTCATTATTTCCGTAACAGTTGAAATGATAACTTATAACCAATTTTCAACCTGATTGTAAAAATAATCTTATTCGTATTGTTTTTTATTTATTATTTAATTTTGCAAAATTTTTTAAAGTTTTTTTTGTTTCAAACTTAACTAAATTACGAATTTTTTTGGCTGCTTCTTAAGTTTTTAATTTTATTTATTTATTATTTTTTTTGCCTCAGAAAATAACTTTATTTATTTGTTTTTTTTTAATTAAAATTTCTTTTGTAGTTTTTTTTGAAAGCGGTTTTAATTTATTTCTGTTTATTTGTCCGTCCATTTTTTTTTTATTTTTTTTTAATTTTATAAATTTTTATTCTACGGTTTTTCTTCTTCTTTAGTTGAAACAAATTTAAATAAATTTATTTCCATTTATTTTAAGTATTTTGACAAATAAATAAACAAAATAAATAACAAAAATGTTGATGAAAAAAAATGGGATGAACAAAAATGAAAATCATCTTCCTACAGCTCTTAACAATGCAATCAAATTGAGTAGATTTTTGGTGAAATGAAGGAACTCCTTACAAATTTAAGAATGAAAAAAATACAATTTTTTGGTACCTTCGTTTCAATAATGCAAAAAAGAAGAAAAAAAAAATTATAAATAACAATGACAAAGAAGTGAGCGAGGAAAGAGCGTAGCAGAAGATTGAAAATAAATTGTATGTCCTGTGTCAAGCTGATGTTGTGAAGCATCAAACAGAAAAAGCAAAAAAACCAAGATGATGAAAACCAATTTACGTGCAAAATAACTTGAGTGTCATGCAAATTTCGTGAATAAAAAATAAATAAATAAATACAATTTTTTTTTGTCAATTTGGTTGGCCTCATTTTAACGTCTTGAAGGGAATAAAACTTAAATTAACACGACAGTTTTATTTATTTTTTTTTTTGTATATATTTTTTTCTTCTCTGAAATGACTAGATAATATTTAAGTACCTTGTCAAATATAAACATCCTTCTTCAATGTTTTCATTCAGGCGTTAAATGGAAAAAAATCAGATGAAGGAGATTTGATTTTTTTTTTTTTTGGAAAAATCCTTATTATGAGTTTTACAATTTAAATTATATTTACTTTATTGTTGGCGATAAAAAGCTTAAGTTTTATGAGAATAAGTTAAATGGGACTTCCCCTTACTGCTACTTTATATTAAATAAATTGAAATTTGTATGAGACTTAAGTCCTTCATTAGATTTTACAAAATTCTATTCGGGGGATGCCTCTGTATGCTTTGATTTTTGTTTAAACTTAGAATTTAAAAAAACTTAATTTTAACATTGTAAACAAAAGAATTTATGACTGTTTTTTGTAATTTCTTATTTAAAGTAATCATAACTTTTGGATAGGTGCCCATATTGGGCGGTCCTTGGCTTAGAATCACTCAATGCAATATTAACAAGCTGGCATTTAAGCTCGATTAAATTTCGTTCGTTCGAAATGACAAGACGCCAGATAAAGATTTTTTTTAACAGAATGGAGTGCTGAATAAGGTCAATCATCGTATAATATTTAATACATAAACGGTTTAAAAGAGGATTTAGAGTATTTCAAGTAATAAAAACTATTTAGATGTACATTTTTGTTATTTAAATTCACTACAATAAATTATGTTGTAGTCCGAATCCGAATTTGAAAAAAAAAACGAAAGTTTTAGTTGAGTCCGCAGGTTTCTATTATTTATTTTTCCAACATTTTTAACCAAAATATAGAAAAATAATTCGAAATTCTGCGATTTAAGCTCAATAAAAAAAATTTTACAAAATAAATTTGTGGTGTTTTAAATGTTGTTTAAAATTTAATATAAAAAATTTTGAAAATATTTTTTGGATAAATTATATCATTAAAAAATTAAAAATATTTGATGTAGATGATTTATTAATTTTTAAAAGAAAATAATTATAAGTAAAAAGGTAAACGAAACGACCCAATCTGCATTTTACAAAATGCGTAATTTTTTCAGAAATTGTATACACACAAGACAACAACAACATGTTTATAAAAAATTCTACTAAATAAGATAAAAAAACAGAAACAAAAACAACTAACACAGAATGATTATCAATGATTTCTTTTTATTAAAAAAATTTTTTTATTAAAAATATTTAAAAAAAGAAGTTTCAATTCTTAATTTTTTTTCAGTCTTTAGGTGAAATTTAAAACAAATTATTTAAAAATGTTAATTTATTTCGAGCGAGTTTTTATTGTTAAAAAATTTGCATTTTGCATTGTTTTTCATGCCAAACACTTTTTTTTCGTTTTTTTTTAACTTTAACATTTTTGTTTATTTTTTAATATATTTTTCCCTGGCCTTCATTTGCATAACAATTATGTTTGTATTGGAATATAAATAAATTTTTTGAACTCACCGGCATAGTTTGACTGCCGTGTAGATTAGTTATGGCTGATTGGGCCTCTTGCTGCGAACTAAATTTCACAAAAGCACAACCTAGAATGAAAAAAAGAGGCAACAACAAAATTATATTAAAATTATGTTTAAAATGTATTTAAAATATATTAAAAATAAAGCGTCATTCCATTTAGCAGTTATCAAGTGGAACAGTTTTTGTGTATAATTAATTTAAAAATCAGTCAAGCTGAAAATAATTGGCAAATCATGTTAATGATGAGCGACTATTTCTTTTAAATTTTTTAAGTATTTGATTGAAGTGTTTAATAAGTCCATTTTTATTAAGCGATAAAAAACGTCAAGCTAGTTAGAAAAAGTATATTTAAGCAACAATTTTTTTATATGATTTGAAATTCCTATTGCTTAATGTACTTCTTCTAGCGATATCAAGTTTGCAGCGAAATTGTATAGAATAAATATTTGTTAAATCCGTAAAGATCCTACTTTACTCTGCTTTATGAGGATGTGTCTTGAAAAGGAACTCCTGATACTAAATTTTCAAAAGCTGCTAATACTTCTACTCCAAGTCAACGTTGTTTTCAAGTCTTTGGCGCCATCTGTTACTTCCTCAGAAACTTATCAATTTTTAAATTGAAAATTTTTTTTAAAAATAAAATGGCTTAAATTTTCATCCTGTTGGCTGTGGAATTTGGTTTCGAATTATTTGCTTTCGTCGTGTTAAAATCCCAAATATTAGCAGTTGTTATTTAAGTGTTTTTAAGTGCAATTGCCAAAACTATAACGATAACATCCATTTGATAAACTTTTGGATTGATCACATAAAAACTATGCAAATAGTCGTGTTACTTTCAGCAAATATTTATAGGTAGACAAAGAAGAGTAACTGGAGATATTATTCAGCAAGGATTTAAAGAAAATTGCCTAGTTAAGCGTCTTTGGGCATTATAGTTGGCGTAAAAATTTTAAAGCCGAATTTTAAGCAAACAATAACTGTGGAAGCAGAAGCAGCCAGCAGAGAATGACACATTGCCATGATCTTCATCGATCAAGGGAGACATGTAATAAATGCATGTGTGTTTTTTATTTAGTAGCGTGGCTTTTACGCCTTTAAGACATTTATGTTATCTCTTTTATAGTAAGACTTATTTATGGACCGGCCTTATGTATTTCATTATGCCCCAAGACTAAATTAACAATAGCTTTTAGAGAGTCCTTTTTTCTATAAAAACATTTTATTATTTGATTTGTTGGCTGATTAGTGATTATAAATTATTTTTTGTTTAGAAATCGGATTTGCACTCACTCAAAAATAAAAATCCAACTGTTGCTAAAAAAGCTTTTGTTATCAGTAGTAATTTTATAAAGTTATACAACAGTTTTAAGTACTTTAGCACTTGAATAATTTCTATTTTTCTATTTACTTATTTATTTTTTATTTCATATTCTACTCATGATACATTATTTATTTTAAAATGATTGTTTTCTGTGTTGTTATTTTACTTGATTTTTCTCTTTTATTTTGTAATATTTCAAGTGTTTTTGTTATCCAAACAGCTTAAATGAATAACAAATAATGTGCTTGTTACACAATGGCCAAATAAAAAAAAAACAAAAATAAGAAGCAACAGTTTGATTCGGAAGTCAAGGGAAATTTGCTTTAGAATTCTAAAGTTACTTTTACTCAAATCTTAACTGCTATGTTTTATAATATAAATAAAAAAAAACTTTAATTAAAATTAAAAATATTACAATTTGCATTAATAATTTATAAATTTAAGTTTTAAAATCTCTTGGAAATTTTATTTTTAGTTTTTCATATGTTAAAGTAATATGTTCCTTTTTGAATGCCTTTAATAGTTTTCTTTAATTAAATTAAATATCCAAGCTATAAAAGATTTTCTGTATTTATATAGGAATTAATATTAATCATACGCATAGTACAATTTTAAACGAAATATTAAAACTTAATGTTGTTTATATTTTCTCCGCCATTAAATGAAATACTGTTGTTATTTCCCGTCTTATCTTAGTATTAAAATTTCATTTTTTTTTATATTAGGCTGCAAGTTTGAGGAATTATCGAAAGAGGAAGGAGAAATAATTGTAGATATTAAACCGGATTAGCGCTCGATTTAGGAAAAATAGGTTGACTAAAAATTTATCGAATTTGCACTATAGTTGAACTATAAGAACTTAACGATGTTGAGACATAATTAAACATCAATATCTTTAGTTAAAGATACAACAACATAATGAATATGTTACAGCATGCAAACCTAAGGCTAGGTACTTGAACCCTTTAGGATTTAAGCACTTAAAAACCAGATTAAGCTATAAAAAAAGAGCTAACAAGGATCCTAAAAACAACAGCAGTCTCTTCGCAAAACCTTATTTCCAATTTCTTTCAACTTATATTTTTTAATAAGTTTGTTTTGATATATTCCTGATTATAATGAAAAGATATATAAAAAAAACAAAACAAACAAAAAACCCATTTATTTAAAAATAAAATATTTTTATAAACAATCTCATCTTGTCATTATGTTAAACTCAATTTGGTAAAACAAAAAAAGAAATAAAAATAAAAGCAACTTTTAAAAAACTCGAGTTCATAGCAACCATAAACTCATATTAATTTTCATGTTTTATTAACTTTTCTTTTGTAATTTTCTTTGTTTGCAACTTTCCATTTGCTAAAAGCCTACAATTTAAATCAAGAGTTATTGTCCTTGAGGGAGAAATAATAAGAAAAGATATATAAACATATGAAGAGAAAGTTTATGTTTTATTTTTTTTTAGTTATGATAGTTTCTGACTTAAGAAACGAAATATAAGAAAAAGTTTTTATTACGGTTTCATATATTTTATGAAAAGATTTTAAATGGTTTTTTCAAGCAAATAAAATTATAAATAAAATTTGCTTATGAGTATTATTATTATTTCGTACAGTTTTAGAATTTATAATATATGGGAAAAACACCCTTGTGTTTTGATAGAAAATTTTGGAATATTCTTAGATTTATATTTAATTTATATTTTAATTTAATTTGTTATTATTTTGTTTTTCATTTTGAAATAAATTTTTAGAAAAGAAAAAAAAATATAGCATTTGTAGAATAATAAACAACACAACATAAATAAGTGTTAATCTTAAAAATGGTCTTTTCTAAATAAATTTAACACTATATTTTCAATATTTTGCTTCTTCAGGAAATTAATATAGTGTAAAATAATTAATATTAATATTGTTAAGACGCCTGATCGTTCGCCTGTCTACTTGTCGGCCAAACCGCCTGTCATGGGCTTATATGTTTCTATCTCGCTGGCATATCAGGGGAGTCTACTACAAATAATATTGTAGATTTCAGGAATTTAAAATTAATCATACGTCCCCATACAAACATTGGATAATGGATAATGGATAGTATAACATTACGATAGTCTAGATAAGGTTCCTATTATAAGAAAAAAAGCAAACGAAATAAACCTGTCATTCTAACCAAACCAAAATTCATACCTCTCAAATCTTTAATTGTTATTTTCAAAGATTTAATTTTATTTGCTTTTGTAATATATGTTTTTTTTTTCAATATAAAATCAGAATAAAAGAAATAGACAGTTGAAAACAGGGGAGAAAAAGGAAACTTTGTCCTTTATTTTTCTTAACTGTATCTCATCATAAAAATGTCATCAACATCGTATTATTGCTGTTTTTAACCTTTTTGTGTGATATTTTTTTTTTGTTTTTAAGTTTTACTCCATTGTATGTGTGAGTGGGGGTATGTGTGCAAAAATAACACTTCACATTTGCATAAACATTGCATTCTTTTTTTGGAAAATTATTGTGTGTATATGTGTGTGTTAAGAACAGTTTTTTAGCGTAAACATTCACAATACAGTTAATACGAATATGGCCTCAAACGTTTCAACCAAAATCTCGGTATGTTAAATTTGGTAGAACAAAAAAACCAAAAAAAAAACAACAACACACACAATAAAAGAAGTGAAATTGTTAAAAATGAACAACATGATGTCCACTCAGCTTACAAAAAAAAAACAAAACAAAAAAAAAAACCCAACACCAACAACGAAACGAGCAAGCCGTACATCATAAGGCTTTTACAGGCTTGAGTGTACAGCGAGGACAGTAAAATTGTATATTTAAATAAAAAAAAATTCGTTAAAGAAACAAAAACCGGTAAAATGAGTATGGAAATGTAATTTCCAACGTTGTTCCGCGTTAAACAACCGCCAACAACAACAATGTTACAAAAACGTATATACTTTTTTAAAATTTTTTCTTTCACATTTTTTTTTTCATATTCGTTGTTGCTATTTGTTGGCTATTGCTATTGTGGCCTTTAGGGTTAAAATGACAATAGCGAAGAAGCAGCTTCATTGCTTTTCATACTCTCCAGTTTGGTTTTTTTTATTTTCCTTTATTCATAAGCTTAATGTAACTCGCACAAAAATAAAAAAAATTGAGTTAAAAGCTGAAATGAAAAAAAAGGTTGCCAGCTTTAGGCCATATTGTTGTAAATATTTTTTCTTTTGAAGAAATTTTTTAACGGGCAGGGGTTTTAGAATTTTCAAATAGCTTGTAGAGAGACAGTGAGTGCTGTATCTTTGCTACTTTTTTAATTGTAAGTAAATTGTTTATGAAACTGCAAAAATTCCTTTTTGGTTTAAACGCGAGTAAGAAAGGGGAAAGAGGAAGGAAGGACATGTAACTTAGATATCAAAGCTTTTGATTTAACCTACTTTCTTTATCTCTGTCTTGAATCTTTTAGAGCTGCAGCATAATTTTAGTTTTATATTCTTTAAGTTTTATAAGATTTTAGTTACTTTTGAGTTGGTGTTACTTTTTTGTAAAGATATTTTACACTTGGTTACTCACGGTTCTTAAAAATATTTAAATCAAACAAAACAATTTGTAGGGAAATTTTTACTACGTTAAAAAAGTGATAATTTTCATAGCAGCTGGGGTCGAAGTTGTTATTGAATAAATAAATAATATTGAAAGTGGCACAGCTCTTTTTTTACCAAAAATATTTTGTTGTCATTTAAATTAGAAAATATTAGAATTGTATAAGACGCCTGTTTTAAAATGTTATTGAAAATTGTTTTAAATTTGTTTTACTTTTAAAAATTTTCTGCCAATTTGCTCATTCGCTAAAATTCCATTTAAATTTTACTTCAATTATTAATCAGCTTTAAGTCATTTTTAATATTTTTTCCCTGGCTTAACATCTGAATTATAATCAGAAGGTTATTAAAAATAATACTGTTTTAGACATTCTCTTAAAACTAACTACTGCAGGTATAAAGAATATATGAAAAAGAATTGTATACTTTGAAGCCTTTAAATAATTAAATGACCTTTTGAAATATCTCACAGCTATAAAATGAATTAAGTACTGTCACTACTCTTTTATACCTAATGTGACAAATCACTTTAGCATTTATTTAATATTTAAGAAAAAAGTGACACAAAAATGAAGACAAGATTTCAACTATTTGCAAAGTAAGGTCTTGGGCAAATTTTCATAACTAGTTTAAGAGCTATCACCTAATAGTAGGTTATATCAAACTATTGAAGTTCTTCTTGTCACTCGGCAAATTGAATTTTTCAATATCGTGAGTCGGAAAGGCCACAAGTTAATGAGTGCTGCTTAACATACTGATTTGCCAAAAGCATGAAACGATCAGTGGGTCACAGTGTTGGGAAAAATTTAGTAGCTTTCAAAATGGGACAATTATATAGCGCATGTTCAGCGAAGATCACAACCTTAATATTTGCAAATATAAATTAATTCGTTAACAGTATTATTAAAAATTAACAATTGCATGATTAAGTAATGATATCCGATACAGACCCCCCCCCCCGCGCCCCGGGGGGCACATTTATAAGTCTTTATGGATTACACAACCACATGCGGAGGTAAAAGGAAGCCCAGTTCCTTAACAGGCTAGCAAGGAGCCAACGGGAAAATCCACTATATTTCCACGGGAATCAGTAAAGCCCCAGATTTCCGCTAATTGTCTTTTTAGCATTTTAGCTATTCTCCTACTGATTATTGAGGTCGGTCCTTCGGGAGTATCGTGGTGGTTGTGGTTTCGAGGCCTTCGCTTAAGTTGGTGGGTCGGATCATTCACAATGAACACAATGAATGGTCCAGGTTGAGTGAGTATGAATGCCGTCGTCTTCTTAATTATATTATTAATTCTTATGGACCGGGAGTTGGATAGTCTCCAGCTCGTCAGTAAGGAGTAGTGGTTTGAAAGTCTGCTTTAGAACCGCTGAAATCGCAACCAGGAATAAACTGTTGCTAGAATTAGTCCTCGGCTTTCTAGGGCATGATTGGCGTTGCTTTTCATTCCCAGTGGTTTGACAACCATCTGATTAAGGATTACGGCCAGGCGCAGATGTAAATGTTACCACGAAATACGCGATACAGCGAGTTAACTAATTTTTTCTCAACTGAAAAAAAGCTGAAAAACTTGCGTTTTAGAGAAGATTTTGCATTACGGTATAAAGAACGAAAACATAACGAATGCTGCGTAGGCATCCAAAATTTTCCTTAGGTGATTAGAATTATGTCATTATGCGATTTGTTTTAATGAGCTTAAGTCGTTTGTCTATGCAAATAAGTTTTCGATAGCCCATGCTATGGCGAGGACCATGGTACGGTACAGCCTCTAAAAATTAGCTTTACTTGAAAAAGTTGTTTTTATCAAAATTCAACAAAGGTGTGAGTGAGTGTCAGCTTCCATATAATTCTATCTTGTGCAGGAAGTCAAGGGAAGTTCGTTTTAGAATTCTAAAGTTAATTTTACTCAAATATTAACTGTTATTTTTTATAATATAATTAAGAAATAAACACGTAAAAAAACTTGATAAAAATTAAAATTATAACAATTTACATTAAAATTGTTTAAATTTAAGTTTTAAAATTCCTTGGAAAATTTATTTTTAGTTTTTTATATGTTAAAGTAATATGTTTCTTTTTGAATGCCTTTTATAGTTTTCTTTGATCATATTAAATATTTAAGTTGTAATTTATTTATTTTAATTATCTAGGAATTAATGTTAATCATACGCACGGTAAAATTAAAACTTGAATTTTCTTTATATTAGGCAGCAGGACAAGTTTGCGTAATTAGAGAAATATGAAAAGGAAATAATTGTAGATATTAAACCGGGTTACTTCTCGAGTTAAGATAAATTAAACATCAATAACTGAAGTTAAAGATATAATAACATACTGAATATGTCATAGCATGGAAACCTAAGACTAAGTACTTGCGCCTTTATCGACTTAAGCATTACAAATACCGGATTAACATGCAGAAGTAGAGATAAGAAGGATCGCAAGGAGAATACCGGTTAAAAGCTTTCTCTCAATCTCATTTCCAATTTCTTACATTTCATGTTTTTATATTTTCGTGATTATAACGGGAAAAAATTAAAAAAATAAAATAATATTAAAAAAATAAAACAATTATTTTCGTAATAAAAGTAGTAAAGGAAATTTTTATCTAATAATAAATGTTGAAAAAAAAGGTTAAGTTCCAAAGTTTATTTTCTATAATTAGAAAATTTTTTATTAAGCTGAGGCGTATGATTAATAATATATTAATTAAAACACTTGTGAACAGTAAATATGCATTTCATTAATTTATTTAGTAATTTACTTGATAAAATCTTAATTAAATGAAGAGCTGAACAAGTTTTTCGGAAAATTTATTTATTGAAAATTAATTTATTTTGCATTAAAAAAAATTGTCGTATTTAGAAAATTATTTCAATTGAATTAAAGTCAAGCATTAATATGTATAAATTATAGGATCTATTTACAGAGGTATAGATTTTTATAATGGATTTTAACAAAGAGGAATTTTTTAAATCGACATGAAATTAACTTTATTCGAAAGAATCTTCTGGGATTATAATTTTTTTTCCAAATTTTTCCAACTTTTGTGGCCTTTTAAAGGCAATAACGTGATTAATGTTGTACTTAATCAAGAGGTCAATCGTTTCGGGCTTACCGTCATAGATTCGCGACATTAAATATTTATGCAGAAAATAGGCTAGCGTCGTTAAATCGCACGAACTTACAGTACAACTCATAAGTCTCGAACATGAAACTAAGCGGTTATTAAACAATTTCTTCAATAAATCAATTGCATGGTACGTGTGTGATATGTTGCGCCATCTTGTTGAAACCATACTTTCTGCACATTATAATTGTATAATTGAAGAAGGAAAAAGTCAGTAGTCATGGCTCTATGGTGGTCACTATACTGACTATAATATTCTAACTTGTTGGTTTTGGTGTCGGTGTTAATTTCTCCAGATTTACAACGAGTTTTCTAAAGAATCGCACTTTACGAGTTTGTATAGATGGGATTTCATCAGACGTGTTCAAGATTAATTCAGGCGTACCACAAGGTTCCTTTCGATCTCCTACCGTATTTTTTATTTTTCTAAATAATCTTTTTTGTCAAACCTTCAACCATATATGACAGCACCATTAGTCACACGTATTCATTTGGTAATAGACTGAACCAGTTGGAGGTGAGTTCCAAAAGGTAGAACTTGAATGATACGCTCACTCATGATTTTACAACAATCTTGGAATGACGTCTATATCTCTATAAAAAAACCACCCGATATAATTTAATTTAATACTTTTTATTTTCTAAATATAGTTAACGAAATTACAAAAGTTATTTGTGTGATTTATATCCATTAACATTTGCTGTTTTTGTTATTTTAGGTCTTGATAAATCTTTGTGCAAAAACATCAATTAAGAAATGTCCTAAACATAATAAATAAATACTACAAGTTAAAGAAGAAGAAAAACAAATATAAATATTTATAAAAAAAAATAAATTAAAACGATTTAGGCATACTTGCCAGCAACAAGACTACAAAATAAATAAAATATCAAAACCAATATAAACATACACAAACGCACCTAAACACTTACCCTTTTGCCAATGACTTTTAGTTTATGGCTTCATTAGTCCTTCCAAAAAAATAAAATAAAATAAATAAACTGGCAAAGAAAAGTTTTGCCAACATTTTAGTTTTAGATAAAGATTAAAACTAAAAATATAAAAAAAAAAATAATAATAAAATGCTAAATTGTATAGTTGATAATAGTTGATTTTGAATTTAATGCTGTTGCTCTATAAATTGTAAATTTTGGCTTTTGGTTGTTTTCGTTTTTATATTGGATTTGTTTCTAGTTTGTATTTAGTTTGTTGCCAAGTGTAAGTGGTAAAAATTTATATTTATTTAGTTGTTGTTTGTTAAGTAAAATGTTATGTTGACAAGCCTCTTTAACAAATGACACCCAACAACAAAAATTTTATAAAATAAATACTCTACAGCTTTTATATTGCTGCAGCAATGTTCAAAACACATTATCCTTTACTTGTAAGTGTGTGTGTGTGTATGTTTGTAATCATACCAAATAGCAAATGTTAGTTGGTTTAGAAAATCAAGTAGTTAAAAAGACAGTTTATTGTAAATATTGTTTTTGTTTTTTTTTGTTTTTAATAAAAATAAACAAGAAAATATGTTGGAAGTAAAAATTTGTGTAAAACTTTAAGTTTAAAATGTGAAAAAGGATATATTTTCTAAACAGATATATGAGATTTTTGTTTTTATAATAAAGAATATTTAAACACCTAGAAAATTTTTGCTTTACTAAATGAAGAAAAAGGATTTTATTAGATAGAATTTGAATTTTTGTTTTAATATTCACAATTAATATTACTCATACGCTCTAGTGTTTTAATAATTTGTGTCAAGAGATGTGCTCGCTTTTATCCATTGCAATTGCATTTTTCTTTTAATTTATAACCAAAAAAATTAATAATTAAAAAAAGTGTTCCAAGGCCATAAATTTAGAACGGCGCAACTGATTGGTCCTATATGATCCTAAGATTCTTATGGAAAAATTTATTGATTTTTTTTTTTTTTTGGAGTACATCCCCTACGAAAAGTTCTTATTATTTATGAGAAAGGACATGAGATTTATGGTTAGCACTTTTTCGCATATTAAATGTCCAGTTTTATTTAATTTTTGCAACGAGAAAAATTAATTTAAATGATTTGGATTTTGCAAGATTCCATACGAGAGATGAGCTTGAAATTGGATCACTCTTACAAACTATTTTTTTAGCCTAATTTTAAAAATATTAAATAATCGTTTAAATGCTTAATAATAAAAAATAAATCAGAGGTTTATAGTCCTTAAAAAAAATTAGTCACAGAACTGATAGATTTGAATGAATTTTTTTTGCTTTAAAATTCCCATTTTTTTTACTTTCAATAAACTGATGTCCGTTTCTCTACTGCAAAAATGAGTATTAAGACTTAGATTTTGATGCTTTAATGCAGCAGAATAAACACAATTTAAAGCCAAAGTCTAAAAAAATATATTGTTATTATATATTCTTTCAACAAATTGTTGTTCAAGTTGTCAGAAATATTGGTAATTTCTGTTGAGAGGCATGTCATTCCGTTTTAATCGCATGAATTTATTATCGATATCATTTGATTGTGTGCATGAAATGCAAAGCAATTTTCTTGGGCTTTCTTGTATGCCTTTGTTAATCGTAACAACGTTTTGCGGGGGTCACAAATTCTCATCCTTCTTGATACTTCTTGAAATTAGTCTTCTAATATTATTTCACTTAAAGTAACAAAAAAAAAAAAAAAAATTTGGACTAAAGCAGATTTAGGCATAGTTTGTTGGCGCCAGCTTTAACAAGGAACTGCTTTTATTAACGTCTTTAAAATCTATACATCAACCACTGCTTGTTAATGGTGAAGGATGGCTTTTCTCTATTTTATTTCTTGCACATTGAGCTATAATTTTTTATACTGTGGAATTTACTATAATACCGTTTAATTAGTACTAAATATTTTTGCTTAGTTTTTATATTAAAACCATTTTTAAAAGAATTAATTTTAAATTACAAAACAATTTTATAAAAAGATATAATTTAAGTTTATAAATTCATATTTAATATCAATCATTCGTCACCTTTCCTATACAGAAAATTTTTATTAAAATTTTTTTAAACCGATAACGCTGTTCTCAATCGAATGAGAAATATTTTTTTAGTGATAGTAAAAGCTTTTGTAACAAGCACACTAATTTTTCTCTTCTAAAATATTTTCTATTTAAAAATAACCTTTTTGTGTTATAGAGAGACATAGGACTCTCGAAGTCTGACCAGTGTCTTAGAAATACAACTGGTACCACGGAAAACAGTTGCCCATATGGTAGGGTGAGACCCCTCGAAGCTGTTTGTGTTAAAGTCCACAGTGACAGCTGTTATTTTATTTATTATTATAGTGTAATAATTGTTATGAACTTCATAAGAGCACTTTTGATTATTTAACTTTGAGAGTGTAGAGTTAAAACTAAAATAAAAAATACTAAAATCATTATGATTAAATCATTAAGATTTAGCAGGCATTTTCCTTAAGCTCTCTTGACATATTATAATTCTTATTAAATCAGCTTTAAAACTTTAAAAAGCATTCAATCAAAACATTTGACGAACAAAACTTTCAAAGTTATTAAATCAAAATTAAAATTAATCACACGCCCCTCTAACTTCTGCACATTAATTAAGAATTTATGTTTCTAAAACGAATTTAGCAAGATATCCAGCTATCCTATGTGGTTAATTAAAAGACAGGAGTAAAATAATTAAGTAACTAACAACTTAAAAAAAATAGCCTCCATGGAATTTTTGCTGCAGAAAATCTGTACACTTCTCATTATACTTTTGTCATATAGACAAACAGTTGCTGCGGGAGTTTTTTTTTGTGTTAACTCACATATAGCTGCAATATATGTATATCCTTGTTGTTAAAGCAGTAAAATTTGCTATAGAAATTTTAACCTTTTATGCAAATGGCAGTTTTATGGAAAATCCACGTAATTTTTTTTCTTTCGTTTTTTATTTTGTGTACAGCACTGAGACAATTTTTGGATTTTCAAAAATATAAAGGTAATACCCTTCTGAATGGCTAGCTAAACCTAAGGCATATATTGTTGCAAAAAACATGAACAACAACAACTTACTGCTAGAGAGCAAGTGAGATCTGCCTAAACGAATTTTTAAATACAACAACAGTAGCTGGGGCTTTGTTGGAAAATTTTAACGGTTTGACCATGTAACTAAAGCTAACTACCATGTTTATAAATCGATGCATCATCCAACAGCAATGGCAGTAATATTGTACTCATCATCATCATCAGTAGCCAACAACCAAATAACAAGAACAACTAGAATAATGTTTTCAAATTTTATGTCCATCAATTGCGTTAGTGTGAGTATTTTAAAATCCAATTAAAAACCATCCTATGGGGAATTTAAATCGCTGCTACACATTCATATATAATCGATGAATTCAAATGCAAAGAAACAGAACAGCAGCATAAACAGTAATAACAACACAAAAAAAAAAAAAAAAATTAAATTGGCGAATTTACTTGCCTAAAAGCATGCTATTGTTTTATGAATATATTACCTCATTGAAAATCTATACTAGATTTAGGTTTTAACATCAAGTCGTACCTAAAATTTTCTCTATTTTATATACAATTTTTAAATAACCATATCTCTCTTACAGGAGTCATGGCGTGGGTAGTCAAAATTTACTTGTTATACATGTACTCGCATATCATTGTGTATATAGGCGATTTCCAGCAAGGGTCCGAAATATAAAAATGTACAACAGTTTATCACAAAAACAGAAAAAACAAAAAGAAAATCTGAACAAAAATGAAATCAAAGAACAATACAATGCATAACTCAAATATGCACTTAATGAAAGAGATTAAAGGCTGCTTTTAGGAGATCTAGTGCTGTATTTAAATTTTTTTTCTTCACTTTTTCATTGGATTGTTATTTAGCAATTCTAAGCTGCAGCTGACTACAATTTTCTATTCCTTAATAATGTCGATAAAATGTTTTGAAAAAAAATATATGCAATTTACTGCAGTTATTAACTTTCAGCCAGCAAGTATGTAATTAAAAAGCTTTGAATTAGAATATTAAACATTTTGCAACAACAGACTATTTCATGCAACATAAGATTTATTTAAAGGGAGGAATATGTTTAATATTGTTGTATTTAAAGCTCAAGGGCTTAAATTTTATTCTTTGAGTGCGTATATTTTAATCATATAATTGTTTTAAATTTTAAAACACGCACTTGCTTACACTTAAGCATAACGAAAGGTATTTTACGACATGAGTTCTTTTATATAAAAATTTTTCTAAAAGCCATGACGTATAATTAATATTAACTTTTTATTACTAAAAATCATACGGCCACTGTAGATTTAATTTTCCTGAAACACCCAGTAAGCCGCTTGTCATCTGACTCGAGTAGCGGTATTTGATAGTGCAAGTGTTTTGCGGCTTCGGTTACATTAAATTTATAAAAACGTAAAATTTGTCCTTAATATGCCACATCGCATCACCGCCACTGCTGGTTGATATGTAGTCTAATCTGGAAGCTCAATTCTCCATGACTTTTTCAACATTTGTGGCTGTTAGCCGGTAATAATGAGACAAGTGATGCCCTCCTCCTCCTCCTTGTGCTTATCGGCGTAGACTAGCAACTTCATATATCCTCTCTGAAAAAAGCTTAGCGGCGTTAAATCACACGATCTCGGAAGCTAATTCACAGTTCTGAAACTGGAAACCAAAATGTTTACTAAATCGATTGTGGCGTGGCCCATCAAGAGCACGCAGCATTGATGAATATCTTCCCCATCTTGACATGTATCTTCGGGGGTAGAAGGCGGCATCAGTCGCCTGGGCTAGCAGGAGCCCAGGAGACATTAGACTCTCGCAGTCTGACCAGTGACACAACTGGTACCACGGGCACCAGCTGCCCATAGGGCAGGGTGAGGACCCTCGAAGAGCAACGTCGTGGCTGTGGTTTAAATTAGTCTTTGAATAAAGTTCGGAAGAGGTGTTAACAAAAATGTAGGGCTAACATCCAAGTAAATGTCGTTGCGCTTGTAAAAGGATGAGGAGTTGGATAGGGGTATGCGTATGCGTTTTAATGGGTGACTGGATGCTTTTTCCTATAACCGGTGGTAAGACCACTATCAGTTATGGCCACATGGCTTGGTACCGATGTAAATCTGTGCTGCGAGCTGTATCACATGTTGTGCCGTCTTGTTAAAACCACAGCTCTTACACACGATCGTTATTCAATTGATGAATGAAAAAAGTCAGTAATCATGCCCCTATGGCACTCACCATTTTCTGTAACTTTCTCACCAGCATCGATTTTAAAGATGGACGGAACAATGTTTCCACCAGCCAACCAAACAGTCAGTTTTACTATATGTAATGATGTCTCAACATACACTTGAGCATTATTATAATGTGTCAAATATGGCAGTTTTGTTTATTGATGTATTCATTGGAAAAATAGTGAGCTTCGTCGCTTAACAAAAATTGTTCACGAAAATCGGGATCAATGGCCGTGTTGTTTTGGTCTGAATTTGCTGAATTTAGAAGCGTTGTGCATGCGCCAGTCTATCCATGTTGAAAGGCCAGCGTACACAAAACATAAATCACTTGACAGCTGACAAAATGGTTGCCGGTTAAAAAAGTGTTGCCAACTTAAAATTCTATACTACTATATAATTCATTTGAACCTATTTTTTCTTTAGTGATTTAAAGTGCAGTGGCGTATGATTTATTTTAATTCTTTAAAATCAAGGCTATAACTTTAATATTAAATCATATGATTGTAAAGCCATATCTGAAGTTGTTATTTTACTTTGGAAATTTTTTCCTAGTTAAGCCTTTAAGGTTCTTCCTATTGTTGTTGTTGTTGAATTTGCTTTTACAGCCATATGTTGTTTATTACTGCTTTACTAAAGTCCTTAAATCAATTTAAGTGGCTTTAGTAACATCAAAGCAATTTACCTTTATTGTATATATATTATTCTTATTCTTTTTCTTTTTATTTCAATTTATTCTCGTTTATAGTTTTCTATATATGTATATATAAGTGACTTATAGTGTTGGATGTTATTTTGAGCATAAAGTCGCTGTAATCTTGTTTTGTTTTGCCTTGTGCTTATTTATTATATTGTTCCTTTTTGCACTTTATTTTATGGTTTAAAAGCCTTATAAATATCCTCTACCTAGTCGAAGTTAAGGCCTAGCCAAGAAATATATAAAATATATATATAAAAATAAAAAAAAAATACTAAACACTGCAATGGCATTTTATTTATAAAAAAGAATTTGAGCAAAAACACGTTAGGAATTTCAGGCAATATATTTAATAAAGCCAATAAAATCCTTAACGTAATTGTTTTAAAAGTCTAGATAATTGAAGTGGAAGTTTGCTTGCTTTATTGACTATATAATTAAAGACATTTATAAAGGATTTTTTTGAAGCTAACAACAGGACTCAGTATAAATAAGCAATTTAAATTGAAAATAAAGATATTTTCCTATAAATTATTAATCAGATTTTAATTTAATTTAAACGATTTCGCTAAAACATTAAATCTTAAGTATTTAAAGCAAAACGGTTTTAATGTTTCCTTTTTATTCCCTATTTATAACACACAAAAAAAAGGGGAAAAAACCATAAAATCCTTGGCTTTCTGTTAAGTTTTATTTTGGGATTTTACTACACACTTTATAATTGTTTAAGTAACTGCAAAACCAGTAACTGTCTTCTACCATTTGACAATATATACCTGACTTGTCTTACATCTTTGAGATTAGTGGCTGGTACATGTTTCTTTATGAAGTTGGTATCATTAAAAATCAAGACATTTTGGCTACATTGTATCCTGTGTACATGTATACAACATAAACTTTGCTGTTGGGTGCATTAGTAAAGAAAAAACACCTGCTGCATTTATTTTTTTCTTTTCGTTTTTTTTTTGCCTGGTTGGCTTGTTGTTTGGTTGGTTCTGTTTGTAGTTTAAAACCTGAGTTAACAAAATGGAAAAAAAGTCTTAAACATTAAAGTGCAGTTAATTTATCCCCAAGCGGTAGTTGTGTGCAGTTAAACTACCACAGCAATTACTACTACTACTACTACTGCCTTTGGTGTATATGGACGCAATATTTGTGCACTTGACTGCCTTTCGGGTGCAATTTGGTACTATAAAACAAAAGCCACAAAAATTTACGTACATAAAATTTGAACAACTGATACCAATTAGAAACAAAATAACTGAAGAAAATTTAAAGAAAATAATTTTTCCACAGGGAAAATTGCCATAAGGAACTTTGTGTTTTTTCTTCTTTTAAGGATTATTGTCTGAAACTGTTAAGACAGATTTATTTATTCGAAGGTATCATACTTTTCTTAGAATAATTAAGAGGATTATAAACTTTATAATCAATTAAATTACTTTTCAATATTTGTTTAAAAAATATTAAATTAATTTAAAACAAAATTATAAATCTTAAAATATTATATATAAATAAAAAAATATAATTTAAAATAAAAACAAAAATGAAGATTGAAAATTAGCAGGTAACTCATTTTTCTCATATACTTTATCTTATCACCTGAATCAGAAGGCTCTTAAATATGATTAAAATGAAAACCCAGGAACTAAACGAAAAGTTGCCACAAGGAATTTGGGAATATTTAGCTGAGACTATTAAGACAGAGTTATTTATTTGGAGGTATCATATTTTTTTTCTAATAATTAAGAGGATTATAAGTTTAATAATTAATTAAACTACTTTTTGTTTTAAAAAAAGGAAAATTATTTAAACTAAAATTGTAAAAATATATAAAAATTTAATTTAAAGTAAGAATTTGCCATAAAAAAACCCCTATAGTTCGCTTTAGCTTAATATAAAAATGATTAAAATCTCCAGTTATAGAACAACTATAAAATGTTATCTAAATAAAAAATTTCATGAAAATAAGTTTTCCAAAGGAAAAATTCCCCTAAGGAATTTAATTTTTTTTTTGTTTTTTAAAATGTTCTGAAGCTTTAAGGCAGAGCTGCCATATTTTTTCTAGTAATTATTTAAGAGGATTATAAATTTTATAATCAATTAAACTACTTTTCGAAATTTGCTTACTTTGAAACCTGATCGCTTGATGAACTCAAATATTATAAAATATTAATATAAAAAAAAAAATATTTTCTTTATCTTAAATAAATAAAAAATTTTCTAGAGTTCCCTTTAACTTAAATTAAAAATTGCAAAAGCCTTAAGTTATAAAAAATTTATTAAAAAGGCTCTTTAAAAAATTGCCTTTATTAAAAATAAAAAAAAAAATAATTTTCTAAAGGGAAAGTTCCCATAAGGAGTTTTAGGGTTTTTTTAAAACAAAGTTTCTAATTCGGAGCTGCCATATTTTTTCTAGTAATTAAAAGGCTTGTGAACTTTACAATCAATTAAACTACTTTTCGAAATTTGTTTAAAAAATATGAAATTAATTTAAAACAAAACGGTGAAATCCAAAAGTATAAACTATTAATATAAAAAATATATAATTTTAACGAAGAGTTCTAGAGTTCCGTTTAGCTTGACTTAAAAATTACAAAGATATCCAGTTGTAAAACATTTATTGAAAAACCTGTTTAATGAATTATTCAACATCGTGTACTAAAAACGAAAGTCATTTCTTTAGTCCTTTTTATGCAGAGAGTCTAATTCACAGTACAAAACCAATAAAAAATAACTTGTAATGGACTTAACAAAAAGTGAAACTACAGCTTGGAGTTAAGTGATTTGGATTTCTTCTGAAGTCTCCTTTTTAAAAATTGAAAAAATTTATATTTATGAAAGAATAAAATAAAAAAATAACATAATTAAAATAAAGAAAAAATGTCTGCAGTTCCTTAAGTTTAAATGAGATTGAAAAGAAACAAGTTGGGTGGCTAAAATGAAAGCCCAGGAACTATAAAAACTTTATACCTCTCAGACATTTTTTTTCGCAGTTTTTTGTAGTACTTAAGTGAATTAAGAGTTAAAGTGGCATTTACAAATACATTTTAAATTCTTAAAAATACACAAAAAAGAATTTTATTCGATTAAGTGTTATATCTTCTTAAATTTCTTTTGGTATTGCAATTATAAAAATAATTAAATTTAATTGGTGGCGTATTGAAAGTATACCACCAAAGACTGAGCTGCTCTCATTTAGTAATAAAATTAAAAAGCAAAAGATATTCAGTGATAATTTTACACTCCCATGAGGCTTCCCCCCGGGGGCACATTATAGTCTTTTTGGAACCTACTATTCCATTTAGATTTGTGTCTTGCGGGGTAAAAGGGAGCCCAGGCCCCTCAAAGGCTAGTAGAAGTCACCTGGACAATCCACATATTTCCACGGAAAATCAGTTGCCCCAGAGTACAATATTTGCTCTCTTTAGACAAAAAATGTGCTCTGACTGGTTATTGAGGTTGGCCCCTATATGGGAGTATCGTGGTGGTTGTGGTTTCGGACCCTCGTGAGAGTTTGTGGGTCGGACCATTCAAATTAACACAATGAATGGTTCAGGTCCAGTGAGTATGAATGCTGGCGTGTTCTTGATAAATAAGAGCTTCATGCGTTCTGGACCAGGAGTTGGAAAGTCTCCAACTCCTCAGCAAGGAGTGAGGGCACGGCCTACTCCGGACTTTCTAAATTGCTACTAGAAGTGACTGGAGGATATACGTATCTGAAGGCCTTCTAGGGCGTAGTTGGTGTCCAATCAACTAAGTGGTTTAACTACCATCTGATTATGACCTCGCGGTCGGTGCAGATGTAAAACAAATCACACACTCCCATGAGGCCTCGTTTACCAAGCATACACCTTAGGAAACTCACAAAGGCATTTTTACCACAGCATTCTAATATACCGGCAAATAATAAAAATTTCCATGCCCATGTTAAAAAAATAAGCTGTCATAATACACTGTGGCCCCGGCAAATTTCTTCTACGTTACCAAATCCGAATAGAATGTTTTTTATTTTTTCAGTTGAATTGAAATAAAACAAAGATGATTTTTTTATAAATTGAAATTAATTTTACTTTATTTAATAGATAATATTCTGGCATTATAATCTAAATATGAAAACTCGCATGTGACTATCACTGTTGGCTCGAACGTAGTCTAAAGTTCGAATTTTGGATGATTGTTTTTTTATTTTTTACCGTATATCGGCAATAACATGGCGAATGTTATCCTCCAAGTGGTCAAGCAGTAGATAAGCTGTTTTACATAACTCGGATCTACACCGCGCAATCTTGGGGGCCAATTCATGGGTCCAAAATGTGAAGCTATGCGGTTACCAAACGTTTCCTTCACTAAATCAATTGTGTCACGATCTGTGTGACATTTTCTGCCCCTGTACATTATGGTTGTTCAATTGATAAATGAAAAAGTTAATAATCTTAGCTCTTTAGCGGTCGCCATTTTCCAATCAAATCTATTCTTTGAGGGTAAATTTGAGAACGCCGTTACCATTTCGATTCTTTGGTTTTTGTTTAATTCAAATAAATCTCTTGTTTTATCGCTATTTTAGGCACTTCAAAGTATTTGCTTTATAGCATCATTAGCGGACTACCACCGGAGGGACTATATTATATTTAGATAGATGAAAGTATAATGCATTTCTCTAGCTTCTACTTCTTAATAAAGAGTTCCAAGAAAATCTTTATAAAGATAAACTTCTCTTAATGAAGAATGTTACAGAAATGCGATCGGTTTGTTTTAATGTTTGTGTAAAGCTTGCCAGGACATGATTTAAATACTCTTACATACTTAAGGGTACGATCTGTGATAATAATTTATATTTTCTCGTATTACTTGTAGATGTCATAAGCGCTGTTTTGTACTTTATTGTGGTTTTATTTTTTAATTTAAAGTACTTTACAGCATGGACTGCGATATGCGTTCAAAATGTCGATGTTCATGTGTCCTGCAGTTCACACGATGAAGCACAGTTTGCTGCGTTCTTCATCGATCCATGAGCCAAATGATCCAACGCTTTGAGTGATAATTTTAATATGGGAGGGATGTAAAGAACTATCTCGACTCCATCATAGATTTTTATATCGCATATTTACTAAAAGGTTTTTTACAGTGTATTAAAATCTAGACTAAAAATCTTCATTATTTATCTGACTTCGATAATTATTTTTATTTATTTGGCTTTCAAAATTGAGATTACCCGGTGGAAAAGCAAACATCACCTAATTTTTTTTGGCAAATGTCATAGACGTTAAGCTTAGGCGGTTGTAACAGCTTCCCATGATCTACAGCAGGGCAAAAATTATGCATATAATCAAGATATCTTCTTTACGTTACATTCTATCAGACACTTTCAATTTCCTGTCAACAGGGGTGGAGTTCTCTGCCAAAGAAGATTACACTTTAAAGACCTAGAACACAGTTCGTCCTTTGCTAGCTTATAGACTTTGTGTTTGCCGTAAAAGTTCCTCTTAAGTTTTGAAAAACTTTTTTTTAATAATTTATTCTTTAAAAATAATTTTAAATATTTTTATTTTATCTCTTAACGGTTAAATCCTTAAAGCTTTTCCTTAAATTAAAAACTACACTTTTCTGCTCATTCTTATTTATTTCTTCCGGTTTTCCTTTTACCAGCACCAACAGCAATATGAGAGCATTCAAAGATCTTATTTTGTTGTTTAGATTTTTTCACAGTTCCTTGGCGCTTGTTTTTATAATAAGTTGCCAAAGGACTCGTCGTTGTTAAATTTCTTATATATTTTTTACACTTACGCTTGAGTGAAGTGAAACGCGATGAAAACACTGAAAATACAAACACATGCAGTTAAAGCCACCTCAAACTTGTATTCAAACAAAAGCTAAAGAAGAATAAATACACTCAGCATGACACAAAAACTGCATGTGCTCCTTTCAAAAACAACATCATATAAGTAAATGTTTGCTTTTTATATATTTTTTTTGTTTTTGGTGTTTTTGTTATTATTATTGTTGTTAAAACTGTGGCGGCGGCTGCTGTTGCTGCTGATGATGCTACTACTGCAGCCTGCAGGTGAGTGAATGAGTTAGGGTAGTGTTGCTGTTAAGTAAATATGATGTGTGATGTGATGTGTTATACTTGTGAAAGTGTGTGAGTATTGTTTTTAAATGGTTGCGTGTGGTTTTTATGCATTTGACTTTGTGGTTGTGGTGGTGTTTATACACATAAAATATAGAAAAAAAAAATAAAAATAACACCAGGGTAAAAAGGTGATTTTCTTGCCATTAAATTTTTTTTCTTTATATATGTTTTTAGTTTTTTTTTTAAATCCTTCTACTCGTTGATAATAAACACTAAGCCTGCTTGTTGTTAATTCAGACCCATGTTTAGCTAAAATATAAAACTGCTTTTAATATATATATTTTTTTTTCATATGCACACAAAACCTTTTCGTTTACACTTTCGCTTGAACACACATTTTACCACATTATTTTTTTTTTCTTTTTTTGCTTTTGTTTTTGGAGAAATTAAATTTATATATTTTTTATTATGGTTTGGTAGGCTTAATATTGTGGTAAAAACTTGTTGACATCTTTAAATAATTAACAAATTATTAAGTAGAATTTACTTTATTTTAACTTAGGAAAATTTTAATTTTAAAATATGACATTTTGTGCTGAGAATTTGTTAATTGTTTTTGTAACATATTTAGGATGTTTAATTAAAAATGTGTAGTTTTTCTTTATAGAGATATAGAACTTAAAATAGGCAGCACTTTTTTAAGTGGCGGCCATTTTATTAGCTGCATAGTGGTATATGTTTAGTTTGGTTTGGCATTTCAAAAATGACTAGACTCACGTCTCAACAGCGCTTTTAAATTCTGTAAATTGGGTCCATAGAAGGGAATTTGGTTAAGACATGAAGCTTTAAATGTATGAATGCGTGCCATATTTGATGTGATAATAAGTTCCAAGTGCATGTTAAGACTCTGTTATATGGAGAAGATGTAACTGTTTGGTGGGCAATATAAACTGGTGCAATCATTAGTACGTATTTCTTCAAAAATAATGCTGGTCAGAAGGTTACAGTCAATGGTAACGACTATGGAAACCTGATTACTGACTTTTTCGTTCATTAATTAAACAAACGTGATGTAGAGGAGCTGTGGTTTAAACAAAACCGCAAGCGCCGAAATTGATTTATTACAGGAAACATTTGAAACTGCATGGTTTAACTTATCAAATCGAAGAATTTGCCCCAAAGATTGTAAAATTTAGCACCCATATTTTGTGAGTTCCTAGTCTATGCTGATAAGCCTAAAATGATAGACCACTTGGAGAACAACATTGACCGCGTTATTTTGTTGTTTCTTTTTTCTCTTTAAAGAGAAAAATAATAAAAATAGGCGACAACGCCTATTTATTCAAGTACTTTGCTACATTCTTTAGGAAAGGGATAGAGAAGAGATGAGGCAGGTTGTGAAAGCAGAAGGATAGTTACGGAATTTAAATGTCGTATAAAGACAGCACAGTGACCATGTCTCCATCACTCAATTTTTATTTTTGTAGTGAAAACAATTAGGGTTTTTGTTGGGAATCGAACCCACAACCCCCAGTCTTATAAGCTATTACACTACCTACTAGCCTACAGGGACACCTTACAATTGCCGATATACGGCCACAAATGTTAATAAAATCATCGAAAATTGGAACTCCATATTAGACTACGTTCAAGCCAGCCATATCGTTGTGAAGTCATATTTAAATAATAATGCCAGAAGATTATTTTTCGAATAAAGTTAATTTCGTGACAATTTAAAATTCAAATTCTTATAACTCTATAAAAACATCCTCTAGTTTAATTAAAGCAATTTTTCATTATAAGTCATCTTAAAATAGTAAAATCTTTAACGTTACCCATTTCAAAGTGTAAGATGCTAAACATCTGATTTAAGAATAGAGATTCTTAACAACGGCAGAATAAAATCACATAGTGGCTGTCATATTTCTCTGATTTAGCTCATAAAGACTTTTTCATTTAATACGAAATCTGGGTAAACAAGCCACAGAATTTATTTGGTCAAGAGCCAACCAAACACTAGCGTTTCTTGTCGCTGAGCCCTGTTTCAAGACCAGTGCTGGATGGGATATCCGTCCAGGAGACTGGTTGACGTTGACTTCCGCTAAAACCCTTTTAAACGCTCGTGCTCGAATAAAAATATCTTCGGCATAGTAACGGATACTTTGTCGAACTCGAACAGTGGTTGATTGCTCTCAAAGGTTGGCTTTATCAACCGGGTTACTAAATATTTAATCATTCTTTAAAAAAAGTTGCAGTAGAAGAACTAGCATTATCCCTTCTCTTTTAAAAAATGACCAAAAGTTCTTGCTACTCCTAGGGGTTAGCACAAAGCCACACCAGGTATAGATTTTTTCGCGCATTAGTAGATTAGTACACGAAAATCTCGCCTTTTTTCAAAGCGAATCAGTTTCTGCGTTTTTGTTTCTACGCCAGATACTAAATAATTTTCTCTCTTAATCTGACTTTATTTATAACGTCTGATTCAAGCAAGATTTCGATCTAGTTTTAATCGAAATTGTTTTGGATTCCAAACAAAATGATGTCAAAAGAGAAGTAGCATTCAGGCAACAATGCCTATTTATTCAAGTACCTTGCTAAATTCTTTAGGGAAGGGATAGAGAAGAGATAAGACAGGTGGTGAAAGTAGAAGGACAGCTACGGAAATTAACTGTCGTATAAGACAGCAACAGTGATCAGTGACGATGCCTTTATCACTGGACAGCCCCACCGACAGTCAATTTTTATTTGTAGTTAAAAAAACTAAGGTATTTGTTGGGAATCGAACCCACAATCCCCAGTCTTATAAGCTAGTAAGCTACCTACTAGCCTACAGAGGCGCTATGGCATCGACATTATTGTCCAAGAAAAAAGTTCCCAGTTAAACTGCCTTAAAAATTCGTTGAGCTTATCCCTACGAATTTCTCATAAATATAGTAGTAGCTGGTTTCGAAATGCTGTAAAGCTCCAAATATGAAAAGGAGGCGCAGATGATATAGTGATCGGAGTTGCTGAGAGGTGCACAAATACTAACTTTATATTTTTGGGGATGGTTAAGTGTGTTATTCTAATAGCCTTCAACACAGGGAATATGTGTTAGCTCATTCACTAATTACGCAAGGTGATTATGTACGTCAAATAATTCAATATACTGGCCCTCGTTAGTTGTGTGGCTCAAATGGTGAAGCCAAGAACAGTTGTGAACATTGGAATTACCACCAACAATAATTTTACTGTTGCGGCAACTGTCGAGAATCTTCGATATGGATCTACGAGGTGGATAATTAATATTAATTAAAAAAAAATGTAAATTTAAAACAAAATTTTGATCAGCTTAAATGAATTGCTCTAGTGTAGCCTCAGTATATAAAACTGTGTTTATTCTTTTAAAATTGTTTTTAAAAATGTTTGTAGAAAAAATTTCGCTTCTATAAAAAATGGAAAAATCACTATTTTTCGTAATTTTTTTACCGAATTAAAAAAAAAAAAGTCTCTAACAGTGCGTATGATTAATATTAATTGATAACAAAAATAAGTATAAATTTATTTCGAGCTCTGTTTCAGTTTAAGTAAACTGATCTAACTAAAACAAGTGTGTATATTTGATAAAATTGTGTATGTGGTGCTTAAACATTTTTTTTTTTTAAATTTTACACAAGAAAAACAAATCGTCCTTAAAAAATATACTCTAATTTAATGTTTGTATGTGTATATGTATGTATACAATCACAGTAAAATATTGGATTTAAAATCCATTTTGTAACAAAACTCACAACTAATAATATTGGTTAAATCAGCACGTATAAGTTTAATTTACAAACGTACTCAAACTCATGCCGAAACACACATGAATTTATATGGATGGCAAATAATACACAATACACAATCTCTAACGTATGTATGTATATGTATGTGTATACCTATAAACAAATACATAACAATCATTTTATGCAAATTTGTTAAATGCAACTGTATCAAAAGGGGAATTAAAAATAGAGGAGTAGAGAAAAATAGTACACAATTCTTTACATATAAAATGACAAAGCTAGCAAAGGTTATCATGTTACCCCATACATTTGAACACAGTAGCCAAAAAAACAAGGAAAAAAAATTAAAATTCTGTTAAGTTTTAGACCAAAGCAGCTCATGTTGATTTATTTGTAAATATAAAGTGAATGCAATATAATCACACTGTTCTGAATGTGTAAATAAGAACTAGTAACATGTGATATTTGCATTATATTAGAGTGCATGTATACTAAATATGTTTGTAATAACGCATGTAGATGCGTCAGTTATTTTGTTGCTATAAGAAGACTTTGGTTTTTTGAGTTTGTTAAATTTACAAATTGATCGAAATTATTTTAGTAATTTGGTTTACTAATTTGCAAAAAAAAAGCAATCTCTATCTGTGTAACAATTTATATAGTTTAAACTAGAGATATATAAATTTAAGGGGAAGCTACACACATGAGTAAAACCTGAAAAGTACATGGTGTAATTTTGTGTAATAGAACAAGTGACAAGAGAAAATGAATGCATTATGAGAAACAAGGAAAATGTATTATTGTTATAATATAATATAATATAAATTTAATGTGATATATGTTATGCAGTGGTTTTTCTAATATTATTATTGTTGGAAACATTACTTTATATGAAAATTGTAGAAGGGCGTATGATTGATATTGATTATAAGTTATTTTTACAAAATGTTTTGTTAGCTTTAAACTAAAAGACTTTTATAATTAAAGAAAATGCCAAATAATAATCTAAAGTCTGTTTAACTTTAATCTAAATCCCTAAGATGATTACTTTATTAATTAAATTCGTTTAGCAATTTTCTTTTCAGTTTGCTCTTCTCCTTTCAGTCATTCACTTTTTCCAACTCTATCAGTCAAACTTTTTTTCTTTACTCTCAAATCAACGCAAATTTTTAATTACTGTTAATGGCTAGTTAAGCTCTCCAAAATAGTTTCTAAACAACTATTACAAACTGAAGTTGTATGAATATACCTTTACAATTTGTTTAAATATCCTTTACTGTATTAATACTTTTTATGTGTTTTTTGTTTTTTAATTTTCTACTTGAAATTCTGCTGTAATCTTAATTATAAAAAAAAAAAAACAAAAAACAAAGTTTTTATGCAACTCTTAAGCGTACAAAATTTATCAGTTTCTTAACTTTTATTTTCAACTACGCTAATTCCCTCTTCTGCAGCTTTATCCTTTTTTAAGGACTTTTTATATTACATTAAGACTTTTGACAGCTTTTTCGTAATCATCATTAGTTTGTCAAGTTAATTAAATTGCCATCAAGCGATATTAAACAAAAGAACTGCCACATTTAGCAGCCAAGCAACAACAAAAAGAGTTATTATTTCTAGTTTAAACAAAAAAGAAAACATTAAGATTTTGATTTAAATGCAAATTGAAATACAATATAACCCGGCAATACTGTCTTATAACAAGCTAAAATAAGTTACTTTTTAATTAAAGTAAAAGCTTTAAAGTTGTCTTTGGTATCCTTTCTTTTATCTATTTTCTTTATATTTAACTCGCTTCCATATTTAATGACACTTTTAGTGTTAGCAGTCCTTAATAAAAGGCCAGCAAATTTGCAATCAGTTAAAACATTATTAAGTAAATGTTTTATTTTAATCAACTATATTTTTCAATTAATAGAAATCAACAGTCATTAACAAATTTTTTATAATTAAATTATTCTATAAGAGCAGCCAAGAAAACATTTTAATTAAAACTCTAATTTCAATGTCTTAAAGAAACGTAAAATATTGTTGTTGTTAAATTGAATAGAAATTTTATATCTCATTAATTTCCTCTGTTGACTTTAATTAATGCTATACGCTATTTTAATAGATATTTTTAGATATTATAGCAAATGAACTGATGACTTTTATTTAATATTTTAAACAATTAATATTAATCATACGTCGTGTATGACATAAAATTTAAGCATTAATATCGTAAATCTTTGAGAGTATTTATTTAATACTCGTTAAAATATTAAAAAAAAAATAATATATATAATTTAACATTTATAAAAATTCTTTTGATTTATAAACCAATCAGCTAAAGGCGTGAGTTGATGATATAGAGTAATATTTTTAGGAGCACCATTATTTACTATAATTTCATCAGTTGTAAAAAAACCCTAAAATTCCTTAAATATTTTATTATATCGATAAGTTACCCAGCACAACATTTTTTTAGCTCATTGCTTTTAGACTCAAGAGAATTGCACATGAAAGTAGTTTTAATATAAAAAAATAATAAGTGTCTCAAACCAGATGATATAGTCCCAAAAATAGGCAAACAGGATGGACAAGGTTTGCTTACTTTTGGGAAGATTTCATTCGATTTTGGACACTTTATTATTTTTTTATATTAAAACATTAACATTTCTTTCGTTTTAAAATGTAAATCACTCTAAACAAAAAAAATGTTTATTCCACAGCCATTTGGTTATTAAGCCACCCAACTTGACAAAACAAATGCTGCAGGGTTCTTGTTTATTTCACCGCTGAATGATATTGTCCCAAAACTTGGCAAACATTGTCCATCCTGCTTGCCTATTTTTGGGATTATATCATCCAGTTGTGGACACTTATTTACTCAGGAACTTAAAAACGCGTATTATCATTATTTTGTAGAAACAGACTTAAGTGGTGCAAATTTTAGGCCAAACACAATGTGCATTAGTTGTTGTAATAACGTTATAACGTGAATACATGGAAAACATGCCCAGTAATTTGGGCCCATATGGTATACCGAAATATAACCGTGTAAAAATAGAGAAAACATGAAAAAATCCACTTGTGAAGTTCATAAAATCAATGATACAGAAGTGCCCAAAAATTTAATAATTTTTTTTTCGATGTTTGTAAAAAGATAGGAAAACAGGATCGAAGAACTTGTTTTTTGAGAAGTTGAATACAGCGTATTGTCCTTTGGCCAATTTTACGCTGAACACAGTGTACAAAAGTTGTTGTAATACCCTTATAATGTGGATATATGAAAAAGATGTTTAGTTTTCTTTTACGAAGCCAATAATTTGGGTACAAGACCGAACTGCACGTGTTAAGTCCGCTTGCTATGCATACATAAATCCCGGTTATGCATTAAACACAACAAATTAAAAACAAAGGTATACATGCTCGCTTTTACTGGGGTACTTCCAATACAAAGCGCTGCTGTTACTTATCCACTTCCGAGTCTATATACTGTGCAAGCAGAAACCGGTTTTACCCATCCAGCGAAGGTGAAGGATGCAGATGAATGATGCAGCTACCCGGTATTGAAAATAATGCACCACAATCGGTAAGACAAAATTACACTGCGACTACGATGGGACTAGCACGGAAAAATTTCAAATTTTGGGTATAATTTTCGAAGCGTAAAAATTTCAGAGAGCAAAATGTCAGCGCAAGATCATACGGAAAACTGCGAGCTGATTTTCAGATATTCTAATCCATTGACGAAGTAAATACGTTTTCCCACAGCCATGATATCCCAAAACTACCCCCCGCCCCCTGGGGGCACATTATAAGTCTTTGTGGGATAAAAGCGAGTCCCCTTAGGCTAGTACAAGCCAACTGGAAAATCCACTATATTTCCACGGGAATCAGTGAAGCCCCAGAGTTCCGCTATTTATCTCTTTAGGCATTTAGCTGCCGTCGTGTTCTTAATTATATTAAGCTTCATCCGTTCTGGAACAGGAGTTGGATAGTCTCCAACTCTTCAACAAGGAGTGAAGGCTGCGGCCTACTCCGTGCTTTTGAAGCTGCAACTAGGAGTAACCGGAGGATATACGTATCCGAAGGCCTTCTAGGGCGAGGATGACGCTACAAATCATCCACAGTGGTAATGATCCACCATCTGATTAGGGCCCACGGCTAGATGCAGATGTAAATCTTATCACGTCGTTCCAAAATTACAAGCGTTAATTTCACCGAGGATAGCCGAGGATAACACCAGTCACATGGTTTAGCGGGATCCCGATATTGAAAAAGATATAGAACTCTAGGCTTGGGACACACACTGGTACCATGGAAACCAGTTGCGCGCGGGGCTACAAACCTGTTCCGGTTGTTGATGAGGCCCCTCGGGGAGCAATATTGTGCCTGTGGTGTTAATCGGGCTTTGCAGAAAATTCCAAGTAAATATCCTAGTTGACCATATGTTGGATAATCTCCAAGTTTTATGAAAGGAGTGTGGGCACCAGTAGTCCAGTTACGCTGTAGGAATCTAGCATTAGCATAAATAATAAATTTTTTTATTTCTATTTGCTATAACAATATTAAAATATATTTGAATAAATAGCATAACTATTTTCTGTGTCACTTGAAAACATTCAAGGAAACCCCAATATAGATAAGATTTTCAGTAATCGTTTTTTTTGAACCTACAAAAGCGTTAGTTATCAGTCACAATAGCATATTGTGCTGTATACTTTAACAAATCAGCATGATTAAAATGACGCCTGTACAGCGCTCCGAAATTATTCAGATTTATTTTTCAACTAGTCATCAATTTGGATAATTTATGGATGGCTTCGTGATTTAGTCGTGTGTATAATCGTTCATGTAAGCATTTCAAGGCAAGATTTCATAACATATGGAGCGAGAATAATTAGCAACAGACTGTAAACTCTTCATTATGTCTAAGCGAATAACACACTTAATGTGTTTTTTCAGAAATCATGCTGATATTGATCAAAAATCTATACCCAAATCTGATTCATATAGATTAGCTATGTGTCCGACTAAAATTTTGTTTGTTTAGAAGTGAAGTTTTTCTCTTATTTTTTTGCAATTTTAAGTTCTATTGGTCTTAAAATAACTTATTTTTTTTTTGGATTTTGTTCTTTAAATGTTTTTTTTTAATTTGTTTCCTTTTTTAATTAAAACTAAATACCCAAAATATCTAAGCTATAACACGAATAACAGAAAGTTCAATCAAACTAATGCCAACAATAATAACCTTTATCAATGTTCGTTTAAAATACAAATATATTCAATTTCATGCCAAAACAAAACTGTCATTCAAAATCCTTTAGATTTCTAGATGAGCTCTTTTTTTTTATTCACTCCATCCTATCCCCTCTCACATATACATACAACAAAATTTATTTGTGTATTTAAATAATATGACTTAACTCTCCACAGGACTTTTATTAGAAGGTATTGTGAGAGAAACAACAAAAATAAAATAAAAATAAAATGAAGAAGGAAAAAAATGTTTGAGCACGAAATATCCATGTCACATTATTATGCATTGTAGGCTGTCAATATGGTTTTAGTTTATTTAAAAGTAAGTGATATAGAAAATACCAACACTGGCCAGGATTCCCATACACATGTGAGTACAAACATACTTCCGTTTATATGTATAAGCTAACACATATGTAGCGTATTAATGTTTTTGTTGCAGGTTAAAAAAAAAATAAAAATGCTGTTTGTTTTATTTTTGTTATCGACGTCATATCACAACAAACTAATTTTATCATGGACAGGTTCATTATATAGGCTGTTTAATTTTGTTCAAGATAATATAACTAGCTGTAATATCTGGTGATAGGTGTTACTATAGTGAGAGGTATGATAAACATTCATGTTATACATGATTTTGTTTTTATATAAATTGAATTATTTAACATTTAGAAATCATGTTGTATATTGTATTATACATAATGTAATACTTTTGAATTTTAACTTAAAATGTATACAACAAAATTTATGTACTCGAATGTCAGCAAATAAAAACTGTTCTTTTAAAATCCATTGACTTTATAGTGTTTAGAGTCAGTGATTGTAAGCTTTCTTTGCACATATTTTTAGACAGTAGTATACACCCAGACCTGTGATGATATTGCCTTGCACATCCCAAATTCATTAAGTTTCGTATAGAAACCTAAATAAGTAAAGAAAGAATAAAACCTAAGAAAAAATTATTTTCTAAAGCTACAGTATGACATGGGCTATGAAAAGCAGAAGGGGTTTATATTAATAAACCTCCATCATCTTAAAATAGAGTTTGCAATAGCAAAAAATTTATGTTCTCGCGTTACTGCAAATGAAACAGCATTCAAGTATTAGACCTGAACAGTACTTTCTTGACAACTTCATATAAACTAAATGAGTTGTAAGAGATGTGGGCTCCTTAATTAAGTTCAAGAAAGAAGCAGAGCCCACAGGAGAAAAAATAAAAATCATGAAAGTTTTAGTTGTTTGAATATCATAAATGAATTATCATATTGTGCTCTCGTTTTTATATTTATGTTCAGTATATTCTGGCAACTAAACAAATTTACTTTGAAAATCAGTCAACAATTAATTGTTCAGCGATAAGGCTTGTCTTTGGCTCACAGATTTTTTCATTAATCAAAGTACATCCTAGGAACAAAAATTAATCAGCAACAGGCCCTACAGACTCCACAGTTGCCAACATACGGCTTACACATTGTTGGCATCAATAAAACCGGAGCTGGAATGACGGCCAATGGAGTTTGTTAACCCACCATGATTAGTGATGTTTTTTTTTTTTTTAACAGAGACGACATTGACTGCATGGCGACTGCACCCATAGAAATCACAATTTGGCGATAATTTAATTTTGAGAAATCTCCCTTTTCATTGGACTTCAATATCGTGTGATTTTGACATTTCTTATTTATGAGTTGTGGGGTCAGAGAGATATGACAACAGTTACATCGGTACTGAGCCTTATGGCCATTATCCGATGGCGGTCTTACCACTGTGTGTAGGAAAAAGCGTCCACCCACGCCCTAAAACGCATACAAACTAGGTGCATATACGCCTTATTTGCAATTTTTGAGAGCACGATAGCAGGGCCGGACCCCCACTCCTTTCTTAAGACATTATTCTTCAACTCCTGGTCATGTTGCAAGCGCAACTAGGCCATTTACTTGGATGTTAACCTTTTCTTTTCATTAGCACCTCTTCGGAACTTTCCTCAAAGCCTGATTTAAACCACAGCCACCACATTGCTCCCCGAGGAGCCTCGCCAACAACTACAACAGGGCCGAGGCCCTGAAGGCAACTGGTTGCCTTGGCACTAGTTGTGTTTCTAAGTTACTGGTCGGATTCTCTGGACTCTCGCAATGTCTCTTCCAGTATCGGGGTCCTGCTAGCCCAAGCGACTGTTGCCGTCTTTTACCGCCGAAGGCACATGTTAAGATGGAGAAGAGATCTATCAAGCCTAGTGCCACCGGAGAGAAGCTGTGGGGTCACGTAAAATCACTGTTTAAGGCTAATGAACCAGCAGCAATTATCACCCTGGGGGGCGAGCAGTGTTTATTTTATTTGTGACGTACAGCCGGCAATATTTAAAAAAGTATTTAACATGTGAACATATAGAATAAGCTCCCACACAAACAGACGAGGAGGTCATTTGCTCGAAATAATTTGCAATAGTCAATGCCACCTATTGGTTCCTCAAATGAAAAATGTATTTTTGTTAAATTAAATTTTTTGGCTTTATTCATATGATTTATAAAGGATGACGTTAAATCATACCCAATTTATAATTCCTGTGAATAAAAAAAATCCTTTATTTGCATAAAGTGGAGAATTTATATTCCCAAAATTATTCTCAGTTGTCTTTGGTATTAAACAGTAATTTTTGTCATTTTAGCTTAGCTTATCATTTTGAAGGCGATCCCGTTTTATTAAAAAAATATATGCTCACATCCTTTAGGGCTCACTTTTTCAGAACAGAAACCAAAGCTTCTGAAATATATAAATTTTATAATTTAACATCCACAGTAATGTACAGGCGTATGGAATTCTTTATATTATTCAGCTCAGGCACTGTAATTCTGTTTGTAATTCATCCAAATTTTGCATGAACACTATTTTACATTTACATTAGTATGCATCTTCATATTTGATTTGGTGTTATTAATTTTTTGATTTTGATTTTTGCTTGATATGCTGAAATCCTTAATGTTCTAAAAACTCATCAAGTAGGTATAGAGGAAACATAGCTACATATACATTGGTAAAATGTAAAGGAAGAAAAAAAGAGGAAAGAGGTGTCAAAAAAATTGTTTCTAGCTTTTCATTTTTGATGTGCCTGATTACATATGGTAATTTTATTTTACTCGTATATTTAATTTTGTGGTTGAGATTTATTTGAATATGAATAGACACTATATTAAATCTACAAAAATTATTCTACACAACACAGATTTAGATGTAGAAAAGCATATGTTTACTGCCAAAGACTTTGATATAAATGTATAGAATTTAAATCTAACAGCCTTTTTTTTGTTAAAAAAAAAGTACGAGTAAAATTTCAATTCATATGCAAATTACATTTGTAAGTAAATGAAATTCTTCTTGATTTTAGACTTTTTCTTTTATTATTTTCGTATTTAATTTATAGGTAGAAAATAACTAACAGAGAATTTTTTTTGTTCAATAACAGAATTTACAAAACGGCTCTAGAATTATTGACAAGTGTGGAGGATGTATTTTAGATTTTATTTTTCTGTTCGTGCTGAAGTTATTATTAAGTTTGAAGAGAGAAAATATTTAATAATTGAAGTGTTGAAATATGAAAATAATAATAATAAATTATAAAGTAGAATTTCTGTAAGAAAAATATTTTTATTTGAATTTAAATAAAAACCTTTAATGTGCCTGCAATTATTTTTCTCATAAAAAACATTTTAATAATAAAATAAGCTTATTAGTTTAAAAAGTTGCTTATTACATAAAGCTTTAAGCGAATATGTTATCTTAAAACAGTTGAAAATAAAAATAGAATCTCCTAGCAACTTCGCTATAGTCTGTAAGTACAGTAGACACCAAGGAGCTTTAAATTTTTTAGTCTTTTGCCGAAATTCAAGAAAATAGTTGTAAACGATATACGTTTTCTTCGGAACCGCCTGTAGCAAGGGGCAAATTTCTCAACCTGATCGAACTGTCAAAACGATGTGACGATGTTTTCTTATGGCTGAGCTGCAACTTGCCGGTGTCCAGGATTCGCTACAACACAATTTCTTTAATCTTTCGTAACCCTCGAGAAGAAAACGGAAAACAAAACTACTTTGTTAAAAATTCACTTTCATATGCCATTTATGATCTGTATACCCAGGCAAAATATGCTCAGGATTTAGCAATATATTCAGGCTTAAAAAGTATACCAATTTATCCGCTTTTATTTGAAAAGCAGCTGCCCATTCTTCGCTACTTTCAGACACTATATTGTGCTCGGCGACAAGTTTCCTTTTTAACTAAAAATTTTTCTAAGTAAGCAAAAAAATACGGATGTGAAGTGAATCTTATCCAAAATTCCATAAACTAAGAACTCTATCATAGTTAGAAAATAAAACTGTTTGGTGATTTTGATACACTGATGGCATACAGCGATGTCATTTCTGCTCAAATTAAGACTGCTACCGTATCATGAAAAACATTTTCTGTTCGAATTTTGAATTTGAATTTGAATTTTGTTACGGGTGAGACATAGTTTTAATAAGACGGGGATATGGGCAGTACAATAATAATAAATAGGTCTGTTAATTGGCCTACAAGTTCGTGTAATTAACCACTTCTCGATAATTGACTCTGATGCTAGATACAGTCACTATTTTGTACTGATAAATCAACGACGATTGAAGCTCCAAAAAGGGTCTCAAAATTCAACGCCTAGAGTGTCTCCATCAGCAATACTCTGTTTCTTATATTATTACTGATAACTTTATTATACAATTTTTTCTCGCTTTTTTGCAAGGACATTTTTAATGTTTAATGCTTTTCGAAAACGTTAAACAAATTTCAAAAAATTTCCATTTCAAGTTAAAATGTTGTTCACAAATTTAAGGCGATGGACAAAATCCTAGAAAATCCCGTCATCATAGCACTGAAGACAGTTTTTTCAGGTGAATATGGGCTAGAGTGAATTGGGGGTATAAAAAGTATAGAACCTGTTTTAGACTTTTTTAACCAGCTGGCCAAAACATTTCCATTTAATTTTTATTAAAAATATTTTTAATTGCATTCATTAAAAAAAACAAACTTACTACTTTTATAAGGACTTATTTTATTTTTCTTCAGATATTTTTCAAAGCCACCAGAAACTTACCTAAAAAGAGATTTAAAAATAAAATTTATATAAAAAATTCATTTTGAAATGGCATAATAAAATTTCAATTTATTAATAAATATAAAAATAAACATTTTCATAAAATAGAGTGCTTAAGAACTAATTTTATTTTAAACTTAAATATCCTCCTGCCTACTATAACAACAAAAAAAAAAAAGGAAAATAAAAATTTCCTAACAATCTGTTCCTTTAGATGGCGTCTTGTGTCCTCTCTTTTGTATGTTAAACAAGTGCTACAATTTCAATAATATCCGGTTTCCTTATTATAACAAGCTAACAAGGATGAAGACTGTAATAGCAATAATAACAGCCAGAAGAAAAAATAGTTGTAGTAAAAGAAAACAACAACAACAACAACAACAAGAGCAGCAACATTATGATCAACAAAATTATTTAGAACACAGACAGCCTGTTAAATGTCGACATTAATAATAAAATGTTTATAAAGGCAGCAGATTTCATTTATGTTGGATTATTGTTGTTGTTGTTAGGTTCTTATGGTCTTAAAATTCAATAATGTCTTTGTTTTTGTTGTTGGTATTGTCAAAGACATTACCATAACAAACAATCACCGCCTATTTTCATAAATACGTGGATATTTGAATAAAAACTGTGAATAAAGGCTCATTTGTTCTTGGGTATATATAGATATGTGTGTGTGTGTGTGAGTGGTAGTGGAAGTATAAAACTAACGTCATCTTAGGCACTTGGCTGTTTGCTTAAGATTTCACAATTTCAAATATTAAGTCATACAAATTTACACATTTACAAAAACGAAGTAATGAAATCTCGTTAAAGTGTTAACATGCAATATTAAGACATTTTATATTTACACTAATACATAAGTATACTTATTTATATATAAACATAGCCGCTACATTACACACATATACACACACATTCGCCATGTTATACATATTCAAAAAGGAAATCAACTTTAAAATTTTTGTAATTTTCCAGATTGAATTAAATATTTTGATGTAATTTTAAATAACAAGAAAAGTTATATAGTAGTAATAGTATATTTTCCAACTATAAAGAATGACAGTATAACCTAACGACAAAAGTCAATACGGGTTATAAGTTCGAAGCGCATTTTAGCGGGATGACTATTCTAGAAACTGCCATGACTGTAAAGAAAAGAAGGAATTAATGCAGCTTTTTTGTTTTAGTGTAATTTTGATGGCTCATAATTTTAGAACTAAATTTTTAGCACTTAAATTTTAGTACTAAATTTTTAGTACAATTTTTTATTTAGTAATAAATTTTTTGTGCTAAAGTTTTATTAAGAATTATTTAGTAATTAATTTTTTGTATTAAAGTTTTAGTATTTCATTTTTAGTACTTAAGTATTATAAAAATTAAAACATAATATTTTGTTATTAATTTTTATTGTGTTTTTTATATTTAAGAGCTAACACTCCCCCCTTCAAACATTGCTTTTTCTATGTAGAGAACGGTCGATAATGCATTTAAAAAACCAGAAATCAAACATTGTTGAGGGTATAACGTAAATTAATTTCCTTCCATTTAAATAACATTTTCATTAATAGTTTCACAGGCTTAAAATTAATTTTAATTTTCTTAATTAATTTTCAAACATAAACGGTATCATTCCGATAACAACAGCGTCAAAGATAGCAAAATCATCAATAACTGTACCAAATAAATTCTCGTTGCTAATAGAGCTATTTTAATAACACAAAAAAATAAAACACTTTTGAATTAATTAGTCTTTAATATATTTAGTTACACTATTTTTTACTAAATGTTTAAGGAAATTAAGACTGAAAATTTTTGTCAAATACTCGTAGTTCTATTTTGTAAATATTCTCATTGTGTAAAGGCAGCGTAATTAAATTCAGGAACATCGTATAACTGCAATGACTTGGAATATTGTTATACATTAAACACAATATTCTATTACTCAGCTAAGCAATGTTGTTTTCTTCAATTTTGTTTGCTGTTGTTATAATTTCTTCCTGAAATTTTCGAAAGTATGTTGAATTTTGTCTAGCCTTAAGTATACTTAAGATTTGTGTTTGATGTGCTATTATATGCAGACGAAAGTCGTCTTTTTTATGCAGAAATTGAAAATGAGACAACTTGTAAAACAATATGTTAGACTAAGGGAAGGATTTATATCATTTGTTTGAATAATTGGTAGCAAAATTAATTGTTTATAGTGAAGGACGTTAAAGCACAGAGAAAAACAAAAATAAACAAAATTTAAAGAGTTTCATTCATGTTCTTAATTTAAACTGAAACTGCTGTAAAGAAAATATTTTTAGGCACTTTGAATAAAAAAAATTATTAACATGTGGAGTTTAAATGCCATGCAACAAATCCACTAACAACTTTTTAAATTTCCAAACAGTTTATTTTTAACTTTAATTACCATAAATAAATATTTTGATGTCGTGAAACAATTGTTAACCATAATAATTTTTGTAAGAAATTAGTGTAACAGCATTTTACTGTTTGAGCGAAAAAGGACACGTGCCTTATCAAACTGAAAAATTATTTTTCTATTTATTAATGATATAATTACTTTTAAGTCATTAACCTAATTTCTTAATTACCTATAATTGGGTTATAGTTGTGACATTTTTATGATTTCCGAAAGTAATATTATTTGGAAAAATTAATGAAAATAAAAACCATTGATTACTGCTGGTAGAAAAAATTATGAAAAGCATTAAAAATTTTGATTAAATACGAAATCATTATTAAAAATATCATATTTTCGATAAAATTGAGTATTAAAAAAAACATATTAACAGCCTGAAAAAGGATATATGAACAACTTTCAGATGAGAAAACAAATTTCGACATTTTTTCTACAACAACAACCCCATAATACTATAATATTATAAAAATTCGAAAAAGTTTGCAAATTTTTAGATTACTTCTTCACACATTGCTTTATTATAAAAAATATTTCAAAGAATTTTTTAAGAACTGTAAAATATATTTTTATATAAATAATTATTTAAAATAACTATACTTAAAACCCCACAAATAAAATCTAAAAAAGATAAATAAATGTAATAATGAAGAAATAAATATATAAATAAACGTAAATTCATAAAACGCTTTTTGTTATTTAAAAGTGAGCAAAATAAAACTTTAAGACTAAGCAGGTCCTTTAAGCAATATTATCATTTTTATTAATAATTGAAGAGAAGAAAACTTTAACTAAAAACTTTGTTTTATTGTACAATAAAAATAACATTTAATAAATTCAATTTTTATGGTCATTCAAAAATTAATAAGATATCCTCTTTCCTAATAACCTCCATAATATATAATAAGAATGCTTTAATAAGAATTTTTGTTAAATACTTAGGCTTTTAGTGGCTGTTTAAGCCAGCAATTACCTTTGCAATCCCAAAAAGATAATAAATGTTTTTTTTTTTTCATAAACATAAACACAAACAGAATGAGAATTAGTGCAAAAGCACAATACAAGCTATTAAAGTTAGAGCATAAAATGGAAGACAAGTGAAGAAACAAACAAACAAAAAAATTTTGTTTGATTTGTAGACATCAATTGTGTCTGCATTTAGTATGTCTAACGTTATTTTTTATTAAAAACGTTGAATTAAAAAAAAATAATATACACATTTTTCCCGCAAGGAGATTTTTATAAAATAGGGATTATCCAGAGCAATTATTTATTTTAAAGAATTTTTATAGTTTTTTTAAATGATCTTTTTTTATTTATCAGAAGGAAAGCGAAATATCGAGAAGAAAAAAATATATAAAAAAGATCGTTTAAAAGAAAAAAAGATATTTATTAAATTTTACAGGATTTTTAAATTCCTTTTTTATTTTTATAAAATTTAAAAAGAAAAAATATAAGGGTGATTGCAAAAAGGACAAAAAAGCTTAGTACTAAAACTCCCCCAAGTTAGTATGTTCTTTAGTGGTTGAGTTTGTTTTATATCAAATATATTTTTAAATAATTTAGTGTAAATGGAAAAACTCAAATTTCTATTATTTAACTTAATACCAAAAAAAGGATATATGAACGCCTCATGATTTAGAAGACTAAAGTAAAAAAACTTAAATTTGAACTTTCAACTACATATAATTACATTCATATAGAAAATTTTATATAAATTATGAAACAACTTAAGATTTTATGGACATTTTTTCAGTAATGTAATCGATAAACTCTTGCCTTGTAATAAGTTTTGAGCAAATTTACAAAAAAAAAAATTTTTTTAAATATATTTATTATAACATTTTGAATATATTTGACGTTATGAATGCTTGTTAGACGTGGTGGAAATTTATTTTTATTAAATTATAAGAGTTTAAAAATATTTTTTTTTCATAGATTTTAATTTTTTTATCATGAAAAGGCTGTTAAAATCTTAATGCATTTAAACAATTTGCTTGTTTTTTTTCTAAATGCTTTTAAGTAGTTTAAACGCCAACACCACACATCTGGCAGATTTATTTTAATTAAAACAAAAGAGAAATTATAAAAAAAATATAAAGAAAAATTCGAGTATCAATTCTAAAAGTTATAAGCTGAATAAAAGCCAACATTCACACACACATAACTATACACACATATAATTTTATGCATTTATAAAATCTAAAAGAAAAAAGATTTTTATTAAAAAAGAAAAGACTAACACTTTTAATAATCAAAACTCACACATGGAAAATAAAAAATAAAAATAAAAGAAAGGGGAAAACTTATAAAATATAATGCCGGTATAAACACTTGATGTGTAGACAAAAAGAAATCTGCTTGTGAGGAGTATGTGTATTTAGCTTATTAAAAACATAAACACATGAGTCATTTTTGTCTTTTATGTCTTCGCAGACATACAAGTCTAATGAATCAAAGTTTAAATACTTGCTGCAACAACATCCTTGTTCACTTCATGTGCTGGCAGCCAGACTCGAATCTCTTTCAAAAGATCTTAAGCTTAAGCCAGTGTTTAAATTTTAATTGCAAAGCAAATACTTTTAGGGGGAGTGCACATTTGCTTGCTTTTTTCCTATTTAATCATAAAATATAATTTTTTCCAGCCACCGAGAAAAAGAAAACAAAAATAATAAATATAAAAAAAGGCAGTAGGAAAAAATATTAAAATAGGAATATTTGTTTAAGTATTAAGTACAAAGAAAAAAAAGGGAAATAAGTAAAACAAAAGAGCTTTATAAATTGGTTACCCAGAGCAACAGTATTAAAATCCACTTGCTGCACAGTTTTTGCTTTTCAGTTTTTTTTTGTTTTTTTTTTAGCAAACAAGTATTTTACAACAATGACGACAGTAACAGCAACATGAACTGTGAAAACTAAGGCATACGCAATTTTAAAATACACTGGCAAACAACTAAGTAACCGCATTTCATGTAGAGCAACAATAATAATAACAACAACAACAACAATACCAGTAGCGATAGCAGCAGCAACAGCATTATATTTAAACTCTAAACCAAGTCAAAAACAACCAGCAGCCAACCAAATTGTCCTACAATCACATACACAAACCTCAAGTTTAAATATAAAATTGAAAGCCTGTATGTGTGTGTGTGTGATTGAGAATGCGTGTGTGTGTAAAAGATATTTCTGCTTTCGAATGGTTTTCATACTCTGCTACTATATGTGGCTTTCTGGTTGTCCTTGGTTACATTATTACAAGGCTCTCATATCACCAACAAATCAACCACTTACACATGATATTCTAACACACACACATACATACATACACATGCCATATATGAACAATCACATATTTGCACAAATAATTTTATGAAAAAGTAGCATCATCTAACCACGTTAGAGGAAGATAATTTTGCAAAACAAAACAAAAGTAAAGAACTTCTAATACATTTCGGGCATGCGAGTGCATGTACTTGAACTAAAGAACATTTTTTGCTTTAATTATAGTTACCATAGTTATGTTGTCATTGCTGTTGCTACTATGTATTCCTTTCAGTTCGCTGTTGTTGTTGACAACATTACAAAAGCAGCAATTTAGAAATTCAATTAGCAGCAAAATATGTGTTTGTTATTTTTTTTCCTACGCAGCAATTGTTTTCATTTATCCTTTGGTTTTTTTTTTCTTGCAAAAATTTCATTTATAAGTCATTGCTTTTGAAAACAAAAAAGAAATTTTAATGTAAAACAAATTTGGGATAAATTGTTCTGACTAAAAGTGGGTCTAAGGGCTAAATGTTATTATTGGGGAAAAAAAATTAAAATATAACAGCTTGCTGCCTTTTATCATCAAGCTTAAAATATTATGAAAATAATATTCAATAGAAATGAATTAAAACCGTCTAAAAATATTGTTAAGATTAAACGCGGTAATGAAAAATTTCCTTATTAAATAAAAAAAAAAAAACGAAAAAAAGTTGCTATTTCTTTTAATAGCCACAATTACTTTCTTTAGTGTTTTAAATTATTTTTATATTTTGATTCAAAAACCACACACTGCTGGTTTTAGCTCCTACGAAAAGATGGCAGAATTACCTTCTTATATAATTGCCTTACAACGCTAAAGCATAACATAGCAAATGATTTGTATATAATGAGATAGATTATAAAAACCTAAAAGTATAAATATTGAAATTTAACAACAACAAAAACTAATAGAAATAAAAAAATAAATTAAAAACAATTTTTGAAAACACCATAAAATGAAGTCTGTTAGGTCTAGCAATGTGTTAAGTCACTCTCTTAAATAAAATAAAATAAATTGAAGTTACACAACAAAAATACCTGGAATGTCATTTATTCAATAATGCTTAAATAAAAAAAATTACTAATAAAAAAATAAGCTAAAATAAATTAAAAAACTTTAATGAATAAAATTATTAAATAAATTTAAAATATATTTAAAAAAAATTTTTGAAATGTCACCCTGCGTCACTGATATTAGTATGATCTAATTCCTTTAATATTTTGTATATGAATGTACTTAAGTGTCTTCTATATAGGCGGGCAAAAAATTTTTTCATTGAAATAAAAAAACAAAACATGCTCATACATCCTTTTTTTGTAACAATTTGAATAAAAAGTCGCTGTGTTGAATATAATATTTTGTATATCAATTATTCCATTTTTTTTGTAATAATTTATAAAAACTTACGTCGATGAAGTAGAAAGAAAAAATATTAATTTTTACGAGGGTTGCTCAAAAAATTGTATAACTTGTTTTTTATATTTTTGCCATTTTTTTGTAACACAAAGTTTTATTTGGACAAAAGCTATGAATCTTCAAAAATTCAGAATTTTTTTTTTCTTTATTTCCTTCTAGAATATGTTTCTTAAAATATTTATTATATCTATTTTTTATATTTATATATTTTATATTATATATAAAAATATATTTTTTTGCATTGTTTGGGTTATAACAACTATTCTATTTTTCTCTATATATTTTCATTTTGAACTTTAGCTTTTATTTGATTTTTTTGTTTGAAAATTAAAACAAAAATCAAATTTTTGCGACACTCTTTAAGAAAGCAAAAAAAAAATAAGCTGTGGAAAACTAATAAATGTCGAAAATTTGTCTTGTTTTTTTTTTCTTTTAAAACGTTCATGTTCAGCACACAACCACACACACCCACAAATTTCTGGCTAATGAAAACATTTGCCAAAAAAAACTCACACTATAATTACTTGGCAGAAGCAGCAGAGGAGGCAGGTAATAAAATGGTAAATATGAAACATGTCTTAATTTCAAAACAAGACCACATGTTGGCTAGAAAAGTAATGACTTTTTTCTATTAAAACTAGACAAAAAAAAGATAATACGATAGAAAGCAAAACTTAAGATTAAAATAAAAAAAGTAAAGAAGAAGAAGAAAAAAAATATTCTGTTAATGAAAAAGAACATGAACTAAATATATAGTTCAAGCACAAGTGTCCTTTATAAACATCTTTTTTCATGAACTGAAATTTTGTGGGCAAAAGTAACTGAGAAAAAAAAAAGAAAGAAAAATGTACTCGTTAGACGGCTAAAGCTAATAGAAAATATTATAGAATTATGGAAAAATAAAGACTGATGAAAATTTTTTTTTCGATTAATTAGAACTGATAAAATTTTTTATTCAAAAATTATGACCGATAACATTATTTTTATACAAACATAATTTTCTTGGCGATATTTAAACGATATTTTTTGTGGATAAATTATGATTGACGAATTTTTTTTTATAGAAAAATAATGACAGATGAAAATTTGCTAGAGAAATTTTATGGCTGGTGAATTTTTTTATAAAAAAAAATAAAACGGATAAAGTAATTTTTATATAATCACAATGTAAGATGGTATTTTTTATGGGAAAATTATAACTGACGTAATTTAACTTTTAGAAAAATAATATCTGATGAAAATTTGCTGCAGAAAATTTATGACTGATGAAATTTTTTATAGAAAAATCATGACCGATAAAATATATTTTTATAGAAATATAACGACTGTTGATATTTTTTATTAAAAAACCAAAACTGATGAAATTTTTTTTATTGAAAAATTATGACTGATGAGACTTTTTCTGCTACAGTAAAATTTTGATTGATAAAATTTTTTATATAAATATTATGACCGATAAAATTATTTTTATAGAAACATAATGGCAAATGGTATTCTTTATCGGAAAATTATAACTCATGAATTTGTTTATAGAAAAATAATGACTAACGAAAATTTGCTACAGAAAAATGACCGATAAAATTATTTTTATCGAAACATGATGGTAGATATTTTCTATTGGAAAATTATGACTGACGGAATTTTTTTAAGGAAAAATTATGAGTGATAAAAATTTGTTACAGAAAATTTATGACTGAAGAAATTTTTTATAAAAAATTATGGTCGACAGAATTATTTTAATAGGATCTCAATGACAGGCGTTAATTTTTATGAGCAAATTATGACTGGCGTAATTTAATTATAGAAAAATTATGAGTAATAAAAATGCTACATAAAAATTATGACTGATGAATTTCGTTTTTTAATTACAGCAGATAAAATAGTTTTTTATAGAAACATAATGACAGATGCTATTTATTTTTTTTTTGGAAAATTATGGCTAATGAAAATTTGCTACAGAAAAATTATGACGTGAAATTTTTTATAAAATAATTATGACGGTTAAAACTACTTTTGTAGAAACACACAGATGATTTTTTTTATGGGAAAAAAGAGACTGATGAAATTATTTTGTTAAAAAACTATGGGTGTTGAAATGCATTACTGATGAATAAAAAAAATAAATAATATTTTTTTATGGAAAAGTTATGACTGACGAATTTTTTTATAGAAAAATTATGACTAACGAAACAAATGTCTTATAACCGATAAAATTATTTTCATAGAAACATGATGGCTAATGAAATTTTTATGCGAACATTATGATTGACGGATTTTTTTTTGCAGAAAAAAAAATGTTTAAGAAAAATTATCTACAAAAAAATTACAGACTGATGAAGGTTTTTTAGAGAAAAATTATGTGTAAGGATATTTTTGTATAGAAAGGATATGACAAAAAATTGTTCCAAATGATAATTTTTAAAGTGACAAACTTGGCTGAAGTGTTTAGCCAGTTTGATGATGACATTATAAAATTTATATTTGAACAAACGTACCAGCAACCACAAGTCCTTAAATAAAGGGCGTTTTCATATTGATAACAACTCCTCACAACACCCACATAAAACAAGAAAAATAAAGATTAAAGGAAAAAACAAAAAAAAACTTTATGAAGTTTTTATGGGCAAACAAATAAAAAAAAACAACAAAAAAAGAGCTCACAGCCCTGCAATAGTAAAATAGTAATAAAGTGTTAACATACAAAAATAATAAAAGAGTCTAAAAATACTAGTATAAGGATTAAAATAAAGTATTGAAAACGGAAATTAAATTTATACTACCGCACACACCACCACTTTGCTAAATAAACACACATATAGTTTTAAGCTGATATCCGCTGCAGACAAATAGAAAAATACTTAAACAAGGTTAACACACTTTACTTTTAATCTTCAAGAATACAAAAAAAATACAAAAATGGTAAAAGAAAAACAAATTAATTTAAGAGAAATAATTCTCTTTTAAGCTTTTAGCTACAAAATACCAGAGCCTTTATAATATAATTATTATACTACTTTAGAACCTTTTATAAATATTAACTGACGTTTTGGCTTTATTAATAACATATTATTCCTCTTTCCTTTACTTAATATCCTGCTTTTATATTAGCCAAAACATCCTTTGGCTTACTTTAGAAAAACTTAAGTCCTTTTCAATTATATTTAATATCAAAATTATTATCACCTTTATTTTTATAACATGTTTTAGTTTATTTTCTGCTCGACAGGGTCCTTAATTAGGCATGTTTATTAAACTAAAGCTGACAGGTTTAATTTTCTTGTCTTCTCTTGTTTTAATAATTTATATCCTTGCTATCAATATAATAAAATTATAGCAAACTGAAATTGAGAGCAATTTAACTTTAAACAAATGCTAAATGTCAATCAAAATCAAAGTAAAATATTTTAAATTAATTATAAAATTCTCATGACAAGGCTGATTGAAGGATAATAACATAAAAAATTCTATTATTTTCTAGGAAAATGTAGCAGAAAAATCAAAATCAGAATTTTTGTCTTGAATTAAAATTTTTAAATAAATTTTAAGGGAACTTCAATGTTAAGAAGAAAATAAATCAATGTTATAATGTTGTTATCAATTATTTGATGAAACGGTCCTTTCCTTTATAATTTCAATAAAATTCTGAATTTTTTTCTTAAAATTTCAGATTTATGCAGATTTCATTTTTCTTGAAGAAAAATTTTAAATTTTCAAAAAAAAAAATTTTCTCTTGTTTCAATTTTATATATTTTTTTAAATTTGATGTCCTTCATTTAACTTTTTATCTTAAATATCCTTACAATCTTTGTCTCATGGTGAAATTTTGGTTTTTAATAAAATTTTGTTTTTTTAGAAATTCTAATGGCTTAAACTTTTAAGACTTTTTCAGCAGATTCGATTACAATTTTTTTTAAGTAAGTGTTTTTGTTAATCGGTTCCTTGATTTAAAGACGATTTTTTGAAAAAGTTTTAGTTTTTGAGAGTTTATTTTTTTTCTTAAAGCTTTTAAAACTCTTTCGTTATGCTTTAAATTTATTCTTAAATTCTTTTACTGATTCTAATACTTTATGAATTTCCGGTTTTTTTGGTGATATAAATATCTCTTTGGAATACTCGTTGTATCATGGCAGATCATTTCTGTTGCAAAAAAATTTTGAAATATAAAATTTGATATAAATTTAGTTCTCTATTAACAAATATGTATTCGAATAATTTTTTTTATTCGAATAATAAACTCGAATAAATTTATATTAATTTATGTTTATTTTTCGTTTATTTTTTAATTTTTTATTATTCGTTTGCTTGATAGTAATTCTAATTTCGATAGGATTTTCTTTTTTTGATAAAATAATATTTTTTTTTTTCGTAAAATCCTGGTTTTTTAAAATTTTGTGAAAAATTAATAATTTTATAAAATATCCCTTATTTATTTACATCTTTTTGCCCAAAAAAAAAACAACAAATGTGGTGTTTGTTTGTATTGGTTATTTAATTTTACGAATTTTGAGTTTCTTTATTCGATTAAACTTCAATTGTTTTGTATTAAGATTTTATACTCTTGAAAAAGACTTGATATTTTAAATTTAAATTAAATTTAGGATTTTGTAAAAATCTTAATTTTCTTGTCTGAAATTAATATTTTATTATTACCTTACTTTATTAATATTTTATTTTTTTTTTTAATTTGCATTTCTTTGAAGTTTTAATTTTCATAAGTATATTTTAGTTTTTGTTAAATTTTTAATTTTTCGCTAAAAACTCGTTTCTTACATACAAACTCAAATTGATATAACTTTCTTTTGCTTGAATAATGAAAGATTTCGGGATTTTATATTTTATTTTTTGGAAATTTTAAGATTTTTAAAGTTTCGAAGAAAAAATCGCTTCACTACAAATTAGCGCTGTTCTTGAGAAAATCTGTTTCATTTTGATAGGTTTAATTTGTTAAATTTTTTTATAAACATATATAAGCCGAAGTAAAATTTAAAATAGTATTCGAATAAAAATTTATTCGAGTTTATTATTCGAATGAAAAAATATTCGAATACTTATTTCTTAATAAAGCAAATAAGTTTTAATTAGCATTACATAGCACAGATAATTACAATCGAAATTGTTTCTTAAACTGCTCTTATTTCAACAAAGAAAACCTTAATTTTTGTTATTGCTTTGATAAATAGTATTTGCAAGAGCATTAAAAATAACTTAAAATAAAAATAAAAAAAAAATAAAATTTAAAATAGCACAACATTTTTAAAAATATTCTCATAACTATTTAAAAAATCCTCGAAGATATAGTATTTATATCTATTCCCAAACACTGTATTCTATAACTACTTTACGATTAAAATGATATCTTATGTGAATAAATTACATTAAAGTAAATATAAAAATATATTTTTTTCTCTAAGTACAGATTTAACTATTTGCCCATTAAGTCTGTCAATTACTTAATATAAAAAGTAATTATGCATTTGCAAAGAGAGTCGGTTGTCTTTATTTTACAATTAAAAATAATGGCTTAAAAAAAGCTTGTATGGCTTTTGTTATAGCCTAGAAAAAAAAGAGGGAATACAAAATTATTAAACGAAAATAATGTATAAAAATGTAAAAATAAGCACTATGAAAACAGGGAGAGAGAGAAAGAGAGAGGGAAGAAAAAGATGAACATGATTTCGTGTATGCCAAAGGCAACAACATCAGCAGGATGCTGTACAACATATGGAACAACTTAAGTTTCTCTCATGTCCGCACACACACACACATACACACCAACACACACACATGCATAAGAACCTTTGCTTAAAAGTGTGCATAAAAATATATTAAAATGTTCGTGTGTATTTATAGCTGAACCTTCAGCAACATCATTATCATTAACATGACAACGATGAAAGAAAAATTGTTAAATTTTTTCTTTTTTTGTTTTTTTGGGAATAGTTTTTTTGCTGCTGAATGTTACTGATTTAATTTTAAGTTTTCAGTTTTAATTAAAAGCAGATGAAAATTAAAAATTATTTTTATTTTGTGGCATCATTTCCACACTCAGTTTCATTGTGTTGTAACTTAATAGCAAACATTTTCCATTATAACCTTTGTGGTATTAAATTTTAACTCTGTCATTTACACAGCAGGCAATGAATATGTACATATATATACATATATATGTATGTGTGCATATATATATATATATATATATCAGTAGTATTTTTATATATACTTAAGTATTTACTTTGAATTATTTCATTTTTTTATTCGATTCAATATACTAAAACCTGGCAATATGATGCTGGCACCTCATCATCAGCATATAAATGTTAATGATTCAAAATGAATTATTTAAGCAAAAAGAAAATAAAAATAAATAAATAAAAAAACCAGTCTTAACGGTGTTAAAGTCTTTACATATACAAATGCAAATGAACAAATACAAACAACATTAATTTCTGTTACAATATAAATGCTGTAATAAAGTTGTGTGGTCAATGGCGTTTTTCTTTTTTTTTGTCTTGTTTAACTTTTTTAAAAATACATCAGCGAAAAAAAACAATAACAACAACGTAATATTGAATATACTTTAGAGTATAATTAAAGTAATTGCCTTGGTTGTATTGTTATATAATGTGATTTATACTGTATAAGAACAAATATATGTATATGCACATACTCACACATATACACAATGTATTACACACACTATTGTAGGATAAAATATTTTAAATTGATTTTCAAACGGAAATTAATTGCTTATTTTATATGAAACAAAAAAAAAATGGCTTTAAATGAGCTGCTTTATTAAACAATAAAAAATGTCATAAAAAAATGAAATCCTTAACGTAGGCAATGAAAATTATTTAAATTCTTACGACCATTAATTTAAGTTTGTTAATAACAAAAAAAAAAGACATTTCAGTTAAAGCGCCATAGAACAACAAAATGAAATTTAATCCAGAAGAATAAAATTTAGTTCTTGTAACAATTTAGTTTTTTTTATTATTTCGGCTTGGACTAGTTATATTCCTTTTATAGCATATTGATAGTTTAGTTACAGCTTCGTCATAGTCAAGTCGTAAACTATTCATCTTCTGTTCCTGGAATATTCATAATTTAGTAATAGGATAGCCATTATCTAGTCATTGCTTAGATGTAGAAACTGTCAAGTTTCTTTTTGTTGATAGTCTACACACAGTTGTGACTGAGTTTAATTTAATTTTTTTTTGTATAAAGTATTAATAGGCTAGTAAGAGAATAGTTATAGTCTTAGTTATAGTTGCTTAGTCGCCGTAGAGCCGTATAGTCTTAAACTTTAGATAGTATTTTGATATTTAGTTATAATTTCTTTATAGATTGAATTTGCTATTTATAGCTGCTGTAGCCACTCGCTCCAAAATTCATTATATTGCACATGTGATACAGTAAGCGTTATGAATGATATTTAAGCTTAATAAGATAACTCTGTTTTAGCACATTCTCATAAAATTTTTTTTTTATAAATTATAATATCATTATTGAGCCTTTGAAAATATTCACTGTGATTGTTGTCTAAAACATGGCACAGGATTATGGATCAGAATATAAGGCATAAATTTTAAAGATGGAAAAAGTGATTTATGCTTTACCGGCGTGTTATTTATATAAAACCTTTAACTAATAATTCGTCAAAAATTTAAATATTTAATTTCATTTAAATATTATTGTCTCTCATAAGCCGCCAAACTGAAATATCTTGATAGAAGAGGTTCTATAGTTGTAATTTATTTTGTTAGAAGAAAATGGCACTTTACAGGAGGATTTTCTATGCTTTATTAAAATTCCTGTCATCCAACTAAAGCAATAGAAAGGCAAAAATTAACTCAAAAAAATTTTCTTCGTTAAGGGCAATAATTTTATTCTTCTACTTTAATAACTTATGGCTTCTCTTTTTAGGAAAGAATTGGTCTTTGCTTTCAAAAACACTCTGACATCTTTTATTACCTCTAGGCATTAAGTTACATGTCTGGTGTTAGGCAGCCTGTTTTCTAATAAAAATTATCCATTTCATTTAATACAATCATCGATAAATTTGCCCTTCTACGTCTATCCAACATGCATGAAATTTGTGATTCTTCAATTAATTTTTAAATGAAACTAATGGCCACATTTTTAAATGTCCTGCCTAAAACGCTAAAATTATTGTTTTGCTTTAAGCTGTAAATAATAAAACAAAAAAGACTTGCAAAGACATGAAAATATGCCACTATTTGTAATTTACTAAAATATTCAAAAATTGTATCGAAATGTTATCGTCAAAATACGGATGTCAGATAATGCTTATCTTTCTAAAGGCTTTTATCGATTTTCGTCGCCAAATTATGAAAATATGCCTTTAATTCTGAAGAATACTTGAACTAATCGATATTGTATTTAGTATCAAAAATATTTATTTTCTTCAAAATCACCGTTCTGTATCATGAATATACCAGTGTTTTACATTAGCTTTGAATATACAGTCACTTTAAGCATACATATTTCTTAACATATCGCACCCTAAACAAAAAAAAGATTACAACTCAAAATACTAGAATTTTTAGCAGACACAAAAACTATTTAGTTCATCGTGCAGTAGCAACACACTTAAAACAAAATGGGACATAACTAAATTTTTCCCCTTAGAGAAGATAGTGATGTAAAAGAAATTTTTGCAGTAGTTAGAGATGTGTACTCTGAATTTATTTATGGAAAAAAGTCAGTTTTGAAAAATTTTGAGTTGTGACCCTTTTATATTTATACAAGATGGCAATCACTATGTTGAATTAAAGCAACTTATGATCACCCATATTAAAGACGATATTGTCCATTATAACATTTACACTTTTGCGACATTTTCTAGTTTAATTTAAGACAAATGTGCCTGTTTCTGATTAAAGAAAAATTTCTTTAAAAAAAAACGTTTAAAAGTTAGACCTTTAAGAAAAACTTATGTGAGATTGCTATTTGTGGTGCCATCTACAATAAATGCATTACAGTAGCATTTCGAAGCTTCTTTAGAGTTATTGTTCTTTTTTATGCCTTCATACCCTAATACAAACGTTTATGCGTAGGCATATTTACCAAGTTTTTAATGTCTTAAGACTATATCAAATGTGAGATGGATACTTTAAGGTGACTTCAACAACCTTTACGAGTAATAAATTTCTGCTATTTTTAAAAGTATGAGAGCTATTAGAAGCTGATGTGAGTTAAAAGGCCATACTTTTTGATAACAAATGGAAAAGCATACAAACAAAAACATTATAAAACTACTGATTTGATGTACTATGACCAGGCAGGAAGTTCAAAATTATTAGAAATATCATAAGCAATAAATTTGCAGAGGAATGTTGACGATATCGTGATTTATCAACGGTATCATGATGTTGCTGTGGCTCACATGCTTATTACATTGACTATTGAGGCATGTTATTAATTCAATCACATAGGTTCGTATCCCATAAATATACATAAATTGTTGGGCTAGTATATGATAGAGCCAATATTAATTTAAAGCATTAAAGAGGAAAATAAATGATACGGCTGCTATAGAAAATAAACATAAAAAGTAAAAATGCTTGACTAAGCAAAATTCAGCTTTCTATTGTTTATTTTTCATAATTTCTCTCCTTTTCTCTTTCTTCTCTTTTTAGATCTTTTTAAAGAAGATAAGATAACTACCCAGCTGGGTTTGGGTGCATACCAAAAGTAATTGATTTCTACTCTGCCCAAAACTAGCTTTATCTTCCTCCTTTTTAATTTAAAGTTTTGTTTACTTAACTGCATTTTTTAAACTAAATTTAAATAGAAATTGCAAATTTCAGCTTAACTAAAATTGTTCATTTGCCTGTACCCAAAAATTCATAGGATTCTTTTAGTGCCCAAAGCAAGCCCCGACTGTTGGTCTGTTGTAGGTAAAACACCTTATTTGAATAACAGAAAAAAACATAAATTAAAATGATTGACTAAGCACTCATTATCATTTCTCTCTTTGTCTCGTTTGTCTACTCCTGCAAAAAATTAGACACTACCTTAAAAAGTACTCGCCATGTAGTGACTTACTTTTGTGATTGCCAAATTTTGTTATTCGCCTACATAGCACATCACCTGATTTTACAATAAAGGAAAGTAGTAATTGAACTAGTTCTTTAATTAAAAAATGTACTAAAATTTATCATTTAAAGGATTATATTTCTAAATTATCTCTCAATAATTTTAGACTAGAAAATTAACATCTTTTAGTACATAAGAACTTATATTTTTATTAATTAAATTTCTTTAATGTCAGAAAAGCCTTTTACGTTACTGGAATAATTTAAAGCACCGAATCCAATTAATATTGGTATTGTAGACAATAAGATTATCTATATATATATATATGTATATATATAGAATAGGTGTCCGTTGGTTGCCAGTGTTTGACGAGATGCGCCGTCAGATATCCACCAAATTTTCACAGTACCTTCGCGAGTTTTAAATAAGACAAATTTTTCAAAAACAAGATTTGTTATCTATTTTTCCTACTCAATGTTTTGTATCAAATGAAATGTGGGTTTTCGTTTTTACGTTACTGTGTGAATGAGACGGCTCATGAAATATGCTCATGTTCATAGCAAGTGGATGTGCAAACAAATAGAGAATTTTGTTTTTCATATTCTGTTGCATTTTTTGGCCGTGTGTAATATGCGTGTTCAATTGCAAAATGATCCATCAGCCGAACGTTTTTCAAAGCAATTGTTAGATATTGGTAATGGCGCAATTCCAATTGACACAAAAATGATTACGCTTCCAGATAATTTTTGCCACTTTGCACAATCAAAACAAGAATTGGTCAAAACCATATTTCCCGATATTGCACAAAATTTTAGAAACCGTGATTGCTTGGGGGAAAGAGATATCTTAGCTGCGAAAAATGCAGATGTTCTAAAATATCCGGTCGAATTTTAAAATTCGCTTGAGTTACCTGGACTGCCACCCCACGGCCTACAAGAGAAAGTTGGTGTACCAATTATTTCGCTTAGAAATGTCTGCCAGCCACGACACATTAAGTAGTCAAAAAAGTCAAGAAAAATGTGATTCAAACAAAAATTTTAAAAGGAAAATATAAGTGCGAAGATGTGCTGATACCACGCGTTTTTATGATTCCTTCAGATTTGCCGTTTAATTTTAAACGGCTTCAGCTCCCCATACGTGTTGCTTTTGCAATGATCCCTGTTTTTCGCACGATCAATTATATGTATCATATTCACGTGTTAATAAAGCAGCTGCTTTGTTTGTTTACATCGCGAAACAAAATCAATCAAATAATATCGTAAATGTAAAAGCATTGCAATAGAATAAGACGTATTATATAAGCACACAAAACTATTGAATTGTGAAAAAGGCAAAATTATTAAAAAAAAAAAAATAAAAACGAAAAAAAAGGAAATTGTGTTTTTTCTGATTAATTTTCTTGAATGATTGCATTTTTTTGCGCACACAAAAAAGAACGCTGCAGAATAAAAACAAACCACAAATGACTTGCAAAGCAGTCACGGGCACGCTAGTTTTCTTTTTATGAAACATTTTAAATTGCGATTTTGTGCTTTAGTTTTAACAATTACGTAAAATTTAAGAAAAATGTAGAGTTTCGTGTAAACATACGATGTGATGGTTATTGCTAAAATAAAATAATTCGTTTCTGCGATAATCAATGCAATTAATTCTCAGTAAATGATTATAAAAGTCTTATGATATTTTTGACTTAATAGGTTGGTAATCTAGTCCTTGAGAAGTCCTTTCGCTACATATATATAATTCCAAACTTGCTTAACTTTTCTAATATTTTTCAATGGGAACTTACTAGACATTATTGTATTTATAAGGAAAATTTTAAGATAAGGATTTGATTTATTTTTGGAAGGCTAGAAGTCCTTTAAGGTAACTTTTAAGCTATAGACAGACCTTTAATTAACATCAATTCATATGCTTCATACATCGTGTTCCTTTAAAAACTTATTTTGTAAAAAATCCTTAAAGAACAGCCCATCCTCCTCCTACAATAAAAATCGTAGAAAATAAATTAATTTCCTTTTATGTGAAACATATTGTTTCACTTTCCCGTTACTTGTTATTAGTTTTAACAACTGATCCGTGTCTGCCCTTGATATACAACATAATATAATTTAATTAAATTTCTACTATAAACAATAGCAATTCTTTTATTAGTTTATTATCTTGAAACATGTAACAATTTTATTGGCGGATATGAATATAAAATGAGAATGAAAAACAGAAAAACATTATGACATCAATTGAAATATATTATATAATTAACAAAACCCATTCCTGGCCCAGAAATAAATCGTAAGTTTAACATTCAGTTTATATTTTAATATAATTTATATGATACAACTTTTACCTACAATTAAATTCCTTTTTATTATTTATCACTTTTTATGTACACAAACCCAAACACGCATTCATACACTTAAAAATTCATTTCATTTCACACTCATACATATGCTCACACTCTCTTATATAATGGTAACCACTTCCGTTTGTTGTAAAAAAATACTGGTTATGAACAAATTATGTCATAAAATGAGTTGTTGTATTTTTCCATCATTATTCGTATAAAAAAAAAACAAAACAAAGTAGAAAATGACATGATGATATTAAAATAACAAAATTTATATAGAAATTAAAAAAAAATAAACAGGGTTCTACTAAGAAAGCCAAATGTAGGGGTTTAGAGTCATTTATACCATTTAAGGGTGTAGCGGGTGTTGTAGGAATATTTAAAATTTATTGTCTTGCAAACCATAATTGCTGTTAAAATCTAGAATTGTTTGTATGCTATGTGCGGCCATGGGTGTGAGTGTAGGTGTGATTGTGTTTGTGCGTGTCTATGTAGATTTGAGTATAATAAAAACAATAGAAGTTTCTTATTACCAGCTATATTTTTATTGTTATTTTATTTAGTTTCAACTAAAGTTATTGTTTGTGCAGCTATTATTTCATATTTCAACAAATACTCTATAAAACTTTGTTTTAAGTTTCAAGTGACAGTTATGAGTTGTTTGGTAACATATTTTTGCTTTTATAACAGCATAACAGCGTTTTGTAATATGAAAAGTATTTGTTTGGCATTGGAAAACAACAGGTAGCAAGAGAGCTAACCAAAAAAGGTGCAGCATTATTTCAGTCTTATCATACATTTAAATTTTTGTAATATTTTTCAAAGAGTTTTAACAAGCTAAAGTTTATTATTAAATATTTAAATGTTTTTTGTTTTTTAATTGTTTTAATTTTTGCCAACAAAATTAATCGAGTTGAAAAATGATGTAAATAGTTTTTTTTTTAGTTATATATTTTTCATTACAAAGTTTGCCTTTGACAGCTGTTGGGTGATATTTAATATGCTTGGCTAAAACTTTTCCTTTATTATTTAAACTAACAGTCAAACAAAGTCTTAAAATTTTCTATGAATAAGGGGCATTTAAAAAAAGCTTGTATACTAAATTATTTTAATTTTATATATTTTACTCATATGCTTTAATATACTTACGGAATGTACAATAGAATGTAGTTTATTGCACTTTAAAAACTAAGATTATATATGTGAAAATTCCGTTAATATTGCTACACTCTCGTTTTGGTTTTAAAACTTTTACTTGTTTCTATAGCACACATAACAATACATATACCGTGAAAACTTTAAGAATCTACCTGTAACGGTTGAAAAGATATGGCCATATTTGTCAAAAACATGAGCTCTATGGAAACACCTCTTAATTTTTAAATTTTTTGTTCACACTTATTTCTGTGGCAATCATTTTTGTACCTACTCTATATTTATTCTAAAGGTCTGTCTAATACTGGTGTAAAAGTCATTAAGGTTCAATTCATTTCACTATTGGCACTCCCTTTATATATTAATTTAATTTTGAATATTATTTGCGCTTTTTCTTATTCTTGCGGCCATAAAAGTAATTAAACTTGGCGTTAGGCTATTGCGGAACAAAAACAAAAGTAAGATACATAAAAAGCATTTTACTATTACATCACCCATCAATTTAGAGTTTTAGTTTTTGTATTCATATGCTATAGGTGATATAGTTTCACACACGGTACGAAAATTGGACATAGGACCCTATAAAGGTTAAAACTAAATAACAATACTTTTATGAATGTCGTGTCTCTTTCGAAACACCCATTAAAAATGTAGTCTATCTATGCGGTTCTAGAGATAGATGGCTATTGCAGCCAAAAACTAATAGGGTTAAATTTATACTCTCTGGCTATGTAATGCTAAAAATAAAATTCCGTTAATTATTTTTTAAGGGGTCTTTAAATGCATAAAAGATTATGTGAACAAATAGTTTGAAATATTGAAAATTGACTGAATGCAACAGAATATCATCTGAAATTCCTTATTCATGTTTTTATCGGTGCTAAAGAAAATTACCACTAACTCATGCCTACAGGAAATGGTTGAGATAATCAAAAGTGAGACAACACGACATAAATTATAAATTCATATGTTTAATAGTGAACTTGAAAAAATGTTGAAAGATGTGTGAGAACAGGTTTAGATTTAAGGGCTCGCAAGACCAAATAAAAGGATTTATGAAAAGGGAGAGACAAATTAGGTAAACACAGACAAACGAAAAGGAAGAAAAAAAAACAGACGAAAATGGGAAAAGGTGACGAATGCAATAACACGAAGGGAAACACGAACAAGACGAACTATATAAACACAGCTGACTAGAAAACGCAACTAGTACGAAGAGAACACTGAAGATGGCAAACGGCCGAAACCGGTTTGTTCACAAACCAAATTTAACGAGAATCGACGGAAAACCGTACCCAAATAAACGAATAATCATCCCCGTCTGAAAATCTAAGCACATATCAAATAATTGGTCCTACGAGCTGGTACGGTATGTGATGGTGGCAAATTCAGCTTGAAAAATGTTTACATTTTTCCAGCCGATTGCAGTACAATGTTCAGTAGGCCACATACATTTTTTAGATGCAAGCGAAACGCTTAGAGTTGTTGGATTTTGAAAATGTTTTGTAGGCCCTTTCGTTCCATTTAGTCTTGCTCACCAATGCAGCAGTAATCTGTTACACTGGCTGTTATATTTAAATTATTTTTAAAAGCTAAATGACCAAGTAGAGAATATAATGAAGATGGCCAGGTAGTAGGTGGGTATTGTTGCTTTAGGGAGAATTATCACAGGTTTAGATGTATTATAAGATTGTAGCAATACTTTAATGGAAATTGGAATGTTTTCTAAAGAAATTTATATTTTGCACACAATATCGTTTATGCGATCGAAACGTGTAGAATATTTTTAATAATTGAGGGGAGGAGGATTTTTAATATAATGTTAATTTAAATAGAATGTGAGCAAAATTCGCTTCTTTTATCTTAGCTCTAGGAGGAGGAAATGAAAGCCATTATATCAATTATGATTCCTTAGATCGACAGCAGTTACTTGGATAACCGTCGCAATTCTGGAGCTAATACATACATAAAAAACACAGACCTTTGGGACGTGTGCTTTCATTTGGCGATCGTAAGATCATTAGTATGGTTGAACTCTAGATAACTTGCAGATCGCATGGTTTCTTACCGGCGACACGGTAACGATTCCGGAGAGGGAGTTCGAGAAATGACTAATACATCTTGGGAAGAAAGCAAGCGCGTGCATTACCCATTCCCTGCCCGGGAGGTAGTGAAGAAAAATAATAACACAGTATTCATTTTAGAGGCCCTGTAATTGGAATGAGTACACTTTAAATCCTTTAACAAAAACCTATTGGATGGCAATTGTGGTGCCAGCAGCCGCGATAACTCCAGCTCTAATAGCATATATTAAATTTGTTGCGGCGGTTAAAACGTTTGTAATGGAAATTGTGCTTCAAGTGGGTAGTACAACTATAATTGCAGTTTGTATTGTACCTTATGTATATAAGCGTATTACCGGTGAAGTTCTTATGTGTGTTAAATACTCGTACTTTTCACACTTTCCTCCTATTTAAACCTGCTCCAGTGCTCTTCATAGAGTGTTGTTGTGGGCCGGTACATTTACTTTAAACAAATTAGAGTGCTTAAAGCAACCTCCAAATGCCTGAATATTTTGTGCATGAAATTATGAAATAAGATCCCTGTTGTACTTTCATTGATTTCAAGATCAAGAGGAATGATTAATTTAAGCGAAAGCATTTGCGGAAGATGTTTTCCTTAATCAAGAACGAACGTTAAAGGTTCGAAGGCGAACGGGGACCGCCCTAGTTCCAACCTTAAACGATGCCAGCCAGCAATTGGGTCAGGGCTCTTTTAGTCGCTACTCGGGAAACCAAAGCTTTTAGGCTCCGGGGAAAGTATATTTGCAAAGCTGAAACTTAAAGAAATTGACTGAAGGGCATCACTAGGAGTGAAGCCTGCGGCTTAATTTGAGAACACGGCAAAACTTACCAGGTACGAACATAAGTGTGTAAGACAGATTGATAGCTCTTTCTCGTATCTATGGGTGGTGGTGCATAGCCGTTTGTGGAACGGCTTGTCTGGTTAATTTTGATAATGAAATAAATTAAATAAATGATTTGAAGCTTTTTGTAACCTTCATTATGAGCATAGTAAATTGTGTTAGTGTTGGATAATGTCTACAAGAGTGCAGCCGTACCTGTCCCATTTGTCCCATTTTGAAGGACACTAGTTGCTTAAATGGACAAATTGTATCTGGCTATTCCATGAGAGTTAGACTTTCTCCTTTATATCAAAAAGGTAAATTAAGTTAAGAAAGCGCCGTCAGATGTCACAGGTGTAAGAGGAAGATTGATAAGCAATTTATTTTTCATTTCTCATCAATATTTTGATGCTTTGCAGTTACCTTGTGAGGTCTTGCATGACTGCTTAACCTTAGCCATTAAGCAGACCTTAGAAGGCTTTATTAAGAAAAGGAAAATTGAATTAATTAATATCTCCAATGAGAAAATTGTTTTATATTGAGAAGCAGTGCACTGGATACAAACTCTACAGTACATTATTAAACTACTCTTGTTACGTGTGGTCAAAATTTCTATGCAATTAAATCATATTGCAGGCTGGAAATTAGTTTTCAAGCAAAAGGCTGTCACTCCTTTAAGAAGCCGATACTCAAACAATTTTAAGTCACACTAAATAAATTCTTAACAACTTAAAAGTAACAAAAAACTTCAGATTTCTGGTTGTGGCTTTTTTTTTGTTTTAAACATTACAATTTCTTCTAGTCAAATTTATTCTTTTTTGTTTTTCATTTTTAATTAAAACCCTTAAACGTTTTACGCAATTAACCATTTTGACTTTGGTATGCAAATTAAATTGTATTATGGTTGATTGTAAGAGTAGATTTATGCGTGTGTTTGTATGTGTGTATGTATGCATTTAAGAGAGCTTAAACTGTGTGCATACTAAAGACTTGAGTGTGAGACTTGTATGAAAGATGATGCATTTTCAGTTTTCTGCTAATTTATTCAAAGTACTTGTCCTTACTGACATAAACACACACACACATATACACACCCAGATATATACTCGTAGTCAGGCAGCAGACACAAGACGTTGTTAAATAATTTAAAATGCCTTAAATGCAAAGCTATTTTTTTATGCAACTTACACACAACAGCAGGCAGTCATATAGTCACACACAGTCATTTTGCAGCTAATGTTACGAGTACTTGAATATGAGCTAAAGCAGCTTGTATAATTTTCTTTTTTATTTTATTTTTTCTTTTTGTGAACTCATTTGACGTTTTAAAAAGGGAATAAGGCCTCTCATTTCATCAGATTACTGTCAGCACTCTTTAGTCAAATGATGAAATACAATTCCTCTGTTTAAAATACATAAACACACACACACATACACATGTACCCAAATTGTAACGCTACTTATGCAAATTTGAAAATAACGTGTCTTTCTTGCTCTTCAGTTCATATAAGAAGAAGATCACACGTGTGTGTGTGTATATGAGTTGCTTTGCTTTTAAGTACATAATTTAACTGTAGACAATAAAGTGTACGTTTGTTGTATAAATGTATTTCGTAAATGACATGAGAACTCATTGAGTATCAAGCAACATGTCATTTATATATACTCTAGATGAAAATACTCAACAGCAACAACTATTTTATAATGGCAAAAAATAGTGTAGAGAGAACAAGTACTTCCACACTGTAGTGCTATACAACTTTCAACAACATTCAACTACAGTTGAGATAATTCTGCTGCACTTTATTTAGTGTCTTCAGTTTTTGATTATTGTCTAATGTCTATCTATGCTTCTAACTATTTGATTAAGCATTTGAGTGGTAGTAGTAGTAGTAGTAGTAGTAGTAGTAGTAGTAGTAGTAGTAGTAGTAGTAGTAGTAGTAGCAGGAGGTAGTATATCGTAACTGTAGACAATTGCTTAAAAATGCATCACCATCAAAAGCTTTGGTACTAAACTCATATAGATGATAATGAGCATGTTGGCAAATCTTTTATTTATGTATGCGTGTTGGATTTTTAGCTTTTGGTGTTTTATAGCACCTACTACTGGAACACACAATTCATCACTTTGGCATGTGGTATGTGTGATGAAACAGTCCTTTACACTTTAACAGATTTGAATATTCTAATCAATGAGAAATGTTTTTTTCTTTTCCTTTTTTGTTTTTTGTTTGTTTGATCAAAGAAATAAAGTGTACTCCATGTAGCTAATCATTGGCACTTACGCAACGGCAGTAGCTTTAAATGACTGGCCTGTCTATAGAGCAAAATTAAAATTAACAAAAAAATCCTTTAAACATTATTCTTCCTAAAGGGAGTACAGATTAAGTCAAAATTATTGTAGCATGCTTTTACAAATAGAAATAAGGCTTTGGGAAAGGACTTGCTATTTCTAAAACAAATCACATTTCTATCAGCTTTTTTTAAATATCTACGAACAATGTGTTGGCATATTTTTGGGCAACATTGAAAAAAAATTTAACACCAAAATCAAAATTCACTGTCTATTTTAAAGAGATTTGTTGTTAAAGGAGGCGAATAATAAATTAATGGTCTGATGAAAGCAAGAAACTGTCCAGGAAAGAATTTTAACATTGTTGTAACCTACTAATCATGATAAACTATGAGATATTATTTATATTATTTTCATTTATTTTTGTTGGTTGGCAAATAAAAATTTTACAGCATACAAGCAAGGCCTGAGCTGGATCAATAGATTTTGTTAGATTCCAAACTTGAGAGTTTTGTTTTTTTTAACTCCAAACTGTGCTCTTTTAAGTTGCAAATCTCGTTGAAAAACAAAATTTTTAAAATAATAATTAACTCTTATCTTTATATTATTTTTTAATTTAAAACTTTATCTTAGTAAATTCAAATTGTAAATGAAAAATTCATCTGAATTCATAACTAAATACCAAAATTGATTATAATCCAATTAACCTTTAAATAAGTGTTTTTTCAAATTTTAAGCATCATTGAAAATTAATTTTTCTTTTTATTTGGATACGTCGACCCTCTTCAAATTTGGTTTGTGACGTAAAACCGTACCCAAATAAAAATAAATTAAACCCTGTTGGGTACACCCATATCATTAATTTTTTCCTTTAAGGAAATATATTCAAATTAAAAATACGAACTCAAGCCTAACTAAAACATTGATTTGGGATGCATAACAAAATTATTTGAATGCTACTGCACAAAACTAAGTTTAGCTTTCCCCTTTTAAATTTAGATCTTCATTTGCTTAGCTAAAATTTTTTTACCTAAATTTAAATTAAAATTGCAAGCTTCAGCTTGACTAAAATTGTTCATTTGCCTATAGACAAAAAAATTCATAAGATTCTGTTAGTGCACAAAGCAAATTCAAAACCTTATTTGAATATATTTTTTCCTTAAATTTTCATTGAAAATACGAACTTAAGCCTGACTGAAAAATGTTTTTTTGGCTATATAAAAATTATAATTTTAAGCAGTAAAATAATAAAAATCAGTTGCTTTAAAAACTTATTTTTAAACAAATTCAAATCATTGGAAAAAATAAAATAAACAAAAATGATTATTTTTGGGTGTTTTTTATGGAGGTATAGAACTTTAAATTGTTAAAAATTTTGTATACTGGCCATCATTTTGTCAAATCTCGAGAGATTTGTGTTTAGTTTTGTTCCAATTGAGTGAATTGGGCTCAAAACAAGATTGCCGTTGATCTCGATTTTCATAAGCAATGTTGAGCTCAATTTTGTTTAAGTGGATTGGGTAAGTAAACAAAATATAATATATATATAAAATACTTGGAGTGATGATAATTCTCAAGTCCGTGTTGAGATTCCGTTACGTCAAGAAAAAGTGATTGTCAGATGTGCTTTATGGGCTGGTGGAATGATTGGTGTGTTCTTCTTTAAAATCGATGTTGGTGAGAACGTCAAATAGTCAAATAGTGACCACTGTAGAACCATGATTTCTGACTTTGTGCTATTAATACAGCCAAACTATTTTCTGTAGATATATAGTCACTAATCTACTTCCAGAAGCCAGAAAGGACTGATTAATTTGGGGATAATATTCGCTGCAATATTGCTGACATGCACCCACAAATATTGGAAAAGTTCTTCGAAAATTGGACCTCCAGATTACCCTACATTCAAGCCAGCCATAGCGGTAATATGCCAGAAGTCATATTTACATTACAAATCCAGAAGATAATATTTTGAACAAAATATTTATTTCATTTTAAAATACTCCATAAAAACACCCTATATATTTCATAAATTTTTTAAAAAATATCTAAAATCTTAGATCTCAGAAACTTAAATTTGACGACAAAATGCCACAATTGATGTATTGAAGGAAATGTTTGGTAATCGCATTGTTTTGCGTTTCAGAACAGTGAATTGGCCCCGAATATTTTGCGATTTAATACAGCCAGACTATTTTCTGTGGGGATATATGAAGTCGCTAGTCTATTTATATATAAGCCTGAAAGGACTGATCACTTTGGGGACAATATTCGTAGCAACATTGCTGACATGCGGTCACAAATATAAGAAAAAGTCTACGAAAAATGAACCTCCAGATTACCCTACATTCAAGCCAGCCATAGTGGTCATATGCCAGAAGTCATATTTAAATTACAAACCCAGAATATTATATTTTGGATAAAATATTTATTTCATTTTTAAGTTTTACGTCTGTATAAAAATACCCTATATATAGCATACATTTTTTTTTAAATCTTAGATCTCAGAAACTTAAATTTGCTGCCTATCTAAAGGTGTTAACTAAAATATTAAATTAAAACATGGAAAACTAATTGCCTGCTTAAAGGCATTTGAGATCAAAAACATATAATATAAACATATTACGATTCTTATCAAATTAAGTTTTAGACAGAAACTATAACTATCATACATATTCATGGTGGTGGTGATTAATTCGAGAAAAGTGAATTGAAAAATAATTCCTAAAATAATTAAACATATTTGATAGCCCAAGAATACCAGCAGAGATAGTTTAACATTTCTCACACAGCTACTCAAACAATTTCCTTCCTCTGCCTTAAAGTAAACTATTTTTCATCATGAAACTTAACTTTAGAGTTTTCAAATATTCTAGTCATGTTCTTCTATATATATTTTGCTTGTTTTGACTTTTGATATCTGCATATAGATAGATTTTTTTTTTGCTTTTTTCTTACTTTACGTCAAAACTTAATATTAATATTTTGATCTTAGTGTAAGTCAGTAAATATGTGTGTAAATGTGTGTATGTGTTTATGTATTGTATATTATAATCATAACCACTGCAATTTTATCTTTCGTACACAGCTGTGCATTGAACCTTAAAATAATCACAAACATAACAATAACAATTACATTACATCTATAGCTACAACTACAACTACAAAAAACAACAACTACATGAAGTATATAACAATAATATTATATTTGCATTTTGTTTTTGTATAGTAATCTATGTGAGAGTATGTGTATGTCAGTTAGCAGTTATTGCAAAAGTTGTGCATAAAGTTATGCATGTATTTTGTTTTTTTTGTTTTTCAAAACTTTTTTTGCATTTAAAAAATATTATTTTTTTGAAATAAAAAATTAGAAAAAAAAATAATTTCAAAACGAAATTGATTTGTAAACTTAAGAGAAAAAAATTTTTTTTTTATATAAAACTTTATTATTTAGAAAAAGTATTATTTTAGTAGGATTACCTATTTGTAGCAGACATTTTAATTATTGTTTGATTATAACAAAATTCTGTTACTTTTCGTATATTTTTGTGTGTTATTTAAACACTTGTGTCTCTTGTTTCTCAATTTCGTTTCTTTCTCAGCTTTCATGTTTGTCCTGTAATTTTAGTTATGCCTTTTATGCTTAGTTTCTCTTTATATTTTTTTGCTAAAGGGATTTTGTTACTCTTTCTCTTAATATTATTAGTTTTAACTAAAAACAATATACTTCTGCATAGCAATGCACTCAAACACACTTATACACACATACACAGTTGCTACACTTTTAAAGTCACTGAAAAAAATCTACTTTAATAACTTTAACTTGTTATACATACGCAAAAAATTTTGTGTAAAAGTTAAAAAAAAATACACAAGTAAAATTAATCTATAAACGAGTAAGCAAAAATATATACCCTTACACATACATATATAACCATCACAAGGTTTGTTAAATAAAATAGGATACAACACCAAAAACGAACTATTCTAAACAATTACAAAAATATAGAGATACAGATAAATCTTGTTGGCAATAACATTTTTAGAATAAAATATTTTTGTTTTCGCATATTTTCAATAAAACAGAACAATGCAATGCAGTGAATAAGGGCTTAAAACTAAAAATTAGAAATTTTTTATATAAATTTTTAGCAAAATTTTTTTTAAAAACTTTTATTTTAAATTTGTAATTTTTCTAAAGCACATGATGCTGATTGTGAGTTCCATTTAAGGCCAAGTTTTTGGGTAATTTAAGATAGAATTTGTCATTTAGCATGTTCAAATAGCTGAAGTCTTTTGCATTTGGTTCACTTCGTCCTTATTTTTTTTTGTTGTTTTGGACAGCTTAGTTCACCAAATGTATCTACTATCGCGAAAATTGTACACAAATTTCATTAAAGGGAATGTAAAAATACCTGTGCATGCTTCCTCAGTTCGATCTAGAGAAAACTTTTCTGTTATACGCAATAATATGGAGGAAGAGCTGTCAAATTCGGCTCGTTGACGTACTCAATGATTGTAGAACTCACGAGCTTCACTCATGCGAATTTTTAATAAAGATTTGAAGTCACATGCCAAGAAAGTTCAATTGACTTAAATGATAAAGCCTACTGATCAATTCAAGGGTAGTCAATACACCGAATGGCTGGTTAAACAGAAAGATATGGATTGCTATATCCGCCTTCAGTATTCTTTGCAGTTTATCTACTTTAGATTGTGTGTATTATTAAATCATACATTTAATCAATTGCATAAATAGAAATAGAAGAAATATGCACAATATAAATGGATGGGATTAGCCAAGGTTTATTCATATTCATTCTATTTTACACAAATTTCATTAAGCTGGATCTAAAGGGAAGCAGAAAATATCTGTGCATGCTCTCACAGTTCATTCTTGAGAAAACTTTATTGCTGTTTGCATTAGTGTGGCGGCAGAGCTGTCAAACTCCGCTCGTTGTCATGCCGAACAATTTACAACTCACGAACATTGGTGATGCTGATTTTGAATAAAGACTTGAAGTCTTATGCCTAGGAGGTTCAATTGACTAAAAAACGAAAGCCTAATTCAACAAATTCAAGCGTGGTCAATACGACAAATGGTTGGTTGAACAGACAGGAGTGAATGGCGACCTTACAAAAAAATTTATCTTCAGGGACTAGGTACACTTTTACCACACACATTCTTTAACAAGCAGAGGTGCCGCAGTTTTTTTTTTTTTTTTTTTAAGAAAAAGAAGCCACTTTAGGCAACAATGCCTATTTACTCAAGTACCGTGCTACATTCTTTTAGGAAAGGAATAGAAAAGAGATGAGACAGGTGGTGAAAATAGAAGGATAGTTACGGAAATTAACTGTTGTATAAGTCTGCACAGTGACCAGTGACTATGCCTTCATCACTAAGCATCCCCATCCCCATCCGCAGTCAATTTTAATTTTTGTAGTGAAAAAAAAACCGAAGTCTTTGTTAGGAATCGAATCCACAACCTCCAGTCATATAAGCTAGCACACTACCTACTAGCCTATAGGGGCCCCTGCGAATTCAAGAGTGATTTTTGAAAAGTCAATGCATCTGCAAAGAATGACAGTTTGTTGGAGTTTATGGGCTGGCGTTTTCGTCGTGCCGTACTTCTTAAATAAGGTTGGCCAAGCAATTGGCATGAATGGTGTTTGGCATCGTGAGATGATAACTGATTTCTTGTGGCCAAAAATAAAGGATATAGGGTTCCAACAGTGGATTTGCACTTGCTATAAAACCAACAACAAACAATGCCTCGAGAAAAATATAGTGGCGGTATTGGACTTATTCCTCAGGGGATATTTAAAAGAAAAAGTGTACGTTAATAAGGGGAGCTAAAGGATGAGACAATTTGGAGCATTAACATTAAGTTTTACTTACGTCTCAGAATCATTAAAAATATAAACCATCGAATAAAAATATAATAACGAAGCCTTGGCGAGCCTTAGATCCTGCTATCATAACAAAATGATTTAGAATAATTTACTCAAAACTTTTTGTTTCTATTAAAAGTTGTCATCATGTGTTATGGTTAGGCCATTCTTTATAAAATAATTATTTTTCATTTAACGCATATTTTCTATTTGAAAGTCTTATTTGCTGGCACATATTTTTGTTTTTTGTTTTGTTTTTGTTAAATTCTAACATGTTGCTTTTTAGACTGAAAAAGAATAATTAAAACAAAAAGTTTAAAGTACTTACCCTTGCTGGCACCGTCCGGACCTCTGAGTATAGTACACTCCTCTATAGTGCCAAAGGGATTAAAAATTTGTCTAACATCCTCTTCGGTCTGTTGTTTACTCAACATGCCAACGAACAGTTTGCGATCTATATTATGCTCTATTTTTTTGTTTTTTTTTTCATAATATTTTGTATTTGTAATGGTATGTTGTCAGAGTGATAGTGGTAGTGGCAGTAGTTGTGTTACGAGTTCAAGTAGTTTAAGTTTGTTAAGTAGAAGGTGTTTTTCAGTGTTTTTCAGAAAGTTGTTAGAGAGTAACAAATATTTGTAGTGGTGTTGGAATTGGTTGATTGGCGGTGTTGTTGTTTAGTTTGGAATAGATGATTTTGGTTTCGTTTCGTTGGTTTGGATGAATGGTTAAGAGTACAGAGTACAGTTATTTTTTTTATTTTTTATTTTTGGTTCAAAACAACAACGGCATACAAAAACAATATTAAACATTACAATACATGGATGAGGGAAGAGGTGTGAAGGTTGAATCATAAAAATAGACAAAATAAAAAGAAAATATTTTTTTAAATAAAATTAATTATTTTTTTATAGGGGTTCATTACAACAAAAAAATGATCAAATAAATAAAGGAAATTAATGGAAAATACAAAAAGTCAGCCCGCATTAATATTAACGTTAACACAACAAAGAATTAAGTTAAATATAATTTTTTTTTTGTTTAATAAAACAACAACAAAACGCTCAATACAAGTAACAACATTAATATAACGTTTAATAATTAATATTTTGTTTTTGTTTTTTTTTTGTAAATTGTAAAACAACAAAAATATTTAAAAATCAACCCAGAATAGAATCAAAATATTACAACATTAATAATTTAAAGAGTAACAATTTTCATAAAAATATTAAATGCAATTGACAAACAGTTTATGCATTTTATTTTTTTTAATAACGCATTTTTTTGTTTTTGTAAAATTTATAAATTTTTTTAGAAAAAAGAAAGTGTAAATGTGTGATTAACAAAAACGCGAGCGAGCAAAGATTTTGTCGAGTTTAAAAATTAAAAAAAAAAATTAAAAATTCATTAATTAATAAGAACCAATTCAATATTTTTTTTTTGTTTTCAAATAAATTTTGATTATTTTTTGTTAAGAATTTAAATAAATTAAATCCAGTAAAAACAAACAGAGCGCCAATTGTGTTTTGTGTTTAAGTACGATTTTTTTAGGCATTTGATTTCAAAATTTTGTCAGTTTATTTTTGGTAGAGCACAAAAAAAAAGAAAAAAAGTAGAAAATAGATGGAAAAAATATTGATTTAGTAAAATGTAGTTTGAAAAAATTAACAAATTTTCTATAATTATAATAAACAGCATTTAATACTAAAAACAATGCACACACACACATACAATTCAATTAAAAACGAACATTAAATACTTAAACTAGCTGTAAAAGATACAAATAAGGATAAAAAATTGAAAAAAAATAAAAATTTTTAATAAAGAAATGAAACTTTACTATAACAAAAAGCCATAGAAAACTGTTAAAACTTCCTAAAAGCAGGCTACAAAATTTATGAATTTTAAGCCAACATATAGTTTTTTTTTGATTTAACAAACTTCAGGTAAATTTTTTTATGGACTTGAAAATGGATAATAAAAAACTAAACACAAATACACATACACGCCACAATACAGCAAACAATTAAGCAATTTTTATTGCTTTCTTAAACTTAAAAATGACTTACTAATTTTAATTATTAATATAAATTTTTAAAATTATTAGTCGAACAAATTAGCAATTTTAATTCGGCTTAAGTTCATGTACATATAAATTAATTTTGGAATTTTTGTAAAAAGAAAAATATATTTAAAAATGTTGCTAAATGTGCTAAATGAAAAGAAACAAATTTAGATATTAACAAAATAAAGGGTCTTTTTTAAGAGGTATAGAATTTTATAAGGGCAGCATCCTTTTCACTGGTAATCCTTTTTTCAGCTGTCAGGTGATTTCTGTTTAGTTTGGTTTAGCATTTCAATGTGAATTGACTAACTCTTAAAAACGTTTCTAAATTATGGAAATTTATTTTCAAAATCATGGTTCTGGTATAAATACAGGATTTCGATTCCATAAGTGAATTTATTTTAAGGATAAGGTTCCCTTTATGTGAATGGATACGTAAATAAACAAAACTGCCGTATTTGGTGTAAAAATAAACCTCAAGTGTTGATTGATAAGCCTTTACATCGAGAAGAACTAACTCTTTGGTGTGCAGTAGGGACTGGTAAAATCATAGATAAGTATTTCTAACAAAACGATGCTGGCCAGAACGTTATAATCAATGGTGACCACTAAAGAGCCATAATTATTGGATTTTTAGTACAGAAATTAAATTAAATTAGTTGAAGTGTAGGAACTGTGATTTGTAACAAGAGGGCGCAATATGTTACAATGCTCGTTCCACAACTGGTTTATTGAAGGAGACTATTTCAAGGTCCCGCATTTCTATTAAAATCCTTTATATGCATAATTTTCTGGATTTCTTAATCCGTCTTCATCATCCTTTTTAATTTATTTATTTTAGGTACACAATTTATTTACAATTTACCCACTGTTAAATCGTATTTTTAAACAACTAATTCGATAAATAGGAATACAAGTAAATAAAGGATTAGACGAAATTCACTAATAACCCAGAGATAAAAGTTATAGAAATAGTTCACGTAAGAAGCCTTTTACCAATACCATGAGAATGTTTAATTTTCTCAAGTAATGTAATGTCTTCTTAACTAATGTAATGTACAATTTACTGATTAGGTATCCCTAAAAAATTATTGGTCATAATATTTTCCTAGTATTCAAAGCATTCTTAGAATTTTTCACAAAATTCGTTAAAATTTTTTATAATATTTATTTATTTTTATTTCAATTTATAAATCCTTTAAGTATTTCATCCCTTACTATATTCTTTTTTAATAATTCTTTTTAATCATAACTAATGTAAACTTTTGCCTTCACAATGACAACAAGAAGTTTTGTGTTTGTGATTGTATATGCCTTGTATGTCATATATCCTTTAAATTTTATTAATAGAGTATTTTATATTTTTTATAAAATCCCTGTTGTTTTGTTTATTCTTTTTTTAACTCTCAAAACGATTAATTATAAAACAGTTTCAAACAAAATTCATTACAATTACATCAGGAACTCACATCTATATAACATTTGACATCTATATAAAACCAACTACGACGGACACTACCATCAGATCACTTTACCTTTTTCACAAAGAAGAAATACTCACAGCAACCGGCAATACCCTGAGACATAACCTAAGGACAAAGACAGAAACAACTGACTTATTTAGTTCCAGCGGAGTATACAGACTTACTTCTACCTATAACTATACTTATATTGGGCACACAGGATGAACAAAAGAACAAGATTTACCGAACATATACGCTCATACAAACGAAAAAGGGAAAACTAAAAATTTGCATTACTCCTGGACATTCACGGACACATATCAAGGGACATTGATAAATATATGATATTACTACATCCTAGCAAAAAAGGACAAAGACTATATATTCTTGAAGACATGGAAATTTACAAAACAAAAAATTTTAATCGTGACATTATAAACAAAAAGGTAACATAACGACCTTGGACATAATTTTCACATCGCTAAAACTGCTCATACACTAGAACAAACGAAAAACATCTTCAAACGGACACACGTTCCTAGATAATAATATTGAAGCATTATTATTTCATCAAGTGCCAGGTGGCTGGCATTCTACCATATGAGTAGATATGACTTTAATAACAGAACTACTGACTCACCAGTACGAATTGGATTACGGCTTGAAAACGATATCTTCACATCGAAAGCGATCGGTGTTTACACCGAATGAAATCCAGCCAGATAGGATAGAGAAATATAACAACTATAAAATTTTAGTTTGAAATAAAGATTAAATTATCCTATTTCTTATATATCCTTTTGGATAGTTTAAAAAAAAAAAACATTTTCAGATGACTGTGGGGGTTTTACCTGTACGATGTTATTTAAAATTTCCTTTTAAGAGCTTTTATATGTGAGCACCGCCATATATCCTTCTTTTGAAATGTCAAACTATTTCTTTTTAATTTAGGTGAAAAAATTAAGCTGAAAAACTGATGCCAGAAATTTACGATTCTTCTCTAAATAACAAATTACTTAATTAACAAATAAATAAAAATGTTAGACTTTTAAATATATTGTTCAAATAAAATATGATAGTTATTTAAGCTACTTTCAAGCTTAATAAATATAGAATTTTGTGCTAATTTAGTGTACAAAATATATTTAATTCTCTTTGTTATTTTTCTTTCTTACGTTGTATATCCTTTTTTAAACGTTTTTAAATTTTTAACAATTTTCTACCAATTATAGGGTTTAATTTAGGAAAATTGATTTTCTTGTCTGTTAAATTCCCAAAAAGCAACAAAAAAAACAAAAAGAAAAATTCTTTCCACTACATTATTGTTGTATTTTCTTTACATTTGTCAGTCATTAAATGGCAATTTACATGTCAATGCATAAAGCAACATAGCAAATGTCAGAAAACAAGTTGCTACTTTCAAACCATAGTCAGGGAAAAGAGAAATTTGTTATATTTTTCATTTTGTTGCAATGCTTTTTTTTATTTATTTATTTATTTAAAATACAATTACTTGTCTGGCATTTTTTTCTGGATGTCTTGTTTTTTTTTTTGTATAAAGAAAAAACGAAAATAAATAAAAACTATACAATTAGTAAACTGGCTATCTGTCTGTCGGTTTGTCTTTTGTTAACTCATGTTTTCTCTTGTGCTGCTGTTTCTTATCATCATGTTTAGTTTACGAATATGTACAGGGGTGCCTTCTTTCTTTATAGACATTTCTGTGTTGTAAGCAGCTCATAGTGCCATTATTTAATAGCAAAAGTCATGTTTTAAAAATTTTTCTAGGTTCTGACTGTTTGCTGTGTATATGTGCTGCTGTGCTTTATTTTAAATAACCTGTAATTTTATGTGGTTAACAATTTCAATTTTACCCTAGAGTCAAGATTGTTTTTTTTTGTTTGTTTCATTTTTATATTTCATACAGTTGAAATTACTTTTAACCACCAGCATCCTATTTGTTGTTGTAAACTGTAACTTGTTTTTTGGTTGTGGTTGTATGATAGCCACACTTTAAAATGTTACTGTATAGAGAGAGAGATAGGGGAGAGAGAGAGAGAGAGAGATAGGAGGGGCCTAGCAAGGTAAAGATAATTTAACACATGTAAACTACAAAACAGACATCATAGCGTTAATGACTTCTTTGGCGTGGCTATGGATTTGCACAGCTGCTGGAGCCCAGGAAGGCAGTTAAACATGCAATTATTATCTTTGTAACGTTTCGGCCATATCAACATCCATACAAAAATTATATAAACGATAGAAAGAAAGAATGAATGGAAGAAAAAAAAGAGAGAGAGTTACATAAAAATAAGTCTAGATAGAAAGAAGCAACGAAGCCACTTTAGTTGTCTATATGAGCCTAATGGTCTTTAATATGTTCATTCAGTTTTATTGTTTTGCTATATGATGATGGCATCATCAACCTCCGTCTACATCTACATCCACGTCCTCGTCATTACCATCACCCTGCGCTTTACTTTGTTCATGGCAATTTTTAACAACTGACAAAAATTTGCTAGTCCTTTTTTTGGGGGGAGGGGGGGGGGGGGAATTGGAGATTTTGTTTTCTGTTGCCATTTTAATAGTTCTTGGATGCCGCTATATGTTACTTGCTACAGGCGGCCTTAAGCTTATCTTTGTTTGTATGTATTTAAATGTTAGGTTACATGTTATGGTAATTGCACCATAGTGTTGTGTATATATGGCTATATGTGTAAATGTGTATGTGTATATGTCTAACATAGTGTTAAAATCCAATTTTATTTTGCCATCTTTATATTGGATGTATTGTCATTATAAACAGGCTCTAGCCACGTATTGTATGGCACTTAACTCTTAACTTTCCTTTTGAACTTTCTGGTGCTCATAGGTGCACAAGTCATGTGTGCTTTTGTAGTCAAGAAACGTGCTTAACATTTTTATTACAGCCTTACTGTACAAAGGTCCTGTTTTCCCTTTATTTTTTTGTGTTTTTTTTTGGCCATTCTTAATTTGTTCTTGGGGGCTTTTGTTTATAGTTGTGGGTGGCTTATAAGGTGTTCTGATTTCTGTTTGCTGTATTTATTTAACAAGACAAGGTGTTATAGTTGCATTTATATCTGTATTTCTTGCTATTTATATTAATGACTTTCTATTTATTTAAAGCTGTTTGTTTTTTGTTTTGTCCTTTAGTTAAATGTTTCCATAGATTTTATTTGTACAAAAGGGTTTACCATTTAGCTTATCTTAGTTGCTTTTGTCTCTTAACAGTTTGAAAATATATTTATTGTTACGAACAGTAGTTTGCCTTTCCTTTCTCCAATTGACAATTATCTAGCCAATTTACTTTTGTTACAAAGAACTTCTTTACGTAACCATATGTTGTCTTTATAAATATCTTAGTATTATATTTCTTTCTATTGTTTTGTTTCTTCGTTTGCCAATTTCTTGTGCTTAATAATGGGTTTATTTGAAGTCGTAACAGAACTAACCTTTTGTGACCGATATTAAGTCTTTTTTGAACTTGTTTCGCAACTTTGCCAGTAGATTATGTTGCATAAAATAGTTTGTGGTGAAAGAAGTAAAGGTTTTAAAAAATACAAAACAAAAGAAAAAACTATTAAGAGTAGAGAACTGAAGGGCTTATTTACAAGCGCAAAAAGTAAACCAAATTAGATAAAATCAATCGTTTGTTATTAAAATTAAATAAGGTATAAAATAAAAATATTCAAACGTTTATTATTTAAACAATTTAAACAGTTTGCTCTACTGAAAATAAAATTTTTCATTAATTTATTTAAAAGGATATATGAAGAAATTTTTCAAAACTTAAAATATAGTTTCCAATTTTAAACCGCTGCAAAGATGGCATAGTTCTACATGTTTTTGTCCAAGAAAAATTTGGAGAGTATTTGCACAAAGTCCTTTATTGAAAATTTAATTTAAATATAAAAAATTTTACTAACATTTTTAAAATCAGAAAAACAATTTTAATCACTAAATAAATAAAGAGACGGTTTCTAATGCTGCTCTAAAATATGTCTTAATAAAAAAGAAAAAACTAAAATTTTAAAAATATTTAAAAAATATTTTCCCTTTTCTAACTTTATCAATGAACGAAAATTAGACTAATTTTTAATTAATCTAGCATCTGTAGTGATCAAAGTTCCCTATCTCTCAACTTTATGTATTTCAATGCTTTAAAATTGTTATTGCAGAAAAAGGATATATGGTCGTGTAACCTAAACTAAAAAATAGTTATGAAAATTTTTTCATATATAAAAACAGGTCTAAAATTACAAAATGTATTATAAAGATATTTAAGAAAGGTCCTTAGCAAAGCGATTAACATGTAAAAGAATTTTATATTTCGTGATATTAATGAAAAATTGTTTATAACTAAATTGTAATGGAAAAATATTTCTAAGATTCAATTTTCTAACAAGTAAATTTATTTCACAAAGTAAGTGTATTACTTTCATTAAAAGGATATCAGTTATTATAGCAATATCATTTCTTTTTTTTTTTTGTCCAAAAGATGTTTCCTTAATAAAAAAAAAATATATTAAACATTCATTTTTATTTTGTGAATACATTTTTCTACTTAATTATATTTATAATTGTTAATTTAGCTTTAAAAAAGGATATATGCACAAGTATTCGAAATTAAAAAAAAATAGTTAATATTTTTCTATAATTCAACAAAAGGTGTAAGAAGACGAATTGTAATACAGAAACATTTAATGCAATTTTATGCAAAATGTTCAAATAAACTGTTTAATTTTCCATGATGCTAACTTTATCTTAGTATATTATTTAATAAATTAAAATTTATTAAAAAAGAAATGATAAGCTAAAATAGTTGATATTTACTGAGATGATTTTTACTTTTATTTTTAGGCCCTATAAAATAAATTCGTTAATTGAAAACAATTTTTTAAACTAAAAGGATTTTTAATAAAATGCATTGTTTAATGTAAGAGCTGTTAAGTGGAAAATAATAGAGTTTGCATGAAATTTAAAGTTTAAATCGATTAAGAAACAGCTGTAAAATTATAGAAAACATTTTATTGCTTTTTTGCCAAAGAGCAAAATCCATCCATCCAAATTTTATTGTGCCTAAATTTTGTAAACATTTGAAGATGCAAATCTGCGATGGTTTAAAATTTTTACGCAACATTTTCGGTGCATTGCACCATCAAAATTCATAGTTTTTTTGCGGTTAAATGTATAAGCTGCAAACATTTTTTTTGAAGGCATCTACTAAAGTAGGATGTATGTATGAAAACTAAAAACCAAATTAACTCGTGTTTATTCAAAAATTATGAGACACTAATTTAAACGTAAATCTTTATGATTTTCTTAATATTTCACTCACTATTACACTCAAGCTACTTAGTAAAAGTGGCTAAATATTCACATATATGGAATGCACTTTTTTATTTAAACTACAAATTAAAGTTGCAACTTTCCTATAATTGGTTGACATAGAATTGTGTTGGGAAGTAATGGAATTTTAAGAATTTGCATATTTCTGGCTGAGTGATTTGGAAAATAAAAATTAATAAAGTACGCCACTCTGTCTTTCATTCCATAAGTTTTTAAAAAAAACCTGCCACTTTTTGCTGATTTCATTCCAAAATGCCACTAAAAAAGCGTAGTAAAATTTAGTATATATTCTACTTTAAGTCTAAAAATATGTAAAAATTATATTTAAATATGAAAATAGTAAATGAATTATTATTTTTTTTTACTTTTTCAATGAACGAAAATTATACTTATTTTTAATTTAAACATTGTTATGACGGGAAAAGGATATATGGTCGTGTAACATAAAATAAAAAATAATTACTAAAATTTTTTTCACATATAAAAATAGGTCTAAAATTACAAATTGTAGTATGAAACTATATAAGAAAGGTGTTTAGCAAAACCATTGCCATCCAAAACAATTTTTTGTTGGGCGATATTAATGAAATAAATGCCAATAAAAAGAGACCAGTAAAATTGAGATGTAGTATGTGGTTCTTAGATGATTTATAATTTTTGTTAAATTCCAAAAAAGTTCTAAATTTGCAAGACGTATTTTCGAACTTTTGAAGTCATTAAAGGAAGCTAAAGCTTTTCTAAAGCTATTTTATGAGCAGAATAAACTTCAAAAAATATATACAATAAATAAATAAATATCGCCTTGAAGGGGTTAAATTAAATAACTAAATTAACTAAAATATTTTTTACTTAATTAAATTATATCCCATTTAATATAGATCAAAGGGCTAAGCAAATAAGCATGCGAATGTAGCTAAGTGTTCTTATAAGCTCTGTAAAACATTCATATCATTTGTATGGTTTTCTAAAAAGTAGTTTATATATCCTTTTTCTGGAATTACAAAAACTATTTGCTTAGTTTTTAATTTTAAAGCTATTTTATAATATTTGTAAGTTATCTAAGGTAAAAAATGTTTTGCGTACTTAATTCATATCCTTAATTATTATTTTGCTTAATTGAAAATTAAATTTTGTTGATTTAAATATTTCAAGGGAACAAACATATCAGACACTTGTTTCTATGAATTTGTTTTTCTATAAATTATATTAAAACAATTATGAAATAAATCAAAAGTATTTTTGATTTAATATTAAATTTTACAGAAAATCAAATTTTACAGTAAGTATTGTTAAAGTCTAAAATATCAAATGAAGAATACAAGTTGAAGTATCCACTTTGTTGTTGAAAGAGCAAAATTTTTGAAGAAATACACTACATACACTAGCGTAAATTTGTTTACATTTTCTGTATATTATATATAAAATCCTTGAAAATATAAATAATTGAAACTTAAATCATTTGGCACGTTTAATTTACGTACATTTTAAATAATTCTTCAATATTTGAATAATTTATTGTGATAAGTAGAAATCAGGTTTTTAAGGGTTGAATTTTATTTATGCATATTTAAATTGAGGTGTAAGTGTTATGGTTGCTGTAAGTGTAGTTTATACCTGTGGCATTTGAACATTTTAAGCTTTTCTTTATGTTTGTTATAATGAAAATTTAATTACAAATGTTATTTTGTGGTTGATTAATTGAAATGAGGTTTCTTCAATATTTAATAAGGTATGAGTAAATATTATGTGCCGTTGTGTATGTGTGTGTGTATTAGATAGAGACTATTTATGTTTGTATTGAATGTATGTTTTTAGATATTTATTTTATATAGCAATTGCGTGCTAAAGTTATTTGAATGAAAAGGACTTCACTTTGTGGTCTGTCGTATATATTGATTTGTTTTTTCTTTTCCTATTTTTAAGACTTCTAACACACTTTATTCTGTTTTTAGTTTTATGTTCTTCAATTTATTTAATTAATTAGTAAATTTTTTCAAATGACTTCTATATCTCTGTTACAAAATAGCACTAGGGAGGCATAAAATCTAAAGTTTTTACATATTGCTGATTGAATAAAAGCAAAAACAAAAATTTCCTTTTTTGTTTCAGTGTGTGTGTGTTTTATTTTTTGCTTCTGTGTTTATGTTTACTAATTAGTTAAATTAGTCATGATTTCCAAAAGTCAGGCAAGGATGTTGTATGATATAAATTGGCTTTAAATGTTCGTAATGTTTGTAAAAAAATAGGCAGGTAAACACAATCAATAAAAATTTGCTTAACCCACCATTAGTTATTTAAAAGGCCTTAAACTGCTAGAAAATTCTAAAATAATTCACATGTAAAGGTTTAGACAGATGTACCAAGAAAAACAAAGGTGATTTAAGTTAAAGCCTAAAAGTACTCTATAATATTTTTGTCAAACAGTGGCCCAAAAGTAGGTAACGAATATTAAAAAGTATTAAATATGAATTTGAAATGTTTTTCACAGCCCCAAAGTAGGCAGCAGAAAACTTGTTTCCCAATTTAAGTTTAAAGCCAAAAATAAAATTGTCCTTTGAAAGCATATTGATTCAATAAAGGATTTTAAGATTACTTAAACAGGCCCGGTGTTTTATTAAAGATAAATAAGTAAAACATTTATCCTACAGCTTAATATCGGTTAATGAAAAGCGAACAGAATAGAAAAAAAATATTAAATTCGTCTATTGAAAAACTAAATTATTTTTCAAGTATTCTAAAAGTAGGCAACAAAAACTAAAATTTGTTTTGAATATTTCTGTTGCTGTTTAATTTAAGCTTAAAATTTGTGAATTTTTTATTAGCCATCACTGCTTTATTAAATAACAACTGATAAAAGACCAGATTGAATTTAAAGTGAAGTAAAAAAAAAAACATAAATATAAAATTTAGTATAAAACCTGCAAAAAAAGAAGAAGAATAGCATATAACAGAGAAGTAGCACTTCAGGCTACAACCTCTATTTAGTCAAGTACAGTGTTACATTCTTTAGGACAGTGATATAGAAGAGATGGGACAGGTGCTGAAAGTAGAAGGATAGTTACGGAAATTAACTGTCGTATAAGACGGCACAGCTACTAGTAACTATGCCTTCATCACTGAGCAGCCCCACCGACGTTCAATTTTTATGTTGTAGTAAAAACAGTCAAGGTCTTTGTTGGGAATCGAACCCACAACCCACAGACTGATGAGCTAGTACACTACCTACTAGCCTACAGGGTCACATAATAAATAACCCAACCCCACTAAAAGAGGCAATAAATCGTTATTTAGGTTTTAGAAATAAAATTTGTGAAAATAAAAGTGCAAACTACTTTTGCAAAGTTGCTAATTTTGCTATTTATTCTTCGACAACTCAAATTAATATTTAATCAAGTCCTGCAACGTGATTTAAACTGTGTTAGCAGGTGACATTATATTACATGGCTGTCACATTATATAAATCTGTTTACACGACTATATAGATAGTTCTCCGCGACTTGTAGAAGTTTATTGACTTTAAGGCAATAAGCGACAACAAACAGAAAAACATATATATCGATTAAGCAACTTGATCTATTATGTTAGAAATAACCGCCGAAAAGTAGGCAATAAACTGCTTAATTTAAAACTTATCCTAAAACTATTAAAAATATATAAAATACAAATTTTAGTCACTTAAATTGTGATAAACTTTAATACAAATTGGCTTGATACCCGTGTTCTTAACAAAGACGTAATTTAATTATGTTTATAATCTTTAAACTTTACTTGCAATCCCTAAAGTATGCAATTTTAGCAATATTAAAGTTTAGTTTATTTTTGTTTATAAACTAAATTGTCATATTTATTGCCGTAATATTTTTAATAATTTAAAGTCATAAAAATTGCTTACAATTTACTAGTTTCCACTATCAGACACTAAATTTCATTTGATTATTGCCTACAATTTAGTTAAAATGGCAAAAAGCGTCATAAGAAATTCACTGTTTTGTCATTTCATAACCTTCACAAGTTTGACTTTTCTAAGAAAAAAATATTTTATTTTTATTTTTCGAAATATTTGAATTCATAGTTGACATTTCAAAGATGCCAAAGCACACCAAGCTTAACGTTGACTTTTGGATTATAACAAACACAACAACAGCAAAAAGGGCACAGACACCAACCAATTTAACAGACATTGTTAAGAAAAAACAAAAATAGAAATAAAATAAAGAGTTTGTGAATAGACTTATAGAGGGGTGTGTAAGAAAAAAAAAATAAAAACTTAAAATTATCATCCTTTTCGTGATATGAATGAGCTTCATTTTCTTATTATTCCCTTTAGGGAGGTAAATATGTATCACCATGGAGATGAATGAATCAACGAAGAACTAAGGAGTCTGTAACTGAATGAAGAAATGAATGAATGAGTGAATGAATGAATGAATGAGTTTAACTAAAAACAATTGCGGTACTTTAAGACAATTGTCAAAAGTTCAAATGAAACTTTTGTCTTATTGAGAGGAGAACTGCGCCTGCCACTTTCTTTCGCAAAGTAGTCGTATAGTCAATTTTAGTGTACGAGTATACAATATTGCATACATATATATGAGTTCTAATAATTCGTTGGCACCATAAGACCAACATTGTTGCTGGCTGTTGTAGTTGTTGTCATTTAGACAATTTTTCTGTTTCCAGTTTCATTTGTATTTGACTGTAGTCTTGTTTTATTATTATTATTTTTGTAAAACATTTCAAAGCTGGAGAACAAAATAAAAATTGTTTGTATTTTTAGCTGCAGTTAAACACTCAAACATATACGCTTAATCCTTGGGGTCCTGTTTTTATTAAACGCCGAAACTGGAGTTAAGTTTTCTAGGAGGAGAACCCAGAACTATTTGATATTTGTCAGCACAGCATTGCTCTGTTTAAATAAGCTTAAGTGACTGTCAGTGATATAACACAAGAAGAGTCTTAACGCCAAGCAACCAACCAAACAATCAAACAATCAGCCAGCTATATTCTCTATAGTAAATTGTTAAAATACTAAAGGGTAAAGTAAATTAGTTATTAGTCTTGTAAATAGGCCTGTTTAGACTTAAGCATTTTTGGTTGCTTTCTTTGTGCCGTACAACAGCAACCACCAACATTTCATTGTTAATTAGTGTCAGCATCAGTTATTCCATTTTAAACATTTCACAATTTTATAGTATAATTTAGGCTTTTCTAAAATTTATTTCTTTTTATTTTCTTAACATTTGTCTTCAGGTTATGGCAAAGACGTTTGCAAAATTCTTACCATCGAAAACAGGAAACCAGCACAACAACGAAATTCTCTAGTTCTCAATTTTCTTTTAAAATATTCTGTTTATTTTTTTTTAAGTTATTTTTTTTAATTGGCTTTTTGTTTAAGATCCTGTGCGTAGGAGTGGGCTTTTGTATGTATGCAAGTTTAACTTTGAGGTTTCATGGCCGGAAACCAAGCATCAAAAGTTGTCTTATGCCTTATGGAATAGAAGTGTTAATTAATATTGAAAAGGATAAAAGTTTCTGACTTTATTTCTTTTCACTTTAACATTGTGTGCGTGTATAGGTATTGGAATTTAATTTCTCAAACTTCTTGCTTAACAAATTACACAAGAAAATTCAAAAGGTTTAAGGCAAAATAAATAACTAGACAAAAGAAGAAATATACCAGTACACAGTTTTTGAATAGTAACCGGATATTAAGAAGTAAGAAAAAGTGTTAATAGATTTTTTTTATTAAAAAAAAAAATAAAAATTAAAAATCAATACATCTTATCTTCTATAGTCATAAAGAGTAGGTAATTATCCTTTATCAAATTAAGTTAAAGCTAAAGTTAGTTCTTATGATTTGAATATTGCAATCTATTGTCGTTAAATTTATATATTTTTTATTTATTTTTTCTTTTACCTCATAAAAGGTCAATGGGTTTCAAAAGCCATTAACAGAGAAAACCAGCGAAAAAAAGGATGTGATAATAATAACATTGTCGATTTTTTTAAAAAGCATAAGTAGCGACGCGTCAGGGATAATGTCAATGGTTTAAGCGTGATTATTTTTTATATTTATAATTTTACTACGTTTTAAAAAAAAGCATACCACCTGACAAAAGGAGTTAAAATTGAAGGAGATAACAAGAAAGGAGAAATGGAAAAAAGAGGAAACATTTTTTTGCTCATTTTAAAAATAATTTCTAAACCAAAAAAAAAAAATATATATATTTTATTAAATTTTAATATCTTATCTGAAAAAAGGATATATGATAAAATTATGCAAAAATAAATATTTTAAAGAATTAGTAATTACGTTGCTAAGTTTAGATTGAAACACGAGTCGTAGGCGAATTTGAAAATATTTTTAAAAAGGACTAATAGCAAAAATCTTGCTTAAAGAAAAACTTAAATTTACAATATATGGAATTTTATAAAAATTGCTTGCATTACTTTTTAGAGGATTAGGTTTTACTTTCCATTTATAAATTAATTTAAAAAAACATCGAAAAATATTGCGAAGTGTTGGTTGTTGGAACAAACAAAAGTCACCTTGTGAATGAAAAAAAATCTAAAAATTGCATATTGATTAATCAACATGACAGCTAAAAATGTTAAAAAAATTAATTTAAAAAAAGAATGTGGCCTGAACTACAAAAGGCTATTATTAATATGTAAAAGTTTTGGGAATTTCAACAACCTTGGCTTAAACTATTTGCCGTACGAGGCAGTAAGTAAAAAATATCAGGATATGTGACAAAATGCATTATTATTAATAATTTCTGTAATTTTTGAAGCTCAGGCTCGAGCTATATATCAGAGGAAAAAAATTAATAAAAATTTAAATCAATTAAAATATTTTTTAAAGAAAGTTAAAAAAACCTGAAATATTTTTTGAATATACACTAAAAACCTTCTAAAAAATGTTAATTAATTTCCAATAAAATGAAGATTAAGTTTTCGAATTTAAAAAAAGGATATATGGCAAAGTCCTTAAAAATTGATTAATATTACATAATTTTTGTAATTTTAAAAGCTTTAGCTCGAACTACATGTCGTCAGAGAATAAAAATCAATAAAAATTAAAATTAATTGTAATAATTTTTGTTGAGAAAATATTTGAAAACACTGAAATATATTTTTGAATATACACTAAAAAATTCTAAAAACAGGCAGTAATTTTGAAAAATCAATTAATCTTCAATAAAAAGAAGTACTACTATTTCAAGCAATTTAACTTTTTAAATTCTAAAAAAAGGATATATGGCATAGTCATTTAAAAAATTATTAATATTGAAACATTTTGTGAGTTTCAATAACTTCAGCTCAAGCAACTTGTTGCTAAATGAAGAAATGAAAAATTTAATCCTAAAAAAGGATATGGGTGCAAGCTTTTCATACACATTTTAAAACCAAAACTTTTACACCACGATGTGTTTGAGAAATTAAGCTAATCCTTTCAATATACTTTATGAAATTTGCAAAACGAGATGTATCCTTTAGGATTATTAAAATAAAATTATTTTTTTGCGTTTTTAAAACTTTAGTTTAAACTACTTATCGCCAAGTAAAAAACCAAATTATTTCAAAAGGAATTTCAATGATTTCTGTCAAGAAATTTATTTGTAAAAACTTTAAGATAAAAATTTTTAAAAATTTATTGCATAAATAGTTAAAACATTCCTCGCATTTTTTTATCCCCAAAAAAAAATTATATATAAAAAATGTCCTTAAAATTAAGAAAACTTATAATTCTTTTTAACTTTCCAACAGTTTTTTTTAATATTTATAGTTGCAAATCTTTATATCCCTTAAACAAGGACTTGGCAATAATTGAAATATAAAAATATATTTTATTTTTAAATTTTTAAATAATTAAATATATCCTTAAGAAAATTGGCAATTGTATAAAAACTTATTTACAAAGTTTTATAACTAATTTTATTAAGATATTAAGATATTTACAGGAAAAACTCTAAAACAACATTTTGTTTCGAATTGTTTGCTGCAACATTTTGCTTAAAATATATTTAAAAATTTACAGGGATTTTTGTTTAATATTTAAATTATTTTATTTATTATATTTGGCAATGCTTACTTTGAGTTTGTGTGCCGCTCGTTAGAAACTTTAAATACCGCACTCTCTGTCTCTTGTTTGCATTATTATTTTTTAAAGAAACATTTGTTGTTTTATTTTTATTTGTTGTAGTTAACTTTTCTTGTATTAGTTGTTGTGTTGCACTTATAACAATAATTAATTGAGATCCCTGTAGTAATATCAGTTAAGTTTTTAGAAAAATGTCTTAGTAAAATCACAAAATTTACTTTATAATTGAACGTTACTATTTGTAATTTTTAAAAAGCTTTGATTTTTAATATTAAAAAAGCTCCTGTTATTGTAGGCACCTTTTAAAATTTTACTTTATTTTTAAAATTTATTTTTATAAAATGATATTTTTAATGGTCCTTCCACTGTGATATATTGTGCAATAAAAAACTTTAGATTCGTTTTTCAAAGATATTTTTTTAATAAGCGAATTCGACGTTTTTTTTATAATCATTTATTATATCTTTATTATTGTTGTAGTTGATTATTTGTGGTGGTCATGTGCATTTTGGTCTCAGCCTGAGTTTGCACTTTTACTTTATAGTGTTTTTTATCGTTCTTTTTAATATTTATTTTGGTATGCGTTACATATCATTTAATTTCATTTCATTGACATTGTGTGTGTGTTTATATGTGTGCAAGAGAAAGAGTTTGTTCTTTATATGTCCTTGCATATACCAATAAAAGTGGCTGCATGACTAAACGTAGCAGTGGTCTTGCTGCAGCAGCAGTTCAAAGTTGACACAGCATCGTCATCATCATTTAAGCTGCACGTTTTTTTACGGTCTGTAAAAGTACAGAGAAGTGGTAAAAAGAAGAAGAAGAAAGATTTTGGTTAAATAACAATTTCATTTTTTTTTTTTGGTTTTTTGTTTAATACAGTTCATGAGACATGTTGTAGTAGTATGTGTGTAGCAAAGGAAGGAATACAACAAGAAAAATTCAAATTACTACAGCAAACTGTACGAAAACAACACACATTTAAAAAGTTGATAAATTGTTTTATTTGTTGTTATTATTATATTTTTAATATTTGTTTTTTTTTTTAATCTTTCGAATTATTTATGTGGCTATGAGAGAATACAACACTGTCATATTTTTTTATTTATTTAATATAAATACTGAATCAATACAATCATTTTTAATATATTTTTTTTTAAACAAATAATCTCATTTTTAACTGGCTGTAGCCAATAATAACAGAGTTTTTTTATATATATAAGTATAACGCACAACATTGAAAAATTAACAACAACACTTAAAAACATATTAATTACTTTCTTAATTATTTATGGTTTTATTTATATTTTCTTTTTTTAATTAAAATTTTTTTTTGTTCATGAAAAAATAAAGATTGTAATACATTATACCGGTAAGCACCAAATTAAAAAAAAAAAAGAATATTTTACAAATATTTATTAGAATTAATATAATACAACACAACATTCATTAAAGTACAACACAAATGGAAGTGAAAGTCTAAAAGGGGGCAGGGGGGATTTTAAATAAATTTATTGCACATTTCAAAATTAAGCTGAAAATGCAAAGATACACAATATTATTTTTATATACGATTTAGGAATTTAGCAACACTTGGTTGTTAAAAGGATGAAAAGATAATAGACCTTAAAGACGAGAAAACATCTTTAACAAGTGATTTAAAATTAAAAACCGTCATAAATAACAAAATTTATTATTTTTAACATCAAAAAACAATATTAAAATTTTTTTATAATTTTTGTAAAAAAAGGATATATGGCATCCTGTATGATTAACCAAGATATTCGAACAAAGGTATATGCGTTCGTTTGCACAGGTAACGGCTCAAATTGTAGTATAATCAAAATTTGCAAAAATAGCCTAAAAGTCCTTAAGGACGAACAAAAGTTTTTTGGAAAAGAAATTGCTAAATTTATAAATAAATAATTGAATTCTAGACTGGATTTTCTTTTTCTAAAAAGATCAAGTATTAAGCTAAAAATTAACAAATAAAGGAAAATGACAAATATATTTATGATTTTACCTCAAATAATGCCGATATAGAACTAGTATAAAATGTTGTTTTATAGGAGGCAGAATTAAGTTTTTCTGTTTCTTTGGCTAAGAATTTTTGTTAGAATACCTAAGGCAAATATAACAATTTTATTAGAAAATAATATTTTATTTAAAGACATCACCTTTAAAATAAATCAAATTATGTTTTAACATATTAAAGAAAAAAAGGTTATACCATGATGTTTTTGACTTAAAAATTTTTTTTAATTATTTAAAACATTAAAATTTAATTAAATCTGTTAAGCCATTCGTGCTTATGACAATATCATTTAATTAACTATTAATAAAAAAGTTTTAAATTTCCTTTCTTAAAAATTTGTTTTTTTATATTTAATATTTGTAAACAATTATTTCTATAATATTTTTATAATATAAAAAAGGATATACGACGATTTACCTTACTTTCTAGCATAAATAGATTTAAAAGAATTTAAGTGAAATTGTTATCTTATTTGAATAACAAAAATCCCTTTGGCATTTCTCTTACTATTCAAAAACTTGAAAAAAATATATAATTTTTTAAAAATAAAATTAAAAATTAAAAAAAACTAAAATTTGCCTAACATTAAATTTTTCTATTATATATTTTCTGGAATATCAAGATGGGGCTTATTATTAAAATTTTTAGGTGAATTGGCTTATTTAAAATTGCTTTAACAAAAGTATTAAAAATTTTCAATAAATAAAATAAACATATAAATAAAATACACAAAAAAAAAGGATATAAAAGAAAGTTGTGTGTTAGCATTGACATTTTAATCAAACTAGTTTTTTATTAGGGCCTTATTTAATTTGAAAATTGTAGTAGAAAAAAATTAAAGAAGCATCCTTGAAATTTCCTATACGAAAAATTAAAATAAATTTATTTCAAATAATATATATTTAAAAATAAATTTAAATATCTGTACTTATTAAGCGTTTTTTTTAAAGGTAAACAAATTTTAAGGGCAGTTTCGTAATTAACTATTCGCACGTTAAATATACAAATTATTGCAGTATCCTTGTTAAATTAGTTCGCAGCCTCATTAGAATTTCAAAGAAACTTAAGGAAATTATAAAATTAAACCTTTTTGCATTTTTTATAACAATTAAGTAAATACTTTTAAATATATTAAAAAAGGATTTGCGTTTTTTATTTATAAAAAATTATATAAAGTCCTGTTGGCAATTGCTGTTGCTTAAGTAATAATAATTCATAGAAAATTTAAAAAGATTAAAAACTGCTTATTAATTAGTTCATTTCATATTAATTACTTACTTGATATTTTATATAAAAAATTTTTTTTTGTAAATTTACGATTTTCATTAAAACAGATAAATTATGGTGTAAAAAAATATATATAAAATATGACATAATTTTAATTAAAATTATTGTTTGAAATGCATCGAATAGTAAAAAGCAAAAATTCTTTTAATTGTTTCTATTAAATTGAACCCCTACAAATTAAATTCTGTGCTTTTTTTATTTATTCCTTTAAAAGTTAATTATTTCTTAAGCATTTCTTTGCCCTACAATAAAACCTCAACCCTTATCGTTTGGTCGGTTTGTACATTGAATGTTGAAGTCTTAACACTTGTCATTCACATTACGTGCTTCACTTCATTTTCGCTTTGTTGCTTTTCATTTATCCAACACATTCATTTTCTTACTGCAATACAAACACCTTTACACTTACATGTATATATACACATATATATATATATATATATATATATATATATATATTGCTTATGTGTGTATTTGTTGTATTTGTGGGTGTTAGTAAATATAAAACCTCACCGTTACGTTTTCTTGTTGTATAAATTTTAATTTAATTTTTGTGGTTTGTAAGTGTGTTTACGAGTGAGTGTTGATTTTTTTTTATATTCTGTTGGTTCAGCGGAATTAATTGAACTTTGCAGCTTAATATTGATGTTAAAGAAGCCCTGTGTTCCTTTTTGTGTTGTGTTGTTGAAATTTTCTTTGTGTTTTTCTCTCACTTTTCAATTTCTGTTTTAGAAATTCTTACTCCCTTTACATTCTATATGCCCTTTTTATTCATCGCTTCAAATGTAGTGTTTTTCATTATAGAAATTCACATACATACACACATATACATGTATTCAATCTTTAATAACAATTGACATGCTTCTTTCTGCCTTGAGTTCAGTTGAGTTGTGGTTTTTTCCATGTTACTATAAACTATTGAAATGTTATTTAAGTTATATTGTTTTCTTATATACAGATACGAGGATGGCATATATAATTTTTTGGGACAATAGCTGAGAAATTTCAGAAATCGTTTTATTTCAAAAGTGTATTCTACCCTCAACATTTCCATATTAAATATATTTTTTCCCTGCTTTTTAATATGGAACTTCAGCCTACTAATTCGTAATACTTGATCCGATATTCCAACTAGCTGAAACAACTTCTTCAAAGCTTTAGAACTGTAGAATTTGTCTTCTTTCACTTATGAAATAGGCCTAAAATACTATTAAACGCTAAAAAACTGATTTAAAAATTTTCAAAAAAAAGGATATTTGGAGAACTTTTTTGCTAGAAGCGATACAAGAAAAAAATTGTATATTTAAATTCTCACTACTGATTCCCAAATTGTGATGGGATTATATTTAGAAAAAGTCCTTAGAAAATTGAACAAAAAAAAATTATTTCATAAAAAATTACATTTAATAGTTTTAGTTGATCTTGCAATATTTTAAAAGTAATTTAGTAATTAATTTGTTATTATGTTTCTTTTCACTAAAATGGCGAGATATCAAGGATTAAAATAAAAAATAAAGATTAGCTGAATTTGTTTGTATAAAGACCTACAGCTTAATTAATAAATTAGTTGTAAAAAATTTACAATAAAATATTCAAATTAAAATAAAAAATTATCTATAAAAAATCTAATACTTTACTGACCTACCACGCAGACATAACATAAATATCCGTCATAGTCGATAGTAAAGTGTTTGTGTTAATGAATTGTTTTAAAGAATTTGTTGCTTTTGTTATTATGTTGGCTTAACAGCAGCAACTTGTTATAAATTCAAAGAACAATATAAACAACGTCAATAGCAGCAGCAGCATAAACAACAATAACACAAACAATAGTCATAACAAGATTTTCTAACAATTTATGTTAAAGCAACAACTCTATACGCTTTAGCAACACCATTTAAGTCACGCATACATACAAGAATTTTGTAATAAAAAAAAGGAAATTCGCGTCTCGTCTGTTGTTGATTAATTTCAATTGTATATATGTAACTTTCCCACTCTTTGCATTCCCTTCATAATAATATTTTAAATACTTGAAACATTTTCTAACTCGAAATAGATGCATGAAAATGTAGAGAACTGGGCGGTGGAGCTGTTAAAATGAACTTCTTTTTTTTTTTTTGTTTAATGAAATTCAATATCTTATGGCCAAATAGATGAAAATCTCTAGGAGAAAAGTAAATAAACAGCAAACAACAATAACAGCAACAACAACAATAATAGTTGTATGTAATGAGTTGTATGTAAGCAGCCCCAATATGAAAGAGTATAATATTTAGTTTAGAGGTTTTAGTTTTCTAATGTGGTCTAGTCTGGTCTGGTATGGTCTGGTCTGAAATGGAATGGCTGGTCGCACTGTTTTCTTTTAGTTTTGCTGCGAATGGTTTGGCTTATATAAGCTATGGCTTTATTTTACCATTTCAAAATTGTTCGCTGCAGCTAAAGCTTAACGAGTTTATTGTACTCTCTAGAATTTATTGGTTTTGTTGTTGGTGGTGTAAATAAGAAAAAGTTTGGCAGGAAAATAGAATTAGTAAAAATTCACTCATTCATCAGAACCAGTCAAAATAAAAGCAACATAAAACACAAATACCAAGTTTGCTGTTTTTATTTGTCTACACTAGTATAGCAACAGTTTTTTCTGTGTGTATGTGTGTTTTATTCGTTTTTCTTATTGTTTTTTTTTGTGATTTTTCTTTTGTTTTTGTTTAAATTAATTGTAAACATCACATACAGAAAAAAAAGTTTTTTTTAGAACAATTTTGTTTTTTGTGAAAAAATTATTTTGAAATAATCATCATTAGGAAAGACAAGCAGAAATAAAAAGAAAAGTTAGACAAACGAGAAATTTGTTTTTTTTTTGCTAAATTTTAAGTCAAAGTAAACAAATTTTAAAAACAAATAAAAATCTGTTAGAAGAGCAAATAATAATTTAACAATCAAAAGAAGACTGGAATACAATTATTGCTTTAATAACAACATAAAGAATTTATTTAAGGCCATGGAAGATTAAAGTGAGTCACTGCTACCAGTTGCCAGCACAAAAATCTTCATAGTATATCAAGAATTTTTCAGAATTATCTAAATGTAACGAAAATCATGGAAGGAATGTGTAAAATGGATGACAGGATAGCAGGTGCAAAAATTTTTAATTTCGAATTTTAGTTTTAAGGTCAGCAGTGTATCCTTTTTTTCAATTAAAAAAGTTTGAAACATCACTTTAATGAGATTTTTTTCGCCAACAATTCAACGTATGATATAAGAAATTTATGCTCCTAAGGGACAGATAGGTAGCATAAGAATGTACCTCCCCTCTCGTGGCCTGGTTGTTTACATCCCATTATTGCGAAAGTCTGTTACAAAACTAAAAAGCTATAAAACCGTAAACTTATGAGTTGTAGAAACATTATGAATAGTAAAAACACCAGTAAATCATGAAAAAAAGTTATAAATCTTTTGAAAATATGGCAACTCTTTATTTCAGTGTACAGGTAAATCAAAATTCATCCATTTTGCATTATAAGAAGAAATTGTTAAAATTGTAAAATATCAACTCTCATGTATGGGCCGGTGACCCAAAGTAAATTTTGAGGTTGCTCGACCGCGTAGAGAAGAGGGCCAAGACAGGGGATAGAAGGGTTACCAACTCTGATTCTCTTAAGCATCGACGTAATGTGGGATGTATTTCACTGTTCTATGGTTACTAAAATAATAAGTGTTTTAATGAAATAGGAAAACTTTTTCTCGTTACTCCCACATTTTCGTGTTTAACTCGATTTTCGTTGAGAGTGCATCTATGCGTGGTTAATTTTCTAGTCAAATGCACTATGCATTACAGGGAAAATACGTTTTTTTTGTAGAACAGCCCCTGTCACTTTCAATGTAGGAAAATTTAAATTTAATGTCCACATGTCCTCCCCATAACCTAATTTCCCAGTTATGGCACATTGCATTGCATGTGTGGAGGCCATCTCCTGGCTCGAGAAAAAAAATGTTATATGAATGAAAAATAATAAATAATAGTTTTCTTTAGCAGCTGTCTTTTGCTGGTTCTCGAATTTCATAACTAGTGTATGCCTTTTTAACATTCTGTATCTGTATGCCACCTTAACATTGAAAAATATTATTTATTTTATTTTGCAATAAATTGTTTGAGCACAAGGATTTTTTTAAGAAATAAATTAAAATAACAAATTTTAATAAATTTTTTTTTCCATATTTCACCTAAACCTTAACGTAACCCAAAAAGAAAATAATCCCGAGGTGTTAAATTACACGATCTCGCTGCTGATTGTCGTAAAATTATGCGATTAGGAAATTTGGTTTGCAATAAATTCATCGTTTCATTGGTTGACGTGTGGCACCTTCAGTGATACCAGCCAAAATTGAGTTGTTAGCATAGATCGATAGCATGAACCATTGGCTGTTACCGCATTTCCAGCCTTAACTAAAAAAAAAACGCTAAGTCATGCCTCCAGACCACATAGCGCCCTATACAGTGACACATTGAGTATGTAAAGGCTTTCTAACAATCGTTCTGGGATTTTCAGAAGCTCAAATGTGGCGATTTAGCTTTTTGACATACTCTGACAAGTGAAAATGGTCTTCATCGGAAAAAATTATTTTTTCAGAAAAACCAGCCAGGTTATTCGTGAATGAATGAAACGAATCTATGGCGATGTTGTCGGCTTCAATTCCTGCACCAGTTTAACCTTGTAAGTTTTCAAAGTCTAATCCTTACGCAAAATTCGCCACGTGGTGTTTTTGGATAATTGGACTAATTGTTGAAGACGTGGAGAAATTGAGAAATTTGGAAGTGTTTCAACACTGTGGCTCACGGCTGCGGTGCTCTCAGTCGAATCAAGCACGCGTTGGTGTTCGCACATTTTGTATCGAGCCTGTCGACTTAAATTTAATGATCAAATTCTTAATAGTGGTCTCAGAAGAACGATTTGTTGTCCGAAAATATCACAAATTTTACGAAATGTAACTTTAACAGTACCACCATTTTCATTCAGGATTTTAATTATTCTAATGCGATTTTCGTGCGAAATTGAATTCATTAAAGCTATTGACAATGCATTTATTACAAAGAAGTCAAAGACTAAATGTCAAAACTGTCATGTTGTTGGTGTTGCCACAATTGAAAAACAAACTTCTTGTTGAAAAATCCGATATATTAGTTTTTCCAGTAACTAAACCATTTTTAATCAGGCTTAAGTTTGTTGGGTTGTTTTGCAAATGAAAAGCTTAGTAAGAAAATTTAAATTTATGTATATTAGGCCTTTTCTTAATCCTTCTTTTGCTATTAGAATTTATTTTTTAACTTTTTAAAATCTTCATATTTTAGCACACATCCTTCATTTAAGCCATAATAAAAATTTATGGTCATTATCCATCAGTTGGAAAAAATGTTACAATAATTTATTATTATAAAACTTTGCACGTAACTTAAAATCTAAATGCAACAAAAAATCGCAATAAATAAAACTAGTGGTTGTGCATTGAGAGAAACTTATTACCAGCCTACCCACCAATCAACAGCAATGTGGTCTAAAAGCTATTTTTTGTTTTTCTTTTTTTGTTATTCGGTTTTATAATTTTATAATGCTGAGTCTGAGGGATGTGTTTGTTAAATCATGTAATAGTCACGTGTTATGTTTGAAATGCGTGTTTGCTTTGAAAGCTTTTAATGCATTTCCATTGAATTTTCAAAACATGTTTTAAAAACGTTTATCATTTATCTAGTATTAGGTCGCTGCCTTTGGTTTGGGCCTTAACTCTTGCTATGCATAAATATATTTGCAACACATGCGCTGTGTAACTGGGACTTGTATATTTATTTATGTTCTCGTACGAACGTAAGTAATAGTAATGCAACGTGCTCTTTTTGTTGCTAGCAATCAAGCCAACGCGTCGTTACAGCTTTCATACAGCAGGTAGAAATTTGATTGAATAACACAATTTCTGCTTTTCATTTCGTTGGGTCTTTTGTGTGGCTGCATACAACATATGAACGCTTTTGTACGTGTTATGTTTCCGCTCTGTTTATATACTCGTATATAAATCTATTTTTTGTTTTCTCTTTTCTGGAAAACTTAACACATGTTGCCTTTTATATTATTGTCCTGGCATGATGAATGCTGTTACAATGTTTCTTAAATTTATATTTTTAAAACATTGTTGTAGATTCTTAGCATTACGAAAGCCTTCTGTTTTAACAGCAATACTGCTGATTGCCCGCAATTGCTAAGAAAAAGGTGAATAGCAGTCATATAACTGGTTAAATATAGCTGCTTCTATCAGACGTTTGATTGAATTGTTGATTTGCCTGTCTGTCTGTGTACTGTGTTGGGGTATTTTATATAAATATTGTATATTTGGTTTTTGTGGTTACGAAACCAATTTATTTGCTCTTGTATGTCTTAATAAGACGTAAATATTATTTTTAGTAACCCTCCTTTCAAAGTCAGCAACATTCTGTTCAGGTGTAGAAAAGTCTGGGAATAGTAATAGCATCAATATATTTTCTTAAATAATTGTGGCAAATGTTGATTTTATAAATAAACAAGAGTGAAAGGCATAAGGGAAAAAGGCCAATACTACAACATTACAGCTTTAAAGCAATTAATTTAAAAACTAAAAGAAAATATTAAAAAAGCGAAAAAAACCAGAAGAAAAATTTATAGGCCAAATTTGCATTTACAGAGTTTTAAGTTTTAAATTCAATTATAATAAAAAGCAATTGCAAAATTAAAAATTTTAGAATATCCTTAAAGCATGCTTAATTTATCAAAATAATTTTAAAGTCGAGTAAACGCAATTTAACTTCGTTTAAAATTCTCGCAAAGTTTAACAAAGTAAAATATAATTTTTTTAAATCGTCCTAAATGTATGCCCTACTTTTTATATCTAACAATTACTGAGAAATATGCTACCGAAAATTTTTTAAATCATCCTAAAAGTATGCTATAAATTTTTTATGAAACAATTACTAAGAAATATGAAAAGGCTTTTTATTTATAAAAAAATATAATTATGAATTATAAATCAAACGTAAGCAAAATTTACCCTAGAACTAGACTTAAGCATTTTTATATTTCCTTTTTGAAAGCCCCAAAGTATGTAATTAATTATTACTATGATTTCATAATAAAACAGGCGAATAATTCAATTTCAAAAATTTTAAATACATGTGCATATAACACACATATGTCAGGTTAAATCTAAAAAGCACGCAAATAAGTGTGGCAAATAAAAATATAAAATATACAAGTCACTCAGAATATTAATCTTAAGACAAATCTCTCCCTCTCTCTCCCATATTATACACACCCACCCTTAATATATGCGTATGACAAAAGTTAACTTAGTGCGTATTTTTTGATTACAAAAAAAAAAAAAAAAACAAAGGAAAAACCCTTATCATGGTAGGCAAATAGCAGAGAAAACAAAAAAGAAAGACAGGAAACTAAATCATTTAAGAACTCACATGCAGCCAAAGCTTTGAATTGTCACTTCTCCATAAATAAAAACATACACGCTCTACTTTTTAAGTCACATTAGAAAGAAAAATAAAAATTAAATCTTTTAAAAGTCAAGACATCTACTAATACAAGGATAGCTATTGTGACTTAACAAAAATTTATACAGTTTTTTTTTTAAACAAAATAAAAAACACTGCCAACTTTTAGGCTTAGAAAAAAAAAGAAAAGTAAAAAGGAACCCTAGATGTCTTATCTTTTGCAGTTTGTTGCTTGTTTGTTGCTTTAAAAAACCAACATAGCAAAAATTACATGTAAGTGCTGGCTGTCCTTTGCATATTAAATATTTTATCATACACGATTTTTGCAAAAAGGGATTTTAGAGTAAATGGCCCTGAAACCTTTACATAATTTGTTACATAAATTTCAATATTTATGCTACTGGATTTTATTTTTGTGAGTGTTTATAATAATTTTATAAATTGCTGCTTTTTTTCTGTTGATTTTTTGAGTTATACAACGAATTTATGGGTTAATGGTGCGAAAACGTGACTTAATAGTGGGCTGTCTTTAAGCAGCTAACACTAACAAAATTACGAAAGTGTGAAAATAAATTGAAAAAGGTCAAAGCAATTTACGCAATATTAAATATACATGTCAAAATTTCTTTTTTCTTTTTCATATTTTTTTTAATTCTAAATGTATTGAAATGTTTTAGAAAAAGGATATTTAATTTATAAAATGTGATTAGATTATAAACGTAAAATGTGGCATATTTTCGGAAATACTTTGTTAAGGAAAGGTTTTAATAATTTCAGTTTTATGTGTTTTGATTAATTTGTATTTTCAAATATTTTATAAAATGTGTAAACGTACGTTTTAGCAAAAGGATATTTAGCTATTTGCTTTTTTATATTTTATTATTTATATTTTACAAAAAACAAAAAATTAATTAATTAATTGTTAGAATTTTTTGTTTTTGTAAAATATAAAAAATAATTTCCTGAAGAACAGGGAACAGAAACATGGAAACAATTTAATCTGTTTTTGAAAGCGTGCGATCTTTATCAACTCTACTTCAGATAGCCTGAAGAGCCTCTCCAGTGCACGTGCTCCTAAAATACTGAATATATTTTGTGGATGTCCTTGTTACGATAGCTCTTGTATTAATAGATTGGCGGCATGATCATCATCTTGGTTTTCTCACCAAGGCTATTGTAACCAGTAACTTTAGACACAAAATCCTTTAAATGTTAAAATTAAAAATTCTATAATATTCTAGTTTTTTGTTTTTTTGTTATAAAAGAGAAGTAGCACTTCAGGCAACAATGCCTGTTTAGTCACGTGTCGTGCTATATTCTTTTAGGAAAGGGATAGAGAAGAGACAGATGGTGAAAGTAGAAGGATAGTCGGAAATTAACTGTTGTATAAGACAGCACAGCGACCAGTGATTATGCCTTCATCGCTGAGGTCTTCGTTGGGAATAGAACCCACAAACCCCAGACTGACAAGCTAGTACGGTACCTACTAGCCTACAGGGACACCGCTCTGATCTAGTCTGAGTTTTGTCAGTCTCAAGATTACATGCGTGGAATTATTCTGGCATTTCTTATATATCAGCCTGTGCTTGTAGATCTCAAATTTAATACATCAGAGCTGTTCCCATATTTCGATGAGACCGCAATATCAGTTATATGTTTACATTAGAAACTCGGTAGCTTCCTGGTTTGGCTCAGATATAAATTACACACATAGATTTATACCAGCATCTAGTATGTGAAATCGCCCTCGTAAGCCTCAAGAAGAATACTGGAAAATCCATCGACTTTTTTATTCTATATGAGTGTAGCCACATCAATTGCCAGTACTAGGCCGATGTCCTTACACTTATCGAATTCTACTAACGAATGTATACTACGTATTGCATTCTTTTGAAAAATAGGGACTTGTTTTCTAAACTATTAGCTTATACTAAATGTCCGTAATTAAACATACATTTCTACTTCAATTTCCCGATTTTTTTACCGATATTACAGCCTGCAGGATACCACCACCCTTCGGAAATCCCGAAAGATTGGCCTCAAACTTCCTATTCGAAATGAATTAAGGAGTAGAAGTAACTTATGAGTTGTGCCAGTATGTCAGCATGAACCTGATGCGGTGTTTATCGAATATTTTCTTCACATGTAAAATTGAAAATAATTTATGGTTAAGCGTATAGTGCCTGTGATCAATGCGTGCATGGCTTTCACAATTGGAAAGAGGTTTTATGTTCTTCCCACTACCACGCCACAATTTAAAGTAGTAAGCAGTAAGAAGACAACCCACTGCTTGAAGCAAATGCTTCTAAATACAAAAGCGATATTGAAAAGTATTAGCAGTCTGCTTAAGTATAATTAACACTTATTATACTTAAGCATATTACTGAAAATTTCATTTTAATATCCTTTACTTATTAAACATATTTGTCCTTGTAATAGGCTCACAAATGGAAGCTTTCCTTTTACTTTGTTAACATTTTCATTAAACTATTAAATCTTTCCAGCTAAAAAAAGAAAACCTTTTTCTGTGATGTCATTAATAATCTTAAACATGTGAGTCATGAGCACTAAAGTTAGCTAAAAATAAATAAGGATATAATACATGTATAAACATTTCATTAACTTGGATATTTACACCTTCTCCTTACATCATCATCATTTCCTTCTGTTAATTTACTAATATTTTTTGCCGTAATAAATGAACGTTATATCTTTTAATAAGAAACCAAATTAATAGCAAACTAGCAGTAGTTATTCATGTTATTGTTGTTATTGTTGCATACAAGTATGTTGTAGATAACAGTAGAATTTTATTTAATTATTCTGGCTCTTCTATATGCGAGCATGTAGCGAGAAGGCAGTATTGCTGTCTTTGGTTCATTATAATGTAGATGGTTTTTATAGTTGTTGTTGTTGTAAAGTTTATGTGCAATATAATGACAAATCCTTTTGCTAAATATGCTTAATACGCTGTAAAGTACCTAGAAGAATCTTAACAAAGACTCATAACTGGTTTTAGTAGTTATAAACGTAACAAAACATATGCTTAATGAAGCTTATATTCAACTTACACCTTTTGCTAATAAAATGACACGCCCGTTTTAGTTTTAGTTTTAATGCAGCCATACAGCCACTATACAACACTAACACACTCCAACACTTTGTCATTCATTTTGTGGCAACACAAATGAATGAGTACGAAAGTCTACTATCAACAATATTTTGTGAAATATTTTTTGAGGGTAGGAGTGTAGGAGGAAAAAAAAGTCTCTCTAGTGTTGTTATAATCATAATTATTAAGAGCTTGCAGACGGAAACGGAAATGTTTAGCATTTAACTAGTCAAGGTGTTGCTTGCATTAAACCATAGTGCTGCCTGCACTAAAAACTTGCAAACTAAAGTTATTTTATAAATTTTTTTTTGTTCTTTTTATAACTTGTTTGTGATAGTGGTGAGAAGGTGAAATCTGCTGCATACTTAAACTAATTAGATTTTTGTTAGCATATAACACTGTGGCTAAACAAATAAACAATCACACATAGCGTTGGTTTTAAGTGTTAATAACTAAACTTTTTGTTTGTTTGTTTACTTGCTTGTTATATGAAATGTAATAGACTCAATAAGCTCAGACTAGAGTGTCTGCCTTTGAGGTGGCAAGAGTCCTAGATTTTAACAACACAATATGTTTGGCTTACAAATAGTTCAAATGCTTTGTAATAATTTCTTTTTGCTTTTAATGATTTAATAAAGTTTTTCTCTGCATGCTATTTTTTTTAATAATAAAATACGAAATTGTATACATACTTATACCCTCTATCGTGGTAGAAAGGATACTTACTAGAAAACAATTTAAGTATATGTTTAAAATACTAAAAGTACTCGTATACTCTTATGTTTACGCACATAATGTCTTTATATATTTTATACAACTATTAGTATAATGCAAAACTTTATGAATAATAAGTTTTGTGGTGTTTTCTACACACAAATACACATATAATAATAATAATAACATACATAAGCATACAAATGTATATATTAAAATACTTATGCACTTATGTTCACTTACCATCATTAACTATAGCTATAGTTTGTATGGAAATATCTATCCTAAAAGATGCAAAACATTAACATTATTATTTGAATATTGTTTGGGGTTTAAAGATAAAATTTTTTTGCCTTAAAACTGTTATATGTCTGATAAGTTTTTGCCATAAGTTTTCTTAAAACTTTTCATATTATATCCCATAAAGTTATAGCAAATACTATTTTGTTAATGTTTAATAACAGTAGTGTTTGGTCTGTTTTATAATACTTATTAAAATTTGTATCAAAACGTTTAAGCTTCAACGATAAATTTTAATTTATTGAAAATGTTGTCTAATTATTCATGGACTAAACAAACATGTTTTAGTTAAAGTAAACATTTTGCAATCTAAGGTTGGAATGTGTTAGGTACATGTCTCATGTATGTATTAATGTTTATTAACTAAAACATAATTATCATTGTTATTAGTTTTAGTGATATTGTTATAATTAATAGATATATTACATTAAAAATCTATTTAACTATTAAACTAAATTTATTAAGATATCTCTTATATCAGCAAAAAAAAAACATTAATCTTATATAGATTGCTGTAAGACATTTTTTTAATTTTTTTAATCACATAAGTCGACTCAAATACCGAGCATTGCTTATATCTAATTTTATAAAAAAAAATGTTGGAAAACTAAAAAGCTGTTCATATATCCTTTTGTTTTGTTAAATTTAAAATTGCTATAATTAAAATATATGGGACATTTAAAACGTACGTAAAAAAAATTAATCAGATATATATATATATATATATATATATATATATATATGTATATATATATATAAAAAATGCATCTTATTGTTGTTGTAGGAAAACATTTTTTTAGCCCACAATTCGGCTCATGGGCCTATCCTAGCACAATATTAATTTTAGAAAAAAATTTTAAAGAACAAAGAAGCTGGCCATATATCCTTTTTGTTCGCAAAAAATTTTTTTTCCAAAACTTAACTATTTTATATACACAATATCCATGAGTAAATAATATAAGTAATAACCCAAAAAAAAAAACACAGAAAAGTTAAATATTCTCCAAACTATAATATATAAAAAAACTATTACAAACTTTCTTTTACTTCATGCTGCCATATAAAACTAAGATTTCAGATAAAGAGGATGCTAAAAAAATACTAACTAAAAAACCTTTAAAAACTTAGAAACCTTAAAAAGTTACATATTATATTAAATTCTCAATTAAAATTTGTCACTTGTGTGCAATTGTTATTATTCTCGCCAACTAATTAGTGAGTCGTTATCATTATCACTGTAATAATATTTAAATAAAACATATATTACAGTTTAGGTCTATTAATTTATTATTAAAAAAAAAATTTGACTGCATTTGCATAAAAAGAAAAAAAAATGTTAATCTTTCCAGTTGCTGCAAGTTGATATGTTCAAATTTTTTAAACACACATGTCGGCTCATATAGCCAGCATGGTATACTCTTGATTATAAACAAAAATTTGGTAAAACAAAAAAGCTGATCATATATCCTTTTTTTTGGAAAAAAAATCACTATTATTAATTTACTGAATCAATATATTTTTGGTATCTGAATAAATGATATAGTTGACCATATGTTTTTGCTTAAATTTTGGAATTTCGTCAACATACAGGGTGATCTTAATGATATTTAAAGCTTTAGCTTCTAATGGAATTTGATAAACCTTTTTTAATAGTAAAACATTTAACCCACTAATAAGAAATTCTATTCACTGAATTGTTACACATTTATTTAAAATATTTAATTTTGAAATTTAATACTTTTTTCAATTTATTTTTAAATCAGCAATGAAAATTAAAGTACATTTTTAAAATAAGTTGTTTTACTTTTTCAATCTTAATATAATAGGGTTTTAAAAAAAAATAATTTTATATATCACTGCTCGCAAGAGACCGTGTATGATAACAATTGTATAAAAAATTTTACAAAAACTATAAAAGCATTTCAACTTGGCTTAATTAGTTATTAAAAAAGGTGAATTAAAAAAACATATATTTTTAAAAATTACTGAATATTATAATATTGCAACTCTACATGCAAAAAATTTTTAACTTACAATTTGCCAAATCAGGTCAACATATAATTTTAACAGTTTTGTAAAAATATATTAAGAAAAGAATAAGTTTTACATATATCCTTCTTGTAGAAAAAATTATTTTTTCATGAATTTAGAAATATATATTTGTGGCTTAACAAAATGAGTATAAAATTTTTACTTCTAGTTTCACATGTCTCCTACACTCTACAAGTGTCTGTGTGTGTGTATAGAAAAATCTTTCAATCAAATGGTTTCCTTTAATTATTATTATTCAGTTATTAACTTTAAACTTTTTTCATTACACATGCAAAGGCAAATAGGAATTTTCTCTAAATGATTTATTTAAAAGAATATTAAATATTGGTATAATAAGGACTAATTAAGTGTTTATAAAATTTGAAAATTTTTTCTTGTCATTCACACATATATTTTTGTGGTTTTAAATTATTTACAACATTTCTTAATGTAAATAAAGAAAATATGTAATAAAATATTTGGGTAATTCATATGGACATTGACATGTAATGGAATCTTAATTATATGTCCTTAAGAAATTATTATTGATTGCTTTATTATTATTCCAATAATTTTATATTTCACATAATGACCAATTTTCCAAAAAAAAAAAACATTGTGTGTACCTTACCATGTGTTTCTTAATTGTCAATATGTCGATGCCTACCTTTATTGTATAATACGCAGTAATATCCTTTTTCGAAGTTGGAAAGTAATTTTGAAAATGGAAAGATAAAATTAATAAGAATAAAAAAATTGTATCGATGGAAATAATTTTATTAATATTTTTATACTGTGACGTGTTACTTGTTTTGCTTCTAGAGCTCACAAGGATTTTCTTCATTTCTTTATGATTCATAAAAAAATATTACATTAATATTAAACTTTATATAATATTTTTAATGATTTTTTTTTTATTATTTAAAGGTAATTTTAGGTCCCTAAACTTATAAGGACAAGGATACAAAACAATTTTTAAATATGCCAGTTTGGCCAGAACTATATTGAATTAATATCGGCCACAATATGGAAACCTTTTGCATCTTAAAAAAGAAACAGCGAACTTATATAAAATAAAGGGTGTTTTTATATAGGAATAGAACTTTGAAATGGAATAATAAAATTTCAATTTTTTTAAATTGACATTAAATTCACTTTATTCGAAAGATAATCTTCTGGCATTATAATTTAACTTTTTCCAACTATTTCGGATCTAGTGAAAAATTCGTGTTCAGGTTTCGATGACTTTTTCTAAAATTTGTGTCTGTATATCGGCAATATCGTGGCGAATCATTTTGGGCTTATCAGCTGCGTGAAATATAGCGCTTCTCATTTGAAAACTGGCAAGATAGCCGCCAATTTATAGTTCTATATCCTAATAAAAACTTTCGATTTTTCTAGAGTTTAAAAAAAAATTAGTCAGCGAGTTAAAAAAAAAAATTGAAGCAGGATGAATTGGGACCCCGATTAAAATTATATATTTTGAAACATTTTATATTTTGCTTAATTTTTTTTTTGCTATATCTTTTAAAATTACAAAAATATTACATTTATTAGTAACAATGTAGTGAAAAATATTTTTTTTTGTTAAATATTTGTCTGTTATATATATTTTTTTTTTTTTGTTTCTAAAGCGTGTTTTTAAAGTTTTTTTGCCGGAAACTTTTACGCCACAATATGTAGTATCTAGTCCTCTTTACATTATATAAATATAATTTATATACAACTTTTGGTTTACAAGTTCCGCATATATCCTTTTTTTGCAAATAATGAAATAGATTTTTTTTCTCAATATTATATAAAATTCTTTCTGTTTAGTTATTGTATATTTCAATGCCACTTAAAAGAACAAAATAAAATTTTTTTATATAATTAATTTTAACAATTTCCAATAAAAATTTTTTTCTTCTTCTTTATATACCACAACTTGTGTTAATGTGTCCTTTTTGCTTAATAAAAGTTTTATTATCTAAATTTTTTTCTTTGAAGTGCTCTTCATATATCCTTTATTTTGCAAAAATTATTTTTTTAATATTATTTTTTTTTATTGTGATTATCCTTGAAAAAAAATAATTTTCTTTTACTATAATTGACATTTTATTGCTTTTGACATGTTTGCTATTATTAAAACAAGTGTTTGTAAATAAATTTTACAATGTTTATAAATACTTATTGAAACCCACTAAATGTTAAAGAAAGTAAGAGAAGTACTATCAATAAATTACGTACTCTAACTGAAATTTTGTGAATGTGTGTGTGTGTGTGTGTGTGTGTGTATTGTTATTTTTTGTGTAAACAAACGTTAATTTATTTCACCTTAGTTTTAATACAAAATAAATGTAAACTTTTATACATTTTGGCATGTTTTGGATTGACAGCTTCAACAATGGCTGTTGTATTAAGTGATGGCTCGTTTGTTTTGTTGTCTGTTTAGTTCTTTTTTTTTAACTGTACTTTTATTTTCCTCTGTAGTTCTCTTTTCTTTTTTGTTTGTGTGTCGAACTGAGTTTGATTAAGAGTTTGCATTTGCTGAATATTTATACTTGGATAAATTAATGAGAATTAAATAATAAAAAAAAAGACGATAGCAATAAGCAAGGCTTGCGTGTTGGTGTGTATATGTGTGAATTTTTATATAAAGAACCTTATCTGCCGTTAACAACACATTTGATCATCAATTTTGAACAAAGGACGTTAGAATAACAATAACAAAATTGTTTTTTTTTTGTTTTATTGTATTCTGTAAAAGTGTAGAAGTAGATGTAAATGAAAAAAGTGTTAGCTTTAGTCACATTAAGTCGTATTTAGGTCAATATGTTTTTGTAACAGTGTCTTTTGTGCTGATAGTATTTAAAAACACATACATTTGAATGCTCTTGTTGGTGTTATCATTTTTTATTTTATACAACATTTTGTGGAAACTTTTTATATCTAGATTTTTACTTGTGTGTGTGCATGTGCTTGGGTATGTAGATTAAAGAATATTTATTTGCTTATACACTTAAGTTGTTGTCAGTCATTTACTTATTGATAGAACAAAACGAAAAAAAAGTGAAGGAAATAAAGAAATATTGTCTAAGTGGTAAAAAGCGGTAGAAGAGTGTTAGCTAAAGGATATGCTTAAGACAGATTGACAGTATATTTTACTTTATTCTATTCTATTTTATTTTATTCATTTACTTAATGAATTCAATTATTTATTTACCTTTAATTTTCTTTACGTTGTGTTGCAAACATGTGTGTGTGTGTAAGTTTGTGTATAAAAGTTTCCTTTTTTTTAATTACTTAGTATTGGTGCTTGTTAAAATGTAATTTGATTTGCGTGCAACTATGCTTGTTATAACTTTTTCTTCCTTATTACTTTGTATTTTAAAAGAGAGAGAGAGAGAGTTTTTATTTAAAATTGCACGCCAGCAGGCCGACCTTAAGTTTTCTGGGGCCTGTAATTAATTCTTATCAATTTTCTTCTGGTGTTTAATAACATCCAGATAAACGAGTTTGTATTTATAAAAACAACTGCACAACTACAACAATATCAACATCAGCAACATCACCAAAGAAGAGCTACACAAACAGGCCAACTTATTATATTGATGAGTATGAAATTGAAGCCATTTTAAAACTGGCCACTGGTGCTGCGTTATTTGTGTAAATAACAAATGGAAATTTAATTATGATAAAAATGGTTTGAGGTGGGAATGTTTGCTTGCCATAATCCTTGATTTTAATTAAAGATTAAATACGACTATACACAATCATCGTCAACAACAACAGCAAACGTAGAATTGTTAGAGCTGCTGGCAATATTTTATTTTAATCGCATGAAGTAGAATAGATGCTGTAAAGGTAATTAATAAATACTAAACAAAACTGAAATACTGAACCATAATTTGATTAATTTTGAATAGCAGAGAAAACACTTTATTTCTTAAAATAAGAAAACAAAATACTTCCTTATTTAACAAAAAAAGAAAAAAAAACTTTTAATAAGCTGCATTTTAATTTCACATCAAGGATTTAAGTTAACTTTTCAATAATTTAATTTTATTAAATTTAGTATGAAACATCTTAAGGTTAGTTGAAATTTTGAATTAATCTGAAAAATAAAATTACAGGACGATATTTTTTTAATTTTTTGTTTTTTTATTGTGTATGGTGGCTAATGAAAGCTGCTAACAAACAAAGCAAAAAACAGCAAAAAACCGTAATAACTTATCTTCTGTACAACCATCCTGTTCCATTTTTATTTTATTTTATAGATTGATCTTTAAATTTAACTAAAATCGAGAATTAGGACAATGAAACAAGAACTTGGATAGTGCAACGCTTTCACGCTTTAGAGTCCGTAGTTTCCGTCCAAAGTGAATATAGGCGCACGTTTGGTGGCACTCCTCCTACCAGATGGACTACAATGAGGCTAGTGAAAAATTTTTCGAACGCGACACAATCGCAAGAAGGCCTTATCATCGAGATTCCTCAGTTCGGACGCAGAAAACTATCGCTGCTGTGGTTGCTGCCATACAATCCTATCCTCGAGTTTCAACAAGGAGCTTATCTGCTCAAATGGGTGTCAGCAGACAGTCACTGCAGAGAATTTTGCACCAAGATTCAAACTTATTTCCATATAAGATTCAGTTAACAAACAAACTGAACCCAAGAGACTTTCCGATTCGCTTGGAAGTTTTTGAAAAAATCATTCAAATGGCTTGAGCGAATAAAAATGTCTTGAACTTCATTTCTATGTCTGGCGCGGCACATTTTGATTTAAACGGCAACGTTATCAAACAAAATTGTCGTATATGGAGCAAGTCTAAACTACAGCTACTCCATCAGATGCAATTACTCCAGTGCAGTTTCTTCAAGGTTCATTTTCGGGCCTTCCTTTTTCGAAGAAAACAGTCTTATTGTTACGGTCAATGGAGACCGTTACTTAAAGATGTTGAAAGAATTTTTTTTTCCAGACATACGCCGAAAGAGAATTCCTTTCGACTTTGTTTGGTTTCAACAAGATGGAGCAAGTTGTTACATACCCATGTCTGTTATGACAGAATTGCGGCAAAAATTCCCCAATAAACTGACTTCAAGAAACTTCACATTCTGTGTGCCTCCCAGGTCAAAGAAGAAGTTTACAAAAGAAACCCAACAAATTTAGATGATTTAAAGCAATCCATTCGAACGGTAATTGAGACAATTTCCGCTGTAACGATAAGATATCGCAGATGTATTACCGAGGGTGGAAGCCATTTGAAGTCAATTATTTTCAAAACTTCATGAATTAATTTAATAAAAATATAATATTTTTTAAATGAATTACTAAAAAATAAACTACATACTCTTTACAAAAAGTCCTTTGAGTTTCTTAATGAAGCAAAATTGATCAGTCGGGCGATATAATAAAAAATATATGTAACATGTTTTATACAGGAAATACCACTTTGAGGCAAATTTGTTGGCGATTTTGCAGATACACACAATGTTCTGTTGAAAAACGAATGAAATTTTAACATAAAAAGGTGAACATAAAAAAGTCCTCTTAAAAAATAATAATAATACTCTTCCTAGTTCAAATTATAACGTGTAAAGATTTGTATTATTGCCATTCATCTACGTAAGATTCTCAAGATCATTCTCCCACTAAATTTTATATTCAATTTAATAGAAGTGATGTCGAAGAAAAACATTCTGGTCACATAAAAGATTCCTTTGTTCCACAAGATTTTTGCTGTCCACTTTTAATGTTTTGGAATTGTAAGTCAAAGTATTTATATCAAACAATGTAAAACGAATTTTTTGTAATGATTTGGTAACTTTCCTCAGTAACTCTCTCATCATGTTATCTAAAAACAAGGAAATGCTGGACTCATTTTTGAGATTTAATTGATTTTTTCTCTTTTTAAAATTACATGTGATGAACCTTCTATTTCTTCCTCTAAGCATATTGATTATAGGAACGTATGGTCACTATCTTTACATTACCAGAGAAAGGAAATGGAATTTTCATTTCTGGTGATAGAATAGAATTCTATAGATGAATGTTTTATACCCAAAACTGTCGTACCCTTTAATGTAAAACTTTTTTAAACGGTAATATTTTAATTCTAATAATATTTTTATTCAAATATTTTTTTTTCCGAATAAAATTTTTATTCGAATGAAATTTTTATTCGAATAATATTTTTTTCGAATTACTTTTTTTTCGAACAATACTTTTTTCGATATTTTTTATGCATTTTACATTACATTACATTTTCTTATTACATTTTTTTTTGGTATAAAAATTATCAATTTAGAGTCAGTATTTACGTTATGTATTTCTTTTTTGCAATATATTTTATATGTAATTACTTTTTTAAACGATAATATTTTAATTGTAATAATATTTTTATTCTTATAATATTTTTTCGAATAAAATTTTTATTCGAATAAAATTTTTATTCGCATAATATTTTTTTCGAATAATATGTTTTTCGATCAATATTTCTTTCGATATGTTTTATGCATATACATTTTTTTGTTTTTGTATAATATATATCTATATATATATGTATATATTATATATATTTCTTCTTTGTAATATATATTGTGTTCGAAATTATATTGAATAAAGCTTGTATGCGTAGCAACACACAGTCCAGGAGCCAATAAGAAATACAATTTTTTTTAAACTTAAAAATTATTTCTGTTTTAGCATAAAAAATAGCATGATCAATACATCAATATTTTTATTATCCCATGTTTTGTTTATTTTTTTTTTAATAAATGGCAATTTTGCCACCGATTTCCTGGCTCAATTACTATCAGAAATATTTTTTTTATTTAATATTTTATTTTTAATTTTTCAAGTTCAATAAAATTTTAATTTCAAAATTTATTAAGAAAGACAATCTTATTTATACATTTTTCATTTTTTTTGGTATTAAAATAAAATTGTGTGAGACGGTAGCGGATTGATTCGGTAGCTGAGGGTTTAGAATTTAAGATAATTTCACTGACGGCATTGTTTGTTTAAAATTCTTCAAATAAAGTCACCTCAAATTAAGAACTATGGCTGCAAAATAATGGACTTAAAGCAGAACAGAGGCTTGTGACAAAACAGACCTAATCGACTCATGTTAAGATGTAAATAACTTGCGACTGAATTAAATTCTGCTAGTTTTACATTAAAAACTAAAGAACACTTCAAACATAATGGAAGAATTTTTGGAGGTTTCTCCAACAGCCGCTTTGACGTCCTTTCAGTGTTGCCCTCATGTTATTTTAAAGAAATTCTTAATAATATTAGGAAATTTTGGAGTTACAATTTAATATTTTTGTTTTTATATCCAGGAGGTATATTTTTAATAAAAATACCTTTGTTTTGTTTTGTTTTATTTTTGGAAAAATATTATGTGTTGTAAATTTCATTTATTTCTTACAAAATAAAGCTACTATTTAATTACGAATTTCTAAAGATTAAATTTGCAACAATATTTTATTTTTCTAATTATTATAAAAATATTTTCTTGTATTAAATAATATTTTCTTTTATCAGTTTTTAATACTTTTATAATAAATGTATTTTAAACACAAGTTATAATAAATAAATCTACAAATAAATTCATTTAGGAATTAGTAACAAAAAATATAAAATTGAAGTCCTTTTCAAAAATGTTCAATCAAAAGCTTAAAATCACAAAAGCTGTTCATATTATGATGAATTTTTCCTTAAAATCCTCTTATTTTTTGTTAAGAAAAAAAATTTGTAGTTAAATGTTTATACAAACATAAAGACTTAAAATAAGAATTATATAAAAAAGAAATATATAAATATGTATGTATATATATATATATATATACATAATCGTTTAATAATTTCAGAAATAAATTTAAATAAAATTTTCTTTGTAGATTTTTATGTGTTTTTCTTTTCTTTTTTAATTGCATTTGTTTATTTGTTGTTATGCATAAAATATTTAAATTATATGGCATAACTTTATACTAACACACGTATATGAAAAAGTGTATGTGTGGGAAAAAAATTATATATAAATAATACAACAATATAATAAATACACATTGACAGTAGAGAGAACCAATCAAAAATCCAATTAAAATTGAGGAAAATTCGATTTGTATGTAAAATATTCAAATGCATATTTTGTATATTGGATTTATGGAATGTGTTTATACACACATGCATACATACATACATACTAACATATTGTTGGCATCAACTCAATAAACCTTATTTAAACATATACACACACGCACATACATCTACAAAAACATATAAAGAAGGAATTATATGTTATACATGTCTATTTATGTGTGCTTTTTACCACTACCACTATACACTACAAAGTATAAATTGATGAATTTGTTATGTATAAAAAATAAAATATTTTTTTTTAAATGTATAAATGTGATTTTATATTTTTTATTCTTGCTTAAACTCATATATTTTTATTTTATTTTTTGATTGATTATTTTCTCTTTTTTTTCAATTTTGCTTTTTTTTCACCAACAGCAACGTCTCTAAATAAATGGAAATGTAACTATTGGTTACACCACTGCATATGTGGTTGTTTGAGTGTGTTGGTAAAAATAACCAAAAATAATTATAAATGAAATTTTAATAAAAGTTTATACGTGCTGGCAAAAGGGATTATATGTGCAAAGATTTAAAAAAATAATAATAAATGCCCATTTAATTGGTTTTTATTTAAACTGAAAACAAAAGGATTTCAGCTGGCCATATATGTTTATATATATGTATAACAAAAAGCAAAAATAGTTACTAAAGAAAGCAGTGAAAGTTTTTTATGTCTTAAAATTATTAAATAAAATTCCAAAATCTTTTAGGTAAAGCAAGAATTATCGTTTTCTTTATTTAAAACTAATAGTTTTATTTAATTATTTATTATTTTTCTATTTGAGAATTATGTGTGTAAAATATTATGCCACAACTTGTAGTCTATTCCATAGATTACCTTATGGAAAAAAAATTTATATTTAAAACCCTTTAAAGACGTTCATAAATCCTTTTTTTTATCAAAAATTTTAAATGTTAGAAACACAAAAAAAAATTTATACAATTATCCTAGTAGGCAGTATGGCTATATACTATACAGTGTATAGACAACTTGACATCAATAGGATATAAAAAAATTTTTTATAAACAAAAAAATATTTTTTTTTCACCTTAAAAATAGGCATAAGTAAAATTATTTCATTTTACAAATTAATAGTATTCTCTACAGGTTTTAAGGTATCTTAACAAAAATGTGTGGCATCAGCCCTTAAGAGGGGACTTATATATCCTTTTTACCCAAAATTTATTCAATGGGAAATCGAATAGCTCACACATTTGTTTTACTTTTACAGCATTCTTAACAAGTAGTAACAAGAATATTGGAATCAGAAGTTTAATAACTAAATTATACTATTACTTACTTATATGCTCGTTGATATTAGATGCTGTTACATTTAACAAGTTTAAGAACAAAAAAAAAAAAAAAACAACAAAAATAGTAGCGAAAAAATATTGCACTTGTTAGGTGCTCAACGCTTTAAAAATTATTTGATTTTGAAAAGTTCGCAAAAATCTTAAACTAGAAAATCTTAAAAAATTGGCAAATAATTAACTCTTATTGGCCTACAATATGTCGTTTGGCTTGTATATATAAAATTCTTTTAAAATTTTGCTATAGCTCTTTTATTATAGGAGCGTTACTTATATCTTTTTTCCCTTTTAATTATTTTTTTTTATAAAATTTAGTAATATTACAACACTTTACTTTTCTTGTTAAATGATTTTAAATAAAATATAAAATAAATCTTAGAGAAATATTTCAAATCCTTGATAAGTAATGTTCAATAAAAATTTTTTAAAAAGTTTTTGGACTTTCCAATTTGTTAAATTTAGTGAGATTAATTAATATGTATTTTATAAATTCAAGATTTCTAAAATTTATTGTATATCCTTTTTTTAAAACAATGAAAATATTCTAAAATACTTAAGTTATTTGTTTAGAAATATTTATATGTTTAATTTTTATACTTGAAATAATCTCAAGAATTTAAGAGATGTGTTATAGTAGCAAATATCTTTATCACTCAAGCATAGTTTATAGTTAAATTTAACAAAACCGTTTTGCTTATAAATAACTCTCTTTGCTAACTACATTAATTAACCAAAACCATACTCAAAAGCTTCAAACATTTTAATGAGTTGTTTTATATGCAACAGTAGCTTAATGAGGTTGGTTTTTTGCTTTTTACTTTTGTATAACAAAACTTTCTTCTTCTTTTCTGTCTCCTGGTGTTGGAAAGAACTTTAGAGAGCAATTAATTGTTGTGCTTAAGTGAGTAATTCAATATTTTTAATATTCTTTTCATGATAATCCCTAGCATTTTTGTTAACCATTTAATGTGATAATGTCATGGCAACCATTTCCATGTGTGTTCATATTACTTACAATTGCTTGTGATATTAAATTCTATACTTTCTTATTTTTGGTTACCTGCCATTATATTGAGTTATCTTGCGTTTTAAGTAGGAAGCTTCAAGTATTAGTTATAAATAAATGTAATAATATTGAAGTATGTCGGCATGTATATGAAACATATTGTGTTGTGTAATGTGTATATGTGTGTGTGTGGATTCACATGTACTTTATTACATTTTTAGTATTATAAGCACAATTTGTTAAAAAGTTTTTTAATTGAAGTTGCTATCAACTACAACTATGTATTATTGCTTTATATTACAATACATAGTTTAACATTTTATACACTTGAAAGGCTCAAGGGTATTTTCTATTTGCTTCTCACAAAACCTCCACTCATGCAATTATAAGCTTGTATTTGTTTCTATTCACATATATATTTATTATATCCTTATAATGAACTCATTAACATCTCTTCTTTGCTTGTACATGTAAATGCAATAACAGCAACAATTACTTTGCTAAATAAAGTTAACGTAACTATGGTGCTAGCATTATAATTACTGTGAATATATTATAGTCTCTCATAAATATAAAAAATTATTATAATTATGTGATTGCTCATGGTTTAGTTCAAATTTTATTTCGTATTTTTCTTCCGTTTTTTTATGTATATATAAAAAAAAAAAATAATAAAAAACGCCAACCAAAGGAATATAAATTCAACTGTAAATTATTATAATGAGGGATGTTACTTGTTACAGCAATCACCTTAATATTCTTTGTTTTATAAACTCCCCTCTTCCTGTAATTACCAAAAATAATTTATATATAATTTTTTTTGTCCTTTTTATTTCGTAAATTGTTCACCTTAAATGTCATTTTAATTTTATATTTGATTTACTTACACTTTTACACAAGCTATTAGACTTAAAGTAAAAATATGTGCATAGAATTTTCTTTAATGATTTATTTACTTTTTGGATTTATACTGTGTATAATTGGTTTTCTACCTTTAACATTTTTCAACAAACCGAAACAACAACTAAAAGCAAAGAGAGGGAGAAAAACAAAAAAAAATTTCATATTTTAATTGCTTTTAGAGAGAAGTTTACTTAAAGGAATATCCCCCGGGAGTAAAATTTATTTTCAACAAAATCTCATTTCGTTTCTCTTTGAAGTATTTTTGGTAATAATAAATAATTGTTAAGCGTTATGCATTAAAGTAAACATTTTATAGGTAACTAGAATAAATATTTAGAGGGGAAGATTAATAATTACATTGGGGATAACACAGACAAAATTGCTGAATTTATAAAGTGAAATAAAAAAATTTATATTTAGTTTTAATTTTGTGTCATTCTTTTAGGGACAAAAAAATTTTAAAATATCCTGAAAATAAATAATAAACTTGTGAGCACAATTTTTAGAAGTTAATTTTTTTCAAAATAAAATTTGTATTTAAGAAGTTTTTCATATATCCTTTCTTTGATTAATTTTAAAGTATTTAGTTTTATTTGTTAATTCTTAATTAAATTTCAAAATTAAATTAAATTTTTTAAAGTTTCAGTGGCTTTCTAGATTGTAGAAATCTTTAACTATTTTTTCAGAAATTCATACCGAAAATATTTAAGAATAAGGATACTAAAAATATCCAAATTTTTCCTTTCTTTATTTTTCTTGCGGACATATTTTCAATAAACTATTATTTATATTTGTTAAGTTGATATTTTAATCGGTTTCAAAAAATGCAAAATTTCTATTTGCTTCTTATACGGTGCCTTATCTCCCAATTAAGAACTAAATAAAATTTATTATTTATATTGTAAAAAAATAGCGTATATCCTTTTTCATATAAATTTTCAGCTTCTTTAAATTTAGTCAACCCCTAATATACTATTTAAAAAGAAACAGCATAAATTATAGGGAGCTACTTCCTTTTTTTCAAAAAATTTTTATTTTTTATATAATAAAATCAAAATGTACCCTTTTTAAACTTTTTGTTAACTACGATTAGTATTATTTACAAACCTTTGTGGCAAATGAATTTCTATAAAAAATTATTATTATTAAAGAATACCTTCATATATCCTTTTTCTTTATATTTTAAAATATTTGTTTTTTCAGAATTTTTAAGTGAGATTTGCTCTCAACGATGCCTTTGTTTTACATTAAAGTAACAAATACTTTTTTCCCTTAGTTATTATTTTTTTTTGAGAAGATCTACAATAATTTTTTTTATTTTCAAAGTGTTTGTTAACTACAATTTGTGGTTATTTCAAAGCTTTTCTTTAATTCCAATTTTAATTAAATATTCATAATATTTTGGAAGTTGACCATATATCCTTTTTTTAATTTTGAAGCACTAGCTACTTGCTAAGTTTATTTCAAATTTAATTTAATTTGTTTATTTAGTTTTGTTATTTTTGTTATTTTATACAATCATCTTGTAGAGAAAGAAACATTTTATATAGTTTAGATTATTTTTCTTTGTAAATATTAAAAAAATGGTTATTTAATTTCTTAAAAATCCCTTATTACTATACAATAACATTTTAATTGAATAGTTTATTTATTCTCTTAATTTTATTAGACAATTTTATGTTTATTTAAAACGTGTATATAACTGTGCTTTAAAAAAATCCTTGTAATATGCACAAAATATTTTTTGCAACAATTTGCAGTCGTTATCAAATGTAACTGGAAGTACCAGTTTGTGGAAGTAGTATTTTTATTAGTGAAGCTTTTCCTATGTCCTTTTATTTAAAATATATTTTATTAAAAATTTTTATTTGGCAATGAGTTATTTATAAATTCCAGACAAATTTTTTGGATTAATTTATTAAGTTGTTTCAGAAACCTCTTGATTATTTAAGTATGATTTTCAACTACAATTTGTAATATTTTTAGTAAAATTTATTGGGAAGCATAGTTTTATTTAAGAATTTTAGTATATATCCTTTTATGAATATGTAGAATTAAAAAATGTGTTTTTAATTTATTAACATGGTTTCAATTACTATAAGTAACAAAAAAAAAATTTCTAAAAAAATTAAAAAAAGTAAAATTTTCCCCAAAATTATCTTTGTGATATGTAAAAATTTCAAATATATTTTAAAGCAACAACTTGTTAATTTTGATTTAGTTTATACTTCCGAATAGACAATTTAAATAATATCGATATTTGAGAAGTTTGCTATATATCCTTTTTCTATAAATTATAAATTAAGCCTTACGAATTTAGCTAAATGTTTTTTCAGCATGTCGGAGGACATAGAAGCCAAAAATTCTTTTGGTAAAGTATCGTTTTATTTATTAAAAAAAAAAATAACAATTTAGTCACCTTAAAAAAATTTTTTTTTAATTTTTAAAAAATTTTTTAGATAATTTATTATTGCACAATTTGTAGCTTTTTAACATTATTCTGACAGCCAAGTTGTAAAAAGCTTACTATTTTATTCCATAAGTTTATAGTATATCCTTTTTTTTTAATACCTAAAAAAATACTGTTTTTCATTAAAATTTGCACCTGTTGCTGAATATTAGTTATGTTATATTACATTTGTTTTTCTATGCAACTCTTTTAAACTTAATTTTAGTTGTATTTGCCATTTCCTTATATTTTTTTCTTTTTTATAATTTTATAGCTTTTTCTAATAATGGTTTCTTTTGTGACAATAAATCATTAAATTTCTATAAATATTATTTAGCACTTTTAAAATTTAAGCATCACTTGGTCATTTATTTCTAAGGTTGCTATCATATATTTTGGTTTCTAAACTTATTTTCTGTTGTATGGCTGGGCAATAAATTAACTAGTTTTTTGAGGCACACATAAAGTATAAAATTTGGGAAATATTTCGCTTAGAGAAGCTTTATGTATAAAAAGCAATAGTAAGCAAAATGAAACAACAACAACAAAAAATTGCAACCACAGAAAGTAATTTTATAATTTTACACTGTGGTCGCAATTAGTCGTCATAAAAAGGATACCCAGGTGCATTTGTGTGTTTATGCTCTAGAAGTTATTGTTTTGTGTTTTTCCATTTTTATTAATTTTTACCAAACAATTTTTGCAATTTACTCTGAACTAACGTATAGACAAATAAAATATCGACATTTAAAAAAAAAGGAAAAATTATTGTTATTGTGTTTATAGTCATAAAGGCGCCGAAGTCTTCAATTTATATTTATTTCATTTGCGTCGTTATATATTTTTTTGTGGTTTTGGGCAAGTTTACCTTTTTCTCGCGTTTTGTATTTTATTTATGAGTGTTTTTTTTTGTCCTTTTTTAAGGGCTTTTATTTTTATTGTACAGTAAGTTGGATGTTGTTGATATTTTCTTTGAAAAAATGTATTGGTGGTGGTAACTTGATTGTGAATGTTTTTCCAAGTTCTTAAAAGTCCCTGGAGATGTAATCAATTATTTAATATACCATCAACCTATATATTTTGTATGTCTGGCTTGTGCAGCTGCTCTCTATTATGCTGTTATGTCTTTAGTCTAAGTATCATGGGCCACCTATTAAGTTTTAATAAATGCCATGAGGAGTCATGTCTTTAAATATCATACTTCAATATTTTCCATAATTTTCATTTTATCTTTTTATGTGTTGTTATTGTCGTTTTTGTTGTAGTATATTTTTATTTTCATAGTTATACTAAGCCATAAGACATTTTGTGGTTGGCTTTTTTTTTTTGTTTGTGTTATTAATATGATTGTACGCTTAGTTAATGTCATTCTCAGGGGTATAACATGTATAAGCTCTTTGTTGGTTCCAGTATATTACATCAGTACGCCTGTCTGTCTGTTAGTACATCTATTTGCCTGTTATTATAAGACACGCCTTCAAAAGCGGCTGTATTTGCTTTAATAAGTTTCATTACATTAAAACATTTTCCAATAGCCATTAAATTAGTTTTTTTTTTCTATTTCTAATTTAAAATGTTTACGACTGTTTTTTAACTATTTTCGGGAATTTTTGCTTTTGTAGTTAAAGGAGAGAAGAACAAGCAACTGGCAAACGATATTGAAAGTTTCATTTTTTATGATTGAAGCTTAAACTATTTTCCATTTAATTTTTGTTTCTCTTACCAATGTCCTTGCCAAGGCTTACGTTTTCCGGATATGACCAACATGCCATACTTTAATAGAAATTTCAGCTATAAAATTGCTAACAGTAAATAAAACTGTTCACAGGAATAAAAGTATGCAAGTGAGCATTGAAAAAGAATATGTAGAGGAGAGAGTGAGAAATAGCAGAAAAAATAAAAACAGCCATCTAACTTCTACACACGTTGGCATTAAAAAACGAACTTGTCAAAAAAGGATGCTTGCTTAATGGAAATCAAAAACAAAGAAGTGGAAAAAAGTAGAACAGCCAAGAAATTAAATGAAAAAAAGGCAATTTCCGCACTAGAAAAACTTAAAAGCTTTGCAGGCAATTTAAATACCAACAAGGAGAAAATGAAAAACAAAAAAAAAAATATTTATATAAACCAACAAATGTTCTAAGAAACTTAATTTCTTTAGCTTTTTAGTCTTTCTTTTATACTTAATGGGTATTAAGCATCACGAAAAAGGGAATAAAAAAACTGTTTAGGCTTTTAGATTAAAATTTTACTTAACTTTTTTTATTTCCACATAAAGCACACAAACAAAAACCTTAAATCTCCGCTTATTTCATAAATCCCTTATTTGTGTTCTTATTTCATAATTTATAAAAAAATATAGATATGAACACAGCGAAGAAGCCACAAAACTTTTTAAGATGAAAATAAAAACAAAAACCTAAAGCAAAAAAAATCATATTATAAACGAATTAAAGCATAAAAGTTTTGACAACAAAACTTGTTGTTAAAGTTTATGAGTGCATAGAGGGCTGCAAATTTAATTTGCTAGCCAATTTGGTAATGATGGTAATGTATACATAAATATACATATTTATACTTTAGTATGCAACAATTTTTCAACGCTTTAGTCTATCGTAGATATGCAGTTTGAAACAAAAATAATTTCGAATCTTATAAATACAAAATTATTTACTTGTATACAGTTTTTAATTAATAAATAAATTATTTTTGTACTTTTATATTGCATTCAAAAAAAGGATATATGAAAGATTGTAAAACTTAAAGCGCTATAAGAAAAATTCTTATAGCACCTAAATCTATAAACTTAAACACAAATTGTGCTGTAGAAAAAAATTTATCCTTTTAAGGTCTTTTGGAAAATTCGAAAAAATTTGTTTTTAATTTTTAATAATACTTAGAAATGCATTCCTGAGACTCAATTTTAATAAAGATCTTTCCGTAAGCTCTCTTTAGAATTTTAAAAATATTTTTTTAGTGGGCAGATTTTAGTGGAAAATTGCTTTAAATACATTTCCCTTTTGGAAAAATAGGCATGGTAATGTTAGTAGGCTATTGGGAAGAAGAGGAAAATTTTTATATTAAAGATGTATAGCTTATATCTATCGTTATATATATATAACATAACAAATAAAAGTTAACAAGATACCTGAAACGAAAAGGTAACACAGCTTGAATTTAAAATCAAAATTTTCTATATTTAAAAAAAAAAAAAAAAAACTTTTTTCTAATTTTTTGATATCTATTGATCTCCTATTGCCCTGAGTAAAGATAAGTTGTTTTTTTATATAATGAACTCCAAGCCGTAGCTAAAACTGATGATTAAAGGCCGACTTGACTAGTGTTATTAATTTGAGCACAGGTATAATGGGATTTTTCTATGTTTGGATTATTATTGCTTAATCACCTTCCAACAACCAAAGGAGATATGATAACTGATATAAGGCAGAGAAATTACAATATTATATAAGTTATTATACAGAATACATTTTTTGAGCATTTGGAAGATAAGGCAGACTCTTGCCTTCTCTTCCAATCATATCAAACAAACAGCGAATAATGACGACTTTTACTGAAAGGTAATGACAACAGTAAGACTTTTAAGATTTAAGTGAATTTTAGAGAAATAATTTTGAAAAATATATTTCACATATAAGCAATTTTACTTCGTACTTGATTCTTTCAAAGAAATATTTCATGATATTCTCACAAAATATTTATTAAAAAATAAACGTTTTAAATTATTTATTTAAATATATTTCGCTTTATGATTTTATTAATTTTAAAATTGTTTTCCATATTTTTTTTCTATAAAATCTTCGTTTCTCTTTTTTGATTTCATTTCAATAAAAGTTAATTAAATTTTCTTTGTAACGAACAACACTGCGCTTCTCTTGACTTTCTTTGTTTTAATTAACAAACATTTTCAGTTTCATTTTGTTTAGTAGTTCTTTTTTTGTTGGCCATTTCTATTACTTGTTTTTTTTTCAATTTCTATTCCTTAAAAAATAATACTTTTAGCTACAAGATTTAAACATCAACATGTCTGTAGAAACCCACTGGTTAAAGGATTTTTTTTATATTTGGTTTCATATTCATTTTTACACATTTTTATTAGTGAAAATTTAGCAAAATTTAAATATTTTTTAATTTGCCCTGGAGTTGGTTGCTAAAACAAAAGTGTGGAAAAAAATGTTTACGTATGCATAAAATGCATAAAGCTTAAAATAGATGTACACACACACACATACACACACATTCAGATATGCATTATATATAAAATCTAAAATGAGAAGAGTTGATTCCAAGGCACTCGAGCAGAAGTGTATACATCAGTAATAGTGTTTTAGACTTAAGTTATTTTTTCTATTCTTTTTGTATTTAACAACACGTTTGGTGTTATTTTTTTTTTAGCAGAGAATTTAAACATAAAAACCTCTTTGGCAAACACAGTCTTGTAAATTAAAACATTTGAAATACAAAAAGAAAACAACTGAACCGTTATAAGAGCAACAGTTTTTTTTCTCTCATTTTTATTTTTTTTAAATTTTGCAGATATGAGTATGGGTGTGTGTGTGCAAGTGCTTATGTAAAAGAATTAACACAAACTGTAATCCGCTTGTGAGTTTTTAATACCAGGAAGAGGGTTTTTCTTTTTGGGTTTTTTTGTATAGGTGCAAATATAACAACAACACCTTAAAGCCAGCATCATCGCAACCATCATAAAGAATGTTTTGCTTCACTTTTTTATTTCGGAGTCTTAAAAAGAACAGCCCAGTGGAAATTTTCTGTATGATAATTTAAATAAGTTTTAAGATTATAAACTTGGAAAGATTAAGTACGGTTGGATTAGGTTTTATTTTAGTCCTTTTAGAGTTATTTTAACTCTTAACATTATGAATCTCTTTTGGAGCTGTAGCCAAAGAAAATTGTTTTGCTTCAAGTTTTATAATAAAAATATAAACTGAAATTAAAACTTATACATTGCTATACATTGTATTAGTACGCTCAAGTTAATTTCACAAGCAAAATATTTCACAATACTAATAGAATAAAAATAGTCCTTGAAAGTCAAAATTAAAAAAATGGATTATCCGTTTTTCGAAATTCAGTACAACAGGATAAAAAGATGCTTTTAATGCATTTGTCAATTAAATTTGTTTATAAAAAATTTTAAATAACTAGAAAGTTTACAAATCATAAACGCAAAAAATTATATTTTTAAAGGATATTGAGAGAAAAATAAATTTTTGCAACCAAAATTTTAAATTTAAGCAAATTTGTTAATTATGTTAGAAATAATAATTAAAGAGTTTATTAAAAGAAATTATTTAGACAAAAAATTTTTTCCTAAAAAAAGGATATATGGCGAACTTCTACATAACTAGAAATTTTAAATCTTATATTATTGTGTATAAATAACTACAAAATGTAAGCCAAAAAAAAGAAAATTTATAACAGTAATATATTAATTAAGGACATTTTTTTTTTTAAATTTTTACTTATTTACAGTTAGGAATCTTGAAAAAACAGCTTAGTGGAAATTAATTATATGCTGATTTAAATAAATTTCAAGATTGTAAACTTGGGAAGATTAGGTACCGTTGGATTATTTTTTTTTTACTTTACTGCGTCCTTCTTTTCCTACAGTTTTCTATTCATTTGCAAAAATAAAGCGCGAACTTATAAAATAAATTTTGTATTTCTGCTGCTCTCGTAACTAGTTTGATAATACAACTTGTTTGGAATATAGTGGAGGGTAAGTATATTTTGATGTACTTTAAATCATTTTAAATTCTAGGTATTTAAAAATAATATCTAGGATTTCGCTACTACTTTTTTACTTCTTCATCTTAACCGATGGTATTTTAAGAGTTAAAGAGTTAAAATAAATGCCAAGTCTTTCTTACTACAGAGTGAAATAAAAGCATTTGTGGTATTTGAAACTAGCTTTTAAATCCTCATGAGGTTTTTATTACGATTTAGTGGGATATATTTTTAGACTACAAAATCAACTCTACTTCAGCAAAATATTTATTTTGAAAGCGTTGCCAAACGTAAGCAAACGTTGACAGGTACTTGGTATAGTAACTTGGTGACGTCCTGGTTTAGTATATACAATATTATTGCTATTTACTAATCTCTTCTTTCAAGTAAAGCTTTCCCTAGTTTACAACTCCATACAAATCTCTCGGTTTCACTCTACGTTTTTGTGAGTCATGTGAAGGATTAGATTTACAGCTAATTATTTTAATGAAATCACTAATAAATAGTGGGCTAGAATTGGCTTATCATCAGCGATAACTCACTTTCATTTCAGATTGGTTCTTTATATTTAAAAATTCTAGCATACGTAAACTATTCAAAAACACTCTTTTAAGATTTTTAATGCCTCTTTAAAGTTTCCAACCGGCATAACTCTTCGCAAAGCGATATACCAATTGCATTGTGGTGTTTATTTAGTAAATTGTAAACACACTAAAACATACACAACCAACGACTTTGTGACTTTATTCCATATAATTTTTTTTTTGTTTGGTTTTTATACGACTGTACGAGCATGTGGTGGTGGGTGGGGGTATTTGTGTAAGTTTGTTTGTATATTTATATTGAGGTTCTTTGGTCAGTATTTCATTAAGTTACACAAAATGTTTAACTTTTTTTGATCTCATACCTCTGTCGTCCTTGGCTTCTTCTTTGTCTTTATTATACAAAATATTAGACATTTCAAAGACCGCATTCGTTTATTTACATTTGCTTTAGGTCAAATTACAGACACTTTTAAAGGCGCTATTACTGCAAACACAAGGATGATTTCAGTTTTAGATTTTATAATTCTTATATGCACTAGCATTAGTTTATTTGTATGTGTATTAAATAACAACTCAAGTGCAACAGCGTGTCGCTGGACTGGTAGCTTTGTTTTTTTTTTTTGTTTGGCATAGTAAAATTTTTGTAAAATTTATTTCGCTATACGTTTGCTTTCCTTTTTGTATTTTTGTTTGTTTGTTTGTTTGATTTGTGTGCTTTTAACAGAGACGGTTTGCTTTTAAGGATATATTTACTAATACATTGTTGGTAATATTCCTGGAATCCTAGAATTACAAAGGAAAGCAAAAGTAAATTACTAAAACGGAGCTAGCTATCACTGGCTAGTTGTGCTTAAGCTTTAGTATTAACATAATGAATCATGTAACATGAATCATGCCTTTGTAGTCGTAATTTTATTATACAATTTTTTTTTTATTATACTTTTAACTTTGTGTATTTAAATACAGACACAAGTTAAATATTAACACTTGGTGTTTTTTTATTCGTAATTTTTTTTTTTTTTGCTTTTTAGAAGCCCTGAGTCTGCTGTTGGAGTGTGGTTTGCATAGAGATGTTATTGACAAAAATGAAATTTTAATTAAAATGTTCGAAAAAGTTAAGGTTGTCAGGAATTGGATAAACCAACGGAAATCTTGATAAAAAATTTTAATATTTGAAAAAGGATCAATTAGTATTTTTATGACTGAAAATTCTTAGAGGCGGAAGTATAAAGTTATTTGAAAAGGAATTGTTATAAATTTTAAGCAAACATTATAGAGGTTTAAAAGGTCTTTTAATGTTTTTTAAAGAACATTATTTAAAATATTTATAGTCTGTTTTTGATTGTATAACTTAATTCTCTTCTTTTTATACCTTGTTATAATAAATATTTTTTTAATTTTACAATTTATAAAAGTCATAAAAAAGTGGTGAAATATTTTAACATGATTTTGAAGCCTAAGAAATTTCTTAAAATGTAAGCTATAAAACCTATGATTTTGTTATCGTTTTGACAAACTTTTTTACAGCTACTCCAAGTTAAAAACACGAAAAGGTATGAAATGGATTTTTAAGAAATTGTATAGGTTTAATTACACTAAGTCTTTCAAGGAAATATTAAATCAATTGCTATTATTATCCTTGAAAAAACATTTTTAAAAATATGTTTACAAACTTGTTTTTCATTTGGTTCATAAATATGAGAATTTATTAACTTAATAAAATTAAATATTTAAAATTTTTTATAAAAGTTCTAAAAAAGTATATATGGTACTCTGAAAATAAACAGAAAAGTTTTAAATAATGTGCTTATTATTTTAAGAAGAAGAAATTTCCTATAAAGCAAGCTGGAACAAAGATAAGTTCAAAGAAAGGATGTTTAAAGAATTCCAAAAGTTTTGGAACATTATATGTTAGCTCAATTTTTATTTTGGTACTTTTATATTTATTTTAATCCTTAAGATTTTTTTTTACTACTTTAGACTTTTCAAGTGGAGCGTTAGCTGAAGAAAATTGTTTTTATTTAAATTTTTATAATTAAAAATATAAATTTAAATCATTTATAATAATAAAGAAAAAATGCCTACGTTGTGTTAATTATTAATTAAATTTTACAAGCAAAATATTTCAAAATACATGGAGTAGAAACAGTCCTTGAAAGTTTAAATTAAAAATGTCCCTTTTTTTTTAAATTCACTTACTCAGGGTAAATAAAAACTGTTTTCAAAGTTTTTTTCAATGTTGGTCAATTAAATTATTTTACAGAAAATCTTAAATGAGATGAAAATTTAAAAAATCATAAACAATAATAATTATTTTTTTAAGGATATTGAGGGGAAAATAAATTTATTGAAGATAAAATTTAAGCAAATTTCTTAATTAAGTTCAAAGTGTTAAAGATTTTACCATGAAACTATATTATTAAGAAAAAAATTTTTTTTTCTTAAAAAAAAGGACATATGGCGAACTTGTGTACAACTAGAAATTTTTAATTACTTTTAATGTTTTTTTATATATATAAATAAACACAAATTGTAAGCAAATAAAGAAATTTATGATAGTAATATATTAATTAAGGATAAACATTTTTGTGAAAAAATTTTTATTATACTTTTCTGAAATAAGTTGAAATTTTATTTAAAATAAATTCAATAATTATTTTTGAGAAAGTTAAAAAAATTATATGGCGTCTTATTAAAATAAATACAAAAAATATTTTTATTTAACAGGATGTAAAGTAGGAGAAAATATATTAAGTTGTAAGCTATAAATATTTTTAAAATTATTATCCTTTTTGTTAAATTTGATTTAGTTTGATTTAGTTAGTCAATGTTTTCCAGTGAATTTATTCTAAACAGTATTTTTTTAGTTCACTTAATAATTTTTTTATATCTTTTGTAGACTTTCTTTAAATAAAAATAAAAGAAATTTTTTGTCTGTTTATGAAAACTATTAAAATTTAAGCATTTGACATTCAAGTACTATGTCAATAAAATTTGCTAAGCTTAAGTAGAATTTTCTTTAAAAATTTCCTGTGTATAAAAGGGCATAAGGAAACATGACAGAAGTTTATTTTTTACTGTTGGTGACAAGCATTTTGTTTAGAAACAAACAAAAACATTTAAGAACTTTAAGTGTTTTGACAAATATAGCAAAATATATATATTCTTTTTTGTGCTAAACACTTCTGAACAAGTGTCTATTGTTGCAGCCGAAGATGTAAATATACTTTGTATAACATTTGCTTACAAGAATCTTATAGTTTCTTTGAGCTGTGTGTCTGGACTTCTAAAGGATTTGGGGTGTTTGTTATTATAGGCAAAGCAATTTTTGTAGAGTAAAGATAAACAATTGTTCGGTATGTTGCTGCACAAATAATATTGTGTTTTCTGCTTAATTTTGTTTTCATGTTTTTAAGTGTGTTTTTGAGTCATGTTTTGCTTGTTGTCTATTTCTTGTTTTGTGGGTTTGGGAATTTATTATAGTTTAGTTTGTAAAAGGGAAGTGTGAAAAAGTCAAGCAATCAGAGTAAATTTAACAAAATTTTAACACTTAAGTTTATTTACTTGCTTTTTGCTAAAATTTTTATTTAATTTTTGTTTTCTATAATTACATAAGAAATGTTGGTAAAAGAATGTAAACATTTTTGGCTTAAAGCCAAAAATCTTTAGAATTGTTTTATGGTCTCCTTTTATTTCTTAGTTATAAAAAGCCCACATTAGTTAAATTAAGTTTTCAATTGAAAATTTTATTTTGGTTTAATGTTTTTTGTTATCTAAATATAATAAAACAGGATATATGATAATGTTTTTAATGCATTAGTGAATTAAATTTGTTTATAAAAAATCTTCAATAACATGAACATTTAAAATTGTAGACAAAGAAATTTTTTTTTCTTAAAGGATATAGAAAGATTTATTTAAATTTATAATAAATAAACAACAAATTTAAAAACTTTTCTTAGTTAAACTAGAAGTCTGAAACATGGTATTGTTAAAATAAACAAATTAAACAAGTTTTTTTGTTTCTAAAATAAAAAGGATATATGGCTAACTGCTACATACATGGAATTTTTTAATTACTTTTAAGGCTATATTATTGTATATAAAATACTACAAATTGTAAGCATATCATAAATTTTATTAAAGGATTTTTTAAGGATATAAATTATTTTTTTATAAAAAATTTTTAAATTTGTTATAAAAATTTCTACGTTAAAAAAATTTTATATATCGTAGACATTTAACTTTTATTTCTTTTATTTTTCTGGCCATTAATTTAACAAATGCCTTTGTAATGATTAAGAAAAAAAATCTAATTAATCTCATTTTGAAACTGATTTACCTTTATGCTCATATAAATTAAATGTAGGTATGCAAATCGGCAAAAACATTGCTTTTTTTTGCTACCCACCCCTCCTCTCAGACTTCATCTATTATTTGCTGCTGGAAGTTTAATAGGGATTTTAAATTGATTACCTCTGCCACGTTAAGTACTCAATCACTTTTGAAATCAACGCAAAATAAACAGACAAACAAACAAATAGAAATATGTAGAATAGATGAATAAGTATATGCATAAATGCTGGTAAGTGGATGAGCAGAGTGGGTGTGTGTGCATTGTAAAGTCCTTAAAAATGTCACAGACCTATAAAATACTTGAAACTGAAGCAGCTTCAGCCAAAGCCCATACAATCATCACCTTACCACTAGAACCATCACCACACACCCTTTTTTGTTTTGTTACCCACAAAACCATACAAAACTTTAAGTTAAAAATAAAATGAATGAAGTAAAGAAACAAAAAAAATCAGTTTTTTTTAAATATCCACGAAATGAATGTGCATTCAAATCAAGTCAAACGTTAAAACGATGACTTTTGCATACAAGATGTATTGGTAGTAATATTACATTTAGGAGTAAAATAGAAGGCTTTAACGGAAATACAGAGAGACACCCCTAGAAATACAGTGGAGAGGGTACGTCAATAAAATTGTGCAAAAATAAAACTAGTGGCAAATGCTCCAAACGACAAGGCTGCATGGAGCACAAAAAAAAATAAGAAAATTTGTAAATGGAAATGGTAAAATGAAAATAAATAGTCGTTGTACAATACCAACCATTAAACTGAACATACACAGGCACCAAGAAAAAAATTAATAGAAAATAAAATGAATAAAAACCTATAAGAACATACAAAAATCTCTTACTTAAACACAACTGAACATAAAAATATAATAGCAAAAAAACTGTAGAATAAACTGCAAATCAACATACAGGGCAGCACTTAAACGATTTTAAAAGTGTATTAAAAAAGCAGTGACTGTAAAAAAGTGGTATGAAGGAGCTTCAAATATCCAGAGCAAGAGTAAAATAAATTCATGTTAGTCTTTTACCAACACAGCGAAGGCAAAAAAAAAATGCCAGAAAAAAGCTTACAAGCTGCAATTGCCAGCAATTGGAAGAGGTGTTCGTTCATCTTTTATGCCAAATTGCCGAGAGATGGCTGGCTGCCTGGCTGGTTGTAGCACACATTTTTTATACATATTTCTGTTTTTTTTCCTCAACATTTTGCTTTAGTTAACAAATAGGCAAAACATTTACATTTCACATTTTTTTGTTCCAAAGTTTTTTGGGTGACAAATATGTAAAGATGTTTTTTCTTGTGCTTTATTGTTGATTTTTTATGGTTTTTAGCTTGATTTAATTCATATGGTAAGAGCTTTTTTTTGCATGAACACACCAAAGATTGAGAAGAAAAAGCACCATTAAACGAATTAATGTTTACTTTACACTTAAAACATTCATAGTGCATTATTCAATTTCTACTTTTTGGTCTGCCTGCCTTTATTCTTTGTGTAAACATTGCAAAATGTGCCGGCTAGAGTAAAATTGGCAATAAAAATTTTTTAAAAACTAAATTGAAAGATTTTAACTGAAAATTAAAAGGTTTTCTTTAATATGACAGAAAAAGGATATTAGAGAAGCTCTCAGGTTATAACCAATTTATATATAATACATAAAGCATACAATATGGTTACTAAACCACAAGTTGTAAGCTAATAAAAGATAGCCTATTTTCCATTAACACCGGAAAATCCTTATTTATTGTTATTTAAATTTTATTGTTAAAAATTATAATATTTGTTTTAGAATTTACAAGTTATTGACTTTTAAAAGCTTTGAAAACATGTTATTGTAACATTTAATTTAATAATTATTAACCCTTAAGTGGCCAAATGGACTTTTATATGATTCAAGTCACAGCTAGATCCTTCAATAAAAACATGAACACATGAAATATGTTTTTAATAAATTAGGACAGAAGTGCATTAGAATAGGCAAAGAATAATAATAGTTAAAAAGAGACTACAAAAAATGAAAAAACCAAATTTAAATTTATATTTTCTAAAATTTTTAATTTAATTAAAAATAAGGATATATGGGCAACTTTTTGCCAAAAGTTTATATCAAAATAAATTTTCAGGGAATAAAAGTCTTATACCTAGCACAAATTGTAGGCTAAGTTTTTTTATCCTTTTGGTCCTGGTTAAGCAGGACTACATCTGATTTTGTTTATCCAAAAAAGAATATATGTTGGAATTTTGGCAAAAGTTTATATAAATTTTATATCCTAGGGATTTAAAGTCCTTATTTAGGTTTATACTGCAGACTAAATTAGCTTATCCTTTTGATCCTTGTTAAAATATATAATGTTTTCAAATAAGTCTTCACACTTTGGATGAAACAATTTTTATAAAATAATTATTTATATATTTTGCATTTCCAAGCATGTTATCTTTGTTTTCATTTTTCTTCATACAAAACAAGGATATATGGACGACTCTTTGTTTAAAACTAATATCAAAATAAAATTTTGGGGAATTAAAGTCGTAAATATAGCTCAAATTGTACACTAAGTTATTTTATAATTTTGGTCCTTGTTAAGAAATAAATCCCTTTTAAAAGTCTTTATTACTTTGACGAATTATTTTATATAAAATAATGATTTTTATGTTTCGGATTTGAAAATATGTTACCTTTGTTTTAATTCGTTTTTATAAAAAAAAGGATATATGGATAACTTTTTGTAAAAACCTTATATTAAATGCAAATTGTGGGGAATTTAAGCTCTAATGTGTTGGTTCCTGAGTAAATAGGTATAAAGTAATATATTTGTTTAATTCGTTTTCATACAAAAAAAAAGGATATGTGGGCGATTTTTTGTAAAAAGCTTGTATCAAATTAAAGTACTGGCATTCATTTTGGGTACATATTGTATTCTCAAATTTTTAATCCTTTTGATCCTTGTTATAAATAAATTGGTTGTAAATTAGTTTAAAAATATTTTCATAGTTTTTATGCTTTAAAGATAAAGACAAAATTTATATATAGACCACCATAGGTAAAAGATTTATATAAAAATAAATGTTTAAGGAATTATAGTCCTTATTAAGGATTATATTGCATAATCTTTTACAAATTTAAGTTTAAAATATTTAATAAATGTTTAATACTTCAAATTTTCAGCCAGCATAATTTTCTCTAATCTTATTTCAATAAAAAAGGATATATGACCACATGCTTATTTTCAACTGCTAATGATCTTAATTTTAAACAGTGAATTTTCTTGTGCGTGAGACACCCTTTTTTGTTACAAGTTTAAGTTTTGTTTTCAGGTCATATACTTAATGGGACTTAAATTAAAAACAATTTAAACTTTTTCAATTTGTTTTTAAATAATTTGTCACGTATTGCAGTGTATTAAAAAATATATGTCATTTGCGTTGTTATTCTTTTTATTTCTATATTGAAAAAGGTGTTTCCACTTTTATTGCAGTTTTTCTTTTCTTTTCTACTTTCATGTGCATAAAAAACAAAAAATATAGAAAAACTTTTTTAATTTTTTTGTTTGTTTTTATATCTTTACTTTTCAATATCATTATTATGCTTTTGTTATTGGTATTGTTGTTGCGTATCTGTAGAACAGCGAAACAGCATTTTATACTCTTTGTTTTTCAGACTTTCTGTTCGGTTCTATTGTGAATTATTTTATGACTATTTTAGAAAGTTTTCTTTTTTTTTTATTTGGCATCTAAATCAAACCGAACTTAATCCTTATATTCTAAAATTCATTATTATTATTTTATACAAACACGGTCTTATCAATTTATGACAACAACTTAATATCTTGAGAAAATATTTTTATGACTTAAACTTTTGTAAAATGCTGTTAATATCTTATTGTTTGTATTTTTAAAATCCATTTTGTGTTTATGCTGTTGTCTTACGTTTCTATAACGGCTCTTTGCCAAAGTAGATAAAAGAAAAAGTATAAATATTAACAAACAAATAATCTGTTTGTGCGCTTTCAGAAATATTAAGAAAAATAAAACAAAAAATCTCTTTAAAGCAGCGAGTATTTTTTCTTTAAAGCATTAAATTATAGAAATTATTTTTTTTTCATCTAGTGAACATTTATTTTCCAACTTGATTATGATTTATTGTATTCGTATAGTTGGTGCTTATTTTATTTAATTTTTATTTCAAAGGGTTATTTTATCTTTACTAAAACATTCATTACTAAATTGTCCTTTTTTTGTTTTTTGGTAAGGGATTTTGAGTGGTTGGCTTCACCTTTTTATTGGCTTAATTTCATTACGATAACAGGTATGCAACCACTATAACAGCTTAGCATGATTGACTGCCATTTGTCATATTCCCTACAGTTTTTCTTTTATTGTTACGTTTTTAGTTTCCTGTTGTTGTGTGAAAAAAATATGTATAGAAAACACACAAAAACTCTCCACAATCAAGTTGGTGTCGTAACATTTTACAAATGTATGGCACTTGCAGAATACAACAATAAAAATAACAAAAAATAAAGGGTTTCATAATGTTTAATGTTTCAGTCGAAAAGTTAGTTTGCTTAGTTTTTAGAAACAGTCATTTGTTATGTTTTATGGGAGTTTTTAATTTTTGTTTTCTTTCCTTTTTGTTGGCTTAATTTTGGAAAATGTGTTGGAAGACTAATAAAGGTGTTAGACCATAAAATAATTTAAGTTGTTGTAGGTTTTTTTTTTGTTTGGGATATTAAAATAATTTTAAAGTTTCAATATTTATGAAGCTTAAACTTGAAATTTTTAAATAATTAACAAAAAAGGATATATGAACAACTTTTGTTGTGGTTGTTTTTAAAATTCCAAAATTTAATATATTATAGCTTATATATAAGCACAACTTGTTAGATATAATTTTATGTTATTTTAAGGTTCTTTTAGTTGGGATTTAAGGAAATAAAAAAAAATTTATTTTAAAATGTTCTCTTTCATTAATAAAATTTAAAGTTTGTATAAGTTAAAATATTTTACTGCTAAAACTTAATGTTTTTTGCTCATATTATAAAACAAGGATAAACGAACAACCTTTGTTTTAATTGTTTTTAAAGCTTAAAGTTCTAAGGAAAAGTTTTTTAACTAAAACCTGCCTAAAGATTTAATGAGTTTTTTGTAGAAATTTTAAGCTTAAGCTTATTTTTTTTCATTGTTAAAAAAAGGATATATTAATAGGTTTTGCTGTAATTGTATTGCTAATTTAATAATTTTGTAAGTTATTGCTTACACCTTAAATGAAATTGTAAGATATAAATTGTTAGCATATTATTTTAATTTTGGGTATTTAGGCTATGCAAACAACTTTTTTCTTCTACTTTTTTTTAACAAAAATCATAAAACCCTTTTAAATATCCTTATAAAGAATTCGAGTTTCTTTAAAACAATTTTATATTTTAAAATAAGATAGCATATACTTAATTGTGTTTTAAAAATATATAAAAACTTTAATTTATAGTAATAAATTCTTGTTAAGCTTTAATAACATTTCAGTTTTTTTTCCTACAAAAATCGTAAACTCTACATATTCGCACTGGAAAGTTCTACCCGAAACTTTAAACTAAACAAAACAAGTCTTAAAATTGGACACCTTTTCTTTAACAATCTTGCACTAATGTTTCATATAATAATGCATGAGTGCTTGTGTTTAGGTATTTAAGCGCAGATGTTGTTCGGCGTTAAACTTTTCTTTTTCTTTTGCAAAAGTATGCAAATAATTGTTATGTACGTTTGTTACTTCTTTGGTTTGACAAAAGTTTGTTGCTAAAGTAATCCATCAAAATTGCACCTACTCACATGTATGCCTTACAAAGTAACAATACATAACAACATTAACGGTAACTATAAAATTCCTTACAATGTTAACAATACAGAGTTAGTGAGTGGGAATAAAAGTGTTTGTGCGTATAATGTCTACAATAAACATGAGCCAAATAAATAACAATAACAACATGTTAATTCCGGCTAAATTAAATTTAATTCGTAAAATGTAGTGTTGCTTTACAACAAAAATAAAAGCCATTAACAGCATAAGCAGAAATAAATTGTTAACAAAATTTATATATTTTAAATAATTTTATATTGTATTGAATTAAAATACTCCCTAGGCTCGCTACAGTTATATGCATATGTACTCTGTCTATTTCCCCCAGCCGACATGTATTTTAATAAACAATTTATGGCTGTAAATAAACCATTGTATGATGATAAGCCTAAATGTAGGCTTTTGTTTCTTTAAAACAATAGATTTTAATTTTTGCTTTATTAAAAATTATTTAACAGCTCCACTAATTTTTCTCTGTTAATTATTTATTTATTTTATTTTTATTAAAACCTTTTAAACAAAAATATACAAAATATATAAAAATATACAAACTTACAGTTACCCCACTAATAATATTAAACTAAAAGTTTGAGAGTCTGTTGCTCAATCAAGCTTAAGCCTTGTCTGGTGAACTTTAGATCGTATTTAAATCTTTGTATGTATTTATATATAGAACACATTTTCTACTTAAATTTTAAAGCGGAGGAGGCTAAAAGCAGATAAAATTAAATTTAAGCATACTTTCAGGAGTTAAAAAAATTTTAATTAAATTTCAAATTTTCATCTTGAAAGTTTTTGAAAACTTGGGCATATTAATAAGTAGACTTTGATATTTTTCACAAAATACCTGAGAACCATATTGCTAAAGCCATAATTTTTGAAGGCTAGTAAAAATAATCCTAATAATTGCCTGGCTAGTTGTCTGCGTGGTAGGATCTTCATAAATTGAAACTGCAAGTTTCTGGCTATTCTTACATTTTCTATACATTTTAGCACGTTATAGAGCGAAAATATTTTGAATCTTGCCGCAATAACTACTGTATCTTTCTGTCATCACAGCCCTAAAAGTATGCAAAGAGTTTTGTTTTGTTTACAAAAAAAAAAATTACCATTAAGAAGTAAATGCTTCAAAGTTAGCGCCTCGCGGCTTATTCTAAAGCAGACTTGGGGGATATCAGTTACAAGTTGTAATTAATTTCATATTCGTATACGGTAATACATGTAATTGGAAATTTTCAATTACAATTACATTCAAATTTTGCAATTGTAATTAAGTTACAAGTACTTGAAATTTGTAATTAGAATATTTCAATTACTTGTAATTGTAATTGAAAGAAATCAATTGCAATTATATGTTATTAAAAATTTTTAGTGATGCATGACTTACAACAATTACAATTACTTGTAATTTGTAATTGAAATTTGGGTTAGTTCCACATTTAAAAAAAATCATCTGTAATCTAATATATCGGTTGTGACATTGGCTCAGGTTTAAGACTTTATCAAAGATTTATCAAAAACATGGTCTCTACATTGTCATTTATAGTACAGCGCCTAGTTTTTATCATTGAAAAATTTATCTCACAGGAATCTAAAGTTGAGAATATGAACCTAATCCTGCCTAAGTTAATTTTTTTAAGTCACGGGTATATGGTTTCGTTGAAAAGAAGCCAGGAGCAACTGACGTATACAATGTAATTTTTTTTATAAAATTCTTCTTTTAGATGATCGAGAAGGACATGAAATGATATCATTTCTTACAGCATTCAACACGGCTGAAATATAATTTTAGCTCCTAAATATTTTATTTTTTTTTTTTAAGAGAAGTAGCACTTCAGGCAACAATGTCTATTTAGTCAAGTACCGTGCTACATTCTTTAGGAAAGGGATAGAGAACAGATGAAACAGGTGGTGAAAGTAGAAGGAGAGTCGGAAATTAACTGCCGTATATAAGACAGCACAGCGACCAGTGACTATGCCTTCATCGCTGAGCAGCCCCACCGACAGTCAATTTTTATTTTTGTAGTGAAAAAAACCAAGGTCTTCGTTGGGAATCGAACCCACAACCCCCATATTTACACTACCTACTAGCCTACAGGGGCACCTATTAAAATATTTGAATTGAGTTTTATGTCTTAAATAAACAACAGAAATTAAATAAACTTCTCATAAAACTCTAATTTAAGATAAAATATCAGAACTAAAAAAGGACATGCGTCAACATGTGTTAATATTTAATAGAATTCAAAACAATTAGCTGCATAGCTAGATCAAGAAAATCTACATATTGTAGTGTAAGCACAAATTTTATTAAATACATGTGTATGTAAACACACACATAAGTAAAACTAGTTTTAGGTAAAATTTTGATTAATTATATTTCTGCGTAATATTTCATAACTTTCACTACAAGTGGTTTTTGTTCAAGTAATTGCTGTTAATATTTTGAAATATGGCTAAAAAAAGGATATACAGGAAAGTACTGCATTTATATAAGAATATAGATAATATTTATTAAAATAATGGCTCATGATAATTTTAAAGTTATAGGTATAAAATATTGTGGTTGATGTTACTTGCAAGTAAAATTTATCTATCTAAAACAAAATGATAATTTAAATTTTATTACAATAACTTAAATTCAAGAAAATTTAAGCAGAACTAAAAATTATGTAAAGCTATTTTATGCTGTTTTTAATCGAATAACAGTTTAACTTTACATTAAAGGATAATTAACTTTGTAAGAGTATTTTACTATGAAATGAATTCTTTTAAAGAGTTTGACTTTATTTTATATATTTTAATTATTTATAAATATTAACAATTTTAGTCTTGCTGTTAGTCCTTTAGCAGGTAGCATTGACTGGTGTCGACATTGTTCTTTTATTATTTTGTATTGTATTTTGTTTATAAATTAAACAAAACCATTTTCTGTTCAGGCAGATATTTTTGTTTTACTTTGCTGCTATTGTTGTTATTTAAAGTCTGTTGATTTCATAATAAATAAAACAATATCTTATTTTATATATTTATAAACAATGTCATATTGTAATTTCAATATATATAAAACATAAAGATACAAATGTAGCGGCGTTTATGTTTGTACAATGTGACTGCAATATTTAAATTAAGATGAATCAACGCAAAATTTATGATTTAAATATGTAGGTGTGGTTGTAGGCATGTATGTATGTATGCATATATGAATAATACACCAGTTTAAATACAAAACCCTAGATAAAAATATATACAATTAGTCTTTTGTATAAACACATGTGTATTAATATTTAAACATTAACATTTTATATAACATTTGCTGGTATAGGAGACACTTTCTGTTATTTCATGTTTATCCTACTGTGCGATATTATTTATAAATTGTTTATAAGTTTGGGTGTATATGCGTATTTGTATATTTAACTGCTTGTTGCCATTATTATTGTTATTCGGAGTTTGTTATAAGTTTATTGTATTTAATGTTTTAACAGTTTTTGTGTACAGCAGAGAAACAATTTAGTAAATTGCAATTAAGTGACATTTTTGCTTGACTGCCCCGCTAGGGCGCCATGGTAATAAATTTTAAATTGTAGTTTTTATGCTGTGAGAAAGATGTAAAAAACTGAAATGGTTTGCTAAAGCTTTACAGCATTAAGAGTAAGGGACAGAGAGAAAGAGATAAAGTGTTAGAGAGATTACGTATAAATGAGATATTTTAAAAATTAATTAGTTGAAAAATTACCAAAATTGAATTGGATGCGTGGCCATATATAAATTATAATAAAAAAAGGATAAATAAACATATGAAAGCATAAAGATTAATTTATTATATGGGAAAATAAAACCTTTAGCTTAATTTTAAATAAAAAATAAACAATATTTAAAAAGAAAGTAATAAAAATTTTCAAAATGAAAAAAAGGATATACGCACAAGTTTTTTATTTATCATCAGAAATTTGAAAAATATGAAATGTAAATAACTCTTAACAAACTACAAGTTGTGAGGTTAAAAAATATAATAATTTTGATATTGGAAAAAATGATTTTAAAAAATATTTTTCTTTCCGTGTAATTAAAAACATTATAATTTTATGTATATAAAAATATATATTTAATTTTTTAATTTTGTTCATTTTTTTCAAAAATATATATCCTTAAATTTATACATTTTCGTGACATTTTTCTTCCTTATTACAGTTCTTAATAAGTTTATGCATATTTAGCTGGTAAAATTTTTAAAGCAAACCAAACAAACATTTATATTTACGCAACTTTTCTTTCCCTAGTGCTTAATTTATACTTTTTCTAGCATCCAAAAAAAAATATGTGAAAACAAAAACGGTTGAAAAGACAATTATGTTATTGTATCAAGACACTTGAACTGTTATTCCCTTTTTGTAAAAAAATCTTGCCTCATAAAAGTAGAAAAGTTTTATTTTATTTTGGTTACATTTCCTTCTTTTGATTTTATTTTTGTTAATTTCTCTACCAATCTTTTCTTATACTGCACTTTGTTGGGTTAAAATTTATGATTATCGCTTTTCGTAGCACGAAAAAGCAAAAACAAGGAAAAAAATAATAATTCTGGGAATAATGTAGTAGTACACAGCTAGATATTGTAATTTTATTAAACAACTCCTTAGGGCCTTTCAAATTTACGGTCAAGCTATTAAAAGGACAAACTTTTTCAATGAAATTATATTTACAACTCAAAAAAAAAAAAAAAAAAAACGAAAGAAGAGTAGGAAGAAGAACGAAAGAAGTAACGCGTGTTTAATTTTCATAATAATAAAAAGCTAAAGTAAGAAAGCAAAAAACCAAAAACAAAAAAAAAACAACCAGTTAATAACACAATAGTGGATATATATGCTTTTATTGTAAGCAAGAATATCCGCTTTAATTTTTATGCTTTGTAAGCCACATCACTATAGAGAAGAAAAATAATGCATTTAACAATAAAAAATAATATAAAAGCAAATACTACCTTTAAGTAAATAAAATAATATAAGTGAACAATGGAGTAACTAAGGAAATGAATGCTATGAATGAAATTATCATATGCAGTAAAGAAAACAATAAACTATTGACAAAACTGGCAAAGGAAATAGTTAATAATTTAAACAAAGAGTGAACATTTTAAAGAAAAACTATTAAAATGGGGAAAAAATTAATTGAGCACTTTATTAAAATTTAAAAAGAAAAATTAAATAATTTTAATTGCTAAAGGAAACTTTTCTTATAAGTTTTCATCACGCTAAAAGAAAATAAAATAAAATCCCTATAAGAACACGACCCTATATTCTGTATATAACAAATTGCAAGGGAGTAAAAGCTTGATTTCCTTTAAGGTTTTAAATTCAAGCTACTTTAGAGTTTTCGGAAAATTTTTGTTAACAAAAATATTTTTTTTTTGCAAAAAAGGATATATTGCTACCTTTCTTATTAGCAACAAATATTACAAGGAAATTTTGTAAAATGATAGTAATTTGCAAACTATAAGTTGTAAAGTATAAAAACATTAAAGTTAACTGCATTTTTGTAAAAAATTCTTAAAAATAATTAAAATTTTTTTTTCTGAAAATCAACATTTTAAATATATATATATCAATTAATAATATAAATATGGTCACAGCGGGATACTTAAGAATAAATAATTATTCAATTACGAATTAAATGTAACAAGCAAAGTTTTAATAATACAAGGTTAACTAAAATTGCGTTTGGTAAACAAAAAGTGATACCTTTTTAATAAATGAAAGCAATTTCTCTAGCAGTTTTAAAAAAAATAACATAAAGAATTATATGTAATCTATTTTAATTAAGAACCTTATACTTAAGAATCTTATAAATCATAAATAAATTTAAATCCAAATAAAGGATATTAAAACATATTCTTTATAACGAACAACAAAATTCTCTAATTTAGTGTGTTCAACCAACACAGAATAGCGCAAATTTTACTGCAATTAAAAAAATATAAAAATCAAAAGAATTTAAGAAAATATTTTACGAACTTTTATAAAAGAATGTAAATTATTTTAAGAATAGCAATATTACAAATAATTATATATATATATATATTTTTTTTGAAGGCGTCTGACATTAGAGTATAGTTATAACAGCTATTGGAAATAAAAATTTATGATAAAATTTTTCAAGAAGAACAGAATGGAGCAGAATGTTAGCAATTGCCTTATATAATCATAGCAGTAATAACTGTGATTTTTATTTATAGTCGTGTAAAAACGTTTGAACTTTTTAATATGGAAACATTCAAATGTAATAATTGGAGAAATTCATTTAGTTTAAGCAAAAATTATCATTGTATATAAAAATCCATAAAAAAAGGACATATGCAAATCTTTTTTACTATATACGAAAGAAAGCTTAAATTTTATGTGATATTAGTAAACAGAATGCCTTTAATTGTAGCAATATTGAAAGTACTAAGAAACTTTAAGTTTCAAAATAAAAACAATTTGTATATTTTAGTGATTTTAAATCCATTAAAAAAGTTTCAAAAATAAATATTCTGCTTACAGTGCTAAAATTTACCTTTTGTACTTACTGTAGTTTTTATTTTACTAAACGCTTTCGAAGGTTCAAGTCTTTTTTATTGGAAAAATAAAGATTTAAATGAAACAAGTTTTCGTTTACAAAAATTCCTGCGGAGTAAAATTTTTTGTTTCTGAATTTCTTTACATTTGTTGCTTGAGATTCAAACGTTTCAAGCAAACGGAATAAGATTTAATTTATGCTTCTTTAAAGTTCTTTTTGTTGTTTTTAAATCGAGCAAAGAAATAGTTAATAATTTATAAAGCATAAACGAAATAGAAAAATAGTTTTAAAACAAAAAGTTAAATGGAAAATTTGCCAATTATAAACATTACAGGATATTTGATTAATATTTCACCCTTGCAGCAAAAAACAGAAAACATGATTGATGGTTCTTTGTGCAAATGTTTTCTTAAGGGGTCACCCTTAATTGTTTTTAAAGGAATAATTTACCTCAAAAGAAAACTCAGAAAAAATATAAATACATTTTAACAAACAACTGCATGAAAAAACAACAGATGAAGAAATTTTATTGTTGAGATAAATGCAAAAAAAAGGATATTTTCACAAAGTTTTAACTTTTTGAAAGGGGGATTTGTTATTAAAACTTCAAAATGCATTTGATGTCTTTTGCCTAAAAGGGTAAAAATGAATACAATTTACGAAGGTAATAGTTTCAACGGTTTTTAGTTTTTTTTATAAACCTTTTCAAAAAAATTGGAAAAATTTTTTAAAAATTACTTTAAAGCTAAAGAAACGCAAAACTGCCAGAAAAGAGAATCTGATGTTGTTGCTAAAATTTTTGTTTGGGAACATTTTAAATTTTAAAACCCGAATTTTTTCGCACTAAAGAAAACTGTCACAGCCAGTGTGTTAATTTCTATTATTATCGTTGTTGTTGTTATTACTGTATGATATTCTATAGATATAGAAGAGTATATGGTATTTGGTTGCTACGATTGATATTATATGCTCAACGCATGCACAAGTCTTTTATTTGTGTAGTTTCTGCTGCTGTTGTTGGTACTTTGACGTGGGCTGTAGTTTTTGTTAGTTTGTTTGCTTATTTGTTTGTATATTTAGTTATTTTTTGATATTTCATCCCAGGCACATCAACAGCAACTAAGCCAACAATAGCCTGCTGTCTTCTGGTCAGCAAACATTTTTAACAACACCATCATCCTCATATTACATTCAGCTCCCTCGCAAAAACACTCAAACTCTAACAATCGACGTTGTAAGCTCAAAAAATAACAACAATGGCTTCTGACATATTTTGAACCAAAGCAAAAACCTAAAAATATTTTTGTATACGGTTGTTATTTTCTAAAAAAAAAAAAAAAAATTAAAAAACTACAGAAAAAACAACTAAGTCTTAGTTGAGATCAACACAGTACAAGTATTCGGAACAATGCGTTTAGAACGTACTACTACATCATTTTTGTATGACTGAATGAAGCGCAAAAAAATAACATAAACACAAACAAAATACTTGCATGTGTATTGTTTACTAGTAAGAGAAATATTTTTTTTAAGAATTTTCTAAAACACACAAACACTCGCATACAAAACTCACAAGAGTGCATGACCTGTACGTGCATCCTTTTAAGCCTTTTGTCTCGTTTTTCATATAGCAACAATGAAAATAGCAACAGCAACAGCAGTATCAGCAGGCAGAAACAACAGTAATGGTCAGTTGGAATGGTCACATAATTTCACAAACATACACATACTTACACACATACCACACACATACATACAGACAAATTTATTAAAGTTTATAATATACATTGTTGAAATGTGTATGTAAGTTTTGTGAAAACATGCAAGAATGTTTTAGCTGTCATAAAGCACTGTGGGCGGTGACGTCAACATCAACATCAACAAAATCACAATCAGCAATACAACAGCAACAACAGCATTAACAGCTAGTACCAGGAACAACAACTACTATACAGTAATAACATCAACATCAAAATCAACATCGACATGACTTAGCAACATTTAAAACAGCAACAGAGACTTAACTTTTAGATAAAATTTACCAAAGCAATGCAACCAAGCAAGATGAATGAACATAGCGTCCTGACTATAAAATAGTTACATAGTCATACAGCCAGTCGAGTAAATCCGTTATTTAGCTTGGACAGTAACAGCAGCAACATCAGTTTTTGTCACATGATGTGTTGTCGTTTGATATTGAAGGCGGCTTAAGCTTTTGTAAAGTAAACAATGGTCACACAAAGATAATATACAAAATATACTGAAAAACGCAGCCATTATCTAGCATGCACACATGCATATACAGCTAGCTGAATAACTCTAGCAGGCATTTGCATAAATAAATATTTATATAATAAACATGTACTGCTACTGTGTATGCCCCTTTTTTTAAGGTTTTTATCGAAAAGTCATATTCTTGAAATAATTATTTTAAAAACTAAATAGTACCTTATTGCCGCATAGTAGAGTAAAAATATTATATTTTAAAATTATTTCTTTAAGAAAAATATTGCAAAATTATATAAATATTAAAAATATATTATTTAAATATAAAAGTTATTATAAAAATAATGTCATTTGAATTATTTAATTGATGTTAATTTTTTCGCCTTAAAGTATGCAATGGCTTTTATATAATTACCCTACAATTTGTAGCTACTTCAAGACTATCCTTACACAAAAAATCAATGATATTCTATTTCAAACAAACAAGTTGTCAATATATCCTTTTTTCGCTTGAAGAAAAAAAAAATATTTTTTTATGCGTAAAATATCTTATCATGACATCAAGATATTTAAGATATTATCTATCATTATAAAAGTTTTGTCTTTTTTATTTCCTTTGTTATAATTATTAAAAAAACTATTTTTTTTTATTGTCGATTACTGAACTATAAAATATTTTATGACAATATGTATTCTGTGAGAACAGATTATAAATATTACAAATTAAGCAATATTTATGCAAAATTAAACAATTTTTATAAAAATTTACTTCATTTGAGGTAGTGGTTTAATTTTAATATTTTCCACCTTAGGGTATGCAATAGTTTATATACAATTACCCTACAACTTGTAGTTACTAAAGGACTATATGTGTCGGAAAAATCAGTCATAGTATGCTTCAAACAAATAGGTTGTCAGTATATCCTTTTTCTTGCGTTTAAAGAAAAAATTTTATTTTTATAGGTAGAAATTTTTAAAGTATATTCTCATGCCATAAATATAAATTATAAAACTTATTATTACCAAAATTTTCTTAAATGTTTTGTTTTTCTTTTACAATACCATAATTTGTATTGTTCTATTATTCTTTATGATTCATATGCCACGATACTTTTATATATCTAGTAGTGGATTCAACTAAAATTATTTGCTTTTTTAACAGCAAAATTTAACAGCTTAGAAAGTGTTTTAACGAACTAAAGTGAAAAGCGACTTAAAAGATTTATTAAACTCATTTAAGAACCGAACGGTGATCATGTACTGCCTGTAGGCGCAGTTTATGCTTAAACAATTTTTAAAAAAATTAATTAATAATTATTTTATGCATGTGAAATTTGGAACCGAAAATCATTCGAACATATATATTTCTATATACTATTTCAAATCTGTGTATTAAAGGACTTTTTAAAAAAAAATAATAAAGTTGTAGTTTTTCTATATTAAAAATTATTTTAAATTCTCTTTGTGTTGCCTTTAATCTAAAAAACAATTCTATAATAAGATTTTTCTAGGTTAATTATTTAGTGCTTTAATCACATGCTTAAAAACTTTAATGTCGTGTCTCAAAACTTTATGAAAATCTCGTTAAGATAAAAGTTTTTTTTTTTTGTTTGTAAGTAAAACAACACACAACAACATAGACACATGGTAAAAAAGACACTTTTAAAAAATCTATTTCTCTATCTGAATTTTAAGTAGTTATGAAGAGAGTTGATTTTTTTTAAGTAACCAGGAACAAGGCAACAGCAACAACTCATCATTATTGTTATTATTGTCAAATGACAAATAAAAGTTTAAAGCTTAAACAATCTACAAATCTAATTGTAACCAACAGAAATAAAATGAAAAACAAACTTTTTACATTAGTGCACACAGACACATACACTCACGTATATACATACAGAAACTCACATTAACAAATTTAGAAGGGAAAAGTGTATATTTGTGTGAGGCTTGAAATTATACCCAAAACAAAGTAAATGAAAATAAACTGACATAAAAAGATCTAAAAGATACTTTTCTAAAAAGGATGCTGCTTTACACACTTGTGCAGGTAAAAATCTTTTAAAAGAAAAGCATCTAAAAAACAAGTTTATAACGAATTAAAACATCCCTTTGAATAAAAAAATAGCAGGCTCACAAGGATTTTTACATTAAACTGATTTTTTGATAACTTTTGATAATAATTTGAAGAATTTTTTCTTTTTTTTTACGGATCAAGACTAAACAAGTTAATGACCCCTCTTGCCGAGTGGCAATTGCTTAACCCAGCTTTGAGTATGAACTATTTTGCTGTAGCGTTAGCAATTATTGCTGAAAAGGAGATACAGTACGTCAAAAAAAAAAAGAATTGGAAAATTTCCGTAAGTATTTTGTTATTGCCACTCATGTTTGTTACACACAGCCGTCTGTCTATCCAACAGACTCCGCTATGCTGCTTTCGCAATCTGTTTTGCTACTCAACTTTATACTCTACTTAGTAAGGCAACACTTAACAACAACCCAAAATAACTTCCTTGTAGTTGATAATACTTTGTTTCATTATATAATTCTACCATTCGTTTTGTTATTGTTGTTGTTGTTGCTATTATGCTTTTTTCTATCCTGTTTTATTTATTGTTGTTTCAAAGTTGCCATTTATAGATGGTTGTGGGCTAGAAATAAACAGAACTCAACAACTACAAGTACTTGATTATGATGAATGTTATACAATTTCATTTTCAGCTCAGTTTTTTTCTCTTTCCGTTCTATGTTTGTTTGTGTTGTATTTGTTGTTTTTGTAATTTCGTTTTTTTTTGCATTTATTTATATTTTGTTTTCTGTTCAAAGTATGAGAGTTACAACAGTACTTATGCAATTATGACTTTATCCCTTCTCTTTTTTGCAAATCCTTTTTTTACTAGTGCGTTAATATAAGTTGGAGTGTATTGCACGTGTAAGTGTATGAATGAATGTTTGTGGGGAGGATAGGGTTACAAATAGTATGTGAGAAAAAAAAAATTTTTTTAAGAAAATTGCAACAATATGGGCAAGATAAATGCAGAAAGCAGTGCCATGTGATGTTTTAAGGAAATAAATTTTTCTTATAAAATACATTTAGTTTGGCGGGTGTCACAATTAAATTTTTAATAATTTCAAAAAGTATTAAGTCTTCAATTACAACTATAAAGTGATAATCCTTTCTTAAAAAAATTAAAAAAAATTTTTGAAGGCTTACACAGTAAACGCTTAAAATAAGATATTTATTATTCATGTTATAATAGTAGCCATATATCAGCAAAAGGAAAATGTTGAATTTACCAGACTTGTACAAGAGGTCTTTATAACTGCACTTACTTACAAGGATGTAAGAAAATAAAAGACACTTAATAAAATGTCCAGAAATAAATACAAAAGTTGGAAAAGCATTAGCAATAGCAGAATATCTATGAAGAAGCCTATACATTATCAGCTGCAATACGAAACTCATCCAGGAGCCGTGAATTGAATATCAAATTTTATGAAAAATTATTAGAGTAAGTAAAGCATTCTCCATACACCAACATAGTGGAGGTTATTTGCTTGCCTGACGCTTGATATTTTGTGATATGATTTACATCTGCAGCTGGCAGTGAGCCTTAATCAGATGGTGGTCAAACCACTGTGAGTGAAAAGCAGCGCCACTCACGCTCTAGGCTGAAGTCTAATTTTAGCAACAGGTCCTTCCTAGTAGCTAGTAGTACTCCTTGCTGAAGAGCTGAAGCCGATCCAACTCTTGTCCAAAACACATGACTAGCACGCTCACTGGGTCTGGATCATTGACCAGTGGGTGTTATTAAAGGCGGGATGATCCTGGCCACCATAAAAAAGAGACCGGTTATGGGACTGCGAAACCACAACCACCACGATACTCCCGAAGGGCCAACCTCAATAATCAGTCAGAGAAACAGCTAAATGCCTAAAGAGACAAATAGCGGAAACTCTGCGGGCTACTGATTCCCGTGGAAATAACGAGGAGCTTCCAGTTGTACCCCTGCTGACTTCAGGGGCCTGGGCTCCCTTATACTCCCAGTTGCACAGGTCTAGATAGTCAAGTATTCTCTATAAACACCGATAAAAGTGATAACTGTAAAAAGTGCCAAACCATATGATCATATTGTTACTGATAACATATCGATGACATAAATTTTACTTAAATTTCTATTTACCAACAATTTCTATTTAAGTCTTAAAATAAATCGACTCATTGAGAATTGTTGTTGGTCAATAAAATTGAAGCGATAATGTATTTTATAATTAATAAAAGGTACTAAAAAGTAGGAAAATTTTTGACATTATTTTTTCTTATTATAAGATTGTTATGTATGTGATAAGTTTTACGTCATCGCCTGGCCGTTTGGGCTTAATCTAACAGTGGTTTAAACAATGGGTGTAGGAAAAATGCCCACTTGCCCCCTAAGTCGCATACAGTAATAATAATTTAAAATAAATATTTAGTAATAATTATTTTTTTGAGTCAAGGTAGCAGGACCATGCCCCCACTGCTTGCTATAGCCTTTGAGACTATCAAACCGCTTGTCCTATTGCAAGCGCAATCTAGGACATTTGATGTTAAGCCTGCGTTAATTAACATCTCTTCGGAAGCGCTTTAAAAGCGACCGAAAAAAACTAGCAGCTACCATGTAACTTCCCCAGGGTTATCAACAATAACCAGAACCGGGCCGTAATTCGGTGCGCAACTGGTTGCCCTGGTATCACTACATGGTTGGACTGCAAGAGTCCTATCAGTCTTCCAGTTAAGAGTTCCTGTTGATATGACTGGTGCTGCTTTTTACCCACATTTTTGAGCACATTCTAAGATGGGGAAATGATCAATCGAGACTCCCGTGGGCATGCTGGAGCAATTTTGTAACGTAAGTAAGTATAAAAAAATTCACATCTTGCAGCAAATCAGAAGCGTCAAATAGATAAGTATTTCTTATTTAAATCAGCCTAAAAGTATGCAAAAAAAAATTATAAATCTTTAATTTTAATAGTATATTTATCAATTCAATTGATATAATAAAAATATCTTGTAAAATAAAAATTTTTTTAAATTATATCCTGTAAATGAAATCCTCTTAGAAGTTGGAATAAAATTAAATCAAATATTTTAAACAAACCCTTATAAAGTTTCCCCAAAGTAGGCAGTACTATTTAGAATTTTACATAGCTAATTATTAAAAAAACTCACAATTGATATTTTTTAAGCTCTTTATTTATTACATTTTGTAGAAATGCAAGTAAAAATTATTATAATTAATATTAGGAAATGCAGTATAATACAAATTACCAATTGAAATTGAAATTAAATTTCAGTTATACAACGCCCCTGTTCAAGATGACTTTTTTTTCATAAACATTTTAATAAATAAGCAACTTCTCCACAAATGTATAACAATTTACAATATATATAATAAATGGATAAAACAAAAGCCATTTAGAAAAAAATATATAAAAATAGTGAAAGACAGAAAATAAAAAAATTATATAAAACTAAAAAAAACAAGGATATGAAAATCCTTTATATTACTAGATAAAATACATCATTTTATCATGTTGCCTGCCATTTATATGCATCTTCCTATAAAATTTGTATTATATTTTGTTGTTTTTGTTGCTTTGGATTTTTTGCAGTACCTCTTATGCATTACTTTTATGCACTCACAAGTTTGATTGTCATAAGTAATTGTAATTGCATCATTGTAGGAATATAATGAGTATGTTATTATATTATTATTATTATTGTGATTATCAATGAGCTAAAGAGAAAGATTAACAATAATAGAGAAGCTAACAAACGAACTAGAAAAGAAATAAATAAATGCCATGAAATAATTTACAAAGAGAGCATGAATTACAGAAATTACAAAGTAAAAAAACATTAACAGAATTCTTAAGATTCAAATGGGAAAAGGATATTAAATTTTGAGAAAATGGTTTTGCTTCCTTTATGTTTTTATGTTAAGCATTATTATGCTTATCACTCGCTGAAGTAAAATTATATGTTAAAAAAAAAATTAAATAAAACTCCCCTTCTTTGGTTTTTCCTAGCGAAAAAATGGAAATAAAATTGTATGCATGTTTCTGCTTGCAGATATAGTCTTGCGATTTTTTTTGCTATTGAAAAAACAAAAAAAAACCAACTACAACAAATGAATGTCAAATAAAAGTCAGAGTGCTAAAGGACTTTAAAAGGTTAAAAATAGTTACAAAACAACAAAACACTGCAAAAATAACTTTAGCACTAAAAAATTTAATAAAAAAAAAGAAAAAGAAAAAAATTCCCTATTAAAAATTTGGGGAGAGGAATTGTCTTTAAGTTTGTTGTTTTTGTTTGCGTATTTGCGAAAGATCTGCATGTGTGAGTATTTCAAGTCAAATCAGAATTTTCTTTAAACGTATTTATGCTTTTTAATTAATTTATAATTACGCTTGTAAAATTTTACTAGCAGACAATATGACGTTGTAATTAAGGAATCAAAAGACACACACACATGCACACACACACGCATTCATTTATATACAATTATATATTTCAACAGCTTGTATAAATTTGCAGATATTGTCACTGTCTCTTGTTAATAAACGTTAATTACTTTGCATTATATTTATTCCCTTTTTTTTGTTTATTTATCATTGTCATTGTGTAAGTAAATTTATTATATGTGTGTGTGTGTGCATGTCTCATTTTACTCTTGTCAAAGGCTTTCAGCACCAGCTGTTGTTTAAGTGTTTTTTGTTGTAAATAAATAAAATCTTTATTTTGAGGTTTTCTTTTTTGTCTCTCTCTCTCCCTCTTCAAATATTATTAAATGTTTCATTTTTGTAACACTTATAATTCTTGTTACTTGTAACATAAGGCAGTCAATATAAAGGACATTTTTCATAGGTTAATTAAAGACAACAATTCATTTAATTAAATCTAATTGTAACAATTAGAGAAATCTTATAACACGCTTAACTGCAATTAAAATTAAAGTATAATAATCAAAAAAATTAGCGCAAAATATTTTAAAAAATTAATTAAATGATATATTTTTTAAACATTTAATATGTAGTACAATAATATCCTTATAAGAGTGTAATAAAGGTTAAATTGTAGAATTATACCTTAAACTATATAATTTCCAAATAAAAAATATTGATGAATTTAATTTTAATTTTAATATTAATGAAGAATTTTCCATTTGAAATTTAACTAAGAGCTTCCGTGAAGCCCAGAAAAAGTGTCTTTCATGAAACTATTAAAGCAGGTTTTTTTATATATCAAATATTTTAATATATATTTCATACAAGCTCCTAGAAGTATGCAAAATATAGTTTAAACTACTTGGAAAGTCTAAATAAATCATATTCTTGGACTTGTGAAATCCGATAAATAAGATAATTAAGAGTTATTCTATATAGTAAAAAACTTTAAAAATATAGATTTTTAAAATATAGACCCGATTAATTTTACTGGAACACAACAGACTTAGCTTTTATGTTTAATAATGTTTAGGTCTTCAGGCTTGAATAAACCAACATTCGCTACAAAAGATAAGAAACTTATAGCATTGCCATAACTTTAAGACCCTTCTCGTATGAGTAAACATATGCAAAGCTTTATTAAGATAATAACAATTAAATATAATTTTGCTGGGTAAAATCTTATTCTATAAACATACTTTAAATGTATTGAATAAGTTATATTTAGATGCCCCAAAAAATATGCAAAAAATATTAAGTTCTAAAAACTTTACTGTTCTCTATAAGCATGTTTAAAATTTTATAAAAAAAAAATAACTTTCATCATAAAATAAAAATGGATTTAAATTAAAGTCACTATTTAAGAATTTTAGTTTTTATGCTCTTTAGAATAAGCAAGGTTTGTTAAAATTATAAAAGTAGTACCAAAAATACACTTTCAATATTCGCATCCTAAAAGTATGCTGTGATGTTTTCTACTTTTCGCTTTAAAATTGTAATGCGATTTATTTCTTCATATATTTTTAGCTGAACACAAATCCCTTGTTTTATACATCTCTAAAAAAAACAACTTTATATTTAATTCCTTTATGATGATTTGTTTTGATATTCGCTCTATTTCTTTTTACTACTTTATAAGGATTTTTTTAGACACCCACTCCTTAAAGTGGACAAAAAGAAACCATAATGTCTTTATATTATTATTGATTTTACGTAAATTAAGAAAACTGTGAGAACAAAAGCTTCTTTTAAGTTTATGCATGTCCTGCAAAGACATTTATTATTATTTTATGGCTTTTTATTTTGGAAAGGACGTATTCTTAGCTTGGCCATTTAAAAACAGAAAATCTATATATATTTTTATATTTTCTTTTTCGCTCTTTCTTTCTTGTTGACCTTTATGTATGTGAAGTGTTTGGCGAAAATATCTGGATTTCCAAATTAAATGAAGCGTATTTTGTGTGACAATTGGCGATTTTAGATAAGTTTTCCTTTTTATTTCAGGCTTTTATTTCCTTTCGCTTACAGAAGTCATAAAGATTGCATGTCTTGTGACCACAATCATTAAAGCCAATAGAGCATACACGTTCAGCTTTTGTCAGACAGTATTATAATTTGTCCAACAATCTTTTTGCAAAGTTAAAATAATTTCATTTGATAATGCTTGCATATTTGAAGCGGTCTTTAGCGTGTTTGGGAATAATAAGAATTTGCAAGATTTCTGTTTTCTTATAAAATATTTAAATATAAAATTTATAATAGAATATGTTTATTTTAGTAGGTAATTTGAAATCTGCTCGAGGTTACAGAAAACTTAATTTGATGGAAGGATAGCAAAAAGGATTTGTTACAAGTCTATTTAGTAAACCGTGACTATATTTACATGAAATGGAAATGCCACTTTGCTGCGGTCTATCTTACGATTTGTTTCAATTTGGTGCCAGGCCTTAAATAAATATATTCACCAAAAAGGATCTTCGAGCAATTCGAATTCCTGTCTACACATCGCTATTAAGGAGGACTGTTAGCAATAAAAATTTAGACATTTTTTTAAAGAATATGTTTTCGACAAATTTTGTCATCGATAACTTTTGAAATTGTTATCGATAACAGTCTGCAGATTTTTAAGAGCAAAAAAATTTTGATCGATTACAGTGGAATAATTATTTTTAAATGAATTTTCTTACCAAAAGATATTATATTATTTTTTTTTTTAAATTATATTTTTTAATTATCGGCTGAAAATTTTATTTACAAAAACTTACTAAAGTAAAAATCTTTAAATCTTGTTTTATTTTTGCAACTAAATAAAATTATTGTTATCGATAACCATTGAATAGTTTTTTTGTAAAGATAAGAATTTTTAAAAAAATTTAAATTCATTTTTAAAAGAAAATTAATAACGAAGACTTTTAACGTAAGTTTATTATCGGTAGAAATCATCGTTAAACATTAAATTATTGTCGATATTATTATATCAGAGAAATTGATATCTAGGTAAATTCCTTAATTTTGTATGGAAAGGACTGTTATTGATGATAAATGTGGTTCACGATGCGTTTTTAGCACATTATTCGAAGATGCATCACCAACTATGATATTTCGGCTGTAGTTCGTACACCAACTGAAATATATCAAGGTCTGTTCCGTCAATAAATTCATGTTATTGTTTTTATAAGCTATTATTAGTATTTAATTGATGTATAGGGTGCATTGGTAGTCACTTGTGACGGTACAGTGTAGTGCGAGTTGATTGTTGTGATTGTCTGTGCAATCATATGAGACATCATATGTCACTCTAAATAATTCACACTAGCAGCGATCACTAACAATGTATTTGCCGCAAACGAACCGAACATGCAGGTGTTATATTCCACGTGTGGATATGCACAGAGAAACACACATGTGAAAATAATGCTAGGAATGCTCATAAGCACTCCAACCTGGACAATGCACAACGATTTATGTGTGAGTACGAGTAAGCTTACAAATGTATAACATTGCAAATGTAAGTACACACAACAGCACTAATACTCGCTATGTTTGCCACGCTTTAAATTCTGTGGGGGAAAATAATTTACCAAAATATTGTCCAACATTTTAGAACAAGAACTTTTGATAAGGATAATTTTAAGCATTTTTTTAAACAAACTAGAGAAGTAAGAATTAATATTTAAGGAGGAATCGAGCTGGACGGCTAGCTTGCCAGCCGGAATACTGACGAAATAAACATTATTATTTAATAATCTACAGCTGCTTCCTCTCACCCTGTACTAAATCATTATTGACGGGTTAGTAGGATCATTTAAAAAACATGTGCCGCCAAAACGATCCTTAGTTAGCCGAATTATTATCAGTGCATAATAAAATACTCAAGCTTTAAAATATATTTTTACTAATCCAAACATATTATGGTTATATTTTATTTAAAAGACTAAACGATGGCTTAGCTCTAGGAGCTATGGTTTCTTTAAAAACAAATACGAGGCATTATTAAACAATAACCGTTTTTTTCAAATTTCGTGTGTTCGATTTTCCCATTTTTTGTTCTGTTATGTTGATACACATGTCTGTTATATGTGTTGACAATATCAACCATTTTGGATTGTTAGTTTGTTTTTGACAGATAAAAAGGTTAGTCGTGTTTTAGTGTGCTCTTTTTAATATTCGAAAAAAATGGAACAAAGAGACTGTATTAAGTTTTGTGTTAAAAATTATTTTTAATGTGTGTGAAATATTAACTGTGGTGTTTGGCGAGCAGAGCTCAAGTTCAATTGTGGTATAACCGGTTTAGGGAAGGCCAAAAAGATGTCAGTGACGATGCTACCAAGCAATTTTTATGAATGTTTTAGGCATGAAACGTGCGACAATGAAGATTGTTCCAAAATTGATCAATTTTGAGCAAAAACAACATCGCATGGATATCGCTCAGGAGCCGTTGAACGTCGTCAACGACGATTCAGATTTGCTCAAAAAGGTCATAACTGGTGAAGACTCATAGGTGGATGGGTATGACATTATAACCAAAGTCCAACCATTCCCATGGAAGCGACCAAAAGGGGCAAGACCAAAAAAAGCACATCAAGTTCGGTCAAATGTGAAGGTTTTGCTCACTGTGTCCTTCGATTGCAATGGCGTGTTGCATCATGAATTCTTGCCACAAGATCGTAAGTTCAATAAGGGATACTGTCGTGAAACGCACAGAATTGTGAAAAAGCCAATCATAGATTTTGCACCATTATAACGCACCAGCTTACACATCCATGCTTGTGCGTGAGTTTTTGGCCAAAAACAAAACGGCAATCCTGCCTCAACCACCGTATTCACCGGACTTGACCCCCGCTGACTTTTTCCTCTCCTCAAAACTAAAGACACCGATGAAAGGAAAGCGTTTTGCTACGATTAAGGAGATAAAAAAAGTCTGTTGTCGAAACCAAAAAGCACGTTTTAGAATTGTTTCAAAGATTGGAAAAAACGCTGGCATAAGTGTATTGTATCAGAGGGGAATTATTTTGAAGGAGATAAGATAATCTATATATATAAAAGAGGATGTGTGTATGTATGTAAGAAATGGACTCGAAAACGGCTGGGCCGATTTTGATGAAATTTTCAGAGAATCTTCAGAATATTCAGGCAGGTGACACTGTGAAGTCCGATTTTTGATTTTCGGTCTGTGGGCGGAGGGGGTGGCAAAACCCACCAATGACATATACATATACATATTTATTATTTTTTTTCTTTTTTATTTTATTTTTTAAAGCCATTGTTATGCTTTTCAAAACGAGATATCAATCTCTTAAATCGGTTATGTAGCTCCGCAGATATTTACAAAAAAAAAACTCACTAATATATAATAAAATATCAAAATTTTAAAACTTCCGAAATGTTGAATTCGCTTGACTTATCTGGACTGCCGCCCCACCGCCTACAAGTAAAATTTGATGTACAAATTATTTTGGTTAGAAATATCTGCCAGCCACGACTTTGCAATGGGACACGTTTAGTAGTCAAAAAAGTCATGAAAAATGTGATTGAAGCAAAAATTTTAAAAGAAAAATATAAGGGCGATGTGTTGAAAGCACGCATTCCTATGATTCCTCCAGATTTGCCGTTTGATTTTAAATGGCTTGAGTTCCCCACACCTGTTGCTTTTCAATGATCCCTGTTTTTTGCACGGTCAGTTATATGTATCACGTTCACGTGCTTTGTTTTTCAATACCGCGAACCAAAATCGATCAAAAAATGTCGAAGAAATGACTTGCAAAGCAGTAACGGGCACGCTAGTAATAAATAAATACTTTTTGAAACAATTGAAGTAAAAAACCGATTTCTCGAATGCGATGACTACGGAGTGTGCTAATAAAAATATGATTACTTTCGTTTATATTTCACTACTGTTGCAGTATTAATGCTGCTGGATCTTCTATATTCATTGTAGTATTATAATCTTTGAGTGAACCAAGCATTGTTGAGTAAAAGGAGACGTGCACGAAACTAATAAAGTCTTTATCACTTCTGAGGAAAATTTTAATATCTCCATCTGGTTGCCAAAACGTTGGTGAAAGTTCTTCATTTCGAGCAGACACCAAATTGTCAAAGACACCAATATTCAAAGTAGTTTCGCTTATATTAAGAATTTCATTTCGAAAATGAATATTTCAGGAGTGGCTTGGCGTAGTAAAAAAATGTCCGAGCATTTAGGCGTGTTTCTACTCTATCTGAGACGATTAAGAGCATTTTAAGGGCATTTTTAAACATTTTATTTTACAAAAATTTATATTTGTTTACAAGTAATTAATTTTTATACTTTAATTTATATGCTCGATAAAGGTCACACTTCTTTAGGCAATTAAGATTTTTTAAGTTTTTCAACACTTTTTTAAGGATTAATAAGACGACTACATTTAAAACAATTGCATTTGGCTACAAAAAACTATTCAAACTTTTTGCAGCTTAAAGCTGTTTTAACTTCAATATTTTCTTATTTTTAATTTATTTTTCCTTCCACTCCCTTCTTTTTCCCCTGGTATGACAGCTATAATTTCTTTACTTTTTCTTTCAAATCAAAATATACTTGATAATCATTAAAAAACTTTATCAGCAAAATACAAAAAAAAAATTCAACTAATCCTTGTTATCCTTAATATAAAAAAAGCAAAAGAAACTTAAAAAGAAATTGTAAAACTTTTTAATGAAATGAAAGTCACATCATTATAAGATTTTTTATTTATTTTTTTTTGCTCCTTCATACTTTGACAATAATTTTTCTTTTGTAGTTTTTAAGGCCTAAAAGCAGGACTGTTGTTTTTTTTTTGAAAAGTCAAAAAAAGGAATTCACAAAAGTAAAAGACTGTATATATATAAAAAATCAAATAGCCTTAATCAGCTTAAGTTCACACGTATTGATTGAATTTTCATTCATCGCCTTATCTTAAGATTTTTTCTCGTTATTGTTAGCCAAAGAAAAGAAACAAAAAATAATTTTTTATTCTCTGGTAGGTGCGGGGATATTATGGACAAAAGTTCAAAAGTATTAAAAACAGTATATTAATTTAAAAAAAAATTATGGTGACTTTAGAAATTGAAGTATTAAGAGTTTGAGGGCCCATAAAAATACACAGTTCAGTTTCACACAATTAAAATGGAAATAAAGACCTGCGTGTTTAAAAGTGTCCTTTTGTTTTTGCTTGCTTGGCAAATGCAATTAAAAAAACAATTTGTTATTTTTGCCAAAAAAAAAGTTTATTTTCTCAAATGAGATCGTATTCTTAAATTTGTGTTCCTAAAAATAAAATAAGACACCGTCGATATTAGAATTGTTTAAAGAATAAAAATGTAAAGATTTTGGGCCTCTTTTGTATTTAAGTCTTTTTCACTTCTAGTTTCTTTATAATCAGCGTTTTACAAATGATGCCGTGTATAGGCAAGAAACGGTGATGGTGTCTGTTTTCTGTTAAGTGTGTAAATCATAGAAAAGTTGTCATTTTTAGTGGCCTTTTTGGATATTTTATGTGTTTTAATGTTATTTATCAAAATAATATAAACTTTATGAAGTAAAAAACAAAAACAAAAAAAGATATATTGAGTTTTATTTTCTATTTAGATAGAGACAATAAATACGTTAAACGGAAACGGAAATTGCAATTTGACATAAAATAGAGCAAAGAATTTGTTATTTATAGACTTAACAGCAAGATGGTGTTTTTGTTTTCATACATTTATAAATCAAGATAATAACTTGAAATTTAAAGGTAAAATAAAAGAGCAATAAATTGAAACAAATGGTTACATATTTCTTTTTTAAATATGGAATAATTCGTATAATTTAACACTTTTAAAATATTTTAAGAATATTTTTTAGAAATAAGGCCACCTTTAGCTATGATTAATATAAATAACACCTGTTAAATTTGACAGTAAAATACATTGAAAACTTAATTTATTTGCTTGAAACTCCTTGATATACCCATCGTTAAGTAAGGATGATAGTGTTGATTTCAGTTATCGTTATAATAATAATTTAATTAATTTTTAAGCAATTTTTCACATTCGTTTGGCAGCTTGTTGATCCAGGTTCGTTTTAAATTGTATAAAAAGATTTTGAAACAAGACAAAATCACCTCAAGTGCAAAAAGTTTCTTGTTTTCTTTAATTCAATAAAGTCTTTCATCCACAGTATATTGAGGAAAATGTTTCTTAGCTTGTAATAAAGTAAAGACCTTAAATACATTCGTTTGTTAAAGTAATGTGGACTGGGGGTATCAGTGTTGTTCAAAAGGGTATTTTAAAGAAATTAAATAAAGAAAATACTGACTATAGGGATTGTTATCGATTATAATAATTTATTTAGAAAATGTTACGATTAAAAATTATACCGAAAATGTTATGGTTTCAATAGATTACATCAAAAATATTGTCCATGATAATATTTTCTATACAAAATGTTATCGATTAAAATTTTTTCTATCGACAATGTTTACGGTTACAATTTATTCTATAGACACTGTTATCGATTTTATTAAATTCTATCGCAAATGTTATCGATTGTAATATATTCTGCCGAAATTTAATGGATTATAATATTTTCTATCGAAAATGTTATCGATTAGAATATTTTCTATCGAAAATATTATCGATTATAATATTTTCTATCGGAAATCTTATCGATTATAATATTTTCTATCGAAAATGCTATAGTTTGTATAGTTTCTATCGAAGATGTTTATCGATTATATTATTTATCGAAAATGTTATCGATTATAACATTTTCTACTCACAATGTTATCGATTATAAAAGTGTCTATCGAAAATGTTACCGATTGTAATATTTTCTATCAAAAATGTTATCAATTATAATATTTACTATCGAACGAATTTTTTTATCGAAAATGTTATTGATTATAATGTTTTCCCTCGAAAAGGTTATCGATTATAATATTTTCTATCGAAAATGTTATCGATTGTAATATTTTCTATCGGGAATGTTATCGATTAAAATATTTTCTATCGAAAATGTTATCAATTATAATATTTTCTACCCACAATGTTATCGATTATAATATTTTCTATCGAAAATGTTGTCGATTATAATATTTTCTATCGAAAATGTTATCAATTATAATATTTTCTATCGAAAATGTCATCGATTATAATATTTTTTATCGAAAATGCTATAGGTTATAATAGTTTCTATCGAAAATGTTTATCGATTATATTATTTATCGAAAATGTTATCGATTATAAAAGTGTCTATCGAAAATGTTACCGATTGTAATATTTTCTATCGAAAATGTTATCAATTATAATATTTTCTACCCACAATGTTTTCGATTATAATATTTTCTATCGAAAATGTTGTCGATTCAATATCGAAAAGGTTATCGATTATAATATTTTCTATCGAAAATGTTATCGATTATAATATTTTCTATCGAAAATGTCATCGATTATAATATTTTCTATCGAAAATGTTATCGATTATAACGTTTTTTATCCGAAATGTTATCGATTATAACGTTTTTTCGGAAATGTTATCGATTATAATACTTTCTATCGAAAAGGTTATCGAATATGAGAGATTCCAGATATTGATGATAGTTTCTAGCAAATAATGACAATACGTAACCAAATAACAAGAATAAAAATTTATTCTGTTCTAATCATTTTTAAAAGTTTTTTTGTTTTCATTTAAAAATAAAAAAATAAATAAACTAAGTGAGAATTATGAAAAGTGTTTTTATAACAAAGAAAATTATTTTTTATTTTAAATCCGGATGCTTAGTATTCTTTTACCTGACATAAACTAAGTATGCAAGAATTACACCTAAAGCCAGGCCTCTTTAAAAATTTTTGTTTTATGTAAAACGCCGTAAAATATACTACTTTAATAAACTTGCATACTTTTAAAAATGTTAATATAATTTGATAAAATTTATTTTTTAATAGAAACGTTTTCTTAGGTTGAGTCAATTATCTTTGAAAAACTTACTTTATTTTTATGGTTCAGCCTTAAAATATACTTTTAATAATTATCTTAGCAGTGGGTGTGCTTTTAAGTGTATTGCAATTTTTCATAACACTTCAAATTAAACTTATCATTTTTTATATTCCACTTCATATTTTTTTTATTTCTTTTTATGCTGTCATGTCAAGATAAACATCAACTTGAATTAAAAAACATATTATTTAAACACTTGGGGGGAAACGTCATAAAATAAACAACAATAATAAAGAGATATATATACATATATATAAATTTCTTTCTTTTTTTTTGTTTGATGTTGTTTGCAATATGACCAACGTTGCTATAATATTATTGAAGTAAAATAAAACTAGAGAATAAATGGAATAAAACTTTTTTTAAAGAGAATCATTTATGAAATGAAGAATAAAAAAAATGAAAAATTGAACATAAAATTATTTATCTACTGGCAAGTTTATTACAACAAAAAGAAAAGCAACACAAAATAATTACTAATAAACAAATATTAAAAAATATGACAAGTAAATAAATAGTAGAGAAAAAAAAGAATGAAACAAATAAATAAAAGCACCTAAAATTATACTATATATTTTAGCTTATTTATATTTTTTGTGTTGTTGTTTATATGCTATTATTTGTTTAACACCAGACCATTTTCTAATTGAATATTTTTTTCCAGTTCTGCACTGCTACTAGCAGTTGTCATTCGATAAAATATTAGTTTCTATTTTTATTATTTCTAGTGTACAATTTTAATAATGAGTCCCCTGTTAATGTTTTCTAATAGGAACCTTTTTTTGCTACAGCACAAATTGTAAGGTGTGTCCTGTGATAGTGAATACTCTTTAGAAGCGTCGTTACGTTTATGTGTTTGTTTTTTCAAGATAATATATAGTGTTGTGGTATTAGTGCACCTAAAATAAATTTACTTACACCTACAAAGACAAACATACTAGACTTCTATTTACAAAACATTATTAAAATTGTTATTATTGTTTGTCTTTCACCCACAAACGCTCATATCATATTTCTTCCCCTCTCTCTCTCTAGCTGGGTTCTTGACTTTTGTGTAATAATAATTTAAAATGTTAACAAAATGTGATAAGATCGAAAATTGCATTATTGTTGCATTATTTCTATTATTATTATTGTTATTATAATGACAACAAGGATGGCGTTAACCTCATCACTGTTGATTGCAATTTTCTATTGTATACTTTTAGGATAAGTTACTTCATTTTCCATGGTTTGTCTAATATTGTCTAAAATGTTATTATTAAAAGGGCGATTAATGGCTGATGATGGATGGGCATTATTTTTGGTTGCCTAGTCAGAATATGTGTGAAATTGAATAGATAATTTTAAAATTAAAAATACTTAAAGCGGTCTTCTGTCAACAAGTTAAAGGAAAATAAATTTATTTAATAGTTTAAAAAAGGAAATATAATAAAATTTTTACATTCTTTTGAGTCACTTAGAACTTCGTTTAGATGTGAGACACATCTTAAATAAAAATGTCATTTGAGCATGAGAAGACTTCGAGCTGAATAGCAAATATCTATCATTAAGTTGTTGTTATGAGCTTTTAGGATCATTGAAAAATATTTCTACCATCTCATGGCCTTTTTAATAGAGGGAAGATGTTTTTATCACAAGCCCATTAATTACATGTCCATTTCATGGGTGCATAAGAAAATGTTGCATTCGTAAATGATATCATTAATGATGACCGTGAGTTATCCTTTCATTTCCCTCATTAAAAATAAAAACTGTTGATTTTTAAGTTGTTCAATATGTGAGATGAACATAAAACCACATCTGTGATAAATGAAATGAACGAAAATTAAGCAATATAACGATTATTAATAACAAAACGTCTTAATATCTAAGTATTTCGAGTTCCATACAGACGTCTCTCTAATGAGAGACATTAATACGTGGTTAAAATTAAATATTAATAAGGATATTAAACTATTTAAAGGTTCCGAAAACAAATAAATCTTTTAAGATGACCAGATGAGCATTTTTGAGAGTCTCAAAAGTTAATTGCGTTTTTAGAAAAACTAGCATTCATGATAGCTGTATTATTTAATAGAAAGCGAGAATTATAGTCTCTTAAGAGAGTCTTAAAAAATCCTTTTTATTTACTCATTTATTTTCAAACAAAAATCTTTTTATATTTTTTGCATATAAAGAAGTGTTTCTTAAGTTTTATAGCTTTCAAAAGTAATAAGTCAATACTTTTATGGTGTTCAATTCCATATTTAATTATTCCCATATCACTTGGTCCGTCTATTTTTAATACCGTTTTCTATATTTTTTAAAGTATTTTTTTTTGTTTCAGTTTTTCATTCTAATAGTCAACAAATTTATTTCTCTGCTAAAATACCATACATTTATTTAAAACATAAATAAAGGAATCAGTGATTTTATTAGCATTAGTTTTAAATAAAAACTAACAATTAAATGAAGCATACTGTTAGGCATATAAACATTTAAACAAATCAAATAAAAATTAACTTTAAAAAAACCATGAAAATATTTTAAATGCATTTTTTTATATATATTTTTGTAGCGTATTTTTAGGTGCATATGCACATTTAAATATGAAGTGGTATTAAATAACATGAACTATTTTTGTTTGTTTTTGTTATCTCTATCTACAATTAATTCTGTTCTATTCTATTAATCTTCTTTTTGTTTATTGTTTTAGTTGTTTTGCTATTTTTATAGTTCATTGATTTTCAATTTGATAGATGTGTATAATAAATGGAAAATAACACAAACGGTAAATAGATAAAATAAAAAAATTAACACATACCGGGCTGAGTGAAAAGCAGACTCGAAAAAGAGTCAGCATAACATTAGGAAGACCGGAAAGATTGCCAGCTTTCTATTCATACATTCACTTAGTTAGGTAGCCAATAATTTAGAGATGTATGAGTGCATATTTATACATGTATAAATGTAGATGTACATGTTTGTATATTTCTTTGTACAGACAGATATATTTTTTTATTGTTTTTGTTGTTGTTTTTCTAGTTTAATTTTGAGTGATTGTTTGTATATAGAGAATTAATGGCATATAGAATTGTTTTAGAATATTTTCCTTAAAACAATTGTGAAGGTTGTTAAATGATGCCAACTGTATTGTTTTAACTAAGATAACAACGCAAGCATTTGTTTTAATAAAGTCTATGAATGATAACAGGCCAAAAATAGCAATAAAGAAATATGCGGGTTTTGTTTAGAAATAGAACTAAATCTGTTTTCTAAAATTTAATTTAAAAAGGATATTCGTACTAATTTTTTAAAATGTTTAAATACAATTTGAATTTAATTTAAATAGCATATGTGCTCAGTTATTTTCTAAATTTTTGTTTTATTTGTTATTGCTTGATAATATTTATATTACATTTTTATTCTAATAGCCTCCATGAAAGAATGCTGAATCCTTTTGATTTATTTTTCTTAATTTTCTATCTATTTTTATGGCATTTTGTATGAAAAAGTTTTTTAATTACCTACCAATTTTACTTCTACGAATTAAACCTTAAAGGACCAAAAGAAAAATTATTGTTAACAATTATATCGATATTTTTGAGCCAATTTAATATAATTAAAAATAACTGCGGATAAAACACTCAATGCTATAGGATTTGTATAAAATATTTTAATGCAATTTTAGTGTGGCCTTACACTCTAAAATAAGAAAACGGTCGACTAATGTAAACTCATGATGGCGAGTGTATGTTTAATGCTTTTTAATCTTTTTAAGTCCAACACAAAAATGAACTGATCAAATTATGACTTACTTAGTATCGAGTTAAAAAAGAGTGTTGTTTTATTTTTAATAAACTCTTGAATAGACTCTCAGAAGAAATTTTTGCTTGCTGCTGATTTCAGCACTGGAATATCTACGCCGTTTAGTTACTTTTAAATATGATTTTGGGGGAAATTTTCCTAAAATTAAATCTCCAATATTGTCCGCTTTTTTATTTACAAAAAAAAAATCAACTTCGAGCCTTCTTATATCAGGATCACTGACGTTTGTCACGCAACAAATAGTAAATGGTGTGCACAAAAACTTCTATTGGTAAATCATTTGTCCTTTCGCAAAAGCTATATTAAAAAGCATGTGAACAACTAAAGGAGGGATTTCAATTTAAATTTCTCAAGTTGGCAGTATTAATAAGACTGACCTAATTTGGTCCTTTCCCAGCCAAATTAGATGGATTATAGTAAGGAAAATATCTGCCACTTCTCCTCATATCTAAAGGAAGAATATCAGCTTTTTATTGAAATAGAACGTATCTTCTAAAAATTTTTTAGGTCACAGCAAGCTCACACTTTAAGTATTTTTAAGTAGATTGATAACCTTTCCTTTTTTAATCGACTTTTAAAAGCGACTTTGGTCCTGGTAAACTTAATTATTTCTTAAGCGATTTTTAAAAGTTTTTATTTTCTTCAAAAAGTGCTGCTTTAAGTAAGGTTTATTTAGGAAGAGAAGGTGTTAGAATATTAAAACTTAAAAGATGCTTAAGTTAATAAAGGACTTCAATATTTTAAATAATAAATTTAAGAGTGTCTCGAAGGCTGAGGGAACTTCTGGTATATGAACATGTCTTTTATATCGTTATAGAAAGAGAAACACCCTAAACATGTACTTCTCTGTCCTCTATAACAATAGCTATGAAATGTTGAGATATAGAAATTAAAGGGTGTTCTCATAGGTGATAATGTTTTTTAGAAAACTCGTCTATGGACATGTCTGTTATATCGTTAAAGAGAGAAGAATCCTGAACATATCCTGAACAATAACTACGAAACGTTTAGATATAGAAATTAAAGGGTGTACCCATTGGAATATAACATTTTCATTAAACCTTTGTTCAATAGAAATAGTTTTCTCTATTCACGCACAGTGTATTTTAAAACATGCCAATGATGATTAGAACCTTGAGCAAGAACCTCTCAGTCGTTTTCTTTTCTTTTTTTGGATCTCTCGAATTTTATACTCTCTCATTTTTAATTTCCTTTGATGAATTTTAGTTTGAACGATTAAGTAAACTCACTCAAAATAATTTTCATAATTTTAATTGTGAATTTGACTTGAAACAGCATTTCATCGCTAGTGATATCGGATTTACAATTCAAAAAATTTGGCCATTTCCACCAGCTTTATGACGTTTTGAGTAAAACGAAATCAATGTTAAATTGTTTAAATACTCCACGACCCTTCAAGGATTAAATATTTAACATACAGTCAGCTTTCTTTTATTCTTTTCGCAATACAAATTATGTATGCATGTGTAAATACAGAACGTTAATGAAGTTTCTTTTTTTTCGGCTCGATAAATTACAGCTAAGAGTTAATATTTATTTGTGATAATAAAGTATCCAAAGAACAGAAAAAGAAAAATAATATTTATGTGTATACACACACATTTGCTATCAAAAGGAAACACGCACCTACGCATAACTGAAAATGTGTAAAATTATTAGTGCTGTGTATAAATGTCTTGTGTTGAAATTTATATAATTTATCATTTCAAGGTGAGATGTATAAGCAATTTTTTATAATGTTGATTTTTAATCTTAAGCAATCAGTTTAAGTTATTGCAACAAGGGATTCATATCATCCTTAAACACTGGCATACAACAAAAAAGAAAAAAAAAATAATAATAAAAAGGAACCCACACATGTTTAACAATACATTTTAATATGAGAGATCTTCAACACACCCAGTTTAATAAACTTATTTATTTATAAAAATATAAGCGTACACACAAACAATTACTTTGGCCAAAACTTGCTAATATTTTCTATTGCTGGCTGAGGGCAGAGCAAGAGAAGCTAATATATTTAAGGATATACAAAAGGAAATGAATATTTATGATTAAGATAAATGATGTCTAAAGGTAAAAGCAACATTTGCGGCATTTGTTGTGTAACTAAAGGAAAAACTTTTTATCCCAAACATGAGAAAATTATTTTAACAAAATATTTTCTTAAGTTTTATATAAATTTTGTTGTCACTGGGAACAAGAAAAGGTAAAATTCAAACATTAAAAATAAAAAATTGTATATAAAAGATAAAATATCTAAACAATTTGTATTGTGTAGCAATAGAGCTCCTAAAAGTAGGCTATAAACTCATTAAAAACAGTTTGCCTTAAATGTAGTCTATATTTCTTTATAGTTACGCATTTCAATACCAATGGAAAGTAGTTTCGAAAATCAAGTAAATAAAAATGGGGAAAACAATAAAAAGAAAAAAGGACAGTTAAAATTTAAAAAGAACAGGAATATTTTTCTCACTAGAAAATTTTATTTATAGATAAATAATATTTATTTTTTATTTCATTCTTCATGTTTTGAGCCTCAGCTAAATACTTTTATTAAAATAAAAATTTTATGGTCGGTAAAAAGAAAATCCTATATTTTTATATGGAAAGCATCCATCTAATCCTAATCGGAGTCGATGAAACACAAATTAAAAGAGGACTGTGTGAAGCTCCGGGATTGCTTAGGTTAAGGAGTCGCTTAAAGAACTGTACTGCTTAGTTCCAGTGTCATTGTAATATAAAATTTTTTATCCTTTTGCAGCATAATAAATTAAAATTAAATCCTTAGTGTTACATGTTTACATCTTTTCATGTATGCGAATCAATAATTTTCTCTCTCTCTATCTTATTTATTCTGCCTAAAAGTGTGCTGTGATTTTTTAGTGATAATATCAAAAAGTCATATTATAAATCATTTGGACAAAAACAAAATTTATATAAAATCCTGCAACAATTGCTTGTATTGTATAAATTTCAATTGTAAAATGAAATGTAATTTTAGTATATCCTTTTCATTTCTTTTTGCCATTGATGATAATGATGATGATTGGTTTTAGTGTAATAATACGTTTTATTACATATTATTATTATTATTATTATTATTATTATTATTATTATTAGTATTATGTACATGAATTTGAACAATAGAAGAAATCCTTTCAATTATATTTATCATACAAAATAAGTAGATTATTAAAGCTGTAGCTGTATAAAATTTTGCCAGCATTTTACCAGCTTCATTCAATCAATACATAGTATGAGTACGAGTGCGAATACGAGTATTTTTTTATATTTATTTTATATCAATATTCCTACTCTCATACTTTATCAATTTCTTAAATTTTTAGTTTAAGAGAAGAAGTGAAAAATATCGAAAAATATAAAGAAAAATTCGTTAAGAACTTAAGCCTCCTTTAGAAAAGCAAAGCGCTTTATTTGTTCATTATATTCCTGCTAATAAGCTTTTTGCTGTATTGGTGTCGCTGTTGTTGTTGTATTTTGTGCTGCATTCACAAAATTAAAAGAAAGAACAATAATAAAGTTACTAAGGTTATAGAAAATGGTTAAGGATATTGGCTACATTGTTGTCGCTTTATAAAAGAAATAGAATGTTGCTAACAAAGCGCAATTTTGCAAGTAATTGAAAATATGATGTTGATGTTACCAAAATTGTAGATCTAGGCCAAACCTTAAAGTCGTATAAAAGTATTTAAAATTTATAGTATATATTCAGTTGAGGAAATTAGCAATTAAATGAAGCATACTTTTAGGAGTATTTAGGTAAACTTGCTGAATTTCTGTGAAAGGTAATAGAACAACGTTATGTAGCGCTACAGTATTTCTAAAGAGTTTATATACAAAAGAAGAAAAAGCAATATTTTGAGAAAACAATTTTAATTTTTATTTACAGCTTGATTTTACAGCTTGATTTTACTTAACGCTCTTTCCTTTTCTCTTACTGGTTAACAATTCAATTAAAAGCGCCCAAATTGTTTTTGTTAATTATTCCTGTTTTAAGCAAAAAATAGCGAGGACATAAATTTTGGCGATTCGCTTGTAATCTTCTCTCAAACCTTTAAATCGTTAAATCGTTATAATAAATTTTCTATTAATCACTTGTTCACACTTGTTTTGTTTCTAAACAGCATTATAAAATGTTTAAACAAAAATATTAGAGCATACCTTAAGGATGAAATAAATGCATTCTACGTTAAAACCTATCTTTTTTTCTCCACTTTATCAAGTGAAACGTGCAATTTAGGCATCATTTAATTTTAATTTCATGCTAAATGAATTTAAAAATGTATATTCTTGCATGCCATATATGTAAGTGTGAGTGCGTTCTTTTATTTTTTCTACATTTTCATTTTTATTTTTTCCAGCTGCTGAAATAAAAACAAAACGAAAGAAATAAAATGAAATAAAAACCAGTACGTTATACAATATTTTGTTTCTTTTATATAAGAAAATGTATAACATTGAGTGAAAAGCTGTAAGAAAAACACGAAACATGAACGTGACAACAACCTTACTTAAACGTCAAACTGAAGACAAGAACAAATTACACATTACGATTTGATACAAGAAAAAAAACGCAACAATATGAGCTACATAAGAAATGCTCTTATATGCTAACATAAAAATATATTAAATATAAACAACAACAAAAAAATCATGTATGTTCATGAAAAAATATATAACTATAAAAATAATAAGAATAAATGTTTTATCTTGAGACAAAAAACAAAAAAATAAAGGAAGGAGATTGAACTTGTTTTTCTGTTTATCTTAATGCAAAGAAACGTAGAAACCTAGAAAAGTTGTCTAATGATGAAACATATTTATAATAAACATATATAGAGTAAAATGCAACAACAACAACAACAACAACAACAGAAGAAAAAAGAAACACAGATCCTCATAAAGGTACAAAATAAGAATTTACATTAGATTACTTCTTATAAAAAACTACGCCAGATTTATTTATTATTTTCTTTTGCTGGAAGGTGTGTGTTAATGTCTAAACTTATATAAATATGTCCGGACTTAGAGAGCGCTTAATGTGTTTGTATACGATAAGAAAATAAAACTACACTTTAGTTAGAATTGATGAACTGGCTTTTTGTTTCCATTATTAAGCTTTCAACGTTCAAATTACGTACAATAAAAATAAAATATATATAATAAAGTCAAATGACAGGTAAAAACAATTAATAAAATACAAATGTAAACAAATAAAGTAGAAAGAAAGTAGCAGAATACCATTATAATTTTATTAAAATTAACTCTTAAAACTATACTTTACTTTTGAAAATTAAAAAATGTTTAAAGCCTCACTTTAGCAGTAAATAAAATTATACACTATCATACAAAATGTGGTTTTATATTCAGGAAGTCTGCCAAAGTTATACTGAAATGTAATAAAATATTCTGAAGTATACTAAAACATATTAAAATATACTAATTTTAGTATTAAAAGATAAAAAAATAAGCATAAAATAAAAATATATATTGAAATATATTAAAATTTACTAACGTATATTAAAATATACTAATTTTAGTATTAAAATGTACTAAAATATAATAATTTTAGTATAAAAATATACTAAAATATATAAAGATATATGATATATATAAAATAATATGAGTAGACTAAAATATACAAAGTTATATTAAAATATACTAAATTATACTAATTTTATTATTAAATTATACGAAAATATATTAATTTTAGTATTTAAATTAGTATATAAAGATATACAAAAGTATATTAAAATATACTAAAACATATTGAAATATAATTCACCATACTAAAAAAATATATATAAATAGATTAGAATTTACTAACATATATAAAAACATACTAAAGTATACTAGTATTAGTATTACAATATATAAAAATATATTCAAATTTATGAAAATATACTATAATATGTGAAAAATTCTTAAATATATAAATATATATATAAATATAAATATATATATATAAAATGTACTAAATGGGTTGATATATTTTAAAATATAATATATAAACGAAAAATTAGATATTCATGAGAAGTATATGAGAAGTATGGTTTTGTTTAAAAATAGTTCCTAACATTATACTTAACTTTTTAAAATATTACAATTTTTAAAGCATGCTTTTAGTAAAAAATTAAATAATGTATTCTCATACGGAATGAAGTTATAAATGACGGAAAGCTGTAAAAATAATTTTCGGGAAATAAATCGCCACAGTGGTTTAAAAGAAATCAGCAAAACGAATTTATTCAACTTTAAGAACTTCTTACAACTTTTAGAAACTATCCCCATTGTAAAAAAATCGCAATTTTCTATAGAAAAATTTAGCATACAGAAAATTTTATATGGTATATTTTTAGCATAACAGCAATTTTCTGTGAAAAATTCTAGTATAATAGAAATTTTTCTATAGAAAATTTTACCATAAAAGCTCTTTTCTAAAGAAAATTTTAGCATATAAGCTATTTTCTATAGAAAATTTTACCATAAAACTATTTTCTATAGAAGATTTTACTATTAAAATAATTTTCTATAGAATATTTTAGCATAAAATTTATTTTCTATAAAAAATTTTAGCACAAAAATTATTTTCTAAAGCAGATTTCTACAGAAATCTTCAATAGAAAATCTTTTTTCTATAGACAAAAGACAATTTTTATATAATAAAAGTTTCTTTAGAATCTTTTAGCATAAGAAAACTTTCTTTAAAAACAATAAAGCAAAATATAATTGCGTTATCGCTTAAAAACTTTTTCCACCAAGACTTCATTACAATCAACAAAGTATGTAATTTTAAGTTACATTGCAAAGCTATAATTTGACTAAATTAAAAGCGAGACTAAGAACCACCAAAAGTAGTGGTGAAATAGATTTAAATTAGAATTTTGGAAGAAAACTTTTAAGAAGCGTTTCTAAGCAAAATTTTGCTAGCAGCCGAATATTAAGAAAAAGTTTCATTGAAGAAAGAGTTGCATACAAAAATATTAGTTCCTTTTTTAAGAAAAATTTTTATGTGTAATAAAATATTATGTTGAAATTCTTAAAGAAAAATAATCAGATGTTTAAGGAATGCGAAAATTTAAGTTTAAATTAAATCAAGTTCAAATTGAATTTAGATATTTAAAAATGGCCAGTTTATATTTTATTGGTTTTTAATTTTTCTTCTACTTTAAATTATTTATATTCAATTTAATAGAAAAAAATTATAAAAAATTAAAAAAAGGAACTGGACTTTAATATTTCCCTTAAAAAAATTATTTTGAATAAGATTGATTAATATTTAGCTAATTTAATTGCCTTAAAATCCCTTTTATAAACTATTCATGTTTTTTAATTTTTTTGTAAATCAATTATATTAGAGTTCCTTAAAATAGTTTAGCAAACAGGACTCTTATATCTTGTTGTTTTATTAAAAACATTTGAAAAGAATTGTACAATATTAAAAATATTTTTTTTTATATTAATTTAAAGTGCACCCTAAACTATGCAACCCTAAGAAACCTAATTTATAATTTAAACTATGCAACAAATTTTAACGAACATTTTTTGTTTTTTTTTTAATTTAAGGATTTGTAGTTATTTGAAATACCAAATGTAGAGATATTCAAATAGCAACTTTCTTAGAACTTTGACAAATCCTTAGATGCCAGTTTGATTTCGTTTTTGTTTTTTTTTTGTTTTCTACACTCTGCTACTAACGATAATCAAATCTTTTGGTAGTAGTAGCAAGGCAAGATAGAGTTAAAGAAACCATACCGCTTTAACCACAAGCAATTAAACTTGTCACAATAATTGCATTTTCAGTTTGGCATTTAACAGCATCATTTTAACAAAAGCAGCACCACTACAAAATTTACGGACTTGACTGGTGCAAAAAGACTATTTTATTACAAAAAACAAGAAATATCTAAAAAAGATCACAAAATCTTTTTTAAACAAAGTGTCCTTTTGGCAGTTTTGGTAGTGTAGGTATGTTTGTATGTGTATGTGTTGGTAACAACTTTTAGCAAATTGCTTAAGATAAGCCAAGACTTTTGCCATCAAGCCTTTTGCTATTTAACAATATAAAAAACGTGTAGGAAGAGGGAGAACAAAATAAAGACGAGAAAAAGGAAATAACTTTCAAAAGAAGAATAAAAGTATTTAGAAGATGTGAGCAGCCAACAACTATTTGAAAATTTGAAATCTTTTCGTTGTTGTCGAAAAAAACTTTTTAAGCTTTAATTTCATTTTGCTAAATGAATAAAAACGACAACAATAACAAGAGAAAACATCTAATAAGAAATCGTACACTCAAACTATGTTTAAGAAGATTACCACAACCAAACGCAAAGAGAGAGGGAAAGTGCTAAGTATGAAAGAAAATTAAATTCCTTTAAGGATTAAAAAGAAACTTTAATTTGCTGCAGTGTTAAGGCAACAACAACAAATAATTAATTCATTCATACGAGTACGTACAAAATTACAGCACTGGCAGCAGCTTTAGATAAGCAGCTGAAGTCGACAGTAAAAGTTGAACGAAAAATGCCAAAATGCTGTTTATGTAGAGTTCGATAAGTATTATATTGTTGTACTTAGGTTTTTCATTTATAACCTTTTTGAAACTTGAGAGGTCATCATTAAGCAAAGAAGCTCATGCACAAATAGTTTAAGGAAATTTTAAATAAAATTTTTTTAGAAATGAAATCAGACTTACAAAGATTAGTTGCCTTAAACATTTGGCTATAAACTGTATTGCAACACTAAAAATTAGAATATCAACTTGTGTTGCCTACTTTTAGGCGAATATCTTTATTCTTACTTCTAAGATAAGTAGCTGGTTTGTAATAACTTTTTATTTAATTAAATATTTTGAAATGTGTTTCGGCAGATTATTTTAGTTTATTTAAAATCTTTGTTTTCTTAGTTATACAACAACATTTTTTTATTACTATTAACATATATAGATTAAACACGACCACATTTATAAAAGGCACTTTCACACTTAAAGAAATTTAGTTAATTATTTTTAGTTTTTTTTTTGTTTTTAATAGTGAATTTAAAAAAAACCATTAAAGAACAATAATGAAAAGAGTAAAGAGTAAAGTGTCAAAAATAACAATTAACAAACAAAACTTACCGCTGCGGCCTTCACTATCAGCTGGCTTGAGCTGTAAACCGCGGTTCATCTGTAAAGAAAAAAAATAAAGAAACGCGTAAAATAAGCAAAAATAAATCTAATATTTTGAAAAATATTTATTTTACATATAACGTAGTTGTAAGGTTCTTGAAGCCAAAAGTCCTTAAATTTGATATTAAAATTTCATTGATTTGATATTTTTTTCTGGATTTAATATTTGTGCGTTAGTATATTGTGTTTGCTTGTGCCCTTTAATAATTTATTAACAATAATTGTAGCAAATTTACAACTTACAAACACAAATAAAAGGTTTATAACAACTCCATGTCTATACGCCATAAAGTATGCAATAAAAATTTTACAAATTGCTTTCTTAGCCTAAAATGAGCTTCCTAATGACAGCAATTTAAAACGGATTAAATAATTTAAGTGAAACTATATAAGAATACAGAATTGTTTATTGAATCAAAGAAAGGAAACCACAAAAAGGCATAATTGATTCTTAACAACTCAAAAATAATTTATTAAACTGAACAATTTTTTAGGTTAAAGCTGCTATAAAAAGCCTTTTTTGAAGCGAAATTTCGCTAAAATTAAAATATTTTAATAAAACATCCTTAAGAAAAATTCATTACAACAAACAACTTTAAATAATTTTAGCCAAAACTTTTTTTAAAAATAAAAACAATACAAAATAAAATTTGTAGAAAAGTTATAAATATCTAAAGTAACGAAAATTAAAATGTAGAATTAAAATGTACTAAATTAGAAATTTGTTTTTACTAAAATTTAATGGAAATATTCTAGGAAAATTTAAAATTATCAGAACATGAAAAACTTTTTAATAACATTTAACGTCTAGGTAATAACTCTTTGAATCTCTTTGAAGTAATACAGCAAATTTTTAAGAGTTAAATTGTTATAAAGACACTTATTATAAATAATGGCATCTTATTTAATGTTTTAATAGTTGTTATTGTTATTGTAAAAATATTATGATATTTTTTCTATTATTTTTATGAAAATTTTTTTTGAAAATTTTAGCATAAAAACTTTTATACGAACAAGTTTAGCATAACATAAAATTCCTTTAGAAAATTTAAGCATGTAAAAATTTAGACATAAAAATAATTCTTAAAAAAAAGTTAACTACAAAAATTAAGCTCAATTTTGTTTTTTTTTTCAGTATAATTAATATTCTGACAAAATTTAAGGTAAAAATATTTTTTATTTCGGAAGTTATACCACAAAATTAATTCTATAAAACAACCAAGAGTAAAAGAAATTCATTTTAGTATAAAAAAATTAGAAAATTTAATGGAGAAAGTACAGCCGTACAGGTGAAATTGTACAAAAACTATTTAATTTAAACAAATTAACCATCAAAGGAAATATCTTTAGAAAAATTGTAGTATAAAAGTGATTTTCTATAAAAACTGTTAAAATAAAAAGCTTTCTGTAAAAGCTTTTTAGAATAAATTTAATTTTCTACAAAAAAATTTCAGTATAAAAGCCATTTTCAAAAGAAAAGTCTAGCAAAATGGCAATTTTCTATAGACAAATTTTAGTATAAAAGCGATTTTCTAAAGAAACTGTTAGAATAAGAAACTTTCTATAAAACCTTTTTAAAATAAATCCAATTTTCTAGAAAAAAAATTTCAGTTTAAAAGCCATTTTCAAAAGAAAAGTCTAGCAAAATGGCAATTTTCTTTAGAAAAATTTTAGTATAAAAAAATTGGAATTTTCTTTAGAAAACTTTTAGTATAAAAGGGATTTTCTATTGAAACTATTACAATAAAAAAGTTTCTATAAAACCTTTTGAGTATAAATTCACTTTTATACATGAAATTTCAGTATGAAAGCCATTTTTGAGAGAAAAGTCTGGTAAAGCGGCAATTTTCTTTAGAAAAAGTTTAGCATAAATCGATTTTCTATAGAAAATTTTTGCGACTAAAACAATTTCCTATGGAAAACTTTAAAGTAAAGCAATTTTGTGCAGTAGAAAAGAAAATTTTCCAAAAAAAAACATTTTAACATAAAGTTAATTCTGTACAGAATATCCTATAGAGAGGATAGATTTTATAACAAATTTTAAGATGAAGAAAACTGTTAAAGAACTATTTTGACACATAATAAAATTGGAACATTTTTTTAAATTTTTAGCATAAAAAATTTTATCATGAACAAACTTTTAGTTCAGATGTTAGTATACAAAAAAATTTTTATAGAAATCTTATAATAAAAAATATTTTCTATAGTCAAAAGAAAATTTTTAAACAATAATAATTTCTTAGAAAAATTGTAGCACAAAGGGAAAATTTTCTTTAAGCAAAATTTTTTTACATGAAAAGTTTTTTTTTTAAATTTAAATAATTAATTAATTTTCGATAAAAAATTTAAGTATGTGATAAAAATATCTGTAAATAATTTTTGTATAATTAGAGGTTTGAAATAAAAAACCTTCGTGTAAAAATTTTAGTACAATACAATTAATGTCCTCTATTTTACACTATTTATTTTGTACTAAAAAAATTTTTTTTGTATCCAATATTCTAAAAAAAAAGTGGCTGTACAAGATATATATTATTTCCAAATTTTTTTATAAGAGAAATTACTTTTAGAAAAATTTTATTATAGGAATTTTTTAATGAAAAATTATAAATTTTCTATAGAAAGATTTAATAAATGTGAGGTTTTCTATAAAAGTTGTATAACAAAAATGTTTATTTCAAAAAGTTTCTGAAGTAAATTTCAGTACAAAAATAATCTTAGTTAAAAGAAAAATTTTCTGTGGGAACTTTTTTCAAAATACATTTAGTATTTACATCAAAAATAATTGAGACAAAATTTATAGCAAAATTAAACTTTTCATATAAAATAATAATAATAATAATTGGTAAACAATTTAAATTTCAGATAATTACAAGCATATGCAAGAAATAATAATTTAGACATAATTAAAAAATATTTTGGGGAAAATTAAATAAAAAAAAACAAAAAAAATTATAAAAATAAATATAAAGTTGACAGGAAAGCAGAAGCGTTGAATTTACTATAAAACTTTTTAACTTTATACTGCTCCACAAGCAATTAAATATATTTCTTTTTTCTGAACTCAAACCCAATGCTTTTTAATAATGACATTTACAGCAGAAGCAATTTAAATCAATTCGTTTATTACACGCTTTAACTATTTCCTACCCAAATGTGTCATTTTCAATCATAAAATGTTGCAAAATGTTTCAAATATTGTTGCCTCATATACATGTCGTTATATTTTAAAGTAATTAAAACTGAAAAACCATTAAAATCCAATACCGCAATATTTTACAATATCAGTGTTCTCGCCCAGACAACAAATTAAGGCAAAAAAAAAATATTAGAACGGGAATTTAAGTTGAAGTTTCTAGCTGCAATGCAATGCAACAAAAATTCTATATAGTGTTGTGTAGGTGTGAGTAAGTGTACTCAAGTATGTTTACAGCATTTCAATAATAATCAATGAAGAGTAATGTTTACCAATGGGAGACCAAACATGAGGCACTAAAGCATCAACACTAACGTCAGTCAACAGCAATTTCGCAAACCAATTTATATGTTTGAATTTATACACAGTTATATAAACACTAATCATCATAGAGCCACCAACAGCTTAACCAAGCACACGACCAATGAACCAATATTGCAACAACCAACAACATTTATAATGAAAAGCAGTCAACAACACAGGCAGTAAACGACATCAGCAAAAAGCAGCATCAGCATCATTTTAGCCAGTAACAAATTTTAATGACGCTTTTACTAGCAGCTTTAGCTACGAGCTGTTATTATAACTGCTGTTATTCTACATAGCAAACAAATGCATACTAACACAAACTCATACACATACTTTTAAAATAATTTCGATATGACTCTGTCATGTTTGTAATTCAATTATGTTAATGATTGGACAACATTTAACGTATTTACATTTAATGCATAATGAATAAGTGCTCGTAATGTTCTTTAGTCGCATACAGAGATGTGATGTACCTTCCCCCGCTTTATTTATTATATCTCATTTTTGACCAAACGAGTCAACGAGTCAAGCCATTATTATACTCTGCCATTCAGCTAAAGCCACTACAGCTGATGCCGATTTGTTTTTCTTTTTGTTCACTCAAATTCCGACATCGGTAACTAGATTTTTTTTATTTTTTACAAAATCAGCAAAATAAAAGTGTGAAAATATTTTTACTGCAAAGAATGGGATAAATGAGCACAGGATGCGAAACATGAAAATAAGTCAAAAAAGAAAGAAAAAAAGGAAAAAAAAGACACAGGACATTACGCTGCCAAGTGACATTGGCCTGACATTGATTAAAATTTAATTGAAAATAAAAATTGTTTGCAACTTATGATCAAATAACAGCCAAAGGGAAATGCAAATATTATCGCATATTGAATATTTCATTTAAGCAATCCAAAAGGCACAAAGTAATTAAGCAGAAAAACTGTTGAAAATTTCATTTTAAAAAATTATACTTTTTTAAACACATGGAACAAAATTTATAAAATGTAACAACTTTAATGGTTTTTTTTTTACCTAAAATTGTAGTTTTTACTTTTCCTTTCTTAAATTTTACAAAAATAAGTCGTTCTATTACACAAAAAAAAAAATTATATTAAAAAATTTTCTATTAAAATATATCACGTATATAGATATATTCACGAAATAGTAGTAGTAGTAGTAGTACGAAATAACTCTTATATGGAGAATTTCCAATTACGAAATAACTCTGATACGGAGAATTTCCTATTACGAAATAACTCCTATACGTGGAGTTTCCTATTACTAAATATCTCACATAAAAAGATTACCTATTACGGAATATCTCGTATATGAAAAATATCCTTTTGCGAAATATTTTTTATATGAAAAATTTTCTATAACGAAATATCTCGCATAACAAAAATTTCCTATTACAGAATCTTATATAAAAAATTTCATATTACAGATATCTTGTAATGGAAAATTTTTTATTACGAAATATCTCGTATACGAAAAATTTCCTAATATAAATATCTCGTAAGTTAAATTTCCTATTACGAAATATTTCTTATACGAAAAATTTGCTATTACGAAATATTCCGTACATGAAAAAATTCCTATTACGAAATACTTTATGTAACAAAGAATTAACGAATATCTCGTATATGAAAAATATCGTTTTGCGAAATATTTCCTATATGAAAAATTTTTTATTACGAAATATCACGTATATTAAAAATATCCTGTTACGGAATATATCGTATATGAAAAGTTTGCTATTACGGAATTTCTCGTATATGAAAAATTTCCTATTACGAAATACCTCGTATATGAAAAATTTCCTTTTCCGAAACATCACTTAATGAAATCTTTTCTGTTGTGAAATTTCCCGTATAACAAAATCTGTAATAAGATTATTTCGTATATGAAAAATTTTCTTTTGTGAGGTATATGTATATGAAAAATACCCTTTTACGAAATACCTCTTACATCAAAAATTTCCTGTTACGAAATATCTGGTACAACAAAATTTTCCTCAAACGAAATATCTGGTAATTGAAAAATTGCAAAATATCTCGTATGCGGAAAAATCCTATTGTGAAATATCTCGTATATCGAAAAATTCCTATTGCCAAATATCGAAAAAAATTTACTATTAAAAATATCTCGTAACGGAAAATCTCCCATTACGAAATATCTGATATACGAAAAAATTCCTATTACGAAATATCTGGTATATGAAAAATTTTCTTTTACGAAATATCTTATATAACATAAATTTTCTATTAAGGAATGTGTCGAATACGAAAAATTTTCGATTACGAAAGAATTCGTATTTTGTAAACGTAATCCCAAATTTTGATTAAAATATTTCTCATATTCAAATTAGATATTTCTTGTAAACGAAAAATAGTTTATTACGAAATTTCTGGAAATATGAAAAATGTTCCATTTAAGAAATTTATAAAAACGATAAATTTTCTATTGAGAAATTTACTCATACCAAAATGATCTATTCTAAATTTATATATTTAATCTTATTGTAAACTAAAATTTTTTGTACTTTCCTTAATTTCTTAGAAAATGCATCACTTAAGATCAAAAATTTTCTCTTATATACCTCAGTATCCTAGCAACAAATTTCCTTGTATTTCATTTGTTTTTAATTTTCCTTGTTATTTAAATTTTTCTATTACAAAGATTTTACTCTTAAAATAGAGTTAGGAAATACTTGTTGTACTAAAAAAATTGCTGGTTAAATATTTTATACTTAAATAATGTTTTCAAAACTTTTTTTTTTAATTCAATATCCTAAAGAAATTTTTGTGTTGAAAATTAACAAGAGAAAATAATTCTAATAATTAAAATGTAAAAACATGTTCTTATTTTATACTACAACTGCAAAAACATATTCTTGTTGTTGAATTCGCTGTTCGAAATCTTATTGTTTACCACTTTAAGAATAAATTTAATTAATGCTAAAATTTTCTCGTACTCGTATTATAATAAAATCAAATGTTAACAAATGCACTCACTCACTCATTATTGAGTTAAACTTTCTGTGTGTACAACATTTTTTTCTTGTACTTTTTGTACATTTACATTTTGTTCAAAGTTTATCTTAAGACAAATGGTTTAGTTTTCTATTGTAAATTTGTAGTTTTAATAAATTAAATTTTTTATAAAAAATTATGTATTTTTGCAGGATAACACATTTTGTTTTTACATTTTTGTTATTAAATTAACAACTTAAAATTATTTATTTAAACATTTTTTAAATTACTAGTTTGCAAAAATTAATTTATACCACGGAGGATAAGCGTGTTAAGATTGTGAAAGTTGTTTTACGAAAAAGTGCGTCTCAATCAAGTGCATTTTGGGCACTTTGTGATTTGGCCGGCATAATCGACAAATGTGCCCACAATCGAAGAATTGTGCACGAATTTCTATAAGCCGGGTTTGTAGAAAATGTTTAATGTTGTTCAGTATGTTGTAGCACAGGAGCTGTGAATCTCGTCGTGTCAAACAATTGGACATCGTGCCCAACAATTGAACATCTCACTAACATTCCTGGTGGGAGTTTTAAATTAAAATTATAATTTACATGTTTGAAGTATCAACTGAATCGACAGCGGAAGCCTACTGATCATTTTAAGCGCCATCGTTACGGCGAACGCTTGTTTGTTCAAACTGAACGGAATGGTAACTTTGCTAAGAAAATCATCTTTAGCGAAGAGGCGCTGTTTCACCTCAGTGGATATGTGAAAAAGTAGAACTGCCGAATTTGAGCAAACCAGAATTTAAAAGTGATTATTGAAAAACCGATATAGCCAGAAAGAGTGACTGTTAGTGACTGTTGGCAGAGCCATAGAGTTACACTTCTCTTAACATGAGATCGAGCTAGCAGATACCGTTAATGATGTTCGCTATAGGATGATCATAACATATTTCCTGTAGCCCAAATTTGAGATTATTGATAGTACCACTTATAAAACAGCCAAAAGTATGCTGGCATTAAAAAGTCGTTTCATATATTTTAATCCATACAAACGTCTGTGTTTTAATTTTTTATTAAATACTAGCAAACCCGGCGAACTCCGTTTCGCTACCAGATGGCTTCGTTTTTTGTAACATTTCGGTTGGGGATTAAAAGATAAAAAAAAATATTTTTTGTTTTATATTTGAAAAGGAAAAATTTTATTTCATTGCACAACAGTAATGAATTCATTTCGATTAAAAAAATGAAGTCGAATTTAGTTGAACTTCTATAAGTAAAAACTGAAAGTGAATCCAAAGTAAATACTGAATCGAAGCGTTATACGTGTCCGCAAATTATCCGTATCGTTGAAATGCTCTTTGGTTAATCACATTTTTTGTTTTTTAGTCTTACGTTAACACAAACAAAGCGGATGGTTTCCCAACTCGTGAACACGCAGCGTAAAACGTGAAAAAGAATGATTTTCTAAATTTATGCCGCAAACACTAAGCGATTGGCCTTGCGACTAGGTAATTGTCATTGTGAACGCAAGGCAAACCGGAAATTGCAATCGTTTGAAGTCAAACGGAAGCTCAGTCAGAATCATTAGTAGTCGAGGAATGCATACATTTTCAACTGCGTTATTTCCGTTAATAATGGTAGCCTTAATCAAATTCGGCATAAGTCTTTTTACCGCAAGTCGAGTACCGCTGCAAAGTCGCGGTGGATTCAAACTACGCAATATCATAATAACTGAACTAACTTTGAGTTGCAAGTTATGTTGTGGAAATCCTGGTAACTCCAAAGAGTTCAAAAGCTCCGTTGGATAATTTACTGCATCATCGGGATTTGTTATGGAATCAACGGATTTCTATGTCACCAAATCGCCACCGATGTTTGATTGAATAGTAAAATTCAAGGCGTGTACATCATTATTCTTTGGGGCGAGAATGGCTCGTTGACTTAACCAAGCATAATTCTGATAATTCTCACTAATGTTTGGGAAAACATTTTAAATAAGAGCCAGTTGAGAGTCTACAAATCGGCAAAAGTCGTTGGTAAGAGTAATTAATCCAGCTGTCGCATCAACTCAGACTTCTCCATTTCCAACAGCTAAAAATTGTTTGGAAAATTGTGCAGCACTTTGATCATTTTGAAGTTCAACTCTCATGTTAGTAGTTAGCGATGATGTTTTTACGTTATTTCATAAAGGTGATGCCTTCAGGTAAGCATTCAATTTATCTGCAGGCGTTGCAGTAGAATTACTGGCAAAGTCTGCGTGAAAACGCCTGCCGTCAATATCTTTCTTCGCTTAAGATGTGTGAATACACTTGTTACTGGCTTGCATGTCTTGTGTGACGGCCGATATTGGCACGTCGTCCTCACGGCATTTTGGACTATGGACAGACTGGTGAATTTAACCTCAAATGCACGATCCACATAATTTACACAGTTCAACTTACCACTCTAAGGACAAATGCCTGCCTGAACAAAGTTGAATAAAAATTTGATTTGATGGTTTCCAATTGAACTGTTAGGAAACGAATAACTTTAAGCTCACTTTCACGTGCGCATGAGTAGCTGTCAAACAATGTATTACGCACCGGCGCTATCTACTTAAAATGAAACGTACTTATTTCCGTGAGGGATACTCACACACCACGTACCGGTGCCGTTGTAGTACATGCTTTTCCCTGTTTTCTTGCTTTTCTCTTGAATTGTTTCCAGAATTTTTTTTGCTATAAACCTCACGGAGCCTAAGGCCTTTCCAACCAATGCAAAACCGTCGAAATCAGTTCTTGCGTTTTAGCGTCAGGAAGGAAAACCTGATTTATTTTTATATATAAAAAAATGTCTGTGCTGTTTAGGCGCAATTGAGTTACAATAATTCAAACATCTAAACAAACATTATTCCATGACAATACAATTAACAAAATTTTTTTTGTTATTATTTAATTCAATTTTTATTATAAATTCAAGGTTATTCAAATTTTCTTTAGGTACCATTAAATCCAGTTTATGAAACGAATAAATAAAATTTCTAAAATTTAATAAAAACTGTTATGCAATAAAAAAAACAAAACAAAATAACAAATTATATTTCAAACATTTCAAAAGCCCAGTTGCATTAACGGAATTTCTCTTAGCACTCAGTTTAAATTGTTTACTTTGATCACCTTCACTCTGTATAATTTTAACATGATTTTGTTTTCGTATTTCATAGGTTTTCAAATGATTGATGTTTAAAAGTTTGTTTCAACAGAACATAGACATTTCGAACAAAAAAAAAAAAAAAAAACAAATAAAAAAGAAAAAAGTGTCGTCGTTCATTGGTTTCTCTCTAAAATGTTGTGCTTTGCAGTTGCAAGTAGTGTAAAAGTGGTGGCATGTTTGGCATTCTTTTTGGCATGAGTTGCTGTTAGCGTTCAATAAATTGGAAAATTTTGTTTTGTATTATTGCACTTAAACGCTTGATTACATTTAGTTTAAAAGCATTTTTGCTTGTAGTCGTAATATTGGCTAATGTTATTTAACTTTAATGTATCTACTACACACAACGCAACGCTACACTATTTGGTATCTGTGTTTAACTGAAATGGTGAGGAAATAAATTTAAGTGCATAAATTTAGTTTCGAAATAATGTAATTTTCTATTAGAGTAGAGCAAATATTTAATGCAAAGATATTGATTTTTAATTTAAATGAAAAGTTCCATATGCTATAATAAACTTTTTTAAGAATTTTGTCATAGCATAATTTCAGGCGTATAATTAATATACATTATAACTAATAACTAGCCTTTATAACAATATATTCGGATAATGCATTTATAAGAATTACTAAAGGGTTTTCAAAGTATTATAATAATATTTTTTATTATGATGGAAGGATATTTGACAATTATGTCTGAAACAAAATGCTGGCCATGGCTTCGGTGACTTATTTCTTTCTGATAGACTTTATTTTCAATGACTCTCAAACAAAATTGAGTTTCAGTGTTGTTAATGTGCCTTTAGCAATTTTATCCTGTAGCTATAAATATCCCCAAAGAAACAAGTAGACCATTATCAAATCATGACGGCCAATTAACATCATCACGAAGAGAAATAACACTGTCATTAAATTTCTCGCAAAAAACTAGTCGTTGCACAGTGGTATAAAAATATATTTTTTTTTTGGGACCACATAAGTCATCTTGATGAAATTTCACAGAAGGCAAGCAGAGATATATCTGAGACAACTTACAGATTTACGGGGTGGGTAAAAGGGGCTTCTGGGTATGCTCCAAAATTTGGATACCTCGGACATACAATATCTTGGATATATGATAGAAAGTTTATTTATTACTCATGTGTTATGACTTTTTGAACTTAAGTAAACCTTGAGACTATCTACAAACAATTTGGGAGAAAATCGGGCAAGGAAATTTTTTTTGACTTAGTTATTTTGACGTGGCTTACTTATTTATATTGTTATAAAATATTAGCGGATTTCTCGATAAAATTTTATATAAAACTTTAGTAAGTTTCGATTTAATGGCAGGTTTCGTTAATAAGTTACAACTCTCTGAATGATGAAAATGTAAAAACATATTTTTTTTAGGAGATATGCTTTTTTTTCTTCTATACTTAAGACTTACTTTGGTACTGGTAAATTTGTTTTGGACTATTTTTAACACAACCTATAGCAAATGCAAATAAAAGAAAAGTTGCGTTAAAAGTTATAATCATTCACCGTCCATCCCTATTTAAATACAGTCAATTTTAAAACAAAGCAGTTCTTTATTATTATTATTATTACAGATTATTAAAGTTCCATCTCTTGGCTACATAATACAAAAAAGATTTGAAAGCCGCGCAGTTAACAAATTCAGGGTAACTAGTTTTATAAAATAAAACAATTTTTTGGAGCATTGTCTTCCCGTTTAAGGTATTTATGTGTTAAAATTAAAAAAAAATTATATATTATTACACCGTTTCATTAAGGACTCTTTTGTATATAATGTTTCAAAAATTTATAAGAATATCCCGATCTGTATACATTTTGTAGCAATTCAAAGTCTGCATTTTATTTTCCGGACATTCAGTTTAAGGTGAAATTTACAGTTTTAAAGGAAAATTACACGTAAAAAATGCGACACGAAGAAAACTGGTAATAAATTGTCGATCAATCAACTGGCATATTGGCGATGATGAAAATGTTCAGTAGGCTTGTGATCCTAAGTCAATTGAATATTGCAAGCGTGAAAACTCAAATATTTATTTAAAACTCACATCAGTGATGTTTATGAGAACTTCAATTGTTGGGCACAGTGACGACTCGAAACTGGCGGTTCTTCTATCACACGTTGCAACGTTTTCTGCAGAAGGCGCTGCACAAGCATGCATAGCCATTTTAATATTCCATATAGATCCAATTTGCTGAAAATTGTGCACAATTTTAATGATGGTGGACGTATTTGAGCGATTATGTAGACCAAAAAAAATCAAAAAGTTTGGAGTGTCCATTTTCGTAAAAGACTTGAACAGTCTTGATGCGCTTCTCAATTGTAAATTGAATTTGTCAAATATACGAAAACTAAGAAAAGCTAATTAAATTAAGTAGGGCAAAAACCTTGTACTTAAAGTGTGACCATCCATTATTAAATATTTCGTATAAAAATTTTAAAGCCATATTTTATTTTATATACATTGTTTTTGTTGCTATTTAGACTTTTTTTTTTATTTAAATCCTTCCTCTAGTTTTTTCATAAAAGAAAAAAAAATACCATCAGCCCAATAAAATTAAGCAGTTCTCTCTAAAACTTATTCATCCATAATTGCGAATTTCATATAATTAACATTTAGTGTTATTTAGTGCAGCCATCCAGAGAATCAAGCACTCATTTACTCACACACACCCCCAGAGATATAAAGGGAGAGAGAGAGATACATATATGCAAAAATTTTATTTTCATTTATCTGGATTTTTTTTTATTTTTCATTCCCTGGTACTAAAATTGGGGAACATACCAGGCAGCAGTTATGCAGCCTGTTAAGTGCACAAAAAAGGGAAAACATACATTTTGCGGCTGTATAAAATCTAAGCTATAACCATATAATGAAGTTGTTGTTTTGCATAATACATAAAGCTTTTGCTAATTACACAGTTGTTAAAATACATTTACAAAAACAACACAAAATTTAAAAAAATGTCGGTTTTTTCCATAGTTCTATGTTTTTAATGACTGTGCATGTGTACGTAAGTCTAAAGTGAATCCTTGACTACTAAAAATTTCAAAGAAAAAAATTAACACACACACGCACAACCAACCAAAAAGAACTAAAAATTCATTTATAGAAAGATGACTTAGAAATTAACATTTAATTAGTAAGCATTAACGAAAAGTATGAATGAATAAAAAGTTAAAGGAGAAAGAAAAACATTTTCACATGAATAATTTTAAGCAGCAGAAAGGAAAAATATCTCCGCCTTTAAAATTTTTGCTGGAAAACACAAATCAGAACAAGGTTGAAATATTTTTACAAGTTTGTATAATGACTTTTTGTATGCTAACAACTGAATATTTTCGATGTCAGCTAGGCTCCTTAAGATAGGCTAAATTTTACACAAAAAATAATTTGCCTGAAATATACCATGAAAAGTTTAGTTATTTTTTTGTATTTGTTGCATAGTTTTAGGCCGATTAAGTACAATTTTTATTTCATTTTTATTGTTATTACTTTTAAATATTTCTTAAAGAATGAAAATTATAAGGGAAAAAGTTTTTGGGGGTTACTATAGCCCACATTATAACGCAATTTTTATTTATTAAGGCGTCTTATTTTGCCTAGATGTTTTAGGATATTTTGATAATAATTTTAATAGTTTATATCTATATAATAAATATCATTATAATTGCTTTATAAATAACGTCATAGAACGACTGATACCAAAGGCAAAAAATTGAAGTTTTGTGAGAATTTAAATTCTTGTCATATAAATAATAATGGCTTTTATATATGCCACTGTATGAAGTATTTTGTAAAAGTGAAAGCCACAGCTCGTCGGGTTTACCTTACCTTAAAGCATTGAAACATCAACTGAATTTATAGCAGAATTAGTTCATCAAGAGGGTTCATAATTTACTTAAAGGATTTTTTATAATTAAACTACAATAATCCTTCCTTCAATAAGTCTTTCATGTCTTTTATTTTTTCTGGCAATCACTCACCGTCTGGTATAGTTTACAAGCTGCTGGACCATATTTTTGCTAAAAAACCTAAAACTCGCTTTATGTTCTATTAAGATGTTCATTGTTCAACACTTAATTGTTTCTTTTCACTAAGATGGGGCAACGTACTATACGACATTGATTTGCTGATATTTATAATAAGAAATTGGACTTTCAATGGGGTACTAGGCGCTTCCCAATTTCTTTCCGTATGGTCATAATTTAGTGCTATTAACCAGTAATAATTGATATTGTTCGTCTTATTTATAATATGACACAAACAATGCTAGAAAAAGATGTCCCTGTAATCAAGCGCCCGAAATCGCGTTCAAGTGTTGCGATCTTTCCAATAACTTTATATTATTTAATTTCATAAAGATTTTAAATTTAATTTAATTTTAGTGTTATTTTTTACAATCTTACCATGCCCAAGATATTCCTAAAACAGCCTTGACTTATTAAAATTTTTTAAAATTTTTATTTCATCCATATGTAACAGATATACATTCTGTAGATCGGTATAACTGTAATTTGCACTTTTAGCTTAATGACTGTGTAGAAGATTAATAGACTATAAATGCGACATTCTAATTGGACGTGATAGTTACCTATTAAATTAACAAAAAAAAAAACTGACTATAGTCTTTCAGATTTTAGGGATTCAAAATTTTCTGTTAAAAACTCTTACACTATTTTTCATTATAGGCAGGACAAGTGATCATGGCATCTACTAAATGAAACCTGGTTGTCATCTATTTATGTTTTTTCTGTAAGAAATTTTATTTTTCATGGCCGTGACAAAAATTATGTGCATGTAAGTAGTAGGCGTGGCACTTTTAATCTATTATATATATTTATTTTCATATATGTGAGCAAATTTACTCATATATTTACGCAATTGCAGTTTAAAGTTACTGATATTGGAACAGTAGGCCTGGCAACTCCTCAAAGGAACAAATTGTTTACCTAGTGGGATATTGAAACTTTATGTGATTAAACTTACGAGCACGAAATCCTTATACTAGAAAAGTGGGCATGGCTTTTACCTCACAAATTATATTTATATTTTTAATATTTTATTTATATAAATGGTTTTTTCATAGAGGTATAGAGTCTTGTAACGGAGTTAAGCAAAGGCGAATTTTTTTAAACTGAAAAATATACTCTGTACGAAAGATAATACTCTGAAATTTTATAATTTCAGTATGACTTTTGATATGTGAGCACCACGGCTGGATCAGACATAGGCTAATCTGGAAGTAGAATTCTCGATAGATTTTTTTCAATTTTGTGACCGTATATGGGCGATACATCAGCGATTGTTTGCTCGTTTCGGACGCCTCAGCGTAGACTTGCGACTTTACATATCTCTACAGAAAATAGTATATCGCCTTCCTTTTAATCACACGATCTTGGAGGACATTTACGGGACCAAAACCTTAAACTATGCGGCTACCAAATATTATCTTCAATTACTTAATTGTGGTACGAGCTGCAAAACATGCTTCCCCGTCTTGTTGAAATCGCAGCTCGTGCGTATTATGGCTGTTAAATAAATGAACAAAAATATCATTAAGAAAGGCTCAATAGCGGTCACTATTTATTGTAATCTTCTGACCAAAATCTTTTTTAAAAAAGTGCAGATCAATGATTTTACCAGCCTACCAAACCGTCCGTTTTGCTGGATGTAAACGGCTTCTCACTGACGTATTTATTGAAACAAAAGTGAGCTGCATCGCCCAACAAAATTCGCTAATGGAAATCGGCATCTATGGCAATATTGTTGGCAAAATTAGGAAGCGTTGTTTAGGCGTCAGTTTATTCATAACAAAGCCACTTGACAGCTGGCCAAGTAGCCGCCAGTTAAGAATTTGTTGGCAATATAAAGTTCTACACCTCCATAAAAAACCGATATATGCAGAGTATCCACCGAGAAGGTTACCCTGCAATTAAAAGCTTAATTAGTTTCCAATCTATGAACAGAGTGTGATTCGTTTTACATTCGCACCTGGCTGTATAGCCTTAATCAGATGGTGGACAATTGTATAATTTGGAACGTCATACATGCGTCCTAGATAGCCGAAGGCATAATTCTAAGCAACAGAACCACCTAGTTGCAACTTTAATGATTCCAGGACAGGGCTGCAAACCATCACACCTTGCTAAAGAGTTGGAAACTATCTAACTCCTGTCCAGAACACATGTCAAGCATGCTCACTGGACTGGATCATTCACTTTGCGTGTCATTATCAGTGAAATGATCCTGGCCACCATATTAAACAAACCTGTTATGGGGCCTCGAAACCACAACCACCACGATACTCCCATATAGGGGCCAACCTCAATAATCAGCCAGAGACCTACTAAACGTCTAAAGAGACAAATAATGAACTCTGCGAGCTTACTGATTCCCGTGGAAATAAAGTGGAGCTTCCAGTTGCCTCCCTGTCTTACTTCAAGGGACTGGGCTCCCTTTTTCCCCCAGTTGCACTGTGTCTAGATAGTGGAATATTCTATAAAGACCATATTTATATGCCCCTGGGAGGGCAATCTATGAACAATTAAACTTTTAATAAAAGCACACAAATATACCTTAAAACCTACATTGACCTAAACACACGTACACCCGATTATAACGGGTGTCCGCCGGGAATATATACTTCATTGTTTTGCCGCCATTTTGGTAAAAATTAATCTTGACTCTGCTTATTTGGCAGTCGTATAGTAGACACGTGGCAAATTTCTTATGGAAAAATATTCGATAAACCAGCGCCTTTTAATCGTTAAAACATTTTATCAAAATCAATCATAGGTTACTGTGACTATGAGAAAGCTACGTGAAATTTTTAAGAGAAACAACATGCCAACAAAACGTATTATTTATCGTGAAGTGATGATTTCGAAGAAAGAGGGTCTGCAGGTGATAGGCCCAATCATGGACCACAACGTACAGCAAGATCGGTTGAATACATTACTGATGCTCCAGAAAGTGCTTAAAACAATCCACTAACCTCAGTTCGATGACGTGCTCAGGAGCTTGGTCTTCAAAGAAAAACTTTGGGCAGAATTTTTCACAAGGATTTGTATTTGTTTCCATATAAGATCCATATGGTGCCCCTGTAGGCTAGTAGGTCGTGTACTAGCTTGTCAGTGTGGGGGTTGTGGGTTCGATTCCTAACGAAGATCTTGGTTTTTTTCACTACAAAAATAAAAATTTACCGTCGGTGGGGCTGCTTAGCGATGAGGGCATAGTCACTGGTCGCTGTGTTGTCTTTATACGAGAGTTAATTTTCGACTATCCTTCTACTTTCACCACTTGTTTCATCTCATCTCTATCCCTTTCCCAAAGAATGAAGCACGGTACTTGACTAAATAGGCATTGTTGCCTGAAGTGCTACTTCTCTTTAAAATAAAAAAAAAAGATCCAGTTTACACAAGAGCTTCTTCCGCAATACCATTTACACCACCGTATACATGCCAATAGGATGTTACAGCTGAGTTACGAGGCACTTTTTTATTTGAATGGATATGTGAATAAACTGAATAGTCGGTTCTGATGAATGGGAATCGTTCAAATTATTCAACAGTTCTATTTGCATCCAATAAAAGTGACAGTGTGGTGTGCAATTTGACCAAAAGGAATCATTCGACCTTACTTCTTTGAAAATGAAAACGGCGTAATGGTAACTGTAAATGGGGAGCGATATCGTGTTATGATTGAAAACTTTTTAACGCCACAACTGCATGCTTTGGGTTTGATTAACATTTGGTATCAACAAGACGGTGCCACATTCCATATAGCAGCATATAGCATACAGCTATATTCCATATAGCCAGGAGTAAAATGGAATTACTGCGAGACCTCTTTCTACAACAAATTATTTCAAGAAATGGTGATGTCGATTGGGATTCACGGTTGCCTGATTTGACTGTTTAGGGCTGCTTTTTGCGTGGATATCTAAACAGCAAGGTTTGTGCAAACAAACCAGAACTGCCTGAGCAACTCAAATATTCGCATCAAATGTGTTAGAATGTAATGAAAAATAAGCTCAAAAGGATTCGACTTTGTGAGGCCAACAGAGGCGGCCATTTATCTGATATTGTACGTAATGTACATAATTGCTGACATTAAATAGAATAGGTATCAATTATGAGATCCATTCTCTTTCATTTAATCAAAAATTTTGTCCTTCCCGGCGGACATCCTGTATATAACTAAAGTATCAAATCTTTGCAAAACTAGGAGTATAGTAATAAAATTAAAATAAGTGTAGCATACTTTTAGCATAGTTTTTTTTCTTTTACTTTCTAACCTGTTATTTTTATTGCTGTTTAATATCTCTTATTGTTTCAATTTTCGCTTTATATCTGTATTTTTTAATTTTTTTAACTATTTTATATTTAGTTGTTTAGTTTGTAAAGCAACTAGGATTTTCAAGTAATTTTTCTATTGTACGTTCTCTTAAAACAATAAGATTGTTGTTGATTTCCTTTATTATTTTTTTTGCTGTTTTCTATATATGATTCTTTTATTATAATTTATTGTGTTTGCTGTTATTCTATGTTAGTGTTTCTATTATATTTTTTTTCTGTTTTTACTATTCATGCTGCTCTCCTATTTAGTTTTAACTAGATAAAATGGCAATGGCAAAACGAAAATGCAATTAAAAATACGTTTTATGGTTTTGTTATTGTTACGTTGTGAATAGAAGCCAAATATAGTCATACTCTAAGCATACGTGCAAAATATACACACAATAAATATAAAGATTTTTATTTCTAGTGGTTTTTTATTTTTAATAATTTTTTTTTGTTTGTTCTGCTATCTTCCTGTACTTATTCCCTTGTAGTGGCCAGTGCTCGCTTAATATATTACGTGTGTATAGTGTAGTTATTGTTATTCTAACTTTTTTGTTTTAGATTTTTTCAATTCAGTCTATATGCAATTTCCCTGTTCCCTGTTTTAATTTTTTATTTTGTTTTTGTTTGCTACAGCGCCATTATATAAAGCTGTAAAAAGTCTTTTTCATTGTTAAAATAAAAATTGCATCCTGTAAAAATTAAAAAAAAAAGAAATATATTTATAACTTTGAGTGGTTTGTGTTTACTATGAAAGGGAACAGGGATAGCAGGATAGGTGTGTGTGTGTGTGTGTGTGTGTATGCTTGTGTGTATTTAGTTCAAACAACTAAACTATAGCACCTTGTTTACAATATTTGATTGTAGATACTATGCACTCCATATTTTACGCCATAAATGAGAGTTTACATATGCTGGTGTTGATAGCTTAACAAACCATATTCGCAGGAAGAGTAGAACAGAAGAGATAGAACTAAAAATATTCCAAAAAATCAAACAAATTTTACGTATTGGAATTTTTAAGGAAGAGTAAAATAGCCCCATTATATATAGTAAAATTTGATGTTAAAAATCTTAAATTTTATTTATGGAGAGAAGCGTTCGAAAGTTAACTTAAAAAAATACTTAGGGGCATCGGATTAGTATAGATATTTTAAATTTGGGAAACAATTTCTCAAAAACTGATTTAAGTATTGAAGAACTATTGGTTTAATAAGCAGATATTGAAAAAATGGGCTGGCAAATTTTGGTTTCTAATCAAAATATTGAAATCATTAATTAAATTTTGAAAATTTGTCCACTAGGCGTATGAGTATTATTAATTATTTTTTAAAATAGTTAAAACTTTTATAACTCACAAAATATTTGAGCTAAAAGAAATGTAAAAGATTTATTTTAACTATGAGACATGATAAAATTATATAAAAAATAATTAAGTGTCTTTATCAGCGCTGTTTTGTAATTACTATGCAAGTTTTCCGACTCTCTTTCTTTAGCAGTTTTTCGTAAAACAAATTTGATTAATTTAATTTTAAATATTTGGTTTTTATATAAAAAACAAAAATCATTCAGAAGTCATTTAATGCCATTTATATTTTTTTTATTATTTAATTTTTAATATTTTCCTTTGTTTCTGCTTTTCAATTGTATTTCTCAATAGAAAAAATTTGTTTCTAGTTATGAGCAGCAGAGCGGTATGTATACAAAAAAAGTTTCACTTAACATGATTTTATGTTACCAAAGGCAACATCATTTGCTGCAATTCTATAACCGAAACAATAGCACGCAAAGGGAAAAAAGCACATATTTGTTCATCTATACAAAAAAAAGGAGACAAACAAAAAAACAAAAAAAAGGGAGAAAAATTGAATTCTTAACAAATTGTATTGAGTATGACATGGATAAATGCTGCTTAATCAAAAGTTAAGTGAAAGTTTTGTGCGGACAGTTTATGGACGAAAAAGGTTTTTTTTTTTTTTGTTTTGCTATTATTCCCAATAGTACCAGCTGCATTTGATCAACAATACATCGTCATCATGCTCATATATCTTGCATATACAAACTTAAACTGCATTAGTCAATCACATATGGTTGGGTTTTGCTAGTTTTTCTTGATATACAATACGTTTCTATTTTTTGTTCCTTTTTCAATGGCTACAGCCAACATTACTTAATAAACACTACAACACACAACAACAACCTTATCAACAAAATCAAAAGCATCATCAGTATCAAACAAAAAAAAAACTTGCTGTGTTGTTGAGTTTTTGTTTAAACAAAAAAAGTAAAAAAACCAAAAAAACCAAAAAAAAATTAACAGAAACTAAAATGAAAAACACCATGGGAGAAACATACAGCAAGTGATTTGTTGTGTTATTGACTTGCTAAAGTTTCGTTCGAGCTTCATATAGTGGGTATTTTTTATATTCTTTGTTAAGAAAAAGATGGTTTTCAATAACAGCCTGAAGGTATGCTTCAAATTTTGTTTTTTTTTTAAACTGTAATTTATATGGCTGCCTTTAGTAAAACAAGAAATTTAAACTCTTGTATCGAATTTAAAGCATTTCTCATTTAAAACTTTTGAAAATATTTAAGCAGTTAATAAATATAGGGAACTTGACTTGTCTTTTTATAAATAGCTTTCTGAAAATTGTCTAAGCATGTAAAAAATTTTTGTTAGCTTAAAAGTATGCCATATTAAAAATATTCGTTTCGTGCCTGTTTAATGTCTTTTCGAATAACAAGACATAGTATTTTATTTCTTTAATTAACTGCAATAAAATATTTTATTGAAAATATATCTTAATATTTTTAAATAGTGAAAAATTTAAATTATATATATAACATCTATTGGAGCCTTAATTTATACTATACATTAAAAAAAATATATATTTAAACAAAGCTGAAAATTATTGTATATTTCCTATGAGGTATTTAATTGGAAATCTATTTATATACAAGTTATTTTATTGGAAATATATTTATTTATTTAAAAATTGAGGTTATAAAAAATCATAGTTTGGTTCCTTAAGCTATGCTATGATTTTATAAAAAGAATGTATAGTATTTATAAATTTGAAAATAAAATGTATTTAAGTGAAGATCAGAATTATTATATTGTTACGTTTATACCTCACAATAAGTAAGTTCTTTATTGCAAAACAAATAACACCAGATTCTAGAGTTTTTAAATTAATTACAAGTTTATTTACTTTAACTACACTAAGTTGACACTACAGAACAATTTAACTTCACGAGGTTTATTTTTACACTAACTAACTATTCACTTAGATGTGTCCCTTTTATATTAGTTCACTAGAAGTCTAGAAAAATTAAGAATCTTCTACTCTCTTTGTATTACATTTTGTTGTTGTATGTTATCCATTCAATGTATAGGCATTTTTGTTTTTGTTGTACTGATAAAGTTTTATCTGGGAATTTATTTTCAGACATTTTCGTCAGCTTGTATAGATACTAAGAGCAAACTAAGCAGTTAGTACACAGCATATTTAATTGTTTTTGTTTATATTTATTTCTACGTAATTTGTAATTAGAAATTTGCTGTTGTCTTGCGTACAAGCCACGCAGTCAGTAAAAAACTTATCCAGTAGTTTACTTTATTGCTTAATTATTTTCTTTCAAAACTTAAGCAAGACACATGCACACACAATATATTTCTTGGTTTAGTCTAAAATGTGTGTATGTTAACATAACATATGTTATTTTAGAGGCTACGGTTTTATTTTAAAGAAAAATTTTTAAAATCTAAATCATCCAGATTTAGCGTTGTTTATCTTGTAATTACTTGCAATAATACAACACCTTTTTTCGCCTAGTCTAAGATATTAATTTTTTTATTTATTTTTCTTACAGTTGCTAATTATGAGAGTTAAAAATATATAGTTAAAACTTGTCGACATCAGCATCCGATAGCCAGGGTTATTTTTGCTCTTGCTTTCCCTGTAGTTTCTGTTGTTCTCTACACTTTTATATAATTTTTTTCTGGCTCTTATTATGTGGCATTTATAGATTACTATGCCCGCTAACGCTTCCTAATAGAAGGATATTTTTAACTATATTTTATTTTACAGGTGCTGACATTTGACTCAATTCGACTACAGACTGGAAATATTCGTTGTATATACTTTGTATACTTTTACTCCTTCTCTTGATATATTAAAAAAATACATTTTACAACTTATAAAAATATAAGTACCATGGAATAAAGATTTAGTGCTGCTTTTTAGGAGAGATGTATTAACAAACCTCCATATTATTAAAAACACACGTACTCAGTTTTAAAACTTTAATACAATTATTTACTTTCTAAACTGAAATGGTATTTTCTTAAAAGTAAATAAATATATTTTACAGTATTCAACAATTTTCAAAAACAAGATATTTTTAATATCCTTAAATTATGCTTTATTTTTTTAGAAACTAAATAAGCAACAGCTATTCTTATTTTTAATTTTCTCAAAGGAATGTTTTTTTAATAAGTATTTTATTTTTTTATTTTATTTTCTAAACGTCGGGCTATTTTTTGTTTAAATATTTTTTATAAAATTCAAAATAAATTTTTTTTTCATGTTAAGCAATATTATCACAAGGTGGTTTAAAGTTGATTTTTATAACATTCATTTAACTAATTGTTAATTGTTATTGTTTGTTAAATTAAAGCAAATTTTGATATTAATGTTTAAAACTATTAAATTTTTTTTTTAATATTTAAACTTCTCCCTTAAGTATGCTATAAATATTTATATAAAAATTGTATACTTTATTTTCGAAACCTTCTAAAATAAATTATATTGTTTCACCAACGTGTTAATTTAATTATTTTCTAATTTAGCTATTAACTGCTATTTAATTTAAACTAGTCACGAGAGAAAAATGTTGCTATTGTTTAATATTGTAAGTGTTGTAAATTAATTATCATTGTTGGTAGCATTGAAAGCTGTATGTATAAAGTTGAGTAATGGGTGTGAAAATTTTTAAGTTTTCAACTAAAAATCATGCAATTTTTCATTAAGTCTTTTAAGTCGTAATGTGACATAGTAATTAGCTTAACAATGGTAATAGTATGTTTTTGCAGCAAACTATTAATTTGATTATTTGAATGAACAAAAACACACACACACACAAAACAAAGATGCTTAAATTGAGGAATTTGCTTTGATTTTTATTTCTCTTAAAATTAATTTTTTTTTATTCCCCTAAAAATATGCCACTTTTTAATCCACATTCTACGTAGTCTATTAATACATTGTTTTTTTTTACCATTTTTATTTATTTGCCACAAAATATCCGCTAATACTTAAACAAAATTACTAGAACAAGTGAAACCTAATTACAGGCATGTAAACTAAATTAATCTTTTAGGCAAAAAAAAAAAAAATAACACAAAACCCAACCTTGTTTAAAAAAAAATGCAAACATTTGGTTTTTAACCAAAACAGAGGAAAAATTAGAAATTGATTGGATTGAACAAAAAAAATTTTAAATGCCTAAAAATAAGTTGGTTTTTTTGTTCTATTTGTTTCCAAAACAGCGCTCGTTTTTTTCAGCTGACATAATAAATTGTTGTAAAAAATTAAAAAGATTTCAATTAATTGCCCAATTTGTATTTTTTATAATTTATATCCTATAGTCAACTTTTAGGCGCTTTACTAAATACATATATTTTTTACAATAATACAAACATTTACTCATATTTACATTAAAATACATTTCCCAATTTAAATTATAATTTCTTGCATATTAGTTTTGTTAACGTCATTTAAATTGTAATAAATTATTTGTCATGAACTAAAACTGCGGTTTAGTGTTTTTCTATTTGGCGGCATAATAAGTTTAGTAATTTTTGTGTGTTTTTGAATTTTAAATTTTACCCAAATTAACTTAATTACTACATGATTAATTATTTAAAGTATATTTGGTTATGCATATTATACGCATTCTCATTTAATATTTTTAGGTGTTTTATGAGTTTATAAGTGGCTGTAGTATTTTGTATTTTTGTACCTTTTTCTTCTCTATGTATGTGTGTGTGTTATTTAGCCGTTGGATTGTGGCCCAAAATATTACAAAAAAGGTTATTTAAATATTTATATTTATGACTCGAACTAATTTCAACTATTTAGGCTTTTAGATTATTTTGTTTGTTTTTTTTTTACAAAAGCAGTGGAAGGAAGAAGTTAAATTGCATGAGAGTTGAAAAATATTGTACTGCCGTAGCTGGCTTAATTGTTTTGTTAAAGGGATTGATAAAGTTAACTTAGGGTACTTAACACATAAATAATATATTACCTTTTCTAATTTCAAAACAAGTTCATTTTAATAATTTTAGAAAAGTTTAAAATAAAAATCCTGATACTTAAAGTTGTGTTTCGAGGACCTTAATTTCTACAGCAAAAACTCCAACAATTGCTTCTTTGAAACTTTTTACATTTACCTGCCATATGATCAGTTATTTTATTAAGGACGTGGCAATTTTAAAAAGGGATTTTTTAAGGCTTAAATATTTAGTGCCGTAATTAGTTCGAATTTCTTTGACTGGTCAATACAAAATTGCCATTCATCTCTGATTATTGATGTTGCAGATGTCCTTTAATCTTTTTAAAACTGTGAAAGTAGAAAGTCTGGCACTATATGATGCCAAATAGGTCACATTTTTCTAGCAAAATGTATTTTTAGTTGACACCTTGTTGTTTATACCAGCGAATTTCTTCTGTTCTTTTCGATGAAAATTTTTGCAGATTATTATGCACTTGTCACATTTTTCTTTCAAATAAAGGATCCGCCAAATAACTTATAACAAACCTATTGAATATTTTCTCAAATTTCTTTTTTTTATTTGAAAGTACAATCCCTCTGGTTAATAGTGGAAAATAATTTCATTCAAATGACTGACTCGGCTGGCCATACGGTGGTCTACACGATCGGTCTAATTTTTAAACATATTATCGATTGTGTGCAGCTGTATTTCACCAATGGCTTTACGGATATTGTTCTTTAAAGCGTCAATTGTCTCTGGCTTGTCGACGTAACACCCCACAAATAATAGTCCAACGGTGTCAAATCACAGTTCCGAGTTGTACAACAGCTCTGCAGCAGATAATGCGATTTTCAAAAACAGGGCGCAGAACATCGATTGTGATTTCGACTGTGTGGCACGTAGAGCCGTTCGTCCTTAATTTTTGTGAACAAAAATTCGGTCAACATGGCCCGATTACGATCGCCATTGACTGTAACGGCCACTTTTTGCTCATTTTCGAAGAAAAATGGCCCAATTATGCTTCTGACTCCTTTTGAGTGCGTCGGCTTTTCTGTGTATGCGTGCGGGTTTTCTGTGCCCCAAATGCGACAATTTTGCTTGTTGACATACCCGCCAATATCAAAATGGGCTTCATCTAAAAAGTTGATTTTTTTTTGCAAAATCGGCATTTTCTGTAAGTCGATCGAAAGCCTACGAAAACGCATTGAATTGTCACTTGGCTTCCACTCCTGAAACAATTGGACTTTGTATGGCGTCATACCAAGGTCTTTATGCAAATTTCGTCTTAATGATGTCTCTGAAATGTTTAATTGTTGAGAACGACGACGGTGAATTGATGTTGATGGCGCTTCACTAAACGCTTTCTGCCACAGAAGCAATATTCTCGGCATTATTATTTACATATGGCACTTTTCTCTCAAAGATTACACACTGCTGTTGAATACTGCCCACATATAACATATTTCTGCAGATACGCACAAGTGACATATTGTTAACTACAGGTGACATTTATCTGTAATATCGTACCTATTGAAAGCCCCTTAGTGACCACAAATAATATTTGTCTGCAAAAATGTATTGTATTATTCACAAATGACACTTTTCTCTCAAAATTAACACACTGTTGTTGAATAGTGCCGACAGATAACATATTTCTGTAAATACCCGCAAATGACACACTTTTGTCTACAGGTGACGTTTTTCTGCCATGTGGTACCTATTGAAGGCCACATGGTGACCACAAATGATATTTGTCTGCTTAAATAAATTCTTGTCTACACATAAGACATCTTTCTCTCAAAGATAAGATACTCCTGTTAGATAGTGTCCACATATAACATATTTCTGCAGATACCCACAAATGACACACTGTTAACTACAGGCGACAATTTTCTGTCATTTGTCTGCATTTGTCTGCTAAAATGTATTCTTAGATGATACATTGATGATCAGAGCAGACCCTTTTTTTATTTGTCCAATCAGCTGACATAAAGCTGTTGTCTAGAGTCCATAAAGGACACTTGTCTATTAAATGGTTTTTAAAGGTGAATATTGGGAAAATATTCTGTTAAAATAAGCTGTTCAATAGCGCCTATAAATGACATTTTTCTGGCTATGAAAGGACAGAGAATAAGCAGTTTTTATTATAGGTTACATCTTTCGTCGATATGTGTTTACAGCTGTAGCATTGATAGAAATATTCACAGACGACAAATATCTGTCATATAGTTCCAACAGTTGACACATTATTGTCGATTAGCATATAAAATTGACAAATATTTTTCTACAGAATAATGCCTCCAGATGATACATTGCTGCCTATAAATGGCACTGATATTTTCTCGAATAGCATCTTCTAATAACTCTTTGCATATAGAAAATTTACTCTTATCGCAATGATATTTTTTTATGGAATAGAAAGCATAGATAATAAAGGGTCCGCAATCTAACGTTTTTTTTTCAACTAGTGCTTATTTCGTGAATGGTAACACTTAGCTCATGTTTGATTTGACAGATAATTAGTTTTATCCTTCCATTGAATGAATAAGGTTGTATATACGCTTGAATAACGCTGAGAAATATTGCGACATTACTTTGAAAATCATGGTAATGTTGCAGAATGTTGGCGAAAATTGTGTACGGATTTTGGAAGAGGAGAAGCACCGTCAGCTCCGTATGTTTTGTTATCTTGTGAGAAAGGTGAAAGAAACTGTCACTCTCATCGATAAACCAAAGCGTGAAAAGCCGGAAACAGTGCGTACACCCATCAACATCAATTCACCGTCGTTCTCAACAATTGAATATTTCAAAGACATCAATGAGACGAATTTTGCATAAAGACCTTGGTTCAGGAGTTTATAGCATTTAAAGAAAAAAAAAAAAGTTATTTGGCGGAGCCTATACATTGTTTTAGAACATTCTATATTAATGAGAATTTTTTGAAAATTTCCTAAAGGTTATGGCAACAATTGTTTATTGATAACAATTTTGGCTTGAATATCGATTGGTGTCTCTAGATGACACTATTTTATTGAATTTAGATTTTTATCATCAAATGACAAAAATCTAAATAAAATTAAAAGGTTTTCTGGTAGTGGCATAATTCTTCATTAAAAAGGATTCTATATGACTAACATTATCAGAATATGAATTAAAATTAACACTTTTCGATTGATTAAAAAAAGTGCCTAAAGATGACATTATTTTCTATAAGGAAAAGTTTATAAAAGCCATTCACAAAAATGCTACTTATTAAAATGAACTCCAACGAGAAATATATTATATATTTTTTTAGACCTTATTCTTCCATTTATTGGCATTTTTGTTTTTTTTTTTTGGTGGCATTCAATTTATAACGTATATGAATTTCTATCCCAGGCTGCTAGGTAACCTTTCAATAATTGTAATGGTGACTGAGTACAAAGAAGCTTTCGTTGATATGAGTTTTTCTTTTTTGCATATTTTCTTAACTTGACAAAGATTTTTTCTATAACATACATTTTGTTCTCTCTCCCTCTTCCTCTGTGTCTATGTATGTGCTTCTATATTACCAATATATAAAGTAAAATGACTAGCAATATGCTTGTCATGTTTAAAGTTTGTATAGGTTGAAGTATATACTCGTAACATAAATACATCAAGTTACAGTGAAAAACTAAACTAATAACACATCATTTTGAAAACTTGTTAAAAGGAATTCTTGTAAAAGTATGGTAGCAAAGCATTACATTCAAGTCAACACAGTCAGGGGTCTTTCTTGACTTAATTTAAAATTTTTTCTCAAATAAATACAAACGTGTGTCTCTCTCTACACATATCATTTTTGTTTAATAGTCATTTATGTTTGTGCCAACATATAATATTGAAGGTGAGGAATAAAAGGATCCCATTTCATCAGCTAAGTGTGTGTAAGGGTTTGTGTGTGTGTTGTATTACATAAAACTGATGTCCTGTTTGAAGTGATAGTTGATATATTTATTTTATATATAAATATTTGTTCCTTTTTGTTTGCTTCTTCTTTTGGTTCTTCTTCTTATTTCTTTTATAATATTAGTTTTTGACATTTTTGTTATATTTGTTACACACAGCTCTATTCAACAATTATTTATTGAATTTTATACACTTTGTGATGAAGCTCTACTTCTTGTTTAAAGGCCAGCAGCAGTACAGAAGAGACATATTAAAAGAAAAATATATATTTTTGATGAGTGTGTTTATTGAGTATCTGCTTTTGATATTTGATTGGCAATGCAATAGGCAAAAAGTGTTCTGTTTAGATATCACAAAAGAGGAGATAACGAAAGCAATGTAAAATCATATATGTATGTGTATATAGGAAGAGGCTGTTTTGAAGATTTTTCTGGGAAAATGTGTCTCTTTTGTATGTCAAATTCTAATAATTTTGATTGCTTCATAGAGATAAAGATCGACAGAAGGTAGAATTTAGGATTCAAAAAGAAGTTAATGTAAACATGAAATTAAACCAGCATGACATACATATACTTGTGTAATACACACACAAATACACATCTTAAACATAATTATAAAATAAAACAAGGTTTTAATGCAAAAAAAATATATATAAAAATTAATTTTTTCCAATTTAGTTCTATTCACCAAATGAATTCTAACATTCTGGAGAATCTTTATAAATTTAATTCCCAGCTTTTGTTTGCAAGTTTTGATTTGAAGACCGTTTGAATTGTAATTTTTCTTGCGATAAAAACTTTTATTAATACAAAATCAGAACCGTATTCTTTTTTATCCTAGATATTTGTAAGAACATTAAACTATTAAACGACTTAAGTCTAAAGGTGCTTTGTAATTATTTTTACAGCTAAACACACAAAAATTTAAAAAGTCCGGCTTAAATTTTTTTTATTTTAAAAGACATTGTAAAAGCTTTTGAGTATGTGCGCGACGTATCGCGAATTAATTTATCATAAAATAAAATCATGTTTTTGCAACTTGTTGTCAATAAGAATTTTAAGGAATCTCTGCTTTGCAGTAAACAACAGTTTAACCTTTCTCGTGTTCAAAAAGTGGACTTAATTTTATGGGTTGACGATTTGGTTTTGTATAAATTTTTTCGTGTCAAACATGCAGATCATGGATCTATACAGCTCAGCAGTTTATGAAAGCAACATTGTGTCATATGTTTACTTATTTAACCTTTTTAGGATAATTAAAGAGAATATGTTTGATCTCAAGTTCTAGGGGCCGAAGTATATAAAAGCTCTTATAAATCAAATATTAAAAAGATCAAAAAACTATAATTATTATATAAAATATATTAGTTTTCATTTCTTATATTTTATTTAAATTTTATACTTTTTATATCGATATTGTTTTGGACCATGGACAAACAGGAAATTTTACTATTGAACGTATCGAGCGAGGAACTGAGAACAAAGTTGGCTGAATTAGAGTTGGGTACAGTGGGCCGAAAGGATGAGCCTATAAATAGGCTCATTGAACACTTCGGTCTGAATGTATCGGATTCCGGCTCAGTAAATGAAAATGTTTCTTCACATGCCATGCATAATTATGGAAGAAGTCTGTTTACACTTAGATCACTTTTATCATTTTGTGTGTACTGATAGCGTTGAAGTCAATAACTGGATTGATGATTTTGAGAACAGCGCGGAGGCTGTGCAACTTATATAAATTTATTTATAAGCAACAGTTATTAAAGGGAGCAGTGGTTATAAAAACCTGGGATTCACTCAAAAGTGCACCAAAAGAAGAGTTTGATTCAAAATTACCTGCCATTGAAGCTCATAAAAATCTTAAGAAAAATGTAATAAGAATATCTCTATACGCTAATGGAGATGGAAAAAGCCACTGATTTAGATGAGGAAAGCCTTATTCAGTATTTTATTTTTTGTAGTATTCCTGACTCTAAATTTGGTAAAGGCGAATGGTATCAGTGATTTAAAACAAAAACTAAAAAAGCCAAACTCCAAAACGGCCTTGAGGCGTCGGCGGATCATAAGACAAAACAGGAATCCAAAATCAAAAGAAAATGTTTCAAATGAGGTAAGGAAAATCATCTTGCTCAAAATTGTAAGCTGACAGATATTAAATTTTTTAAGTGTGTAAGGATGAGTGTAAGTGTAAGAACAAAATGTCAAAATGTTTTTTTGTTTTTTAAAGAGAAGTAACACTTCAGGCAACAATGTCTATTTAGTCAAGTACGGTGCTACATTATTTAGGAAAGGGATAGAGAAGAGATAAGACAGGTGGTGAAAGTAGAAGGATAGTTACGGAAATTAACTGCCGTTATACCGGCGTTAGGACAGCACAGTGATCAGTAACTGTGCCTTCATCACTGAGCAGTCACACCGACAGTCAAGGTCTTTGTTGGGAATCGAACCCACAACCCCCAGCCTTGTAAGCTACTACACTACCTACTAGCCTACAGGAACCAAAAAGTTGCAGGTATGAAGACCGAAAGAGATGATTAATTCGTTCATTGCAAACTATTTTTACAGTGAAGCTAAAAATAATAAATCGGCGGCAAATGGTAATTTTAAAGAAATAGAGATTAATGGCGTAAAGTCTTCTGGTATTGTTAGCACAGGCAGCGAGGTTTGGGGACATTAGTTTTGTTAAAAATGAACAGAGTTTTAGGGCAGCTGGAGATTATAAATTAATTTGTATTCGTCACTTTGAGCTCAGAACTGTCAGCCAAAATAATAATAAATCGCGTACAATATTTCGGATAATTTTGTAACAATAATTAATAATTTGTTCACTTGTCAAGGAACCTAAAAATTCGCTTAAAATCTTCTTATTATAATATTGAGACCTGATAAAGCTGGACAACAAACACCTATTCTTTAGATGACTAATGTTGCAAGCGAGTAGCTGTTAAGTAAGGCATATAAATTTCCACAAAACTAATCGAAGAGAATGATTCGGTCACAGAGCTGGGTTTTACATAAATATAAGAACTAAGCTTCCCGTTTGTGCAAGAAACAACAAATCTTAGCCTTCTGTGGGCATGCTTGTGGACATGGATTTTGAAGAGTGTTAAATTAATGTCTGGAAAATGTAATTGAAGAAAGGAACAACTTACGCATGAATTATTTTTGTATTCCTCATAACATGGCATTGTGCTAAAATAATCCCTGAGCTTTAAATCTTTATTAGAAAAATAAAAATAAAAGATACAACTATTGCAATAACAAAGGAAAAACTGTCAAGAATATTTAACTTATTGTGACATTTACAGAATTCTTTAAATTAAATCGAGCAAACTAGAAGAGAAAATAACTTAAACAATTTTTAAATAACATGTTTAAAAAACGAATTCTACAAAATCTTTAGTTTAGTTGTTATTGATTATGCACATCACGTATTTTAATTGATATCCAGCAAACCAATCATCACTATCATCATATACACACACACACACACACACACACACACACACACAGAAATACATACAACTAACAATAATTTTGGGGTTTATATATTTTATCCCGGCAAAAAACCTAAAAGTATGCTACACATATTGTATTAAAAACAATTTTCGTTATATTTGCTGGGAGAAATTCAGCAAACAAAAAACAAACAAACAAACATGATGATGCTTTTTGATGTCTTGCAGTTGTAGCATTTAGTTGTGATGCCACAGTAAAATAAATGTGTATGTGTGTGTGTGTGTGTGTGTTCATTTAATATGATGATGTTCGCCCAATATTATTGAAATCATAGTACGGACTCAATTTTTAATACTGATAATAATGATGAGTATGACGACGTATCGATTGCATGCACGAATGTTCATGATTATACTTGTACATGTTGTATACTCGAGTATATTTGAGTTTGTTTTTTTTTATTCGTTTTCGTTTTTGTTACTGGTATGTGTATGTATTTATACTCTATGTACACATGTGAGTTCAATTGGAAAATCGTGAGGAGTTTGGAAGCAAATATACTCACTTACACACAACAACAGGAATGCAAAAACAAAAAAAGATTTTTTGCTCATCATCATCCTCATCATTATCCTCAACATTATCATCATCATCATACTCTTCATTTTTCGTATTGTATCCATATGATGGAAAATCACGAAAATCTATTTAGTTCGATATGCTGTAAAGTATGCTAGCAAATTCAGTTAAGCATTAAATTGTTACTCGACAAAAAACAAGGATAACATTCAATGAGTTGAAGAAGATAAGCAAAAAAAAATCATTTTATAAAAAAAAAAAATAAATGGATCAACTGAAAATTGCTAACAAATTCACAATTGAATTATTAAAGCTCTTGAAATTGTGTTTCTCGTTTGAAAAGAAAATTTTTACAACAAAAAACTAAATTCTAAAAAATGTGAAACGAAGGATATCAAAGAAATTAAATTAACAATTTTTAAAGCAAAGCCAAGGGAATAGTTTAGGTATCTTTTTTAAAAAGGATTTAATAATATGTAAAAGGAAGTTTGAGATAAACCTAAAAAAGTTAAGACTTAAAAATAATAGATTTGAAGCCTTTTATTCTAATGTTAACCAATGTTATAAAACTGTTTTCTAACTGCATGAAAAGAAGCCATGATTTCCCATTAAAAATAATATACGCTGTTGAAGATTTTGTTCATACTTTATGCTTTTAAGGACTAAGAAAATATTGGTATTGAGGGCATATCTTTAAATAAACTGCAATAGCATATAAATAGCATATTTTTAAGTTATAATTGTTTATAAAAACATTGCATACTTTTTGGCGTTTTATAAATTAGCCTAATAATTTCGCAGCATTAGAAATAATGCTCTGAATTATATTCGACAAAATATTTTAAATATATAATTATTGTAGCATATTTCTAGGCAACGCTTTAAAAATACTTTTTTTACAAAAGTGTGTAAGAAAATATTTTGGTCAAAAAAGAACTAACAAACTTTAAAATATTTTTTTGATTGAAACTATTACTAAACTCTTAAATTGGAAAATCAAAGTCATTATTTTATTAAAATTCCAAACTCTAATAATTATCAGAAATTCATATATTTTTAAAGATACGCCAAAGAATAAAAATATTCCCAAAAATAAAAAATTCACAATAAAAAATCGGTAATCGATTAAAGATCTATTTTGTTTTTACAAAACAAAGGAATCTCTAAATAAATGAATATAATTCAGAAAGAAAATGCTTTACGATTCTTTATAATAAGATTACAAATCTGCCAAGAGCTTGTTGGATATAGGAGGATGGTTCCGGAGCATGTGTGGGTTACTCTTGAATTTTTAATGTTTCAGCAAACACGTACAATATTCATTTGGTAATTTAGAGTAAGGCCTTACGAAAATAACCTAAAATCTGCCAAGAGCTCCTTGTATATAGGATAGGAGGATTCCGTACCATTTGTGGATTACTCTTAAAATTTTAATGTTACAGCAAACATGTACAACCAATCATTTCATTAATTTAGAATAAAGGCTTACGACAAAAAACCTAACGGTCCGAACACATTTTTGTATTCATTTTTTATAAGTGATTTCACACTAATAGCGTACTAGCAGTCATACTCATTACGATTAAAAAAATCAGCGTATCTGTTTGATAATCAAACTACTACGGGGAGATTGTGCTTTTCCTTTCATTTTAAATCTTTCTACTCGTCCTTAAATCAGACTTACTTTATACAAATGCTAGAACCTGTCTGTAAGGTTTTAAAAAAAATATGGCCATATTTGCCAAATCATGGCATATATGGAAACACCTTTTAATTATTGTTTAAAATAGTTTTTACTAGGTACAAATTTGTATATACTCTTCGCGTAAATTGTGTTTGTTATTGTACTTGTTCTTCTTGTCTGCTTATAGCGTGGCTTTTTGTGGAAAATCAAATCACTATTGGGACTAAAAAAATATTCTCTTTTGCATGTTCCAAATTTTTTAAAATACATGACTTTAGTAAGAGCAGTAACTGAATGGATGCAAAGTGAATGTGTTGAATGATTTGAGGCTTTCTTATTCCCCAGGACCTACTATTCTGTTTATTCGCATATTCATTTAAATGAAAATGTGTCTCGTCACTCATAATGATTTTTTCATGAAAATCGAGGTTGTCAGCAGCGAGCTGTAACATTCTATTGGCCTATGTTTGACAGCGAAAATGATCTTGTAGAAGAAGCTCTTCTGTCAACTGAATCTTAAATGGCAACAAATGCAAATCCTTTGAAAATTGTGGCCAAAGTTGTTCTTTGAAAACCACCCTCCTGAGCGCGGCATTGAATTGAGATTGAAGGATTGTTTTGGGCACTTTCTAGAGCAGCAGTAATGTTTTCAGCCGATTTTGCGGTACGCTGTGGTCACTTCCAGACCTTTGCTCTTCGAAATCATTCATTACATGACAATAGGTGCGTTTTGTTGGCACATTGTTTCACCCAAAAATTTCACGTAACTACCCCATCGTCACAGTAATCGATTATTGATTTTCGATATAACGTTTTAACGATTAAAACACTTTGGTTTATCGAATATTTTTTTATAATAAATTTGGGTGTCCCTGCAGGCTAGAAGGTAGTGTACTAGCTTATCAGCCCAGGGGTTGTGGGTTCGATTCCCAACAATGACCTTGGTTTTTTTTCACTACAAATAAAAATTCAGTGTCGGTGGGGCTGCTCAGTGATGAAGAGTTAATTTCCGTAACTATCCTTCTAGTTTCGCCACCTGTCTCATCTCCTCTCTATCCCTTTTCTAAAGAATGTAGCACGGTACTTGACTAAATAGGCTTTGTTGCCTGAGGTGCTTTTTCCTTAACAAAAAAAAAAAATTACCACGTGTAAATTTTACGACTAATAAATATAATCTGTCAAGACCAAATGGTGGCAAAACAAAGAAGTAAACCTTCCCGGCTTACGCCCGTTATAATCGTGTGTACATGTGTTTAGGTCAGTTTTTAGGTTTCAAGGTATAATTGGTTATAATGCATTATAAATTATAGTGCATTAGTTAGTATTCATTGTTCTCGAGGTTTTTTATTTGAAACCTTAATATATCATAGCATGTTTTTAGGATGTAATAAAAAATCACAATTTATATTTTTGTTTGTTTTGAACATTTTAATTCAATTTTAAATTTATGAGGAATTTTTATAGAAAATCTTTTATTGTAAACTATAGCCTACTTCAAGGGTTCTTAAAAGCAAACTTTCATATTTATCTCTAACAAATTTTCCAACTAATTAATTGAAGTTCAAATATCATACACAAAACACACACGCACTCGCCCATACAACATTAAAGTTTCATTTCACACAGGCAAATACACTTTAATTTTAAAATAGAAAAATAAAAAATTAAAAATATTTTTAGCATACATTTTAGGCTAAATTTATAAAGAGAACTATTTTATTCCATTTCAGTTGTTGCTGCTTCTGTTGTGAATATTTATTATTTTTGTATATCCTTTCACTATTGTATACTTTGTAATGCATAGATGTGTGTGCAAGTGACATTTACTTTTTGAAAATTCATAACATTTGAAATTCTAAAAACGATTTTCTTTATTTGTACGTTCATTCATTCTATGCATGTGGTCATGTGTAAAAACATAACCTTGCCTGCCTGCCTGCCTGGCTGCTTGCTGTAGCTTTTGCTGTGTGTGCATAAGTTTGTGTGTTTGTGTGAATATTTTTGAATATAACAACAAATACAAAAATCATATATTTTTGTTTGTTTTAGGAATAAATACACACACACACGTATACAAAGAGTCATGTGTGAAAGATATAAGCGACAACAACAGCAACAACTACAACAAAGACCAATAAAATCATATAAAAAGTTACTACAAATAAACTTGTAGTCCATATAAATTAGGGCGCCACTTGAAAACTAATCTAAAAAACTATAAACTGACAAATGAACTTGAGCATTATTTGATTTCAAATGATATGTTTATATACACGTTCTTTTTTCAGGAACCGCCTTAATGTGCCAAATAGAAAAATCAAAGAAAAAAAAACAAAACACGAACGGAAAAATTGTACTCCAAGTTTCTATAAACATGTTCTGGAACAAAAACTGATTTAGTTTATTTCTGTTTTATTTGTAATTCTTTAGTTTTTCATTTCTCATTTTTTCTTTGAGAAATTTCAATTTGAATTTCAAACTACTTTTATAAACTGAGTAAATATTGTAGATTATTTTAAAGTACTTTCGCAAAATGCATATGGTGAGAAGAACACAGCAGTTTATTTTATTTGCTGAGCAGATTTAAAACTTAAATATTTTTGCGTTTGAACCTAAAACTTTTTTTTTTGTTAATTAAAATACTCAAGAAACAACACAATACAACACATTTTAAAATATATACGTTTTAAAAAATCAAAGGTCATGATATTTTAGTACCAGTATTGGGGTTATTACATTTTCAGAAACAACACTGATCTTCGATTTCGGATATTGGTGGGCCAAAAAAAAATAACATCAAATATCTTTAGTAAGAATTTACTATTTAAGGTCGATATTGGAAAAAAGTACTTTTTTGAAAATTGAAGAAAATTTTTTTGAAATTATACTTTATAAAGAATATTCAGCAAAAATCCTGAGTGCAGGAAAATTTTCAAGTTAAAAGGACTTTCAGTTCTTAAACGAAATTAAAGTAGAATTTGTTCTTTTCATTTTATTCACAAAAAGTACCTCTTAAAATTTCTTCCATTTTCTTAAAGAAAAAAACTTCTTAATATAAAAGATAACTTGCGGAAAGGTACACTTTTGGAAAAAGAATCTAACCTCTAACATGAAAAATGACATTTCTTTCATAAAAAGTACAATTCTTAAGGAAAATATACTTGTAAAGAAATAATGTTCTACTAAAAAGTTCCAGCATTAAGAAAATGTAAGCTCAAATTGTCTTTTCAAAAGGGACTTTGCGGAATTTGAACTACAAATAAAAAACTTTAAATTATTATTTAATAAGTTGCATTTACAAAAAGGTACTTTTTTTAAGTGCGAATATTTTGTTTAAAAAACTCTTTAGGTAAAGAGAACTTCAGAAAAGTAAATTTTGAGGAAATAATATATTTTATTAATTACTCGTACTTTTAATCGAAATGTTTTACCTCGAGCTATATATGTTATGGGGAAGTTCTTTTGAAAAAGATACCTTACTAAATTTGGAGAAAAAATACTAGAATCTTTTAAGAAAATTGGAGTTTTTCTAAAAAAATAGTACTTTTTCAAAACTACTTTTAGTAAAAAGTTGTTTCGTTAAAAGCTACTTTACTCGTACTTTTTATCGAAACCTGTTCCACTAAATTTTTTATTTAGGAAATAGTTTGCTACCTGGAGCTACATATCTTAAGGGGAATTTCTTTTACAAAAGGTACCTTGCTAAAACATAATAGAATCTTTTAAGAAAAATGGAGTTTCTTTTTTTTTAAATAAACTAAAATTACTTTTAGCAAAAGGTTGTTTCGCCAAAATCCAATTTGCTATAATTAAACTGTTTAAAGCCAGGTACTTTTATAAAAAAATAAATTTTATAGCAAGTATTTTTAAATCAGAAGTACTTTAAGCAAAGGAACTAGTTTAAAATGTTATAATTTTTCAATTATTTAAGATTTTTTAAATAAAAGTTAATTTCGAAAAGAGCAGTTTTAGAAAAAGTACTTTCTTTAAATATTTTTAGCAAAAGTTATTTTTTGTGTTTAAGGTTTTTGGCGAAAGAAAGACCTTTAGCAGATTATATTAAACAATGAGAATTTCTATTAAAACACTATTTTAAAAATATAATATTTAATGGTACTGTTAATGAAAAATTTCAAACAGATGCTATATAATAAAAAAGTACCTTTAATATAAAGTAAAAGGTGCGTTTAGTAAAAGGTGCTTTAAGTAAAAAGTAATCTTAGTAAAATGTAATTTGTTAATTTTTTTCAATACGCGGTTTAAAACACTTTTGTTGTAATTTCTGATTTCTTTTTTTAAATGAAAGAAGGCAAAAAATTAACTTCATCAAATTTTCATTTTAAGAATATTAAACATCACAAAAATTAAGGTTTTAAAGAACTACCACCATCTATTAAAGACAACACACACATTCTGTTCATTAAACTCGTATTTGTTTGTAGTATAATTAAAGGTTTGATTGACAGACAACCAGAAAATTGTATTAAACTTCAGATTTTATGTCACGCCAGCAAAATGAAAAATATTACAACAAATTTAACTGAGTTATCAACATAACAACTTGAATTTTGTAACAAATCTAATACAATATATAATATAATCAATTAGAAAATTGTACAACGTGATTTGCTAATGCTTGTGTGACCATGTGTTATAATACATATAAGTTATAATATAAAGGGTGGATATAAAATGTACATACAACCTTTCATGGTCCAAAAATCTTATGAAGGATATAATTATAAGTTTCTATTTGATAGAGATTTTAAGCATAAAATATTCAAATACTATAATTAAGGGTAAGAACATTATGGTGCTGTAGCAAATATAATATAACACATGCTGTATGTAAAGAATATGAAAGGAAAGATATTAAATGTTGACACGTGCCATCGTACTTAATAAGGAAAGAGTCTAAAAGTACAGATAGTTTCAAAAGGGATAAATTTGTATAATTAAGTGTGTTTGAAATGCTTGAGATGTTAAAAAATTATTTAAAATATCTTACTTTTGTTATAAAGATTAAAAAGGTGTTGTCACCTTTTTAGCACTTCGTTATATTCTTTTATATTCACTGAACATTTCCTAATTTTATGTAGTTTCTTTCTTTTGGTTTAAAGTAAATATCTTGTCTTTTATTTTTCGATTTCTTGATTAGTTTCTTTATGCTATTTCCTCTGTTTTATTTAGATAATTTTATTTTTCGAGTTGGTGTGAAAATTTTTTTTCGCTATTTTATTTTTTTATTAAGGGTGGTTTTGGATTTTTATAGGGTTTCTGGTATTGTCTGAGTAACGTCTGGAGCTAAAGTGTTCTAATAAAAAAATTTTGATTTAAGTGTAACTACTCTCCTGCCAGTTTAAGATTCAATGACACGTGTGCTTGCCGTTTATTTCATTTAAAATAAGACACAAAGCGATTCAAACCAGTACACAAGAGTAAATTAAAGTTTCAATTTAAAATTTCCATTTCGGTTTTTTATGTCTCTTTTCGACTTTAATTATATTTATACCAAGAGGAACATGTGGTATTAAGTTGTTTGAGCAAAAAAAAAGGGTTGAAGTTTTTTCTATTCGAATCTAAATTGTTGCGTGGAGTTTAAAATTATAATTTTATAATACATTATTAAAACCAATTTTAAAGACAAATTACTGGTTAAAGGTCACGATAATTTACTTCTAATGGTTTGTAAAAGAAATATAGTTTTTTAAAGCTCTTTCGCTATTTTTAAAAGCTTATTTCTTAAGTTACTTTACAAAACCAGCAATAATTTTTGTATAATAACTTTTATCAAAGAAAAACTTTAAAAGTACCTTTAGTACTATTGTTACATTTAAACTTTCACAGAAAGTACATCTACTAAACAAACCTTTTAGTGTAAATTCCTTTAAACATTTATTATTTTTAAATCTACTTTTAACTAAATAAATTATTAAATACAGATGGCTTTCAAAGCCAAATGCCAAAAACTTATTTATACAAAAAAAAACTTTAATTGAATTTATGTTGAAGATGAAAGTTTCAAGTTAATAAATATTTATATTAAAGGGTACTTTTAATTAAAAGTACTTTTAGTAAAAAGTACTTTTTATAAAAAAGTACTTTTAGTAAAATTCTTGTAAAGGTACCTTTTATAAAAGGTACTTTTGTTAAAAGACAAGATTACCACAATATACTATTAAGAAGTTCTTTGTTTCACATAAATATTATTTAAAAAAAAATTGTTTAAGGTACTTTTAGTGAAAAGTGACTTTATTGATAGCCGATTTTAGTAAAACTAATCTTTAGTTAATATGTCTGTTAACAGAATTCATTGCTAACTTAAGGTTTTAAGTAAACAGTAGATAAAGTATTAAATAAATTTAGTAAAATATACTTAAACAAATAGTACTTTTCATAAAACATATCTTACGTCATTCTTTTTTCATAGAAAAAGTATTTCTAGTAAAATTGTCTTTAGGTTCTCTGTGAATAGAAGAATTTTTAAGATATAGAATAAATTCCTTTTGGTACTATACCACAGAAAAAATTATTTGTTAAATATGTTAGTGAAGAAAGGAGTTCTATCCTGGCCCCGAAGCCACCAAGTTAAATTATCAAATGATCAATTTGTTATAACACCTATAATAAGTCACGATTCCTTTATTTTACTAAGAAGTAAGTTTTGTTTAAAGCTCTTCAAGTAAAAGGTGCTTTAATTTAATAATTCTGTGCACAATAAGTTCCTTTAGAAAAAATATTTGCAGTTAAAGAATTGTGGTACCTTTTACTAATAACAGTAGCTGGTACTAGAAATTCCTTGCATAAACTGCATTGTACATAAAGCTACTTTTAATTATATTTATTTAAAATGTACTTCGTAAAAATGTTAAAGGTGCTTTTTTTGTACGTTCTTTTAATAAAGGGTACTTTTAATAAAAATGTTTTTCATTGAAGATTTTTTTAAGCTAAATTTGTGAGTAGCAAGTAATTTTTAAAAAAGTACTTATAAACAAAGAAAGCTTGAATAAAAAGTAGCTCTAATAAACGTTGCTTCTTGCAATAAGGGCCATTAAAAAATACATTTTGTGAACTGCAACGTTAACCAAAGCTTAGTTTTATTAAAAGATATTTTTGTTTTTCAAAAGTACGTTTCATTGAAGCCATTTGTATTTAATAATTCATTTAGTTGAAAGTAGATTTAAAAATAATAAATGTTTAAAGGAAAAAAGTTGCTTTCAAAAAGTACCTACAGAGAAAAGTTCTTTTATTAATTAACTTTTGACTCAAAAACTATTTTGACTATTTTAAGGAAATTTTGGGGTAAAATAAGCTGCAATAAAATTTAGTTCTTGCACAAAAGTTTTATCAAAAATTGTCTTTACCTTATAGTACTTTTTTATAATGGTACTTTTAGTGAAAGGTACATTTGGTATCTTTTATTAAAGCTGCCATTAGTTAAGGAATTTTAGTAACTAAATATTTTTGTAAAAAAGTAAATTTGGGCTCTGTCATCAAAGTCCCACGCTACGCTATATTATTTGCGTTAACTTCTCACTGTCGTTGATGTGAAGGTCGTTGGGGACTATATTTTATTTTAACGTCTCTGTGATTGTGTTGTAATTAAATACGTTTTTGGTACTGTTTAATTTAAAATTGCCTGTATTAAAATAATCTATAATAAAATTTAGTTATTGCAAAATTATTTTCACAAAAAGTCTCGTTAACTTAAGGTACTTTTTTAAAATGGTACTTTTAGTGAAAGGTACATTTGGTACCTTTTATTACAGCTGCTATTACTTAAGGAATTTTTGTAACTAAATATTTTTGTTAAAAAAGAAAATTTGGACTTTGGCATCAAAGACACACGTCAGACTATATTATTTGCGTTAACTTCTCTCTGTAATTGATGTGAGAGTTGTTTTTTTAAATAATTTAAATTTAATAATATTTTTCCTTTTCAGTTATGATATACAGCTTTGGTTTTCTACTTTTTTATATTAAAACGAGTTAACGAAAAAATTAAATTAACCTAAAAGTGTGCAATTGTTTTATATCATAAAATAAAAAAGTTTAAAGAGTTTTACTTTATTATTTCCAGAGATTAACATTATTCACAACTGTTTTTTATTTTAAATTTTATTTTATAGAATTTCAAGAATTCCCTAATGCAGGGAATATGAAATTATTCAATTGCTTACACAAACACATCAAACAACAAAGTTCTTTTCTTAACAGTTGGATGATAGAACAGTTGAAGCAGTAAAACGAAAATGTTGCGACGTTTTATAAATAAAATAAAATTTCTTATACACAATTACACAGATACAAAAAACATCTTAAGCCGTTTTATTTATTATGACTTTAGTGACTTTAAATGAAGTGACGTGAAGGTATATACATACATACGTGCATAAGTTAGTACATATTTATATATATATATATTTGTTTATTTGTGTGTGATAGATAATATCTAGAAGAGGGCACACGTTTAAGTGTGCAAAGTCAAAGAAAAGGTATGTGAGTCAGTTTTTCGTATGGCTTGTCATATAAAACACAATAGAAAGTTAAAAATCTCTTTGGGAGATGTTAGTAAATAATTTTGGCAAAATATACATTTGCTAGTGCCTTAAAAAAAAATCTTATAAAAGCAGCGCTTTTAGAAGCATGAAAACAGAAAGAAAGTATTTTTTTAACAAACCTAGATAAGAGCACGTATGAGAGGATTTTGTAATGAAACTAGTTTCGTCTTAAGAATAAGAAAAAAAGTTTGCAAACAGCCAAACACTTATCACAATTTTCAAGATTTAAGAATGAAACAACCCCTAATGGAGTCTTTATTTCATATTTTTATCTTAACAATAACCGTTATTAATATTACAAAATATTGTTATAACATGTTAAAGATTCTTATGTCCTGTCTTGTAAACGTTGTTTGTAAACGTGCAAGCAGGTATGAGGTTTTTGTGTTACATTTATCAGGCCGTACCAAAAGCAGCTTTAAATGCACTTGTTTTTGTTTTCGTTCGTATTTTTTAGCTTACATTTCTATCGTATCGTCAGTTTATAAAAGTTAACAAGAAAAAGAAAACCAGTTCTTTTATCTTGCTCCCAAATGTATGCTAAAGAAAATGTTGATGTGTGGTTTGGCTTCTGTTTCTGCTTTCTTTGCTGTCTTTTGCTAATATTGCTGAAATTTACTTAATAATTCATAAATGAAAATGTGCGTTAAGAGAGATTTTAAGAATTAGCCTTATATAAGTAAAAATAGTTGGGAGGATTGTGAAAAAAACGGCACTGCCACAAAAGGAACCGTTTGAAAACAGAAGCCATAAAGTGTTAAATTGTTTCAATTATGCTGTTTCTGTGCTTTTTCTTGTTTCATTATAATAATAATGAACGCTTATTTGTTTAATGCGGTTATATGTTATTTATAGGGTCATTAGAAAAAAGGAAAATTTCTAACTGCTTTGCATATTTTAGTTAAATTCCTTTAAAATAAAAATATTTCCAAAATAATATTTGCAAGATGTAATATTCACATATGTTTATGACCTTAAACCTTAATATTTCTAATCAGTGTTTACAAAAACAAAAGAAGTAATGATTTCTTATTAAAATACTATACTCTTAGAAAAATTTTTATTAAAAAATATTATTCCTTTCATTTAGGGAGAAGAGTTTTTATATAGAAAAAGTATTTTTTTATAGTGAAACATTTTTGTAAACAAAACTTATTCTCTTATAGAGAAACATTTTTGTATAGAAAAACTTAGAAAACAGAAAATCTTAGAAAACAGATTCGTTAGAAAAGTTATTCTTTTAAAATATAAGTTAACATTCTCTTTAAAAAATTTTTTCTCTAAATATATCATTTTCTTGAAAAGCAAGGAAGCTTCTTTACAGATAAATAAATCCCTTCTTACTGAAATCCACATTTTTTTAATGGAAAATTGTTTCTCTACAAAATCTTTCCCGCAAGCAAAAACTAAACTATTAGATCTAACTATGTTCTTTTCGGGGATGGTTTATGTTCCATAGGAAATTATTGTTTTTCTTTTTTGAATATAATTTTGTTTGACCGAGAAATAATTTTTGATATAAAAAAAACGCTTTTCCGCTTTCAAAATAAAGCCGTGGCTAAATAGAAGTTATTCTGTTATTCAGTAAAATATTTTCCTGTAATAAACTTTGTGAAAATATGAAATTTTTGTTAAGGATTTTTACTAAAATTATTGGTTTTCTCTAAAAAAAATTGGGTTCGTTAAAACATATTTTTTTTTCTTTTAGAGATAAATTTTATTCGAAAAAATTTTTGTTTTATTGACTAGGAAATGATATTTTTAATTAAAAAATGATGCTTTCCAAAATAATTTTTAGAATTTTCACGTGGAAATTTTTACAGCATATTTTAAAGAGAAATACAAAATTTTAAATTATTTTTCCTTTAAGAAAATTCTAATTAATTTTTTATATTTTAAAAATAACTAAAACTAATTATTTTCTATAAAGAATTTTATTTCGAAATGTTTGCTGTGTTTTTTCATAGAGATATTTTTGAGTTTTATTATTTGCTATGTTTTTTAAACGAGAACTCTCATTTAATCAATTTGGCTTAAGATATAAGACTTGAATTTTCTATATAAAATTTGGTATAAATTCCACTGATGATTTACATGAGCAGCAGTGAAATGGCCATATGGATATACTTTCCGCTGCATTCAAATATATTTTTTGAATAATAAATACTTTTCTAAACTAATCTAGCATAAATTAACTTAGATTAAAATAAAATTATTTGCTAATGACAGTTTTTGTTTTAAAGAAGTTAGACAAATAATTTTCAACATTGAAAACTTTAAGTGAAAAAATATATTTTCAAAATTAATCACAAGTCTGAACAGCTTTCGAAAATGTATAAATTGGCTTTTATGAATAGATCTAAGCCATCTTTTTAACACCTCTGCTATAAGTATATACTATTTGCAATCAAATTTGGTTTCTTATTATCGTAACGAAAATGCTTTTATGAACTGAACAAGCCTGGGGGAGTCTTGTAAATGGTTTAAAATGAACATACGCTGATGATATAATAAAATCTTATAATTTCTTTATTTATTTCCTTTTGCCAACTTCAATTTCTACTTAAACAATAAAACATTTTGCGTAATACTCCAGTTGTTGTTGTTGCCTGCTTTTTATTTAACTCTCATAATGGAATTGTATGAACTTCCTTGTTAATCCGAGGGGTTGGGACTTAAAAATGAATGTAATTTAAAAATTGCATTCCATGCTGTCGCTTTTCATTTAGAACTTTGATATATGAGCTGAACAAATGCAGAAGGTTACACAAAAAAAATATAAAAATAAAAAAAAAACATGTATCACAAGATATGAGAGTGGAACGGAATAAAAAGAAGGATATAAACATAAAATAAAAATAAAAGATAAGAAAAAAAATATAAAATATAAAAAAACAAAGGGGAACATACGCAAACGAATGTACATTAAACTCAAGTATAAGCGAAGTTGTATAAATATATTTATTATTATTATTATAATGGTTGCTGTTTTTAAAATAACAAGGATATGGTTGAGAAAATCTTACTTGTAAGATTCCCTAACAGCATTCACATGTTGGCTTGTTTGATAAACGAGGAGTCACAGTGGTAAAGCTACTGGTTGCTTGTTGACTCTCAAATATACTCGTACACAAGTCACTCGACTAAGTAGTTGGTTTGCAGTGAGTTGTAAATTTTAAGAAATTGGTTTTTGCAAATTTGTGTTGTGTTGTATTTAAATGTTTTCTGCTTTCAGTAATTTATTTTTTTTTTCCTTTGGCATTTCATGTCCCCATTTCTATGTACTTATTGTTGGCGTTGAAAATAACAGCAACACAAATGTACTTTTGATATTATTAAGAGCAAAGATGTCAATAAATTTTTTTATTCCAAAGGATATTATAACTTATAACCCGTTATGGAAAAGTTAAATTAAAAAAGATAATGGATTGTTAGAAGAAATTTGTATGGAAATTTTATTTGTGAAGGAAAAAGTTTTCGTTATTAAGGATTATTAATTGAGCAATTAGGAAATAGTAATTTATTTTTGTTTTGCTTCTTGGACACACCTTATGCATTGTATCATTAGGTTTTGGGGAGGAGGAACGAGGAAGTAGTAGTGTTTGTGGATATTTGATAATGGACATACATGCACACATTGAAAGTGATACGAAAGACCTCTGGAGGGAATTTGCTCCATATAAGGACCGTTCTGCAAAAAACAAATTTTTCCTATAATGGATGCCCTCTCGATGAAAATCGATTTGAATGCTAAAATGTTCAAGTAACGAAAACAAGTTTCCTAATTTCATTATCACACTTACCATTGTAGTAACGATATATCAGTTTATTGAGTTTTTAAAAATTACGTGATATCAATAAGATTGATTCATTTCTATAAATATAACAGTTGGGACAAAATCACAAAAAGTTTTGAGAAAATTCAATTTTTGTTAAGAAAAATTATATACTTTTTCTTGTGGAAGTGGCAGTCACACAAAAAAAACTACACAGCTTCGGCTGCGTGGCTCGTAGCGCCGTCCTGTTGAAACCAAATGTTGCCAAAATCCTCCTCTTCAATTTTTGTGAACAAAAATTCGTTCAACATGGCTCGATAACGATCGCCATTGACTGAAACGGCCACTCTTGGAAATGGCCCAATTATGCCTCTAGACCAAAATCCGCACCAAACAGTGACTCGTTTCGGATGCGTCGGCTTTTCAATGTGTGCGTGCAGGTTTTCTGTGCCCCAAATGCGACAATTTTGCTTGTTTACATACCCGTCAAGATCAAAATGAGCTTCATCTGAAAAGATGATTTTTCAAAATCGGCATCTTCAATCGCAGGCCCACTTAGCGAAGCATTGTTCAAGCGTAAACACAACCATATTCATTCAGCGGAAGGATATGGACTATACTTTGGATTTTAAATTTTATGATTTTCATCATCAGAATCTCTTCATCAACAGGATGACCCTTTAATTTTTGCCTCTCTCTATCAATTCGCGGAGTTTGCCTAAAGCAGTTCAAAAACTAGTTCTATTTATGTCAAAACAATATTTTAAATAAAGTATCTTTCAAGTTTCGTACTAATGGGCAACATATTGTATGTTATTTTCAAATGTCTGCCAATAACGGTTTCATATTAGCGAAATATCGTTCTTTATGGAAATACCCTTTAATTTGTAAATTTATAGTTCTCAGTTATTTTTAAAGCGAACATATTTCTTCATGCTCTGCCTTATTTGTAAGTGACTGTCTACTGTGATTGAAAAGCTAAAGCCATATATGTTAAAAGCGCATCATTATAGCCAGACCCTTTCTGTTATAGTTTTATTTTTTTTTTTACTTTATTGTTTTAAAAATATTTCAACGTGAGCTCATTACCTATTGCAACTCAAAAATTAAGTCACGTTTGTGATAATCGCTAAACCACTTTTGGCATTTATTGCTATAGAGAATTCTACTTGTCACAGTTCAAAAAATTTCACTATAGCTTGAATGTCACGTAACCTTCGCAACACCCTTTTAATGTCTAATAAAATTAAAATGAAATTTTTCTATTAAAACTATGAAAGGTGTTTTCTATTTAGGTATATAATTTGAAATGGAATGAAATCAATAACATGAAATTTACTTTGTTCGAAAGATAATATTTTGGCATATATGATAGCCGCGGCTGGCTGGGAAATGAAAGAAAATGGTCTAGCGACATTAAATAGAGGCCAATTCATGGGTACGAAACGCGAAACTATGCGATTTCTTTATCGTTCATTAGTTTTCTTTAATAAATGAATTGTAACACAACCTGTGTGACATGTTGCGTCATCTTGTTGCAACCATAGCACCTACACAACATGATTGTTCAACTAATAAAACAGCAACTCAGCAATCAGGGCTCTATGTTGTTCATCATTGTGGCTGTAACGTTTTGGCCAGCATTGTTTTTAAAGAAGTTTAGAAAAATGATTCCATCAGCCATCCTGGCATGTGCCTTCGGGGGAGTCGATACTGGAAGACACTTAGGTCTCTCGACACATATGATAACTGGAGCTGGACCATTCATTGTGTTCATTGTGAATGATCCGACCCCACAACTCAAATGAGGACCTCGAAATCACAAGCAGCACGATACTCCCGAAGGGCCGACTTCAATAATCAGTCAGAGAACAGCTAAAAGGACAAATAGCTGAACTCTGGGGCTTTACTGATACCCGTGGAAATATAGTGAATGGTCCAGCTGACTCCTGCTAGCCTATTAGGGGCCTGGGCTCCCGAAGATACATGTAATGACGGTGGATTTTCGTCAAAGCATATCAATGTGCCCCCGTGGGGGAAATGGCTTACGATATACACCGGTATCGCGGGAAGCAGTTGTGCCCACGGCTACGGCCCTGTTCTGATTGTTGGTGAGGCCCCTCAGGGAGTAACATGGTGACTGTGGTTTAAATTAGACTTTGAATAAAGTTGCGAAGAGGTATTAACAATAAGAAAATGATAACATCCAAATAAATGCACTGGCTGTGCTTGTAACAGGATCAGGAGTTGGATAGTATCCAACTCATAAGCAAGAAGTGGGAGCACGGCCCTGTTACAGTGTATTGGAAAATTGCTACTTTGTATGCATTTTGCTACACCCAGTGGTAAGACCACCATCAGGTTATGGCTTCATGGCTCAGTACTGACATAAATCTTAACACGTTCTGTCTCCACATATCTTTGAGGATTATTATCATTCCAAATACGGCAGTTTTATGAATTGACGTAGCCATTCTAAAACTAATTCTTATTCTGAGCCCAATTCGCACAATCTCAAGGTGAAATGTTACACTAAAGTAAACATAAATTACATGACAGCTATCAAAATGACAGCCTGTTAAAAAAGTGTTGCCAAATTAGGATACTATAGTCCTATAAAAAACACTTGATATTGACATTGCTTTAGTTATGGAACTTCTGTAAATCTTTGTATTTGTAATGGTTCCAGAGTTAAAGCGCTGTGATGGATGGATTTGTTTAATAAATAAATAATTTTATGTCAAAAAACTGTCTTGAAAAACAGAATATTAAAATATAAAATAAAATATATTTTGTTATAATAAAAATGAATACAAAATATCCTTTTAACAGTGAACATTTTCTTCCAAAAAAAAAAAAAACAAAAAGGGAAAAGCGAAAAATATTTTAAAAAAAATTGCTCTTTTACAGTGAACACAGCTAATGGGTTAAATAAATAACTCCAATCTCACTTACCTTCAACCATACATTTGACAGCACTTAAGCGTAATGCTGTAAGTAACTCTCTCAAGTACGTACAAGTATTTGTAAATGAAGTATGTGCATAAATTTCATCCTTTTTATATTTTGCAAAATTTGTATGTTTATGAAATACATCTTTTTAGAGTCCAATAACGAATGAATAAAGAATGAATAATAAAAAAAAAGTATATATAAATATCATAAATAAATATGGTAAAATATTTGAAAACCTTGCTACCCTTCCCCCGCCCACACTCGCTTCATCCACACCATTTGCGCTGGCACTGTAAAGTATTGCTAAAGAAATAATTTAGAGAATTATACGTTTCGTCATAATTTACTGTAGAAGGTTTTGAAAATAACAACAACAACAACGAAATAATAACTTTAGAATGAATACGGAGAGGAAGGCAAGGCATTAGTGGAATGAAGAAGAGAGAGAGAGAGAGAAAAAAAATGTGGCAAAGTCAAGTCATAAACATTACAATATTTTATATTTTAGAAGTGGCATCATCTTTATAAGATGACAAACGATGAAATATAGCCAAGTAGTCGAGTACGGTTGCTAGAGACTGGGTGAGCGAGAGAGTTGAGTTAAACAGTAAAACATTAACAACATCAGTTGAACAATAACGGAAGGATATGCTTTTTATTATAACATACATATTACAATTGTATGTGTGATAATACACATACTGTTTTAAGTATATTAAAAGGATGGAGAGAAAAAAATAAAGACAAGTAGTATTTTAGTAAAGGAAAACAAGACAGGATATTAAGACAAGTATTTTTAATTTACTTATTTGTGAATAAAATACAACAAAAAAATGCAGAAAAAAAAATAAAATAAAGCAAATTCCTTAATAATAAATTTCAAAGCGTAGGAGAATAAAGTGGCTGTTTGTAGTGCTTAAGGAAAAGGTTAATGGATGGAGTCTAACCATAAATATACAAAAATATTTGAAATGCTCATAATAAAAGTATTATTTTACTTTGACTACGTTTTAAGATAATAATATTTGTCATGTAACAAATGAAATCAAGAAAAATTAAATGAGTAACAATTTTCTGGGTCATTGGAAAGAGAAAAGAAATAGATAATAAAAACATGTTGTTAAGCCTTAATGTATGCTTTGTTATTTTTTAATTAAATTTTTTTTTTATATTGTGGTTACTTGAGCAAGTTATATATTTGAATAAGTACATTTTTACAATGAAGGTACTGTTGAAGATTTGCAAAAATTTCCTAATAATTGTATATAAGTAGCAGGGAAACTTTTCAGCAAATTGTTTAAACAGAAAACTTCATGTGGCGTCGTGCTTGTTGAAGAAGTACTTTGTAATGGCATGTTATTAACAAGGTGCATAGTATTGCAAAATTTATGATTTGCAGTGTACAATTCTTAATACAATCGAAATGGTCAAAACAAATTTTGAAAATAGTTTTTTAAAGGGTACAATTTTGTAAGGTACTATTTCGAAGGCTAAACGTTTCAAAAGTTTTAGTATTGAAGACTTTTTAATTAAGATCCCATTTCTTTAGGAAAAAAGAACCCAAAAAGTACTTTTTGAAAGGTACTTTTTTAAAAGGTACTTTATTAAAAGGTACTTTAAAAAATTAATTTTGTTTAAAAAGTGCCACAACAAAAATATTTCATTTTTAACACATTTTTCAAGGAAATTTTGTTTGCCGAATAAAAATTTTGTTTTTAAATTGATTTAAAAAATGGAGTTTTATAATAAAGGGTTTTTCAGCAAGAAGTTTGTTTTCTAAAACAAAAAATTTAGTTTAAGACGATGCAAATTTTTATTATATTACGAAGATAAAAGTTCGGCAATTAAAAAGAAAAATTATATTTGGCAAAGTCTACTACGACATACTGACAGATGTCGAATCTGTCGCAAATTTTGGTTTGCATGGAATGTGATATGTGTATGATGTGGTTTTTATGACATGTGGCATCGTCCTGTTGAAACCACATATCAGTGATATCCACGTCGTCAATAGTAGGCCAAAATCGAGTTGTTAGCATCTTGCTATAATGTGATCCAATGCCCGTTACCACATTTCCTGGATTTCAGATCACATAGAGCACCATACAGTGACACTTTAACCATGCAAAGGCTTTTCAATAATCGCTCTAGGATTTTCCGAAGCCCAAATGCGGAAATTTAGTTTGTTGACGTACCCTGACAAGTGAAAACGGGCTTCGTCTGAAAAAATCATTTTTTTCCGGCTATTTCTTAATGAACTGAGGCAATCTGCAACGATGTGAGTGGTCGGTCGGCTTCAATTTCTGCATTAGTAGAATCTTGTAAGGCTTTAAAGTCAAAATTCACCATGTGGTGATTTTAGATCACTCCAATTGTTGAGGACGTTAAAGTAGTGACAAATTTGGATATTCTTCAACACTGTGGCTCACGGCTGCGATGTTTCTAGCTGAACGACCCAGTCGAACACGCGTTGGTGTTTGCAGATTTTATGTCGAACGTGTCGACTCAAATTTAATGACCAAATTCTTAATAGCGGTCCAGTAGAATGATTATGCTGTCCGAAAATATCACGGATTTCGCTAAATGTATTTTTAAGAGGAACACAATTTTCATAGATTTTCGTGCGAAATTAAATTCACATGCACAACTGCCAATTCAAAGAAATACGTCAAAAAGCTGAATGTCAAAACTCTCATGTTATTGGTGTTGCCACAATTGAACAATTAATTTTTGTTGAAAAAAAAAAACAATTATCTTTTCAAAGGTGCTTTTTATATAGTTTATTGTATTGTACCGCTGTTAAATATTGCTGAATTCCGATTTTTTTCTTTTAGCATTTTTTAAGTCTTTTAAAATAATTTATTTAGCCCAAATTTTATTATTTTAGTATTTAAAAAATATTTCGCAAAATCTTGCATCTATCTTGACAAAAAAAATCTCAAGTCAAGATTAATCGAAACTAGAATATTTTTATTGCTATAAGATAAGGCCTTCAAAAATAACGCGTTGCTTGTCCTTATTAAAAAAAAATTTTATTTTGGCTTTATTCAATTAATATTTTTTTAGGTCTCTTTTAAAGGGATTTAAAACTTTTTTCTAAACAGTACTTTTTTTTAACTGAAACGTACCTGCTTAGAAGTGGCTCTATTAAAAGCTGTTTTTTGTTGGAGTATATCCAAGAAATAATTTTTTCAGAAACACTATTTAGAGATTATATTACATTTTTTGTTATTGCTGAGATATTATTTTTCAAAAGAAGTTCTGCTTTGCTTCAAGAACTTTGTCACGAGATTTCAAAAAGATTCTAAAAAGCTGTTTAATGCTTTTAGTTTTAAGAAAATAAGTACTTTTTTAAACACCTGTTTTTAAGTTATATTTATAATCTAAATATTTTCTTAACTTTTATAAACTTTTAAATCAGGTGTTTAAATTGTGTTATTGCGTTATATATATATATATTAAAACAAAAAGTACTTATACTACCTTTTTTGGCACTTTTATTTTACAGATTAAAAAAATATTTTCACTTGAATTTAATTTTCATATTTTTTTAAAAGGTTGTATTCGGTTCAATGCTTTAAAGCTGCCAAAAAAATGTTAAGGAAAATGCAAAATAGTACTTTAAAAGTTATAAGCATGTACCTGTGGTTTCCAAACAAAATAAGAAAAATAGAATAATAATTAGAACCGCCTAAAAGCAATTTTCAATTAAGCCATCACCTTAAATTATTCTTATTGTAATAAAACAATTTTTTTATTTGTTTTTTGTTCTAATTATTTTATTTTATTTTACACCCTGTTTTGTTTTAATATTCTTCCCTTTTTCGTCCTTGAGATCTTTAATTTAATTTTATGTTAAACTAAAAGTCCTGCCTGAAATAAACAACTTCTTGTCTTTGTGGGGCATTAAAAAAAGCAGAAACTCAAATCTGGGCTAGGACGAGTGTTGGCAGTCTAAAAGCAATTTTGAGTTGGAAAACCAGATACATGTTCCTTCACTTAACCGTAGTATTTTAATTTTAATATATTTCCTTCTTAAATAAATAAAAGTTTGACCGGGAGTGGCAGCTAATTTTTTTTTTAACAGAATTTTTCGTATTTATGTACCAAAAGGTAAATACGTAGGTAAACAATACCTTTCTAATGTTTTGTTTTTCTTCAACAGAAATGTTCGAAATTTACATATAAATGAGGTTGGAGTGTTGTTCCTTACGTTCTGTCCATTTTATATGAATTCATTTACATTAACTTGAGCTTTTTACTTGAATTTATATTTTCTTTTATTTGTGTTTCGCCCTTTCATATTTGTGGTCCTTTAATTCAACTGCTTATAAGTTTCATGCATATAATTCATTACCTTTTTTTCTAAATACATTTTACTGTAAACAAATAGTACCCAAGCAAATTTGTGTTTTATTGTCTTAATTTATTTAAAACGTAGAATTTAAAAGTTATGAAAAAATTAAGGTTATTATGTGTTCAGGGTCAGCGAACAAATTATGTTGTTTGTATTTTTTAAAAATTTAAAGCCCGTATTTTTTTTTAAATTTTGTTGTAGTATTCCGTATTCCATAATTATATATTTCAAATTTCTCTTTAAATAATGGCTTTAAAATTAGGTTATAAATTGTAATAAATTTTAAACAATAAGAATTTGTAAACCACTCTTTCATAAGTCTTATTGATGATATTATAACATGAACTTAATTGTTTGAAGTAATTTTTAAGTTGGTCTTCTTAATGATTTGTTATAGTATAAAGGACCAGTGACAACTATATTAAACTAACTATTACTTATAATATTTAAAAACTTAAACAAAAACACAAGAATAATCTTAAATTTAAATAAAAATTATCTTAAGTAAAAAAGTACTAAATTTGTTTAATTATTTTAGAAAGTTGTAAAAACCAAAATTACAAAATTAAGGAAATGAGACTTGAAGAATGACATCTTTTTAACTATTGTTCTTTAAAAACAATATTTTTTTAATAAAGTACTTTTACACTATGTTCTTTTATCACTAAATATATTTTTGTCAGCATTATATACCAATATGCACTCCTAAATATATAGCTTTTCGATAAAAAAAAAAGAAAGTACTAAAAGTACTTTTTTTTTAAATAAATTTTTGTGAAAATATTTTCCAACACATACCTTTTCAAAAGACTCTCTCTACCAAATATATATTCTAAACATAATTTTCTTAAAGGGCTAATTTTGAAAAGCTATTAGTTTCATAATATATTTTTAAAGAGTACTATTTTTTAAAGTAATTAATTAGCTGAAAATATTAAAAAAGTCAAATCATACCCTTTCAAATTGTACTTTTTCAAGTAGTAGCTTTTCCAAAACGTACTTTTTTTTTAAAGTTACTAGTTCCTAGTTTCATAATATATTTTTAAAGCTTACTATTTTTAAATATTAGTTGTCTAAAGTCAAATTTTTTTCCCAAAAGTTCTTTTTCATATCGTGCTTTTTTTAAGTGATACTTTTGTGCAACAAGTACTTGTTTTGGTAAAGCTATTTTTTAGAGTATTTAAAACAAATACTATACAGCTATTTAAAAAAATTAACTTTTTGAAAAATTATTTAAAAAATAATTTTAAACTTAAAAAGGCCCCTTACAAAAAGTTCCCTTCAAAAAATTACTGTACTTTTATAATTTTATGTTTATGCTGTAGACTTTAAATCATTTTTATAGCATTTAGTTATAGGAGAATAAAAACTTTTTTAAATAACCTTTTCAGCGGATCCTTTTTTGAATGAGGGCCCTTTAGCTGTTAATTATGTTAATTTTGTAGGCAGTTTTTGATTTTTTATTTTTGTTTGCTTTGCAAAAGTACAGGGTGCCCCTGTAGGCTAGGAGGTAGTGTACTAGCTTGTAAATATGGGGGTTGTGGGTTCGATTCCCAACGAAGACCTTGGTTTTTTTCACTACAAAAGATAAAAATTGACTGTCGGTGAAGGTGCTCAGCGATGAAGGCATATTCACTGGTCGCTGTTGCTGTCTTTATACGGCATTTAATTTCCGACTATCCTTCTGCTTTTACCACCTGTTTCATCTCTTCTCTATCCCTTTCCTGAAGAAGGTAGCACGGTACTTGACTAAATAAGCATTGTTGCCTGAAGTGCTACTTCTCTTTAAAAAAAAATAAAAATATAAAGTTTTTTTGTGTGTTTTCAAGGTACTTTTTTTAAAGCAACAACTTTGTTAAAGTACTTTTTTTTAAAGGTAATATATATTTTTTTTATCCAAAAACTTGTCTAACAGTTACATGGTACTCTTTAAAAGCTATTTGTATTGAATATAGGAAACTTAAAAAAAACTGTATATTTTTCAAATAGTACTTTTTAAACATTTTAATAGAAAGACGAGACTTTGTACATTATTTAGACATTTTTCCTTTAACAAAATGTTTGTTTTGAATAAAGTGAATTAATCAATTTTAAAAAATATTGTTAGAAAGATGATTTATTACGTTTTAAAAGCAAATAATTAACAGTAAAAAATGTAAACGACCCATTGTGCATTTTACTAACTGCCTAGTTTTCTAAGAAATCTTATACACACAAGACAACAGCAACATGCTTATAAGAAATTTAACCAAATAAGGGAACAACAGAAAACAAATAACACACAACAAAACAAAACACAGAACCAAGCAGATGTCTAAACTTAATGAAAAAAACAACAACAAAATGGAGTGATCTTAATATAAAATATTCTTGTATATGGGCAAATAAATTAATTCCAGTTGAATCATCGTTGAGTAAAGATAACGAAATAAGAAAGCATTATTTAAGGCATTATAGTGGTGAAGTAACCATTGTGTTTATTTTGTGTGTATTAAAACTGAATAAATCGTGTAATTAAAAACTTTAAAGTGCTGTGTTATTCTTTCGCATTAAAATAACTCAATATAACAAAACGTTTAGTGAAAGGAATAAGCGTGATAATATTATTGAAACTGGAGCCTCAACTGAATGGAAATAACAACAACAATATAGTGTGATGTTAAGGTAGAATACTCCTGTATAAACAACAAAAGCTTAAAACATCTTAGTATCCCTTGTTGGGCAAATGAATTTGTTCCAGTTGAGTAATCAGTGAATAAAGACAACAAAGTTACCATCATGTTTATTTTGTGTGTATTAAAGGTGAATAAATCGCTTAAATTAATTAAAAACTCGAAAATACTGGGTTATTATTTTGCAATAAAAGAACTCAAAATAGCAAAACGTTTATTAAAAAGAAATAAACACAACAATATTTTGCCATTTAAATGAAAGATATTTTTTTTGCTTTAAATGATGTCTTGGCTTAAATGTGCCTTTGCTAAAAGTACCTTTTCAATGGATATATTTAAAAAATTTGTTTTTGCAAATGAAATATTTATTCCAAAGGAGTTTTTTTCTGCAAACAGGCTTTTATTAAGCTAAGCTTGTTTAGGTGTTTTAATGACGTGTCCTTTTTGAGGAAGTATAAATTTTAAATTTCCTTCTTTAAATTTGTTTTTAGTGCATTAAAATTTTATAATAAAGTTCCTGAAGTGAACCTTATAAATTGTTTTCATTTAAAAGTATTTAAAGCCTGCATATTTTAGCTCTATATGTTGCTTTTGTATCTTATTTTTGAAACATATGCACTGTTGCTCCTGATAATACTGATGCCTCACCATGATTTTGCTGATGTTGCTGGTGTTTGCAATTTCTGTTTCTGTTTTACTTTCAAAATAATGACTACACTGATGATGATGGCAAGTTAATTTTCTGCCGCTAAATAAACTGCACTTTACCACATGCACACATACCAAAAAAATTTACCCAACAATAACTCCAACAACATTAACAACAACAACAACAACAACAAGAGCAGAATTTTTATTGTAAAATCAAGCAGAAAAAAGCTTTTTTTCCTTTGTATGTTTCGTTTTTAATTTCACTCAGGCCCGCTCATTGCTGTTTTTGTTATGATAAACACACACATGTATGCACATACACACATGGTTACGTTTTTGGCAAAATCCAAAAAAGAATTTTAATTTTTCTCCACAACAAAAAAAAAACGCAATTTAACAAAAATTCTTTGTTTTTTTACTTTTAAAATTGTTTTTACCTCCCCAAAAAAAAACTATTTACTGCGTGGAAAACATACGAGATTCTCAAATTGTGGGGGAGGAGGAGGACAAGAGTGAAAAGTAGTTAACAAACAATTTACATTTGAGCCCAATGAACTAAAGGATGAACCAACCACGAATACTGTTACAGTACATAAATGAAGGTACTTCTCGTATGATGAGAATATGGCTAAAGGTTAAGCTTGTGTTAAAGTTTCCACACGACCATACATATGACTTTCATTATTTTAACATTTACAAAAATATATTCGTTCTCTATATGTTTACGTGTATGTAAGTTTGTTTTAATACAGCAGCTGAAAATTATGCAAATTATTTACACTGTAGGAATTTTTATGAAATAAAAATTATAACTTCTTGCCACATACAAATATTCAACAAAAATTGTTGTTACAAAAAAAAAACGTAGCAAATTAAGTATCAAGTGAATGTAAATAACAACAGCAAAAATCATTTAAAGTTCAAATTGTTTGGAAATGGAAATAAGCTGATATTTTTGATATTTTATACAAATGTTTCAATTTTAATTAAAGTTTATGTTTGTTTAATATAAAAGGGAAACAAATTTTTAAAGAACTTCATTTGAAAAAACTGTAGATGCGGCACACAATATTTAGTCCGAAATTTTTTGGCTTAATTAAAAATCTTCCAATATTCAAAAAAGGTTCTTAAAGGTATCTTCCTCAGACGTACTGTTAACATAAAAATTTAAGGTAGCTGTTAAAAAAATCTTAAAACTATTTTTTTGATATTTAGTTTTTAAGGTACTTTTTTATTGAAGTACTTTTTTACAGAGTACTTTTTCAAAAAGTACTTTTTTTGAAAAGTACTTAAAAGCTTAATTTAAAACCTTTCAAATTTAGAAATAGTTCGTAAAGGTATTTTTCTCTGCGGTACTGTTAACATAAAGATTTCAAAAAGTCTCAAAACTATTTTCTTGATTTTTAATTTTTAAGATAGTTTGTTATTTAAGTACTTTTTAATAAAGAGCTTTTTTACAAAATACTTAAAAGCGTAAATATTTTTGACTTCTTTAAAAAATGGAAATTTTTTGAGTAAAGATTAACTATCTTCAAAGGTTTATTTCAACCAATACTTTTTCAACATTTTTCCATTTTGTAAAAAGGGAAAGTATAACAAAATGATAGTAACAAATGTTCTTTTTGGGAATGATTTCTTCTAAAAGCATAATTTCTAAAATTGCTTTTTTTTAAACTAAACTTCCCTTAAAAGTTTTTTCTTTAACCCACTTTTGTTTAAATAATTTTTCATAACACACCTAAAACCTTCGTTATTCAGGTGATATCAAAATGTACTTTTTGGAGCCTTAAACATTTTTACACAGAAATCTTTTCAAGAGATACACACAACAAAATTTTTCAATGAAGCTTTTTTTCTTTAATTTATTAAACTATTCAAAGCTTATTTGTAATAGAAATTTATGGTACTTGCTACTTTTTCAAAAACAATTTTTAAATTATTGTTTTTTAAAAAAACCTTTACAAGAAGAAGATTTTAGTTTAGATTTAAATTGAATAAAATTGTTTAAGGTTTGTTTTCCGCCAGCATTTGGTTCCATGCCAATAACTTTTAAAAGGTACTTTATGTCAAGTATTTTTATAGAAATCTTTTTCTGTCAAAAATTGCATTTTAAAAGAAATCATTCAAAAAGGTACTATTTCCGAAATTTAGTACTTATGAAAGTTTATTTGCAACAGTTATAAAGCTATTTGTTTTTAAGCTTCTTTTTTGTTATATAGTCTTGAAAAAATACTTTTTGTAACCGGCGATTTTTCCAACTTGTGCCGAATTATCATTTCGGGAAATGTAAGTTTTTAATGGTTGGATGTTTTGAGGGCTCTCTTATTAAACACTATTTTAATCTGTTACTAATAATTGCGTTTATAGATAGTACTTTATTTTAATTTTAAAGTATTTGTACTTTGTTCGCTATTATAATTTTCCAAAAAATAAATTTCCCTTAGAGTAGAGTATGGGAGGCTTTATAAAATAAATTTCTTCTTTTAAAACGCATTTTAAAAAAGTGTTGACAAAAGTACTATTTTCTAAAATAGTTACGAAAATATGGTACTAAAATGTACTAACATTTTTCTAGCTACTTTCTTTAAAGCTTCTTTATTTAAAAGATTTTTTCGGTATGGAAATGATACTTTATTAGCTTTTGCTAAAAATTTCTGGGAGTGAAACTTTTAAAAGCAGGTCTTCAAAAAATAATTTTTCTAAACAGTCAGTCTTTGCTATAGCCCTGTTTCTTTTAAAACGGCTTGCATATTATTTTCTCAAAACGTACCTTTTCCAAAAAGTACTTTTTACAAAAAGTACTTTTTGCACGATTTTGTTTTTAAAAGTCTAATTTTTTGATGTCTTGCAGAAAATGCCCTTTCAAAGTACGATTTATCAAAATTATTCTTTTCAATAGAATTAATTATTTTACACTATAGTACTTTTTTAAAAAATTTTTTAAAAAACTTTTTTATTGAAGTATTTTATGCAAATAAATCTCAGTTATTTTATTTTATTACTTACATAATCAATAAATTCTTTATGGCAAACACTTACCTAAAAAGATAAAAATTGAAAGGATATAATTAAATTTAAAGAAAATACAATTCAGAAGGAAATACAAAATTCTGTTAAGTTGTGTTTACTCTGTATAGCTTTCTTCACTTAAATGTTATAAAAGTAATTTAATAAAAAAAATATTGATTTTTTATAAACTTAATAAAACGAAATGATTTTAAATTTATATACAAAGAAAAAGTCACCATTATAATCATTACCAGCAATGTAATCATCAGCAACATCAACATAACAACGTGAGTTACTGGATAGCTGTATAGAAATATGAGCTTTTGTAATAGACAGTGGTTTCAAACACAAGAGATTCTGAAACAGAGCAGCTTAGTTTCTATATAAATTTTATACATTTATTTAATTGTAGAGTTATTGGTAACTAAACAAACCACTGTGCTATGAAGCAGCACAAGTTGTTATTGGATATTTAGAAAGATAGTACCAGCTATGCATTAAACATACTCTTACATCTTTTCTAGAATAACTTAATGTTGTTGCAGGTTTGTGTGTGTAGAGTGGGCCAAGTAATTTGATATACTGTCATGACTAGAAAAATACATGAAATTTTTTAACGAAGACCACACCATCATGTTAAAAACTTACGACCAGGCTAAAACAAAATAAAACCGATCCAAGAAACTTTTTTAACAAGAAATACAAGACAAACAGAAAACAAGTAGGAAAGGAAAGAATTACTGCAACCCAAAAGGGATGAAATCATGCGCTCATTCAATCATTCAAATGTCCTTTGAACTATAAAAATACATGACACTAATAAAAACAAAAACAAGAGAAAAAAAAACAAAAGGGAAAATTTTCAACACAATTTTAACAAAATGTATAGAGGTACAAGTAAGAAGAAGCATTAAAAGAAGATATATTACCAATATTTTAACATCAAGTTATTGAGCTCTCACAGAGTTGTACAAAGAAGCAAACAAACAAACAAACAGATACACTAACAGGCAGACATTAAAGCAAAGTTTTCTATAAAAATTATAGTTGATTGCTGCAGTTATTGTTGTTATTGCTGTTGTAGCTTTAAAAAGCTATCTTGTTGATATTTACGATAATTTAACTCAATTCCTTTTGGCCAGACATGGTGGACTCTTAATGTCCATTAACCTGTTTGTTACCACTTTTCTTTTTTGTTTCTTTGCTTTTCTCCTGTTCTTTTCTAACTGCTTTTTTTTAATAATAGTTTTTTTGTTGTTGTTGTTTAAAAGACCGAAAACAAAACTCATCATTATTTTTATTGAGTTTTTATGTAAAATAAACCACACGCAGCTTTTTTATGTATTTTTTTTTTTTATTTTTTGCTTCTTTAACATTAAACAAGATACACTACACACTGCCCCCCCCAAAGGAAAATTTTATTTATGTGTGCGTGTATGTGTGGGTGTTTGTGAAGAAGGAAATACTATATTTATTAACTTTGTTATCAGTATTTTTTTGTTTTTTTTTTTTGTTTTGCTTGTATAAATAGTTGATAGTTGGATAGTAGGTCAATATGAAAATGGTATGACTAAAATCAATTTGAATAAATTATTTTTGGGAAAATTAAAAGGGGATAAAGGCCACATAAAAAATAAAAGACCGACAAAAATTGGTTTGAATTCGTAATGCATCCCGTAATTATCGACTTGTCTGTTATGTTAGTATTTTTTTTAAATGGCAATGTTATGGGTTCCATACATAAATTTAAATCCTAAATTGAGAAAAAATATTTTATTACATAAATATTTAAGTACCAAAAAAAATGGCAAAAGGCCAAACTATTTCAATTATTTTTGCAGAATCAAATTAATTTTATAGGGATAACCTGAAACTAAAGTTCGTATTAAAAAGCGTACAAAAGTCTTGTAGTAAAAAAGTTCATAAAAAACAATTTTTTAAAAATTAAATTAAAGGAATTATGGTTGTCATGCCTTAAAAATGTATAAATGGAGGACAAAAAATAAAAAAGCCTTTGAACCATATTTTTTTAGTCGATAGCTGGGGAAGGCACCATCAACTTAACAACCACAAGCCAGATAAAATTTTAGCGTGTGATAACGAAAAGAAGATGAACTCCCGAAAGCTAAGAAGAAAATCTGTTATACACGTATGGAAAGTATGGATGTAGACAAATATCGATTAAACTTCTATCCCAAGTGAGAGAATTATCTTTACTAGAGGAATTGAAAATGAAATGCGCCTTAATAGAAGAGTAAATTGATAAGGTAAGACTTGTAATATGAAGGGTCTTAATATAATTGAAATTTGTTTTTAGTCTTGTTTACCGTGCTAGTGATGACGTGATAAGATTTACATCCGCACCTGGCCGTAAGCCTTAATCAGATGGTGGATCATTATCACTGTGCATGAAATGTAGCGTCATCCTCGCCCCAGAAGGCCTTCGGATCGTATATCCTCCGGTCACTCCTAGTTGCAACTTCAAAAGCCCGCAGTAGGCCGCAGCCAAGAGACTATCCAACTCCTGGTTCAGAACGCAAGAAGCTTAATATAATTTAAGAACACAACGGCATTCATGCTCACTGTACCTAAACCATTAATTGTGTTCATTGTGAATGATCCGATCCACAAAAACAAACGAGGGCCTCGAAACACACAGCCACCACGATACTCGCGAAGTGTCTACCTCAATAATCAGTCAGAGAACAGCTAAATGCCTAAAGATACAAATAGCAGAACTCTGGGGCTTTACTGATTCCCGTGAAAATATAGTGGATTGTCCAGTTGGCTCCAACTATCCTTGAAGGGCTCTGCGTCCCCTTTACCCCTGCAAGACAAAAGTCTAGATGGTTGTAGGATCCACAAAGACTTATGATGTCCTGCTGACATCAAATTTTGAATTCTTATACCTTTCGAATAAATAAAAATTGAGTAAGAAATTGTTTGATGTCTATAGCCGTTAAATGCTCACTCGAGATAAAGCTTAAAGAGAATTAACACATTTAAAAGAAATTAAAGCTTCTAAAGAAATGAAAGCTTCAACAAGAAGTTTGTCTTCTAAAATAAAATAAAATAAATAATTTAGATTAAAATGATTCACATTTTCATTTGAAATGATATTCGACAAATTGTCCGCCACGACGATGCAGATAGAAGTCGATTCTTTCGTTAAAGTTTTAATAACTTTTTCTTAAAATCGCAGTCTTATTTCATTAACCATAGCACAGGCTGAAAGCTATTCGATGGGCCCCGAATAATCCAGTTGTGTTAAACTAAACGATCCCACTGGCCGCTTAACTGCTGGTTGTCGTGAAATTAAGCGATCGTAAAATACGGTTTGCAATAAATTGATCGTTTCATTGGCTGTGTGATATGTGGCACTGTCCTATTGAAACCACATGACAGTGATATCAACATCGTCAATAATATACCAAAATTGAGTTGCAAGCATCTCGCGATAGCGTGATCCATTGGCCGATATCTATTCTCCAGCCTCATCGTCAAAAGAAAACGTCCCAAATGCATCTCCATACCACAAAGCGCATGCAAAGGCTTCTTAATAATCACTTTAGCACTTTCAGAAGTCCAAATACGGCCATTTTGCTTGTTGACATACCCTAAAAAACCTGCCGGTTGTTTCCCAACGAATTGAGCGAATCTAGGGCGATATGAATGGTCGGTAGGCTTCAATTCCTACACCAGTTGAACCTTATAAGGCTTCAAAGTAAAATCCTTACGCAAAATTCGCGATGTGGTGATTTTGCATAAACCTAATTGTATAGAACTTAGTGGGATTTTAGTACCTCTATCTAGCACCACTAAAATCAATGGTAGGGAGGACAGAGGGGTGCATCTCTATCCAATTCGATCGATTAAATTTAGCCCTTTACGAGTTGAATTTATTTTTTTTTCGGTTTTTGTGTTGATCTACTTCGTCGTTATATAACAGCTTGTTTTATACAGATTAATCTTCGATCATTATTATATTGACTACGGGAGTCTATAAAAATATTTGTGTGATTTCAGCTCACTACTGACAAGGGAAAATTATGAGAAGAGGAGCTCCCCCACCAAACTGAGCTCTAACGATATTCAATGGCTCCCATTCGTTCTCATGCTTTTATATTTCTTTTCGTAGAGCATCATACGCCAGTAGAAGAAGGGTTTACGCTATTTTCGCAAAGCTATAAGTGCGGACTTTCGTCTAACAAGAAGTAATAGCTGATGAAGATAAGTTTGTTACATTACATTAATTGGCAAATTTGGATATGCTTTAACACTATGGCTCATGGCTGCGATGATTTTGGTTGAACGACCCGGTGGAACACGCATTGGTGTTCGCACATTTCGTATCGAGCCTGCCGACTTAAATTTAACAAACAAATTCTTACTAGCGGTTTTAGAAGGACGATTATGTTGTCCAAAGATATCACTAATTTTTCGAATAGAACCATCATTTTCGTAGTAGCTTTTCATTATTTTAAGGCGATTTTCGTGGGAAATAGAATTCATCAAAAACTAAATTTCAAAACTATCACGTTGTTGTGCTCTCACAATTGAAAAACAAACTTTTTGTTGAAAAACCCGATATTTTTATTAGAAGAAAGAAATAGCAAACAAAATTGAATTTCTCTTTCATAGAATTGAGCTGAAGGAAGACACATTTAATACACATTGAAGCATATTTGCAATGTAATTTATAGTACCTTTTAATAGGTACATTATGACCAGTGTTGTAAAATAATAGAATGCCTGCACAAAGTGTTATTTAAAGGACATCAATTCTAAATTTATTTTATTGTTTTTGCGTAGGTGAAATCAAATAAAATAATGTTAACAAAAATTCATATCTTATAAAAAAATAACATTATACTTCTTATGCTTAATAAGAACTGACCCACATAAACACTTTAATTATTGCATACCTTTGAGGCTTCAGAAAAACTACTTCAACTTCAATAGTAGTGCAACTTAAATTGCTGCTTACTCTTTGAGGTTAAAGAAAAACCAGTAGAAAAGAAGAGATTTTTAATTATAACTAACTACATTGTATAGAACAAAAGTAATCACAAAATATTTAGGGTTTCCTTAAAATTATTGCATACTTTAAGGAGCTGTGTTTTTTATATGTAAGCAAAAATCTATAAAAAATATTAATACTTTGCATATTTTATAAAACCAAAATATAGCTGATGTTGAATAAAAACATTTTTGTATAATTTTATGGTTTTATTTTTAGACTTGCTTAAACCGAAGGAGTAAATTAAAAACAAAACAAAAAAACTAAAACAACATGTTTTTTTTTTCAGAGAACTTCAACACCTTGAGCTAATTTGATTTGATTTATTTTGTTTTATTTTTAATCTTATACGTATAGTTTTTGTTGAGTTGTTAAAAAAAGTACAAAGGAAACTGTTAATTTTTATGGCATCGTAAAATATTTTGCTACGCTTCCGTGATAATACCAAACTGTCTATGATGAGTGAGTGCATTTGGCTAGCGTATGTGTGCAAAAAAAAACCCAAATTGCACTACAGAAAGTCAGCACAGAACTATATTTTGTGGTTTTAAATCATTCTAATACTTTCCGTTCAATGTTGCATTTATTTTTATGGCCATATTTTATGTTATATGGTATTCTTTTGTTTTAGCTAATAATTGAAATGTTAAGATTGCACTAAAAAAATACTTCAAAAGATATTTCAAGGGAAACTTCCACTACAAATTTTTTAATTATAAAAATTTATAAATATTTTTTGTATTTTTTACTTGTTTTTTAAAACATCTAATATTTTTTTAATAGATAAATCGTAGGTTGGTTTTTAATTACTTTCCAATTTTTTAGGTATTTAATTTAAAATAATTAAAATATTTATGCTGCCTAATTTGACATCCTTATAATTAATAAATAAAAATAGCATACTTTTACCCGTTTTCCTTTTGTGCTTATTAAAACCAAATAAATGATTTTAGAATTATAAAAAATGCAAAAATAATTATTGTTTGTAGAAAAACAGGTCTTTTCCGACCTACCAGGCTCTGCATTAGTGCGTCGTTATTATCAAGTCTGATTTATGCCTCCATTTTACTGCTTCAAATGTTTAAAATTTTTTTTTCAATATAATATACATTTAAAAAAAAAGCAAAGTATAATTTTCGGATTATTAAAAACGCCGAATTCACAGCATACTTTAAAAATTATGAAATTTTGTTACAAAAATCACGAGTGATGAAAATTTTTTATACAGAAAACCCATGACTGCTAAAAATTATTTTTAGAAAAATTACGAATAATAAACTTTTATAGAAAAGTCACGACTAATAAATATTTAGGACAGAAATGAAAATTTTCTATAGAATAATTATGACTGATGAAAGCTTTTTATAGAAAATTTAAAGCTAAAATTTTTATAGACTTATTTTCATGACTTATGTAAATTTCCTATAGCAATTTTGATTTTTTTATAAAAATGATATGCAACTTTTCTATAGCAAAATCATGAAAATTTCCTTTAGAAATTGTTATAGAAAATTCATGATATTAAAAATTTCTATATAAATATCATGACTCATTAAAATTTCCTTCAGCAAAATCATAATGATTTTTTTATAAAATCATAACAGCAAAAAGGTGTTTATAGAAAAATCAAGGCATGAAACTCTTTTATAAAAAACTCATGATAATTTTAAACAGAAATTTCATACGTCATAAAAACTTTTTTATAGAAATGTCTTGACATGATATTTTTTTATAGAAAAATCATGACATGAAAAGTTTTTACAGCAAAATCGTGGCCTAAAACCCATGACGAATGTAATTTTTTTTGATGAATAATTTTTTTACAGAGAAACCATAAATGATGAAAATTTTCTACAGCAAAATTGTAGCTGATTGTAGAAAAATCATGATTGATGAACATTTTTTGTAGAAAACTCATGACTGATGAAAATTGTTTATAGAAAAATCATGAGTAATGTAACTTTTTATACAGAAGTCTTACAGATGATTACAACTACTTATGAAAAATTCATGACATATTAAAATTATTAATAGAAACATCATGACTGATAAAAATTATCTACAGAAAAATCATAGCTGATGAAAACTTTTAGATGTAAAATTATGACTAACGAAAATTATTTGTAGAAGAATGTTGATTCTTAAAAAAAATTTTATAGAAAAATCATGACTATTGAAACTTTTCATAATAGAATCGTGCTTGGTGAATTTTGTATAGAAAAATCCGGAAATTTTTCGACAAATTAGTTTAGATTTCAACCATAATTTCTTTCTAGGATTTAATGTTATTATTTTCGATTTATTTTAAAATTTTTAACTTATTTCTTGAAGCATAGTTTTAGGAGAAACCATTAAAATTATTAATAACCTTTTGAAATTCCTTCTAAAACCAAAAAATAAAACTAAATTAAAAAAACTAACATTAAGGTTAAAAAGTCTCTATTATCCTTAAGACAATATAAACAATTTTTGATAAAGACTTACGTTTGAGTACAGAAGCAATAAGTTTCTTTAAAACGTTGAAAAATTTTCTTAACTGTTTATAAACTTTTTTGTTTGAATTGCAAATAAAAAATAAAAACAAAACTTTTTTTATATAACAGTTATGAGGAGTTAAATGCTTCACGATAACTGATTGTTGTTGTTTTATCAAAGAAAAAAAAAGAACTAACAATTTCATTTTTAACTTTTTTTTGTATTTTTGGTTTTTTCTCTATAAACCTTCTTCAGTGATGAAGTCCTACTCTTGAAAGTGGTTATTGTTGTTGCTATTGTTGCATTGTATTATTAGAAGTGTTTCATACTTCGTTTTGTAAAGTGAGTTTATAGTGTGCTAACAAAATCAATCGATACTTAATGGAAAATCGTTATTAATGAAAAAGTTTTTATTTATTTTTTTGTTTTTTGTTTTTGTTATTTTTGCTCGCCTATTTTGTTGCAATTGTTGTACTTCTTTCTTCCTGTTTGGTAATACTTATAGCAACAACATCCACTACGTCTACAACAGCGGCAATGGCAAGTGGCAAAATTGTGTAAAACTTAAACAGAATACAATTGAAAATGCAGTCAGCCATGCGTTAGAAAACAATGATAAAGTGCAAAGCCAGTGCTGAATAAAAAAAAGTGCACGTAATTTTTTATAATTTTTCTACTTTTCGCTCTTTCCACTCTAACTAAAGTTTTAGTATTGTGCTGGAGCAAAGTTTGAATAGAAAAGAACTTAAAAGTTTGCCAAAAACCCTTAATAACAATTTGTAATTATAATATAGAAAGTGTGAAATGTTGTACTATTAAGAATGTTTTTATGCTAAAAGTTATACAAAAGGATATTTTTGAAAATTTTAAAAGTTAAATGGAAAATAAATAGAAAATATAGTAGAATTTTGGGCAAAAGAAAAAAAACAAAAACGCCATAAAAGAAATAAAGTGTTTGAAATAAGACATTACTAAAATGTTATTATTAAAAAAAGTTTCCTAACAATTTAGAAAAAGATCCAGATCCTTGTTTATTTCTTAAAAACAAAAAAAATCTTGGAAAACATTGGAAACCCTATAACATATGCCACAAAAAATTTATTGAAAAATCATTAAAATTTATATTCAAAACCAAAAATCAACACAGCATACATACACAACATAAAATACATACGCACAACTTATAGAAAATCTCTTCGAGCTTTTTTTTTGCTTTTTGCTGCCTTAACCGCAAAGCAATTTGAAAATTTTATTATAAACCGCAAAAGCCTCTAGCAAAGTATGCTATGAAATGTGTAATTAAAAACAATTTAAGACAAAGTAGAGAAAGATGAAAAGATTTTTATGTTTAATAATGCTGTTAACAGCTAAAGGGTATGAGAAACATTTTCTTTATTACATAAAAAACAAAAATCACTCAGGCTTCAAGAATGATTTATAAAGTTTTATACAAATTATTGAAACTCACTAAAAGTAGGCTTTAAAATTTGTAAATTTAGAATATTATTTAGTTGTTTATCTTTTACTTTAAGTAGCATTTCTGCCTGCGAGTTAAGTAAAATCTCAATTACCTTAAAATTATTTTAAGCACTTTGTTATTTAAAAATAAAACTTAAAGTATTAAATATATTTTTATTTATTTTTTTATATTTTTTAAAGCATACTTTAAGGTATTTTACCATTTTAATTTTAAAAGTTGAAAATATTTTTTACTAGTGTTGCTTACTTTTTAATACTGCTGCGTTCCTTATTCTCTGGTTCTTTTTTATCGAATCAAAAACCCATTACTACACAATTAAAAGAAACAAAATAAAACATAAACTCCATTTACTCTGGTGTATTTGCTCTAAAGCCGCTATTGGTTGCCATTTACCTTATTCTTTTGTGTTGTAAAAAATCACCCGCATTTTCTTGAATTGTATAAATGATTGCAAAAACTATATATTTTTACGTAAATTGAGGGCTTAAAAAATATCTTTATTTCTTTATTTTTATACGCCGCAAAGTATTCCGAACTTTTTTTATTTTGCCTTTATTTCTTTGAAAAATTTATTGTAACAAGAGTACAATTGTGAATTGCATTGACATGTTAAAAACTTCTTCGTCAGAAAAAAGGCAAAAAACAAAAAAAAAAAAACACCAGCGAGCAACAATTTTATGGGAATCTTTCACAATACCTTGATGGCAGGGATTTAAGGCACGTTTAAAAAAGAAGCTGCATGCAAAAGTTTTGCGGATTTTTTGCTTTTTTTTAACTCAACAGAGACAAACAAAAAGCTTTTATTTATAATGCATCAATACTTGGCAATAAAATATATCGGCATCAAGAAGCTTGCTGACAGTTTTAAAACATATTAAAAGCAAAAAAAAAGATTTTTGAGCCCCTCAATTTTACCTGTAATTTGTGAAGAAGAAAGCAATGAAATTTTATTTAAAGGAGTCTCTGAAAAAAATATATTTGTCACATCTTGTTTATTTTGAAGACTAAAAAGAAAATAAATTATTTTTAAACATAAATTTATTTCCAAAGTTATTTGAATTAAAAGTATGTTTTAAAAGCCTGATTATAATTATTTTTTAAATTATTATTTTTTTTAAACTTAATAATTAATATGCCCAAAAGTATGCAAAAGGGATTAAAATGTTTATAATCTGTTTATTTAAGTTATAGTGGTTTTTTTATTAAAATTCTTTTATTTCTTAAAAAAGTTATAAAAAAAACAATTTTAAATTCCACTATTTTATTTACTTTTTAAATTTCTGCCTAAAAATAGGCTTTTAGAAAGTCTTACATGAAAGTATATTTTAAAGTTTATTACAAGTATTTCGTTTATTTGAAACAATAAAATTTTTATTAAAAACTAAATTAAAAATTATTAGAGCCGAAAAGTATGCAATACAAAATTTCGCATTTTGTTTGCTTAATAAAGAAATGCTAACAAAAAAATCGTTTCAAAATACTAAAAATGAGTTGCCTAATCTCAGATTACATGATAACCAAAATAAAACCAAGAGCCTAAAATTATGCTATATTTTTTAAAATTTCATTTTTCGTTTTTATTATACTTTTGAAAATATTATTTTTTAATAAAAATAAACCTAAAAAAAATGTATAAATTATTATTAATTACAAGATTTTTTTTAATAATTTACTTATTTGCATTAAAATAATCCCAAGTCCCTTATTCTAAAGGATGTTTGTTATACCGCCATTAAATGAATTTTTTTAATTGATATAAAATTTTCTTTATTCTAAACATTATATTTTATTAATTTATTTCTGATTATTTGCATATGGGCCCTCGGCTGGCCCGGACATACTCCAATCAGAGGTTCTGCTTTCGATAAGTTTATGCCACATTTGTGGCCGATGTACGGCAATAACGCGGCAAATGTCGTTATCCCAGTGGTCAATGGTTTCGGGATTAGACGTTAAATCCCACAAACTTGGAGGCCATTTGACGAGTTAAAATTTGAAAAACATGTGGTTACTAAATATTTCATTTAATAAATTAATTGTGGCACGAGCTGTGTAACTCATTGCATTATTATTTTTAAGAGCACAGCTCCTGCACATCATATTTAATCAAATAAAGAAAATGTCAATAATTATGGCTTTATAGTAGTCCCCATCGACTGACCAGCATTGAATTTAAAGAAGAACAAACTACTGACTTCAACAGCCCATAAAACACATCAAACAATTAGCTGTTCTCAAAGCAGTGTTGTTTTAACATACGCTGGCATATTATCATCACTCCGGTCACACAAAAGCGACAAAACTAAACGCAATTCGCCTATGAAAATCAGGATCAGCAGCAATTTTGTTTTCACAATTTTGAAGCGTTATTAAGGCGTAAGTCTATTAATTTAGAAATACCAAACAAAAACTGGCAGCCAGTTAAAAAGGGCTGCCAACGGTGTTTCATACCTCTATAAAATCACCCGTTTATTATAAACCTGTTTACAAGAAACAAGAAAGTATGCAATGTTTTTTAAACACTAAAAACAATTTTTATTAAAATTTATATATTCCAACAGACCGCTTTTAATCTGCTTTATCTATACAAACAACATAAAATTAAATTAAAAAATTTTTTATTTTCCTTTTTATAAACCTACTAAAAATATGCTTAATTTTCGTTTTCTTTATAAAATAATTGCCTGATTCTCGTGTACTTATCATACCTTTATATTTTAATAAAATACAAAAAGGCTTGAATTTGAATTTCATTTGAAATATTTTAAAAAGGTTTATGTCAAAACAGATAAAATTTTTGTGTTTCCTTCAATCCATCATAAATGCTGTGTTTTGTTAGACATCAAAAAAATATGATTGATTTTATGAGTTCATAAAACGTTTACATATTTTTAGATTTTAAGCTTACTTTCTTCATATTTCATACATCACATTTCACATACTTATTTAGGTTTTATTGTTAATTTTGTTGGCAAGCCTTTAAGTATGCTATAAAAAATATTATAAATACATTTTATATCATGTTATCCCTTTGCTTCAACTCCATTTATTTCCATGCTTTAAAAAAATACATGCAATAAATTTTCGTTGATTTTATTGTTAAATAATCTAATCATGCACAAATATTTTATGTTTGATATAAAACTGTTGTATATTTTAAGGCTTTGGAATAAAGAAAAAGCCTACTAAAATGGTGATTTATGTAGATGTAAAGCAGAGGAAAATAAAAAATTTTTAGTAAGATAAAAAGCTATAAAAAAAGTTTAAAATATGGGAAAAATCGTCGGAATGAGAGAAGGATATTTTTCAGAGAAATATACTTTAAAATAAATTTTTTTTGATATATAAAAATATTTAAAAAAATTGTGGGATGTTAAGTTCGCAGCGCTATTTGAACTAGACGCTATTTCGTCACCTGTCATGACATGCATTTAGTTTGGATTGACATCTCAACATAAGTAGTCCGATGTCCAAACAACCTTTCCAAATTGTATTCGTTTGGCCCACAATTGTGTAAATCGGAAGCAAAACAAAATTGCCATTGACCCCGATTTTCATGAGCGAGTTTTGATTAACGATGAAGTTAACTTTTGTTTGAATGGATCGTTGTACATGAATAAGCAAAACTACCTTATTTGAAGGGATGATAATCCTCCAATTTTGTTAGCTTTTTAGGCTAGTGAAAATATTATAAACGATGCTGGTCCTATTATTACAGCTGGTATTACAATTGCAGCAAACCTTTGATAACCACATAGTTTCATGTGTACGACATGCATATGACTCTTTTCTGTGGGGATATGTGAAATCGTTAATCTACACCGACAAGCCCGCCGTGTTTGCCGTGTTGCCGTGTTTTTGTCAATATACGGCCACAAATATTGGAAAAAGTCTTAAAAAATTGGACCTTCAGATTAGAGTATGTCGCAAACCGCTATGGCTGTCATATGGCCGAAGCTATATTTGAGTTATAATGCCAGAAGATTATCTTTCCTACAAAGTAAATTTCATGTCATAATACTATCCTACAAAGTAAACTCCTGGTTAATTTATGTCATTTCAAAGCAACATACCTAAATAAAAAACATCCTTTCTAAAACCGATTTTAGTAATTAGGTTTTAGCCCGTAGATTTAACAAAAATTTTTATCACAAATAATTTTAGTTAACAACCAATTGCTACATGAAAATTTAATTGTGTTTCTCCAGGGCAGCAAAATATTTCTAAATGAGCAAAAGTACTGAAGTGCTGAAGATCTCACAAAATTAAATAAAAAAATCGAATTAAATGAAAGCGTGGCATAACTTATGCCGAAAAATGCGCCTGCATGAAAAGTTGGGTATGTGAAGTCTTAAGATCATGTAGTTTAAATATTGACACGAAGTTTATCCAAGGTAGACTCCGCACTGTATTTTGATATCAAAGAGTATAACAACGTCTGCGATCAGCAATCGGCTACCTTAACTTAACTATCGTCACTAAGAAGCTAATTGGAAAATTGAGAAAGTTGTAAATTCGGAAATAGTAAATTATTCTGGTTATAGAAAAATAAAAAATATTTAAACTAAAGCTGCTAGAAGACAATGAACAGGAAGTTGGGTTGCTAAAAAAAATTTCGGCCCTGACAAAATTTTAGCTAAACCAAAAGAGAAAAAAGTAGTTTGAAACGTCCTTACGATGGGAAAGCAGAAAATAGGTAGTCAGCGGTCAACATATTCACGAGGGTACAACAGTGATTTATGAAATGTTATTTTATGAAGGCTCTTTCCTATAGATAAGATACCAGCTCTAAATATTCAGTGGCCTTAAAATTGTTATACATTTTATTTTTTAGCAAAAAGGACATCAATTGTTGAATGCAAGGAAAAAATTTCATGACTCGTTGTTTCGTTGGCCAAAACTTTGAATGGCACTGGCAGCTCCTAAATATTTTACACTATAGGAATCCGATCTTAAGGTAGCCTGTTTCTTTAGGTAGGATAGAGATAAATGATAACTTGCTGGATAAGTACACTACTAAAAGGTTACAGGGAATTTCGAAAATTCTCTGTTTAAAATAAAAAACCAGAAAGATGATGCTGATGGACTATGCTTAAAGAAAGTGGCACAAGTGTTTGAAATGCAGTGTTGGCTGGCAATAGTACGATAAGGATTTTTAAACGCTAATTGCATGTGCGTATGGCAAGATTTCAAACTACTGCTTTGATGTATGGTACTTAACGAAGGTACTGAGAAGTTGGCACCTGCAAAAGCGGCTAAAACACTTTTTTTTTAAAAGAGAAGTACACTTCAGGCAACAATGCCTATTTAGTCAAGTACCGTGCTACATTCTTTAAGAAAGCGATAGAGAAGAGATGAGACAGGTGGTGAAAGTAGAAGGATACTAATGGAAATTAACTGTCGTATAAAGAGAGCACAGAAGTAAGCAGCCCCACCGACAGTAAATTTTTATTTTTGTAGTGAAAAAACCAAGGTCTTTGTTGGGAATCGAACCCACAGCCCCCAGTCTTATAAGCTAGTACACTACCTCCTTGCCTACCGGGGCGCTTTCTTCAAAAGGATTTCTTTCACATCTTTTGTAAAGTTTTTATATCGTTAACTCTATTTTAAAGGATCTTTAAAAAAGAAGTTGCATTACGTAATAGAGCACAAATTTTATTGTCAAGGTAAATGATTCAAAATACAAAATTTAGCGAGTGTGTACAAAACTGATGATTTAAAACTTTTATTGAAAACAGAAAATGTCCGAAATTTTATTCTGTTGTGAATTCAAAGAAAAGTTTCGCAAAGTAGAAAGACACATGCTTTTCAAACAACCAGTTTCTACTTTTTAAAAAAAGCCTTGACTTATGCCTCCTAAATACCACTGAAAGATGTGGTGTCATCTTATCATATTTCAAAACACCAGCTATTCTGTTCTGCTTTATTTTTATTAATTTGATTTCTTCGTAATTTAATTCTTTTAAAAAAAATAACTCCCTTTTTGAAATAAAAGAATTTAAATAAAAGCTGTCAAACGAAGCGTAAGAAATTTAAGAAGAAGGAAGAAGCAGAATAAATTGTAGCATAAAAAGCCAAAATATTGCTAAGTAAACAAAAATATGTTTTGAATCCTTGCTGATTGTTAGCCACATTTAGTTTCTTTTCTTTTACTTTTACACACTAATTTTTATTTTTTTCTTATTTTTTTCTTCTTCTTCTTAGCAAACTTAGTACATTCAGTTTATTGTTAAATAACATCAGTTCAAAAGATACAACCAACAAAAAAAAAAAAACAGAAGAAGAAAAAAGAAACCAAACTTTTTATATGTCTTTTATACAAGAGTTTGCTTAAGTTTTCCTTCTTTTTTTGTGCGTTTTTTGGTTGGTTTCAAACTGGTAGTTGTTCATCATTAAAAAGTTTTTGGTGAGTAAATTTTTCTTTTTATTTGTTATTGTAGTTGTCAATTCTTGAGCAATTTCTGTATGTATAAGTTTATAGTTTTTTTTTCTTTTCCTTTAACTCATACACATGAACTGTTATATTCTTCCCAGAATTTGTACTTACGCTCACTCAGTTTTTTGTTTTTTTTTTTTTCTATTATGCTTGTTTTTTAAAGTTTAAGTATGGCTGGTGGCCGGATATGAGCAAAACCTTTAACAATATTGACTAACATGTGTTGCGACACAAATTTTGCAAGACCTCCTTTAGCTTGTTAGTCTTTTGCTAGTAATTAAGAATTATTCTAAAGGGATTTAAAGGATATAACTAAATAATAAAAAAAAATTTATAAGATAAACTACAGCTGTCCTCCTCCAAAACGCCTGTCGGTCATTATATTTATTTCGATAAATACAGACATAATTGCTAAAGAGAAAACAAACTGTTATACTTATTGTTGTGCGAAATTGATACTCTACAGTGATTCAGCAAATAGTTTTTTAAATCAATTACATCAATGAAATTTAAAAGGGTCTGTCCTAAAGAAATGGGACAACAGCAACATTGCCTTTTACGACAAGCTATTGCAAAGTTAATTTGTTCAATTAAATACAAATTACCCTAATCGGTTACACTTTCACTGGCAAACTGTAATACTGTTATACCTGTATAAAAATTTTTAGCAACAACTTTAGGAATTTTTTCATTAGCAAAACAACAAATATCAAATCATATTAGTAGCTATCGTAATACCTTTTCTACAACATGAAATAGCTTAAAACCATAATCAGCACCTTACACCTCGAAGAAACTCAATAGTAATCTTAGAACTATGTGTATTTCTGCCTCCCTTGGTATCACTACACTGGATCGTTGGTCAGAAGTTTGAAGTCACCAATATCTAATAGCAGGTCTCTGATAAGACTCATCAAATACATCTCACGAAAGCAATGGCTGACAGAGTAAAACTTTTGTTCTTTTCTGGAGTTTTGTTTGAGTTTTTATTTTGGGTGCCTTTCACTGAATTTACAAGTATAAACAAAAAATCCATCATAATTTCCCTGTCCTCATTTTAACATAAAATTTTCAATAAAGGTCAGATAATAGCTGCTGTTTGATTTAAATAATATTTTTTTATTTCTAATAATTTTATATTTCATTTAAATTTTTTTATTTGGTAGTTACCACAAGGTAAATTATTTGTCAAAAAATAATATTTTTTGGGTGAATTATTGGTGAATTGTTGAAGCTGCACAAAAAGAAAACGTTTTAGTTTAGCTGTAGCTAAAACAATATGGAAATATTTTTTTTCAAAGAATCGTTGGTAAAAATTTTGTTGGGGAAAATTTTGTTAGTGAAAATTTTGTTGGTGAAATTTTTCTTAGTGAAAATTTTGTTGTTGAAAATTTTGTTGTTGAAAATTTTGTTGGTGAAAAAATTGTTGCAGAAAATGGCTGAAATATAATTAAGCGAAGTAATTGATTGGAACACAAATTTGTAAAATTGGTGAATAATTTAAAGATTAAAACTTCTCTGCTGAACAAATTTTAGTAAAAAATTGTTGATGAAGAAATTTGTTGGTTAAAAAAATTTGTGTTAAAAAAATATTGGCTTAAAAAAACTACAAAAAAACATTACTCCACAAAACTTTTTTAGCTGAAAAATTTTAGATAAAAAATTTTCTTGGTTAAAATATATTTCGTAAAAAATTGTTGTCGAAAAATAATTTGTGTGAACATTTAATTGGTGAAATAATTAGTTAGTGCGAAACAATAAATAATTTTCAGATTTAGTTTTGGCGTAAAATTTGTTGTTAAAAAAAATTGTGTGAAAGCCTAATTGGTGAAATAATTAGTTAGTACGAAATAGTAAATAATTTCCAGCTCAGATTTGGAAGTTGCAAAAAGTTTTAAGTTGTTGATAAAAATTTGTTGGTGGAAAAATATTGTTGAAAATAATTTTTACCCTAGTAAAAATAAAGTTTTCGGTGCAAAACTCTTTAATTTTTAAATTAAAAAAATTGTTAGAAACAAATTGATGGTGAAAAATTTTCGTTGAGAGATTGTTGCTGAAAAACAAATCGCAAAAAAATAATGAAAAATACTAAGCACATTTTTAATTAATTTTTTTATTAATTTTATTGAATTATTTTTTTTAAAATTTTGGTAAAAAAAATTAATGTTAAATAATTATTATTTGATAAATATTTGGTGCAAAATTGTTGGTGAAAAGCAAATCGCCAAACAACAAAAAAAAATATAATGAAAAATACTAAGAATATTTTTTAATTAATTTTTTATTAATTTTATTATATTACTTTTAAAAATTTTTTTTTTTTAAATTATGGGTGAATAATTATTGTTTGAAAAATATTTGATGCAAAATTGTTGGTGAAAATAATTTTATTAAAAATAACTAACTAGTAAAATTTTTAAATGTTAAAAAGCTTTAAAATAATTTAAATTAAAATAAATAAATATAAAATAAATAATTTTAAGGCTTAAAATGTTTCGCTATAAAATTGTTGGTGAATAATTATTGACTCAATATTGTGAGTGACAAATTGTTGCTAATAATTTTTAATTACAAAATTGCTGCGGCAAAACTTTCTAAATTAATAATTTTATACAGGGAACAATTTTTGTTTACAGAAACAATAATTAGAGCTTAACTCGTAGCGGTAATAATCGTTTAGGAAATACTTGGCAAAACGAAAGAGGCATAATAAAACGTGTTGCTTATAAATTCGTTAGTAACAAATTTTTAAATTTTAATTCGTAAAGAGATACAAAATTGTGTCTTTTTAAAATATGGTAAAAGATATTTTTAAAAAATATTTTCTAAAATTTATTGCTGAAATTTAATTTGGTATGAATTTAAAATTTCTGTAGCAGCAATCTTTTAACCTGTTGCAATATTTAAATACATTTTAATGTAAAAAATATATGCGAGTGAAAAAACACACTATTTTTTTTGCTAACACGTTCACCTAAAAGTATGCTTTATGCATATTTATACTTTGCTTACATTTTACGCCTTGTCATTCTATACAAAAGGCGTGTTAGAATGAAGACACGAAAAAATTTATATTTAAAATTAAAAACAGCAAAATTTAACACAGCATACAACCCGATAAAACTGATGTTGGCTCATAAAAATTAAGAGAAACAAGGATGAGCTCACAATTTAAATAGAGGCAATAAAAGAAAAAAAAATATACATAGAATTTGTAAAGCCTCCTTTTTAAATAAAAAAGTGTATGGTCTACTTTTCGGCTTAACGAAAGTACAAAAAAGTTAAAAAACAAATCTGCCTGGCATAAAAATAGGGATGCTGCAGCAACAACAGTTTTTAAATAGAAACGTATACTTTTTCTATTATTATGGAAATAAATGTGCATAAGTATAGGATTTTTGAATAAATAGGTGTATAGAAATTGTTTTAGTTTTAGTGCCACATGTAATAGTTGTTGTGATGATGGTGGTAGTTTTATTCATACTTTTAAAGGACTCTCTTTCTCTAACCCATTAAAAGAAAAAGTATGCGCATGAAATATAGTTTTGTTGTTAGTTGTGGGAAGAAAACATTTCCTTTTTGCTCACATAACTAAAAGGATACGATATATAAAGACTTAAATATATGCATCTGAATATACATATATAAAATTTAAACTGCAATTTTTCTGGTCATGTGTTTCTTATGTTTCTTGTTTTTTTCCTGTAACGGCATGGGCTCAGTTTATAAGGGCGCTCCTCCTTCTTTTCGTTTATTTAAGATGATTGCATTTTTTTTGTTTTTGTTTTCTCTCTTTTAATTTTGTAAATTGTAATGAATAACAGCTTCAAAAAGTAAAAAAAATGGTATTAAAAGCATAAGTGTGTAGTTTGTTTCAGTTAGTTTTTACTGTTCATTATTGTACTTTTCAGATTTTTGTTGCACTTTAATTTTAAACTAAAAATTTATTTCAACAGTAACACATCCATATGCAGCAATTGTTGAGGCATTAAAAATGAAAATTTAAAATAATAAAAAATTTAACAAATAACAACCTTTTCTTTTTGGCACTAAAATATCAGCCAACTTAGGCCGAACCTAAATTATTTTTTTTTTGGTTTTATTAAAAATCAATATTAATTTTAAAAAAATTATGGGGATCAGATTATAAGAAAATATATTTGTTTGTAAGGATTTTTCCACTGAAAATTACAGCTTAAAATTTTTCAAGGATTTTTTTTTGCTAAAATATTTTTTAGGAATATTTAAAAAAATTTTTTAAATTAATTTTTTAATATTTTCAGTCATAGAAAGATTTTTAAAATGGAATAAAACAAATTGACATAAAATTTACCTTATTCGAAGAATAATCTTCAGGCATTATGATTTTAATACGGCATATGCCCGCCAGGGCTGGTTCGCACCTAGTCTAATCGGGAAGTCTAATTTTGGATGACTTTTTCCAACATTTTTGGCCGTATATCGGCAATAACGCGGCAAATGTTGTTCTCCAAGTGATCAGTCAGTTTTGGGCTTGTCAGCGTAGATTAACGACTTTACATGTCACTAGCCTAGCGGCGTTAAATCGTACGATCTTAGAAGTCAACTCTTGGGTTCAAAAAATGAAACTATACGGTTACCAAACGTTTCCTTCGGTGAATAATTGCAACACGAGCTGCCCCCTTGAGACACATATATCTGTCTGTATGGATTACTCAGCCATCTAGACATGTATCAAGGGGGGAATAAGGGAGCATAGTCCCCTGAAGGCTGGCAGGGAGTCAACTGGAAGCTCCACGTTATTTTCACTTGAATCAGTAAGCCCAAGAGTTCAGCTATTTGTCTCTTTAGCCTTGCAGCTGTTCTCTGCCTGAGTATTGAGGTAGGCCCTTCGGGAGTATCGTGGTAGCTGTGGTTTCGCAGCCCTCATGAATTTTGATTAAGGGACCAAGATCATCTTACCTCTACTTAGAACAAAGGGTGAATGATCCGGATCCAGTGAGCATGCTTGTAATGTGTTCTGGACCAGCAGTTGGATAGTCTTCAGCTCTTCAGCAAGGAATGGTGGTTGGCGACCCTGCTTCAAAGCCTCCGAAATTGCAACTACGAATAACCTGTTGCTAGAAATTAGTCTTCTGCTTCCTAGGGGGCGGCGCACGCATCATATTCTCCAAGTGGTTTGACCACCGTCGAGTTATGGCATACACACGCCTAGGTACTGACGTAATCATATTACGTAACATAAGCTGCGTGACATGCTGTACCGTCTTATAGAAATCACAACAACTGCAAATCAAGGTTGATCAATTAATATACGAAAAAATCAGTAATCATGTATCTATAGCAGTCACCATTGACTGTAATGTTCTGACCAGAACCCTTGTTAAAAAAAGTATGAAACAATGATTCTACCAGCTAATGAAGAAGCACAACAAACAATCAGTTTTTCTGGATATAAACGGTGTCTTTCTTTTCGTTCGGACCAGTACTCTGGGCATGACCCCTACTCGTGATATGCATTGTACCAGAACCAGGAAATTAGGTTATGGGACGGAGAAAAGAGGGAGTAGTGTTTGTGGATATTCAATTTGAACTTCCCTATATTTTAAGTGACAGGAAAGATCTCTGGAGGGAGTTTATTCCACATATAGACTATTCTGTTAAAAAAACGAATTTTCCCTGTAATGAGTAGTGCGATTCACTGGCCAAGCGATGTGCTCTCAACAAGAATCGAGTCAAATGTAAAAATGTACGAGATTCGGAAACAAGCTCCCTAATTTCGTTAGAGCACTTATCATTGTAGTAACGATAAAACAGTGAAATAGAGTTGGATACCCTACCATCACCAATAAGCCTCTTGGCCCTCTTCTATACGCTGTTGAGCAACTCCAAAACAGATTTTGGGGCGCCGACCCATACCTGAGAAATGTATTCCATCTTTAGACGGTTATAAGTGGTATAAATAGTACGAAGATTGAACGGAATGAAGTATCTCTTACACCGTTTTAGAAAGTTGAGGCACTTAAAAGCTTCTTTAGAATACAATCCATTCTGTTTATTAACACATCGATTTAGACAAAAGTGAGCTGAATTACCAAATAAAATTTGTTTTTGAAAATCAGGATCAATGAGTGCTTAATTGCCACAGCTGGGAAGCGTTGTCCAGGCGTCAGTCTATCCATGTTAAAATTACAAATTAAACTAAATAACAAACACTGGATACCTGACAAAATGGTGAATACTTAAAAAAAGTGTTGCCAACTTAAATTTCTATACCTCTATAAAAAAAACACCTGAAGTAAAAAAACGAAAAAATTCAAATTTTTTCAAAAATATCCCATTTTTCGCTAAAGTTCTTGTATCACAACAATCAAACGGGTTCACAAAAATGCATATTTACAACAACTAAAAAAACATTTGCCAAGAAGAAGAAGTAAAAATAATGAACAATACACAAATGAAAATGTATTTATTTCCATGTATGAAGTATGAAAAGTAAAACATTTTATTTTGTGGCAGTTGCTATTCCAAAAAACTTTTAGCAAACGGAAAAAAGGTGTTTGTATGTGTGTGTGTGTGTATAAGAGTTTAGATGCTAAAAAGTACAAAATATTTTAAAAATTCGTTTAATTTTTGTTTGTGTACTTCATAGATAAATAATAATATGACAAGGAGAAAATAAAAAAAAAGAATAAATATCTTTTGCACATAAAAAATAAATAAATATCCGACACAAAATATTTTACATATTGAGGCACTTGCAATCAAACACTTACATTCATATGCAGTGACTCATTTGAGACGCATAAGCACACAACGCTTACACACACTCCAGCGCTCCCACATTTACTTTTGAAAAACGAAATAAAAAAATGTGCGTATGTGTGTGTGTGCGTGTGCAAGTGAATAAATAAACATTTCTCAATGCAGTTGAATTTTTACATTCTTATTTTTATTTTCTTCGCATTTAATAGAGAAAACAGCAAATAAAGTATATTGACATTTAACAGTGGGCCTGCAGAAGGTACAGTTCATCTTATGCAGTTTATAGAACAGCTTTCATATTGAGACATTTAAACATTTTTTGTGTTTTTCAAGCCACAGTTTCTGTATCTTGATAAATTTCTAATCTATCACATGTATAAAGAGAATTTACTATTAGTTCTATTTCTATGCTCACAAAAAATTCAAAAAATGATTATTTGTATGATGTTGTTGTTGTTGTTTTTTTCTTTTTCAAATATATTATTTATTTATTTCCATCTGTATTTGTATGTGTATGTACATGAACTAGAAATAAAAATGTACAAAATATTTTTCACTATTGATCTAAAGCATAATAAAACTAAAGTTCCATATGGTGTTGGTTTTACTATTTATTGCAGTTGTATTGTGTTTGTATATGTGTTAGTGTTAGTGCTTAATGTTTTATGTTTTTATGTTAAGGTTTTAGATCCGTAATATAAACTCATATAAACTTGTAAATTTATGCGTTATTTGTTAGTCATAAGTCATCAATGATTTGCAAAAGGAATTTAAAATTATCGATAAAAGTTATCGAAAAAATATAAAATATTAATTAGCTGAAGAAAGGAAAGGACGAAAACTTTCTTACGTCTGTTACAAGGGAACATTATGTAGAATGAGAAGAATGGTTTAAAATATTTTAGTAAAAATTTTCTTTAAAAAATCTAGTTTTCAAAATATCTAAAGCAGCCTTAGTATGTTTTCTATGGCGGTTTGTAACCCTAAATAATTTAGTTTCGTTCTTAGTAGCGTCCTTCCTTTTGTTAACTTTGTAGTTTCAGGCATATTACTGGTGTGTGTGAAATGCGTGATAAGATCTACGTGTATATACCATAACTCGACGGTGGTCAAACCACCGAAGGCATAAAATAGGTCATTCCTAGTGTTGCAATTTCGGAAGCTTCGGAGCAGGGCCGCCAACCCCTACTCCTTACTGAAGAGTTGTTGACTGTCCAACTCCTGGCTCAGAATACATGACAAGCATGCTCACTGAATCCGGATCATTCACCATTTGTTCTAAGTAGAGGTGAGATGATCCTGACCACCTAATCAAATTCATGAAGGTCGCGAAACCACAACCACCACGATACTCCCAAAGGGCCAACCTCAATAATTAGTCAGACCATGAAGCTGAACTCTTTCTGGGGCTTACTGATTCCCATGGAAATAAGGTGGAATTGCCCAGTAGGCTTCCTGCTACCCTTTAGGGGACTGCACTCCCATTTACCCCTTGTGACACATGTAATGAGAAAGATGGGGAGATTCCGTCAGGACATATAAATATACTCCCGGTGAGAGGTTGTGTGTGAAGTTTTATATTTAGCCTAAAGGATATATAGTGCGGTTCTATGGTCACAAAAGTTGTCTATTAATTACTTATAAGATTTTTCTTTTCCGCCTAGACAAACGAAATAGGACTGCATTTAAAAGAGCCTAGCAAAGGACGGATTAACTGTGAATTTCCGAGGACTATCACCCAGAGTAGCAGTGGAAAATTTCTTTAGGCGAGTGAAAGTTCTGCAATGGATAAGTTCATTAAACTTAGAAAGTTGTAGGGGGGATACTTTATGTAGACAAGCGCAAATGGTACTCAAAGAACCCCTTGACGAAAAACCTGGTAGGGTATTCAGATATAGTAAAAGTACCCTAAGCTGGATAAATGCGTTAGTGAAAGTTATTTTCATGACCAGGTATCATTTAGCTAAGATGAAAATCAAACTGCAAAATGATCCTGGAAGCGGCTTAAATAGTGGCGCCCATTGTGTTTATATTTCTAGCAGAAAGCTTGGGACCTCTGGCAGAAACTTATTAAATAAAATAGGGGATAGAAGCCTTTTTTAAAAACTAAAAACTGTGTAATATGAAAAAAGAACGACAGCTACCACTCGACAACCGGAAATCTCGGCTGGTGATAGCATGTGACCCATTTAAAGTTATGGTTTTCCATAAATTCCAAATCGGTTTGTCTACCACCATTGAGGACAGAACAGGGTTGAAAAGCGACTCATTACGAAGGCCATCCGCTTCGATATTCCCCCTACATTAATAATAATAAATAAGTAGCCTGTCGACGGCATTCAAATCAACCCAAAATACTTAAAGACACTTCTGACAGACTTTTCACGCCTGCAAGTGAAATTTGAACACTAATCACACTTAATGAAAGAAGCTTTGAAGTGTTCAAGTGTCGCGCTTAGGAGCATAAAGAGCTGCATTTACATAATGTCAACTCTGATACATATAAAATTAAGTAAAGATGATTAGTGACACTTCACGGAAATTTCAAATACTTGCAAACTGTTTCGGGAAGAGGCTGATACAGTGGCGCACATAGTGTGTGTATATCCAGCGCACTGACTAACATTAAGCTTGGGACCACAGGCAGAAGCTTATTAACTATGAATGCCAAGGGGATCGAAACCTCGCAGAAGTGCTCTCAATTACTAAAATCTGTGTGATGGGAAAAAAGGGAAACATGTAGCAGTCGGCAGTCGAAAATTTCAAGAGAAAAGGCTGGTGATAGCATGTGACCCTATGAAAGCAAGGCTTTGTATAAATTGCAGATCATTTGCCTAGAACCATAGGGACAGAACAGGATTGAAAAGAAACCCATTACGGAGGCGAACCGCTTCGATACTCCACCCGCATTAATAGTAATAAATAAGGAGCCTATCGACCGCTCCCAAATTTCTTAAAGACCCTTCTGACAGACTTTTCACGCCTGTAAGTGATATTCAAAAACTAACTTAAGGAAAAGCTTTAAAGGTTTTAAGTGACGCACTTAGGGCTGTAAGCTGCTGCATTCATATTGCGACATTTAAACATTGCTGGCGAAATAATTTATTTTAGAATAACACCGAAGAGAGCATCTACATCATCGTCGAATTACGTTATGTTTCGCGGTACGTGAGGAATATTTTTGCAAGTGTGAAATATAGAATTTGGCATACGATGATGTTGCTTGCAATGCAACTCTGATTAGCATTCATAAACAAGTGTTTATACCCGAAGTGGAAATATTATAAAGGGAGCTTGTCTTATATCCATGACATGCGAGGGACCTAACCTATCACTCAGACTAAGAGTAATATTCACATGATTCAGTGCATGGTGGCTTTTTCACCTATTGATGAAACCAAAGACAGTATTTGCTTTAAGTCGTGCAATATTCCTTCCATTTTCATTAAGAGGGTAAACTCAGACTCCTTTGGGCATACTCTGTAGAGATGCCTTAGCTTCTTGGGCTTGGCTTTAAGCTTGGGTTTGTTTAAAGATTAGATTACAGGTAATATAAAATCTCTAGAATTAGACCACTTGGTTTGCTTGATGTGATTTATTCTGGATGTCTTTCCTAGTGGTTTTAAGTATACACAACAGCTCTTTGAAGTACCAAACTTTTCTAGACAATTTAGTACTTTGTGAACTTTCCCAACATTAATTCATATAACCAAAAAAAAAATACTTTAATTTTTTTTTAAGTCTTAAAAATTATAGACAATAAAGAGAAGGATTTTTCTTTAAATAAAAATAAAGAGAAAGTTCCTTTAAAAATAAACTAAGCCACCATGATTTTTGTGGACTTGTGTTGACAATTAACCTGCATTTGGTTTAATTTATAATTCTAAAAATTTTAAATAATTTTAAGTAGCTAAATCAAATAACATTTAACATTTTTATAACATTAGAGAAGATAAAATATTTAAAACAGCTTGTAAAATGTAAATGAGAAAAATTCCTAATCAAACTTTTGCCAAATTAAACAAATTTCTAAATTATCTTGTACGCCAAAAAAAAAAAAACACAAAAATACTTTTAGTTTTATTTAATATTTAATAATGCCAACACCATTCATTGGTTTTAATCACAATTTTGCCTAGTGTTGACTCAATAATGTCATTGACAATGTCATTCAGTTATTCACTCATTTATTTATTCCAATGTATAGACGACAAAGTGGCAAATGCCAACATAAAGAATATTCCGAATATTTTTTTTTGCTTAACTAAAGCTCGCTCTGTGTATATAAAATACTGTTAACGTTTGAGGAATGACAGTATATTGTTTATACTCAAAGCCAGGTGTTGTCTTCTCCCAGCACACTTAAGCAAACAAAGTGTAAACGTAATTTTGTCTATCAGTCTGTCCATTTTGTCTGCCTGTTTGAGATTCTCTCAAAGTCCCTTTTTTTTAAACAATATTTCCAATACACTAGAAGAGCGTGTGTATATTAAAGCAACATTGACATTTTTGTTTTCTAAGCCACAAAAAAAAAAAACGATAATAATTTTTATTTCGTTTTTCATTTTTTTATGGTGACTGCTTGCGTAGCAGTTCGGCGGGCGCTTTGATGGGAATTTTGAAATGTTGTGTTAAAATTTATTTTCTCTCTGGTTTTACACTTCATGCTACATTTACTGACACTTTTCGTTTATAGCTTGAGTTTGTAAAACTAGTGTGTTTTAACTTTTTCACTAGTGTGAGGTTTTGCCTCAATGATTTCACCAATATTTTATTGATTATGTGACACAGGAGACAATTTTGAGGAAAGGTATTAAATCAAAATTTACGTGTAAAAGAATTTTGAAAATATAAAAATGAGAAAAAAAAGTTATAGAGTTCAGTCACTGGATGTCATTTTAAAATGTTTCGTATTTGTTTAGTGTTTGTCACTATACAAAATTAAAAAAAAAAAATAAATGTTTTTTTTTCGATGTTGTTATAAAGTATTCCCATGTTCCTGTGCCTGACTAAAGTTATAAAATATTCATACTTTTTTTAAAACTTTTATCTATTAAAAATTTTTAAACATGTAATTTCTATTTCAGGACAAACCTATAGAATATGTCACTTTTTATTCATTAATGGTCCTTCGAACTCTTAAAATCTTTTTTTTTTGTTAAATATAAAATGTAATAAACAATAATTTTAGCTATTTAACCTTTTTAATATTGTCACGACCAAAAGTCGGCAGGCTCGTTTTTGGATCACATAGCAATTAAATCACAAGCAATTAGACTCTATATATATATATTTTTAAAATTTTTTAGTTTTTTTACTGAATTTCATAAATTTTTACATTTTTTACATTTCTGAATATTTATTGTTTAAGGAATTTCATAATTTTTTTTAAAAGAGAACATTATTATTATACACTTTTCATTTTTATATAGTTCATAATTATATTTTATAATTACATTTATTATTTGTTAATTTAATATTTGAAATTATAATAGCCGTTAAAAAGCGCCATCTATTAACACGAGGATACATCCGTGAGAAAAACATACCATCAAACTCACCCCTGAACAGTCGTAAGCAGTTGCCGTTTAGTGGTATGGGTGTGTATGTGTGCCTGGCAGAAACATATAAAAAGCGAGATAATTACGTATTGAAGAAGAGTTGGCCACGGGCAAGCAACCGGGCAAGACTTCTTTTAAGTGAGTTAGAATTTTATTCAACTTAATTAAAATGGTCTTGCAAATAGGTTTCTCTCGTTCAATCAAACCCAGAATCTTATTCGACTTTGAATTAAGCGAGACTCGCTAAGGTCTCCGGCTCAGTAAGTGCTGTCGCTGCTTCACCTGGCCAGAATTTTATTCGCCCAGGTGACGGAGCCCAGAACCAGGCCGCGCTTTGATCAGCAAGGCCAGAATTTTATTCGCCCTAGCTGAACAAGACGGACGAGATCGTCAATAGGCCACGGAGAGGTTGATCGTCATCGGCAGGCCCAGTAAGTGCTGTCGCTGCTTCACCTGGCCAGAATTTTATTCGCCCTAGCTGAACAAGACGGACAAGATCGTCAATAGGCTAACACCAATTTCGACGTGGAAAGGTTGTCTCAGAATCTTATTCGTGACAACCGCGACAAGTCAAAAATTGGTGGACAGGCCAACTGTTCTGCTTAGGCTGGAACAGAATTTTATTCGCTCCAGTGTGAGAAGCAGTAGGCTAGCCGACGGAAAGTGGAGACGAAAGCTCTTGAGGGCCACGAAGCGGATGATCATCGTTGGCGTGCTCAGTAGTGGTGCAGTTTAATTATAACTTATTTTAAGAGTGAATTATAAATAAAAGAATTTTTTTATAAAAACAAAAGTGTCTCTTGTGATTAATTGAAAAACATTTTTTTTTGTAACGAACCCTGGACGCCGCAAGCTTTACCCCAGCATAACGCGAGAACGTGTCGTTACAATATTTTATAAATATTTTTTTTTCTTTAAGCAAAAGGCATTTATTTGAAAAATTGTTATTTTTCTTATCAATATTTTTCCACAAAATTGTGTGCCAGCTTCAGAAAAAGAAAGGTCGACAAACAATTTAGCAAATCATAGAAAAACAAAGAAAAATACCGTGTTTTTAAACAAAAAACTACTAATAAAATAAAATATAATAAATATAAAATAAATAAAATATTTATCATTTGATATTCTTTCGTTTCAAAAAATTACAACAACAACCAATATACACTGCTGTTTGAAATGTTTAGTAGACTTCAGATCTTGAGTCATTTAAAATTTATAAACTTAAAACTTTATTTTATTTCGCTTTAGTTCGTGAGATATTCAACTGATGGGCACAACGATGAGTCTAGATTGACGGCTCTTCTGTTACACTATCGCTAACAAAAGCAATATTTTTCGCAAAACGAACTTGGCGATCTTACACGTCTTTTCATATATCCTACAGACCAGGATTGCTGAAATTTGAACACGCTTCGTTCAAGTGTAGACACATTTGTTCGCCATCGCTAACAATAGCAATGCTTTGCGTATAACGAACTGAGCGAGCTTGCACAGATCTTTTCACATTTCCTACAGAAATTTGAACACCCTTCACCTAACTGTGGAAATATTAGTTCATTCATGCTAACCAAAAATTAAAAAAACGCGAAGATTTAAACGTCCATTTATTTAGAAAACTTCAATAATTTTCAGCTATTTATAATAGAAGAAAGAATCGTTTTTAGTAGGAGCCAGACAAAACATAAACCAATTTTTTTTGAGGAAAGGAATTATTTTACGAATTTTCAAATTGGTCCTTGGAACTAGAAAATATCTTCCTCTTCTTCTGATTTTATCAATTATCAATGCCAATATTAATATCTAAATATAAGTAAACATTTCTAACTGTTAACAGATAAGATATTGCTAATCACAAATTGATTTTTCTTAAGTTGGATCTTCGAACTTACAAGAAATGGTCTATCGAGCCATCAGGTAACATTTAGCTTATTTCTGCGAATTAAAATGAGTACTTATTAGCTTATTTTTCTTTGCAGCATGCCTTTTATCTTTGAAAACTACAAGAAAGACTTGAGTGAAGTCGATCTAGCTGACCAATCAGTTGCAATATATCAATTAGCTATATGACACATGGCTATGTTTGCGTTTATGACTGTGGCTAAAATATGGCGTCTTATATAACTTAGTTTTCACAGACAATATGAATCAGCATCAGTTTCGGGGAAGTATAACTCCTATTTAGGAATTCAGGCAGTTTGATAGAGGATATCATCACAAGGTTGCCAAGTATGAGTCAATGTTGAGACAATTTTGGCCACTTCGCTTAGAAATTGACAAGCAAACTACCATGAATTGACTGTTATTTAAAGTCCTTTGGCAATAAAAAAAAATTAATAAAATACTAGAATACGAAAAGCGTCACACATCAGCCTCTCATTCCCCATTTGCGGACGGTCGTTTTATTCGGTGCCAAGTGCGAGTCAAAATTTATACAATTTTGGTCACTTCGCCTAGAAACTGATAAGCAAACTACCATAAATTGAGTGTCATTTAAAAGTCCTTTGGCAATTTAAAAAAAGTAATAAAATACTAAAATACGAAAAGAGTCACACATTAGCACCTCAACCCCCATTTGTGGACAGTCGTTTTATTCGGAATGTAGACATTTCTTCTAAAATTTTTTGCTGCAAAATAATTAATTGGTCTGTAGCTCACGTTATTAAAATTTTTTTTTTAAAGTTTTAGTTCCGATTTATATTTGCATCAAAATGGGTTAACAACTAAATAATTTGACTACAAAGAAAATTTCTCTTAGTGTATTAAAAATATTTATAAAAAATAGCATTAAAAGTATATTAGTTTTAGTTCTTAATTTTTTTTCAAAAACAACACAAACAAACATAATTGTAATTGTAGTTTTTCTTCCTCTTGTTTAATAGTTCTGCTGTTGTTGTTGGTTTTTATTGGGTAAAACAAAAAATTAAGAAAAAAAAATAAAAAAAAAACAAAAAACAAAAATAAAAAAGACAGAAAGGGGAAGTAAATAGCATTCAAGTAGCTTGTTCTAATATATTTTGTATTATTAATTAAGTGTTGCATGCAAATTGTGTGCGTCACAACATTTTATAAGGAACATTTCATTTATAGTCAATTTTCTAAAGTAGAAAATCGTCTAGAGTCTACAAAAAAAATAAAATGTTTATTTTACACCAGATTTTAGTTAAACAGTGTTAAGTTTGTGTATGGTTGTTTATGTGTGTGTATGTTTGGTTGTGAGCATATTTAAATTATTTGTTACCTGTCATATGACATGTTTACTAGCTATGACGGAAGTAAGTGTATAACTTGTATTTTGACTTCCTTTAACTGAATTAAAGCCCCCTTAAGATCGTGCTGATGTTTATGTATAGTTAAGCCTACTGAGTGTTTCTGTCTGGAAATATGTTTGCTGTAGTGGTAGAGTGCCTCGTATTTTATGAACTTGCAAACAGTTTTATAAAAAAAAAATAAGTTTTTTGTTTAATTCAGGTTTTGTTTTTCATGTTTTCTTTATCGCATATTTTTAGGGGGTTTTTCTTAGTGTTTTTTTTTGTTGTTGTTGCTGTGAATTTTGATTGATTAAAAGCGGAAGTGTTTTGGTTTATAAGATTCTTTAATTCATTATTAAGTGTTAGAAACAATTTCAGGGTAATTTACATTAGCGCTTTTACTTTGTAAATTACACACAAAAATTTGGAAATAAAAGTAAAAATTATAAAAAAAACAAAAAAAGAAACGTGAAAGTACCAACTTGTAATTGAAGTGTTAATGTGTATTTATGATTAATAGCCAAAACTAAAGAGCAACAAACTTGTTGACAAGACTAAAATAGTAACACTAGTTATTGAGGAAATTTATATAAAAAAAAACGATTAAAATATTTTAATTTATTTTAACAGTAACAAAAATTTTTATAGAAACACTATAGCTCTTTAAAATTTTCTTTAGAATTATTGAGTGGCGAATTATGAGTAATAAAATTTGTCTATGGTAAAATTATGATTGATGAAATTTTTTATGTAAATATTATGTCTATTGAAATTTTTTTAAAGAAAAATTAAGTGTAATGAATTTTTTTTTCAGAAAATTTATTACATGAAAATTTTTTATAGAATTGTTATGCATGATGAAATTTTATTAGACTATTTTTCTATAGAAAAATTTTAACTGATGTAATTTTATTGTATAAAATTTAGACAGAAAAAATTTTTAATGGAACATTTGTGATTGATAAAATTTTTTATTGATAAGTTAAGACTGATACAATTTTTTGATAATCTTTCTTATGACTGATGAAATATTTTTATAGAAAACCTATGACTGATGTGTTAAAATTATGATTGATGGAATTTTTTATAAAAAAATTATGCCCATTGAAATTTTTTTACAGAAAAATTACGAATAATGAAATTTTATTATAGAAAATTTATAACATGAAATTTTTTTCTAGAATATTTGTGCAAGATGAAATTTTATTAGACAAATTTTCTCTAGAAAGATTATGACTGATGAAATTTATTTTGTAGAAAATTTATACAGGATATTTTTTAATGGAAAATTTGTGATTGATGAAATTTTTTTATAGATAAATTAAGACTGATACAATTTTTTTTATAGAAAGATTATGACTGATGAAATAATTTTATAGAAAACCTATGACTGATGTGGTAAAATTGTGATTTATATAAAAATTATGCCTTTTGAAAATTTGTGAAAGAAAAATTACGATAGTTGATAATTTAATTATAGAAATTTTTTGACATGAAATTTTTTAACAGAATATAATTGCCTGATGAAATTTGATTGGACAAATTAAGATTGATACAAATTTTCTATAGAAAGATTAAGATATGAAAATTTATTTAAAAAAAAATTCTGACATGAAAGTTTTTAATAGAAAATTTGTAATTGATGAACTTTTTTATAAATACATTAAGCCTGATACAATATTACTATAGAGAGATTATGACTGATGAAACTTTTGTTATAAATGTGATAAATGAATTTTTTTATATAAAATTATACCTTATGAATATTTTAAAGCAAAATTAAGACTGATGAAAATTTATTATAGAACATTTATGACATATATTTGTTTTCTAGAAAATTTGTGATTGATGAAATTTTTTATAGACAAATTAATACTAATAAAAATTTTCTATAGAAAAATAATTGCTAAAATTTTATTATAGAAAAATTATGACTGATGAAATTTTCTTAGAAATGTCTGTACACTAATGATATTATTTTTATAAAAGCCTTACGACTCATAAAATTTTTTTGTAGAAAAATTATGAATGATGAATGTTTTTATAGATAAAGCAAGACTGTTCTATAAACCGATTAGACTGCTGAAATTTTTTTAATATAAATTTTATGACTGATGAAGTTTTTTTAGAAATGACTTTACACTAATGATAGTTTTTTATAAAAAGCTTATGACTCACAAGATTTATTTTGCAGAAAAATTATGACTGATGAAATTTTTTATAGATAAATCTAGACTGTTACAAATTTTCTGTAAAAAGATTATACCTGTAAAGTCGTTAAAGGGTTAAGGCTCATTGCTAAATACACCACGCATGGCTTTTGACGTTTGAAAAGGAGATAAGTCGTTGAGATAAGTTGATTAGAAGCAGTCGTTGAGATAAGTTGATTAGAGTCAGTCGTTGAGATAAGTTGATAAGAGTCAGTCGTCGATATAAGTTGTTAGAGTGAAAGTAAAGTCCTCGAAGTTGTTAAAAGTGTTAAAATTAATTTCTTAAAAGTGCTTAAAAATATCTTAAATCCTTAATTAACTTTATTAACTTAAAAATTAAAATTTGTAAAATTAGTTTCTTAAAAGTGCTTAAAACTCCTTATCTTAAATACTTAATTAAATTAACGTTATTAACTTAAAATTAAATAATTACTTTTATATACCTATTCTTAAATTTAATAAATATACCCAATGAAATTTAATAATTTATTTTAATAAAAATAAAATTATCATTTCATGAAAAATTAAAAGTTTACATACCTGCTGAAATTTTTTTATATAAATTTTACGACTAATTAAATTTGTTATAGATAATTTATGACTGATAAAAATTTATTATAGAACATTTATGACATCAATTTGTTTTCTAGGAAATTAGTGACTGATGAAATTTTCATAGACAAATTAACACTGATAAAAATTTCCTATAGAAAAATAATTGATAAAATTTTATTATAGAAAATTTATGACATGAAATTTTCTTAGAAATGACTTTGCACTAATGATATTATTTTTATAAAAGGCTTATGACTTATAAAAGTTTTTTTGTAAAAAAATTATGAATGATGAAAGTTTTTATAGATAAATCAAGACTGTAACAAATTTTCTATAAAAAGGTTATAACAGCAGAAACTTTTTTATATAAATTTGGTGACATGAAATTTTTAAAGAAAAATATGACTGATGAATATTTATTACTGAAAATTAATGACATGAAATTTTTTTTCTAGAAAATTATTGACATGAAATTTTTATAAATAAATTATGACTGTAACATATTTTCTCTCGAAAAATTAAACTGCTAAAATTTATTTATACAAATTTTATGACTGATGAAATTGGTTAAAGAAAAATAATGACTGATGAGATTTTATTATAAAAAACATGAATTTTTTTTAGAAAATTTATTAAATATAAATAAAAACTGATAAAAGTTTTTAATAGAAAGAAATATAAATTTATTTATAGAAAAATTATGCCTAATTAGATTTTTTCATAAAAAAGTTATGATAAGATATTTGTTAAAGAAAAATTATGACTGCTGAAATTTTGTTATAAAAAAATTATGAATGATGAAATTTTTTTTAGAAAATTTATGACATGAAATATAAAATTTTATGATTGTTGAAATTTTCCTATAGAAATTGTATGCCTAATTATATGTTTTATAGAAAGCTTATGACTGGTGAAAGAATTTTTTTTAAGAATAATTATGACTGGTAAAATTGTTATAGATAAGTTATGCTACGCAAATTAAAAAAAATTATGACTAACGGAATTTGTTTTTTAGAAAACAATGACAAATAGAATGTTTTCGTAGAAAAATTATGACTGATGATTTTTGTTTCATAGAAAAATTATGACTGATGAATTTTGTTTTATAGAACAAATATGACTGATGAAATTTGTCTATAGACATTATATTACTATCGGTATTTTTATATAGCAATATTATGACTAATGTAAAGTTATAAAAATTTTGACGTTGATGTAAATTTCCCATAGAAAATTTGATCAAATTAAAAGCTGATTAAGTATTTTAACAGAATAATGCTGGATGATGAATATTTAAAAAAACAAATTTTTCCAAATTTTTTATTTAAAATTTATGGCCATTCATTATTCAGTTATTGCATTGATGTTTATAAAAATATTTTAAAAGAATTTTGTTTTGTTTTTTTTTTTTTTTTTGGTTTGTTTATTTCAACAACAAATATTTTTGGAACTCAGTACATTGTGCGGTGTGATGGTGTGTAATATTGGAAAAAATTTATAAACAAAAGCATTTATATGAAATTTAATGAACATTGAAGAAAATGAATATAAAATCGAGAACAAGAACACCTTTTTTTTTGTTGGTTTGAAAATTAAAAATAATTTTTACGGAATTAAAAAACATACACAAGTGGAAATTTTGTAATCTGTACCGAACGAGTTCAATTAAATGCAAAATTTTTTTTGCTTTAAAAAAAATGGAATTTTTTACTGTTAAATAAAATTAATTTAAAGAAAACATAAACCCAAAGAGTAAAAGGTAAATTTAAGAATATAAAAAGAAAAAGATTTTCAGTCTTTAATAAACCAAAAAGATATCTGATGAATAATAGAGTTTGTTTATTTGCCTTAATAACATTCAAAGATTTTGGATAGTAAGATTTATATTTCTTTTTTTTGCGTTTTTGCAAAACCTTGAATTTGTGTTATTCTCTTTAGTCTTAATTCTATTATGAAAATTTATAGCAAAACAAAAATTTCATAAAACTACTTAGGAGCATAAATATTTAAGGGTGTTTTATTCGAACTTGTTTTTTGTTTGTAGCACACATTTATACCATCACCCACACACCCTAAGCATCATTATCAGCATTATTATTTTCGAAAACCATAAGCCGCCCGCCAACTTTTCCTGTAACAAATATAACAACAATTATTCTATAAAACTTTAGTCTTCCTTGTTTTGTTTTTAATGGTTTTTTTTTATTTGTTTGTTTTCTCTGTTTTCTGCTGAATGCCGTTAGCAGTGTAATAAAAATGTCAACTCTAATATAAGAACCCTCGTATTTGCCGCTTAAGTATTATGCCTACATCGTTATTTTGCACAAAGACCTACTTAAATGGTATATTTACACACACATACCCACATACTTTATTTAATTTTACTAGCAAATACAATCTCCAATTGCTGCCACAGGAAAAAGTTGTGCTTGTGTCTTTTTACATTAGAGTAAATGAAGGAAAAGTATAATGTACAACAACAATAAAAAAATTAATATATATATATATATATATATATATATATATATATATATATATATATATATATATATATATATATATATATAAAGAAATAAAAACAAAAACAACACAAAATAAAAAAAAAAATAAATATAAATATAAATTGCAAAAGGCAGTGTTATGAATGTGTAACAGGAAAAATGTTAAATTTATTTATAAAATATCTTCAACACATACATACGTACACATCTTATTAACACATGAACCAGCAAGAGATGGTGAGCGAAGAGAAGAGAAGAATTTATCTCAAGGAAAAAATGAAGCCTGCCACGCTTAAATTCTAGTAAAGTTAGCATTTGTAGGTGAAAAATGTGTTATGGTTAGAAAGCCAAGTGTATCTAAAATACATAAGAAATACAGAAGAGTGATCATGAATGTTATAGCACCGATAAATATTTATACTGTACACGAGCAAGGTGACGTAAATAAAATACTTGTGTAATCGCCATGAATAGATATCACTGTGATCAACATGAAATGATGAAAATTAAAGATGTTGTAGCATACCATCCAGCTCGCTTGAAACATAAGGATCTTCAGTTAGCTGCACACTCATCAGAAATGCGTGAAATTAGTCAAGATAATTTGTTAACAATTCTTTCTTCCTAATCAAGATTAAAGTGGGGCATTATAGACACATGATTAAGTCACATTTAAGAAGTTAAAAAAATGTATATAAAAGATACTTAAATGAGGTGTTAAAAAATACTCTGTTGAAAGAATTATTTTTAAAAACGAAAACCCAATGAAATAGAAATTAATTAATTAAAAAATTTTAAATTCCATTTAGAACACTCGATTTAAACTACAAACACTGATTTAAAGGTTATCTAGGATCTACATCAGGACTCAGTGTAAAGCTTCATTTTGCAGCAATTTTGAAGACATTTGACTACATCTATCACAACTCTTGCTGTAATTTTTAAGTACCTAAACTTTTATATCGCAAGTTAGTAAAGCCCAAAAAGTTTAAGCTGTTGTTCGACTTTACACAAATCCACAACTCAAATCTAAATTTAAGACTATTGCAGAGTGTCCAGGAATCCGATTTTGACTATCTATGATCCATAATTAGTACACAGATATCTGTCAAATTTCCTTTAGTTTGAAATGTCCAGTTCCACAATTTAGCAAAGAATCGAATAGTCTTGATCAGAGCCATCCAATATTATTTTCTGTAGAATTATTTAAAAGCTATAACGGATTGTAACTCACACAAGGAAACTGCTTATAAACCAAATATCATTCCAAGAGATGATCTATGAATTCAAGTATTTGTATTAGAATGCATTCATAGGCCAGATATTCAGATGCCTCTTGATAGCGCTTTAAGCCAAAACCCGAGTGTGAACCGAACGTAGCTGGATGTGCTATGTCTACCATAGACATATATGATATAGATTGGATAGCTATGCAACTAAAGGAAAATTCTTTAAAAAATACAATTGAAAAAATAAAATCCTCGGACGATGGTGCTGGCTTTAATGGCTTTGAAAATTCTCTGGGCAGAAAAAAAAATGTACGGATTTCCGGAGATGCGAATAGTTGTGGGTAAATATTTAAAAAGAGTTTAAATAACAATAGCAAATGGTCAAATTAAACCTTATTACCTTGAATGTTGCTTTAAGTGGTATGACAGATGGTCGAGAATAAAATCAACATGTAATTAGTCATGCAGTAGGGAATTAATAGCATTAAAGTTACGCTCAAACTTTGTAGTGATTGCTATCTACTTACTGCTGGCTAATTTACATACATAAGGTACAGCCTATAATCATTCTCAAAGCTCTAAGGAAGTGTCTATTTTACACTGTCACTTCACAGTTGATCATTAAACACTTGATCGATAACTTTTAGCCAACTAGTTGGGTAGACATTGAGCCAATAAATACGTTTGCACGAAACGCCAAAACTAGAGAAAACTAGGATGCTGTTCACAAATAGAAAAAACTATACTTGAGAATATGCAGCAAGTAAGTTCCCGCCCTTAACAAAACTTCAGCCTTTTGTGTGATATATGATTTTATGGGTGACAAGTGCTGCAATAAAATAATGCTAAGCGCCAGGCAGCTGATGATAGAGATTACTTTTTTCTTTTGAATAAACTTTTTTGCTTCTGAAAGTTATAAGACATAAAGATACTCTGGATTGAAGGCAGAATTAAATTGAGCTGAGTTTGAGTTAAAAATAAAACTCAATCAATATCTATGTACTCGTATATCTGCAAGAATTCCTGAAAGAAATTTTGTATAAAAGTGAAATAGATTTTATATTGCTCTGGAGCTTCCCAAAAAGTTTCCAAAGAATTATAAAAACCTCCAAAAATATCGACAGCTAATAAGGAAATAAATTAAAGCAATATATATATTACTAATAGAGCTTGCAAGAGCATGAGACAATGAGCGATTTTAAATCGAAAAAATTCTTTGCGAACAAATAAATTTTAATGCACCCACATTTAGGCCTACGATTTGAGTTTTCCTACTTTGAAAGCGACTGAGATAAATAAGAGATTATATGATGTGTAAAATTCAAAACTTATGTGCTATTGAAAAGAGCTACAGTTTTTCAACAAAAATGGAAAATTTAGATTAAGGTGATTAAAATTTTGATGTCTTACAAAGAGAAAAATTCGGGAATTATAAATGAAAAATGATATGTGGCAAATGTCCACCACGACCACGCTGACAGAAGTCGATTCTTTAATCAAACTTTTTAATAACTTTTTGGCAAAATGACGGCCCTATTTCGTTAATCACATCTGGGAATTTTGAGTTTTAAGGCTGAAATGGATTCAATTGGCTCCGTATAGACTCTGCCCTTAACATAGCTCCACAAAAAATAATCCAGCGGTATTTAATCACACGTTCTGGCTGGCCAGTCGTAAAATTATGCGATCGTTTTATTGGCTATGTGACATGTAGCATGATCCTGTTTAAACCACATGTCGTTAATAATAGACTACAATTGAGTTGCTAGCATCTCGCCATAATGTGATGCATTGGCCTTATCTTTAAAAGAAAACGGGCCAATCACGCCTCTGGACCACAAAGCGCGCCATACAGTGACATGCTGAGCATGCAAAGACTTCTCAATTATCGCTCTAGGATTATCAGAAGTACAAATACGGCAATTTTACTTGTTGACCCTGACAAGTGAAAATGGGCTTCGTCTGAAAAAATTATTTTTTTCAGAAACATCAGCCGGTTGTTTCTAAATGAATTGAGCCAATCTGCAACGATGTGAGTGGTCGGTCGGCTTCAATTTCTGGATCAGTAGAATCTTGTAAGGCTTTAAAGTGAAAATTTACCATGTGGTGATTTTGGATCAACCCAATTGATGAGGACGTTAAAGTAGTGACAAATTTGGATGTGCATCAACACTGTTGATCACGGCTGCGATGTTTTCAATTCCTACACCAGTTGAACCTTGTAGGGCTTCAAGTTGAAAACCTTACACAAAATTCGCCATGTGACGGTTCTGGTCAATCCCAATTTTTGAAAAGGTTGAGGAATTGATAAATTTGGATCTGCTGCAACTCTGTGGCTCACAGCTACGGTGTTTTCGGTTGAACGACCCGGTCGAACACGTGTTAGAATTTGCACCTTTTTTTTATCGAGCCTGTCGACTCAAATTTAACGACTGAATTCTTGATAGCGGTCTCAGACGGACGATTATGTTTTGCAAGAATATCACGAATTTTGCGAAATGTAACTTTAACAGACCCATAATTTTCATACAGGATTTTGATTACTTTAATGCAAATTGAATTCATTGCAACAATTGCCAATGCATCTATTACAAATACGTCAAAAAACTGAATGTAAACACTATTATATTGTTTGTGCTGCCATAAATGAAAAAAAAAACATATTCTTGAAAAACCCGATATAAATAAAATGGTATTTAAAAGAACTTTAAAACATTTTTTAAAGGCAAAATCTTTGGAATGTATTAAACCTTGGCCTAACTAAATTAAAATTTTTTGATTATGACTATTTCTCTTAATTTCATTAATAAAATAAGCGCATTAAAAAGATGCTATTTGCAAGGTATACAACGTTAGGCAAATGGTTGCGCAGCATTGTGACAACGAATGTAGCGATTCATAAAAATTCTGCATTATATTTTGCTAGAGTTTAGGTTCTGCTTTGTTTCTTGGAAAAATTAACACAAAATTTGTAAATAATTTTTTCTTACTTGAAACTAACACAAATCTGAACTTAAGCCAGAATAAAATTTTCAATTTTGTAGCTTATAGAAATATAATAAAATTACTAAAGTATACTAAGGAAGTTCGGTAAAAAATATATACGTTTGAACACAATTTCTTATGAACCATTTGAACTTTGAACTATTGGTATTCAATTAGTAATAACAATGGGGTATACATCCCTCTTTTTTGCGTTTCAATTAATAGGTATATATGTGTATAGTATAAGTAGGTATATGTGTAGGTATGTATGCTAATATAATGGCAAGTGTATGTTAAGTTAGCATATTATTGTTAAGTGTATTTAGTTGATTGTATAAAAATATATTGTGAATATTTTTAGCTAAATACTCGCCCATACTCGTACATATAATTCTAAATGTATTTGTTACAATAAACAAGGTACTTGCGAATAAAATTATTAGTACTAAAGAACAGAGATTTTTTTTGTTTCCAGCCAACAACATTAATGAAATAATACTCATATATTAAACATATTAAATTGAGGCGCAGGCAAAATGTTAGAAGATTTTTGGAAATTTCTATTCTTACAATATTATTTAAGAGTATTGAAAATTTAATATGGAATTTTTTTTTTTTTTTGTAGAAAAAAATTTCATTTTAAAGAAACGTATTTTTATTCTTAATGGAAATGTAAGTGTATTTAATATAAAATTTGCTAGGCCTTTTTAAAGTGACTTTTCATTAATAAAGTTTGTTAATTATTGCAACATATGTTAGTTTACTGCCTTGTTTAAAGCCTAAAAATATGAAAGTTATTTTGCTTGTTCTCTAAGCCTTTCGATGAACAGAAACAAAAATGAATAAGAAAAGCAAACCTTTTTTTTCATAGTCCAAGGAAAAATATGTATAATTTAAACAGTTTTTTTTTTTTAATTTTTGTTGTTGTTGTTGGGAAAAGCCTAAAATATAACTTTAAATAAAAATCAAAGACATAGCAAAAAAAAATATATAAACCCTTGTTAATATATGTTAACGACTTGCTTCAAATTTTGAAATCTGACAATCAAACAACACAAAAACACAATGATGACAACAACCCAAGATTTGCAAACGCAAACCTAAATCCAAGCCAACAATACTGCTTTACATTTTAATAATAAATATATAAATAAAATTCTAAAAAAAAAACAAAAACATGAGAAAATTTTCTAAACAAAATATAAGAATAACAAAAAAAAAGGGCAAAGGCCTGGCACCAGCTTCGAGAGAAGTGGTGGATTTTCAATAAGATAAAATTAAAAAAAAAAAAAAAAGAAAATTAAAAAACACCAAAGAGACTTTCAGCAATGTGTGTCATCGATTTACAAGGCAAGTGTAACCAACTAGCCAGCTCTTCAGTCATTCAGTCAGTCAGCCAGTCAGCCAGACACATACCACTAAAACTGTTTATGGAAATTGTGAAACATCCCTTAATAAGTGAAGGAAAATCTAACACACTTCTATACAGGCACCAACAAAAATGTACTTTAATGTGCTGACATACGCACTAAATGACAAAATAAAAAACGTAGTAGAATAGAAAAACAACAACAAAAATAAAAATGACTTAAAACATTTGTAGGCTCTATTTTGGTGAAACTTTTTTTTTCGCTATTTTGTCATGTGACATTTTTAACAATAGAAAACATACAAGCGAATGGAAAATAATTAAAAAAGACAACGAATAACAAAAAAAAAACAACAAAATTTAGTACACAACATAACCAATTTTTGGGTTTTTCTTCTGTTTTTTTTCAGTTAACACACTGAAGTACTTTTTAACTATTTGAAAATAGACTTTAATTTTATTCTTGTTTTTATAAACGGCCGGGGGAAAAAATTTTTTTTCCAAACTTAAATAAGGGTCAGTTGTTGTTAAAGAGTGTATGTATGTTTGTATGTATGTATGTGTATTTGTGGGCGTGTGATGGAAAATCGATTGATTTGTTGGAAAAAAATTTATTGGAATTTTTTGTGGATTTAGGACTTGAAAAAAAATTAAAAAAAGTAGCCTAAAACAGAACTTAAGTCTTTTTTTTTTATTTAATTATTTTAAGTCGTAAAGTGATGATGGAACACAGAAAACTTCATTTACTCAAGAAATAAAAAATTTCTTTAGTTGAGAAATTACACCACTTGAGAATTATATAAAGTCGCACAACTCAAACAAAGTTTCTCAAAGATATTAAGCTGGTTTTGCGGATAGAAAATTTTTGATTGTAGGTTTCTTTATCCTGCTTTATTAATTGGTATTTAACTAATTATGGATCTGTTTCAATTCAGTATGGGTAAGGTTAACATGCTTTCTTAAATACTTTATTTTCACTTAGTTTTTCATTATAGTTTTATAGCTTCATAAGATTCCAAGACTTTAGTTCTAAAGCTTTAAGTGCCATTTCATTTTTCATTTATAATTTACCGGCAGAAAGTGCTGTAACACCAGTTAATGTGAAGGACTGGTGTCCAGATTGTCGGAATTTCATAGTAAAACAATTAAAAGACAACAAAATTTTAAAGTATTTGCGAGTATAAAGAAGGCCAGGTCATCACTTATTTCATTTTATTACAAAGTACCGCGCTATTTTGTGTTACAAGCAACCAATTTGTCGGACGTAACTTTGTATAGAAAGAGCTTAAAAAATTAAAAAAAAAAAATTATTCTATAATTGGATGTTTCGAAGAGTGTCACAGTATCCTGTAACATCCAAAAGGTCTTTTGGCATCCAACTTGATTTCTATTGATCTCAATATGAAATTGTTCAACAAAGTCTGAGGATATTTTCTAAAATTCCAAGCTAAACACTATAATTTCTATAATGAAACGAGCAATGCTTTTAATATTAAACATAAGCTTAATGTGTTACTGCTTGTCATTTCTACCAATGATAATGCCTCACAACTCACACTAAAAAATGAATATGCCCAACAACTTCGTTTGTGTATGAGTATTTACTGTGATTCAGAATAAATAAATGAATAAATTGTATTAGAAAAACTGATTTTTACTATAAAATCCCGTTTTGATAATGAAGCTGCTACTTGAACTGTGTGTGATTCGATTTACATCCGCGCCTGGCCATGAAGCCTTAATCAGATGGTGGACCAAAACATTGCATAATTTGGAACGTCATGCTCGTCCAAGGAAGCCGAAGCTATAATTCTATGCAACAGAACCTTTTTGATTCCAGAGCAGGGCTGCAAATCATCACTCCTTGCTTAAGAGTTGGAGACTTTCCAACTCCTGTCCAGGACACATGTGTAGCATACTCACTGGACTGGATCATTCACCTAGCGTGTCATTAACGGCGATTTGATCCTGGCCACCATATTAAAACAAAAGACCTGATAAGGGGCCGCGAAACCACGACCACCACGATACTCCCATAAAGGGCCAACCTCAATAATCAGTCAGAGAACTGTTAAATGTCTAAAGAGGCAAATAACGAACTCTGCGGCTTACTGATTCCCGTGGAAATAAAGTGGAGTTTCTAGTTGTACCCCTGCTGACTTCAGGGGACGCTGCTACTTGAACTATTTTATAAGTTGAATTAGAAATTTCTTTACAAGCAGTTTCAACAAAAATTTAAGCTGATTCCAACTGATGTTTTTTATTTACCGCCGGCTGGGAGTATTTTTAATTTAATCGTTTCCAACTATATAAAGGATTTCATTCTCATACCTCTTACCGTTATAACATACTATAAATTTTAGTTGTTAGGCCTGTTAAAAATAACTTGGGTATTCAAAATATAGGATGGAGTATATTTGAGTTAAATATGTGACAGACTTCTTTACATGTCTGTCTCATTTGTCTTTTAAAAATTTCACAAAAGTTTCCGTGTTATCAGAGTTGCACAGTTTGACATCTTAATATATATTTTTCATATGAGTTTTCTAAGCAGCACTTAATTGCATCAGATTTGTTTTCAGTCAAAATCTTTTAGTCTTTATTTGAAGAGTTAAAAAATTGTGACAAATTATATAAGTTCGTTAAGAAAAATATGTGATTTGAGGAAGAGAAAAACACATTTTAGTCGATTACCAGCTTATTGTACTCAGCATTCCCTGTAGCCTCTTCTAGAATCTTTCTAGTTCATGGTGAACGAATGAAACTTACATCACTTCTAACAATTTATAAGAGTATTTAAGTGATAAAACATTTAAGGCGTTAAAGTTAGTTAATGCAGTTGGATTGAAACTGTTTAACCTGCGATCAAATTTTACAAAGACTTTGATTGCTTCCTTAATAAACAACTTATTGCAAAATGTAGATCTGTATATTTTCTATTTTATTACTAATTTTTCTGTTTATTTGTGCGTTATCTTGATATTTATATCGCTATTCACGGGGGAGATGAGTTACATAAATTAGAGATTAAAAAAATTGCTTTAGCCATTTCTAAGTGACCTTTTTATGTATTAAAATTTATTCTCAAGATGGTTAAAATTAATTATGATCATTAAAAAATTTGAATTGAGTTGAGTTTATAGAAAGTTTATAATTCTCATTTAGTAAAACGAAAATGTTTTTTTTTTTTTTTTTTTTTTTTTTTTTTTTTTTTTTTTTTTTTTTGTTTTTTTTAGACAACAACAGTTTATGCTTTAGCCTTATACTCCCTCTATAGCACCCATAGCCGTCTTTTTAACCAACTTTTATACCAGGTACGAATAGACTGATTCATTCAAAATCTGCCAAAGTCTGTAGACACTATAGCGGTTATAGGTTAAAGTCTGGCTATAATATCAATCACTTTTAATAAATCGTTTTTTCACCATGTGGCTATATCTATGCGCTATGTATAAGATAACTCAGCTTCCTTTCTAGAAGACATTTAATAGTATTTACTTTATAACTATTTTTTTAACAAAAAAAAATTTGATTGCAACTTGAAGGATGTAGTTTGTTATATAAAACGAAATTCGCTAACAACAAATTTTTATGCAAAGAATAGTTTATTCTAAAATACTTAAACAAATATTTTTACTATTTAGGCTTGACTAAATTTATATAAAGATGTAAAAATTCGTTTAAGCAGATGCATTAAGTTCGGTACTTTGGTTAAAGAAACATTTTTATAGCAACTGGGCTAAGAATTTAGAACTTTAATTCTAAAGATTTAAGTGCCATTTCATTTTTTGTTTATAATTAACTGGCTAAAAGTCCTCTAATATCAGTTAATGTGAAAAAGATTGTCGGAATTTCATACTAAAAGAATTAAAAAAACAACAAAAAATTGAAGTATTTTCGAGAATAAAGAAGGCCAGTCTATCACTTATTTGATTTTATTACAAAGTACTGTTTATGTAACAAGCAACCAATTTGTCGGAAATAACTTTGCATAGAAATAGCTCAAAAAATCAAAAAAACATAATTCCATAATCGAATGTTTCGAACAGAATCGCAATATCCTGCAGCATTCAAAAAGTGTTTAGAAAGTTTTAGCATTCAACCTAATTTCTATTGATTTCAGCATGAAATTGTATAACAAAGTCTGAGGATACTGAAAATTTTTTATAGCGATTGGGCTAACAATGGTAGTTGGGAACAAAAGGATAAAGCCCAACAAATTTTTAGGAAACAAAAAATTTTAGTTTGTAAAAATGAAGAGCTGAAGTTTATAAAACTCACTAAAGAGTTTCTTCCACTAATACTAACGGTATTCTATTATGTAATTGAAGCCAGGAACTACTCCCTATCAGTTCAGCTATTTATGATTTGAACAGGCTCTTAAGGAAGCGAGGCATAAAATATTTTATAATAAGATAAATGCTTTGACTACTAAACTCTTAAGTTAAGCCAAATTTGTTTTATATTGATTTGATTACTCTTCTTCTGGATCAGCGTTCCTAAAATTAATAGTTAATAAAGCCAAGCAAAGCCTGAGACCACAATCAGTTTTCCATTTGCTGATCACTTATCACATATAACTGTCTTTTCGAATACAATTTTATATTATAATAGAAGCAAAAATTTGCGTAGCAAAATTTTTCAAGATCAATCCATATTTAGTTTTAATTTTGTTAAAAACAAATTTTTTTATTTTTAATTAAAATGTTTACTGTTAATTATAAAAATTTGCACAAAATGCCTTAAACTCATATGGTTGTGTTAAAACAAGTATTACTAAATTATGAAATAAAAAAATATGTAAGTGCCTTGAGCCACACAGAGTCTTTAAGGGACTTAGATGCCCTTGACTTAACTATGAGAATTTATTTAAATATTTATAATAAAAAATAATTAAAGAGTATATTAAATAAATTGCAGTTATTAATTTTATAACTTAATTTTGTTTGCTGTTATAACCGATATTTAAAGACACACACCAATCAATAACCAACAAAATTTTGTTGGTCACAATTCCAATAAAATTTTCGCAAGTTTCTTATAAGAATTTCTTACAATCTGATCTGCCATTATTTTCCTTTTAATCTCCTTTTAATTATGTGTGTATTTCAAAAAAAAATTATCCCCAAATGTAGGCTTTAATTTCTCATAAAATGTAATTTTTTTTTTTTTTGATATGCCTGTTACGCGTGATATGCTTGAATAATTGTATATCTCTCAATTAAGGCAAATTGGGTGTGTGTGTGTGTGTGTGTCATTTAAATATGAAATGATTAATTATTAACATTAAACACAAGAACAGCAATAATGTCCAGTAACTTAGTTTACAGAGAATACGTACATATCATGGATATTTATAAACATATTTAAGAAAATATATAGAACGCTGATACCTTAAGGTTGACTTATAAAAGTGACTAAAAGACCCTCTCTTTGTAGCTTTCGGAGCTTTTGACAAATATGGTTATTGTTAATTAGCTGTATTAAAGAGTTTTTTTCATTTATTTTCTTCTATTTTTCTCATTTTAGAGTGTTCATTTCTACACGTGAATGGGGAGATAAAAATTCATAAACTCGTATTATGTTGTCATTACGTGACTGCAAATACAAGATTTATTATGGAGTTTGGTTTTTCAGTTCATTTATTATTATTTTTGTTGGTTTTTATTTCCCATTGGAGAATATGTGTGTGTGTGTGTGTGTTATATTTTCATTTAGATAGATAATGTGTATTATTATTATAATTTTTTTTTTATTATAAAATTTGCTTGTATATATTTATATATTTATACATATATATATGAATTATTTTTACTATTATACTTACAGTAACTTGTTGAGCAAACTCAACCTTCGGCTGACCGACCAATTCAATAATATGAACCATATGGAATGATTTGTTGGTGAAACGTTTGCCAAAATAAACAATATTCTTTACTTTTTTTTTATTTTAAATTTTTATGGTTTTATATTGGATTTTTTTGTTTAATTTTTAGATTTTTCTGTTTGCAACTCATACACTTAAAAAAGTTTTCTTTTTTGTTTCAACGCTGGTAATTTCAATCTTTATTTTGTTTTATTTGTTGTTAACACTTTTGTTTAATAAAGCATTTGTTTTATTTGTGTTGTTTGTATGGATTTTTCAGTAATATTGTGATAGTTATTTTGTTTTTTTATACAAGATTTTGATTTTATTAATTTTTATTTTATAGTTTCTTCTTATCTTTAGGAAGCAGAATTTTATTTTTTACGGTGTATTATTTTTTGTTCATTTAATTTTTGGAATTTGCTTGTATATGGATTAATGCTTTTCTTTTGTTTGGTTTTACGTTAGTTTTTGGTTGCCTGCAGCTTTTGATGTCGATTTACACTTTAAAAATACAAGCAGATGAAAAGAAAAAAAAGAGAACAAAAAACGTTTTTTATTATGAGAATTATTATTGATTGATAAGGAATTAAAACAAAAATTAAATTAATATACATACGTAAAAATTTATTGTCTACTTGTAGGTTATTTATAATAAAAACTAAAAGCGTTTAGGTAAAAAAAATAGAAGGGGTTTTTTAAATTATTTTCTATTATCTATTTAGAAAAGTTTAGCAGGTTTTCTTTGAAGAGAAAGCACGGTAAGAAGAGATTACTTTTTATTTTGTTAATTTTTTCTGTTGATCGATACAACTTGAAGTATAAAAACCTTTTTCTTTTGCCCGCAAAACTAATAGGACTTGCGAGTTAAAAATTGTAACTCAACTTTATTGTTAAAATAAAATCATTTAAATTAATTATTGATATTAAAAAAGTTGATTCCTCTAGGCTCATGTCATTGATTACCCAACTGGTTCAGGAACCTTTAAAAACCATCAGATAAAATTGCTTGCTATATTTAATAAAAAATTTTGACGAACTGAGAATTGTATAAAATAATCAATAAACAATAGCACCAAATTTTGGACAAAAGGCTAGCAATTTCAATTACAAATCTTTTATAAATTTTATGTAATTTATATGTTATTATTTTAATAAAATTTAAATTAATTAAAAAAAATTATTTCATAAAATTATAAAGAAAAAATCATTTATAAAAATCATTTAAAAAAAATATAAAAAATAAATTAATTATATTTAAGATATTTAAAAATGATATTTTTAGGAGTTTTAAAAAACTCAAAGAAAAACAATTTTCCTTTCAAGGCCTAAATTTAATGAAAGTACACTAACTTGAAAATAAAGTGTTCTACCTTCCTAAAATTAATACAATTTAAATTGTTAACAAAATTAAAACTGAAAATAAACAAGCTAATAAAAACTTGGCCAAAATTTTAGATTAAAAGTAATTAAAAAAAATTTGTTTTTGTTTACAAAAATTATGAGATGATGCCATTTTTAAAACTCCTATTTTTCCAAAGAAAAAATGGAATTTTATTTTATTTAAAAAAAATTTAAGCAAAGAATTTTTCTGTCATTTTGAACAGTCGTGCACTAGAATATAGAAAATAATTTAATAAAAATGTTTTTAAAAACCATTGAAATTACTTGCTATGTCGCTACACATTTTCCATTTCTTCAAGCAAAAACTAATTATTAATTTTTAAGAAAAACTTTTTAAATTTTTGCATTCGTTTAAGTATATTTTCTAAACAGCTGTTAAAAATGCAACTCATTTGCAGTAATAAATATATTAAATGGCTTTATAAGCCCTAAAGTAGGCTATAAATATTTCGACATGAGAATATTAAAGATTTCCCTAATTCTTAGAAGATAGTTCTTCAAATTAACACGTATTACTGAATTGTAGTTATTACTTTTAAAAAATTGATTACTAAAACTGAATATTTTAAATTATCAGCCTGCAAATAGGCAACACTACTATTTATTGCCTGAGCCTTACTTAAACTGCTTTAATATAATTTTAGGTCAAAAAATTTATTCATAAAATTTAATTTAAATTATATATTTATAAAACTCTTTATATTTAAGCCTTAATAAGAATAAAAAATCTTTAAATATTTTTTTTACATTATGTTTTTCTATTTTTAACTAAAAATAAATTGCAATTGACATTAAAAAAAGGAAGTTTTAAAAAGCGTTCATTTGGGAATATAAAGTCTAAACAAAAGTAAATTTTTCTATGACATTTACTTATGCTTCTTTGAAATTAACTAAAATTTATTAAAAAGTTTCTTATCTGTTAGAAGAATTTAAATCTTTCAAAAGCAATAACACTTTTAATAAAAGAAATTTAAGGAAATAGCCCAAGTATAACATTAAAATCAGTGGTAAGTTTTATGCAAAAAAAAATAAAAAATTATATTTTCATTTTTGTAAATAAAATATTTTTAAAATGTTCTTTTTAAAGTTAAAATATTTTATTGGAGTGATGTTAAAAATTAATTAACTTTAAATATATATTTTCATTAATTTATGAATAATTGATCTATTAATAATAATTAAAAGTATAAGTTACTAAATATTCCTAACATCATGTTTTGGAGCCCCAAATTATGCTACATAATTTGTTTAAGATTTTTTCTAAAGCACTAGGAGCAGAATAATTATAAGTATATAGGAGTAGTATAATTATAGGAAGTATATTAACTATTAATTATAATTTTCATGTATAAAAATTTTATTTTTTTTGTTTTTGAATGAGAGTTTGAATACTTTAAAATATAAATACTTTAAAAATATCCGTTATTAGAAAAAAAAAATTTAAAGTTAGATTTCTTTGGGGAAAATATATGCACTGAGTTATTTTGCAGCTGCATTTTTTAGCCAAGTTTTGTTTATAAACTATCCAACTTAAGTTTTAAACAAAATTGAGGGAATGAGAATTATAATTATTCATAAAATTAAAAGAATAAGAAATCTCATATTTTTAAATGGCACAGAATTATTAAATTTTTTGTTTATTTTAACAGAAGAGAAACACCACTTTATTATGATATTTTGGAAAATATAAAGCAATTTTTGATTCTAAATTTATTTAAAATATTAAAGTAAAGCCAACAAGTAGGCAATGAAATTTCGTCATAATTTTTAAGTTACAGTTTTCAATTAGGCCACAAAGAAGATCAATTTTTCTTATAAATTGAAAAAGTCTATAAGTTTTTGGAATCGATTTCGCTTTAGAGTATAACTAGTCTTAAATAAAATAATTTTTAATTGATAAATAAATAATAATAATTTTGTTATTTTTGCAATGAAAAGCGTTGGCAAGACTTTTAGTTCAAATTGCTAAATTAGAAACAAATCTTTAAGAAGCATGTAGATGAAGTGTGTTTTCAAAACAGCATATTTCTCTGTAAGTCCTAAGTATAGGCAACATATTCTAAACAGCTATTTTTTTGGTTGCTAAAAGTAGGCTACAAATACATTATTATTTATATTTAAGTAGCTTTTTTAGTAGTTTATTATTAAGCACTAGGTTTTTATTTAATAAATAATAAAGTTTTAAAATTTTTTATGAAATAAAGAACTAGTGCTTGATAATAAACTACTAAGAAATATTAAAAAGGTAAAATAACTATAATTATTATATATTTTATAAATAATTTTTTGAAACATAAGGTCTTTATATAAAATTTAAATAAATTTTATTTTTATTTTTACTTTCACTATTTATTTATTAAATTGTTTAGAAACTTTTTTTCTTTAAAGATGCCAAACAAAAGTAAGACGAAATATTGAAAATAAAATTTATTTAATTTTAATATCAAGTCCTTATGCTGGAAAAAATTATGTATAAAGTAATAAAAAACTTCTACACATTTTGATTTTAAAGTGATAAATCAAATTTGAAATGATTGAAAAATACTTTATTTACAAAACTAACTTTCAAACATTCAACTAAATTGAATAATTTCATCTAAGCAAATTAACCCAAATTTTATTTTTAAAAAAATATTTTTAGTTTAAAACAGTATAACATTTAGTATGAAAGACTTTTGCGTGTAAACAGATTTATTCAAGGATTTTGAGTCAAATAGAGAAAGTGAAAGAGCTGCTTTTATGGAAAATTAATTTAATTTTATATTTTTTAATATATTAAGACAAATTTGTTATTAATTTTAATCATAAAAAATATGCAGTTGGTTGTTTAAGTAACTGCTAGTATTCGCCTTAAAGTAGGCAATGCTTTTTTAAATGATTTGTTTGGTTCAAAGTTATAATAATTTAAAACTTAAATTTTTTATATTTCGAAAAAACCTTTTTTTAGAAATTTTTTCATGTTCATGTGTTCTAACTTTAAAATTAGTAGACTTGAAAAAGCCTTAACATATGCTACATTTATGGATGTATGACATGTATGCTTATAACTTATAACAATTCTATTTTTAATTGAATAACCAGCATATTTTTAATCACGGTACAATTATTTATGAAAAGAACAACAAATTGCTATTCTAGGTTTTTAACTAACGGCTCACAGTGACACTTGTGTTACAACAAAAACAACTAATGAATAATAATTGTAATGAATTCTAGAACTTAATCAAAAATAAGAACTTTCTTAAATTCTTTAAATATGATAACAAACATATGATCTTACAAGCTGGCGGATATTCAAAAACATAAAATTAATAAAAATATTTAAAGCAAGATAATAAAAATCAATTTTAAAGATATTTTTCTCAAAATGAAATAAAACAATATTTTTTTTTGGAAAATAAACAATTGAAAATTAAACACAATTTTTTGGTTTTTTTAAACAATATTGTATGATGATTACAAACACTAACACACATTAATACACTTTTGCACTTATACCGTTACATTTTACGTTTTAAGAAACCAGATAAAAATATCACACACACACGCACGCATGCACGTTCCAGATGAAAAATTCTTAATGAGTGAGTTGTGTATAGAAATCAAACAAAACACAAAATTAAAAAGAAATTGAAAATATAAATTTAAAAACACTTGAAGTGAAAAACGAAAAATGATTGTTTATGTTAAATGTTTTATTTTTGTTTTTATTGTTGCTGCTGCCTAAACAAAAAGAAAATTTGTTTATAATTGTGATAAAAATAAATTGAATTCAGTTCAATTGTTACAACAAAATAATAAATAATAGAAATAATAAAGTTTTAAATTCAAGTGTTTGAAATGGCACAGATTGTCTAGAAGTAAATACCGTTATTTGTTTGAAAGATTATATTTTGTTGGGTTGATCTGTTGAGGTTGCAGTTTAAATTTTAATAATTAATTAATACACTTTTCCTTATGTTTAATAATTTGTATTACGTTTTGTTTATTTTTATTTTTTAATTGTAATGAATAAATTGTATTTTTTTTTAATTTAGCATCAATTATTTTGAAATTCAATTAAAACATAATTGTTTGATTTTCATTTACTTTTGCAAATAAACTTGTTTTGTGTTTTTGTTACTATTATTTTATTTTAAACAATAATTTATTATGCGTTTTATATTTAAATACAATAATTTCGGTTTTTAAAAATTACAAAAAAAAACTTTTGTATTTTATATTTATTTATATTAATATAAATATTTTCTTTTGAATGTCACACGTTTGTTAGAAATGTTTAAGAATGAATTATCATACGGAAACTTTTGCTGACTTAACTACACAAAACTCAATTTCATACTGAAAAAGGACGGCAAACTCTAACAAGAAAAACACTTAAAAAAGCCAAGTCAATCGTCCAGTTGTTGTTATACACACAGCCAGCAGAGCGCACAGCAGGCCGCCAGCCAGTCATATAGAGCTAAAGCCAAACACAACCCAACACAAAAATCCAACCAAAATTAAATCAAACAAACGAATGAACGAACAAACTAACGAACCTCTGACAAACAATAACAACAAACATATAAAGAAAATAGACATAAATCCAAACAAAACATCGCAAAGAATACCGAATAGTAAATAATTCTAAAACGAGCGATTATACTTTCGCAAAAATGTTTTATAAACAAACGAATTGAAAACAACGAGTTTATTAATGGAAAATAAATTTAAACGTTCGTTCGTTCGGTCGGTCGGTTGGCCTATTTGTTGTTAATGAAACTAGAATCCTCTCAAACAGGTTGCATACAACTGGCAACAATACAAAATTATTGTACATTATTTTGTTACAACATATAACTGACATATAAACCCTTAGATTTTACAACAAGAGCATACAACTTAATGGTTGTATTGAAAAGGGGGATGACTAAGAGAGTCATGTTGGAGCAAAGTAATTTAGTTGTAGGTGGCAAACAATGGAGATAATTCCGTTTAATCTTGTACATCATAAAATATAAAATGATGTTCATAGGTAGCGATATCGCATGAATATCCAAAATAGACTGATTTAATTTAGTCTTTCTTTCAAAATATATGTGGTCTTTAAAAAAAGGAAACTAATTTTAAGCTACTAAGTATAATTCATACATACAGGGAACAACTCATTTTATTATCAATAGTCTAACCGAACTATAAACATAAGTAACATAATGACAGAGGGCCAGATAATCGCAAATAAGAAAATGATAACCATAATTAAAGATATTGCTTAATATTTGCTAGTAGATCTCCAAAGTATTTTAAGTAAAATAAATATAAAATACGTCTTAAAATTACTTTTTAATATAAAAGAAGAAACTTGTACATTAAAAGAAATTCATTATAAAAATCTTTCCTTTATTTTTTATAATATACCTGTCGAAAAATCGATGCATTGTGGTTCTTCATTTTGGCGTATTACGAACTGCTTAACTATTAAATAAGCTGTAGTACTGGGCTCAATTTTTAATATTATTATATTATTATTATTTCTAACATTATTACATTATTATACCTCCCCGGGGGCACATTTATGGTATTTATAGTACGTAACAGCTATCTAGATCTGTGCAACTGGGGGAAAAAGGGAGCCCAGTCCCCTGAAGACAGGCAGGGAGTCAACTGGAAGCTCCACTTACTTCCACGGGGATCAGTGAGCCGCAGAGTTCATTATTTGTCTCTTTAGACATTTAATAGTTCTCTGGCTGATCATTGGCCCCTGTATGGGAGTAACGTGGTGGTTGTGGTTTCGCGGCCCCATAACAGTATAATGGTTATTTTGGTGGCCAGGATCATCTCACTGATAATGACATGCAAAGTGAAAGATCCAGTCTAGTGAGCATGCTAGACATGTGTTCTGGACAGGAGATAGAAAGTCTCCAACTCTTTAGCAAGGTGTGATGGTTTGCAGCCCTGCCATGGAATCATTAAAGTTGCAACTAGGTGCTTCTGTTGCTTAGAATTATGTCTTCGGCTTCCTAGGACGCATGTATGACGTTCCAATTGTGATTTGTCCACCATCTGATTAAGGCTACATAGCCAGGTGCGAATGTAAAACGAATCACACTATAACATTATTATATTAAATTATATTATATTAAATTATATTATATTGCATTACATTATATTATAAAATCTTGTATTATATAAAATCTTGTATTATATGATACGCATAGCATGCGTAGGATAACCCCTATGCATGCTATGCATTGTACCAGAACTAAAAAATTAGGTTATGAGAAGGAGGAAAGAGGGAGTGGTGTTTGTCGACATTAAACTTGAACTTTCCTACATTAGTGTGACAGGAAAGACCTTTGGACAGAGGTTATTCCACATACGGACTTTTTTGCTAAGACTCAAATTTTCCCTGTAATGCGTAGTGTGATGCACTGGAAAAGCAACCACAAATGGTGGCGCTCTCAACGCAAATCGGATTAAACGCGGAAACGTGCCAGTAACGGGAACAAGGTTCCTAATTTCCTTAAAGCATTTACAATTGTAGTAACGATAAAACAATGAAATACAACGCTAATTTCATAGACGCTTCAGAGAATCAATAGAGTTGTATACCCTTCTGTCCCCAATGAGCTTCTTGGCCCTCTCCTGTCCGCGGTCGAGCAACTCAAAAGTAGTCTTTGGGGCGCCCTCTCATACATGAGAGTTTAAGCGCCTCCTGGCGAAACCATACTGTCCATAAACCATAATTGCCCTATTGAGTTTAGCAATGAGGTTAACAGCATTGGGTCTAAAATTCATACAGAGTTTGGTGCCGTTTTTTCTTGGTGACTTTATTAGACTTTATTTCTTTACTAATGAAGTATGGGCTTGCGTTTCAGTCAATGGAGATCGTTTTTGCATAAAAATAATGATAACATTGACTAGTGCGACTTTTGGTTTCAATAGTATGACCACTTATTGAAATAAAAATATTGTGATTGAATACGAGCAAGAGGCCTGACGACCTCCAAATTCACCCGTCTGGACAACCCCCCATTGTAGCCCAATAAACCAGCAACAAATGATGCTAGTTATTGTGACATAAGCCCAATAATGCTAAAAAAAGTGACCGAAAGTTGGACGTCAATGATAAACTTCATTAAGCCAACCAGCCACGATCGCCATATGTCGAAGACAATGTTCAAATTTATTTTTTGAAGATACTCCCCTTTTTCGATTGAAACCACTTTTTTGTTAGTTTTTACAATTTAAAGTGCTGTGAAATTTAAAAATGTCCTTTTGATCTCATGAAACGGAGAATAGCTCCTATTCCTAAGTTACGGAGTTTGCTTAAACAAAATAATAAAATACATACGTATCTCATTGTATTGCAATGATCCGGAATAAAATACAAAATATTTTAGCTTCAAAAACCTCCATACAGCAAGTTTAAGCTGAAATTCTCTTCTGAAATAGTGACAAAAGTAAAGAAAAAAATCAATAAGTAAAATCCAAGAAAAAATTTTTGAGTATTAACATTAATAATAGACTATGGTATCCTTTTAAATGAAATGAACCTTTAGTTATAAGGTTTCTTTGGATTTTAAAATTGTTATAAATGCGTTGCCGAAATCTTACGCGTGACTAGCGGAAAGCAAACAAAATATGTTATCATGCTATTAAACCAGCAGCTCTGATAATTTATATATTTATCATTGCACAAGGCATATGCAGTCGCTCATCTCTCATTTTTTTCGACTACTTCAGTTTAATTGATACCAATAGAAAGTAGAAAAATGGGAATTAATTATGAAATATGACGGTGGACACTCACTCACACTCTTTTCACAATATTTTGACTTAAATGCAAAATGTGCTTCAATGCAGCGCGGAATTTTATGTTTCAGAACGTCAGTTGTTTGCAGATTGTTCATGTAAAAATGGCGCCAGAAAAAATAATCTAGTAGCGTTAAATGATAAGAAGAAGGCGGCAAATTGACATCGCCATATTGAGATATTACGAGTTCGGCTTTAAATCTTTATATAAGAAAAATGTATCGCAAAGGGAATCTTATGCTGCAAACGCCGACGAGTTGATACTGAAGGATCATTTTGAACACTTTGCTGTACAGCGTTTTGTATCCTACGGTCACTACGAACATATTGTTTTTCTGCAATAATACCACAAGCAGGGGTCTCAGAAGGAGCCTGAGTTTTTTTGATAATCAGGCGCCTTCTAAGAACCCTGAGCTACCCGAATTTTACGAAGTGATACCGTACAATTTTCATCATTTTTCTAGTAAATTTTTAAAGTTCAAAATCTTTGTTCAAGAGTGAAAAGTTTCATGCTTAAAACTTTCCAATCTTTAAATAAATAAATGCCAAATGATGGTTGCTAAATTTCTGATATTTAATTATTTTCTTAAACTCAAATTTTCCCACTAGTAGGTACACTACTTCGCTTTGACGCCATTTTGGTTAACATTAGTCTTGACAGTCGTGAAGTAAACACGTGGCAAATTTATTGTGGAAAAATATTCGATAAAACAACGTGTTTTCATCGTTAAAACATTTTATCAAAATCAATCATTGATTACTGTGATGATGAGAAAGTTACTTGAAAGAGTGACGAGGCTTATTTTCATTTGAATGGATATGTGAAGAAACAGAATAGTCGGTTCTGGGGAATGGGAAACCTGCAAATTATTTAACGGCCACATTTGCATCTACTAAACAGTCCATCCATTATCAGTCTGGTTTCCAATTTGTTCAGGAGGAAGGAATCATTGGATTTTAGTTCTCTGGAAATGAAAACATCGTAACGGTAACGGTGAATGGAGAGTGATATCGTGATATGATTGAAAACTTTTTCACGCCACAACTACATGCTTTGGGCTTGATAACATGTGGCATCAACAAGACGGTGCCACATCGCATGCAACCAGTATTACAATGGAATTACTGCGAGATCTCTGTCCACAACAAGTTATTTCAAAAAATGGTGATGCTAATTAGCTGCCGTGGTCGTCTGATTTGACTACTTTGAACTTAATTTTGTGGAGATATCTGAAAAGCAAGATTTATATAAACAAGTAAGAAACGTTTGAGCAACTCAAACGAAATATATTCGTGATGAAATTAAGGAAATATCGCGTGAAATGTGTGAGAATGTAGTGAAAAATGAGCTCGCATTTGTAAGGCTAACAGAGGCGGATTTGATAATTACCGACATTAAATAAAACATTTACCATTATAACATCTCTTCTCTTTCATTTCATCAAAAATTATAAATAAACAAAATAGTATAGCTTCCCGGCGGCAACCCTATTTTATTCTGCATACTACATAATTTTAAAAAAATTAAAAAAAATATATTTTAATTAATTTTAATTTTGTATAATGTTGTTTAATTTTAATTTTGTTGTCAATGAACCACTTGGAAATGAGGTTGCGGGTAACTCTTTTACTCTCCATTATACAGTAAGTGGGATTTAAAAAATTTGGTGACAATCGGTAGTATTTCAATTGCCTGAAAACTTTCGATCAGTTTGCTTAAAATTAGCTCCAAATAAATAATAATTGAAACATTAAAACTGACGGATAATTTTTTTTTTTAACCGAATATAATTTTAGCTTTAAGCCAAGTCAGGAATGAAATAGATAAATTGACAATTAAAATTAAAGTAAATTAACAAAATATTAAAAATAAAAAATTTTAATTCGTTTATTTATGCTTAAACTCAAACCGTGTACTTAGAGTCTATAATATTTTTCACGCTCTAAGTATTTAACCCATTAAAAGGCGCAGTGGTGCGCATCTCTAATAGCAATTTTTATATTGATAAAAATATTAGATTAAAACATGGTCTTTATTTTCTATGTTCATTTCTATGTTCATGCAAATACAATTCGAAAGAGAGAAAAAAAGCAAACGATCACAAAAATTTCCCTATAACGTTCAATGTAGAAGTTGCCGGAAACAACTATTTTACCGCCAAAATATTTGACTTTCTTTTTTGTTTTTTGTTAATTCAATTAAACAGAATGGCATTTATTTACAAAAAGTACCACTTTATTTGGTACTCTTTCATATAAAACTCTCATTTTTCATCCCTGCTCGTAAAAAACAAAAAATATAAAAATAATAATAAAAATCAGCTGACACTCAAACAAACCCTTATTACGAAAACGCACAAGTTGATAATCATACAACTAACTAATGATGTGAGGCCGTAAGTTTTTTGTTGTTACAAATTATTCGCTGATTCTCTTCGGATGCACTCAACGAACAATGTGTTACAATCAAACTAACTTGTAGAATTACATTCAAAATAAGAAATAAAAACAAAACAGAAAATTAAAAAAAAAAAAACACAACAACAATAACGGTAAAAGACGGCAGCTCCAAAGAGAAGAATTTCTAGTTTTACATTCAAGTGAATAACTGTATGTGATTGAAACGTTCGTTGCTGTTCGTAGGGAATTCGCTCGTCGTTGTGTTCTTTTAGTTGTTGTATTTGAATTGGTGGTGTTATGAACCCCTAAAATCTCTGAATTTTGGTTGTTGTTGTTAAATTTCTCTTTCTTTGCTGTTGTTTTTGTTATTGTAGTTTTTGTTGTTGTTTATTTTATACCCTAGTATACTTGTTAATATTATTGTTGGTTTTTTTTTGTTTCTTCTTCTTCTTCTTTTTTCCCATTTGCTTTTTACTTTGCATGTGTTTCTACGGTCTTCTTCTACTTGTCATCGCGTTGTTGTTACTTTTGTTAGGAAATAATAAAGAGTGCCTTCGCTTATTTAGCATGTGTTAGAATGAAATGCCAATAGTTTTATTTTCTTTTAAATGCTTTATTTTTTTGTTTTCTCTTTAAATATATTTTTGCTGCTGGTGAAAAGAAAAACATTACAAATACAAATAAATGATGCAACAACAAGAACAACAGCAAGAGGAAATATGCCACAAAAACAAAACGACATTAAGTACAAAAAAAAATAAAACAAGAAAGTAGAAAGCAACAACAAAATAACATAGAAAGGAGGTTGGCATTACTAACATTTTTATTAAATTGTTATTTAGAAAACAAAATTAAATAAATTAAATTAATATAAATAAAAAGTAAAATCAAAACGTACTAAGTCCATATTGAAATAATAAAATTGAAACATATAAGAGAATTGTTATTTATTGTCATTAGGGAAAGTTCCCAATACACAGGAACACAGTCATACGTATACATATGTATTAATGTATGTGTAAGTACGTACATATATATATATATATATAAGTACATACTTATATGAATCTACTCATAATAAAATGGTTAAGATGGCAAATAAGACTTATGTATAAATAATGACAAATACTCTTGAGAGGGAAAATTTAAAACTAATCACGTTTATATTTGCTAAATGAGAAGAGCATTGCTCGATCTAGTAGTTTATATGAAAGAGACAATTCATTGAGTAGGCTAAATCGATATCTTTCGATAACACATGACAAGATTCCGACTGTAAGGAAACATATCGTAGCTATTCGAAGTCACTATTTATATGAAGGGTTAGCTCATACTTTGGCGATGTTTCGTATAAAGAAGACGTTAACACTAAATTGTTTGGGCTTGTTCCGCTAGTGAATAAACAACTGCTTTCAATTCCTTCCCTTAACGTCCTTGTTGGCTGTTTGTTCGCAAATGGCGAGCGAGCTTTGGATTTGAATACATCAGACTAGCCTACCGGAGCAGCTTTTATTTCTAGAAGGCCAATGTTATCGGAACTGCCGTGTAAGGCAGCACATGGACCAGTGGACCACTTTGCCTTAATCACTGAGTAGCCTCACCTACAGTTAACTTTTATTTATTTATTTTTTTTTTGCCAAGGTCTTTGTTGGAAATCGAACCCACAACTCCCAGACTGATAAGGTAGTACACTAACTACTAGCCTACAAGGGCACAACCTTACCTATAGATGATGTATTCACATCGAAAGCACTTGCCAGTTGCGAACAAACAGCCAGGAAAGACGTTAAGAGGAGGAATTGAAAACAAGACGTTAATATTTTATGCTAATATCTGTAATCTCCGGATGTTAAGATAACGCGAAAAGTGTCAAATAAACGGGCATAAGGTGAATTTGAAAATCCGGAAAATTTGCATATACCCTTAAATCGGGTACAATAGTACAATGGCGAAAAGTAAAGTAAAGCAATTTCCCTTTCTTATAGCAAAAACATTAAACTACAACAGTTGTTAGAACCACAAGCGAAAGTGATAATGCAGCGAAATGAATTAACATAAGTTTCAATTAATGACGTATTAAAATATGGCAGTTTAATGCATGTATGACGCATTAATTACAGGCTTGCATAAATATTATATGAAATACATACCTACATATATGTATACACATACATATGTACATGCATTCATATATATTTCTTATTTTATTTCAACAAACAGTAAGTTCCTTCTTTGTATGTATTAGGTAGTTAAATAATGCGATATAAAAAATATTGCGACGTTAGGTGAAGCCATAATCAATCTGGAAGAATTTTGTGAAATACCAACAAATGCGTTATGTCTGTATGTATGTACGTTCGTACGTACACTTTTTTTCTATTTCACTGTTACACTTTTCCCATATTTTACACACAATATTTAGATGGTAAATCTTAAAAACTACAGGAAATTATTCTATATTTATTAAATATTACTTTTATTCTTTAGTATTTTCAATTTAATATTTATTTTTTTCACCAGTTCATTTTTCACAACAAACTAAAAAGAAATATTCCACTTTAAAGAGGAGAAATTATATTGACTGTTTTTGAATTCCATTCACTTAAATGAGAAGATGATCAATTTGCCGCTATTTTTCAATGCAAATACAAACAAAACATAAATGCCAGGCATCAGCAGGAAAAGCAAAAACAAAATTGCAAAGTCAGGCAAAAAGTAAACGCATGTATTTGTTTTTATACTCTGGTGGGAAACAAACACAAGAGTGTAACAGTTAGTTGTGCTCCTATTCTCTTTGTTGCGGTGTTGAGAATGAAATATTTATAGAAAAATGCGTAAAAAGTTATTGGGAATAAAAATTTTGCAAACAGTATTACCATTTACGAATTTTTTCTTTATATTAAATTAAAATAAAGTTACAGCTTATATTATGAAAATTAACTTTGTTTTTTATCTTACAAATTAAGTCCGGATATCAATAGGTGCAGGGTGTTACTATGACTGTGTCGTAGGTGCAGAATCAAACAACTCTAGTTAATATGTTTTGGTTTAAAGAAGTTTATAAATTTCAGTCAGTAAGTGGGAAGCTGAAGCTGTTATATTGGCGATCAGAGTTACTTCTTCAAAAACTAAAAAATATTTTTAAATTTGATAAGATCTTTCAGATCTGGCGAAATATTGGCTCACTTAAACTGTGAATAAGTGAGTTCAAATTTATTTCAAAAATAATTTTAAAACATTTAACCAATCAAATAATAAATAAATTAATAATAAACCCGCAAAATCACGAACCAATTTAATTGGTACAACATTTATATCTTATAAATTTAATCCTCTGATGCGCGATAAGATTTACATCTGTACCTAGCTGTGTAAGACATAACCAGATATTGCATCATACCACTGTGGATGAAACATAGCGTCATCCTCGCCCTAGAAGGACTTCAGATACGTATACCATCCGCTCACACCTAACTGACATGCCAAAGTCCCCCTTGCTGAAGAGTCCTCGTGCAGAACGCATGAAGCTTAATATAATTTTCGAGGGTTTCGAAACATACAGCCCAAACGATATAAAAGCAAATAGCCAAACTTTGGGGCTTTACTGAATCCCGCGGAAATATAGTAGATTGTCCAGTTGGCTCTTGCTAACCTTGAAGGGGACTGGATTTCGTTTTACCGCTGAAGACACATGTAATGACGGTGGATTTCTGTCAAAACATATAAATGTTCCTCCCGGGGGGCTATTCTTGTAATTTCGTGATAAGATCTACACACGCACCTGGTTGTAAGCCCTAATCAGAAGCTGGTCAAACCACTGCGAATGAAAACGAACGTCATACATGCCCTAGGAAGCCGAGAACTAACTCTAACAACAGGTCTTTCCAAGTTGCAATTTCAGCGGTTTCAAAGCAGGGTTGTAAACCACTACTCCTTGCTGAAGAGCTGGAGACTTTCCAACACCTGGTGCAGAACGCATGAAGAACACGACAGCATTCATACTCACTGGACCTGGACCATTCATTGTGTTCATTATGAATGATGCGAACCACAAACTCAAACGAGGGCCTGGAAACCACGACCTCTACGATACTCCCGAAGGGCCGACCTCGATAATCAGTCAGGGAAGAGCTAAAAGGCTAAAAAGGTAAATAGCTGAACTCTGGAGCCTTATTGATTCCCGTGGAAATATAGTGGATTGTCCAGTTGGCTCCTGCTAGCTTCGAAGGGAACTGGGCGCCATTTTACCCCGAAGACATAGGTAATGACAGTGGATAACCGTCAAAACATATCAATGTACCCCCGGGGGGTTATTCCTGTGATATATTTTTTAAATAAAAATAAAAGAGAACAGATTTTGTATTGATAAATGTTTTATCTAGAGCTGGTAATTATGAAATAAATGTTCGCCCCTGTTAGTCTTACAAATGTCAACGATTTTGAGTGCATTCTTTATTACATTCTTACACATTTCACGCGGCGTTTCGTTACTTTCATCACGAATATTTTGTTTGAGTTGCTCAAGCGTTTCTGATTTGTATGCACATACCTTGCTTTTCAGATATCTCCACAAAAGGAAACCTGGACGAGTCTAATCAGGTGACCGTAAAGGCCAATCAATACCACTATTTCTTGAAATAACTTGTTGTGGAAAGAGGTCTCGCAGTAATTCCATTGTAATCCAGGCTGTGTGATTTGTGTGGCACCACATGCTAATCAAGCTTAAAGCATGCAGTTGTGACGTTAAAAGGTTGACAATTATATCACGATATGTTTTATACTTACAGTTACTGTAACGCCGTTTTAATTTTCAAAGAGGTAAGGTCCAATCATACCTTCTGACCAAATTACACATTGATGCAAAGGCGACTGTTGAATAGTTTGAGAGTTTTCCATTCCCCAGAAACGACTATTCTGTTTAATCATATATCCACTGCAATGAAAATGTGCCTCGTCACTCATTATGATTTTTGCATGAAAACCGGGGTGGTCATTGGCGAGCTGTAATATCTTATTGGCATATGTATGGCGGCGTAAATGGTCTTGTGGAGGAAGCTTTTCTGTCAACTAAATCTTATATGAAAACAAATGTAAATTCTTGTGTAAAATTGTGGCCAAAGTTGCTCTTTGAAAACCAAGCTCCTAAGCACGGCACCGAATTGAGGTTGATGGATTGTTTTAAACACTTTCTTGAGCAACAGTAATGTTTTCAGCCAATCTTTCAGTATGTTGTGGTCCATCGCTTGGGCCTGTCACTTACAGATCCTGTTTCTTCGAAATCATTTACTAAACGATAAAAACTGTGTTTTGTTGGCACGCTTCTCCCAAATATTTCACGTATCTTTCTCACCGATTAAAACACATTGGTTTATCGAATATATTTTTATAATAAATTTGCCATATGGATAATTTACGAGTGCGAAAAACGAACTGTCAAGACTAATGTGTACTTAAACTGCGGCACTCCAAAGTAGTATACCTTCCCGGCGGACATTCCGTATATAATATTTACAGTACAGCCGATTTCTCATTTGCTTCTCACAACAAAATTTATTTCTCTACGTGATAGTTAAAAAGCTGGCAACACTTCTATCTAACTTTTTAAAGTAAGAGAGAAAAAGAGCTTGTAACAGTTTGAGATGTATTGAGTGTGTATATGTATGCATGTGGTAAGTGTTGTATTATAATGTTGTAATTTTCACATAGAAGCAACAATTTTCAATAAAAATAAAAATAAAAATAAAGAGCAAAAAAGAAAAGCATGAAAAACCGGCTTATATACAAAACTGATGTAAAGCTTTATTTTAAAAGAAATTACAAGTAAATAAATACAGACTTACTTATGAATGTGTGTATATGTTTATGTATGTGTTAAAGAAAAATACAGAAAAACAAAATCAATAAAATTGTTTCAAATCAAAAATGTTAAAATTTAAAGAATTTGATTTTATTTTTAAATACAAATAATTAATTTCCCCTCTCCTCTTTTAAATTTTAGCGCCCTTTCTATGACATTAATTCCTTTACTTTAAAGAAATATGTAGCTGGGTTTCGGAATTTGCTGGAGATGGTTTCATTTAATTTTATTTTAGTTTTCTATTCATCCGTTTAGAGATAAAATCTTATCCTTTACTGTTTATTCCAAATACAACGCTTTGCTTGTTTCAAATGTCCTGCTTTGGAAGCTGGAGTAAGAAGTGAAAATGTACGACTGGACGTCAAATAAAACGTGCCATCTTTAACATGTACATAGACACACACACATTCATACCTACATACATATGAGTGTATGTATGAATGTTTTTATGTGGTTCTCAAGGAACGCACCAGTTTAATATCCTTGTTAAAGTGCGTTGAAATTAAATGAATTTGTTGGAATGTATAGATCTGTATGTCAGTATTACTTGTAGAATAACAGTAATTTTTTGTTGCTTTTCCTTATTTCACGCATAGAAAGTTTTAGAATGAAGTAACGAAAAAAGCATAAATGTAAATACAGAAGGATGTGTGTCACTAGGATAGCTAACCTTTTGTATAGAGAACGGAAGACAAAAACAAAACTGGGAAAAAATACTTATATATTTTTTTTGTAAAAATATCAATAAAGAAATTAAAAGTTAAAGTTTACACTTAAAGAAAAACTCTATTAAAATTAAAAAAATATTTTAAATTTAGGGCAGCTTTTAAAAATATTTTATTTATATAATTTGAATTTGAAAAAAGACAACATCGTCTGGGTCTTAGTGAAGGATTTTTTAAGAAGCTTGTGGAAAGTTTAAATGTGTTCAATTAGGTACAACCGCAAGAAGCTTTCGAAATTGCTAAGGTTGACACTTCATAAAGAAAGATTTCGCTTGTGATTTGCGAAAGCCCACATACCCAATTGAAGTCGAATTAAAAAGAATATCTTAGTTGCTTAAGTATTTCAAAACGAAATCGATCGATACGAATCAAAAATTCGAAAGCCTGAACCTAGAATTTTGGTCAGCTAACTAGACTAGAGGCTAGACACTAGACTAGAGGCTAGACACTAGACTAGAGGCTAGACACTAGACTAGAGGCTAGACACTAGACTAGAGGCTAGACACTAGACTAGAGGCTAGACACTAGACTAGAGGCTAGACACTAGACTAGAGGCTAGACACTAGACTAGAGGCTAGACACTAGACTAGAGGCTAGACACTACACTAGAGGCTAGACACTACACTAGAGGCTAGACACTAGACTAGAGGCTAGACACTACACTAGAGGCTAGACACTAGACTAGATGCTAGACACTACACTAGAGGCTAGACACTAGACTAGAGGCTAGACACTACACTAGAGGCTAGACACTAGACTAGAGGCTAGACACTAGACTAGAGGCTGGACACTAGACTAGAGGCTAGACACTACACTAGAGGCTAGACACTAGACTAGAGGCTAGACACTACACTAGAGGCTAGACACTAGACTAGAGGCTAGACACTACACTAGAGGCTAGACACTAGACTAGAGGCTAGACACTACACTAGAGGCTAGACACTAGACTAGAGGCTAGACACTACACTAGAGGCTAGACACTAGACTAGAGGCTAGACACTACACTAGAGGCTAGACACTAGACTAGAGCCTAGACACTAGACTAGAGGCTGGACACTAGACTAGAGGCTAGACAATACGCTAGAGGCTAGACACTAGACTAGAGGCTAGACAATACACTAGAGGCTAGACACTAGACTAGAGGCTAGACACTACACTAGAGGCTAGACACTAGACTAGAGGCTAGACACTACACTAGAGGCTAGACACTAGACTAGAGGCTAGACAATACACTAGAGGCTAGACACTAGACTAGAGCCTAGACACTAGACTAGAGGCTGGACACTAGACTAGAGGCTAGACAATACACTAGAGGCTAGACACTAGACTAGAGGCTAGACAATACACTAGAGGCTAGACACTAGACTAGAGGCTAGACAATACACTAGAGGCTAGACACTAGACTAGAGTCTAGACACTAGACTAGAGGCTGGACACTAGACTAGAGGCTAGACAATACACTAGAGGCTAGACACTAGACTAGAGGCTAGACACTAGACTTGAGGCTAGATACTACACTAGAGGCTAGACACTAGACTAGAGGCTAGACACTAGACTAGAGGCTAGACACTACACTAGAGGCTAGACACTAGACTAGAGGTTAGATTCTAGAGACCAGACTAGAGGCTAGACTCCGCTATTTGTCTTTTTAGGCATTTAGATGTTCTCTGACTAATTATTGAGGTAGGCCATTCGGGAGTATCGTGGTGGCTGTGTGATTCGAGGCCCTCCTTTGAGTTTGTGGGTCGGATCATTCACAATGAACACAATGAATGGTCCAGGTCCAGTGAGTATGAATGCCTTCGTGTTTTTAATTATATTAAGCGTCATGCGTTCTAGACTAGGAATTGGATAGTCTCCGGCTCTTCAGCAAGGAGTGGTGGTTTGCAACCGTGCTTTGCAACCGGTGAAATTGCAATTAGGAAAGACCTGTTGCTAGAATTAGTCCTCGGCTTCCTAGGGCGTGAATGACGTTGCTTTTCATTCCCGATGGTTTGACCACCATCTGATTATGGCTTACGGCCAAGTGCAGATGTAAATTTTATCACGAAATGACCAGAGCAACGTTAAATTGTGTTCTAGTGGCTATTATCCTGCACAATTCCATTCGTTTCCTAACAAAGGATACGTAGTACCTACATATACCTCCGCACACTATTGCACGGCACACGGAGCAAAGAGAGTGAGCTGCAAATAAAGGCTAAAGATTTATATAGAATTAACCAGCCGACTTTTATTAAAACATTGGCACAACATGTCTTTGAGCATACCCCAGCAGTCAGGGAGAATGTGTCGTTCCATTAGCTTTTAGACTCTAGCGGCTAGACTAGGTATAAGACTAGACTAAGCTTGTGGCTACAGATTTGAGACTAGACTCTAGAGGTTGGACTAAAGGTTACATTTTTTATAATTTTTGTTTAGTTCCAGCAGTGATAGAAAATATCATTTTGATTGAGAATGATTCTGAATGAAATCTCATTTTTCAATTTTTAAATTGTTAATTGTTACTATTTTCCTCTTTGTATCGCTCATGTGTATTTCCATTTGTTTTTTTTTTTTCTTTTTTTTGGTTGAAACTTAATTATATTTTAATAAAAAACTTAGTTTTACTTTTATTACGTAGCTACAGAATTGACAGCGAAACGTAATTTAATGGGCATTTTATTAAACCTTTTACACTGACTGACAGGCAGACAGACAAACTGTATATATAAAACTCTTTGAGTACCTTGGAAAGGATAAGAAATGGAATCCTTTAACATGTAACAAGAACTTGTTCTCTACATTTTTCTTTGTTTGTATGTATTTGTTACTTTTTATACATAAAGAAAGCAACAGTTACGCCTAAAAGTATACTATATTTATATACAAACATAAACTAAGGAAAGTATGCTATACAACATAAATTTAATATCAATGCCAATAAATTTGTTCACAAGCCAACTTGTCAGCACATTAAGAACAAAAGTTATTTACTGTTTTATAAAATGTTAAAATAACAAAAAAAAAAAAAAAAACAACAAAAAAGGATGGGTTTCTGCAAAAATATCAAACATTAAAACAAAACTAAGGAAGTTGCATCCCTTTTTAAAATTTTCCACCACTCACAATATTTTACTTTGTTGTTATTGTTTCTTTAGAATGCGTGTTTTTAGTTTAATCTGGAAAAGTTTTTTCTAAAAGTCTTTAATTTTTGTGTGTCTTGTTAATGCACCCTTTTGCTTTTCGAAAATTTTATGATTGCTTAAGCTAATTTGAATTTTTGGTGTTTAAGTTGAGAAAAAAAAGCTTAAGAAAAAACTTATTTACTTAAAAAAAAATCCTTTTTTATAAAAATGTTTTGTAAGGATTATTTCTAAAAACTTTGTTGTTTCTCTTTTTAGTTTTTTTTTTTTGGTTTTTGTTTTTGTTATTTGTATACTGTCTAATGTTATAAAAATCGATAAATCATGTTTAACATTAACAAGGACCTTAAACAATCTATACAAGGCTACAGTAGCTGGTACACATAAATTTACACTTTCGTACAAAACAAGTGGTTACTTGTTACAGTAACTCGCTGGTTAGTGATGAGGCCACGAGGAAGATAAAATATAAAAGGATAAGAAGTCTTTAACTAAAAATATGGTATGAGTTAAGATAAGTATGACAGCAAAGTGAAAATTTAAGTGGCAAGGAAACAATTTTGGTTAAGAGAAGTTAAAACATAAAAGTGGCAAAGAATTTTATTTATTTTGATTATTTTAATTTTGAAAGTAATCATCTCCTAGACGTAAAGCGTGAAAAAAGCAAGTCAAATACATTATTCAGCTTTGTAGGTTGTAATTTTTCGCTGGCTTTGTTTACATTATGAAGGAGACCAAGTCAACAGAACGAAAGTATCCAATACTTATCTACAACCACTAAGTTCTTATATTGCCTTAAGCATTAGAGGTCTAGAAGATTAAGGATTCTTGTGATCTCGATTGATGTAAGGTTTTCGACATTGTCTGACTCACCTGAATCTTTAAGGACATTAACCTTGAGTTGTTAAAAAAGCAATGATGTCTTTACAAATGTCAGTTTTAACAATAAAAAATCTGGAACTGGATTCTGAATATAGATTCCAGTCACTTGTTACACAATATCTTACAGCAACTTCATCAACCTTCGCTGAGTGATACAGTGTAGAGGAATTGAATATTCCACAAAAATAGTAACTCTAAGGAATACCACAGGTGGTTAATAAATTTATTGTCATATTCTTTTCAAGAGGAATAAAAGTACTTATTACCTCTCAGAGAAAATGATGTCAAGCGGAGAAAACTGTTTCTTCTATGAGGCCATTGGAAAAGAAATTCCAAATTCTAAGCTTATTGCATATGGTGTCGGTGAAAGTTTCTCCAGATTTATATTGAGTTTTCTCAGGAATCGCACTATACAAGTTATTATAAATGGAATTTTATCAGACGAGTTCAAGATTAATTCAGGGATACCTACCCTATTTTTTAATGGCCTTCGTTGTCAAACTTTTAACCCTTTATACTCTTTCGCAGATGACAGCGCCAATTGCCATTCGTTTTCATTTAATAATAGACCATACCAGTTGGAGGTGGCTTCCATAAGGCGGAACATGAATGCTCAAGCACGATCTCGCTACAATCTGGGAATGGGTTTATGTGAATAGAGTGGATTTTAATGCCCGTAAGACATAATCTTGCATGCTAATGCATAGATCTGTGTTCGAAAATGGTGCTGCATCTGTTACTAGGGATGATATAGATATTACGGTATCGGAAGTTCTTGATGTTCTTGGCATGATGTTCGATCGACTAAACACATTTTTCAGGTTTTTAAAGAAGCTTTCAAGTGCTTCGGTTTTCTAAAACGGTGTAAGAGATACTTCACTCCCTCCGATCTCCGTACTATTTATACCGTCCAAAGATGGAGTACAACTCTCATGCAAGGCTCTGCACCTCAAAGTCTATTTTGAGTTGCGTATAGAAGAGGGCCAAGAGGCTCATTGGGGACAGTATTGAATCTCTATAGAATTAACGCAAAGTGGAATTTATTTCACTGTTTTATCGTTACTACAATGGTAAGTGCTCTAATGAAATTAGGGAACTAGATCTCGTTACTCGCACGTTTTTGCATTTTCCTAGATTTTCGTGAGAGCATATACTTTCGTGGTTGATTGACCGCATTATAAGAACAATTCGTTTTTTAGCAGAGAAGTGTGTGTGTGGAATAAACTCCCTCCATAGGTCTTTCTTCTCACTGTAGGAAAGCTCAAATTGAAAGTCCGCAAACACTACTCCCTCTTTCCTCCTCCCTTTAACCAGGTTTCCTAGTTCTGGCACAATGCGTTGCATGTGTAGGGGCCATACCCTGAGTGCCAGTTGAAAAAAAAAAATATTCTAAATATGAAATTGTTGAGCTGTAGTCTTTGCCGACATTTCGTACCACCTTAAAGGAATATAGAAGTATCTTAATATATTCAGTGGAACGCAAGAAATTTTTTTATTAAGAGAAAATGAGTTGGTCCCTTTTGTAAAAAAATTGTTACGACGTTTGGAATGATAAATTATTTGAATGAAGTCTCTATATTTGCCGTGCACCTCATTGTGCATGTTGGAAAAATCGTCAAGCATGATAAATGGTAAAATATGGTAGCTCTGATTATATTTGGTAATCAATGTTACCAGCTCTAACAATACTTGGTTTATTCTTTGCTTGTTTTATCTTGCAAAAACCAACTGTTTTTGTTTTCTTGACTTAAAGAAAAACCTAATGAAAATATTGACAATGTTTTACATTTTTATTGTCAGATAAAATTAACTATTTATTAAAATTTCTTAGCTTCTTTTACAGTCTAAAAGCTTATGCCTGTGAAAACTTCTCGAAAAGATATATTTTTTAATAAGTAACTTTTTAAATTAACAAAGAAATATAATTTTTTCAAAAGTCTCAAAACTTGAACAAATACATACAAATTATTAAATTTGTAACTTAACCAAATCTTAACTTAAACCAAATCGGTAACACTGATAAACCGTAACTCAATTATTTTATTTGATTATTATTTTCTTCTTGAATTTAAATAAAAATATTTAAGGCAATAACTGATATAATAAATAATTTAAGCAGCAATATTTATTTTGTGCTTGATTCCTTTTTTTAAATAAATATTTCATGATATTCTCACAAAATATTTATTTAAATAAAAATAAAAAATAAAAAATGAAATGTATTGTAATGGGGGAGAGCATATCCATATTGCAATTTCACTTTCGCTCACAAAGCTCATCAGTGAATTTTACCCCAATATTGTATAGAAAAACCTAAAAGTCTTATATCCAAAGCCAAACAATACATTTCATTTTTTATTTTTTATTTTTATTTAAATAAATATTTTGTGAGAATATCATGAAATATTTATTTAAAAAAAAGGAATCAAGCACAAAATAAATATTGCTGCTTATAATGAATATGATTCCGAATAATTATAATTTACTTATTTCCATTGCATGTGCTCGTTGCTTTTTTGTAAAACTATTTACAAATATTTTTTATTTTCTGGAATTTTCAAATTGCATATGAATGGTTTCCAATGGCAACCCTTATGTAGAAATGATTGAAAATAAACAATGTTTATTTGTTTTTTGTTTTTTGAAATGTTTTGTAGTGTTTGTATGAAAGTGTCTTTGAGTCTTGCTGTCTATGCTATGTTGATTTTATGGTAAAATTCTCATAAAATCAGTTTGGCTTTGGATATAAGACTTTTAGGTTTTTCTATACAATATTGGGGTAAAATTCACTGATGAGCTTTGTGAGCGAAAGTGAAATTGCAATATGGATATGCTCTCCCCCATTACAATACATTTCATTTTTTATTTTTTATTTTTATTTAAATAAATATTTTGTGAGAATATCATGAAATATTTATTTAAAAAAAGGAATCAAGCACAAAATAAATATTGCTGCTTATAATGAATATGATTCCGAATAATTATAATTTACTTATTTCCATTGCATGTGCTCGTTGCTTTTTTGTAAAACTATTTACAAATATTTTTTATTTTCTGGAATTTTCAAATTGCATATGAATGGTTTCCAATGGCAACCCTTATGTAGAAATGATTGAAAATAAACAATGTTTATTTGTTTTTTGTTTTTTGAAATGTTTTGTAGTGTTTGTATGAAAGTGTCTTTGAGTCTTGCTGTCTATGCTATGTTGATTTTATGGTAAAATTCTCATAAAATCAGTTTGGCTTTGGATATAAGACTTTTAGGTTTTTCTATACAATATTGGGGTAAAATTCACTGATGAGCTTTGTGAGCGAAAGTGAAATTGCAATATGGATATGCTCTCCCCCATTACAATACATTTCATTTTTTATTTTTTATTTTTATTTAAATAAATATTTTGTGAGAATATCATGAAATATTTATTTAAAAAAAGGAATCAAGCACAAAATAAATATTGCTGCTTATAATGAATATGATTCCGAATAATTATAATTTACTTATAAATAATTTAATTAAAACAATTTTCTATTTATTTTTCAATTAAGTTAATAATTTTTTTTTATTAAAAATAACTGAGATATAAATTTATGGAATGTTTAATTGAACAGATTTTCATTCATGTTTTCAACTAAATTTTTTAATTAAAAAATTTAAAAGATTACATTAAATTGTTTAGATTTAATTATTTATTTACATTAAAAATTGTTTACTTTTTTTAATTAAATTATTTTAAATAAAAATAATTAAGGCAATAGTGTGTACAATCAACAAATTAATCAAAAAATTTTATATTAATTTTCCATTAAATGTTTAATTAAGTTAATGAAAAAAGTTTATTTAAATTTAATTTTTAATTGATTTATTTAATTTTGAAAAAGGTTCCTTCTTTTTTTTAAATAAAAATTATTTAGATGATAATTTGTGCAATAAATTGTTTAATTGAAAAAAATGCTTATTTATTTTTCAATTAAATTTTTTAAAAGATTAAATTTAATTTTTTAGATGTAATTATTTATTTAAATTCAAATTATTTATTTCTTTTCTTTTAATTAAAAATAAATAATTTAATCAAAAAAATTTTGTAATTAGTTTTTCACAAAATTTTTAATTAAGTTAATTAAAAAAGTTTATTAAAATTTTTAATTGACTCAATTATTTATTTTATTTGAAAAAGGATACCTTTTTTTAATTAATAAAATATATTGTTTAACTAGCAAATTTTTTATTTATTTTTCAGTTAATTTTTTTAATTAAGAAAGTTAAAATATTAAATTAAATTTTTTTAAGATTTAATTATTTATTTATTTTAAAAATCGAATTCTTTCTTTTTTAATTAATTTTTATAAAGACACTATTTTATACAATAAATAAATTAATTACAAAATTTTTTATTTGTATTTAAATGAAATATATAATTAAAACAATTAAAAATTTAATTAAAATTCTGCAGAGAAATAAAACTTTTTTCTCTTGCATGACATAAAACCGTAAAAACCGAGAAAAATCAAAGAAGATTATATATTGAAAAATAATTTATTTTGTCATTAGATTATATCAGGAAAACCATAATGCCATCACTGAGAAACCAAAAACCGATAAAAGGATTCGAATATAAAAGAAATAAATGGAGGCTGGAAAACAATAAAGATTCGCTAATAAAAGTAAAATGCAAGGTATTGACAAAAACAGTTGTCCGCAGCCTTGAGAACCATAATAGATATATTCCGTAGGATGAAAACAAAAATAATATTTTTATTTATGTTATCGTGCTTTACTTGCTTCTCTTATGATTTCATTTCCTGTTTTAAACCCTTTTTTTCGTATTTATTTTTCATAAAACGTGTTTTTCCCCCGACTCACTAAGAAGTCAATTATTGTATACTTTTACCTTTTTCTCACTTTAGTTTTCATTATTATAATTCCATATTAAATTTCTTGGCTGTAGCCATTATTTACGGGACAACATAAGATAATATTTATGTATGTAGTTGTACTCGTATCCTTTTTCTTTATGCAATTAGTGCAAAATTTCTTAATTTATATGCTGTCGCCAATTTATCAACATTGTTGTGAGAATTATACAAAGAGTTTCACAACACATAATTATACATTTGTATGTTTGTGTGCTATGTATTAGTAGTAGTAGTAAAATAACCATAACAATACCAATACAAACCACGACAACCATCCTATAAACTGGTGTTGATCATGGTTAAAAATATTTTGTTTTTTTTTTTTTTTTTTTAACAATAATGCGTAGGAGAGTGTTGACGACCGTGATAATAAGGACAACTACGACTACAACAGCAACAACAACAACACAAATAAAGTAATTGTGCCCTTTTTAAGGATTGTTTTTGTTTAATGTTTTTTTTTTCGTAAAATTTTATTTAAGGCAACAATACAAAGACACAAAAAGTATGTTACTGTGGCACATCCCTTAAGATTTTCTAAAAGCAACTATACGCACACACTCAAACGCATATAAAGAGTTGCATGCATAAGATACACATACAACTACATATGAATGAATGAAATATGTAACTTAAATAACAAAAAACGCTTGAGTTTATAATAAATTTATTTTTATGTTAAAATAAAAGTGTGTTTGAATACAAAAAAGGAAATAAATGAAAAACAAAAATCCTTTGATATACAAAAGTCCTTTTGATATATAATGAAGTATACGAAGGCGTGTGTTTACGCTTTTATTTTACTTCCCAAGTCAATGTGTGATTTATTTTCATATGTTTTCCAAATATTTTTGTTAAATTTTTATACTGCTCCTGCAACCACAGCAGGAATAATTTACTTTAAGTTCGCACTTAAGTTTTCTATTTGTTGTTGTTTTTCATTTGATTAACCAACAACACAAATACTTTGTAGTTCTTCTTTTATTGTTGCCTTCTAGACTTATTTAATAGTTTTTGATGGAAATGATAAACTTTGTAACAAAAACAGATAATAAAGTTTCCTTCCACCAACCTCAAATGCGTACAAATTTTTGGGCTCATGTGCGCCTTGCTTGTCATGACGAATTTGTTTTTATGTGTTGATATTTGTATTGCCATGTATGTGTGTGTGTGTGTGCGTATGTAAGTATAATTATCAACACCATCATAAGTTCATCAATTTTGGCAAGTTTATGAAATTTTCATTAATTTCAACCACAAGAGATTTTTTGATGACATTTTTCCCAAAAAGCCATACGCCAGAAGACAAGTCACAATCGAATATGTTCGTTCGCCTACCACAATGGCTTACAAATTGACATGAAGTTTCCATAATTCCTTAGAGGATTTTTACAAATTTCATACAAAATAAATCCAGCAACTAAGCCAGCAAACAATTTTTAATACAGTTAAGAGAAAGTGCAAATTTCTAAAGCAAATATTGCACAAACGAAATTTTTGCACAAATATTATTTTTTGCCATATTTGCACAAATAAACATTTTTCTCAACATTTTTCCAAATGAACATTTTTAATGAAATTTGCAAAAAAAAAATTATATTTATACCAGAAATTTGCACAAACAGACTTTTTCCCGGAAGTTTGCACAAACGAAAATTTTTTGCAGGAAACTTTTTTAAGTAAAAGTTTTTTTTTGCAAACCTGTAGAAGCAAAATTTCCTATGAGAAGTTTGCGCAAACGAAATTATCTGCACGAATTTTTTTCATACGAAATTTGCGCAAATGAAAATTTGTATGTGAAAGAAAATTTTTATTATAACAGTAGTATACAAAATTTGCAGAAAGGACAAAATTTGCGCAAACAGTATTTTATTTAAAAAAAAATTTCCTCAAACAAAATATTCTGTCGAAAACTTTTTAATATACATTTTTTAGAAAAAATTTTGTACATACAAAATTTGCTCTAGTGTAATAGATTTACAATTCGGTTCAATTGGACATAGGGGCGTGGTACCTCCCATACAAACCACAAATTAAAAATCTATTATTTCTGCTCGTATTTGCACGAAGGTATTTGGTACGTCGGTTTGGTGTGCATTTCTTAAGTGCTGCTGCAAATATGGGCGGGATTGTACAAATGGGCGTGGTACCTCCCACACAAACCACAAATTAAGAATCCAATATTAATGCTCCTGCTAACGGTATTTAAACAGAATTTGGTATTTCGGTTGAGTGAACATATTTAAGTTCTGCTGCAAATATAGGCGGGATTTGATAAAGACGCGTGCTACCTCCCATACAAATCTGCTTTATGTATATCTTATGTACATGTGTATGTAACTGAATAAATTTGTTTTGCGTGCGTTTGGGTGCCACCTTGGATTATTTACATTCACAAACCAGCCCGACAGATGGCGCTATAGTCGGTATCCAGATTATTCAACTACACTATAACTACACGTCTGGATCGAATTGAATGAATTTTTGTGTATTCATTCATTTAATGCATTTAATTTTTTTGTGCGCTGTGTTTTGATGTAATATGGTATCGCATGTACGTAAATATTGAGCGTTATTTGCTTAAAAAATATACACACGCTATTAATTCGTCGCCAGCTGACAACTGCTCCTGCCTCCAATGTGAATTGGCGAATGACGGTGAAAGGCCCAAAGTAACATGGACTCGATTGCTGCCGCCGTTAAAACAGTTGCGGTGGGCATGGAGCTTTTTTGTTTGCGTTTCTTCTTTGCGATCTCACAAATTCGTTCTCAATGGGTCAGCTAGTAAATTGATAAAACTATAGTGTTTTGACGAAATTTTAGAAATTTTATTTTTTATAGAGAAAATCAGCTGAAATGAATTTTCCTATAGTCAGTTTACTGCATTAAGCTTATAAGTTCTAAATAATTTCTCAGCATAATTTTTTTGTAAAGAATATTTTTCTCTTAAAAATTACAGCTCGTAAACACAAGATGTTATACAAATTATAATTTTCTTAAAAAAATTCAGTTTTATAAATATTTTAAAAAATGTCTAAGATTGTTGCAAACATTTGCTGGGTTTTCAAAAAATTCAATATGAATTAACAACAACAACAACAACAAAAACATAATAAAAACAATAACAATATCAAATATCATATATAATTTTATTTTTGATAGATGATGACAAATGTCAAAAACTAACACGACATAACTAAAGTAGATCTTTTGGTAAAATGTGGAGGAGAATAAAGTTTTGTTTTCTGTAATTATTTTATAATCAAAAATTTTGGTTTCACACAAAAACAAAAACAACAAAAACAAAAAAAAAACAAAACCTAGGAATACAACAAACAATAGCAACAATAAATTCTCATTTAATATGTTTTGCGCTAACAAATATCTAAATCCTACAATGTAGCGTATAGAATGGCCGTGGATGTGGATGTGTGTGCATGTGTGTGTGTGAGCGCGTGTATGTTTCATTTGATGTTTGTTCAGTTGATTATTGAAATTGATAGTTAATTAATATGGATGGCGTTTAGGTGTGTATGTGAAAATGTGTTTATGTTTATGTATTTAATAATACACGTATGGGTGTGTGAGTATGCTGTTTAAGCGAAAATGTATTTATATATCATATCATCTATGCTTGTTTAAATGCCTAAAGGTATGCTATATAATTTCATTTTGTTTCCAAAACAAAAACTTTTCTCTGAAAATGCAATTTATTATTGCTTTTGTTGTTGCTAAAGTATTTTTATGTTTGTTTGTGTGTTTGTGTACACTTTCGCTAAAGCGTAATATAACGCAGCATTTTCGCCACAACAACAAAAAATTTGAACTAAAAAAAATAATATACAAAACTTTTTACATAATGTTATTAATTTGACAGGAAAATTTAATATCATCAGCTTTCATAGAAAGAATTTCACAAATACTCATACACTAGATAGTTTCTCAATTACACACTACCGCACGCACACACATAACATCAATATAGTGTGTATTGTGAAATTTGCATAGATGTAGGCAGGAGGAGTTGCTGCTGTCATGAAAAAAATATTGTATGAAAATAGATTAATTAAATTTTGAAGCTTTTAATATTTAGGTTATGGCAAGTTTAATTAATTTTAGATATTTTATTAAATTTAATTAAAGTTTAACATTAATTGATGAACGAATAAATAAATCCATGTTGATGTATTGATGTATTGATGTGTTTCATTCGTTTGGAACTAAACAAAAAAAATGGCGAACAACTCTAAATGGAAATAAGAGGGTGTAAATTACGTAATAAATAAAGGGTGTTTTTTTTATAGTGGTACAGAACTTCTGAATGAAATAAAATAAAAATATCATGAAATTTATTTTATTAGAAGGATAATTTAATTTAATTTTCTGGCTTATGAAAGCAGCAGTTGGCTCAGACGTAGTCGAATCTGGAGATCCAATTTCCGATAACTTTTAACAACATTTGTGGTCTTATATTGGCAACAATACGGTGAACGTTGTCCTCCATATCCCTACAGTACACATTTATCTGTCTTTATGGATTATTCGACCCTCTAGACAGGTGTCAACGGGGGTATAAGGGAGCCCAGTACCCTGAAAGCTGGCAGGGAGTTAACTGGAAACTTCACGTTATTACCACAGGAATTGGCACACCCCAGAGTTCCGCTAATTGTTCCTTTAGCCTTTTAGCTGTTTCTCTGTCTGATTATTGAAGTTGGCCCTTCGGGAGTGTCGTGGTGGCTGTGTGTTTCGCGGCCCCTCATAAATTTAATTAGGGGGCCAGCATCATCTCACCTTTATTGAGAACAATGGCTGAATGATCCCGATCCAGTGAGCATGCTAGTCATGTGTTCTGGATCAGGAGTTGGAAAGTCTTCAACTCTTCAGCAAGGAGTGGTGGTTTGCGGCCCTGCTTCGGAACCTCCAAAATTGCAACTAGGAATAACCTGTTGCTAGAAATTAATCTTCGGCTTCCTAGAGCGAGAATGACGCTGCTTTTGCTCCACAGTGGTATTACCACCATCTGATTATGGCTTACACAGCTAGGTACAGATGTAAATCTTATCACGCATCCCTACAGCGACATTAAATCGCACTATTTTGAACACCTATTCGCGAGTTTGAAACGTGAATCTTTTTCTTCATAAGCCAATTGTGGCACGACTTATGTGGCAGACTGCGCCATCTTGTTGAAACCATAGCTGCTGCTCTATTGCAGTCACCATTTGCTATAATATTCTGGGCAGCATTGTTTTAAAGAATTACGGATTAGTGATGCCACCGCCCCCTAATGCACACAGAATAGTTAGTTTTCATGTGACAGTGTCTCAATTTAAGAAATTAAGGACTAATCTTACCACAAATACAGCGTTTTTGTTATTGACGTGCCCAAACAAACAATAGTGGAATTCATCGCTAAACAACATTCACTTATGAAAATCAGGATCAACGGCATTCCTTTTTTATGTCCAATTTGCACAAATTGGAAAATTTGGCGCCAGTCTACTTATAATGAAATGCTAAAGCAAACTTAACATAATTCATTTGACAGCTGAAAAAATGGCCCCAAGTTTAAAGAGAGTTGCCAGCTTATATTTTTATACCTCTATAAATTATAACCCATATTTCAATTATTATAATTTCTCCTATCCCAATATAAATATTTTTAATATTTCTCTTTGTAAACGGTTTATTGAAACTTTTTTTGCACAATTTTTTTTTTTGTGTAAATTTGTTTTAGAGAAATTTAGGTTTGTGCAAATTCTTTTTGCAAAAATTATATTATTATAATAGAATTAATTATATATTGTATTCTTAAATGCATTTTGTGTAATTTTTTTGCGCAAATTTTTTTGTGCAAATTTGTTTTGTACAAACATTTTCTCGAGAAATTTAGTTTTGTGCAAATTTTTTTTGAACAAATTTTTATTGTACAAATATTTTTGCGTAAATTTTTTTGGCTCCGTGTAGACTCTGTCCTTTTCATAGCCCTCAAAATTATTTTCCACTGGTGTTAAATCACACGATCTGGCTGGTCACCTAACTGCTAATTGTCTTGAAATTATGCGATCGGGAAATTCGATTTACAATAAATTGGTCGCTTCACTGGCTGCGTAATGTATGGCACCGTCCTGTTGAAACCATATGTCAGTGATGTCCACTTGGTCAATAATAGACCAAAATTGAGTTGTTAGGTCGAGATAGCGTGAGCCATTGACCATTACCATAATTCCGTCAGAATCACGCTTCCAACTACTTAGCGCACCATAAGGTGAAACATTAAGCAAGCAAAGGCTTTACAATAATCGCTGTAGAATTTTCAGAAGGCCAAATGCGGCAATTTTGTTTGTTGACATACCCTGACAAGGGAAACTGGGCTTCGTCTGAAAAAATGATATTTTCAGAAAAACCAGTCGGTTGTTCTTGATTGAATTTAGCAAATATTTGGCGATTTGAATGCTGGGTTGGCTTCAGTTCCTACACCAGTTGAAATTTTTAAAGTTTCAAAGTCAAAATCCTTATGCAAAATTCGCCATGTGGTAGTTTTGCATAACCCCAGTTGTTGAGAATGTCGAAGAATTGACTAATTTTAATCTGCTTCAATACGGTGGGTCATGGTTGTAATGTTTTTAGTACAACAACCCGGTCGAACACGCGTTGGAGGTGGTGAAACTAGAAGGATAGTCGGAAATTAACTGTCATATAAGACAGCACAGCGACCAGTGACTATGCCTTCATCGACAGTAAATTTTTATTTTTGCAGTGAAAAAAACCAAGGATTTCGTTGGGAATCGAACCCACAACCCCCATACTGACAAGCTAGTGCACTACCTACTAGCCTACAGGGGCAGATGTTGTATTGAGCCTGCCAACTTAAACTTAACGACCAAATTATTAATACCAGTCTCAGAAGATCGATTATGTTGTTCGAAAATACCACAGATTATACGAAATGTGACTTTAACGGAACCACCATTTTCATAGTGCATTTTAATTATTTTATTGCGATTTTCGTGCGAAATTGAATGCATACCACGAAGACGTTAAAAAGCTAAATGTCAAAACTATCATGTTGTGAGTGTTGCCATAATTTTTCTTGATGAACACCCTTGGCTAACAACACAAACGTGTGTTACCAAAAGCCTTTCAAAAAGAAACAATAAAAAATTTTAATTTTTTTAAAATTTTTATTTTGTTTAAAACATTCTAAAAAAACTTTAATTAAAAATAAAAAAGTAACTGTTGAGAATTTAGTTGCTGATTAATTTTTTGTTATCATTCTTTGCTTGAAATTGCTTGCTTGGCTTTAATATTTTTTAGAAAATTTTATAATTTAGTTTTGGTACCACTCACTTTGTTTGCGCCAGTTACTGTGAGAAGCTCGTGCTGTGGGTTAATGGACTCTTTATAATAAAAATCTAAATTATAGCAAGTCATTGTCCTAGAAAATCTTGAAAATTGTAAATACTTAAGATTTTTTTGGTTTGTTTTTTGGTGTTGTTGTTAATTATCCTTTAAGTTTATTTTACTTGAAAATATTGTTGTTTTCTTTTGTTTCTAGAATTTTGAAATTTATTTTATAGCAAAAAAAAAAACAAAAAAAAAAGAAAAACAAAACTGCGCCAAATAAATTTAATAATAGAAAAAATCTTTTTTTTTATCACTTTATCTGAAAATGTAACCCATGTCTCTAAAGGATATTCTGTAGCTATCTCCTTCTATCTGTTACAATTATTAAGAAAAGTTATTGAAACAAAAAAACATAGAAGCAGAAAAGTAGTGGTGGTGGTAGTAAAGTGATGACACAGGCTTGTGGCTTGTCATTATAATCATTTTGTCATCAATATGTCTGGAGGTATAATGTCAGCGAAAATGTTCAAATGTCTTGTTTTTATTATTATTTTTTCTTTCTTTTTCAAGCCGAATGAACGCGCTTAACTGAATGTGTCTCTCTAGCTAAAACAGTAACTGTCTGGTAAACAAACTCATAGAATTTAATGGCATGGGACGCCTTCAAAACGGCTTAATTTAAAGAAAAAAAAATTAATACCTTTATTTTAAAACAACAATAACAACAACAAGCAGCAACTAGTTTAATCCTGTTGCAAGATTTTAAGTAAAAAAACTTAAACAAAATATATATTGATGTAAAAACAAATGACCAGCTTTATAAAATATTCAATTGTATCTAGAAAAATGTGTAGAATAACAGTTGTGTAAGTACTTTTGTTTCTTGTCCTTTAAATAGATTATTTTTTTTTTTTTGATTAGACATAATTTAAACAACTTTGATATTTTTCTGAATGAAATTAATTCGCCACAGCATTTTTTTCGCCATCCCTCTTTTGTATCCTTCATTAACTTTAAATTACACATACAAAATTACACATTCAATGAGTGATTGTTGGTATGTGTTGTGCTATTAGTAGGAGCTCCCTATTTCTGTTGTTTGTGTATCGTTTGGTGTTTGCTACGTGTTTGTGGTGAAAATCATTTGGGCGGTACCCGTGGTATCCACATGGATACCGTGTATTTGTATGTAGGTATACTGTTGCACAAACACCAACTCACTTTTGGCATTTATATAAAAATTATATATATATATATATAAATATATGTGTTGTTGTTGTTGTTGTTTTGCTTTTGTATATAAGCAAAACATTATGTATTTGCTATAGCTCTCATACTCATCATTTTGTTAGCTATTTTATGACATACTTATAACATTAGATACTTTTTCTCACAGATTTGTTACAGTTTTTTAATGTGTTTTTATAACTGCCTTGTTGTTATTGTTGTTGTATTTGTTTTTAAGTATTTTTTTGTGTTTTATTTTCTTTTGGCTAGTTACTCCCTAAAAAGAAAACACAAATTACTCTTGATTTTAGCACAAAAACAAATACAATTAAAATTAAAGAGAGAGATAAAAAATTCTCTTAATACATTTTCCACAAAATACGGCGAAAAACTCACGTGTTTCCAATAAAAGGAGAAATTTCCCTACATTCCATTATGGAAATAAATTTAACTGTTGTTGTTTTTTTTTCGGGGGGAAAATAAACATTCCAATTTCTTGGTGAAATTTCCCTTTTTTCTTGCTTACATTTGTACTTCCGCATTCTCTTAATATCCGTTTCCTTTAAGTAGCAAAATACTCAAAATATTGGAGACTTCACTCTTATTTTACTTTCTGGCAGAAGCTTTGTTAAATCATGTTTCAACAATTTCCCTTTGGTGGTTTTGTAAATTTATTGGCGGTAAAGGACTTTTTAATGCTTCAAGGGATATTTTCTCTTTTGCGTTAATTAATTGTTCACCTGTGTCTCAGTGTTAAAACGTCTAATTTAATCTTTTTAATTAGTTATTTGATTCTGATGAAGTGAAAGGAGCCCTAAAGCAGCGAGATCATTAACAATGTGTAAGAATAAATAATAAATAAAATAAATTTATTTTTTATTAAACAAAAATATTTGTTTTACATCCTTTTTTTCAGGAGTGGCTTATTAAAGAGTTATTTGCCATTGGCTATCAGGTCCATTTCTTTTTAATTTTTTAAGAACTTGTAAAGTTTCAGTATTAACCTTTTATAATTCAGTATAATTTAAACTATCATAGCATTGTTATTTTGCAATAACAACTAATGAGGTCCTTTATATTAAACTTCTTCCTGTTTAGCAAAAACTTGCTTTAGACATATGTTTTTTGTCTTTGCATAAAACATTTTGGATATTCCTCTGCTCCCGTCTACTCATGTTCTAAGCAGCAGATCTTGGGCTTTGAAAATTATTAAGATGTCGTCCTAGCAACTGCTATGTTCATCCGAAAGTATAAAATATTTCTATAACAAAACACCCAAGCTCTTCACCATACTTATTCTCGATCTGTTATCCTTTATTAATATTGCTAATTAAATAAGTTGGATGAGGTTCTAGTTTGTTGTTGGTTCTAGTTTGAACTGCCTCATGCTATGTGGGATTTTTATTATTATATATATTTTATTATTTCTACATTTTCCAAGAATTTTAAATTACCCTCGTATTGTACTATATTTTTTCTATAAATAGTTATTTATCAATTTTGCCTTAAGTTCATTACTTATTGTGATTAATTGTAATTCTACTGTTTAAAAACATAAACACAAACGAGGAACTGACTTTTTAACATTTGGCATCTATAGAAAGCCAACTACGACGGAGACTACCATCCACAAGAGCTTAAACAGCCCTACCCAACATAAACTAGCAGCATTTAGACATATGATACACAGACTTAAGACAATTTCACTTACTCCAGATAAGTGTAACAAAGTGCCCCTGTAGGCTAGTAGGTAGTGTACTAGCTTATCAGTCTGGAGGTTGTGAGTTCGATTCCCAACGAAGACCTTGGTTTTTACACTACAAAAAATAAAAATTGACTGTCTATCAGGCTGCTCAGTGATGAAGGCATAGTCACTGGTCGCTGTACTGCCTTATACTACACCTAATTTCCGAGAATATTAGCCTTTTAAAAATGAAAGCTACCCCGGTAAGCTAGTAGGTGGTGTACTTGGCCTACCAATCTAGAGGTGGTTATTTTCACTACAAAAATAAGAGACTGTCGTATCTCTTCTCTATTCCATTCCTAAAGAATGTAGCACGGTTGTGAGTAAATAGGCATTGTTGCCTTAAAAAAAATAAAAAAAAAAAACACAAATAACTCGGCACAACTTACACCTTTACAAAAAATAACGACTACAAACCCGCTACTATCAACAAACTTATTAGATAATAAAACACTGAAAACAGGAATAAAGAAGACAAAGAGACAACCGATACAACAGGACGGGACACTTTTGCGTACATAGGAACAAATTTTTAACCTTTTCCACAAAGAAGGTTTACTCACAGCTTTAAAAACTGGCAACATAATCTCAGTACAACAATAGAAACAACTAAAAACTTTAGTTCCAGCGGAGTATACAGACTTACTTGTACCCGCAAACATGCTTATATAGGGCAAACTGGACGAACACTAAAAACAGGAGCGTATACTCATACAAATGAAAAATAGAAGACTCCAACTTTGAATTAAACCTTGACACTCATGGACACATACCAAGAGAAATAAATTAATGTATGATATTACTACATCCTGGCATAAAAGGACGAAGACCAGACATTCTTGAAAACATGGAAATCTAGAAAACAAGAACAGTTAAATTATAAACGAACAGATAAACACGACTTCAGACATAACTTTCACAACACTGAAACTACTCCTACATTCTAACAAATGATAGACACCTTCAGACGGACACACTTACCTACTTAATAATAAAAGAAGGAGATAGTGAAAATTAGCCTTGCGTAAGGTGTCAGGTGGCTGACATTTTACCTAAATGAGTGGATTTGACCTCAACAACAGAACTACCTAAATGCGAATACTGGAACACGGCTTGAAAATGATATTTTCACATCGAAAGCGCTCGTCGTTTATACCAAACAAACAGCCAGAAACGCCAGAAAAAAATGACAACAAACATAAAGAATGTTAAGAATTTGAAGAAAGGTTGGTTCGACAACAACAAGAACGTTAATTCGGCTAAATAAAGACACGGCTTTATAAGTGAAAAAATAAGGAAGAACTTTACTGACGAATATTGTGGATGCTGAACTAAAAAAGATTTAAAAGACATGTGCGTAAATGTTCCGACAGGGTTTAATTTACTTTTTTTTTTTGGGGGTACGGTTTTCCGTCGCCCCTCGCCAATTTTGGTTTGTGAATCGGTTTCGGCCATTTGCCATCTTCAGTGTTCCCAAATTTGACGAGGTTCGACGGAAAACCGTACCCAAATAAAAGTGATTTAAAAGAGGCATAAAATTTTATATGTGTGATGATCTTGCAACAATTGGAAACATTTTGAACGTCAAACATCTTTGGCGCAAACATCTTTTTACAAAGTAGAAGGAAGATGGTACTGGAATACAATCACAGTATATCGTAACTTCAAGAAGAATAAAGGCTTAAAAGATTGTTTTAATAGACTTAAGAAGAACAATTATTTACGTGTGAAAGTTCTTCATTTGCTGCCATTTTTTCGGCCTTGACAAAACGGAATATTACAGACAACTGTGATTAAAATTACTGTAGAAACGTAAAAATACTGTTAGTACAAAACGTCCTTGGGGAGTTTAACGATCACTTGGATAGCGGGAATATGACTGGTCAAGAGCTAGAGACTATTTTGAATTCACTGTGCCTTTGGCAACAGGCATGTGGGAAACGTATTTTGCAAGAAGTCAAACCTTATTTCTTATAATTTGGGCAAAACTACCTACTGGCCTTCATGAATATCCAATTGAGGATAATTGTTCTATGTGGACTACTGTCGTGGGACAAGTTGATTTTTATTTAAAGTTTCTAACCGCTGCAAGCGGCTGTCTACCGCCTTAATATCAGAAGCAATAGGTCCAAACAAAAAAATGGGATCTTAAGGCAAACATGACACTAGATGTCAGGCTAGTATATACTAACAGTTAGGTAAATGTACTAAATGCAACACTCAGTAACGGACGTCTAATATTCTTTCAAGTCGACAGTTGCACTTTGCAGTATTTCCTTGCAAAACTAATATTTTTCGAACAATTTTTTTATGAAAAGTTAAAAAGTAATTTTTTATTTTTATCTTAAAAATGGTTAGCAGAAACTAATAATAAATATATATGCCAGGATTAAAAAAGGAACAAGGAGAAAAGCTTTCAGTTGGATGTCACCTTCGTCAAACCAAATAAATCTTATTTGTTTAATTATTTGTTGAAATAGATGATGTGTAAAGTGAACACATGCTAAGATTAGATATAAAGGGTTTTTCGATAAGAAGTTTGTTTTCTAAAACAAACTAAAATAAAGTAATGTAGTTTTAGATGATTTAAATTTTTATTATATTACGAAGAGAAAAGTTCGGTAATTGTGAATGAAAAATGTTTCCCTGGCAAATGTCCATAATGGCCACACTGACAGATATCGATTCTTTCATGAAAGTTTTTAATTACTTTTTGGCAAAATGGCGGCCCTATTTCGTTAATCACATCATGGATTTTAAGTTTTAACGCTGATATCGATTAGATTGACTCCAAATAATCCAGTGGTGTTAAACCACACAATCTGGCTGGCCAATTAACTGCTGATTGTCGTGAAATTATGCGATTGGGAAATTCGATTTGTGTTAAATTGATAATTTCATTGACTGTATGACATGTGGCGCCATCCTGTTGAAACCATACGTTAATTTTATCCTAGTCGTCAATAATAGGCTAAAATTAAGTTGCTAGCATCTTACGTTAGCGTGTTCCATTAACCGTTACCGCATTTTCAGCGTCATCTTAAAAAAAAAAACCGGCCCCATCACGCCTCTAGACCACTTAGTGTACCATAAAGTGACACATTGAGTATGAAAAGGCTTCTTAATAATCGTAGTAGGATTTTCAGGAGGCCAAATGCGGCTATTTTGTTTGTTGACGTAGCCTGACAAGAGAAACTGGGCTTCGTCTGAAAAAATGATTTTTTTAGGACAACCAGCCAGTTGTTTTTCAATGAAATGAACGAATCTATGGTGATGTGAATGGTCAGTCGGCTTCAATTTCTACACCAGTTGAACCTTGTAGGGCTTCAAAATCAAATCCTTACGCAAAATTCGCCATGTGGTGGTTCTGGATAACCCCAGTTGCTGAGAAATTGACAAATTTGGATCTGCTTTGCTCACGGCTGCGATGTTTTCATTTGAGCGACCTGCTCGAACACCCGTTGGTGTTAGCACATTTCGTATCGAGCCTATCGATTCAAATTCATCTACCAAACTCTTAACAGTTGCCTTGTTCGAAAATATCACCAATTTTGCGAAAAGTAACTTTAGCAGAATCAGCATTTCCATACAGGATTTTAATTCTTTTAATGCGACTTTGGTGTGAAATTGATTTCATTGTGACAATTGTCAATGTATCACCATAAATATGACAAAAATCTAAATGTTAAAACTATCGTATTGTTAGTGTTGCCGCAATTGGAAAACAAATTTCTTGTTGAAAAACCCGATTTAAGAATTATGCTGATGACATTGGTACTGATTCTCAAAATGTTGCATTACATTCTGCAAGTGTCTTCAGTTTTTCCATTTTCCTTAAAAACAATATAAAATTTTTGTAACTAATTTCTTTTAGAAACTAAAATGTTCGTGAAATTTAGTCGAATAAATGTATAATATTAATTCAATTAATTTTCTAAAAATATAATTTTAAATAAACGAAGTCAGTATAAAGTTTGACGTTTGACGTTTTTATAAACAAAAATTCTTCACAGAGAAATTTCCATGCTCAGCTGAATACTCGTAATACGTAAATAGTTGAATGCATTGTTGAGTACATTTATAGTCCTCCGTGTACCCGTGTACCCGCGTACTGCACATACAAGTACATTTTTTTTTTGTTGTATTTTTTAATGAACCACTACTCCACGCACGTTTAGTAGAAAATAAGAAACATGTTGTACGTAAAAATTTATTCTACGTGTTGTGTATTTGTTGCAGTTGTTGTTGTTGCTGTTAGGGGTCAGTGAGCTACATTTCAAACATACCATTGTGCTCTATTAAACAGTTGAGAGGGCATTTATGTACACACAAATACATAAATGCGTGCCTGCCTGGTTCTCAATCTCTTCAATTTACCGCCTGACTGACTGTCTATTTGCTTAATTAGGCTTTGTGATTTCTATTACAATTTTTGTGCAACATTCCTTGTTTTGTATTTTTTTTGCTTCATTATTTTATTTGTTGCAACATATTACACAACACATGTAAGAATTTCAGATTCAAGTTTCACTCTTAACAATATTTACAGTTACCACTGCTGCCAACAGCAGCAACAACTTCCATTTCTTTTAACTCCCGGTGCTTTTGTGTTTAATTTCTAACAAGGGTTATTAGTGTAGAAATGTATGTATCTGCATATGTAGATATATATGTACGTGTGTAGGTAATACTTGATTTGTATGCATTTTGCATACATGTTGCATTCATTCATCAATTTTTTCGTTCACTCATTTGTCGATAATTGTTGTTTCTTAATTTCTATTTATTTTTTTTTTGTTATTTTGCTGCACTTGTTCTATTTCAATTGCTTGATGCTGTTGTTGTTGCTATTATTGCTTGTATTATTCGCTATTTTTCTAAAGTTTTCTTCTTTATTTACGTGTTCATGGCATTTATTTACATATGAATATGTTTGGTTATATGTTATTGGTATGTATTGTTTACACTTGATTTGAAATTACATGAGCTATTGTTGTTGTACAAATGCTTATGCTAATGAAATGTTGTGCATGTTTTCTGTTGCATGCTACATGAAGTGTGTGGTATATTTAAAAATAGATTTATTTTTGGTTTTGTTTTGATTATTTTTTTTTTCTTATTTATTTTGTTTGGATTTTCTCAACCCAAAATATAGATGAAATATTTATGAAGGGTCATGATAAAACGACAGCTTGAAAATGTAATAAAAATAAAATATTTGTTATTGGTTGTAACACATAAACTTCGCTATACTTGTGGTAATAAAATACAAATTCTTTTTTTTTTTTAATTGTAATTATTATCTATGTTAATGCTAATGCGGAAGAAAAATTCATTAGCGATTAATTATACTGTATCTTTCATTTTGGTAGCTGCAGTATCTATCTACGGTTCTTTAAAGCATGTATTGATTATGCTTTGGAATAGTTATAGAAACAACAACATTAACTTCAAATTTGTTTTTTCATTAAGTCTTTGTCAGATTTCTTACAATAATGGAGAATGAGTAGTATACGGAAGACTTCATCAGCATTTTGAATGTACTTTATTTATCTTACTTATACTTGTACTTATAATTACAATTGTACTTATACTTACACCTATGCATGTACTTATGGTTATACTGATATTAAACAAATGCCAAAACTTAAATTTATACTTAAACTTATAGTTATACTTATACTATTATACTTTAATATATATATATACTCATGTGTATACTTATATTATTATACTTATACTTATTATACTCATACTAATAGTATTATTATTCTTATAACTACTGTTATACTTATACACTTAACTTTATTCTTATACCTATATTTATACTTATAATTATACTTATATTTATTATCTAAACACGTACTCAAATGTATACATATCATTTTACTTATATTAATAACTATAGTTATACTTCTACTTAAGTTTATACTTATACTTAGTTCTATAACTTTAGTTATACTCCTACTTTGGTATATACTTATACTTAGTTCTATACTTATACATAAATTTATACTTAAAATTCTATTTAAACTTATACTTGCCTTACTGTTATACTCACACTATACCTATATTTACACTTATTCTCATACTATATTTATATATATAATTAATATTATAAATTAAATGATATTTATATTTATATTTATACCTATACTTATACTCATTCCTAATTCTAATTAAACTTATAGTTATACTTAAAATTATACTTATATTTTATCTGTTCCTATTTTTATAGTTTTACTTATACTAATACTTATAGCAATACTTATACTTTTATCTACATATATTTGTAATTATAATTTTACTAATACTTGTGCTAATTCTTATGGTAAAATTTATACTTACACTCAAACTTACTCTTATAACTATGCTTAGCTTTAACTTAAAGTTATAGTCATAGTATAATTTATACTTATACTTCTACCTATTCTTCTACTTACAGTTATATTCATATTTAACTTATACTTCTACCTAAACTTATATATTTATACATATACAAGCGTTAATATGCTTGTACCGTTAATTATACTTATGCTCCTATTAATATTTATGCTTTACGTTTAATTTTAATATATACTAATACTTTTATATTTGTGCATATACTTATTGCTATTTTTAAGCTTTCAGTTATACTTATACATACACGGATATAATAATTCTTATAAGTATACCTATATTTATGCTGATATTTATATTTATATTTATACTTAAACTTATAACAATTCTTATACGTATACCAATATTTATGCTTATATTTATACTTAAACTTATACTAATTCTTATACGTATACCTATATTTATATTTATACTGATATTTATACTTATATTTATGCTTAAACTTATTCCTATTTTTAAGCTTGTAGCTATTATTTATTTGTAGCTATTATTTTATGTTTATATATATTTATACTTAAATGTATATTTATATTTTTACACATACTTATACTTGCGATCATATTATAATTATGCTTATACCTTTACTTATACTTTTATACTTACACTTATACATATAGTCATGCTCATACTTATGTATACTTATACACTTATACTTATACTCATACACATACTTATGCCTATACTTATACTTTTATAACTGCTTATGTTAATACTTACAGTTATGTTTATATTTATAAATATAATCATTATTAGTGACACTTATTTTTATATTTATGACTATATTTATACTTATATTTATACCTAAACTTATACCTGTTTTTAAGCTTGTAGGTATAATTGTACTTAAAATTATACTTATATTTATACTTACACTTATACTCATACTTATAATTATGCTTATACTTTTACCTACACTTATACTTATACTTTTATACTTATAATTATACATATACTTATGCTCATATTTATGTATACTTATGCTTATAGCTTTATGTACAGTTATATTTATACTTTTATACTTATACTTTTATATATATATTTATGCCTATAGTTATACCTATAGTTACGTTAATGCTTATAATTATATTTATATTTATAATTGCACTTATGCTTATATATATATTTATAATTATTCTTATATTTTTTTATAAATATGTTTATACTTAAACTATTTATATTGATACCTACACTTATATTTATATACTTATAAAAAGAGATAAAAATTTGTTAGATGGAAAAAGAACAAGTTGGAGAATGAAGTAACCATCTCTTCTTTGAAACAACCCTCGTTTATTCTCAAATACTTAGTATATTATATTGCCTGCTCAATAGACAAACAAATTGTATATTTCTATTGATGAAACATTATAACTGCTGGCAATAAACTTCAAACAGTTTATGAAATGTTTTTTTTTTTTTTTTGTAAATCTCTGGAATGACTGAAATTCATATTTGGCTAAATGTTATTAGAAAACTAGAAAAAAAGGAAAAAAAAATATACTTTAAACATAACAAACAATAATGCAGTCGGTAGAATGTAAAATAGTTTTAAAGATAAAAATCATATTTTGTTTTTGCCTCTTTCCAGTATCAGTTTTTATTTTTTGCATAGTCTATGCGTAACTTCCGCATAAACATGTGTTAACTATAAAAACATAACACACAATACAGAGTACGTTTATAAATAGTTCGTTGGCTTTCTTTTTATGATTGTAAAGAAATTGTTTTAGTTTTTCATTTAAATGATGCCTACACATACCAAAATACTTTTCAAATTTGAATGATTGAAAGACAGGCGCACGCACGGACAAACCATTTGCCACACAATGTTGTAACATGTTCACAGGCTGCGTATGTTTGTTTGAATAGCTGGGCTCTCAAAAACACAAGAGATATTCTAAATGAAGCTTCTGACAGTTTGTTAAACAAAACATACTGAAAAATTAGTGTTGTGTGCACTGTGCTGCTAATGGTGGTATTTTATAAAGGCTTTAAGACCAAAATTAATGTTTGTTTAATTTTTGTTTTCAGAAGTATTATAAAGCTATTGTAAATAGCTTGAAACTGATAAAAAAAATATTTGTATGCCATTCGATATATGTAGCTTTGATTTTGTCCTTCTTTATTCATTTATATTGAACACAACATAGCTGACGAGGCGTTACCTAAGGCTAACCAAGAGGGTTTCAGTGTCTAAAAAAGGGCGCACGAGTTTTCAGTGACAAATAAATAACTGAAAGGCAACACACTTTTGGACGATGTAGTTCCCTCAAACTTCACCATACTTCACCAGGACACTCCAATTGGCTGTAGCTATTCAAAATTCGTGACGAGATAATAAAAATACTCAACTCAAATCTTAACAGCAAAAAACTTGAAAACATATTTTTTCGAAAACTAATAAAATAGAAAATTTATGATGATACTGCTTGACTTTATTGTCATGATAATGCGTAAGTGTAAGAAATAATTTTGCACAGCAACAACAACTACACACTCAAATTTGCACGAAAAAAGAAAAACTGCCAAAAGAGAAAATACAGTGAGAAAAAAATATAAAACAAATAAAAGTTACAAAATTTACAGCATTAAATTAAATATAAAAACAAAATCATCTGATTTTTAGAAACCTCAAGGATTAAAAAAATATTCTACAGCATACTTTAGGGTGTGGCATTAAGTATTAATTTGTTGCATATGCTGTATATGTTTGGCAGAGTGATTTGTGGCCCATAAACAATAAATTGAGAGACAGCAAAGAAATAAATAAATAAAACTAAATTAAATTAAATATTTATACAACAAATAGTGATTAATGATTTTTTAAATTTCATTACATTCACTCAATCTCTTGACTATTTGTTTTGGGAACAAGAACAACAACAACGATAATACGAGTATTTAAAATAATTTTGGCAAAGCGTGTTGCTGGCAAACAAAACACAATCAATATAAAAACGAGAAATTTTGTCGGTTTTGTTGTACACAATTTTTCGGTAAAATTTTGTAAACAATCCACAAGTGTCATTAAAAAGTCCTAGCACAAATACACTAAACGCTCTCTCTCACATATGATTGTATGTGCCTGTGTGTGTTACAAACACAAATATTTTGTTGCCACTTGGTTTTTCATTAATTTTGTAGAGTATTGTTTTGTTGTTGTTGTTGTTTTGATTTTGGTTTTTCGCCATGTTGGCTGGTGTAAAATTTAAAACCACATTTTGTCAATAATGTTCTTACAAATTATTGCTGACAGACAAAAGAAAAAAAACGTTCGCTTGTTTTGTTACACTCTGGGGTTACGATATGTGACAATGAAATATATGTTTTTATTGGTGAAGTGGAAAGATTATTTCGCTCACCAGTGGAACCTAATCTTGTTGTTGGATACTGCGTTACAATAGATTTCCGTAACAACATTATTTGTGATAGTATAAATATTTTACCATAAAACAACTTCTACATGAAATTTTCAGAAAAAAAATATTTTATATAAAAGATCTCGGTAAACATCACTAATAATCACATCTTTGTTTTATTAGGATACGCATATGATAGGAAAACAAGGATTGTTTGTGATAGCAAAATTCTTTTGAACGAAAATTTGTTTATTTAAAATTTCATCAGTCATTATTATTCCAAAAATGATTTAAAGTCACAATTTTTCTTTAACAAAGTTTCATCAATCATATTGTTTTAAACACAAGTTCTGCAGTCACAATTTTCCTCAAAAAAAATTTTTATTCAAAATTTTTCTATAAAAAAATTTCATCAATCATATTTTTTTTAAAAACAGTTTCAGCAGCCACAGTTTGTTTGTACACATTTCTATAAAACAATATCTTTGAATAATAATTTTATAAAAATAAACATTCGTCATGATTTGTTTATAAAAAAGAATTAATCGGTCCCAATTATTTTAGACAAAAAATTTTTCTATTAAAAGAAAGTTCTTTAAACCCATTTTGTATTTAAAAAGTTTTCATTTGCCATAATTTTTCTAAAAAAATTTTTTTGGTCCCAACTCTTTTTAAAAAAACATCCGGTCAAAATTTTTCTATTAAAAAAAAATTTCTTTATAATATATTTTCTTAAAAAATATCTTATCAATCATAAGTTTTTTATAGAAAAATTTTATCCCTCATAATTTGTTATAATCCACAAATAAGTTTTATTAGTTACAATTTTCTCTACAAATTTATGCATAGAAATTTCATTAGTCAAAAATGATTTGAAACGTCACAATTTTAGTATAAAAATATTTCATCAGCCAAAATTTTTTTAAAACTATTTTTAGGAGTCACAATTTTTTCATAACAAAATGTCTAAAAATTAAATTTCTATAAAATAATATCGCATTAACTCAGTGATAATTTTTATATAAAAGAATTTGCCAATTATAATTTTTCCATAAATAAGTTTCATTAGTCACAATTTTTCTATAAACAAATTTCATCAATCATAATTTTATATAAAAGAATTTCATTAATTTCTTTTAACGGATTTTGTCAGTCAAAATTTTTACAAAAAATAATTTCGTCAGTCATTACTTTTCCGTAAATAAATTTCATTGTCCTGTCAGTATTATCAGTCATAATTATTATATAAAAGAATTTCCATAATTTTCATAAATGTTTCATTAGTCATAGTTTTTCTATGAACAAATTTCGTCAATCATAATTTTTATATAAAAGAATTTCCATAATTTCTATTAACGAATTTTGTCAGTCAAAATTTTTATATAAAGGAATTTCGTCAGTCACTATTTTCCATAAATAAATTTCATTGTTATGTTATCATTTCATTGTCACAATTTTTCTATAAACAAATTTCATCGGTCATAACTTTTTTATAAAAACAATTCCATCAATCAGAACCAGAAACAATTTTTCTATGGAAATTTTTCATCAGACCTAAATTCTTTTGTATTTAATTTTCCAAGAAGAGAAGAGTTCCTGCTTAAAAAATTATTTTTCATAAAACTTCAATTTCTATATAAAAATAAAAATGTCCTTTAATATTGAGATTTCAGGCAAAATAGGCTTTCGGTGTGATTACAAATTAATATTAATTTTTTTTAGTAGCAAATATGAGAGGTGCCTATAACAAGTTTGTTTGTGATAAATGAATGGTATCAATAGCTTTTGCTTTTGTTGTTGTGTTTTCTTTACATTTTTCATGTGTGGATGTTTTTACAAAAACATTTTTTTATATTTTTATGTGCTCTTTTTGATTGTAGACATTTATTTTTTTGTTAGCTCATCGTTAGTTTGTCAGCAGATGTTGCATGCAATTCATCAATATCGTTTTATCAATTTGCACGGCATATTGATATACTGCTTCAGCTATGACACTAAAAACAACAAAAATAACAACAATAGCAATAGCAACTAAGGCTGCTACATGTGGCAGAAAACAGAAAATGCAAACAAAATTTAAAAGAAAACTAACAAAAAAAAATCATCAAAAAAATAACAACAACGATTTTATGCATATGTATGGGCAGCACACATACATACCTACTTATTTATGCCTGTACTGCTGCGACTACAGAAACTGATGCAATGTGCTGAAAATGCCCATGTGTGTGTGTGTAGGTGTGTTTGTTTACGAGCATATTTATATATTTTTGAGTGTATTTATTCAAGGATATCATGTTACGTGTTCTGTATGCATTTATTCAGCCTGTAAAGTTGCTTCGGCTTGATCGACAAACATTTTTTTTTTGTTAATTTTTTATTTTTATGTGGTTTTGCTGTATTTTATAAAAGGTTGCTGCCTGCTTGGCTCCACATATTTATTTGCAACCAACCATTCTGTTTTGCCACTTTTTTATAATTTTAATTTATATTGTTTTTGTTTTTGTAATTTTTTTTTTTTTTGTGATTTATCATTTCTCAAACTTTCAATACACTTGTTGTGTTTACTTCGACTGTAGAGTCGTCATATACAAATATATTTCTCATTTTTTTGTTGTTTTTTGTATGTTTGTTTGTTTGTTTGTTTAAATGTGTGTATTTCTTTGAGTCTCTTAGGAATATGAATTGCGACAGTAATTCAATTTTAACAATTTTTCAACTGTTATTGACGTGACGGTGATTTGTTACCATTTCAATGAGTTTTTCCCTGGTATTGGTCTATTTACATGTGTACAGGGACACACACATGTATATGTGTGTATATGTGCGCTTTGATTTCATTTCTGTGATTTTTCCTGACACTCTTGCTTTATTGTTGTATTTAAAGCCGATGTATATTTTTCTGTGTCCTCTGTATTTTTTTTTTATTCTACTTTTTACTTCTTGTTGGTTTCGTCAGTTACTCTGGCTTTCATTGCTATAGCCAATATTTGCTTATGAGTGTTTGCTGTTTGATGCCTGATAAAAATGGTGGAATCAAACTCAATGTAATGCAGCATAAAAAGTATATCAAAATAAATTGGTAAATGTCGTTGTTAAAATAGGCAAAAACAAAAACAAGGAAAACAAACACAAAAATGTGTTGAAAAACTATGTTTTAATTAAATTTTATTTTATTGAAATATTTAATTTTTTATTTAAAATTTATTATTAATTATTGTTATTGTTATTATTTATTGTTTTTCACGTTTATTAAGTAACAAAAAGATGAAATAAAATACCTACTCTGAATATAAATTAAGCAGACTCTGTTTACTGTTTCGTTCTGTTAAAAGGAGAAAAAACAAAATTTTATGGAAAATTGTTTCGCTGAAAAGGGACAAAATAATTCCTATAAAAAAATGAAAAAGAAAATTTTTTATAGAAAATAGTTTTGTTAAAAAATTATAAAAACTTTTCTATAGAAAATTGTTTTAATAAAACAATAAACAAATTTTTTATAGAAAAATCGTTCGTTAAAAAACTGTCTATAGAAATAGTTTAGATGAAAATTTTGCCTATAGAACATAGTTTCGATGAAAAACGTTAAAAAAATTGTTTGTAGAAAATTGTTTTGATGAAAGTTTTGTCTACAAAAAATAGTTTCGATGACAAATGATGAACAATTTTTCTACAGAAAATATTTTGGCTGCTAAGTTTGTCTATGGAAATTAATTTCGACAAAAAAAAGATGGAAAAAATTGTCTATAGAAAATTGTTTCGATGAATATTTTGCCTACTGAAAAGGGTTTTGATGAAAAACGATAGAAAAATTGCCTAAGGAAAATTATTTCGATGAAATATTTGTCTACAGAAAATAGCGTCGATGAAAAAGGAAGAAAATATATAAAAAAAATTTTTATTGAAAATTGTTTCGATGATGATTTTGTTTACAGAAAATAGTTTTCATGAAAAATGATGAAAAATTTGTCTACAGAAAATAGTTTCGTGAAAATTTTGTCTATAGAAAATAGTTTCAATAAAGAAAGAAAATTGTGTCAATGAAAAACAAGGAACAAATTTTCTACAAAAATTGTTATGATGATAAATTTGTCTATAGAAAACAGTTTAAAAGAAAATGATTTTTTGGAAAATAGTTTCGATGAAAAACGATGAACAAATTTTCTATGGAAAATAGTTTCGTTGAAGCACGATAAACAAATTTTCTGTAGAAAATTGTTTCAATGAAAAACAATGAACAAATTTTCCATAAAAATTGTTTCGATGCAAATTTTGTCTATAGAAAATAGTTTCGATGAAAACAATGAAAAAATAGTCCATAGAAAAATGTTAGAATTGAAAACTATGAAAATATTTTCTAAAGAAAATGTTTCGATTGAAAATGCTGAAAAAATTTTCTATAAAAAAATTATTTTCCAAATGAACGACGAACAAATTTTTCTACAGAAAATTGTTTCATTTAAAAACGACAAAAAATGTTTCTACAAAAAATTGTTTCGTTTAAAAAATTTTTCTTCGTTAAATAACGACAAATATATTTTTTATAATAATGGTTTTCTGTAGAAAACTGTTTCGTTAAATAACGGTAAAAAATTTTTTTAATATAGAAATTTTCTATTGCGTTAAAAGCGGTTAAAAAAATTTCTACAAAATTAAATTCTGTAAGGCGATAAAAACTGATTTCCGTGAAAATAATAATAAATATCCTGCAGATAACTGTTGTGTTTAATATGCTCAAAAATTTCTGTAGAAAATTAGAAATAGAATTGAAAAATATTTGAAAACAAATAAAATATATATGACAGAAAATTTTTAAATTTCTATAAAATCTTTGCTTCTGAAAAGGGAAAACGATTTTTAAAAAATAATTAAAAATTCCATTGCATTATGCTCTAATGGTTGACCTGAGTCGTTGATCATTTTTACTGTCACGCTTGTGCATTTTTATATGTCTATGATACTTTTCAAATTTTTGTTTTCGATTTTCATTTTGAGAATGTATTTCTGGATCAAATTTTGAAACCTGAAGAGCAAAATACGTCATACAAAATGTTTTACTTTACCTACTTTAATTAAGAATTATTAAGAAAACTGTATAAACCGCTTTTCGTTGCAGCGTAAAGAGCAAGAAAATACATTTGAAACAAAATAATTATATAGAAAAATTAAAATCCTTATTATGTATTGACATATGGCTACAAATGTACAAAGTTTTTCAGTCAAATAAATTTTAAAAAGTAAAAAACATTTCAGTTTTTGTTTCATTTTGTAGGAAATGAAACAAACTGGAGTAAATTGTTAGTGAAGTTTCAAGGATTTCAAAATGAAGACCAATTTATCAAATAAAAAAATAAATTTTCTAACATTTACAAGTTCATCACAAGGCGTTTGAAAATATAACAACATTAAAAAATTGTTAAAAAATTCTTCTTAAAGAAAGTAAAGAAAATACAAGTATCAAAGGTAGACAGTTGGACTTTCAATAAAGACCATATTTGTTAAGCATCTAACAAAAAAAAAAAAAAGCAGAAATCGAAAGTCATGGTAATGGCCAGGGATTTGTAGCGAGCAAACTAAGTTTTAAAAATTGAGGCTATAAATAAGATTTACTTATTGTTTATTTGCTTTAGTCTTTTCGTAAGTAAAAACTTAATCATAAACGTCACTCCTGCTTTACATTTTCTCCCCAGCCCCTCTTATGTATTTGGCATTTTGTTATTTTTTCTTCAAACACTGGACATATAAGAAAATAGGTAGAACGCAATTCCTTTGAGAATTACTGCCGTTTTCCTTTATAACGTTCAGTGTAATTTATGAAGCATAAAATAAAAATTAAAGTATATTTTAAGGCGAACGTAAAATGGAAATATGACGGTGTCTCTTTTAAGGCAGCTTGGAATTGTTTATTAAGAAGATGAAAAATTATTTAATTCAATGATTGATGAAAGCTTTGTTCTTGTTATTTGTTCTTAAAGCGAACAACAGTAAACTATTTCAGAGAAATGTTTCCATAACTTAAATTCTAACCGATAATCAAACAATTTTCCAAAGAAATTTGTTAATATGAAATTTTGTTATATAGAAAATTTTTTATCGCTTTTAATGAAACAATTTTCTATAGGAAATTAGTTTATTGCTTTTTAGCGACACAGTATCCTATAGAAAATTCGTTTATCGTTTTTTAACGAAACAATTTCCTATGGAAGATTTTTCTATCGTTTGTTAACGACTCAATTTTCTACACAAAATTCATTAATATTTGTCTGTAGAAAATTTATTACTCATTTTTTAACGATACAATTTTCTATAGAAAATTTATTAACCAATTTTTAGCGACACAGATTTGTATAGAAAATTTTCTACAGAAAATTTGTTAATCATTGTTTAACGATACAATTTTCTATAAAAAATTTGTAACGACTTTTCTATAAACAATTTTTAACGACACAATTTTCTATAGAAAACTTTTTAAAGACACAATTTTCTATAGAAAACTTTTAAAGACACAATTTTCTATAGAAAACTTTTTAAAGGCACAATTCTCTATAGACAAATTTTTAACGACACAACTTTTCTATAGAAAAATTTTTACAGATACAACTTTTCTATGGAAAAAGTTTTAACGACACAAATTTTCTATAGAAAAATTTTTAACGATACAACTTTTCTATAGAAAAATTTTTAACTGTAAAATTTTCTATAGGAAACTTTTTAAAGACACAATTTTCCATAGAAAACTTTTAAAGACACAATTTTCTATAGAAAAGTTTTTAACGACACAACTTTTCTATACAAAAATTTTTAACAACACTACTTTTCTATCGAAAAATTTTAACGACACCACTTTTCTATAAAACATTTTTAACGAGACAACTTTTCCATAGAACATTTTTAACGCCACAAAATTTCTATAGCAAATTTTTATGGCCACAAAATTTCTCTAGAAAATTTTTAACGCCACAAAATTTCTTATGAAAATTTTTAACGCCACAATTTGCTGAAGAAACATAATTTACTGTTTTTTTTGAGCACAAATTTTAATGAAATTTTATTTTTCTTCATTTAACGCAATGGAAAATTTTTTATCGTTTTTTATAAATAATTTTCTATATAAAAAAAATTCGTTTCGAGTTATTTTAATTTTATTTTATTGAAACCATTTGTTTTGTAGGAGTTTCTTTTATGTTATTTTCCCCTTTTTTAATTTTTTTTTTAAATTTTCATTAACTTTTTATTTATCGGAATATGCGAAAAACATAGTTCTATTAAAAAAGGAATTTGGATATTAGGAAAATTAGGGATATTTCACTTAAAATAAACTCAGTTATAAACTGAAATACATCCAGTTTGCAGGGTTTCTTTTCCTCTAATTGTGTGCTATTCTCGCAAATTACTTATTATTTATTGGACACAGTTTTTAATTTTGTTGTTTCGCTAGATAATGTTGAGCTAATTTATTTAAAAATCATATGCTTTTTGTGCAATACTTTAATGGTTTTACAGAAATATTTTAAAAGAGTCTCTTTCAAAAAAAACAATTCTTATTCTTATTGAGTAGATTGTGGTCTTAATAGAGGGTGTTTTTATAGAGGTAAAGAACTTTGAAATAGAGTGAAGCAAAAGTGAATTTTAAAATTGATATGAAATTTTAATAATTTTCTTGCGTTATTTTATTTTTTGGGTTGGGACGTAGTTTAATCTGGAGGTCCAATTTTAGATAACTTTACACTACCGTATATTGGCAAGAAAGCAACGAATGTTGGCCTACAAGTGGCCTATAGTTTTGAGCTTATCGGCCTAGACTAGCAACATCACATAATCCCTAAGATAATTATCTAGAAGTAAATCGCACGAAAAACGTGAAACTATGCCACAACAAAAAGTTTCCTTAAATAAATCAATTATGACGCCCACTATGTGACATGTTGCACTATCTTTCTGATACCACAGTTCCAGCACATCATGACTGCTTAATTGATGAACGAAAAAGTTAGTGATCATGGCTTTATAGCAGTCACCATTGGCTGTAACCTTCTGACCGGCATTGCTTTTGAAGAAGTACGGTCTAATGCATCCGACAGCCGTTAACGGTGCTCCAACATAAATTTGAGAATAGTTACCACTCCAAATAAAAATGTGATTCATCGCAAAACAAAATTCGCTTATAAAAATTGGGACCAACGGTAGTCTTCTTTGGAACCTAATTTTCAAAATTTTGAAGCGTTTTTCAGGCCTCAAACTATACATATTGAAATGCTGAACCAACAGCTGACAAAATGGCCGCCAGTTAAAACTGTGTTGACCACCTAATGGACTTTACCTCCATTAAAAAACACGCTATATATTAAACAGAATAAAGTTCTAAACAAAAAACGAAATGTGTACGACAGCCATAAGGTTGAATATTTTTTTGTTTAAAATTTTCTAATCCCCCACGGCAATAGTTTTTTAGGGCATTTCATTCAATTTTCTGTGAAATTTCGTTTTTTTTTTGTTTTTTGCTTTTATTTATTTACTCTTTCTTCTTTGAAAATCATTTTAAATACTTATTAACATTTATTGCCTTTTTTAGTGCTGCGAAGAACAGGTTTTTTGAAGGAAAATTCTTTTATGAGAATTAAAACCAGATTTTATTGGGCAGATTTCATTTTGTAGTCTATGAGATATTGAACGGAAAGAAATGTTGCTGCTTTTAAAATAAATAAGATTTTAAGGGCGGTTGTACGAGGATCTAAATGTAATTCTAATTGGGTATGATTGGGTTGATTGTAGAAGAGAGTTGAATTTTTATTATTTTTTGCTGGAGAATAAATAAGGGTCCTATAAAAATGCAAAAAAAAAAAATAATACATGAATTAATTGAATGAATTTTAATGAATTAAAATTATTTTTATAAATAACTAATTTGATAAAAATCAGCACTTAGCTCTGCTTAAAGGTTAAAAAAATTTGTATTTCCACAATTTTCTTGTATCCCCTCAAAGAAGAAAACAAAAATGTTTTGGCCATAAAAAGTGATATGATGCTGTTATACTAAACATTTAGCAACCTTAAATTTAACATATGAGATCATTAAGAGAATTAAAAAAAAAGAATAGCAACTTAAACTCTGGAGAATTTTAAAATAACATTGAATTCTTAAAAAATCTTTTGAATATTTTAGGAAAAAAAAGCAACAAAAAATTATTATTTTATTTACTTTTAACAGAAAATATCTTTATGAAAGTGAGCGGGCCAAAAATATTATCCTTCATTTGTGCCATTTAATTTTTGGGATATTTAAATAATACTTTTGTGGATTTTGTGTAAATAATTTATAATCATAATAAAACTTAATGCTGCCATAATAAGTTAAATGCTAATATTTTTAAAAAATATTTATCCCTTTAATCTTTTTTGGGAGATTTTAGGTTTTGTTGTCGTTAAAAAAAAAAAATTAAATAAGAACAGAGAAGAAATGTTTATACCGGGTGTCCCAAAATACCTGCAAGATTTGAATTTTGTGCCATTTGAGCGGTAAAGTGTTTCGAACCAAGAAAAAAAAAAACAAAAATACAGCATGACAGCTGACGGTTCAGGGTTATTAAAAAAGCACAACGCATATTTATTGTTAAACAATATTTTGTAGATAATAAAAGTTTTGCAATTTGCGTGCAAAATATGGTCGGAATAGTGATTTAACTTCACCATTTGTAGAGAGACTAATTAAAAATTTAAGGACACTGGATCAAACAAGTCGTTCAACACAAAACATTGCGGCAGTTCGAGAGTCCAGGAACATTAATTTGGCGGTGTGTTTAAGAATTGGGCATTTCGAAAAGTTCGCTACAGCGTATTTTATATATAATAAATTATATATCACAATATATTTCCATCTTCATGCTTACAAAGTTCAATTGAATCAAGAACCAGGCACAGCAAAAAGAGTTCATTCAATGGATTATGGAACAACAAAAAGTTGATGCTGATTTCTTGAACAAAATTATCTTCAGCGATGAACCTAATTTTTATCTGGATGGCGTTGTTAATCGACAAAATTGTCACATTTCGGGTTCAGAAAATGCACAAGTGATTGTTAAGAAACAATTGCGTCCATAAAGTGTCACTGTTTGGTGTGGATTTTTAGTTGGAGGCATCATCGGACCATTGTTCTTCGAAAATGCAGCTGATAATCCAGTTTTTGTGTCAAAATTTTAAGATATGGATGCAGACCGCATGCGGTTGCAACAAGAAGGTGTCACATGTCATGCACCTCGAAAAACAATTCAATTACTAAATGAGTAATTTTCTGGTCGTGCAATTTCCCGTTTTAGTGATCAGAATTAGCCGCGTAGATCATACAATTTAACGCCGTTGAATTTTTTTCTTTGGGGTTTTTTGAAGTCAACATGACTACGACCACCTACGCGCTCTATCAATGAAATTTAGCCACATTTACGCAAAGCAACCATGGAAAATTTCAACATTATGTGCGTATGTGCCAGCAAAGCCGTGGAGGCCATTTATCCAACATGCTATTCCACACATAACTCTATACTCCAGACTATGTAAATTAATAAAAAATTTACAATAAAAATTTACAATTTTTTAATATAAACCTGTGTTTTCTATCAAAATTACTTCTTGTGTGAATTTTGACACACCCTTTATTTTTTATAAAATAACAAAAAAAAAATTATAAAATAATTTAAAAATAATTAGTTAATTTTGCTTAATTCAGCTTAAATAAATTTAAGATAAATTGAAATAAAATAATTTGCTGTTGAATACTAATTGGAGAAAGTATCTAAAAATTTGTATAAAAATATTTAAAAATTTTCAATTAATCTTTTTTTAAGCAGCAAATTCTTTTAGAGAGAGAAAAGAAAAAATAATATGATTTTGGTTTAGTCACCAGAACTATATTATGGTCTCTGTAACAATAAATCCTTGGGCAAAAAAGTTATATCTTAAAAAAATTTAAAATTTCTTTTAAACTTAAAACTTTGTTTAAAAATCTGAAGGATTCATATTCTTGGATATAATGATATATTTTTTTATTGAGTTAGAGGTCTGTTACTGCTGATCATTCTTCCCATTCTTAACTAGAAATTACAAAAAAATTACATTCTTTTATAGGCTGTAAAAAAACGAGCGAAGAACTGTTAGTGCTGTTAAGTTTCGTCCTTGTACGGGGTGTTTATTATAGAGGTAGAGAAATTGCAACACTGGCAGTTATTTATAATTTGTAAAGTGATTTATGTTATTTCATTTTGGCATTTCAAAATAAATAGACTGACGCCGGTGGTACAACGCTTTCAAATTATGAAAATTGAGCTCAAAACAGGATTACCGTTGATACCGATTTTTATAAGCGAATTTCGTTTAATGATAAAGTTTAGCTATTATTTTGTTTTTCATCCCCGGCACATGCTATGCCTTGTGCCAGAACTAGGACAAAAGGTTATGGGAAGGACGAAAGGGGATGTAGTGTTTGTGGATATTAAATTTGAACTTTCCTACATTGAAAGTGATGGAAAAGACCTTTGGAGAAATTTTATTTAACATATGAACTATTCTGTTAAAAATCAAATTTTCCCTGTAATGCGTAGTGCGATTCACCAGAACAAGTTCCCTAATTTCACTTGAGCACTTACATTGTAGTAACGATAAAACAATGAAATAGACCTTACAATGCCTCGATGCTCTAGTGAATCGGTAGAGTTGAATACCCTTCTTTCCCCAATGCGCCTCTGGGCCCTCTCCTGTACGTGGTTGAGCAACTTAAAAAGAGACTTTGGAGCGCTGGCGTACATTTTAGAGTTGTATTCCATTTTTGGACAAATATAGGTGGTGTAAATAGTATAAAGATCGGAGCGAATACGTCAATAAATGAAACTGCTGGAGTGTTGATAATTCTCAAGTATATGTTGAGACACCATCACATTCAGAAAAACTGACGGTTTGTTATTCTGGGCTGGTGGAATTTCTTTAAAAACGATGATGATCTTTAAAAACGTTACAGTCAATAGTGACCTTTACAGCGCCATGAATACTGGTTTTTTCGTTCATGAATTAAAAAACTATTATGTGCAGGAAGTGTGGTTCCAACAAGACGGTATAACATGTCACACTGCTCGTGCTACAACTGGTTTATTGAAGAAAACGTTTGGTAAGTTTAACATTTCAAATACTTAAATTGGCTTCAAAAAGTATGCGATTTAATGACGGTAGACTATTTTCTGTGGAGATATGTAAAGTCACTAGGCTACGCCGACAAGCCGAAACCGATAGACTACTTATAGGAAAACATTCAGCATGTTCTTGCCGATATGCGGTTACAAATGCTATCAAAACTTGGACCTCCTGAATAGACCATGTCACAGGCAATCATTTGTCAGAATTTATATTAAAATTATAGTCCCAGAAAATTAAATTCCGTTTCAAAGTTGTATGCCTCTGTAAAAACCACTCTTTTAACTTTTGCCATTAAATTTTATATCAATCACACTAAACGCCAACGATATAAGAATCAGCTGCAAGCAAGTCTTATGAAAATTTATTAAAAAAATAAATTTATGAGTTTTGTGATTTACAAAAAAAAAAATGCTCATAACTTAAAAAATATTAAGTTTATAAATACTCTTTACTGTTAAGGTATTAAAAAAAAGTTTGTTTGTATTTTCCAAAAAAACTCCTATTTTATTGCTGGTTTTGTGTTCTTTTGTTTCCATAATAGAGATGCCCAAATTTATGAACATTTAGAAACATAAATTTTAAGTACTTTCTTTGCTCCTTCTTTTTTTTTTTGAAACAAATATTTGATTAGTAACTCAATATGTAGACAAACAAGACAGGACTTAAAGGGAAACTGTGTTTTAGAATTTATGGAAACAAGAAGAATAACAAGAAATATTAGAAAATTGTTAGGAAACTTCTAGAAACTTTTATTATAACATATTTATACAAAACAAGTAAACTGAGTAAGAGTACATTTTTAGCAAAAAAAAGGACGAAAAAATAAAAAAGAAAAACAAATAGGAAAAATATCCTAAATTTTAAGCTTCACATGCCAACTTAATAAATTATTTGATTGCAAAAGTTGTTTTCTACTTTTGCTAAGCAGGCGTATGTCTATCACACCAGGATAATGCATATTGTACAGAAAACTTGAAATAAGTAAATTTGAAATTTGTAACAAACGCCCACTATGACACACAGACAAACCAAACAACCAAATAACCACACAAACAAACAAACAAGCAAACAAACTTTCTTCGGTAAAAAAATGTTAAATATGTGCGTTCATTTGCACCATCTCTTCCCATTCAATCAACAAGCAAACAAACAACATTATAATCATCACAAACTTAACTTCACTCAAGCTGTCGATTGTCCTTCTCATTATCATTGTTATGAGTGCCAACAACATAAAATATTTTTTCTGGTTATTTTTATTGTTTGTTTGTTTTGGCGCCTTGATTTTTTTATTGTTATTGTTATATTGCATATAGTATATATAGTTTCTAATAATTGGTTGTATAAATAAAATGTTATTCCTTTCGTTGATATTATTCACCGGGATTTATTCCCGTATATGAGAAAACTAAGTAATTTCCTAAAATTTTTATTTTAGGAAATTATTTTCATCAAACATTTTTAGCAGGACTTCAAATTAAAATATTCTCTTATCTTTACAGCCTAAAAGAGATATGGAAAATATTAAATTTTTATTAAGAATTAAATTTAATAAAACACAATAAACTGAAATTTCCATAAAAAAATCGAAAATTATTAAAAAAAACAAGAAAAAATTTAATAAAAAAATTTAGGATTTCCACAGGATAAAAGTTTTTGTACCGAATTAACGATTTGGAAAGTAAATGGAAATCGAACAAAATTTTTTTATTTTTATCACAAAAAACATTATTATTGAACTTTCTTTCCTTCAATCGTTTCGTGTTTATCGCCGTAGACTAGCGACTTTACATATCTCCACAGAAAATAGTCAAGCGGCGTTATATCGCACGATCTTTAAGACCAATTTAAGAATTCGAACCCTTAACTGAAACTGTGCGTTTCCTTCTATTAATCAATTGTGGCACTAGCCGCGTGCTATTATTACACATCATGTCTGTTAAATTAATGAGCCAAAAATCATTAATCATACCTCTATAATGGTCACCATTGACTATAACGCTGATTTTTAAAGAGGCACAGCCCAAGCTTAAGCTTACCAAATAGTCAGTTTTTCTATATGCAAAACGTCTTAACATAAACTTGAAGATTATCATCATTCTAGCTGTTAATAAACAAAACAGCCCTAAATAAAATTCGCTTATAAAATCGCATCGGTTATTTCGGATATCAACATAACTTATTACAAATCAGAAATGTCAAAAATATTTGGAAACTGCCTTACAAAAATCAAAGCTGAAAAAACAAAAAAAATTAAAAAAAAATAAAATTATTCCCTACTTCACCAGCCTCAGTGGTTTGAAAAGGTTTCATTTTTAAATAATTCGGTAATTCATGTGTTAAGATAAGATAATTAAATTTCACAGACTCCAAGCAAGAAGTGTTTTCCAGTAAAGCTACGAATGATCAGCTTCTAGGATAAAGGGGGGCTATTCAAAATGCCCCCACGTGAAAGTACCTCGAGCATAACATTTTCTTACAAATGTCACAAAGAGTTTACTACTCAGATGTTAAGAACTTTGAACTTAAGTAAACCTTGAAAATATCTACAAAAAATGTGCGCACAGATCTAAGTTATCGCGTTTAATTTGGGAGAAAATCGGTTTACAAAAAATTTTTCTTTCATATTTAGCCGACATTAACTAGTATTCTGGTTCATATACTGGCTGTATTCTTGCTAAAATTTATTAGAGAACAATAGTACATTTTTTTCTGATAGCTGAAATGAAAGAATATAAAACTTTCCGTTTTTTAGGATTTTCCCCAAATAGTTGATATGCATTTTTTTATTACATAATTGAAACTTACTTCGGTGTTTGTCAATTTTATTAACACATTCGGCCGCACTTTAATTTAGCTGGTGGCTGCCAGCGACTCAATTAATTTTTTTCATATAAAAACGAAGTGCTTGAATTCCCGCTGTTTTATTATTGAATAATTTTTTAAGCTGTGTCGAACAAATGACGGATATTCCTACCATGACGGGAGTTCCCCAATTTAATATTTAAGCCCTGTAGCAACTCTAACTCCATACAAAGTAAAATAAACTTAGGAAAATTTGATTTGAACATTAGCGGGAATTTCCGTCATTAGTTTACTTAAAGACACGTGAATAACGTGAATTCCCGCAATTCAGCCGAATTTTAAGACAACTATTAAATGCGAATAAATGATAAATTGCGTCAAAAATTTTAACAGTTTACCCTTTAGCCCTATCCAAACATAGCCAATTTTAAAACAAAATTTATAAATTACATCAAAATTCCTCGGAGTGCAAAAACACCGATGGAAAAAAAGTAAACAGATTAAAGCTCCATATTTGGGCTATATATTCCAAACAAAATTTGACAGCCCCGTAGTTAACAAAGCTAGCGTGACCAGTTTTCTTAAAAAAACAAGTTTACGAATATTATTTTCCCGTTTAAGGAATTCATGTGTTAAAATAAAAAAATTAAAATTTTGGTTCACCATTTTATTAAAGGCTCTTTTATATATATTGTTCGAAAATTTCGCAGGAATATCTCCGTCCGTTTAGATTTTGTGGCAACTCAAATTCCATGTTTTATTTTTTAAGTAACCACATTAACGTGAAATTTATAGTTTTAAAGGTAAATGACATCTTAAAAATGTTTGCGTAAAAAATGTTAATAAATTGTTTATCTAGAAGTCATACTCTTTCACCTGATACCATCTATTTGTATAAAGAGCATATACTTCAACCGTAGGAGCTTTGCAAATCGCGCTCTCTCTCTTATAAAGTTGTTCTCTTTTTTCTAAGTAAAAATCAAAATTGTCTACAAACACATTTTTCGTGCAGTGTGTTTTTACACATTTAGGTAATGAGCTAACGAATTATTTCCACAAAACAAAAAAAAAACCTTTACAAACCACTGTGCCAGCGATTAAACACCTTCATTAATAAAAGCCAAGCTTTTATGAATAAATTGAAATTTTTTCAGCCATTTCAAATATCGTAAAATATCGTAAAAATGTCGAGATTTCGCCAAGTTTTTTTTAGAAAAAATTAATTATGGGAAAGATGAAAAACAAATAAATGCTGATTTCGTTAGAAAATCGTAGATAAGGTAAAAAATCGAGTGAAGTCTCGTAATATAAAATTTTGACTGAAAATTATATTTTGGAAAAATTCGGAGATCTTAAAAACATACAATCAAGATTTCGTATAAAAATATTTGAAGAAATTCAAAATTTCAAAACTTAGTTTGCCCACAAAAATTCAATCTAACGAGTAAAATTTCCACCTCACCAGCTATAATAACTCTATAAAAAATCTAAGATTTTTCAAGAAAATCGAAAATTCTTAAAAAATGTTTATCACAAAAATCTTAAAATCTCACAAGAACAAACAGACCTTCACTTTATACAAATATTTTAGGTTTCAGCGAAACTTTAAAATTTCACTACGTTTTCTTAGAGAAAATGCAAAAAGGGTTTTTCAACAGCAAATTAAATTAAATTTCCAAAACAAAATTAAACAAGCAGTATCTATACTGCTTGTTTAGGATGACTCAATTTTTATTGTATTACGCAGAGAAAAGTTCGGCAATTGTAAATGAAAAATGATATCATCAAAGTTTTTAATCAGTTTTTGACAAAACGGCGGCCCTATTTCGTTAATAATTCATGGATTTTTAGTTTTAAGCCTGAAATCGATGCGATTGGCTTCGTATAGACTCTGTCCTTAACATAGCCTCACCAAAAATAATTCAGTTGTGTTAAATCCCACGATCTGGCTGGCCACTTCACTGCTGATTGTCGTGAAATTATGCCAGGGGGAAATTTGGTTTGCAATAAATTAATCGTTTCATTTGCTGTCCGACATGTGGCATTATCCTGTTGAAACCACATATCAGTGATAACCACGTCGCCAATAATAGGATAAAATTGAGTTGTTAGCATCTGGCGATAGCGTGATTCATCGACCGTTACCAGTCTCATCTTCGAAGAAAACAAAAACGGTCCAATCACTCCTCCAGATGGTGCGCTATGGGGCACCATACAGTGACACGTTGAGCGTGCAAAGGCTTCTCAATAATCGCTCTAGGTTTTCCAAAAGCCCAAGTGCGGCAATATCGCTTGTTGACACACCCTAACAAGTAAAAATGGGATCCTTTCGTTCCTAAATGAATTGATAGAGTCTACGGCGATGTGTATTTATGGTTAGTCGGCTTGAATTGCTGAACCTGTTAAACCTTATAAGACTTCAAATTCTTACGCAAAATTTGCCATGTAGTGGATTTGGAAAACCCCAATTGTTTCAAACGTCGATGAGTTTACAACTATGGTTTTGCTTTAGCACTGTGGCTCATGACTGCAATGTTTTTAGTTGAACTACCTAATCGAACACGTGTTAGTGGTCGCACATTTGGTATCGAGGCTGGTGACTAAAACTGAGTGACCAAATTTTTAATACCGGTTTCAGAGGGAGGATTGTATTGTCCAAAAATATCACGAATTTGACAAAGTCACTTTACCAAAACCACCACTTTTGTAGTGAATTTTAATTATTTTAATGGGATTTTCTTGCGAAGTTGAATTCATTTTAAAAATTGCCAATGCATCTACTACGAATACGTCAAAACAATAAATGTCTAAACTATCATTATGTTCATGTTGCCACAATTGAAAAACAAACTTCTTGTTGAAAACCTTCGACTAAAATGCAAAGCATTTCGCTAAAATGAAAAGAATTGATGTAAATTGGTAAAAAAAATCTCCATGAAAATGAAAATATTTAAGTGAAATTCAAATAATTAAAAAACAATATTTTTTCAGCGTAAAATATTCAAGTAAAAGTACAATTTCACCAAGAAATTTATTTCTATTATCGAAAAGTTTTCGCAAAAAACAAGATTTGAAAGATTAAAAGTTTAAATAAAATTTCATTAAACTTTGGAATTCAGCGAAATACACTAAAAAAATCGGAAAGCCTTAAAAGGGATTCATGAAATTGAATCTTAAAAAAAAATTGCTATAATCTCTGCCCTTTACTGATATGCAGTCAGAAAAACAGTTGTTCTTACTGCAGAATTATATTTCGACAAAATTCGAAATTATTATTAAGATTTCGTAAGACATATGAAAGTGGAGAAGACCCAAGACAGAAGAAAAAGACAAAATTAAAGTTTTTGAAAGCAGCGAAATTTTGTGATAAAATCGAATTTAAAAACCATAAAACATTTGTTTATAATTTGAGATCTAATTTGGAAAGTTTTTAAAAAAGTTAACAAAAGGCTAAAATGTGAAAGATTAATGACTCTGCGGTGGTAGAATTGAATAATCTCTGCGCTAAGCTGATATTAAGTAAGAAAAACAGTATTTCTCAGATCGAACAGAATTTCGTAGAAGCATGATTTTTAGTTTTGAAAAAAAATAAGCACTCAGGTTCTATTTTAGCACCTTAATGAAAGCTGTTGTGCTAAACACGCCTTTTAGTTTGAGGATTTTAAAATTTTTATAGGAACTGAATTAATGCTTAATGAACGATTCGGCAATAAATCGGTGCGTATCCCATACATACTGTGTTCTTCAGACATGCCATACATCAACATTTGCTGACAAAACGGCTTTCTTAAGCATCCACGAAAATCCCCAAGTAGCAGCACGTTACTTACAAGACCACATAGTTGATTTGGAAAAATGGTTCGCAAAAATAACCAAATAATACCACGAATTACAGAGGTCAAATACCTTGGTATGCATCTTGATCGGCGGAAAGGCCACATAAAATCCAAGTTAGCACAAATGATGTTGAAAGCCTCCAAATTAAACTGGCTTATTGGTAGAAACTCTACTCTTAGCATAGATTGCAAACTTCCACCTTAGAAGTCGGTCCTGAAGACAATTTGGTTTTACGGAATCCAGCTCTGCCTCAGCTAGCAATATAAATAAAAAGTTAAAGACTCCAAAATAAGATACTACGACTGATCACAGTTGCTCCCTGGTACATAAAAAACTCATACATCCACAAGGATCTAAACGTGCCATCAGTTAGTACAGAAATAGTGAAACATGCAATAATTGGCCCGTAACATACCTAATTACAGTGCTTACATTAAACTGAGAAAACTGCTTCTCTCGCCCAAACATCAGGGGGATGGTCCGCTTATAATAGCAGTTAGCCTGAAGCATGCAGAATTTTGTCTGGCACTGGCTGGGCTTGATTTTTATTTTTAGAACTAAAATATGAGTAATTATTGTTAGTTCGATTACATCGAAGATACAATAAATAAAATAAGAGAAAAAAAAATCGAAATACTGTTACTATCCACAAATGCAAATTGAATCGGATTCCCTAATTATGTTTGCTTAAAGTAGGGTACCAAAAAATTGTAGATTTAACCCACAATACACACATTGTGAAAACTTATTGCGTCTACATGCGTATGTTGGCTAAATTATTTGTAAACTTATGAAATATTTTTATGAAGGTGGTGGGTGGAGATGGTTTGAGTTTTGTACAATACATGGGCAGAGGAGGGGTACTGACGAACTTTCTTCAATACAACAACAACAAGAACAACAACAGCAACATAATAATAATAAAAAACTTCTATTTATAATTTTTTTCTTTTATATTTGAACTTGTTGGCTTCGGCGAATAGAGAAAGTGTGAGGTTGAAATATATTCAGGCAACAATATAAATACTTTTGCAAAAAAGTTATTTGTTTTGAAAAGTGTGTTTCCATGTATGCTAAGGAATATAGCAAATAATATATATGTGGAAAAAAGTATTTATTTCTTTATATCTATACTATACAAGCATACAAGTTAGTAAAATAAAAAAGTTTTCTGTTATATTTGTTTGTCTCCCCCACGCGCCCCTTACGTGCAACAACTTGTATCAGAGGTCAAAAATATTTAGTTTGCAGGAAAATGTGATATGAAGTTGATGGACGAAGTTCAATATAAAAGAGCTTAATAATAATTTTAATACCCTGCTGTAAACTTCTGGGGTGGCTTAATTGTCTTACAGCTTCATATTTGGAAGTTTATTGGGAATTTATTTGTTTCGTTTTTGTTTTCAGTCCAAAAGTTTAAGTATTTTTATTAAGCTAAATTAGATTTGTCAAGTTAAAGATGTGGAAAAATAGAAAGAAATAGTTTCGAAATTGCTTATCTACAGGGGTTCGAGCACCACTTATTTTGCGATAAATTAATACAAGTCATTCTTCTCATTTTATTATTTCGTCCTGCCTACTTTATGCGCCGCATATATTTTCTTACATATTAGCAAAGGTTAAAAGCTCAACTCATGCATAAGAGATGTAGAGATAGGGAGAGATGTTAGAAAGAAATAGAATATAAATTTTGTGATTATAACATTTATTTATTTATTTTTATATTTTTGTTTGGTAAATAAATTTTTTCATGACATGGCAAATGAATGATATGTCATTTAAAAAAAAGTAAAAAATATCGACAACTTGTCATAGAAAGATATATAGAAATTAAATTGTTGAAATTACTTTTTTTTATTTTTACAAAATAAAAATTTATACTTACAATTTCCTGCCACAATCATTATTAAAATACAAAAACCTTATGTTTATGTATTTTTCATAATATAATCATTTTTTTGTAGCATAAATTGGTTTCCCATCCCGCCTAAAAAGTTCAAAATATATTTTTTATACTAAAAATACTGAATGCGTCACTAATTAAAAAAAACATTTATGTCTGCGATAGTTTTTCT